>OY982581.1:14744471-16112784 GCA_963859945.1 Euplagia quadripunctaria
TATTTTTCTAAATTTTCATTTTAAGAATTGCTCTGTGATTAGAACGAATGTATATATAGTTAATTTATCAAGTGCAAAATAGTAGAGAATATTTTTTTTGCAATTTAGTATTAATTTTAACGATTTTAGACAAGTATTGATTGATTTTCTTTTTAAAGTAAAATAAACTGACAAAAGTGAAAACTGGTTTGCTTGGAAGTGATAAAAACAGAATCTAAATTAAATAATAATAAATAAAAGTGTTAGTGGTTTATAAATTTTCATATTAATCGATTTGACAGCTAATGTCAAGGTATCATTAATTAATACGTTACGTCTTCATTTTGTATCTTTTTTTTTAAATTTAAGATAAACTAAAATGTAAGTTTATTTAATAGTAGTGAAACGTGTTTACCACAACATAATCTATACTAATATCATAAAGCTGCTGCTGGAACGCGCTAATCTCAGAACTACTGGTTCGAATTGAAAAATTCTTTTAGTGTTGGATATCGCGATACGACCAATAGGAGCGGAGTAGTGACCATAAGCGCAGGTGAAACTGTGGGCATGGCTATATAATATATTTGTCTATTTGGATTATTCTATCAATTATAATCTTTCAGGCAAAAACGGCTGAACGGATCTGGATAAAATTTGACGCGCAGATAGATTTTAGTCTCGAATAGCACATAGGAATATTTTTTCCCGGAAAAATTTACAGTTCCCGTGGGATAGATTTCACCAAGGTATAGGACTTTGAGTTGGCAAAACTGCTTGATGTGTGCGCCATTTGGACAGCTGTTATTTGTTTGTGTTTTATTTGGTTTGCCATTTCATCATGAATAGACTGACATCTAAACACACCCTGCAAATTTTGCAGATTTTTATGAAAAAACTAAGTGCAGTTCGAAAAACTCATCAGAGCAATAAATTCAAGCAATCATAAATCGTTTTCGCACCACTTTTACTCCAACACGCATACTCTGAGACGTCGTACAGTGTGTACGGAAGAAGCTGTTACTGCTGTTGTGCGTAGTATCGGAGAAGACCCTAATGAGTGCATTCGTGGTCGTGCTCAACAATTGAAGCTGTATCCAGCCACTTGATGGAAGATTTTGGTTATAAGGAGATATGGGGGAGCTGTGGTTTCAATAAGACGGTGTAACATGCCAAATAGCGCGTTCCATAATTGATTTATTGAAAGAAACCTTCAGTGAATGAATAATTGTGCATAATGGACGTGTAAATTGGGCTCTAAGATCATGATATTTAACAAAGCTGGACAAGTTTTTTGCAGAACTGTGTGAAGTCTCTGGTTTATGCCGATTAAGAACAGAAAATTGACGCGTTGGAAGCCAATATTCGTCAGGTTATCAGATACACTGGAATGGAGGCCCGATTGCTGCAAAAAGTGTTCGACAATTGGACTTCCCGATTGTACTTCCCCCGAGCCAGCCGAGATGGCTATATGCCGGTGTGGTGACTTCCACATACAGCAAAAACAAACATCACCTAGCAAAGACGACCTGAACTACATAGTAATTACTAACCTGCATCGCACTATGAAAGTTCTCGCGCCCATTAGTAAACAACTTCCTAACACCAACCGTTGGGCCGCGGTCCGCCTGATCACCTCGCCTGGTCGGAGGATCCTCCCCTTGTGTTGGTGGGACATAGCACTCGTTCATCCACACCGGAAATCATATTCAGAATTACCTTTCAAATAAATCCAAGTTCATGGCAATAAACACAATTTATCTGTTTTTTATTTCAATTTAAAGTTTTATAACTCTAAAAAACACCAGATACAAGATTTTGGTGGGGTGCTAATTAAGTGCTTCCGATTTTAGCGGTAATTTATCTCTCTTTACCTGACTTGGTTTTTATACTTTGTGATGTCGTGAGAGTTCAGCATCTGTAAGAGACTATTTGAAACGGTATTTAAGCAAACTAAACTGATAATTATAATTTCTCCATTTTATGTATATCCTAGATGACGATCGCATTTTTTAAATCGAGCTTCCAGATAACACAACGCGCCGCTTGCATTCAATTCAGAAGTAAAATGTATTATAATATCTTAATTAAAGACGCACTTAAGACTTTCTTTCTCAATGAAATATGTGTAAAATTGACGGAGCAAAGATAAAAAAATGGCTTCATTAAATATTGTGCTAAGGCATGTATAGTAACGGGTTTTTTTAAATTACTGAAACAGTTTCCGTCTGCTCAAAAAGACATTAACAGCTGTTTCTGGTAAATTTAGCAAAAACAACATAGCGTCACGTACTAGTTTGTATAAGCGGTTGTCGCTATCAAGGTAAGCTCATTCATGTAGGTATCGACATCTTTTTAAATAATCTAAGCACGGTGACGGCATAGCCAAAGATTCAAAGATTTTAATGTTTGGCGTAAAATCTTATTCCACACTTTATGAGATTCCTTCAACTGAAAATAGCCTCGGTGATGGGATGAATCGTGGGGTCTTCCACACGCCAAAAAACATTAAAGCTCTCGTACGACAGATGCATTCTATCTCTACAACAAGAAAAATGTAGTTCGTGGATTATAAAGATACTGGTCTCCAAACATAAGTTCTATTTGCAATATTCTGGTAATTTATTAAAATGAGTCTTGGAATATTATTTTATGTTTGGATGGTGTAAATGCAAAGTTAAGAGTGCAGTATTATATGCAAAAACTAATATTTGACTAAATCTGCAATTACTGACCCAAATATAAATATATTCAATAAGGTTGAGGACATGACAAATCAAAAATATCAAAATGTACCATGACTATATGATATCTCAAGATTTAAAAACTTAACGATATTGATTTTAAATGTTCATGTAGAATATAGTGTCAATGATTGGCCTTGACATTAAAAGCTCAATCATTCAACAAAGATTAATGTAAAAAAGAAAGTTTTACTCTTTTCTTTTGTAAGAAAAATCTTTAAAAACCATCGTTGAAGTACCAGGAGTGCATAGCAACACAGAGTTCGAATCTCGAAATCCAACACCCAATGCGTATTCGAAAACGTGAAAAGTGGCAAGCGCGGTCTCCGTCAGGCTCCTCATTAACCCAGAAAGTGGTGGCGTCGACTCGAAGCTAAACCAGTGAAAGACGATGAAAACTAGTATATGAGATATATTAGCTTGTGGTGAAGCAAACGCGAGCTCAGTCGCGACGTGTCCGTGGAAGGGACCGCACGTACTTCACGCACTCCCAAATACGATCGCGTTAAGTTCCTAATTTAAATTTGCTGGAACTTCGCTGTGTTTGTGTGTTGACGCGGAAATTGGGAATAAAATTGAGTAAGTTTTGTCTTTTAATCTATGTTTATCTACTATTAATTTAAAAAAAAAATGTTATAAAGACTTTTAATAACCGATTCTATAGAATAGCTAATTAAGCCTTCCCGTAAACAGCTTCTAGAAATAATGATCCGTTGGCAATTACCGTAAACTTTACCTCTATAAACACGCCAATTAATTTAAAAACAAAAAAGATAAGTACATTAAAAAGTTTATCATACTATAAAATCGCTAAAAACAAATACACACTAACTCACACAGAAAAAAAAGGTAATAAATCCGTATCTGCCATGAATGTAAATTGCCTTTTCCGTTTTAAATGGACCTATTTTTCAAGTGACAAACGTGTTTTGCATACGCACTTGTTACCTACATATGTATTTATAGAAAGCAACGGATAATCTATGACGGCCATTGAATACTATCACTTGAACTTTTGGTGTGAAAAAATTAATTGCTGCTATTTTGTACGTCGCGAATTTTCAAGTTATTATTATTAATAACCTAATGAAATTTAACAATAAATTTAAAAAAAATATGTAATCAGTAGTTATACACTCGAAAAAGTACCAACAGCATGTTTAATGATTTTTTTTAATTTAAACATTGTAATACCTTTCAGAATGTTGAATTATGAGCCTTTTAAATAAGTTCATAACTAAGTTGCTTATTTTACGAATTGATTGGTAATTTATAAATAGTATAAATTAACGTTAATAATGCATCAATTTCTGATAATATTTCTGGGAAGATTTTTAATTTTAATAAATTCTCTGGTGAATTATAAATATATGTTGCTATCTGCATCGAAGGTACATATATATGTATATACATTATATCACTCGTACATAATACATTTAATAGAAAACAACAATAGTTATGGAAGGAACTTTAAACATCTACACCATCTACGTAGCATAATAATATACATAATTATTTACATATTCATTTTATTTCTAAAAGCAATATGCTCTAAGAAAATATCTGAAATGTGTGTCAATAATATCTAGATGAAAATTATTGTAAAATTCATCCCTTTGCCTTCAGCAACCTTTTAAGGACAACTGACTTTCTCAGTGGGTTATCTTAAAATCCGCTACAGATGTTTTAGCGTTACAGACGACAGTGTCTGACGCACATTTGAGCACAATTTTGAGATAGCAAGCTTTTACCACATCATTTGACAGTTCCAGTCGCTCAGATGTGCGCCTGACACTGTTGCCTGTAACGCTAAAACATCTATAGCACCGTTGCTTTTAGACAGTTTTAATCCTAAAGTATAATGAATTGATTGTTTTGATTAGACAGAGTCTAGTGATGAGCAAACGAACGGGCAGACGAACCTCTGACCGTGACAATAAGTGTATCACACACATCTTCACTCTTTAAAACTCGTATAGTTTCTAACGAAGTAGCAACTCTATACAGTGATAGCTTAGTATCTCGTTTAACCAAGAAAGAATAAGACGCGAAGAAGAGACATGAAATGCTGGCAGTTGTTTTATCCCAACAAAATCGGAATGTTGATTATGAGAATCTTTATCACTGAATGAACAAAGTTAATTAATTAGCTAATTATGTAAAAACTTTAATGGGTGAGAACTTGCCAATTAATTTTAAAATTGGTGTATGAGACCACGAAAAATAAAGCAAGGTGTTAATGTTTTTGATTTCTTTGTTTATAAGGTTTTTTTTAATTTAAAATTCTTGAAACTTACTTGAATGGAACGGACAATAAGAATTTATCATTATTTCTCTAATATGTTAGCTTTCTAATAGTGCTACATATATTTTTAAGTTATAATCTAATGGTTAGTCGGTAGCGCCCTATAATTAATTTAGTAGATATTATGTCGTCATCCGTTGAAATACCAATGCTGGTCATATGCTCCCTTTCAAAGACTTCGACAGCGCCCTGCTCTAATTTACTTCTTAATAAACTTTAAATTTCTGGCAATCCCAGCAAAATACGTGTTTATTGTATAAGTAGAGTACTCTCTTTGTGTTATTATGATAAAGATAGAAACTAACTACAAGAAATTGAATTGTCTTCATTAATTTTAATATTTTGCAACAAGACCCAAAAGCCTAACTTAAAACCAAGCTTTTAGAAACAAATACAAATACACATTGTACGGAATTTCTCACCGGAATATTAAACATCCGTTATATCAATTTGAGGATCTATTTCCTAGTCAGATGATGTGAGCCATCAATCTGTAGTGCAAAAAACTTAACCAGTATTGTTTAATACATTTAGGTCAAAATCTGACATAGTCGGAATATGATTTGATTCTTGGGCGTAGCCATCACCCGCTGGTTTAACGGTGTGCAACTGAACTACAATTGGTACATTGTACATCTTCTCGATATTATTATGATCCTTTTATTCGATAAAGAAAGGTCAAGTGATGAATAACCAGTAATCATATGGCCGTCTGTGTTGGGTGTTTGTGACAGTTATAACATCGTATACGATATTATGAGCTATCAGAATGACCAAAACAATTTGATACTATGATATCATATATTAACCTATTATACATATATTTTTGCTACAGTTTTGGTTGATCCTGCAATTTAATGTCAATAACTTATTCACGTACGTTGCAAGTCTAAAGTCAAATACAAAATGACGTATGTTTATTTATTCTTCTCTTTTTTTGGTAATCGAAACCTAGAATATTGAAGTTCAGTGTGAAGTACAGAGATAGTAAACCCACCTTAATAATTATATAAGCATGATGACGCATAATTTTATAAACATGATTAAATATTCGCAGCCTTTAAGAACCCCTCCCTATCTGGCGCTTGATGAACCATAAAAAGTTTTGTGAAAGACAAAATTGCAATTAATATGGTCTTAAAGGTCTAAATGTCCGTTTGACATGACATAACATGAAATTTTCATAAACCCACAATGTGGCGGTCTTTACTCAGTGCAGTTTTATTGACTCAAAAAAAAGTTCAATCGATTGGAAGCACAATAAGATATTGTGATCAAGCGTCTTAGACATTTTTAGCAATAATAATAGTAACAATAACTACAGTACTACCGTAGTCAAAATTTGGAATTAGTAACTAAAAACAATGCACTAAGATTTAAAAGTACACAAAGAGTATATTGAATGTTTACCAAATTATTATACAATTTTTGGTGAGACACTACCGATAAAAATAATTAATAAAAAGTGTTTATAAGAGAACAATATCTGATTCAAACCATCGGTAGAAGATCCCATTAAAACTAGAAAGCATGCATCATCAGTAGTATAATGCGGTGGACCAACAAGACGACTGAGATGAACACAATGTATGGCCTTAATCGCGTCATTGAGGCCTTCGGGTCACTCTCAAGTAATTTCTCAATGCTCGTTAAGAATTAATTCAACTACTTATTGATATCAATTGAATGAATGTGGAGCATGTAGTGAAAATCTAATCGGACCTTTTTCATTGAATTCAATTTGAGTAAATCAAATTTGATTTTGTTTTTTAAGTTTGTTTGTTTGTCTGCCATTAAACGGTAAAATATGCATGTTTTATTTGCTACCAAGATAATTTTCAGTAGAGATAAAACCTAAATTGTAGAAGTTACAAGAGTTGATAGCAATAAAATTCTGTTCACAGAATTTCACAAAAATTCACAGTTCTGGATCACCCAAAATTTGAGTGGAAGAAAATGCCTATGGCATTAAGTCTGCCTTTTGCAATGTATTTGCAGGAAGTATTAATAAATAAAAAGAAAAAAATAAAAATAAATTGAAGATTTGATTGATTGCCATCAATTCATAAAAAAGAAGAAAACAAAAGAATTACCTACTAATAGTTTGTTGTTCTATAATGCAACAGTTTTTACCTTAGTTGAATAAAAGCCTTGCATTTTTGGGTAAGAATGTCCTCATTAAAAAACTTCGAGCGTTGTTCAACGAGCTAGAAAAAGGACTTAGCGTTTCTCTTCGCGATATGATATTAAACATGATTGATTGATTGAACATTGTAGGAGAACTGAAGTTTTTTTTTTTTAATTTATTATCAAGACACAATGTAAGTTTATTTATACATAATATACCTCGCCAAACTTTGACGTTTAATGGCGAGACACGCTCATTTCCTTAGGTACACAATACATATTCTTACACTATCATGCAATCTTGGAATAACTTCCTTTTAAAACAGGAATACTGATACAGTCATAACAGGTATAAATTAATGTGGTCCTATTTTTCAATGGCTAGTAAACGCTGTCTATTTGTCATTGAGAAACAGGTCCGTTAGTTTTGTTTTCAACACGCCTTTGCTACACTTAGGAGTTTTTCTTAATATATCTATCTTAGTAAACGTTGTATCTCTTGTTATTATAATAAATGGCTATAGCCAGGTCATATAGTCCGAAAAACCAATAACGAAGGTAAAGAAATGCTTGAACTGTAACCATGGAATGGAAAGCGGAGTGTCGGACGTCCTCTTTCTAGATATACCGACAATCCGGTCAAAGTGGCAGGGAGCCGTTGGATGAAAGTTTAATATGGAAGTCTTTGAAAGAGGTCTATGTTCAACAGTGGACATATTTTGGCTGAGATAAAGACCATAATGAACCGCCTATTATTTTTATGTGTATTTTTTTCCTATTGGGGTTTTTGTAGTCATCCGTCCTTGGATTAGTAGTGGATATATAAAAGTTATCGTTATACAAGTTTATGATTTTTATAGAACTGAATAATCATTGTGCTATCGTTCAATT
Organism: Euplagia quadripunctaria; assembly: GCA_963859945.1. Taxonomy (NCBI): domain Eukaryota; kingdom Metazoa; phylum Arthropoda; class Insecta; order Lepidoptera; family Erebidae; genus Euplagia; species Euplagia quadripunctaria. The sequence continues at coordinate 14,752,518 of OY982581.1, forward strand.
TTCTACCATAATGTGGAGTAAATATTTGATTCTTTCCAAATTTTTCCTAGGATTATTAGGGATAAAGATATATTAATAAGGTTTATCCTAATGTTTTCTACTACAAACAATGAGACTCTAGTCAACTTTTATGCAATCGAATCTTTACTATCAAGAAACAACTTGATTTCAAGATCTATAACGTGTTAATACTCTGCACGCTCATGTTTATGATCTGATTTGTAATGTGAAGTATGTCTATCATTTCCATAGTTGACGCTTATCGGTCGCATGATTGATTTCGTTATTAGAGTAGCAGCAGTAACATCAATTTATACAATGTACAATTTTGGTTTATCTACATACGTTTTAGCGTTCGTCTTATTTGTGCTTTACCTACTCCGAAGTTCAATTTTAGTCTATTATTTTGGTACTATTTTTTCTATGGAAATAATTATTTTAAAAAAAGCTAAAGAGTTATTTTATGTGATTGTTTGTTTAAACCCTCTGGAACCATCAGTCAGATTTGAATGATTATTTTTTGTATTGAATAGAGTATCCATTGCGGAAAATTATAGGACCCTTAAAAACGGAGTATAGACGCAGGAAACGGCTAGAATATAATAAATATGATTGTTATAGGGAGTTTGTTACTCAAGAGGCTGCCGGTTCTGGCAGTAGGTCGGTTTATTTCACCGTCACGTACATAGCAATTCTATATCTATATGCTATGATTACCATAACTTAAATATCAGGCTTTAGTATTCAGTATTATTTAGTATTTTTGATGTTGTTGTACTACACCTCAATGAAAAATATTAGGATAACTTTATACATCGTCACTACTTGTCATAAAACATATTCCCCTGCCGCGTCTGTCTGTCTGTCTGTTCACAATAAACTGAAAAACTGCTGAATGGATTTTCAAGCGGTTGTAACCAATATACAGAGTGATTCATGAGGAAGGATTAGGTGTAGAATTTGTCAACGTTTTGTGTAAATTGGTTGAAATATGATGATGCTTGTTGAAGATGTCTCTACTACCCGTGCGAAGCCGGGGTGTATTGCTAGTGTACGATATATTTGAAATTCAAATATTTTGTTCTAACCCGTTGACAATTATTGTAAAAGTAAGGTTAAGGTTAAGGCTACGCGTTTCAATAGAACTTCAAAAGCTTGAGTCTAGTCAACTAAGGCTTACACAAATTAAAATCCGAATATACAAAATTTACGTATAACTGTGATAGACGAGGCAACTAACGGTTTTATTGCAAGCTAAATACACGTATGTAAGTTCAACAGGAAACTACAGAGCGTAGCTTACAATAAATTACATATTCATGAGTACATTTTTAAAGGATTGCAGCGCAGGTATTTTTTTTAGTAATTGACAGCCCATAAGTACCGTAATCAAGAAATGTTTTCGTATTCATTTTAGTTCTTAATCATGTTAATGTGAGAAATGAGTTTTGGGTTTGTCAGAGATCCGCCTTCTTTTTCTATAGTCGAATGTTGAAACAAAAAAAACGAAGGTTACTATGCAGGTTTTGGATTTATTTAAGTTTTCTATTTAGAATATACCTTTATAATCTCTTTTAGATTAATAATCTGACATTTTAAGGTTACAATCGAATAAGTTGAAGTGGCAGTAACAAAATGGCTAAGGCGTCGGACTTGCGATCTAATGGTTGCGGGTTCGAACCCCAACCAGTACTCTAGCGTCGTGAACCCACTCCTAACACGAGCATTAAGGTTAGCTAGGGGGTTCACAAGAATATTAGTAATGTGTGACCCACGTTGCTAGTATCCTTTCTTAAAGAAGAATAAAAAAAAAAAACAAGTTACACTGATATAATTTCTTTGTTTTACAAACTTAACTCGGTTTGATGAAGAAAAAGACGGCATTGTAACGAATACAAGTAGATAATTAAAAATTATTGTTGTAACTATAATATTTTCAATAAATAATTCAATTTGGCTAATTTTGGTAAGTTACACGTCGCTGCTGTAAAGTGTGAGGGATTTTACGAAATTCTTAATCCATCAATTATTCAATGATCCTCTTTTCTGCTTATTTTTACCCAATATCTTAAATCTCAGTAACAATTTGTTTGTGTGCGTGCCTCTTCTCTCTTCTCTTTTCACTTTTTAATTGATATTCTCTCCTACTTAATTGATATTGTATTTTTCTTTAGGATACATATATTTTCTCTTTATTTCTTAAATGATTTGATTTGTACATCGACTCCTCTATCAAATAATAACATTAATAGCACAAATATTAACTAATAATTCGTTTATTCTATTTATTAACTCTCAAAGTCAGAAAGATAATTGGAGATTATCTCAGTGCACGAACAATTCTGTATTTATTTACTCCGTTATCCCATTCAGATGTTGTATTATTTTGACAGACAGGCACTTAGTGGCCAACTTTGTATGAGTCATTGAAGCAACTTTAAAAATTAACGACGTAGTTTTTACTAATTAATTTAAAAACCGAATAATGAATAACCTTCTTAAACATAATTTTTCGAAAGATAACTTCGGACTACCAGTAGGTAAGTAATTTATTCTTATTGGAAAGCTATCAACGCACAACAACAACAATGTAAACAACGCGTTGTTCACGGAAGTTGTAACAATAACTATTCTAGTTTACATGCATAATCAAAATATTAGCCTATTAAGTTATTAAAGCATAAGTGATTAATTCGCAGATTTGATGATATTAAAGTAAATTGAGCGTGATATAAAAACCAGTTGAAACGCCATACGGTCTATGGTCAGCGCAATAGAGAGCATGCTCCGTAATTATACGCAAAGATGTATTGTGTAACTGTAATACTGCATAAAATAATGAAACGGTTCAGTGTTCTACATTAAAGGGAACTAGGGGTCGTACAGAACATGGCTCAAGTTCCACATAAACTATGTTCAATTAATTATTGCTTGAGCAAAGATTCTCGATTCTCGACTGGGCATTTAATTTACTAGAGAACCATCTTCAAACTCCATTCAAATGAAATAAAGCTTGTGTATAGATTAACAACAGATTAACATATGTAGTTTGGATGACAGTACTATAATGTGGAATCTTGGAACTGATCTGATGATGGTGAATAGTGAATTGAACTCTTCAGTGGCTTCTAGTAAACCCTTCGAGTTTAGGCTCATATGATCAACGGTCCAATCAATGGTCTTTTCATTTTTAATTCGGTTCCCATTAAAGCGTGTTTTTTTTTGTTTCACTAAACTATAATTGATTTAAAAAGTAAGTGTCAAAGTTTTTTCCATGTCTGTAATTGTTACTAGTTTTCTTAATAATTCGTGAGGAACTGGAGAGGATGTTGGATGAAGTAGGTCAGTGTGTCGGTCATTACTTACGGGTCACGGTAACTTAACAACATTCGTTATAGTCACTTTAGTTACCATTGTGCTCACGTTTAGCACCTATTTCCAATTATAACTAATCTGCAAGTCATATACACATATGTTTACTTTAATAAATACTATACAAATATTTACATACTAGCTGACCCGCGCAACTTCGTCTGCGTTTGTAAAATTTCCCCGTTTTTCAAACATTTTTCATTGATGCACCGCTCCTGTTGGTCGTAGCGTGGTGTTATATAGCCTATAGCCTTCCTCGATAAATGGATTTTCAAAATCCATATAATATAGAAAACAATAAAACATATGTAATAGTATTCTAGTTGTAATTTAAATAATAAAATTAACCATTATTATAACTTAGGAATTCTTTACAATTTAGTCTTAAATGTACCTAACTTCACATTTATTACCACCGCCGGTATTCTATTATAGATTCGAATTGTCATTGGATAGCAATTGGTATTATACTATTTTGTTCTAATATTTGGCAGTAGCAATCTGCCCGGGTATCTCGTGTTAAATTGACAATGATCTTTATAAGTTTTATACAAATGCGAATGCTTCTTAACAAATATACAACATTCATAATATGTACATGGATGGTACAGTTAAAAGTTTAAAATTGCGAAATAGAGGTTTACATGATGTTGTAGGTCTGGCATTAAATAGAGCCCGTATACATTGTGTTTGTGAAATGAATACCCTGCTTATATTTATAGCATTACGCAAAGAGGAAGATAATACCTTATATTTGAAGCAATATGACCATGATATGCCTGCAATGCTGTCTTTAGACTGCATAGTTTTGGTTTATGTCTATTATAAAACTGTATATATTTAGTTTTGGCAATATTAACCTTTAAATTGTTATACCCCATCCAATTGATTGCTTTGTTCATAGTCTCATTTATAAGCTGATTAAAGTTTTGTTTGTTTTCTTGCGTGATTACCACCGATATATCGTGAGTAAATGGACTGCAGGGGACATCAATGTTGACCGGAAGGTCATTTATATAAACAATAAAGAGTAAAGGTCCTAGAATGCTCCCTTGTGGGAAACCTACTCTGTTTTCAAGCATTGTTGACCGACAAGCTATTTGTTCAGCTTTTTCATTGAATTCTCTAATTTGTACGTATTGCTGTCTATTGGCTAGGTAACTACGTAGCCATTCCTTTGCGACACCACTCTATTCAATCCAATCCAATAACAATCTAATAATGAAAAAACAAATGAAGATTTGGCTTTTTAGTATATTATAGCTATATTTGAATAGTGATTAATTTGAATTAAAATTCTAATAAAATAAATATAAGGTCGTTATCTATGAAATTACCGAATTTAACAGTGATTGGTGATACATAAATCACTATTAAAACTCGGTATTTTCAGGACCTACATTGTAAGTAAACGAATTGCTCACATTACTGTAGGACAGGTAGTCATCATCTGCTTAATGAAGATTTATACATATATGTATAGCCATCACTTTACAAAACGAAATGATAAATATTCTAAATAGAAATAGTACCAAATGAGATAAGCACATTCCCTTTAATAATACTAACAAGAAACGTCCACATACAATGTTTATTGAAGAGCAAACAAACCGTAAAGACACTTGTGGTGAGCTGAACATGAGTACATTGAATACCAACATTGCGGTCGCTAAAGAAGTACGTACCTTTTTGGTTTTCACGTCTTCAAAAGCTTTAGTAGTGGTATAAACACAAATATAGTCTATTAGTTTAGTTGATTGGCTTATAGTTCTACTGGCCCTTCTTCTTTCTTCTTTATTGTAATTAAGTCAGAACTCACTGGTAATACAGAATTATCTTAAAGAAAAATACCTGGCCGCGTTTTATGTAAAACTATACAATTTGAATAATGGTCACTAAGCATTACAGAGTCCTGTCGCAAAGCCAGAATAGTTTGATTCAAGTATCTTAAGTATTGGAGTCCAAAGGTATGTTGCCGCATAGTCATGATTTTAGTGATAAAATAAAATGTCTTAGAAGAAGCTTTCAAGACATTTTATTTCAAGTATTGAATATACTAAAGAAAGAGAAACCGTTAATTTCATACAATCTTTAAGTTCTCTCAGAGTAGTTAAGAGTAGCAACATTGTGTACCAACTACTTTTTAGGGAATTTGATAGATCAGAGGAGAAAGTGGCATAACAGAACTAATTGATGATTTCGCCCAAATTGGGAAGCTACTTGATTAATTAGAAGAACTCAATGAAACGCGACTATTAAAATAGTATTTCTGATGATGTAGTAGTACTGCCAGAGCTTGATTAGGATACGGTTGTATTGGTCACGCGCAAGTGACAAAGATAATTTTGCAGGTGACGACCTCTGTGGCATGGTGGTTTGATGCTAGTTTAGATATTTGTATGTTTAAATAGGTATATCTATTTTCATTTGTCTGACTGTTTCTATGTATGTATATGTATTTACAAAAAATATAAATATATTTATGTATGTTTATCCGTATTCCTAGAGAGCGATGTGTGAACACTTATCATAAGGCGGGCTGTGTACCATGCCCATTATGCACTTAGATGTAAATTATAAAAAATAAGATAAAAATAAGTTGTATCACGGGATTTCTTTACGTAACACACATAAAAAGGCATATTTTTAAACGAAATTAACTATGTCAAACGAAGCAAAGCAAGACCCCGTAAAACGAGACTACTAGCGGTTGGCGCTTTACGGTATAGATTTATCGGTTCGATAGTTTTGTTAGAATTCAATTATAGCATAGCAGTGGGTAGGGTCACTGCTCTCTATGCACTGCCTTGTAGCGTTGTGTATAATCGGTAATGTATTATTTATAATAGTATTGTTTGTTTCCTAATAAGCTCGCGGAAGTACAAAACTATTGTCTAACAAAGATTTATCTCTGCGATTGTTTGCAGAAGATGATACCGGACTTATAGATGCAACTAAAGTCAATAGAAAACAAGTTTTTATTAAAATATTACTTTGTAGGTATTATTTTGATGATAGGTGATTATTGTGATGTCTATTATTACTAGTATCATAATATTTTTTTTTTACTTTATTCGGATCAGGTTACTTTTTTCAGCTAAATTTATTGTAGCTGATAAAAAGGTATTGATTGAGGTTATATATGGTTTCATCTAATAGAGACCTAATAACTATATAAATGATGTAGGAAATTCCGTAGGATTTCAAATGAAATCGATTCTATTCAGCCAAGATTATTCATTTCATTTTTATTGTTAAAGTTTACAAATAAACCTTCCTTTAATTATTTACATTTAATTATATTAATAATGAAGTGTCGACATTACAAGTTATTTAGTTTCATAGTTAACTTCCCTTGACAAAGAATAAAAGAAAGTTTTTCGTTTCAGTGAAAAATCTATGTTTGTATAGCTAACTTAGGCATATAAAGCTCAAAAGATTCAATATATTTATGTATGTATTTTTATTATGTGATTGGTAAACAGCTTCTTCACAAATGCCAAAGAATCATAATAAAATCTCACTTCAATCTAGCTAATCGTAAAGTCGTACAATTGTGTGTTAAGTCTATTCCTAAATTTACTAACCTAAGCAAGTAATGTTTTAACTTTGATTCTAAATACAAAGCTAGTGATAAATCCACCTCTTAAATCAATTAGAACATAAACTGAATGTCTGATCGGAATAAAGTTACATACTTGTTACTCGTACAGGTCTCTAACATAGATCCTTGTGATACACCACCCACCAGTATTCATCAAAGACGAGGTTTGAATACCAAGTGACACCTCTATTATCCTGCTAATACTTGTATATAAAATAAAAAACTGAGAAAGTTCTCGCCTCAACAACAAGGCAAAAGTAATGTTAAAACCCGATGCCAACGTTGTCGGAAGTATGTTAATGTACTAACAAGGATATTTGCAGGTACAACGTGTGACTTTCTTAGCAAATTTTTCGAAATATTAACTGGATCCCAAAATCAGAACACGGTGTTGGTGAAATTTTAAGTACTTAGTTGAAAATCTAAGCATGCCTGAATAGAAAATGTAGTTTCACTTTAGTAGTTGGAAGATTTAAACTAAATGTTTGAGCTATGTAGTACATGAGTCACTATAGAAGTGATTCTAGGAACTACGTGGTTTAAATTTCAATAACTATACCTTATTTTTAGTTTTTTAAAAGAATTAAAATAATATAATAAAATATTGCCTTTTAAGGACCGTCATCATCTTCCTCCATTTTTTCTTTGGGGTGGGCGCAATGTATTTTTTTCTCCCATTCCACTCTATCATATCAAATCATCATTTCACGAATTACTCTCCTTCCAACCATCATCTTTCACATAGTTCATCCATCTTGCCTTGAAAAGATAAAAGTCAGAAATAATAAAATTACTATGGTCAGCAATATAATGTGTTATTTAACTGGTGCGTTTACGAACTAAAGATTGACTAAAATTTTGAAAAATAAAACACAAAGGTGTCCTCCTACTAATAGACATCACCAAACAGATTGACGATTAGTATCGATAACATTTCTGTTTTACCATTGAATTGTGTCAACTTGCTATCATTTCCATCGATAAATTTTAAAGCTATTGTACTGTTAATGTCTTTATCCTCTCGATGTTATGGATCTTACTGCCAGTGGCCTGCAACCATAGCTATTATGGATTTATTGTAGCTATAAAAGTTTATAGAATAGTGTTTTAGATTTTGGTTTTTGTTATTCAAATCAAATATCAGATTGTATTTAATTAGTGATTGATACGTATATGAAAGATCTTAGTTACGATAACAAGGTTTTTTTATGATGAAACATTATTCCAACTAATATTATAAAGGATTTGTGAGAATGGAAGGATGTTACTCTTACACGCAAAAACGGTTGAACGGATCTGGATTTGACATAGAGATAGATTATAGTCTGAAATAGCACGTAGGCTTCTTTCTATCTTGAAAAAATTAACGGTTCCCGTTGGACAGATTTCACAAAAAATTCCAGGCGGACTAAGTTTGACTGGTAACAGAAGCTAGAAATTTATTTCTTTATCTTTGACTGACCTGTTGGTATTGTGGTTAGTGATCCTGACTGCTGAGCCAGAAGTCGTGAGTTCGATTCACACCCAGGATAATTAATTGTGTGATGAGCATGATCATTTGTTCTGTGTCTGGGTGTAATTTATCTATAATATGTATGCAATAATATATAAGTAAGTAGTTTAAAAATATATAAGTATGTTTACCGGCAGTCTGGTTACCATAACCCAGGCTCTGCCTAGCTTGGGATCAGACAGCCATGTGTGAGATGTGTTATGTTATTATTATTAATTCGCGGGTAACAGATATTATTAAAAATATGAAAGTCAATTTCTTTGTTTTTAACTCTTTCAGGCTTTAAATACTCAACCGATTATCATGAAATTTTGCACATACGTTGTCAATAATACACAAAAAGACAGATTACCTTTCATCCAGTAAAAAAAACTTTTTACTACTATACTGAACTGATCGATATAATCTTCATTAAAGTAAGCGAAGTCGCGGGCAAAATATAGTTTAATATACATGTAATATATTTTTTTCTCCAGAATAATTTCAAGTTTTTGATTTACAGTGCAGTTTAATCAATATGCATACTACCAATAAACAACAGGTTTAAACCTAAAATATACAATTTAATCACGTTTCCAAAAATGGTCATGCGAAACCGTTAGTTTTCAATCGACACATTTTCGTGTTTGATATATCCATTACACAATATTATTCATTACATATGGTTTTATTTTATCATTCTTAAGTCGTTTTGAGTTAACAATATATTCTCATCCATAAAATTCTGTAGCTAAGATTGCTATTCTTAGATAGAAAACTATAGATTTATTGTTATTAGCACTTAGGTTGTAGGTAAGGCTAGTTTTATGTTGATTGGGGTTAGTAGCGGTCATTGTTTTATAAATAATAGTGGCAAATCTAAATTTTGTCGTGTCTGGCGATAATTCCAAAAAAAAAGAAACATTCAGGCTCAAGGTCAACCTAGTGAATATTCTGTCTCAACTTTGGAGGATGATTACTAAGCTGTTGAAAATTACGTACCTAAAGTTAAGCGTGATATTGATTTATTTGGTTGCAATGAATATATGATGTGTTAAAAACAAAGTAGCTAAAAGTTGTGAGCCTTTATAGATAGGTATTTCAAAACTAAATGAAGGCATTTACGGCTATAAATAACGAATAAAATATAGATGAAACCTCCGAATTTAAACACTAACACATTCAATTTAAGTTCTAACATTTTCAATTAAGATATTAAGAAGACTGATTTATGATTTTTCGCAGCAGATTTGAGCTAGGGTTGCGCTCTTATATGTAATAATAATAATGATTTCACACATCTCACAAACTGCGGTCTAATCCCAAACGAGGTAGAGACTGTACTATGGTAACCAGACTCCTGATAAACACACTTAATTATTTCTAAATACATACATATTAAACATAAATTACACCCAGACACAGAACAAATGATCATGCTCATCACACAATTATTTGTCCTGGGTGGGAATCGAACCCACGACCTTTGGCTTCGCTTCCCACCCACTGACTGACTGACTGCTAGTCAGGATCACAAACTACTAGACCAACAGGCGAAACGCTGCCAGTTGAGCTATTTTTAGCATAAGTTTTTAGATTTGATATTGTTGGAAATGAGTAAGTGATACTGCCTATTATGCACTGTTTTTTTTTTATGACCGGCCGCCTACCTCACGTCAACTCTCTTTGGGAATGTAATCGTTTTCAGACGGGACAAAGGAAGAAGTTAAATTGGGGTAAGAAAAACAGGGCGAAGGAGCTAGGGTAAGGGATACCGCAAGTCTTGGATGGGGAAACGATGAAACTGCAGTAGCTCGAAGAGGCCAGGGTCGCGTACCCGAATGTCCGTCCTGCAATTGGACAGAAACGTTGACTGGCGATAATGTGAAAAATTTCAATAGTGTTTTTAATTCCATAAAGCGAAGAGTTCATTTAAATTTCCTGATTTTGTGGGCAAATTGTATAATTTTTCTATCTGTAGTAATCTTATTCAGACTAACATTTAAAACTCTAGCCGTTTTTTAGAAACACGCTTCCTAAGGAACAGCATGTCATCACATGCTTATCAGCTTAGTTGTATAAAAATGGAAGCCGTATCTTTGTAGTACTGTCTAATAAACAGAGGTAAATAATACTGGAATACCACACTATTATTTTACTTAAACTAAAATCTAAGCGAACAGTAATCTACGTACGCAAATAAAAAGAAATTAATGACAGAGTAGGGTGGCGAGAGCAAAAAACAAAATGGTGGACAATGGTACCGGGCAGAGACAATGATTGTTGTACCAGACCGTGAACGCGCGCTTTTGGTGCGAATATTGCAGTGTATTTTTTAAATAACAAGAATTATAAGGATTCCACGAAGAGGTGCTCATTAAAATGTTTCCTTTTTTTAATTTTGCCTGGAGAGATGGAAATTGATATTCTGCGTAATTTGCTCCGAATTTTTTGGCCGGTTGTAAAGCATTAATTATGGAAAGTGGCTAGTAATTGATTTTGGTTGGTACGTAACGAGCTTTCGTGTTTCAATTACTTTTTTATGGGTTAAGTAGGAGTGTATGACTGAGGTGTATTAGCATTAGCGCACATGTTCAACCCTTTAACAATGTAGTGTTTTGGTGTAGAATTGAATAACCGAAATTGAAAAGGCCATTTAACTTTTTAATTATTTCAAGAATCTAATCTCGTTTTAGCATTCGGACGTGAGCAATGAACACGTTCATTAACCCGAGACTTAGTAAAATGGAATCGTCTTCTTTTTTTTATGGTTCCGTTCTTCAAAAGGAAAAAGGTACTCTTATAGGATCACTTTATTAACCGCCTGTCTGTCTGTCTATCTCTGTGTCTGTCAAGACACTTTTTCTCAGGAATCCGTGGACGCATCAAGTTGAAATTAATACCAAATACCTGCCTGTGGTCCCTTGAAGCTGTAAAAACATCAAGCTTCTAAGTCAACGCAATCAAAGCATACGGCTAGGCATAGGCTATTAAGAATTAGATTTTAACAAATTTGACCATTTCGCAAGTAAATCAAAGCGTACAGGGTACTTCACATTGACCTAGAAGCATAAAATTTGGTAAGAAGCAAGGTCTGATAGCACAAGTAAAAAAATCCGAAAGTCGTTAATTTGTTGTTTTATCAAAAAAAGTTTTGTGATTACAAACTTATATTTTGTTGAAAAGTTGACTTTGTCGTAAATCAATGTATGGGAGAGTATTTTTAGAGTTGCAAAGTTAAGTTTGTCTTTCGGAAAAGACGGCCAAAAATCTTCAAGAATTGATTCCCGTGATACACGTACTATCTATATACAAGTTTGTTTGCTTACGGAACCCTCGGTGCACGAGTGAGACTCGCACTTGTCCGGTTTTTTTTTCACCTTTTCAAAAGTACCTACTTACTTACCACATACTTCAGCAACAAAAAAGTGTATTGCTAATCTCAACCCAGTACAATATGGTAAAACGCATTTTTGCATTTTAGATCTCTACCCGTAACCCTTGCGTAAGAGTAAAGGTCAAATAACCTGAAACCTGAGGGATGGCAGAAGTATCTGTGAGTAACTACTTCTGCTGTTGACATTATTGCGTTGAACAAAGCTTTTCAAAGAACCAGAAATCGCAACTCATTTGTTCCATTGGCATGTTTCATATGTCAAGTGGACTTCACAGATTAGTTTGCAGTTACTCACATGCTGTTCATTTAAGTAGAATTGGAAAGTTAAGAAAGCCTTTCCAAAATCAACGTTGCTAAGCTCTTTTTTCAATAACTCAAGCTTCCTTTACTACCAATCAAACACTTTGATGAGCAGCAAAATTTGTTGATAGGCTTTTTCTAAAGTGAAAAAAGCTGTCATCGCAATATGGAAAACATTTGATATCCTTTGCAGCATGCAAATATTTACATAAAAGTTGCTCAATATACAAAAATGACCAGAATAAATCGTTAACATTCAACGCATTGGTTACTTCATAAAGAAACGTTCCTGTTCCAAAATGTGAACGTGAATATAAAATATATTATGGACTAAATTCAGTATTTGGCTTTTAGCTATAATTTATTGTAATATTCTATGCAAATCAACTTGTTTCAATCCACCTCTAAGTGTACCTAGAACTACATCTTATTATAGGCAGAATAGTTATATTGTGTGAGCAAGCAGAAAATTCAACGAATTATGCAAACAGTACGATATTGACCTTTCGTTATCAGTGTTCCTTCGGCTACAAGGTGCTCAATCGTTTTTTACACGCTTTATATTAGCTTCACTTGTATGTTTGTAACCGACTCCTTTGGGCGCGATTTTGACCCACTTTAAACGGCCATACAAATTTTGCACACGTGTCAAAGACCGATGACAATGCAATAATTCGATTAATTTTTTTATTTTTTTTTAGTTACATTTTCTATAAATGTTTTTTAGTTTTTTAAACTATAATTATTTTTTTATTAGTATTTAAATCTAGAATGCACATGTAATCCAAGCGGCTCAATGAGATCATGTTTCAGTTAATTTAGTCTTTGAATTTTTTGTACTGTTTCGTTTTAGATTGTACATCAAATTGCTATAGCTCTATACGTGAAGACTCGTAGTTGGAAGATGAATTACAGGTGACTATTGAAATTTGTATCGTATTTAACACTTAAAGCTGTAAAGTCGTCCATGTTTATTAAAGACTTTACGGTTTTACTCATGTTTGTATTTCGGGGATGCCCGAGTAGCTTCGGACCCGACGGGGGCCCGTTTTCAAGGAGTGAAATAAACATGGATACCACTCACGACAGTTGTTATTGTAAAAGTCTTCCATGTTCCAAATAAATAAAAAAAATCAGGCAGCGTGGACAAGCATTTCAGGTAGGTATAGTTGTTTCTAATATTTCGTTATTTTTTTAAAATAAATACTTAAACTAGTAACTTTAAAGTATTTCTTTCAACTTTTATTTATATCATTTTAATTAATAGATGGCAACACAAACTATACTATTTGATAATCGCGGGAAAAAACTGCAGTTGTTGGTATATTGCAAATAAATCAAACATCGCACGAAGTATTTTATAAATGTACTCAACATTCAGTTACTTTTTCGTTCGTTTGTTCGTTAATGTATTTAAAAAAAGGAAGAGACGATGGTATAGGCCATAATTAAATAAAACATCAAAAACAATAAACCTCTCGAAACATTATCCAAATTGCGGACTATCTCTTTGTGAAGTCTATTTAGACATAAACGGTCATTGACTTTACTAGATGACAAGTTTTCTTACAATGTATCAAAAAGAACCTTTCAGAAGAATTCATTAATTTTAAAATAAGCATAAATGTTAATAAAAAATAATATTGGCATCCATTTACGGCGCGCTAGCGATTCAATACATTCACACAAGAATGTCGAGGTGTATTTCAATACTTACGGGCATCTGCCAACCATTTATATTACACAACCAGCCAGTAAGATCTCTGCACTTCTTAACGTTCTCATCTACCACAACTAAAGCTACAAATGTGAGAGAGATGATAGGGCTCTAGCTTAACTGGTTATTGCTATCTAGTCTTATAAGCACTATTGTTGGAGAGGAACTTATTGGTGATATTCGAAGATAACTCTCGTGGGTTCCGAGTTAATGAAAAAAACATGTTTTGTTTTTGTTATTTACTGGGGCGTTAAGAAGTATAAGAGATTGTGGAGAATTAAATTGAGTGTTGACTCTAACGTATATACCTATAGTTTTTTTATAGTTTATTATATAATTAAATTTTCTTGTTTATTATATAATTAAATTTTCTTTTTTCTTCTCGAATTGTGTAACATATTGGTGTCCTCTATACTTAATCTGTATACCTAGTATGATTTTGTTAGCTGATTATCGCTCTCGGTATTACTCTAGGGATAATAATAGTTTGAATATAGTTTTTCTATGCGATTTTTATTTTGTTTAACTTACTAAAAATAATAAACAATCGTAGGTTTTGATTTTTCAAATAAATTGGTTTTTATCTTCATCCTGTGTTGTGTTTATCTTAAGGCCTGTTGGCCTAGTCATTAGCGACCCTGACTGCTATGCCATAGGTCGTGGGTTGAATTCCCACCCCAGTCTGGGTGTTTTTTGTGTCTGTTGTTTGTATGTTCGTAAAGTCCCCCGCGACACATGAGTAATTCCTAATGCGGGAATTATCTTATAAAAGAAAAAAAAGTGTGTTTTTCTATTGGCAATTATTATTAATTTGAAAAAAAATATTTTTTACTCGGAGTGACCTCACAACTTGTAGAACAGTGCCAGTGTTTTTTTTTTTACTTAAACGATAATACGATTTACATTTTTAGATTTATATCTGTACAAATGATTTCTAATATACATATCTCTCTCTTTCGTTTATATAATCGATTTGAACCTACCCACTCTAAATTTAAACGACTGTCAAATAATTTCTTAATTTAAAATATCGAACACGAATCGAATTCGAATCAACTCGTTAGTCACAACGAATCAAGAAGGAAAAAGTCACTTCAATTGATCGGGTACTTAACATGTCGTAGAGATGTGAAACCGAAAGTATCTACAAAAATAACAGAGTAAAAAAAACTGTTCCGAAATACTACTTTCACTTATCCTATTACAATAGCTGTCAAAACAATCCAATAAGAAAATGAACGGTATGCGTGGTTAATAGTAATTTAAACTAGCAATTATAATAGATATAGTAATGAAGTTTACGTGATACTTCTCTTTAACTAGAATTAAAGTATATAGTTTTATTATGAATGGTTCCAAGGCCTCATTCTGTCAGTTTTTGACCAATAACGTGATTAACATCGACATTGTTGGTAATTTAGAAGAATTATGATGTATGAAATTTTTTTGTGGTGAATTAGCTATTAATAGTTCATATATTTAACAGGTTATCTTTCGCTTTTCTTTGATTAGAAATATTTTTATTAATTTTTCCTCAAAGAAATAACAGCGATTTTACTAAACCAAAGCGTTGTTTATTGTCTTTAAGTGCTTTAAGTTAAGGGCTCATTCAAAAAAAATTTGCATGAATAAGAATGAAATGATTATGTTGTGATAAAAACCAACTTTTTATTATTAAGTAGACATATGTTAACTTTTAAACATTCGCGTTTCATGTAATATAATTATGTTAACGGGAATTAACGCGATCGCGTTGCACCAGGTTGCACTGGCTGTGGTCGACACATTGGGCAAATCAAAGGTATGTAATACCTTTTAAATGCGTGTTTGCGTTAATTCTCGTTAACATAATTATATGGACATATGTTTATAGAGAAAAAAAAATTCTGATGAGTCCGTAAGACATTAATCAATGTTACATTCGGATAAAGTATTAATATATATTTTCTAAACAGCTAACACTGTACATACGTGTTTTTAAATAACAGACATGACATAGTCATTTTATGTGAATACGATCTTAAATGAGACATTGAGGAGTTAGTATTTATTCAAAATGTGTAGTTATTTTTTATAAAAAAATGCTAGTAACGTGGGTCATACCATAATTTGTGTTCATTTATTTATTAACCAATACATTATAAATGTTAAGGTCGGGGTATTTCTATGAACAACATAAACCTCTGTATAAACAAAATAGTGACTATACGGGTGGCGCAATGGTTACCTCGCATCTACACCGCACCGATTACCTGTCCTGTACCGTTTTTGATTTAGCATTCTCCTATTCCTAAATCTAGGCACACCTAAAGCCCATGCCTGTAAACATCATTAATATACAGTTATGGAAAAAACTCAGATGTAATATTTAGATTTTACTGAAATATGTATGTAACATATTCAAATGAAATCGAAAATTTGCAAAACATTTAAAATCGTGGCCATCTATATTGCCAAAAGTATTTTCACATCTTTTTACATTACTTCTTTACTTTGATTACACAAATAAAACTAATGAATGTCAAAATTAGAGCTTCTATATTTCAATTTACTGCCTAAAAATACTTGTTCTTTACTCCTGTAAGAAGAAGAAAAATACAATTGGTTAATACTAAGCAGCTAGTGGTTAATATATTGAGTCAAAAGTACGTAAGTAAATAGTGATGGATCGTCGTCAAGTTCAATTGAACTATACGTTACGTACGAGTGACTCTCTGACATCCCTAGGGATTGAAACAGCTGGTAGAGTAAGTATAAGTAATTGTTGAATATTCTAGAGTAACCGGACTGTAGTGCTTTTTTGAGTCGTAAATATACAAATTATATGTAAATGGTGTACCTAATAGCCATGGGTATCACAATATCGATAGTGTCACAGTTATTGTCGATGCTATCTAGAAATAAGCTTTTGCGAGCTTACTCACCGAGTACTCACCGAGTAGTGGTGTTTCCTCCATTTGAGTAGATTAGCAGATTTATTTTGCTCTAAATTTGACTTTATTCTGGATCTCCGAAGGTTGTCAGAGAATGCTAAGGCATTGAGCCTGCTATTATACAATATGAGCATGAAGTTTGAATAAATGAATAAATGGAACTATGATTATTAAAAAAAACTTTAAAAGAGAATCACTCTCCAGAAGAACACACACAATTAGCTCGCACAATAGATCGCCAGAAAGAAGAAGAAAGGGAAAAGCAACGTGTGATACAATTTGTTTTCCTTTATCGATACCGGTAAATGCTTACCATCATTAGGACCACGTGTTTGCTTTTTCCTACTTTCTTGCATTACTAAAACATGTATAAAAAGAAAATGAGACAGTAACATTTGATTTTAGAATACCATCACATGGTAAACTGCAATTATACGTCTTATAAGTCAGCCTTCACGTGCGTGTGCATTCTAATATATCGATAAAAATACTTTGTTTTTTAATTCATCCTTTTCTGGCAAATTGATGTTTTAACATAGCGTGATACAATTATCATTTAGTTCCGAATCAACTAGAGAGAGAGCGCTAGTGAAATCTAAAGGCATTACTTATTATCTGATGTAGTTATTATTTTTATAAGCGTCTTCTCCAATTTCTGTCTACAACGCTTAAGTCAAATCAAATCGATAAACCAGTAAAGGGTTTAATTGCTGATGTTTATATCGTATCTTGTGTATTTTAGTTCATTTCATCGATAGCCGCAGTGTCACTCGCGTTTATTATCACTGCTCTACTTTTAAATGTCGTAGCGTGATGTTACCTAGCCTATAACTTTTCTCAATAATTGGACCATAAAATGCAAAAGTATATTTCAAATCCTGTTGTTGGTTTAAACGATAGAAACAAAAATAAGTTTGCATTATGTCTAAGTTGAGACATTAGGACAACGTGTCCTGGGTCTGCTTGTTCGTATTCAACAACGGTGAGATATAGTCCAAGCCGTTATTGGATGCCCCTCGGGGATTCATGGAAGCGGAATGTGGCTATCAAATTATACAGTAATACCGCCGTATTTCTTCCAAGAGTAGGTATATTCCGCTAAAGTATTTAAGAGCACGTGTATTACTATTAGGAAGGTTGCAAAGACATGCCCCGTAATTAGATTTTGGTGGATATCTGTTCATAGGTCTATCAAAGTATTATTTAACTAAAACGCATTTAATCGTTGTTTAATTTTTACACTAACATTTCGTAATAAGTTATGCTTTATTTTATGCAACATAAAATATACATTAAATCATAAGAAATTTATGTAAATATATGCGTTTCTTCTGTCTTATTTTTGCCTAATGAAAATAAAAACTTGGTAGTGTAGTTTTCATTAGAAGTGTTGTAGATTTAATTGGCTGGTAATAGTGTCAATGCCGTGTGCCGTGGCAAGTGCCGTGCAGTGGTCGTGTAATCATTTTAAACGTTTATTATTTTGTTGATAATGTGTATCTTGGAAACGATTCCAACAATTGGATCAAATTGTGTATTAGGTAAGGTTTTTATTGCTTTTTAAAATCTGAACAGGTGTTTAAAATGTAAATATGAATGTGTTAACACATCATAAACCTTTGACATCTAAATACACCAATCTTATTGACTAAACCAGTTTGACTGGATGATTTAAAGTAAAAACTGATTCGTTTCATTTCAGAGAGTTTATTATATTTTAACTTCAGGAGTCATATTTTTAGGGAAGGCAAATCTCATATAAAACAAGTAAAGTAAAAATATCAACACCAGGTATGTTATTGTTCGTGATCGATCACGTCCATACCACGGCGATACTTTCAGGCTCCAATATGTATATCCTATAATGTACTCATTCCTCACCTTGTCCATCAATGTCACACCAAACATCTATCTCGACATTCGCATTTCAGTAATTAAATTATCTCTAGATTCAGTTTGGAAATTCTTGAACTTTTTATTACAGCAGTTACCCTGAAGTATGATTGACTGTTGAATTTTTATATTCGGGAATATAGAAATTAGTCTATGTCGGCAAATTATGATTAAGAATTTTTCAATTCAAATTGTAAGGTTATTTGAAAAAAATCTTAATCAATTCAGGTACCTGGTAAAATGGTCCTTCGAGTTTTTTGCCTATTCTTCTCCACAGGATCTACTTATTGAAACAGACAACTAACTTCACGACTGACTTAGTCTGACTGACTACTACTCCTGAAAATTCACTTAGGATATCTTTACTTAGGAGTGAATTACAATATATCATGAATATATAATAGCATAATATGCTATTGGTAATTTCAAAGCCACAATTTGTTTATCAACGATTGGCTATTAATCTAAATCATTATTAAATTAAGTATATAAAACATAGATAATAACTTTATTTTTTGTAATGTTAGGTGAATGAATACAAGTGCCAATTCATCAATCGTTTGACAGCGGGCACGCCCCATTGTATCAAAAATATCGTTCGGAAACACCTGTCAATTCTTCAAGTCATGTTTACGAATTAGTTTTTGCTTTCTTTTTGCATGTTCTGTTTTCTCATAATTCGCTTTCAAATCAACAGTAAGTATTTAAATTTGTTTTAGTTTAGGCTCGCTAGTACTGTGTAATATTTATTTGTTAACTAGCTGCGCTCCGCGGTTTCACCCACGTAAGGCTCGATGCTATGGAATTATCGGGATAAAAGTAACCTATGCATTAATCCAGGTCTCCAGCTATCTTCAGACCAAGTTTAATCGCAATCGGTTCATTCGTTTTTGCATGAAAAAGTAACAAACATTCATACATCCTCACAAACTTTCACGTTTATAATATTAGTAGGATTATTTATCTTTCCTCTTTTTCTCAAACAACTTACAGTGTTGTTTTAATGACACTAAATGTAGTATTTATTTTATCTTGTTGGACATGTCAAGCGACAAATCTACAAAGGCTTTGACAAATGCTTTCAGCTTATTACAATTTATCATGATTTTAGGCGCATTGAAGTTTTCTTTCCTTTTTTTAAAGTTAATTATTTTAACAAAACCTTTTTTTTTAATTATAGTTAAGTCATTTCAGAAATGTTTACACGGAAATTGTCATAATTTTTTTCTTAAAATGTAATCATTTTCAGTACACAGAAAATAATATATAAATTAAATACCTATCTAAATGTCAAATAGACTACACTTCACTAATTCTCATTTGGTATCGAAACCAAATAAAAAAATATATATGAAACCATTTACCCACAATACAACACCGAAAGTAAATATAAATTGAATCACATAGTAACGAGATTCTAATCACTTGCTTCACAATAGCAATCTAAAAATGTCTAACTAGCTAAAATGAAATAAAAACAGAACGAGAGCAAAATGTTTGTGACAAATTTACTGTCGCAAAAAACATCGTTCCAATTACATTTGTCTTCACCACGTCACGTCACCAGCCGAATGTGATATTGACAGGATGTTTTTGACATTATTTGACTTGTAACTATGTAAGCAATTCTTGGAACCAGACTTAGGGGGTCTCAGGGCTCTCGAAAATTTGTATGAAAGTCCCTGGTATTGTGTACTGGAGCCATGAAATTTTAGGAAGATTTATAGGTAGCACACGTCAGCTACGGATTTACCATAGGGTTGGTTTAAGGAAGTGTAAGGGCTTTCGTAACTTTATATAAATATTTTTAACTACCAGAGAGATATAGGTTTAGTTATTCTGGTTTATAACATTAAATAATAAATGGGGTAGGAAGCTTTTTCATTAGCTTGATTTATAACTATGTAATCAAATTTTGGAAGTCAATTTTAACCTACTGTTGCCTGCCGTATTAAAATGAAACTTTGTATGTAGTTTGGATGACAATACTATAATTTTGCATCTTGGAACTGATCTGATGATGGAGCCAGGAGGTGGATAGTGGAACTCTTCAGTGGCTACTAGTAAACCTCTCGAGTTTGGGCTCATATGATGCGTTTTGACGAGTCTATCTAGTATAGGGGGCAAACGAGCAGACGGGTCACCTGAGGATAAATGAATACCGCCGCCCATGGGCACCTGTAACTCAAGAATCACAAGTGCGTTGTCGGCCTTTAAGGGGTAGGGGAAGGAGGGGAAGAGCGGGGGAGGTTTAGGGCCTCCAGTAACCTCACTCATTCGGCGAAAGGAATGAAATCATTGCTTTACTGTCGGTTTTCTGTGAGGCCGTGGTATCACTCCGGTCGAGCCGGTCCATACGTGCCGAAGCATGGCTCTCCCATAGTAATAATCATTTTGTATATCTATACTAATATAATAAAGCTGAGTGAGGTTTGTTTGATTGTTTATTTAAACGCGCTAATCTCTAGAACTAGGACAATGTTTTTGTATATCGTAGCCAGATTCATGAGGAATAGTATAGGCTATGTATCATCACCATAAACGCACGTGATACTGCGGTGAACTGCTAGTAATTAATATGATGCTAGATGCTGAGATATGATGCTAGTATTTTATTAATTTGATGTTCCCTTATTCTTTATACATAATATACTTTCAACATAAAACATTTTTACCGCTCTAAAATCATTTAAACAATACCGTTGACTTGCAATACCGTTACTTATGGTTAACCAGAAAGTTTATCCGTAAGATTGAGGAATAATTGTAATTAATCCATCTATTGTGAAGCGTGACCATCTCTACAACATTTATGCTGCTCGGGTATTACGATTCAACGGGAGCGCTCTAATGGAACTAACTTGTGGTATTTTTTATCTGTCTAATTTAGTATATTCAAATCAAAATCAGTTATTTCAATTAAACCAATTATAGGTACTTTTGAATTGTCAGAAGTAGAAGTCAATCAGTCAGTCGTGGAGCTAGTTGCCAGTTCCAATATAAAAATCCAAGAGACTCCAACAGGTTTATTTTTACAAAGTTCTTTTATTTTAGTAAGTAATGTAACTTATAAGAAACGTGGTTAATGTTGACTCTTTTTTGAATAGTTTTTTAATTTCTTTAGGCACGTTGGGAGCTTTTGGTATGGGAAAATAGCACTGAACACGCGTAACCGTCACGCTCATATACATATGTTTACTTACGTGTAAAAAAATTTTTAGGCACGTTTGGTAAGCGGAAAAATATAATTATATTGAAACATTGTTTGTCCGCGACAAACTCCTAAACTAATTAACAGATTTTATTTAAATTTTGCATACTGCGTGCAGTTGGCTTGACTGGCCTGTTGACCTAGTGGTTAGTGACCCTGACTGCTATGCCATAGGTCGTCGGTTGTTTGTATGTTTGTAAAGTCCCCCGCTACACAGGAGTCATTCCTAATGCGGGAGTTGTCTTTTATAAAAGGAAGAAAGAAAAAAGAAAAGAAGTTGGGCCCAACTTCAAAGATAGGATAGTTTTTTATCTCAATTTATGTATAGTCACAAGTTTTTTACTGTAAATTACTTAGCCACAGCAAAGCGTATATTGCACTATATTGTTACAACTATAATGCAAATTAAGAATTTATATCTCTCCTTTAATAGCTTGTAACGGTCCACAGTACTTTACACACAATTACTAAACGGAAAAAGTAATTCCGAGAGCTATTCTAAGACAAATTGTTTCCAGACTACAAATTAATACTTGTTCACTTCGAGTAGAGCTCGTAAAATTTGAGCTGTGTCGTGTATACTGGTACTTACAATTAATATTACATTTACCGAGTATATGGTCATGGAACTAATATGCAAATATTCCGGAATATCTTAAAGATTTGTGGCAGAGATTTGTCTAAGAGTTTATGAAACTATTAATAATATAATTATGTCATGTACTTGATCATATTGAAAAGGTATATTGCTTTATCCTAAATATTAATATGTACTTAATTATAAATATTAATAGATAATACCTATTTTTAGGTAAATGAATATTATCCAGTTTGTTAACATCCCAACACAACATAACATTTGTGTGTCATTGTGGAATCCAGTATTTTTTTTTTACAATAAATCTTCCGTTCAAGTATTGATTAAAGATATAGTACATTATGGTTATATTCACGTCTATATTTCGGGGCTGTCCGACTACTTCCAAACTGTCGGGTTTGGAATTAATTGTCCATCCCCACGCTTTTGGTGGACTAAGCCAAAAATCTTAAGCCCAGACGGGGAAATCAATGAATTCAGTATTGACTTTTACAAAGTCAAGGTAGGTATACTAAATTTAAAATTTCGCGTTCCATGATGTCATTATGTACATACGGGAATTAACGCCAAATAGGTATTACATATCTCTGAATTGCCTGACGTTTTGACCAGGTTGCACTGGCCATGGTCACAGGCTGACGTAATACCTATTTCGTGATCACGTTAATTCCTGCATATTGTACATGATTATATTAAAATTTTGGTTCCCAAATTACCCTTTTTTGTTGGTAAGCAGTAACTGTCTTCTCAATTTTCGAGTGTATTAGTAGTGTCTATCCTCTTATAAAAGTATTTCCTAGTTGCTATTTTTGTAACAGTATCTTAGACTGTTCTACAATTATGGACCATATATTATAATATATATACGCAGCTTATTCGCAGTTTTAGAGCCAATAATGCTTAAAGTAATTTTGTCTGCGTCAGGTTATTTAACCAATTTTGTTGAATGTAGTCGTTTCGTTGTTGATATAATAATCAACTTTAGATTTAGCTTCAGAAATTTGGCGTTTGAATTTGTTGGAGTCACTATCGTCTATTCTTATGCTTCTTTAAGACAGTAGTTTTTACATTTAATTACTGGCATACAAAAGACAAGACATTTAATTACATAAAGATAAGACATTTAATTACTGGCATACAAAAACTTTTACTATTGTGTAGTTTCTTTTTTGGGATTACAATAAACCATTATTATTATTGTTTTGAATGCAATACTAAAAGAAACCTTTTAAACACTGTTGAGATAAATGACGAGAATTGTAAAGTCCCAGTCGACTATGAATCTCGACAGAATTATCTTTCTCTGGAACAAAAATGCACAAAACTAAGCGATACTAATCGTAATCAATTTGACATACTTCTCAACGCTTTAACTCAGACGTAAAAACAGGTTTTGACGAAAAGTGAATGATAAAAAACGTCTATTACCGTTAAACAAATCTTATTTAATATATTACGGAAATTGTTACTAAGTTTGTCGGACAATACACAGTTTTTTGGTTATAAAAAGCTTTTGGGTCGAGAGACAATCTAATGATCTTTCTTTGTGTACATCTGTGGGATATATAAACATGTTTTGAGCTACACATAGCGGTGAAAAGATGAAAAAAAATAAAATAAAATGACAATTGTGAAGACAATAACTACTAATTAGCGCTTTTCTCAGTAGCTAACATTTAAAGCTCTTAGCTCATGTTAGCTACTGAGAAAAGCACTAATTAGTAGTTATTGTCTTCACAATTATCATTTTATTATTTTTTAAACTTCTAAGAAAATAAATTACGGTATCATTTACTATACTGAACAGCAGATTATAAAAGTTATATCTTATAATTTCATCCTCATAGAGAGAAGCCTTATATATAGCTTTTTTTTTACCGGAGCATCCATCGCTCACGTTAGGGCTGGCGCCCACTGACAGCTTGGCACGGCTCGGCGTAGCAAAAGGATTTTTTTCGTGGACAAATTTTCGACCTTATTTCAATGAGTTTAGCACTAACATTATTTTATTTTAATACGAATTTGGTCCAAACGTCTTCCCCGCGAAACTGTGACACGTCACGTTTCACATTTTTCATAGTCCATTCTGTAGTAATCATAAAATATTTGCATGTTGTATCTCAAATCATTAACCAAGTTTCTGAATTGACAATTTTACATTAGCAAAGTACTGAACTGAAAGAGTGATCGCCAGATTATGCTTGCTTTCATCTCGACGTGGTATACCACAAGATCGTGTGGTATGCTGCGGGATGCTCTTTCTCTCTCTCTCTATTAAAGATTCTTCTAAACGAGATTTGTTTTACTTTTTCTAGACATTTTTAAATGTCTAAATAAAATTTCGATTCAACCTGAGTAGAGTTTCAAACTAAATCTTTAACTTCAATCAACGGCTTTGATTATATTTTCTTATCAATCAATAAATGCTTAGGAACTTACTTCTATCTATATATTTTCAATATTTAATAACTTTTTGTAGGGGTTTTACACGCAGGTACCAGGAGTAGCAGATAGAAGAAAACAGTTCGATAGTTCGGTTCGGTTATGCATATATAAATATATAGAAATGATTACAAATATTTAATAAGACGTGTACAATGTAGTTGGTTTAATATATAATAACTACGCCACACTTTTAATATACATAAGAAGAATAAAACGAAAGCTTAATTGCTTGAAGTCGATATGCGTGTATAACTAAATATTTTTAAATACACCCGCATAATGCAAAATTCCTCTCACAAAAAGAATAGTTTAGATACGGCTTTACACGTGTACGTCACGGTAATACTATATAGATAACATTACCTTGTGTACGTCGTACATTACAATGAGGAGCAGGTTCAAAAATATCCATGGTATATATTGTAGTACGTTACAATAACGGTTTAAAAAAGTAAAGACATTAATCATCCATGATATTAATAGAATTAAACTTATATACTTTGAACAGCTCATTGTTGTAAGAGAAATCTATAAATTAAACTGTCTAACCATACGGTACAGGCACGCGATCTATTATATTATTTTAAATAAATGTGTTACATAGAAATAATAAAAACGGTACTATGTAATTCACAACATACATTGGAAACAATAAGAATATTTGTTCTTGACTGTTGTGTCATTAGCAAAAATCACCGTAAAAAAAAACTGATTGTTCAACGTAGCCAATTATGGAGCCTTACCGTACACAAGCCGTTCGAAACACATCGTTTACTAGGAGACCAGAATCGCGAGAAAGTCTTTCAAGTATGAAACATAGCACTACTTTCGTTGCACTTTTCCGGGTCAGGGGTTATACGCAATCAAGGTTGGTTAAGCTACAACCTATTTGATTTTATGATGACCTAGTACTCATAGAAACTAGTGTTAAGTGAGTCTGGAAATGGCAACAATTTATTAATATAACTTTTACAATAGTCTGACAGTTTTTAGTATTTTATTGTAAATTATTATTATAGTAAACTCTTTGACCTATTTGTATTATGACAGCATATTACAAATCTACGATAATATAGTTCTGATAAAGTGTATTTGTCAGAATAAAGTAAACAAAACAAGGAAAAATACAAAGTATGAGAATTTTCAGAAAAATGATCACAGATCAAGATTAATTACGAAGATGTATTAGACTCATTTATGTCCTAAGACTGCTCTAAAATTTAATATAAAAAGTAACTAAAAATAACATAAATGTAACTCATCGAAGCGTGAACTAATTTACAATAGTTAGATATATGTCTGACAGCTAATCCAACCTTTTTTTTACTTTTAGTCCCGTTTTAAAGCAAAGATACCAAACGCAGTGTAAGGCAAGCGGATGCAACGTGCTTGAAAATTATATATTGCTTGTTATATACTTTACATTAAACTGCTAACTTTTTAATATAACTGGAATAAGTAGTTTAGAACTAGCATAACAGAACAAAATTGTGTCTTTTAATTAGCAATATATTCCGTTCATTGTTTAAGTACACGCCACTTTTATCTTATTGATGGACAGCAAATTTTCTTACAACTTTCTTATTTCTTCGTTTAATTACCATGATTATTCACCAGTATGTACATTATTATGCGGATAAAAATATTGTTGATTTGTTTAAAAATACTGCGAAAGGGTTTAGGAATATTTCCTCTAGATCCATATCGCTCAGTAAAATGTTGTTTATCTAACGTACAGACATAGACATCCCAAATCCTTTCTCCCCAACTGCCGAAACCATGCCTTACATAAAAACATAAAGTTATTTAATTTAAGCTTTTGTTAAATTTAATAATCTTTGAACAATTTCTGGCAAAGGACATCCCTGACATAAAAATAGCTATACAAATATGCTTGTGTAGATAGATAGATAGATTCTGATGTAGACACATCTTTATAATGTCATTAGTAAGTTGTTCACAATAGACAATGTCAAGGCCTCAATGCCGTTACCCCAGAAATATTACGGCATCAGTCGCTGACCTCAAATCACAGTTCGTACGTTGTTTATCTTTTAACGCGATTGTGCTCATGACCGTTTTCTTCTAAGCTACCGATTGAAAGTTTCCTTTCTTTTTTTGTCTTTTCTTCTTTTGTTTCGTCTACTTCTTTTTTTTATGAATTATACAAAATAGTCTTTATTTTGGGATGGTTAATAAGTTTTCAGTCGAGTCATAGTTATGGTCTAAAAGATATTAATTGAGAACTTGTTTGCACTTAACCTTCGTCAAATGATAGATATTAAGAATTGAATTAAATTTGTTGCATAAGTAATTACTTAGGAAACAATAGCTGCGTTGCGAGAGACTACTTTTGAATAACTTTGTTGGACATACTTTTGTTTTAATGCGTTTGTTAGCGTGTAAGTTGGGATGATATGAAATCTGGGAGTGTTTGCGAAGAATAGTCTGTATGATAAAGAGTTACCGAACCGTCAGTACCTTGTACCCACTTAACGTAGAGGTCAGTGGTTGGATAAAGGAAAGGGAGACAATGCGCTACTTTGAAAACTGCTCGTACTAATTGAAGTATTAAACAAACATGTATAAATATGTATAATTTTATTTAACGATTAATTTACTTTTATATCAAAATATTTTAGTCGATTTTAACAATGTAATTTAATTTACTTTTTATTAAAATTGTCGGAAAACATATGCCTTAATTAATTACTTAATCGTTTTTAGGGATGCGTATGTGAATAAAACTAAACTTTTATAGGATCACTCGTGCGATTGTATTGCCGCCTGTCATAGCCAATTTGCTCCGAATATATTATCCTTTTTAAATAATTAGTTTTTTTAAATATTTAAGAAAACAGACGAAAATTTATCATCTAACCCCTCCCCCCCTTTCTCCGATTATCTCCGAAACTACTTAGCCTTTCTTATAGATTACAGGAAAATCCCTCAATATGTGTGTGTGTGTGGTGTATTGTGTGTAACTTACACTGGGACTTAGATGTATGCGAGAACATGCTCTTCAAGTTCAATGTTAAGTTTGTTCTTGAATAAACTATTTTACCTACCTCAAACAAATTTAGGTCAGATTGCAAAAAATATGATAGTGTTATATACATATTTATCGTAAGGAACCCTCCCCACGCCAGTTCAGCTCGCACTTGACTTTTAATATGACGTTTATGTAACCTTTTAGCAAAAAAAAGTTTTACAGTAAATAACATTATGCTATGTAGGTTAATTAACTTCCAGTGTTTTTGCTCATCTATTCTCATTAATAAATACTTATCTTAACTGACAAACAAATGCTTAGAACTAAAGTATTTTATTGTGTTTTATATATTCTTAAAATAATACCCTAAAAATATTATGTTTTTCTAATTATATATAAATATATATACTATATTTTAGTTTAAGCCGATTGGTTTCCGTAGGGCTTTGTTTGAAAACCAGCGCTACACTGAACCGGATCTTATTCGACGGATACGAGAGAAATGTACAAATTAATTTTTAAAGCGAATTTTTTTTCCAGATGTATATCTATTAATGTTATTGCTATTGTGTATGTCAAATGTGCGCAAATATTTTTTTGTTTCCATTTAGTTTACTGAGTAATATTCATATACCTACCCTGATTTGCATCATAATACAAAATTTTCCGGCATCTGACTTTAGTCCGTAACAGCTATTTTTATCAGGTCTTCGGACTTTCTACATGGGGTTAAGTTATAGGACCATTATTGACTCGCAGTCTCCGGACTCGGCCTTCAAGTTCGTCGTTCTAAACGCAGATGTGGCTAAAACATTGCCTTTTTTGAACAAACTGAAGGAACACATAACTATTATTTTCACATATTTCTTATTAACTCTTCAATGAAGACGTTATTACAACAATTTAGAATTTGTTAAAAGAGTTATAGGCGTATAAATTGCCTTACCCATAGCAAGATCAACGCTTGACTCGAATAATAAAACCTACATGACCGGTACATCTCAAAGGTATGTTCTGAGAAGAAACGGTGTTTAAGCTGGGATTAATGCAAGTGACCGAGTGACACACTGTAGAATAACAGGGTTCCTACCGCGCATATAAATTGTCTTATTTTTTAAATAGTTTTTTTTTTGTAAATTGTAATGATTTTTAAATTTGTTTACTGAAAATTATAGTTGTATGCAGTGCAACCAATTTTCCTAAGGATAGTAGTAGAAGTTAAGTCGCAACTGAAATCGAATTGTAGTCAAATAGTACATATTATTTTAATAAAATATTATCCTTATCAATATTATTAAACCGATCGTAATGAAATTTGGCATACACTTTCTCAGGAGTACAGAAAAGGTAATGAAAAAAGTGTAAGTGCAACGAAAAATGCTGACCTCTGCATAGTGTATGCTACTCGATCTCTCTGTCTCTCTCTCACTCTCTTTTTCTTATAAACCCACTGTTCTTTTCCATCGAGATGATTTATTTTATTGCGCCATCTGTGGATTTTAATCTACTTTAGTGTTGGTTTTATACATATGTTATATATATTAGTTCGGGTCAATTCCACAGATGGCGCAGTGATAATTTTGAGTTTTTACAATATTAACTATATTTTGATACAATTTGTTGTCCCAAAGACACCACACGTGTTTTATTATTTTATATTTTTTTCAAAATCAAAATCATTTATTTGTTATAATTTACAAACCATTATGAGTACCTACATCATGTTTCGCCTGTCTTATGGCATAGTAATCAATATATTAAAAAAAAATTACATAATAGGTACACACTAAAATCAGTAGTTATGGAAGATAACATAAAAACATATATAGTATTAATTATATTCTTTATAACCTATGTAATATATCTACGAGCCACATCTGCAGTCTACGTCTAAATAAATGTATAGGTTTAACTCTCCTACGTTTATTATAACCTTTACTTAAACACACCTAGATCAATTCCATTATATTGTACTCATTCACACAACTGTTTGCACGGACTGGGCATCGAAAACCTCTGATATTGCAACATAGGTAGCGATTTTTAATCAACTAATTCCCAAATTCAAACGTGATGCTTCACCAAGCATCTAACAACCCGATAAATCTGATACAACGTCCTAAATAAAAGCACGATTATTATAATTTCCGTATCGACTTAAACTGCACTATGCGATACAGTAAAATTCCAAAAGTCATTTAAGTAGCCACAAACTATACTAAACTTGTAAGTGGCACTTCTATTCACAAAGTTATACCCTATAAGTCTTTATATGACCTTTGGGTACTCAGAACACATTCAGCGTCTTTGTAAGCGGGGAAAGTAAGCCAACAGTAAAATACGAGTGCTTTGGAACAGTGTACTAAACGGCATTTAATACGAAGTACAATCGTGAGTTCTATGGAAACGGCATGGTGAATTACTAGAAAGTTTGCCTTTAATCTTGTAAGGTGAGAGGCGTATGCATAAATAAATGTTTTCAGATATTGTATGAAGCATTAAATGTTGCTGAATTCCTTTCCTTACATTTGCATTTCGTACAATTAACTACTTAAGTTTAAGTCATTTATAGTATTGTAGAATACCATTCCGTTATCATGTTGAGGTAAAAGGGCTGTACCTCGTAAAACTTTTATGAAGACATATCAGATTAGTTCAAAGGTGATGAGAGACGCTTAATGGTACATTACATAGTACAGTACACAGTTCACATTTGTGTACTTAATACTTGCAATCTGGTATTGGATTTTCTTGTCGTTTTAGATACTGGGATTATACTGGACGAAATCTCATTTTTTTTTTCATCATAGAAAGACAACTCCCGCATTAGGAATTACTCCTGTGTCGCGGGGGACTTTACAAACATACAAATAACGGACACGAAGAACACCCAGACTCAGGTGGGAATCGAACCCACGACCTATGGCATAGCAGTCAGGGTCACTAACCACTAGACCAACAGGCCAGTCAATTTCAAATTTCAAGCTCAGCTGCTGATATTACTGTTGCAGAGAAGTTCCCAACATTCCAGGGGTTGATCCTTAGAATGTTGGAGTTAATTGTCAAACAAATAACTGAGTGCAATAGAACATTCTACAGAAAAGTTTTACCTACTCTATATCTGTATCTAGGTTCTGTAGCGTAGACATTAAAGACGAAGCTGACACGACGATCGAAAAGTTCTTGACCAAGTCTCGGCAGTTACTCTTCAGTAGGGCACAACTGCACTTCGCATACGCGGATGTTCTAAATGGGATAAACATTAAAGTCTCCGCTGGCAGCCGAGATAATATTACCTCCATTGGAAGGTTTAGAGGGGTTTAGAGACTCTTATAGTCTTCACCATGCTGCATACGAGAACTGTCCATAACCACCATAACGATATTTGTTTTGACTTTAATTACAAGTAAAATAATTGTTGGTTGAATAATGACATCAATCATTTGCAACTCATTTGGTTAATTAAAATATACGGTTTTACTCACGTGTATATTTCGAGGATGCTCGACTAGTCACCCAATAGGTGTGTGATTGACATTCGATTAATTAAATTTTTCACTTGTATTTACCCTCATAACCACAGTTGCGCTTTTGTAACCCATATCATCATGCATATCATATCAACTTTGTCCTCGCTCCCTGTTTCCTTTGCGTGACCAACTTCTTCGTATAGTTGACTCCGCATTTCTTCAAGTCCCTTGAAGCTACTCATAACAACCTGCATGGGAAAGATGCACGGCTAGATATCATTCCCACCTCTGGTATTTCCTTAAGCCTCCTCAATCAAAACTAATAGTTTTGAGCGTGAGTTTTTACTGCGTTAAGTGTGTTAAATTAAAATAGGAAGCTTTAATGGTTGATTGAGAACCTTAATCATCGGCTGAATCAGTTGAGGACAAGGTACAGTATTCAAAATCGGTGACTAGTACAACCAAGATCTTCAATCAATATTTCTCTGAGGGAAGGTATTATAGTATAGGCAACTTATTATACACTCAAGAACGAAAGTTTAAGGTACATATCTTACACGCAAAACAGTTTGCTTAGGATGAAGAGGCGGTTATTTGCACGTATCCTAAGCACTTTAACTTTATCAGTGACACATGAGTTTAGTTAACATACTTATCGTTACTGGTATTCTGATACTCAAGTTTTAAGGTGCGGCCCTTTATGTTGACATAGGAACTTTGAAATAACTTTCCCCATTTTCTTCATAGTAAAAAAGTAATGCTCTAGCAACCTGGATTTTGTTCAGGAATGTAATGAAAGTCATAAACTCTTGGAAACGAATCAGTGGTCATTTATATTGGCTTGCTAAAAAATACACTGTTTTATTGTGACAATATTTATATAATTACATAACAGTTATTAGCACAAAAGTTACATTCAATTACATGCAAACACTGCATGCATATAGATACACAATAGTAAGGAAAACAATTTTACAAAAAAAGTGTCTCACAAAAAAGAAAATTACAAAGTGTTAGTATTTTAAACCTTTACGGAAGCGAGTTGGAGAATCTGCAAACACGTCTACAGAAACACTACAGTGGTTTAGTAGCTTGCATAACCTAGAGATAGGAGAAGCAGAGCCAAAAACTGGTCTTCTGGGTGATGGGTCAAGAGGAGTAATGCGTGCACGAGGATATTTATATGGCACTTTAATGTTAATTTTTGACAGCAACTGCGCAGTTTATTTTATTTTGAACTAGCAACCCGCCCCATCTTCAACAATCATCATCATATTTCAACCAATTTACACAAACCCTTAACAAATTATATATTTAAACCTTCCCCATGAATAGCTCTATCTATTGGTGAAAGCCGCATGAAAATCCGTTAAGTAGTTTTGAATTTATCGCGAACAGACAGACAGACAGACGCGGCGGGGGACTTTCTTTTTTTATATTGTGTAGTGATGAGTTTGTACAGAAAAACTAGATCTAGATGTATTCTTCTTGTGTCAAGTGAATCTGTTTGAAATTATTGAGTCTGTGTTTATTATAGGAGGTTGATCTTTTTCCCGATAAACTCGAGTTAGTTAAGTGCCATAAAAATCTATTTTGTATTCGTTCTATCCCTAGTATATAAACAGCATAATGCGTACGTCATGATTCATTACGTTTTTATTTCTTAACCTCTGTGCTTTTCGTTGAAAATTAAGCTTTTGACATCTTTAACTGTATCAAAATAAATGCATATTTAAACAACTAAACATTGTTAATTTTCTCATTGTTACAGACTCCCAACACAATGGACGACTGACTTCAGTGCACAGTGTACATAATAAAGTTATCATTAAAAACTTGAAGTGCCAATTGTATTAAGTGAATTATAGCAAAATGAAGGCCAAGACACATATACTACCTGCTGTTACGGTTTTAGTTCTCGGTAAGTAAATTTATTTATACTAACTCTTCACGCTGATTTTGAGACATATTCAAATTGTCATTCTTTTCTAGATCTTCTACGTCTTCCAGGGCATATCCTATTGACTTAATATTTTAAATTATTGATAACATATATCCTTCCTAAGTCGGAGTCACTGATGGAATTGCTCCTTTTAACTGTATTGACATTATATCCAACTTCGACAACAATTTTTATCTTAAAAAAAAAAGACAACTCCCGCATTAGGAATTACTCCTGTGTCGCGGGGGACTTTACAAACATACGAACAACGGACACAAAGAACACCCAGACTCTGGTGGGTATCGAACCCACGACCTATGGCATAGCAGTCAGTGTCACTAACCACTAGGCCAACAGGCCAGTCAATTCATGGAGCTGTAACAGAAATGAAATTTTCTCAAAAATTACGTACTGCAAATACTTTATACTGAAATTATATTTTTATATGGCAGACAGTACTGCATAAATTAGAAGGTTTAGAATTAAATTATGATTTGAATAAATTATAAGTACTTCAAGTTAATTGGTATGTATGTATGGTGTTTGATGTTTTTACTCCTTCCCTTTGGACGGCTGTTAGAATTCTGTACAATTTTAACATACAGTTAGTATCCTGGATTAACTGATAATAATATATAATAATAAATAATAATATGATTTGCGGATGAAAGTTAGTAACACATAAATAATAAAACTACACAAAGTATGTCAATCATATTTTTTATTTACAAAGCCGGTGTGAATTGCACACTACATTAAACAAACAACTAATTAAATATTTTTTATGGCTAATTAATTGACAAGAATTTGACCAATTAATGTCAGACTGATAATGCAAATTTTATTGACGCGATAAAGATAGAGCCAAGTCCGGTCCCAATAACATGACAAATATTAATTGATTATGTTGTTAAATAGTGCAATAAAATTACTTTAATTTGATAAGTACTGCGGACATCCTATAACTGTTTTAATACTGTTATATTTAGATAAGACTTTTTAGATTTACTTAGAATTCTAAAGTAAATAAGTATTCAACATATTGTTTTTCTTGCTTTTAATGACATATTTTGCATTGAACTTATATGTTATGTCAAAAGCAAAGTTAGGTTAAAATATAATAATCTATACTAATATTATAAAGCTGAACAGTTTGTTTGTGTGGTTGAACGCGCTAATCTCAGAAACTACTGGTTCGAATTGAAAAATTATTTTAGTGTTGGATAGCCCATTTATCGAGAAAGGCTATGGGCTTAATAACATCACGCTACAACCGATAGGAGCGGAGCAGTGACCATAAACGCAGGTGAAACTGTGGGGACTGCTAGTACGACATAAAATTGCATCGGTTCATCCAAAGGTTGTCTGTAAGAAATGGCAACAAGCGATAAGATCTCCGTATCATTATTTTATTGTCTTTGTAAATATTGTAAACTGTTCCTGATGTGGTATAATAACGAGTATTGTATTGCATAAAATTTTAATATTAAAACTAAATAAGACTTGATTGAACATAATTTTGATTTGATAGGACATAATAACTTTCAGTTGCGGGATTTGTATTATGATTTTTTTCACAGAAACTTTGCCTATAAAATTTGTCACTTAAATCTTCAAGCGAGAAATAAATTTGAAGTCCGCGGCTTTTAGTCACCATTTCGACTATTTTTAACATTTACCGAAGTGTTAAAAAAATGTCGAATTTTAGTCGTGAGTTTAATTTATACAGCACTGTTCTATAAAGTTGCACTTAATTTGGACGTAATGTGGCCTCCCCATTACTTAACCAGTTTCAAGCGTGAGACAATTTTAAATTAATGCTCTCCATTTGGTTTCTTCAAAATATTGTCGCGTTAGAATTGATAATTTTATTCGTGGGTTTTATTTTCTACTTGCTAGCCAATTTAAATTTATGAGATTCACTGTGTTACACTTTATTCGTTCGTTTTATTTATTTAATGTATTATTTGTCACAACATTTAGTTCCGTATGTTTTTTTATATTTATTTATTATTATTGGTCTGAAGATTTAAAATGATAATTTTAAAATAATAAAAAATTACAAATTTAAAAAAGAGAATATTTAAATACATGTATAGCCGTTTTATTTTAATGATGATAAGCTTTCTAGTTATATTTACGTATTAGAACGAAAAAATAACAGATGTTACAACGAAAATAATATCAGATGCACCGGCCTGTCAATTTTAATGATTACCTTTGCCTTTTTATAAGTATCCGGTAGTGTGATGACGTAACACTCTCTGATAGTATCTATACTTACCTTTTATATGTATGGATAGGCGAAGTAGCTAGTTTAGAAAAAAAACAAAATGTCTACGGTAGCGTAATGACCAAGGCATCGGACTTGCGGTGGAAAATTGTACACCACCCAGTACACTATTACCCGGTTTCTGAAAAGCTGATCATAATATTGTTTAACTAACAGAGCTATCAAGGTAACAGTAGTGTCATACCAATTCGAGTTTCTAAAACGTTGATAAAAAATACTAACTATGATCAATTTCATTGAACATTCGAATGGCATTTGACATGAGATTTTGCAATAAAATTTGACATTTGACATAAGCTCTGTTAACTCCAACCAAATCAAATCAAAGTGGCTAATCGTGCTTTCAGCAACTCAATATCATGTATATATGTTACAAGAGATTTGATATACGATCACAAGTCAGTCACAACTGATTGTTGTTTAAAGTTAATTATCAAAATACAGAACTTGGCCGATAATCTCTCGTAAATATCATATTATTGTTTAACTAACAGAGCTATCAAGGTAACAGTAGTGTCATACCAATTCGAGTTTCTAAAACGTTGATAAAAAATACTAACTATGGTCAATTTCATTGAACATTCGAATGGCATTTGACATGAGATTTTGCAATAAAATTTGACATTTGACATAAGCTCTGTTAACTCCAACCAAATCAAATCAAAGTGGCTAATCATGCTTTCAGCAACTTAATATCAAGTATATATTATACAAGATATTTGATATACGATCACAGGTCAGTCACAACTGATTGTTGTTTAAAGTTAATTATCAAAATACAGAACTTGGCCGATAATCTCTCGTAAATATCATGATAGTTGACTAATCAGTTCAATATCATTAGCTTGACTAGCTTCACGGCTTAAGTCTAAAATATCGCAAAAGTATAAATTATCTGTAAATTAAGTTAATTAAGTACTTTGCGAATCTAACAGTACTTGAATATACCGTAATTAGTTCTTCGAATAAGTTTTTATCGTTTTATATTTTGGTGAAGTATTTTTATTGGCATTTAAAATGTCCAGAATACTGGTTGAAGGAGTCATATTCATATTCATGAAAGTTAATAGAGTTGTATATGCATTTATGGAGATACAATTTGGAGCTTTAAATATTTC
Source organism: Euplagia quadripunctaria (assembly GCA_963859945.1). Classification (NCBI taxonomy): domain Eukaryota; kingdom Metazoa; phylum Arthropoda; class Insecta; order Lepidoptera; family Erebidae; genus Euplagia; species Euplagia quadripunctaria. The sequence goes on from OY982581.1 coordinate 14,789,295, forward strand.
GTACCTCAAAAAAAACTCTTATAGGATAAAATCGTTATTGTCAAGTCTATTTTTCTCAGGAATGAGGTTGCAACGAATGTCAAATAATTACCTCGTTGGAGTATAAAATAAAATATACAGCTTTTTTGCCGCATATTTTTACACTCCAAGTAAATCAAAACCGTGTTTCCTTTTACCTTAACTAATAAAATTGGTTGAAAAGCAAGTTTTTTAAATATATTTCTTGGAAGCTATTGAAGGAGACCTGTGTCCAGCAGTGGACGTGCTCTAGCTGAAATCTTAAGGTGATACAGCTCAATGGCTTAATTTCCATAGAGAATTGATTGATTGATGTATGGGAAAACAGTTTTTTCTTTTACAAAATTAAATTTGATTAGTGCAAAGCTTAACCCATAATTTAATTATGTCCAAAATGAATTTTGGTTAGTTAATTGGACACAATCACGGCTCAGTCCGTCTATCTTCTATGAACTATTAGCTATTCATATGTATACTTAAATTCTCATTTTTCATATTTACCTAAATAAAACTGCACAGATGCAATTCAGGTTCACAGTGATAAGTCTATTTCCTAACATAATATAAAAAAATAGTTTTTTTGTTTATAATAAAATAAACTTATCTCAAATCTTAATCAAAACCTGACTTTCATTAATAGGTTAAAGGTTGTATAAGAAAGTAAAACTAATATTGTCTTTTTACTGAAAATGTACACTTGATTTGCAACACGGTATTATTTGTTACTAATATATCGGGAATCCAACAAGGTGTCCAACTATCTACATACCAAGTTTCATCGCAATCGGTTGAGTAGTATTTGCTTGAAAGAGCAACAAACATCCATACACCCTCACAGACTTTCACGTTTATAATATTAGTAGGATGATAATTTCATTTTGACAAATCAACCTATTATTGGCATTGTATTGTTCAATCATTTTAGTGTAAAAAAGATGACATCAAGCAATTTTTAAGGAATTCTACGAAATAAAAAGAAGACAATGAACTGGTATAGGTGGAGTAAGTATTTTATATAAGATGCCTCAGAACAATATGAATGACTATAGAATTACAGAATGAATACAATCAAATTAAATAAATAACAATCAATGTTAATTAAATTTCAATCAAAAGAAAGTAACGAATAACTAAATGACTTTCCGTAATGGGTTCGGGCATTCTAATTCTTACACATTGATCTATACATAATATTGATGAACGAAACCGTGACTAACTAATATAATTTCTTAATGATAATGAATGGACTGGATTCTATAAAACTCCATGGAATCAATAACTTCAAAAGTATTTAGACGAAGTGTTTTTGGGTCACCATATTAATTATTAAGTTTTTCTTGGATCTTTTGACAAGAAACACGCATGTTTTATAATTAAAAGACACATCACATACTTATCTATATGATGCTGTAATTCAAAGACAACAAAATTATTTTTATAAAATGTGTTCACAAGGAGATTGCTTTTGTGTTAAGGCTCAACCAATGTGCATTTCATGTATAACAATAGTTTTTTTTTTTTAAATTAAGAGGTCTTACTTATTTGCTAATAGTTACATTAACTGTAATTTTTGATCCAACTTCGTACATCTCCAATGCGAATAAACCTTTTATTACTAATTTAATATTATTAACTAGCAGTGCCCCGCGGTTTCACCAGCGTAAGTCCCGATGCCGTTAGAATATCGGGATAAAAAGTAACCTATGTGTTAACCCAGGTCTTAAGCTATCTACATACCAAGTTTCATCGCAATCGGTTCAGTGGTTTTTGCGTGAAAGAGTAACAAACATCCATCCATCCATCCATCCATCCAAACTTTCACATTTATAATATTAGTGGGATTAATATATTTTTCCTTAATCTAAAAACCTTAAATTCAAAATGCCTTGACCTCTGAATGTCAATCAGGCTGTCAAATAATAATCCGTAATATATTAAATGAATATTTTAAAATGTCGGCTTTGATAAAATGAATTAAAACATGATTAAGTTTGTTCCGCTATTGATCATGGCACTAATGTTAGTCAATGTGTAGATCAATGATCTATAGATCGTGATCGATGACATGTGCGCGCACGTCGGTAACCGTTAACACGACAGTTGTTTTGATTAAATAACTAGTTACATTTTTAATATAAATTGTCTAGAAACGTTGGAGTGGCGTTATGGTAACTTTTTTAAAATTATCACTGTTACTTTAATATTGGATTCATATAAAAATTCGAGGTTATGATATTTACTTCATGAAATGAACCGCTTACTCAATAAATTAAGTAGTCGGTTTATCTGAATATTGCAAAAGCAAAATCAAAGAATTATACAAAATTTCCTATTTCTGAAAATATGTAGAATACGTTAGTGAAAAAAAACAATTCTGAAAATTGGTCAATTACTTTTGAAGAAAATCGCGGACTTACAAATATACATACGGATCGAACACAGAACCTCCTTTTTGGAAGTCGGTTAAAAACGGTTTTTTTTTTCTATAAGAAGAAATTCTTAGCAGCAGCATGGAGTTTGGAAAGGTGTCTGGTAAACATTACGGTCCCACAGATAGATTATGTTACGTGGGATCAAAAATATAACAATCAATAACAATCCAACGTGGCTGTAACATACCTTTGACTCCCACTTCAAATATATAAAAGCATTAGTAAATATCAATACTCCAAATGAATTTAAACAAAATTTACTGCACAGATGGAGGGATCACCTCGCCACTACGACTCGCCGAGTGTTGTAATTCCACTTGTCCCACACGGGTTAAACAATTGTGTAATCCACAAATAGTTGACCCAAGTCCATGTTTTCTTTGTGTTCTTTTAACTTTGTAAAGGGACACGTAAGACGAATTTCATGATTTTTAAAGTTGCTAAATTTTTTTTATAAATGTGTAGTAACCTGTCTAGTCTTTTGTTTACAGGAAATATTTCGTGTTTAATACTTTAGATTTCGACATGTGACGTCACGAAACTTATGATCCCCCACCCCTTGTTACACAATGTCACACTTCGTTGACCCCCCCTTAACGTGTGACGTAATTTATAGATGGCCCCAATATCCCCCGCGACACTGGAATAATTCCTAGTGCGGGAGTTGTCATACGCGTGAGGTGTCTTTAGGACACCTGGTTGGAATGAAGTGTCTCTCTGTATATAAATATATTTAATATAAATTATAATAACCCGAAAATTATTCGAAGTAATATATATGGATACTTAAAATACAACCAAGATCAAATAACATTAGAATCGCCCAGAATCCATAGATGTCTTAAATAAAAAAATCAACTCGCGGTCAGCATTTTTCGTTGCGCTAACATTTTTTTCCGTCTAGTCCCCATCCGCGCAACCGTCTGAAGTGTAAAGTGCGACAAGGAACTTCTTTCAAAAAAATGTTCCGGCCAATTCATGCACAATATCTCTTTTCCTAATTACTAGCCATTGCCCGCAGTTTCACTTATGTTTATGGTCACTGCTCTACTCCTAAGGGTCGTAGCGTAATGTTACATGGCTTATAACCTTCCTCAATAAATACTCTATCCAATACAAAAGAATTATTCAAATCTGACGAATAGTTCATGAGATTTAAACAAACAAACAATAAGCCTTAGCTTTATTTACTAGTATAGATTACTTGCATAGTTTTTTCGTATCTGGGCTCTTAACCGTACGTACGTAGGTTGGCACATTAGAAAGTTAAGTAATCCTAGCCCGGTCAGTCTAGGATGGATAACCATTCTTAACAAATTTAGACCCCTCCGTGCCTCGGCGAGCATGTTAAACCGTCGGTCCCGGGTGCATGCGAACATCTGTGGCATTCGTGGCATGTGGTAGTTGGAGCCCTAAAAATCCGACAACCTGGTCTAACTACAGAAATTCGAAATCGCCTAATACTTGGGTTGTGGAGGTCTGATGGCAGTCGCTTCACGTAAAATATCGAAGTTCAGCCGTATCGTAGTTAGACTGAAAGCTGACCCCAAGGCCGAAAGACCGAAAAGGCGTGGAGGATGATGGCATAGTTTTTTCGTATATTTAAAAGTGCAGGTTTAGGCAGAAACACACACGTACACATACTCACACGTATCAGACCTGTGTTACTCTGGTCTTGATTTTTTTTGCAACGCGAATAAAACCTAGCGGTACATTGCCTATACAGGATGTTTTATTTCACGAGCTATTTTTACTGTAGAGAAAATCTATTTTTGAAGCATACCTGTTTGTGTACTTATTTCAAATATTTGTTTTGCATATTGTTTTTGTAGATATTTTTAGCAGTCTGAGGAAGTTTTTGTTCTATACCGCATAACATTTTTTTTTGAGCATGAGCTCAATATAAATATAATGTATATATAATAAACAAAAACATAGTTAACCACGATGGCTAAGTGCATTTTGGTATACCAGTAAACCTTGGACAATATCATGATATCCTGATTTCCGCACTTCCGCATTAGGAATAATTCCTGTACCGTGGGAGACTTCACAAACATTCGGACTTAGGAACACTATTTGTGCATCACAGATACATTTGCTGTTGTAATCGTCCATAGAATAGGGTTATTATCTTCATATGTGTTTATATTATCCTCAGGTTATCCACATGTTAACTTAGTACTGTAACGGTGTACCACACAATTTTTTTTTAAGCGGTTATTAACTTCCACTTCATAAACTACGATTGATTTTTGACTATGTATTCAGAAGGAACCTCTTATTTTTGATAAAAATACGTTCTATAAACTGTTTAAACTATGTGCATATATTATGTGACTTAAATGTCTACCTGGAAGTACTAAAAATATGTGTTCAAGTACTTTTATGATTTTAATCGCTGCCTGCGTCGTAAAAGTCAGTTACAAAAAAGATGAAGGTTTAATGACATAAAACATTATCTGAGGTTTTATTAAAGTAAAAATACAGCTTGGGTTTTATTTGCCAGGCAGTTAACTTTGATCCATTAATGTGTTTCAACTCGTCCATAAATTTGTTTTAAATTATCTTTTTCATCTTTTTACTGCGTAAGTTATGATGTTTTGCATACTATTTAATTTATTCCCTTTAATTTATTGGAAAACAAAAGAGCTCTCTTAAATAAACTTTCAGAATCAATCATTGTTCGTTCATTATTAATTAAGTTTTTCATCAATCAAATACAATATTTTCCTGTTTTTAAAACATTGAATTTCAGTCTCTCTTACAAAATATCAATTTAAGATATAAGTTGACATTTCGTAATTTTCAAGTCAAACATTAAATTCATAAAGTCGGCTGGAGCACCAGATAGGGCGAAATTAACCCTTTAATCTTCCTGATCCATCACAAAATTCTAAGTGTAAACAATTTGCAAATGTCAAGTCATGGTTTACACACCGCTTACCTGGCTGCAAAGTCATTAATAATAATGAATAATGTTTCTTAACGGGAGCATTAAGCTTTATTTGTTTACATTTACCCACTGTTTGATTTATAATTCCTAATGATTTTCTTATGACACATAAATTTATCATAAAGTCGGCCACAATAAAGCGGTTTACTAGAAACCATTTCACTTTCTAACCACAAGAGATAGATATCGTTAGATGTGGAGCAAAATCAATTACACATTAAAACCAGTTTTAATCACTCCAATACCGTTAATAGGCGGATGTTTCTCATTAGTTTCATAAACTACATCAACGGTATTGGTTACAACAGTTAATTGGTCTTGTTGTGTTATTTTCCCTTTAAACATTTTCCATAAAACGTCAATATTTTTGATTTGGAATGAAAGGAAAGTAAAAAATATTTTTGAAAGGAAAACCCACCATTCGAACTCGTTTTGTAAACCCCAACGATGATAACAGCCAAGGATAAACCTCAACGAAATGCCATAGATAGGGAAGATTAACCAAACTCTTTCAATAGAGATCTCTGTTTTAGGCCGTAATAGGCATCTTTTGCTGACATGTACTGATACTTCGACACAAATAATTTCCCTTGTTGTCCAAAAAATAAATAAATTACTTTTTACCGTAGCCCGTAGGTGTGTTTTTATCCTATAAATATGAATGTGATTTCCGCAGTTGCCGGAAATCATTTAATACCTCAATTAAATAGATTCACACGCCAGTATTTAAAATCATGCATAACCATCGTCCCGTTATTTTTATCGTTTGTAAGTAAAGAAATGACAGAAAACATCAACCTGTATATTTCACGCCGAACGCGCTTTACATCGGTAAACGCCACAGCGGATAGCAACTATTTTCATAATGTTCTTTACGCTGACATGTGAAATTACTTTCATACAAGTTATTTTTTGTTTATTAATTGAATGAGTTGAGGGTTAACTGTGTAATATTTTAACCCTCCATGTAAAAACGAGGGTTGTTATAATTTTAACAGGTGTATCTGTATTATTGTTTATCTGTCTGTGGCATCATAGCTCCTAAACCAATAGACTGATTATGATTTAGGATTTTTGTTTAAAAGGTGATTTGATAGAGAGTGTTCTTAGCTATAATTCAAGAAAATCTGTTCCGTGCCGTTCGAAGGTCATCCGCTTTTTTCTACTCGTTAGCGGGAATTTTGATTTTATTTTTAATTTTTTTAAATAAATTTATTTTACAGAAACTTCTAATATACACTTTGGCTTTGGCATTTATGTTTTTCCACAATACATTTTTTCACTAAGAATTAAAAAGACAATGATATTTTTATTTAAAAAAAAAATACAAAATAGGGTGTGTTAAGAAGTCCAGCATTACTAAAATTTGTAACTGGGCACACTTGTGAGTAGAGTTACCAAATGTTCTCTGACTGCATTAACCTTCTACCACAGGGGACGGTCTTCTTCGTTTTCAATTCGTTCTTACACACATTCATTATTTTTTTGGACTTAGACTTTCATTTTCTACATCTTCTTCGCTTTCACTAAAATTCATTATTTCCATAGCGTCCCTTAATAATACAGATTTCTTTGAAAGACTGGCACTGAAGCCAACGTTTTTCTTATCCAGATTTTTCCCTTTAGGACGCTTTGGATTTGAACAAGAACACAAGCTCAAGTCATCATTCCCAAATTGATTTAAAAAAAACCTTTTTAAAAAATTTGTACCACCGCGAAATATGAATCCTTTCAAAAATTTTGCCAAATAAAACATTTGTGAAGTAAACATTCGCATTCGGTTTCGCGAATGTGAAGAATCCAACATTCGTTACATCACTAGTACCTAATATGGATTCTAGAACACGAAAACATACTAGTTCGTTAGTTTTAGGAAATGTATCTAATCTATTTAAAGAGCCTGACAGAATTCTTAGAACATCTTTAAAATGAGATCAGACCGAAGATGCTACCATGCCTTTTTTTGGTCGAACCATTATTAACGTCTGTATGCTCAAATACAACACAGTTCAGAAAAATCTTTCACACACAATTTTTTTAAGAAAAAAAAATCGGGTTCAAAGAACCACTAGTTGTTGTTCACGCGATAAAATCAAGATTCAAAATAGTTTTTAGAATTTCTGGAGGTTAATTTTATTCGCACCATGTAGTTTTTTTTTTAGATTTTACACTATTTTCTACAGCAGTCATTTGGTATTCTGAGAAAAGCCGGTTTCGTTGTTAAGAGATAAAATTTAGGTTCATAATGTGTAGTAATTTTTAAAAAATGTTGGCCTTTCTATTTTATTTGTGCCATTTAGGATTTTTTAACATAAAACGCCGCACAGATTTGAAGATAAAAACTTCACAAAAAGTCGTGAGATCGCTTTAGCTTACTTTGGCATTAAGCAGCAATTTTGAACTACACAAAAATGAATAGCAATGGTGTGAATGTGACTCAATAATTTATAATGTTATTTTGCTGGTTGTCTAGACGTAACGGTCTAAACTATCCAGAGGCAATAACATTAGCTGATGTTTAATGGATTTAAATATGAAAAACGTTTTGGAACTGTTTAGGAACGGATGCCGGATGAACGGATGACGGTGTGTCGTCCCTCTAATACAAAAGAATGATCCTCCAACCAGGGTGGATGATGTCTGGCGGAGGCAGACCCCCACGATTGAAGTCCAGAAGTCGAACTTTCATTGCGCGATACAAGACTAGTAGTTACTGCGTAGTTCGGTTTGTCTTCTCTAGATGGCGCTGAAGTTTGTTTTGATGGTGGTATGCGGATGTTACCAGATGTCTCTGTAATCCGTAGATCTGAATTATATATTATCTTTACCTACAAAAAGGCCATTCTCATTTCTAAAAACTATAAAAAATCTTTACTTTGTAGTCTTGCGTACTTACACTTTATGTATAAGGCACTCTTATGTCAGTATTCATGCGTTAACCCGTTTGTTAGGCTATGCAATGTCTGACAACCAGTTAAAAATTTATGAAAAAAAGAAAAGATTGCAATTGTACAATAATGACTTATTCTCATATGAAGGTGATTATGTTAATGACTTATTTCACAAAAATATTTAGAGGTTCTATAATTATATTCATTTTGTTCTTCCGTTTAGTTACAATATGACCAACGAAATCCTAACTATATAGATATACAATGTATTTATATATAAATACATTGTATATATGTGAGTTTTTATGTTTCTTTGTTACGCTTTCGCGCCTAAAATAATTAACGAATCGTCGTAAAATGTTGTCAGGGGTACAGAAAAGTACATAGGATTGCTTAATGCCCGGTTCCTATAATCAAGAAACGATTCGTTTTGCTTATGGACGGTAAAATATCGTTGAATTTTCAACGAAAATCTTACCGTCCATAAGCAAAACGAATCGTTTCTTGAATTTAGGAACCGGGCATAAATCCAGTCAATCCACAGTTGAATATTTCTTATATCAATCCAGTAAATCTTTAAGGGCATGTTGCAAGTTCAGTGACAGAGAACTAATGGAAAACTAATTTACCGTTTATAAAGCACACATAGGTCGTGTTAAAACATCCACTAATTCAATTTATAAGAGTTTTTCAAATGAATAATTCATTTGTTAGCTGTTAACGTCGTACATATTAATCGTACTAACACGTTATAAAGTGATTACATCTTGAATTGAATTTAATTAGTGTAATTATATGAAAAAGTTGTTTCTTTTTTTATTATTCTTTCTCTGGCATTGTTACAAACATACAAATACTCACTAGGCACATCCTCCGGTAACCTCACTCACTCGGCGAAATACAACGAAGCGTTACTTTCCTACCGGTTTTCTGAGAGGCCGTGCCGGTCTCTCTGCGGTCGAGCCGGCCCATATGTGCCGAAGCATAGCTCTCCCACGAGTAAGATATTGCCGCCAACCGAGCATTTTTTATTCATCCTCACATATTAGAACGGTACGGTTCCAGAGGAATTTCCTCAGGCGAACGCTCCGGCTGTGGAATGAGCTCCCTGCCGAGGTTTTCCAAAAGGACTACAGTATGGAGTTCGAGTGTATAGGTTTTAAAGGGTCGGCAACATGCATGCGACTTCTCTGGAATTGCAAGCGTCCATCAGGCGGGCCGTATGCTTGTTTGCCTGACTGATGCAATACAAAAAAGAAATTGGGAATAAAAGATGGGAAAATTGGGAGTATATTGAATAGGAAAGGTAGTTAAAAAGGGAAGGCAGTGGAAGGAATGGGATATTGCTTATACGGATGCTTTGGGGAGTGTAAATCTGCCCATGCAAGGTGTTCGAGGCCGTCTGCAGCCAACAGCCATACATCAAACACAAAATTAAAAGTAAAAACTGAGTAGTGATAATAAACTCGCGTGAAACTGCAAGAATAGTTAGTTTACTTATAAGTTTTGAAGATGATTATTTTTTATAGTTTGTGCATCTAACGGCTTCTACGAAAGAATGCAAGTTTATCTTACTGTAACAAACCTGCAAACTATGTTGTAATTAAAATCTAGTAAAGATTAAATCGTAATGATGGCTGCCAGTTTGATTTATGAATATAAATTATAATCTCTTTGCATTGTTCTCAACAAATTGGTACGCAGTTACTCTTCTCTATAATTGCTGAACTATAAAAAATATAATTCATTTAGTGGTAGAACTACTTTTAGCTGCTATTCTCAATTATCTTCTGTTAATTAATAATATGTCCGAGAAGACATATGTATGTAATCAAGCGTTTGTCTGTTTATAGATTAAGCATGTTTAATTCTTAGTCTTAATAAGACATATTGCCTTAAACAATGGAGTCTATGTCACGTAGCTCAACGTTAATGGCCATGGCAATAAGTGAAGAACAACTCAATTTCTCAAGACTTGATACATAATACTTTAATTGTACACCAAGGTTTTACAAAGTACATGAAACACTAGCAGCGCCCCACGGTTTCACTGGCGTAAGTCCCGATCCCGTGGGAATATCGGGATAAAAAGTAGTCTATATGTTAATCCAGGTCTCCAGCTATCTACATACCAAGTTTCATCGCAATGGGTTAAGTAGTTTTGGCGTGAAAGAGTAACAATCATCCATCCATTCATCCAAACTTTTACATTTATAATATTAGTGGGATAAAATGTTTAGCATAGATAATTTACAAATGGCGGCCTTATCGCTTTAGCCTTAGAGTAATATATTTAGTTTCCGGGCAACTTTAAGATGGACTGAAATTCTTTTAATAAACTGGTGTTAATCGTTGCTCTATAACAAAAAACTTGATAAAGGATATCATCTATAACATACATAGAAATTTACTTAAAAGTTTAACAGTAAGTGTAACACATAAGTTAAGTGACATAACGTATCAGTGTTACCACTTTATGTTATTAAATTATTTAAATATGTTACAAACAATCGTAAATAAATGTAGTATACTTATCCATACCTAAAGAATATACATGCCCATGCCTGTGTTACTGAAGGAGTAGGCAAAGTATTAAATACCTACATTTTGCTTGCAAGCATCTTACCGTCAACTGGGAACTTTGGGAATTAAAGATGGGAATTCCGAAAATGTGGCCAAATGTGACAAGGGCGGGAAGAGGTCCAAAAATCATGAAATTCGTGTGACGTAATTTATGGACGGTCCCTAAGACTGTAAAGAATAAACTTTGAATGATATCTTTGGCTAGTTTCATCTTGTATAAAAAAGATGCAATTTACGAGTAGCAGCTTGACATCTTTGGGTTAGTAACGGCAATGGGTGGCAGATTACAAAAGACCGCTACAAAAGAACCTGACTCGAATCCTGCTTAAACTGTGTTCAATAAATTACTTTTTGAATACAGAACCTCGACTTTAGCATTCAATTTATAACAACAAACAATCAATGTTTAACAATAAACTATAAACTAATATACTCAATTGGTTCAAAGAACATTGAGTCGATACAAAAACATTGTTCTGTAATACCTAAGTAACAATACTGAGGTTTTTTTTTTTTGATTGATATTTCACTACACACTGTGATATATAACAGAATTCGCTGCCAAATCTTTTGAGTAGTGAAATATAACTGATTCGATTTTAATACTAGTTGAAACCGAGACTTCGAAAATTACGTAAAATTTATTTTGGTTCTTGCAAAAAGATTCCCTGAGCATATACTAACATTTAAAAGTATGAGTACTAAATTTATACAAATATTATTTCATAAAATTGCTCAACAATTATTCGAAATTGATAGTTTATGTAAATAAGTTCAGAGGTTGATTTATTATTTTTTTTTTTCATCATCACCTCAGCTGCATGATGTGATTATTTCTAAACGTAAATACCTGATAATACATATACACATTATTTTTTATACATATTTTCTACCTTCCTACCTTCTAATTGTTATACATATTTACTACCTAATAAATATCCAAATCACAGCGCACATTCGTCGGTGTTTTATATGTCAATTTTACACAATATCAATTGATTTTACTTGTGTCATTAAATTTTGGAAAACTAGAATTGCAGTATTAAAAATGAAGGATCTTTGTATATCTTGTATTTCTACACATATAGCTTTGACCTATTTCTTACTTTAAATGTGTAGGTAATACATAAAATTCGGAGCAAAAAAGGAGCAACAAAAATATCTGAAACGGGATTGTTGGCCTGTTGGTCTTGTGGTTAGTGACCCTGACTGCTGAGCCAGAAGTCGTGGGTTCTATTCCCACTCAGGACAAATAATTGTGTGATGAGCGTGATCATTTGTTCTGTGTCTGGGTGCAATTTATCTATAATATGTATGTGTTAGAAATATATGGAGTGTTTATCAGCAGTCTGGTTGCCATAGTATAGGCTCTGCCTGGTTTGGGTAAGACGGCCATGTGTGAGATGTGTCAAGTTATTATATATCATCATATATATTATCATGATTCAAATCATCATCAGAATCATCTCTCTCTGGCACCATTTACAGAAATTTCTCTCAAAGTAAAACAGATTAAAAATTTAAAATTAGGATCACAAAACTATCTTACAAAGGTATTGACACGGCAACTAAAATTATGCCTAAATTGTGCAAATGAATCTGTTCAGTAAATTTAATCTGGACTAAGAATTCAAAGGATTCAATTTAAATTATAATGTATTGATATAGCAATAGGTATGCAAATGCATTCATAGTCACATTCATCTTTCTAGAACTGAAAATATACAAGCTAGTCTCATTTATCTAATCGTGGGAAAATCATGCTTCGGCACGTATGGGACGGTTTGACCGGAGTGATACCATGGCCTCACAGAAAACTTCAACCTTAAGAGCCAGCATTGTGACTATTGCATATGCTATATACAGTTGCAGATGTCCATGAGTGGCGGGAGTCGCTTACCATCAGGTGACCCGTCTGCTCGTTTGCCCTCATCCTATCGTATAAAAAAACAATTAATTTGCTGTCTGCAACTTTGCTTTAGAACATTTAAATTTTTTGCTTGAGAGCTCTGGCTATCCCAGTAGTACGAATTGCGAAATCAGTTAAGGTACTTCTTAGGCGTCCATTAGACGCTCATACAAACATAGATCATTATCAAAAGTCATGATTGACGGGTGTTCGTTGGTGATTGATGAAATAATATCGACATTAAAATCTCATCATGCAACCGTCCATCACTGCATTAGACAATAGGTTATTCGTCAATCACCGTTTTGATTGTGGCAAAACTGACAGCAAAACCTGCCGTATAATGGGAGCTTTAGTAACAATTATATTTGAATACCAGCTGTTGCCCGCTGCTTCGCTTGCGTGTTTAATTCTTTTTTTAAATATTTTGTAGTTGTAATTACCGTAGTAACTCTTTGTAAACAATGTTTATGGTGTTCCCTTTTGGGGCTAAAATTACTAAGATGGACAGACAGACAGACAAATTACTAGGACATCACAGCTGGTATTCAAACGGTGATTGACGAATAACCTATTGTCTAATGCAGTGATTGACGGTTGCATGATGAGATTTTAATATCGATATCATTTCATATATAATCCTAACTCTACGCAATGTGTAGTAAACGAGTTTAAAACCGCTTATTTCTAACATTTTTACCTGTATTTCCCAATGTTTCCCAATCGGGCGATTCCCAAAGACCCCTATCTCTCATTAAATAGTCATTACTTAATTGAAAATTTTAATTACACACTCAAATTTATTTATTTTTCCAAGAACAAGTTTGTAATATACATTAACAGTTAATATCGGCAACTACGTCGTTATCCTACATGTTTTAAAAGCTTACCATAAATTGCATATTGGTAATAAAACCAGGCACTTAATTTGTCTACTAGCGAACTAGCGGCACAGAATACGTAATAGTACACGTACCGAAGTGTCACTCCGCAAAATCATTTAAATAAAAAGCGATTCTTGCTCCGACACAATAAAGTCGTAATTCAGGTCGCACAGCGCTAATTACCTACAGTTATATTCACCTAGAAGTGGCGTCTCTTTCTATCGCGTAACTCTTATCTGTTCTGACTACGCCGCGACGTTAGGTATGTCTTTCTTGCAAGAATAAATTAATCTAAATATTTAATTACCAGAAAGTTATGTGCCTAGTATAGTGCGAGTGCCCACTGACAGAAAGTATAATTTACTAATACACTCCTGAAACTTTGGCTGCGGCTTCATTATGTCAAGTCTACCACACCCAGCAAATATGGAAACTGGATGTGGGGGTGTTTTCACTTTCACTTTTTTTCATTGTGAAACCGACAATTTCCAGGCGTTGGACTAGGAAATAGAAAACTTTTAGTTGTCGGACAATACAATAGCATTATTCTAAATATTTTATGAAGTTATTTTGAAAGTATTTGGTGTGTATTATAAAAAAATTTCAAGTCGAAAATTTTTCATAACTACGTTGGTAGACACTCTTAACATTCCAACATTTTTGTCCGACAACCTTATAATCGCGCTTCCGATAGAATTCTCTTTTGAATAACTTTTATTAAAAAAACTGTAGGTATGAACAAATTTGATAGATGTTTTGGTTTAGTCAAACCCAACGCATACTTATAGCTTTATACCCAAAGTGCGGAGTGGTCCTGGCCTGCTAGCGGTGTGATTTTGCTCAGTTTTAACAATATTTCCCCGCAGTTTCATTTGCGTTTATGGTCACTGCTCCGCTCCTAATAGTCGTAGCATGATGTTACACAGCCTATAACCTGCCTCAATTAATACTATAGCCAATACAAAAATAATTATTCGAATTTTACTTGTAGTTCCATAGATTGGTGTATTTAAACCAACAAAAAACAATCAAACAAAGAAAAGCTTTAGCGTTATTTTATTAGTAAAGATATACTTACCATAACCGTCTGATATAATTGAGAAATATTTTTTTTCCAATAGGTACGGTGGCTTCGGAGATTGCTTTGCAACTGTACAACTTTTAACAGCACATGGTTAGCGAGCTAAACCAACCAATGCTATAGATTATTATAAACTCAGATGAAGGAAATGCTAGTCGCATCATAGAGCTTCACAGAGCTTAATTCTGAATTAATATAATAGAAACAACTATTTAATGTGTGCTTACAAAAGGGCTGGGGTCCGACTTGTACTCGATTCGCTCGATAGCGGGTTCCAAGCCACCCCAGTACACTACCGAGGTGAATCCGCTTCTAACATAAGCATTTGCCTTTTCTGGAGGGGTTAACAAGAATACTACTAATGTCTGACTCATGCTGCTAGTGGACTTTAAACACACGTTTATTTACAATATTGTCTTTATCTTGCTTTAAAAATATTGGCTGTAGATATCGCAATTCATCAAATCAACTCGAACCATCGAAGCTTCATCCATCAAGCTATTTCATGTTTCTCTATTTATATTTTTCTTACTGGCAACCAATAAGTAATGCATTATTCATCAAACTGCACATCGCGTGCAAATCAGCTGATTATTATAATTTTATAAATATAAATTCAACACAACAAAGAGTTAAATTCACATTTACTACATTGGAGAATGTTAATACAACAAGTAAAGTAAATAACAAGGTACCTCGTTACTCAAAATCAAAAACAGGATTCTCATACATCAATCATGGCCATTGCATCGTCCATGGCCAATGCACTCATTCGAACAGCTGATGAAACCAAATACCGACATTCCATATCTTTGAAGAAGAGGATAGCATTAAGTGTGACAGAGACGGATAACTGGATATACCGTACGCTCCAGATTCACGAACGTTTTCTCAGTAAAGACAATTTTGTGCAAACATCTGTACCAGGAACACATAAATGGAAGAAGAAATATATGTAAGATTTCTGGAAAGTTTTGACCGTTGCTGTTTGTGATTGCTGTTCTAAAAAGCCTTGAAATTTAAAGACATTAATGTTGATTGAATGATGATATAAACCACTTTGATATGCATTTCATACTGGTGTGTGAGAAAGTTTACTGAAGTCGTTTTCGAAATTTGTATTGTATAAAAATACAGGATTTAAAAAGGAAATAACCATAATTTAAAAATTAAAAAAACCACCGACACCAAATAATAAAAATAGTATGAACGGCCATCTTGGATTTGAAATTTATCATAGTCAAGCCCTTTCTTTTGATACCCGTATTGAGGGAGTTGTGACAAAATATGTAATCCACCATTTCGTGGCGGCGGCCATCTTGGCCACCTTTTAAACAAAAAAAAAACAAAATCAAAATCGGTCCATCCGTTCGGGAGCTACGATGCCACAGACATGTCAAACTTATAACACCCCGTCGTTTTTGCGTCGGGGGTTAAAAAGGAACAACTGAAGAGTTGACAGCGATAGAGCAGGTCGTGTGCCAGCTCATCAGAAGAATCTAGAATAGGTAATGATTACAATAAATTAGCTATATAATAAAAAAGTAATACATTAATTATATTTATTAGAAAATTGTCAATGCAATAAATGTGATTTTTATGATTTTTATGTTATTATGATTATAATATACCTATACAGTCGTATAGGTATATTATAATCATAATAACATAAAAATCTTTACTATAGTCACAAAGTAGCGTACATTAAAGACAGCCTTCTACGTAAACCTACGCTCCGCAAATCGCGCTGCGTTGGCACTAAGAACGCACTCTACAACCTTTTGTTGTTAAAGAAGGACCTATGAATTGTGAAAACAATTTTTGATTCTGTGGGCGAAGTACAAACAATATATTTCTATCTTTTTGGTCTCTGGCGTTGTATATTTTGTGTGCTCTTTTAGTAGGTATTGTGACTTGTAAATCGCTTCAACACGTTGCTTATAGGCTATAAAGTCGTTGCCCTTTTTAGGTCAAAATTTAGAGAGATTGAGCTCCTACAGAATGGAAAAATATGATTGTATGTGTATATAAGATTGCAATAGACAAATAGTGTTTGCATCTTTTGTTTTGGTACCTGAAAGTTTTACTTATTGCTCTATTTCAAATAAATAAAAGTTGTTTTTGGAGTTTACTCCTTAAGAATCGATTTTCATACAAGGCGCCCGATATGAAAAAAATATGAAGAGTAAAATTTAGTGATCGGAGGACAGCGTAACGCTTTATTGTGCTTTATTGGAGTCTACTCCTTATCCTCGACGCATGTAAGTAGATATGTGTGGATATACGTTTATGGTATATTATATATAAGTAGAATATATACGTATAGAGAGAGATATATATATATATATATAAAGAGGGAGGGAGGGAGGGGGAGGGGGGTGGGGGGGAGGGGGGAGAGAGAGGGAGCCTCCAGGAAATTGTAAACTCCAGTCGTGCGTCGGAGCTGACACACACCTTTTTTTTTTCTTAATTTATTACCCAGATTGAAAGTACCAAAGTTACTGTAAATCTGTGTAATTTATTTGGTTTACCAACATTTGTTTTACAACCTTACCTTACCTTGTACTTACCAACATTTGTCACTTATTATACATAATTAAAAGACCACATAGGTAATTTAATAAGTGTTTGTTTCACTTAACAAACACTTAGAGGCAAACACCGCATTCGAATATTGGGTATATGTGCGGAAGTCAACACTTAGCACTTACAAGATAGGAACTATAAATAATAATTATAAATAAATAGCAACCAATAATGCTATTAAGAATAAATTTTAGCAAATAAAAATTAAGACAAATTAAAATAATAAAAATTAAGACAACTTAAAATAATAAAAATACAATAAAAAGAAAAATATTAAGTAGGCAGTTTTTTAATCAATATTTTCATTTATTTATTTTTTAAAAGACGACTCCCGCATTAGGAATTACTCCTGTGTCACGGGGGACTTTACAAACATACAAACAACGTACACAAAGAGAACCCACGACCTCTGGCTCAACAGTCAGGGTCACTAACCACTAGACCATCAGGCCAGTCAAATGCGTTTTCATACGCGGACACACCTTTAACGAAACTCTTACCAAGATTATTGCTCAACTCGTGAAACAGTTGCCCACCTTACCTCCTTGTGGCAGAATTAAATTTATTTTCGGGAGATGTCAGTTTTGTTAGATAGTTGCACGATAATCTTAGTACATGTATCGTTAAAGGTTGATATTTTAAAATAAAATGGTAATGCTTCACATGATTCCAGCCCGATGTTGCCACCTTTTCCTTGAGATGTTACCCGTGAGGGTTTCCAAATGTAAAAAAATATGTGTTCAAACAAATTTGTCCTTATAATGCCACTGACTAATGGATATTTTGAGACGTGCTTCCAAACGTAGAGGTACTTGATACATTTGCAAAACCTATTTTAACTTCAAAACGTAATATGTTTGGAAAGCGTTTATTGCCCGTGGTCCGATCAAGGAGTTCTACTGATCGATCCATTTGTCTTTTGCCTCGCACAACCAATCTGTGGAATAAATTATCGCCTGCAGTATTTCCGGATTTATACGACCTTCAAATCTTTAAATGTGAAAAATTTAAAAGAGCGTAAACCCAACTCAATCTATGTTTTTGATTTTGAAACAGATTAAGTTATAAAATAAAATAATTTTTCTACTGAAATATATAGGTCACTTACGATAACTATCCAGGTTGCCGTTGCAAATATTGTCGCCACATAAAAAAACTCTTATTTATTTTATTAAAAATTGGGATAAACTAAAATAGATGATAACACAGTTCACTATTTAATAAGAATAAGTTAATGGACATTATTTTCACTGGTTATACCGGTACCGCAATGCTATTGGTCGATTGATAAATAATAATGAATACTGGGGTTATAAAAGGGTAGGAAAATAAGTGGAGAACATTGACTTGAGTGCGGGAAGAGGTACGAACAACTTGGCAGTTACTGTTAGTTACTGATTTTCATAGTTTATATCAGTGGTTGTGAGACTGTTTACACAAATGATCTTAAAACTAGCTCTACTAGGTCATGTAACTTTCAAGTTCTGTATGCTAGAAAGCTCATCGGCTATCAAGTAAGAGTGAAACGTACAAGGACATATAATTATTCACGATGCAGCCCATGGTAATTGCTAACGTGATTGTTATCTTGAAACAAGTCTGTGTGTTGCATTGTAAATAGGTGGTTTCACTTTTATGATCCGTCTGTGCTGTGGTCTCATAAGATTTCTAACAGACATGATAAATATAAATATTGATTGTGTTGTGTACATGTAGTGGGTAGGTGTGAAGAAGATATCCCACTTTTCTTAATACTCCTACTTTCACGCAAAAACTACTGAACCGATTACGATGAACCTTGGTATGTAGATAGCTGGAGACCTGGATTAACACATAGGCTACTTTTTATTCCGATATTCCCACGGCATCGCGACTTACGCGGGTGAAACCACGGGGCGCAGCTAGTCAAAAATAAAATCATATCTATTTATCTACTGCAAAAACTTAAGTCTTAAACTACTGCAAAAATCTATTACTTTCATCTCCATTTTTAATTGGCAATATCAGTTCATAGTTTCTTTCTTATCAGGACGGAAATTACTCAGTATTTGTCAACGAAATGTCGAAAAGCCGCCTTTCGTCTAACCATGACAGTGTTACTTAAAGATATTTTTTACTTTTTTTTAAATCTTATTATTAGATATTAATTTAATATATAGTTTAAAGAAAATGTATTTTACTAAAATAGAATTGTAATTGAAGTAAAAGTTCGACACCTAACAAAAATTATCAAGGTGACGTTGATGATTAGATATTTATTAGTAACTAGCTGACCCGCGCAACTTCGTCTGCGTTTGTAAATTTTCCCCGTTTTTGAAACAATTTTTTGCTTCGTTTTTTGATGCTCCGCTCCTATTTATCATAGCGTGAACTTAGCCTATAGCCTTCCTCGATAAATGGGCTATCCGACACTAAAAGAATTTTCAAAACCGGATCAGTAGTACCGGAGATTACCCCGAACATCCAAACACACAAACTTTACCTCTTTATGATATTTGTATAGATATCCAAATTGCTTTAAAACCGAGCAGTAACTAATTTTATTTACTATAACAATATATCAATCTAGTCGATGCTGGCTATGAGAAAGTGATGTGACTTAAACATCACTTACAAAGAATTAGTTGTGAGTTTGATAGAACACTCAATCTTATATGCGATATTTACTTTTATCTAAAAGAGGAACTTGACCAACATAACACATATTAAATAAACAAAGAGCTGCCTCTAAAAAATACTTTTAACGCAGGTATGTGATGTTGGTTTTTATACTTTGGTACATTTCTAGTAAATTGTTGAAAGTGCAGCAGTATTTCAAAGTTTTATTTTAAACAAATAGGCAAGTATATTAGTGTGTTAAAAGGTCAAATAAATCGTTCGGTAAAGTTTAATAATGATGTCGCACCGTCAATACTAATCTGAGACTTCCTTTTTTAGGGTATAACCGTGTCCTTTGCAATACAGCCACTCTGACAAAAAACCTATATACACCGGTCATCAGATTCGGTATCCGGTTTCGATAAAAAATCGATGAATGTTATTACTAGCTGTACTAAACGTAATCAAAGTAGTTTTTGAAGTGAAAACTTCTTTAGGCAGGTTTGTGCACTTTTGCTATGGAGAAAAAGCACTGAACTCGTGACCGTCACCTCACTAGAGGGCGCTAATTTAAACACTGAGTTCTGTCAGCTCCTTATTAATTAATGTCACCAACCTGCCAATGTGACGTTCACTAGAGGGCGCTAATCTAAACACTGAGTTCTGTCAGCTCTTTATTATTTAATGTCACCAACCTGCTAATGTGACGTTTACTAGAGGGCGCTAATCTAAACACTGAGTTCTGTCAGCTCCTTATTAATTAATGTCACCAACCTGCTAATGTGACCTTGACTAGAAGGCGCTAATCTAAACACTGAGTTCTGTCAGCTCTTTATTAATTAATGTCACCAACCTGCTAATGTGACGTTCTAAGTTCTTCGTTTCGATTAAGTTTTCACTTCTGCCGGCAGTCCTATGACTGCCTATTTTTTTAATTACTTTACGTTTTTGTATATATATATAATGTGACATAATATATGTGTGTATAATATATTATGTGACATGATACAAAATCATAGAATACTTAAAATAATATAAAGTTAAATTATAAATAAAGTTCATTGTTTCTTTTTTATTTAAAACCATGCATGCCACGGACCTCCTTTCACCACGAAGTTACAGACACAGACCATGGTTGCCAACGCTGGCCTAGTGCGGCTCGGTAGAGAACTGTTTGGTATACAGGTTTGTTCACGAAGTTTTCTTTCACCGATGAAGTGATAATGTATTTTGAGCGTGCGCATTAACTTCTATAGTCGTAAATTCGGGGAGATAGGGGACTAAACTCAAACCTCCGGCGTTAAAAGTAAATGATAAGACAACTCAGTTATAGTGTATAGGTTTTTAAAGGGGCGGCAACGCGCTTGCGAGTCTTCTGGAATAATTAGGTCCGTCCATTCTTAAGCTGGAGAGGCATATGTCCAGCAGTGGACTGCTATAGGCTGATTGATTGACTCTCAAGTGATGTGCTTACCAATGAACAACATTTTAGTATTGTTTATGTTGAAGATTTTTATTATGTAAACTAGTTAGTGATACGAGGAATGAGGAAAAGAAAAGAATCAGCTCCTATCGTCAATGCTATTTATGCTCGGTTTCTGAAAGGTTAATCAACGCAAAAGCGTATATCAAATCTCTTGTCAAGTATTGAGTTGCTGAAAGCAAGGTTAGGCACTTTGATTTGATCATCGGATCAGTTAACAGAGCTGTCAAATTATACTACAAAATCTTATGTCAAATGCCATTCAAATGTTCATTGATCATAGATTCGTATTTTTTTTCTTTCATCAACGTTTCAGAAACTCGAATTGATTTGGCAACACTGTTAGTTTAACAATATTTTGATGAGCCTTTCAGAAACTGGATTTAAGTATGTAAGAAGATAAAATTGATTCGAGATAACAAACTGATTTAAGACTGAATGATTTAGGCTGAATTAGAATTTAAGAATTAATTATTACTAGAGATCGCGTGGTGGTCGAATTTCGACCATGGTTTATTTCATTGCCCAATATTACTTGACCTGCCATTGTATAGACTTTTGTACCATGACAGCTCGATTTCGTAAAAAGGGATCCAAAGTTTTCGCTTCACGTATTAATATATACATTATTACTGAGTCTATATTGAGACTATATTAAGAAGATAAGTTTACATCTCCATTTTATATACTGAATAGACAGACAGCAATAAATACATTGACAGTGACATCACATTGAGTACCGTTACCAGGAGCGCATAATGTTCAAGATATGGTTGAATAGCGTAAATTACCATTTTTGCGGACAATGGCGGGGTCTTTCACCTTGCACGCGTGCATTACATTTAAAGCGCGCACAGATTTGAATTTAAGCGAAGGTTGTATTCGCCCACGGGTTGCGAGCGGCATGACGATAGGTTAGGGTTGCCACTGACGAAATATTTAAGTTTATTTGAAAGTACCTTTTTAATAACAAAGTAGTGAAATAATAACATTCTCGTCAGTCGGTCCTTTCTTACATGAAATTTAGTTATGAAATTTGGTTTAACTTGATGATGAATTAATTTGATAGTCATTACAAATTACATACATTTTCAATTAGTTTTAGAAAGTTCGTTCACCTTTATAGCACTTTGACTTTGTAGGTTTTGACCTACGTAGCGTGGTAGTAAAGCATTCTACTGCATTGTCAGAGGTTCGATTCCCGTTCTATGCAAATATTTCTACGCATGAATGTGTATTGTTATTAGCTTCAGTTGTAATTATCTAACAATGGAAACAAGTCTTAGAAGTAAATTTTAACTTACTTAAAATGGTCGTACCTAAATCGACCTTAAGTTGTTTTCTTAAATTTTCTAATTTTCCTCGCAACTTTCCTAATTTTTTAGGGTTCCGTACCTCGAAAGGAAAAAACGGAACCCTTATAGGATCACTTTGTTGTCCGTCCGTCCGTCTGTCTGTCTGTCTGTCAAGCCCCTTTATCTCAGGAACGCGTGGAGGTATCAAGCTGGAATTTATATCAAATACTCAAGTCTACCGTTTCTTAGAGCTGTGAAAAAATCAAACTTCTGAGCCAACGCAATCAAAAGATACAGCCGTTTATGCCGCAAATTTTCGACACTCGCAAGGGAATCAAAACCTACAGGGTGCTTCCCAGGAACTCAGAATCTCGAAATTTGGTACGAAACAACGTCTTATAGCACTTTATTACATCATACTATATAATAAAAATATTTTACAGCACCCTCGGTGCACGAGTCCGACTCGCACTTGGCCGGTTTTTATATATATTATATAGATATGTAGTTCGGAAAACAATACTATAATTTGGCATCTTGGAGCTGATCAGTTATTAGAGCCAGGAGGTGGATAGAGGAACTCTTCAGTGGCTACTAGTAAACCCCTCGAGTTTGGGCTCGTATGATAATAATAATAATAAATTGCCAAGAGCCTCGACCAACACCTTCAGAGGCTCACGTTAGGCAGCTGGATTGAGAGCCTAATGCAGAAGGCAGTCCTCCTCGATACGGCACGCATAGTGAGGAGGTTTCTGTCTCTGGAACCCTAACCACCGGTAACTTGGTCCCTGTACCCGATACCGGTGGGACACTATTTTTTATATTTTTAAATATATTTTGTTTTTTTATTGTAAGTATATTTAAAAATGTAATTTATATGTTTATGAAATAAATGAAGAGAATAATAATAATAACTTCACACATCTCACACACGGCCGTCTGATCCCAAACTAGGCAGAGCCTGTACTATAGTACCCAGACTGCTGATAAACATACTTATATATTTCTAAATACATACATATTATAGATAAATTACACCCAGACACAGAACAAATGATCATGCTCATCACACAATTATTTGTCCTGGGTGGGAATTGAACCCACGACCTCTGGTTCAGCAGTCAGTGTCACTAACCACTAGACCAACAGGCCAGTCACCATATATAAATTGTTTTGACGGGTCCAATTGATTGGGCTTAGTAACGAAGGTCTGATGATGAAGCCAAGAGGTAAATATTATTATTATTATATGTATCTTACTTTTTAATTCCGTTAGTATTTTTTTTACTTTTACTAAATTACTAATCTATAATTATCACTACATATTATACAATAAAGTCCTTCGCCGCATCTGTCTGTCTGTTCGCGATAAACTGAAAAATTACTGAACGGATTTTCATTCGGTTTTCACTAATAGACAAAGTGATTCATGAGGAAGGTTTAAGTGTATAATTTGTTAAGATTTTGTGTAAATTAATTGAAATATGTTGATGATTGATGCAGAAGATGTCTCTGCTACCCGTGCGAAACCGGGGCGGGTTGCTAGTTATGTATAATATGTACAAATGTATAACAAAAACGAAGTATATAAGTAAATTTAAGTATGTTCTAGAACTCATAAAACATGCTACCTATGTTTAGTTTGGTCTGTGTAATATGTACAATAATAATAACTTGACATATCTCACACCGCCGTCTGATCCCAAACTAGGCAGAGCCTGTACTATGGTAACCAGACTGCTGATAAACATACTTAAATATTACTAAATACATACATATTATAGATAAATTACACCCAGACACAGAACAAATGATTATGCTCGTCACACTATTATTTTTCCTGGGTGGGAATCGAACCCTCGACCTCTGACTTAACAGTCTAGACCACTAGACCAACAGGCCAGTCGATGTATGTTCGACAGTTTAATTTTATTGGTCAATATTTTAGATAATGGTTGAAGGAATGATTTTGCTTGTTATATTAGCAGTCAATAAAACTAGCCATAAAAGATTTTATCTCATATGTATATTTTGCCGTTTGTGATGCATATATTGAGATATTTAGATAATAATACGTAGCATTAATGCATCTTTTTAACCGCCTTCAAAAAAGGAGGAGGTTCTCAATTCGACTGTATGTTTTTTTTTTCTTTTATGTTTGTTACCTCAGAACTTTCGACTGGGTGAACCGATTTTGATGATTCATTTTTTATTTGAAAGCTGGTGCTTCCCGTGTGGTCCCATTTCAATTTGGTCAAGTTCTGACAATGGTATCCATGAGAAAACCATATATAAGTCTTTTATGGAATAGTTTTTTTTGTTGAACTTGATTTTTTTTGAAAGAATTATTATATAGCGGTACATTTTGTTACTATGCCTAGTAAGCATGATATTATTTTTATATGCTTACTAGGCATTAGCTACAAGTGACATGAAATTATTGCAATTGAATGGTAAGCACTACCAATTTATCCTGAGTGACACTTTCTAATCTTGTAATATTAATTAATTACATTGTTTTTTTACAGCATCGAAGTCTCTTTATTAATCGACGAAAAATCCATATGGCTGCTGTAATTTATAATAAATTGCCAAAAGAAATAAA
The DNA here is from genome assembly GCA_963859945.1 of Euplagia quadripunctaria. Taxonomy (NCBI): domain Eukaryota; kingdom Metazoa; phylum Arthropoda; class Insecta; order Lepidoptera; family Erebidae; genus Euplagia; species Euplagia quadripunctaria. Next base: position 14,814,616 of record OY982581.1, read on the forward strand.
GGGATTGAATATAAGTTTATTTAAGAAAAAAAATTAAAAGCCTTTTAGTAGATAAATGTTATTATAGTTTAACAGACTACCTGAATGACAACTGAATGTAATTATAATATCCATTTATTTATTGACATATTAATTTCTATGTACAGTGACATTAATTTAACACTACAATAATATTAAATTTATAACATTTTGCATGCCTATGCTAAGGTAGAAACACTTGATACATATTATGAAATTGACAACACCATTGTAACAGTGCTTTCTGCAAAATAATAAATGATTTGATTTGATTAAAAAAACGAAGGAGGTTCTCATGTCAATCCGTATATTTGCTTTTTTTTATCACATATTTTTATGATGGTAGTCCGATTTCGATAATTATTTTTTTTTATAAGATAGGGTATACATCAAAGTTTGCCCCATTCAAATTTCAAATAAAAATTTTATTCCTAAGAGCAGAAAAATAGGGGACAAATGATTGTTCACCGATTGACGTTACACCTGTGAACCAATTTTGTTGAAACTTAGCACATCTCTAGCACACATGTAGTTTTCATGACACGACAACATGACGGAGACCTGTAGTTGATCTGATGATGGGTGCGGAATCTAGTCGAGGGAACTCTTCAACGGTTTACATCATCTATTTCTTGTTTGTTCTTATACCGTGGGAGAGCCATGCCTCGGCACGTATAGGCCGGCTCGACTCCCCTCGATACCACGGCCTCACAGAAAACCGGCAGTGAAGCATTGCTTGCATTGCATTTCGCCGCGTGAGTGAGATCACCGGAGGCCCTAACCCTTCCCTCTCCCTTATTCCGGTCCTTCCCCTCTCCCCTCTACCCACTCTTCCCCCCTCCCCTCTTCTCCTACTCCCACCTTAAAAGGCGGCAACGCACTTGTGACTGTCGAGTTACAGGTGCCCATGGGCGGCGGTAGTCGTTTACCGTCAAGTGACCCGTCTGCTCGTTTACTACAATAACCATAAAAAAAATATAAATTAATTCATCTTAATAAGAACTTTAAACCTAATAAAAGTTTGTTTAATTTCTGTTGTTTAAATATTTATAACAAATAAAAATGAAACTTAATTCAGTAAGCTAGGTAGGAATTTTAAATAAGTAACTATTTATCATAATTATATTTTAGCCACAAAAAAAACTAAAAACTTTATAATAAAAAATTAAACCGATGAAAGAAAAAAGGAACTGCATAGCGACAAAATAAACTTTTTAATCTAACTAAACTCCTATAACTAATGTAAATACCTAACTAATGGCACCGACTCAAATTTCTTAAATTTTGAGTCGGTGCCATTAGTGTAGGACTTTAGTTCGTTCGTGGTTTCGACGGTTTAATTTTTGTTAGAATGTTATTTTTTTATAGATCATCTATCTGCTACTATAAGCGTTGTAGATTATTTCTCTGTATTCAATGAGCTATGTCAAAGACAATATATACAAATCAATTTATGTTATTATTATTATTAAAAGTTCAGATTCAGATTAATTTATTTCTGTAAATATGTGTCATAATAATGGTGTTAAGTACATTTTTTTGTAGTATCACCATGTTTTGGCGTACAAAAATTGGTAGGTATTCCCCTACTCTCACATTAAGGCCGGCAACGCACTTGTGACTCTTGAGTTGCAGGTGCGGGGGGCGGCACTAGACATTTACCATCAGGTGACCCGTCTGCTCGTTTGCCCCTATACCTTAAAAAAAGAACAGTGATTTGTATAAAATAAATTAATTTTCTTGACAACCCTACATTAAACATTCTAAGCGACATACTCATTATTCCGACCATTTTATCTTCTATCTGGTAGTATAGTTTAAACGGGTTGCTCACACCAACAGCATTAATCGCGATGGATCTACTACAATCAGACGTACTTTACGCAACTAACATTGACAAACTTACAAAGACCTTCCTTGACACAGTCCTTTTTATTAAAGAGGAATCAAATAATATTGGTGGCTATCTAACTTTGTATGAAGTCCAGTGTAGTAAGGTATTTATCGAATAAAATGAACACAAGCCAGGGCTCAAGACAGCTTTGTTTTTCTCTATGCAAGTAAGATCGCCCAATTAAATGTGATCTTAATGAGGAGAATGTCAAGGCATACTGGAAGACATGTACCTATATATAAGTATAATTACTTTCTTGATGACTAACGCGTGCTTTTGATACTATTACTGTAGGGATCAAATTACATTAGCAGTCTTTTAGAAACCTATGAATTTCCAATATACAATGATCTTCAATTATTTATTTTTATGATGAAAGCGAAAGTCTAAGTGGATACTTTTGTTGTATTTGTTAGTCGAAGTAAAAGTGCAGAAAATTTACTTTAGACTTTTTGGTTTTACTTTAAATAAAGCTTAAAGCTATATTCGAATAGTTTTTAGGGTTCCGTTCCTCAAAAAGAAAAAAGGAACCCTTATAGGATCACTTTGTTGTCCGTCTGTCGGTCAAGACCCCTTTTCTCAGGAACCCGGGGACGCATCAAGTTGCAATTGATAACAAATACTTTTGTGTGCAGTCCCTTGAAGCTTTAAGAAAACAAGCTTTTGCAGCAACGTAATCAAAAGATACGGCTATTAAGCCTGAGATTTTAACAAAGTTGAACATTTTGCAGGTAAATTAAAACCGAAAAATAGGGTTCTTCCCATTAACCTAGATTCATGAAATCGGTAAGAAGCTAGGTCTGACAGCACAAGTAAAGAAAAAATCCGAAAGCCGTTAATTTGTTGTTATATCACATAAAAAATAGTTTTTGTGATTACAAACTTATAATTTGCGGTTGGAAAGTTGACTTTGTCGTATATCGCTATGTATGTGGGAGAGTATTTATAAACTGCAAAGTTAAGTTTGTTTTTCGGAAAAGACAGGCAAAAATCTTCGAAAACTAATTCCTGATGGACGTCTACATACAAGTTTTTTTGCTTACGGAACCCTCGATGCGCGAGTCAGACTATCACTTGTAAGGTTTTTTTTTATTCTTAATAGGTAAACTAATTTGTGACGCAAATTATGTATTCAATTGTGTCTTGGTAAAAAGTATATTGTTTAATACTGGATATAAAAGTATGTGTCATTTAACAGATTTTTTCCTACTTTATTTTTTGGAAATAGCTCCACAACCATTTATTAATATTCACACATAGCCTGCGAGGTATTAACAGGAAAAATATTTTTGGGACTGCTTGTCTTTATATCATTCTATTAATACCTATATATTATTTTAATTTCAATTTCCCCAAAAATAAAACTTAAATAATATACATTATAGTCTGGTTAGGAGTAGGTTAGCACATTGCAAGGTTAAGTAATACAAGCCAGGTCATTCTTAGGATGGGTGACCATTCTTAACACATTGAGACCCCTCCGTGCCTCGGAGATCACGTTAAGCCGTCCAAGTTAACATACAAACATCTGTGGCATTCGTTACTGGTCTAACTATAGAACTTCAATATCGCCTAGTACTTGGGTTGTGGAGGTCTGACGGCAGTCGCTTCACGTGGTTAGACTGAAAGCCGACCCCAACTTAGTTGGGAAAAGGCGCAGAGGAACTGAACATATTATAGTCTGACTACGTTTCTCGCTAACTGTACCTCTCTAAGTATATTGACATACTAAACGATTTCTATCAATGATGCGAGAAAGTGAGCGATTTAGCTGAATACAAATTTTGTGTATAAAGTAATGTGAGAACCAGGTCTTTTTTTTATTTATTAAGTTTTTCTCTCTCATTAGTCCAATTTCCAAGTTCCAGTTGCCAAAATGTAGGCATGTTTTCAAAAAAAAAAACTTACATACCTATCGAGTATCAAAGTAAAGGGTTTTAAAAGATAACTAAAATATATACACAACTTATATGTTTATTAGTTAGTATTTTGTTCATTTAACGATTTCTTGTTTATTTATATATATAAATACATACTTATACTACATAGAGAAACACCCAAAGCAATACACTATGTAGTACACATACAGTAACAATACCCTATGTAGTATTAGTATGTATTACATATAAATTATATTATATTTTTTATTAAATTTATTATTTTAATTAAACAAATATTTGCACTGAAACTGCAATAGTACCCGCTAACTTTAACATTACAGCGCCGCGACACGTAAGTCGACAATTCGATGATAACAAAGAAAAACTGTCAGTCGTAGGACTGCACGTCAGAAGTGAAAACACACATGTGTGTATATGATATTTTTCCCCATACCAAAAGTGCCCAACGTGCCTAAAGACATTTAAAAAAAACTAGGCCTAATTAATGTGATTACTGGTTCCATTATTATGTTTTACAACGTCTTTGAATACATTCCATTTAAGATAAATATATCGCACACCTAGATCTAAAGGGAGCTAACTCAAAAATTTCGTCCATCGTCCAAAACCATCGAATTTCTTTTATCAATACCTATACCAACAAATTTAAAAATATCACCACTCGTCGACGCTAGACATATATACAGATGGGTTTATACAGTTTGTGTGTATTTGTATATATATGTATAATATGTTTTTACTTCTGACGTGCAGTCCTACGACTTTCAGATTTTTTTAATAATGGTATATGGGGGCAAACGAGCAGACGGTCACCTGATGGTAAGTGACACCTGCATCTCAAGAGTCACAAGTGCATTGTCGGCCTTTGAGGTGGGAGCACGCTCTTTTCGGGGAGGTCGTATCGCATGTAGGTATTAATAAAAAAAATGTGATGTGATGAATACTCGTCCCTGAAAAGGTACCAATATAAAAAAATAACTACATTTTTTTTAGATTTAATGGTAGATAAAAACAATAATAATAACGGGGACGCCGCTGTAAAATCGCAAATTTTACTGAGGATAATAAAGAATATTCCTTCAATGATACTCATATTAATAATAAACCCGTATAAGGGAAAGATTACCCAGAGAGAACCAGTTCAAACGGCTGGATGCTAAGAGTCAATCAGTCATCAACACTTTTATTTATAGACCTGTAACTAAAATAGACTGGGCCCTCAATTACACAGAACAGGTTTTCTAGTACAGTTTTATACCTATAACGGTTAGGGCGAACGGATCTAGTTCAATACACAGAAGAGTTGTATTAGACATTCAAAGCAAATCATACTATAAGTAGTACTTTAATGTTGTTACATTAACCGAAATGAATGCAATGATTCGGGTTTATATGTACCTATCAACTGCTTGACGTTTCTATGAGATTTCGTAGACTATGGTCACAGGTTGATGTAGTGATGATCGCTTTTTGTAGTCTAGTCCTCCGTGAGGTAGAAGTTTATTCATCCACCTATTATTAGTATACAATATTGAAATAAGTTCGCTTTGCGCGAGAGGTTATGAGGACGGATGCGGTATTTGAGGGGTATAATTGAAAAGGCTGTGAAGCAATATTAATTATATTGATAACTGATCATTTCAACACTACATAAATACAATCACTTTATATTTGCTTCATCGAAGTATCGCTGCCTGACAGATAGTCTGCACTCACTGCTGGCTGCGGCTAGAGTCCCCTGTTTCAATATAATATATTTTAGTTTATGGTCCCCTGTTTCTAACATTTATATAATTCAAAATAGTTTTAATGTAGTTCGCACTCGCCAGTATTAACGTATGTCACAGAGGTGTGACAATATTATTTAGACCCAAACTAAGCATAGCTTGTACCTAGCTTGGACCTAGAATAAGCAGAATGATATTTAGATACATTTTTGTATGTGTATAAATATTATACATGCATTAGGAGCAGATGTATCAATATTAACACGTCACTGGTTCGGTAACTCACTATAGATATGCATGTTAATACTTCTGCTCTTACCCGCTATGCTGAATAACGTGCGCGTGCTGAATAACGATTATAACCATGATTTAGTTCTACCCTACATACACTACAGAAAAGTCATGCCAAAAAAAAAGTTCCTTCAATAACGCTCAACTAATTACTAAAAGATAATTCAATCCTAAATTAAAACAATAGACCGGTTCGAAAATCGTTACGAACGATATCACAGATATAATAGTTATCAAATGAAATCAGAATCTAGAAAATTATAGAAAATGCTGCTTCAGTGACACAATTCCAACATGACGTCGTCAATCCCAATAAACTAGGTCATCGCAGTGATTCCCGCTGAAAGATTGGCTCTTCATAGCACGGCGGATGATTTATTAGCCGTTTATAAAATAAATTGGGTAGAAAAACGCCCCACTCAACCGGTATATGTCAACCTCATGTTTTTATAAATCAGCCGGGTTGAATGATAATCGGCAAAGTTGATATCCGAAGCCTGTGTGTAAGTGTCGATTGTTCAAGTAGATGTGTCACCACCCTTATGACCTATTCATTTTTGTATAATATACATACATATTGCATGACTTGCTGTGTCGTCATTCCGGGACTTTTTGTTTCAAGAAACTATAGTAAAAGATATTACTATGGTGTAAAAAAGTCCTTATTATGTCATTCCTTGTGAGATTTTGCATTGTTTTTCGCCGAGTGAGTGAGGTTACCGCAGGCCAAAACCCTTCCCTCCCCCTCCCCATCTTCCTTACTCCCACCTTAAAGGCCGGCAATGCACTTGTGACTCTTGAGTTGCAGGTGCCAATGGGCGGCGGTAGTCACTTACCCTATATTATGAAAAAAATATATTTACTACCCATGAATATAATTTGAAGTTCAAAATGAAGGAAGTAATTAGCATCTATTTATTATTCGTTATTATTTTTATCCTATTAGTACTTTAATAGGATTTAAATAACATAAGTGAAGATAATAAAATCTACATAAAATATCTTCTCAAAATTCCACAGTAAAATATAAAACTAGGGTTGCCGCCAACAATAATGAATTATAATTTTAGTAGTGACTAATATTACTTATTTTATATGAACCAATTAGAATACATCTGCAAAACGCACTTTTGAATTTTTATTTTCTTGTAATTGCGCTAGCGTTGTGCTCGCTTTAAAAACTTTTTTTATTTTTATGGGTTAATATTATAGCGCTAAACTTAATTTATAGGTACTGAGTAGAGAATTTATTATTGTCATAAAAGAATGTTGAAGTAGTTTTAAAACTTTTAACTAATTGTTATAGAACAGCTATTTCTAGATGCGAGTAACACAAACAATGATTAATATCAGGTCTTATCTGAGCAAATAAATAAAAAAATAAAATAAAAATATTTTCACTTTAACTTTAGAATAATTTTATCTTTTCTGGAGTTACTAATAATATGAACATGTGAGGGTCTCGTGGCTAAGTGGTAACCGAAAAGGTTAGCACATTACCAAATTAAGTAATACTAGCCAGGTCAGTCTAGGATGGTCCTAAGTCCTCTATTGTACAAATTGTTCATTAAGTTTTAAATAAATAAATAATTCAGCATAAACCTGTTCATGGAAGTTTATTTTGTATATTATTTGTGAATCCAGTTTTCCATAACTTTATCATTATCGTATACCTTGTCACGAACGTTTACTACTTTATTTTTATCTAATATGTGTAATTGATTGATTGATGTATATTTTGCCAATTTCAAAATATTTACTTTGCAACTAACAATAGTTATAATATTTTGTAAGATATTGTTTGTAACAAAACACAAATTTACCACAGACTGTTGTTAAATTTTGATTTAACACATGAGTAGGTATGTTACGTACGTACGTTCGTATTTTCACGCTGGCAATAAATAAATAAATTGACATCCTAAAATTTTAATTCTGACATTTAAAATTCGAATTGATCAAATTAACCTATTACAAACACGATAATTTAATCTCAAGAAGGATTTACGTTATTGCTAATACTGGCTGCTAGTAGGGACACAACCTATTTTAGTTGTGTAGATTACATAATATATTATTATGTAGGTAGTATGTGTAATTAATAATTTAGCATGTCTATGGTTAACCATAAAGGAAGAGTTAAAACTATCCATTAACTACTAAACATTATGCTTTATTTAAACAAAGATTTAATGTTAAAGTACTTGTAACTCCTTGAAACGCTGCATACAATTTTCAGTACCGAGCAAGGTCCGAGGATGTTTACTTTTATGGGGCTCTGATACTTCTAACAGTTTTTATTGTTTAAATAATTATTGCTGTGCAGCACTAATGCTGAGTAATTATAGTTCTGTAGCTTAGTGCAATCTATAGACGATTCAATATACAGTTTTCATAAAAGGAAATAATTTCGGTTCGTACAATTAAATCCATTTAGAAATGTTTTAAAAGAAAAAAACCATTCAGGTGCATTTAGTAAAAAGCTGTTATTTTGATATTACAAACAGACGCTTAAATTTTATTTATTTGTGATATAACATACTTACTACAAAAAATATCTGGATTAGATCTTTCTAGTAGCTTCTAGTTCAATAGTGAGAACTTGACCTGAATTTGACCCTTAACTGCAGCTGCAACTATTGCAACCTCAATAGGGATGTGACCCAAATTGAGGTCTCAAGGGCGTTCCTGAGATGTTGACTTGTTGAATAGATGGTTGTAGGTCTGAAGGCATTTGATTGAGTAACATTCATGTACATTGTTATTGTGTACTAGTTAACAATTGGGACTTCTGATAGCAAGTAGCTGCATGAACTAAATATTTGATATTAATTTCTTCCTTATAAACCTGTCGCTTTATGATCGGATATGTCAGGAAACTTTGTAGAATGCGCTGTTGCTTATAGCTTCAAACCTAGGACCTCAAAATGTTCTCGAAGTTGAGATCAAGCTATGGAATTGAAGAATAATAAAGAGTGAAACGGGACAGGAGTGACATTTCTGTAAGTAAAATCATCATATTCTAGAATTGAAAGTGAGATGGAGCAAGCGAAAGCAATGTAGCGATCGGAAGAAAAGTGATGAATGGAATAGAAGATTTAAGCAAAATCTATAATAATATAATAAAGCAGAAGAGTTTTTTGTTTGTTTATTTAAACGCGCTATTCTTAGGAACTACATCCCAGTCGGATTTGAAAAGTTATTTTTTGTATGTGATAGCTAGATCCATACGGAATAGTGTAGGCCATCTGGCATTAGGTTATACCTCTCAGCTAGCCTTAAATATAGATTTTTGATAAGAAAATCGGAAGAAAAAGAGACCCCGAACTGCTTTACCCGCGTACGCTGCCGTAATGGATAGTGATACGTAAGTTCAATGTTCTGCAAAAATATTGGTCTTTAGTACATCTAAAAAAGCCATGCCAAGAAAATGTTACTAAAATATTGTCCATACTGAAGTGTTATAAATCTCCAATCTAAAATATCCATATAAAATCCATTTACCTAAGTGACAGTCCAATCATGTTTCGAAAATATATGGTCGTTTAACTGGAAGAAAACTGTAATACAACATATTGCAGAGAAAAGTTAGTAAAAGTAAATTACTTATTAGATGAAACGATGAGACTGCAAGACGCTAATGATACTGTGCAAAATCATGAAAGAGACGCAGAGAAAATTTGTGAAATCTAAACGTTTGTAAATGTATACTTGCATTTTCAATTGTGTATTAGCAAATGCCCATTTTATAATACGATATTTCAAATACAAAATCTTTAGATTAAAATAACGTGTATTAAAGATAAAAATTTATATTTTATTTCGAACGATATTTTTTTTTAAAGACCACTAGAAACGTGGGTCACACACACATTACTACTATTCTTGTTAACCCCTCCAGCTAATATAAATGCTTGTGTTAGGAGCGGGTTCACGCCGGTAGTGCACTAGGTGGGGTTCGAACCCGCAACCACTCCATCACAAGTCCAACGCCTTAGCCATTACGATACCGCCACTTGTGTTGAAGTATCACCTACATGAGCCATCTAAACATCTGAAATGTTGCTAAGTAACTTGTTAACGCTTTTTACCATTATAGTGTGTCAATTGTTTCTTTTATATTATCATGATATTAATACGTGAAGAGAATTCTTTGTACCCTTTTCTTAAAAATTTTGCGAACGTGTATATATATATATATATATATATATATATAGAAGTGCAGAAAGATAAAATGTTTAAACAATATGTCTTACAACTTTTAAAATTGAAAACAGCTTAATGAAATTACACGCGTCCAGTATATGTGATTACCTATCATGGTAAGTAATTGTGGTTGCCTTCTATTTGAGGGCGGCCAAAGTCTGCTAGGGTTCTCGGGGACTTCCTTCCTAGGGTATACCCGAGTCCCTTGCGATAGACTCATTTGTTACGGAACACCGTGTGGTTTTAGTCGGTTCGATTCCGACATACCACTTCACCAATAGCCATGGTGAGGTGATGACCCGTGGGGGATTCCACAAAAAAAAAAGAAAAAAATGTCTATACAATGACAGCTCAAGTTATCCTGGCCAATGAAAAAACCATGGTCGAATTTCGATCACCACGCGATCTCTAGTTATATTTATTAAACCTACTTCTTACGTTTCTACAGTGTTATTAATGCACTCTGTAAATACATTCAACACATTGAACTATTAGACTGACTCTAAATTGTCTGGTCTGATTACATTATTTATTAACTGTTGTCCCACAGACTAAATTTTATCTTTTCAAACTAACTGGAGGTTATTATGTATTTATACGGGAATTAACGCGATCACGAAAAGGTATTACATACCTCTAAATTGCCTGACGTTTTGACCAGGTTGCACTGGCGGACTCAGTCAGCAGATCGCGTTAATTCCCGTATAAATACATAATTATATCATGGAACGCGAAAGTTTAAAAGTTAGTAACTGGAGGTTGCCCGTTACTGATTAATTATTCAAAAATAGGGAAAAAACCATTCCATTTTTTTACTTAAGCTATGGCAGTAAGGAGTACCATCTCTATATATGAAAAAGTGTCCTCAAAAGTGTATATTTAGGTGGCACTACCGTAGCTAGAGGGTGTAGAAACAAGTTTTTTTTTTATGGTATAGGGGGCAAACGAGCAGACGGGTCACCTGGTGGTAAATGACTACCGCCGTCCATGGGCACCTGCAACTCAAGAGTCATAAGTGCGTTGCCGCCCTTTAAGGGAGTAGGAGAAGAGGGGGAGGGGGGGAAGAGTGGGAAGAGGGGGGGAGATGGGAATAATGGGAATAAGGGAGAGGGAAGGGTTAGGGCCTCCGGTAACCTCACTCACGCGGCGAAATGCAATGCAAGCATTGCTTCACGGCCGGTTTTCTGTGAGGCCGTGGTAACGAGCGGAGTCGAGCCGGCCCATACGTGCCGAAGCATGGCTCTCCCACATAAAAAGTAGTGAAGTAAGGAGAAACTTCCACTTTATAAAAGCGCGCTTATCAAAATAAACTTTGAACTGAAAAACAACAATAACATAAATGAATTAGAAGACATCCGACTAGATTTATATGTTGTTTCCCTCATTTATCAATTAATCTAGTCGCCAATAATAACTAAAATTTTAACCAAGGAGACTTCAATCCCTCTATTGATAGCCAAGTTTATATCATATCATCGAGCGCGCATCAGATCAAAACGCGCATTAGCATGTGAACGACTTAAACAAAATGCGTTTTGTTGTTGACGCGCGTTAGCAAAACGCGCTCTTAACGCCAGTCATTTGAACATGGTCTTGGGAAGTTAGGATGCCATTTGCTCGTTGACGAACAAAAAGGTTTATTACAGTTCTACAGTATCCTACTAATATTATAAACGTGAAAGTTTGTGAGGATGTAAGGACGTGTGGATGTTTGTTGCTCTTTCACGCAAAAACTACTAAACCGATTGCGATGAAACTTGGTATGTAGATAGCTGGACACCTGGATTAACATATAGGCTACTTTTAGTACCGATATTCCCACGGCATCGGGACTTACGTGGGTGAAACCGCGGGGCACAGCTAGTTAATTATAATTCTCTTTTAAATTGACCAATTTCATGAAATAAAGATATTGAATTTACAGGAAGAACGTAAAAAGGTAATAGGTAAGATAAATTTAGTAGGTACTTATAGTCTTAAAAAACTTTAAGCCTTTTTCTGAACGTCTTTATCTTTTAAAAATAAACGTTGGGGTGCCGAGCCGCGGTTTGTGTTAATGGATTTCTCTAGTCAGAGGCAAGCCCGAGGGCCATTCTCTCACTATGTGTGGACTTTAAAACAGCGGTTAAGATAAGCTGATAATCTGTAAAGTAGACCACAGGAAATTTAATGTCTGGTACGTAGTTTGTTCACTAGGTCGTGGGTTCGATTCCCACCCAGGACAAATAATTGTGTGATGAGCACGATAATTTATTCTGTGTCTGGGTGTAATTTATTTATAATATGTATGTATTTAGTAATATATAAGTATGTTTATCAGCAGTCTGGTTGCCATAGTACAGGTTCTGCCTAGTTTGGGATCAGACGGCCGTGTGTGAAATTGTGTCAAGTTATTATTATTCTCTTTATTTATTTCATAAACATATAAATTACATGCGCGCTTTGGTCCGATGCTTTGGACGAATTGAAGTCCCCTTAGTTTTTTTTTTGGTGGCTAGAGTAGATAAATTGATAAATGAGGGAAAAACATATAAATCTAATCAGATGTCTTCTAATTAATTCATTCTTATTATTATTACTATTGAATGCAATTGAAAAGCTATTGTCACGCGTTTGACCGGCTGAATGACTGAATGGAATGAATTCATTCAAGTAGATATTTAGTTTATCAGAATCTATATTAATTTAATAAAGGTAAAGAGTTTGTTTGTTGTGTGTGAGTTGACCCAGTTACTAACAGCAACTAAACTAACTAACCTTATTAATACATTAATGCCGCGTTCCTATATTCAAGAAACGATTCGTTTTGCTTATGGACGGTAAAATTTCGTTGAATTTTCAACGAATATTTTACCGTCCGTAAGCAAAACGAGTCGTTTCTTGATTATAGGTACGCGGCATAAGAAAATAAACATTATGAACGACTGCGGTAATCATAAAATATAGGAAACAATTACAATTAAGTTTTCGGAAAGAAGCACCCTGTACGCAGCCCATTATGACAAGTATTTGCTGCAATCTTGTTTATTTGCAAGTCAACGCAATCATAATAAATAAAAAAAAGAAGGTAGTCAATCAAATATGCATGCAGAAAAGTTTTAGATTATTTAATATCACCTTTAGGAGTGGAGCACTGACCATAAACGCGGGTGAAACTACGGGACAGGCCAATTAGTTAATACAATTTATGATTCTGACATGCCTTGCGCAGTGGTTAAGAAATGCTGAAGCACGTATTATATTAAAACTAGTTTTATGCCTCTAGTATGAGATCTAAGATCATTATACGTAGCTAATAAATAGTCAAGTTAGCTGGAAAAATATATAAAGACAAGTATACCTTCATATAGTACCTTTTATTCTTAGAAGTATGTGTGGAGAAACAGGTGTTATGTCCCTCCAACACAAAGGGAGGATCCTCCGACCCGGCGAGGTGATCATGCCTGGCGGACCGCGGCCCAACGGTTGGTGTTGGGAAGTTCTATATAATATACTAATCGGCGCAAAAACTTTCATTGCGCGATGCAGGTTTAGTAGTTCCTACGTAGTTCAGCTTGTCTTTGCTAGACGACGTTGGAGTATGTTTTTGCTGTGAAAGTGCTACTAGCTGTGCCCGCGACTTCGTCCGCGTGGAATAGTGTGTTTATATCGAATCAACAGCCTAAAAAACAAGTTTCAAGCTTCTAGCTCTAAATATGACGATACTTCCATACAACTTTTCATCCCCACCTTTCAACCCCTTACAAAGTAGCCTATGTCTTTTCTCAGGCTCTAGACTATCTGTGTACCAAATTTCATTTAAATCAGTTTAGTAGTTTTGGCGTGAACGGGCGACAGACAGAGTTACTTTGGCATTTATAATATTAGTAAGGATTTATACGGCCTTTTTGGACTAATTTTAATTGTATTAATATTAATTAATTTCACATTTCTTTACTTATAGTTTCATTTGTATTCCGACTTACAAAATAAAATATTAGCTTTATTGGTAACATTACATTTATATTATTTAAAAAAATACCAGGTACTTCTTTCCAATACGACACTAAAATATGCCCTCATCATTTTGTAAAACAATGTATTACATTAATGCGGCAAAGTTGAATGTTTTAGGCACACGACTTCGTTAACATAAACAAACTATTAAATACTTAATAAAACTACAGCACTTCAATTATTATTATTATTACATTGCCTTCGTGGTTTAAAATGGTATGGTCATGATTAGCTCTCACCTCTTCGTAGTTAAAATCTTTACCACGATTTGTGAACGTGTGCTTCAGTTAGTATATATTATTAGGTTCCGAAGTAGAATTAAATTTAAAAAAATACAAAATCACAAATAAAACACACTTTCATCATTTTCACAAAAACAAAATAACCCAAACTTGTTAATAACAATTTAATAAAAAATAGACACGAACAAGGGCTGCTCCGATCGCTACGACTGCTCACGATCAAATAACCTCTAATATTGAATTTCACTTCCTTTTAAATAGAATTTGAAGGTAGACTTTGAGGGTGGTTTGCTTATAATACAAATATTAGTAACTCAATCACACATTAACTGCTAAACATTTTATGTGTAATTCATCACAGAGATTGATTGAGACCCTGGATTGTCACATGAGTTGCGTAAGAAAGAGACAATTATAAACATTCAAACGCAACAAGTACTAGAGTTATTATGTATGTAGTTTTTAGATAATGAAAACAGTTTATTAATTAAAAATGAAATTATATGAGAAGAGTTTCTCATCACATTCTTCTAGTTTTGGAATTAGAGATCGATTCTACTAAAACCACAAAGTGTCTCCGTCACCAGACTCATTACCCGAAAGGCATACGGAACATAGAGATTAATCCTTAAACCCTCAGCATTGGCGATCGTTTATGGCTACCCTAACCACTTCGAATAGAACGAACGTTATTTCCCTCACCCATCGGCCGCTTAGTAATGTTTTTTTTTAATAAAGAATACTATCACCGCGGGTTACACATTACTCATATTCTTGTTAACCCCTCCAGCTAAGCTTAACGCTTGTGTTAGGAGTGGGTACACGTCGGTAGTGCACTGGGTGGGGTTTGAACCCGCAACCAGAGATTGTCGTGCCTTTATCGGAGTAGATCCCGGAGGTCTCCACACAGAAAAAATTACCTTCATGTACAACCGTTTCCGTTTCCGTTCACAAAATTTTAAGGTGTTTTTAAAATAAAACCCTTTCTCAAACATAATTGACTTTAACTAAGGTCTTTTTTTGTAAGAATTTTACAACGACCAAAAAAAAAATGTTAATCGGCTCTCAACTTTCTTATCCGATTATTTCACCCGCTGACCTCGTAGCCCAACTTGTAGTGCACCTTGTGTTTTATTCACAAAGGCTTATCTGCATGTTGTACTGCCGAGATTCAGTTTAGTCGTGGTATCTGTGGAATTTGAACGGCCCTGTATTTTACTTTATCTTCCAACCGCTAGTTGAAAGTTATTACTATTTCGTTCCGAGCTTTGGATAGACGGTTATTTCGTTAATCCTTTTAAGAGAAGTTTAAGCATGTACTTGCTTTATTCAATGTTGTATTGCTTTGAAAATTTCAACAGTAGAATTCAACATTTTGTTAGACACGTATTCTTTTCATGTGTTTATTTATAGACCATTAGACGTCCTGCAGTTTCACCTGCGTTTATGGTCACTGCTCTGCTCCTATTGGTCGTAGCGTGATGTTACATAGCTTATAGCCTTCCTCGATAAATGGGCTATCTAACACAAAAAAAAAAATCTGTTTGAACTAGTAGTTCCTGACATTAATGCGTTCAACTAAACAAACAATCTCTTCAGCTTTATAATATTAGAATAGATTGTATTTTTCAATGTAATTATTTTATACATGCTATGCTATTAGTAGAAAGAGAGTGTTTGTAGAGAAGAAGCTTCTACTTGTTAACAGACTTTCAAAAAACGAGGAGGTTCTTTCGACTATATGTCTTGTCAATTATTTGTTTTTAAGAACTGAGGAAGGGAAGCAAACTACCCTTGAGATATACCTTAATGTCTCAAGTGCAGGCTTTTACATATTTCATGAAAGGTTTTTCATGAAATATGTAAAAGCCTGCACTTACCTAAAAGTAGAAGATTTGCTAGTGAAAGTTTCTAGCGGTTTGATTTTGTGCATTGAGTTCGGTTGCACTTTTTTGAAAGACAATTATTATGTAACAAAGTTGACCAACAAACGTGACTAAATTAAAAGTAAGCGGGGACAATGGACTATCAATAATCGTATTTTTATCGTGGGAGAGCCATGCTTCGGCACGTATGAGCTGGCTCGACCGGAGTGATACCACGGCCTCGTAGAAAACTGCGTTTGTCGAGTGAGTGAGGTTACCCAAGGCCCTAACCCTTCCCTCCCCCTCCCCTTCTTCCACCCTTCCCTCCACCCATCCCCCTTCCACCCTTCACCTACTCCCATCTTAAAGGCCGGCAACGCACTTGTGACTCTTGAGTTGCAGATGCCCATGGGCGGCGGTAGTCATCATCAGGTGACCCGTCTGCTCATTTGCCCCTATAACATAAAAAAAAACTTAACAAACGTGATGATGGCTTACCGTCACTAGGTGACACTGAGGTGTATTAGTTGTATGTGTACACACATGCATTGCCCGGAATTAAATCAAAACACTTATTAGTACTTACCTCAATCTATTGAATGTCCAGATATTCTATAACACTATTCTAACTCATCAATGTCTTCTTCCACAGCCACCTTGTGTTGCGATGGAGCACGCGACGCAACCTGTCCCAGGATCTGTGGGCCTTCTCTTCAGAGTGAACCTGTTTGTGCCACCGATGGATACATATACCCCTCGCTTTGTGAAATGAGGAAGAAGACTTGTGGGAAAGGTACGTGTAAAGGGTGTCTAAACTGTTTTGACTTTTATCGAATATATGTTGTCTTTATATATTAAAATACAAGTTGACCCGACAGACGTTGTCCTGGAAAAAAATTAGTTTATTTTTATGAGAAAAACTACTTAACGTAGGTATATGTACTTTAGAAGCCAGTACTCTAATTTGGCATCTAGGAGTTGATCTGATAATGGAGCCAGAAGGCTTGTCTACAAGTCTGAAATTTGTATACGGATATTAACTTGAACATAGTTTAAATATTTACTATACATACATATCTTCGAACCGCCAGGTATTTCGACTAAGTTACACAGGCCGTGGTCACGACTGACAGTCTGTTAGCCGTCAATGTTATGCATATTAAATTGAATATTCTGAAATTTCGACCAGTTACAACTGCTCATGGACACACGGAGACTGATAATGATGACTGTACCTGTAAAATATTACACTAAGACCGCGTTGATTCTCTTTATACATCTACACATATACATATAAATGTAAGTAAGTGGACATATTCATATAGACATGCTTGAACTGAGTTTGATAGTTCCGATGGTTCATCAAAGGGAAAATAATTAAAACGTTTGTCTTAAATGTAAGTAATGAAAAAAAACGTATGTTTTGGTGCAATCCTGGCTTTAAGCGGGAGTACAGATGTACTCAAAGAAATGTAGAACGTAGGATTTGAAGACAAAATAATGAATTATATAAATCGTAAGTAAGAGAGGCATGATAGTAAGATGTTCTTAAATAACCCTAAGTATCTCTCGTGATTAGAGTGCTTCGGAGAGCACGTTAAACCGTCGGTCCCGGGTGCCATACAAACATCTGTGGCATTCGTTACGGGTAGTGAGCGCCCTAAAAAAAGTCCGACAACCTGGTCTAACTAAAGAATTTTGATATCGCTTAAGTACTTGGTTTGTGAAGGTCTAATGGCAGTCGCTTCACGTGAAATGTCAAAGTTAGACCGTATCGCAGTTACACTGAAAGCCGACCTCAACTTAGTTGGGAAAAGGCGTGGAAGATGATGATCTCCTGTGATTAAAGTGAAACACAATCTTTGACAAAATAATGCTTTTTCTGTGGATAATCATATAAATTTAATTTAATTAATATCTAACAAAAATATTTCAAAAACTTTCTCAAAATTGGTAAGTACTTATATTTTATTTTTGAAAGGTGACTCCCTCACGGGGGAAAATATTTGTGTGTCACGGGAAACTTTGACAAACCTTCAATTAAAGGACACAAAGTACAACGAAACTCATAACAATTCACAACTAATCCCTATGGGAGAAATCGAACCCGCAAAATTCGATATGGAAACCATTTGCTTTTACAGCAACGCATTCTTAACGTCTATTCAGATTTTAAAAAATTACATGTTTTTGTGCAAATGTTGCAGGTGTAAGACTAGCTCCTGATCAGACGGCCTGCTCTCGTGCTCAAGGTTCCAAATGTGATCACAGATGCACTTCAGAGAAGGACCCTGTCTGCGGTACCAACGGAAGAACTTACCTCAATAGATGCATGCTACAGGTGGAAATTTGCAGGTAAGAAACTTTGTTGTACTAGCCTTTATATCTGGATACCGCTTTGTTTCGAAAACGAAAATATAAGTGATAATTGGCCGATTAGAACAACTTAGAATGTCCAGTAGTTGACATAATCGATGAAAACAAATAATAGAAGAATTTAACGGTATTGGTTAATTACTCGGAAAGACGGAACAGTTGGATTAAATTTGTATCTATATGAAAAAATACTCACATAGGACCAGGAAAATTAAAAAAATAGTGGTCTAGTCTAGGGGCGCCATATTTGAGTTTTTTATTCTAACACTAACTATAGTCATACCTATGTGAATTGGCAAACGTTTAGAAACTATGACGTGACAGACAGACACAGATACACATGTTAAACCTATAACACGCCTCCTTTTTGCGTTCGGGGTTACAAATATTGCGTGGATGGTAAAACATGATCTTATGAGATTTAATACTATTTGATTTTGGACTTATTCAACGAATACTTAAATACATTGCTAACTACTTTTCTCTAAAGAATATGAACAGTTTTGTTGGCATTTTAACACAAAAAATCTCACAAACTGAAAAATAGACGCTTATACTTTGACAACAATAAATATTGATGACAAGTTAATTATGTTTTAAAGTTACTGTTGCTATTATAATAAATTAGTTCCACTTGTTTGCCAAAACATGACGAGGATATTGTGTTGGAAGATATGTCCGAATAATCCAGACTCGAATTCGATTCGATTCGAAATGATGAATGAAGCGACACAATTTCACATGATCACACATCAATAAAAATAGGCAAAAGTGTTTAATGGTTTAATCATTATTTTGGTAAACTAGAACTGCACCTAAAACTAACCTATTTCGTTATCTTTCATTTCCAGAGTTGGTATTGGGCTGTCCCACTTGGGAGCATGTAACAACATTAGCGCTCATCGTGAAAACTGCCCCGTGGATTGCTCTCAGGCTCCCCTAGATGGACCGATTTGTGGTTCTGATGGAAACGTGTATAAAAATACCTGTCAGATGAAGCTGCTGACTTGCGGGTAAGTGTCTAGGGATCGAATTCCCGTGATCAAAAATACTCGTCACGTGTTTGTTTGTTTCATTGACTGCTGTCTGTAATTCTTATAGATTGTTATAAATAGGATGGCATTAATATAGTACAAGCCCTTATTTCTGGCTATATCCTTTAAAACACAGTATGGACAATAAGATAAGGTTAATACAATAACTACTTAAAGAGAACGAAATAAAAATAAATAGATAGGGTCAAATATTGATTAAAAAAGTCAGAAACCTCTTTATCGATGATTACAAAATAACAAAAGTCCTTACAGAATTATTACTGTTATGAGTTCAAAAGATACGTCATTTGATGTTATCAATGTTTTGCTTCCAAAATTAAGATTACATGCCTTGTTTTTATTGGACCTTATGTTCTGTCCAGGTTAGCGTAACAGATTGGTAATCACCTAAAATCCGTTTAATATATTTTAAGTTGCCATTTGCAAGCGCTACACACTATTGCGATGATTTTCTAGACAAGGCGTAGTGCGAACAAACAAGAAGCACTGTCAGACTACCAGACACTGCCGCGAATCTTGCTGGCGTGTAGCCAGACCGACCTGTGGATCTGACGGAAAGCTGTATGCCAACGCTTGCAGGATGAAAGCTAGCAACTGCGGGTTTGTTTCACATATTATCTTTTCCTAGTCAAAAATGGTAAATTCATTGTTTAATGTAGGTTTCTTCGGATAACTATGCTAAAGCATAAGTTCTATGAATGCCATATTGTCAGGTTAAATCACGGCCTACGATCACGATGAACTAGTTGAATAGGTGGAATTAGATGTTGCCATTGGGAAACGAAATAATCAAAGATTAACTAGTTAATGTCAATTTCATGGTAAAACTTGCTGTCCTTATCCGTTTCCTTGTTGCGCGGAACCCTATTAAGAACAATACAATGGCAACGAATCATACGAATTTTACTGTTTATAACACCTGGTAACAGTTTACCATAAAGTGAGATGTCTCGTCATTGTCAACTTAGTTGAATAAAAAACTTATTTAAGTAAAACAATTTACTTGTTTATAAAATATAAATGTTATTTATCATTTCTCTTTTCAGTAAACACGTATTCGAAGTACCAATGTCTTTCTGTGTTTCACAAGAGAGGACATCAGGCGGGGAGTCGTGTCCTAAAGATTGTTTAGAGCAGAAAGATAAAGTAGTGTGTGGGTCTGATGAAATGGTCTATAGAAATGAGTGTGAAATGAAAATGTTAAATTGTGGGTAAGTTATACTTGAAAACCAAGTTACTGAATTTAATAATAAAAGTTGGAAGTTTTGCCGTATTTTGATAGTAAAACATCTTTAAGATAAAATTCTCTTAGAAGTTAGATAAGGATTGCTGAAATATTAGGCAATTATTCTTAGCAGAAATTGTTGTAATCTAACAAAAGTAGTCTTAATTTGGCGACCACAACAATATTACACTACGTACAATATACTCATTCTTGTCGATTCATCCGGTTAGGAGTGAGTTTGAAGCCATGACAAACGTCACTTGATAGCAATCACGTAAAAAACATTTAAATTGAAATATTTCGGACAACCAATCTGTGGAACAACTTGTCGCCTGCCTTATTTCCGAACCGATACGACCTTTAAACCGTCAAGAAAAGAGCGTATTTTCACCTTAAAGGCCGGCAACGCGCTTGTGACTCTTGAGTTGCAGATGTCCATGGGTACGGGACGGTAGTCATTCACCACAAGGTGACCCGTCTACTCGTTTACCCCTTATACCATAAAACTGTTAAGAGTGATTACTCTGTTTTGAACATTATCATGCACATAAAATGGCACTCAAATAGGGAGGGGAAATATGTGTGTAATCCAAGTAACTAAGGCAGAGCCTTAGAAATATATATATTTTTTTTATTTACGTTAGATGAGACTATTCTTCTAGTATTTTGGAAATTTGGTATGTTAGAATTCTGGTATTTAATGTTTTCTGATATATTTAAAATCAAGTATTCTGGGACAGACGGATATTCACTATCATGAAAAAATAAATCATACAACAAAAACTGCAAAATATATTGAAACTTTACTGTTTTCTCAATGATTTTTATTTATTACGTTTGCTTGTGTCCTCGTTATAATGACATAAGCTGGTGTCCCTACACCAGCTTATGTCATTATAACGAGGACCCCTATCCATCATCATCATTAACTTAAGAAATTAAATTCTAATGAATATACATATTGATAGAGAAAGAGCTAAAGAATGAAATAAGCTACTTATGTTATATATACAGGAGTGTAAGCAACCGTAAGATAGTGAAGAAAGTGGACATGGAGAAGTGCCGAGGCAAGATGAATCGATGCATGAAGGTCAAGTGTCCAGCAGACGTGGATCCTGTTTGCGGTACTGATCAGAAGGTCTACAATAATCCTTGCTTCTTGAAGGTCGCTACTTGTCTGTAAGTATAGTTTTAATAATCCTGCTATAGTACCAGAAAAATATCCATATTATAGATACACTCACGTCTGTATCCTTGAAGAGGTAGGTAGAAGCGTATGAAACAAGCACATTTTGCCAACTACAAGTTCGTCCCACTCATGTGATAGGGGGCAAGCTTATTGCCGTCAACAATGCACTTTTAAAAACAAAATATCGTAATAATATTTCCGAAGAATGTTTGGTCTATATCCATCCAGAAAAAAATATTCATATTTTATTTTGCGTAGTCTTGTCACTTGACTGATTATATGAAAGTGACTGAAATTACCAATGTTATGTTGATGTTGATTGCAAAAAACACTAAAATGAAATCGAAAAATTGTTGTTAAAAAAACACAATCCGTAATTCTTCTGATCATTTCTCAAAATGGGTTTTATTTATTTGTATGTTAGAACGTTAGGATTTTTTTACGAATCCTTGCAATAATAATATCTAATTGACAGATCTCACACACAGCCATCTGATCCCAAACTAGGCAAAGGTGCTGGGGTGAATGGAACCCACAACTTCTAAGCTGGCTAAGCAGTCAGGATCGCTAACCTCTAGACCAACAGTGACAACTAACTATATCGACTAAAATAAGTAACTGTCTTATCTTGTAGGTAGGAAAATATATCCTGTCATTCTCTCTGAAAGTTCCTGTAATTATATAGGGAACATTTAATCTTCCTTAAGTTTTTTTTTTAAATATAAAGCACGACAGTATCACCTCAAGCCGCCTGATGGAAAGCTATCAAAATAATGCAAAAATATTTTTTCAAATCCGATCAGAAGTACCAGAGAGCGTTGCTTGAAGCAAAAAAAATAGGGTGTGGCTGTGTCATGGACGCAGCCGTGTGTTGTACGTAAATAAGATTTTACACTAATGTTTTATATCTGCAGTCGATAGACTTTGACGAATGCTGACGATAGAAACTTAAACGAACATCGTAGCTTATTCGAGTCAAAAGTTATACTAAATGGAAATCTCAAAACGCAGCAAAATGACCTCAAAATGGCGGCACTTTCCCCTCCACCGTACGCTATGCGTAAAAGTCCTCACTTAGCGTAACGAATCTTTTTCCTTCCATCCTTTAGCTATCCAGTGGTGTGATTAAATTTTGGATGGAGATGATAGATATGTAGCTACAACACTAAACTGTATCCTTCAATTTTGTTATCATTCGTTTTTTGAATTGCCTCCCACAATGGTAGTAATTTTAAAGACGTATTCACGTCAAAACATATTATTCAGCTTTACTATATTAATATAGATATAGGAAAATTAATCCAAGGATGCGCGGTTATGATGGCTCCAGAATATTCACATGTGCATGTTTCTATTGATTTCAGGAAAGGAATACAACTGGCTCACTTCGGTAATTGCACATTACTGCCAAGATTCAAGGAAGACTGTCCCGATACATGCGAAAATTTTGTGGAACAACCTGTCTGCGGATCTGATGGCAACGTTTACAAGTAATCTTAAACATTTTATTGTTTGATAATTATGTGATACTAGCAGCGCCCCGTTGTTTCACCCGCGTAAGTCTCGATCCCATGGGAATATATCGAGATAAAAAGTAGCCTATGCGTTAATCCAGGTCTCCAGCTATCTACATACCAAGTTTCATCGCATCGTGAAAGAGTAACACACATCCATCCCTCCATCCATCCATCATTCCAAACGTTCACATTTATAATATTAATGGGTTCGCCTAGGCCTTGGCTTTAGAAGGTCAAGGCCCAATAGGAGCTCTTTATCGAGCCGAGGGGTGAAACGACTTGTTGCGTCGGTATAAGGCGCCCCACTAATATGTTTCTAAATAGATTTCAGAAATTTAAAAGAATATTGATGACCTACTTTATGTAGTACGATCGATTATACAATAATTGCAACAAATCCGATAACTAAAAATACAATCTAATAAAAAGTGTAAGTTTTGTGGTAACAAAACTAGACTATATCATACTCAATATGATTATCGTTGGAGAATCAGGCCACTACCAATATAACACACTCTTGAGAACGTTTTCAGAGCCATTAATATTCAGACAGTTAAATCTCCTCCTATAATAAAAATTAAAAAAAAATTCATTGACTATTTCAGATCCGAATGTGAGCTTCGTTTGGCCACGTGTGGCCAACATGTAGTTCCTGTTGCGGCCGCCCATTGTCGGACCACCGCGCTCTGCCACGAGGAATGCCCTGATACTCCCGCCTTCGTTTGTGGATCTGACAATAGATTCTACAAGAACGAGTGTATTATGAAGAAGGAAAATTGCGGGTAATTTATTTTCTAACCATATAATTATGCTAATTAAACCGCCAAAGAAAACTCTGTGGGAACGGATTGCTTGAAGTGTTATAATTTTGTTTTATTAACACTTTAAACATGACGGAGCGTTACTAAATCGGTCTACAATAGTGGCTATAGGATTAGTTCTGTTCTAGTACTGACTAACAATTCAAAAATACCTACAATTAGTTTAATTGAAATAAAGAATTTTGATTTTGGTAGTAGATAAATTACTGGCTAGCGTACTTCGTACCATAACGTAAAAGCAACTTACGAAAGATAAGAGCTCCTCAAAAACAATAAAATAGCCTATGAAAAAGAACAGTTCCAAAAGGCTAAAAATAACCATAAAGCTACATGGAAGATCATTAGGAGCCATCATCACCTATAATAAGGCTACAGTAGTAAAATGAAATATGAATAGCAACTAAGTAGTAGTTTTCAAATCTATTTTTGTTGTTTGTCTATTGTTTTATGTTTCTTAATTAACACTGTGTTCATCAATATGTGTGCGCGAGAACGCTGGTACCCTAAACACAAGTTAAATCTTATTCTAGGTGCCAAAGTTCATTGTAAATACTATAATAATGTGTCATGTCTGAAAATAATAATAAAATTAGGGGCTCCAGATGTGTTTTAAAAAGGTATATGTACGCAGCTGCGCAAGAAGTTAATTCTTCAATACAATATAACGATCAGGTAAGGTAGCAATTGGATTTAAGTGAACTAATAATTCAAATTATCTATTAATGTAAAGACAACCATCCAGTATAAACTAAATGAATCTATATTTTTTAAACTAAATCATCTTGATGAATGATTATTTTCCGTATATGCTGAATACTCGGGTATTTCGGAGCATCCAGAATGTTTCTAATTTATGTACAGCTCTCCTTTCCTATTCGTCTACACCCCAGTCTTTCAGTATGGTGTTCTATTTCGGTGTGTTCTATAGTATATTAGTAGTTCCATAGTCAAACTGTATTTTGTTTACAGTAAGCACGTGTTTGTCGTCCCGTTGAAGAGGTGTTTGGCGCGCTTCCAGTACTCGGGTTGTGCTCGCGTGTGCCCTCCCGAGTATGATCCAGTGTGCGGTACTGACGACAAGACGTATTCGAATAAGTGTTTCTTGGAGATGGAGAACTGTAGATCAAGGTGAGTTATTATAAAACTACTTAAAGAAAGAACAAAATCCTTAAAATAATTGCTTCCACATTTAAACTTTAATGTCACATTCGTTAAGGTCACTGAGAACAAAAGTAGTCAACAAAAACCTCAAATCTAGGAGATTTAAAATATATGAACATATAATATTTTCGTCTGTGTATCTTATCATTTATGGCTTACAATTTTTTTATTATTTAGTACCAAGTTTTTTACAAAAACATTAATAATAACAATACTATCTATCTATTTATAGTATATAATAAATGTAATAATATTAAGTTGTTAATAAAAAGTTCAGTCATGCATAATTCTATCCGAAATTTTCAAACAATTAAATTTTGATCCGCGATTATTACCCAAGAAGAATAGTAAATAGATTTAACTTTTCATTGTTATTTATCAAACATAAACAAAAGAAGGCTATTAAACAAGTTAATAATTACAGTTTAATTAAACTAAATAAAACACGCTTTAACGGGGAACAGAGTAAAAAAGAGTTCTACAATCCACCTGCTGGTTCCATCATCGGATCAGCTCATAAATGCCAAACTATAGTATTGTCATCCAAACAACATACAAAGTCGGTAGGTAGGTTAAAATTGACTTCCAAAATTTGTTTAAATAGTTTCAATTGAAGTTAACAAAAAACGTGTTAAAAATGGCAAAGTCCCAAAGATTTCTAGTTTATACAAATAATATTATTATCTGCAATATTTGTGTGGTATTTCACTCCGTTTGCGCCTCCAGACATCTCAGATGTCATAAATCAATGGAGTGTAGCACGCATGTTATATTTTAGTAACAATTTCACATAGGCATAGGTACTCGCCAACTGAAGTTGAGGTTTGATACATAATAGCTTACACGAAGTAATAATATGGATATTTTTTATGATTAATTTTTTTTAGACTAGTTTGAATTTTGAACTGTATAGAGTTTTTATTTATTTTACTGTCTTGCACGGTATTGCTGTTATATAATCTGTGACAGGGATTTGACATGTAATATAGTATAATTAAGTTACAACTGAACATTGAGTTTTTTTTTACAGGAGCCTAGTGCAAATGAAACATCTTGGCACGTGCACGGAGCCAATTGCAGAGGAGCCGAAGAACTACCTGTATCGATAAATAATCGAACTACAGTCACGTATCGATGTATCGCTTCATCTTTCAATATTCATACTTTTGGGAAATGGGATCCCACTATTAGTGCCAACTTTTTATAAGTAAAAATACTGTACAATAATGTAAGCGACCAATTTTCGTGTCTTCCAATAATCAATAAAATAAGTATTACTTAATTCATATTCATAGTTTGAATCGGGATTTGTTCACGATTTTGAATGAGTAAAATTGCTAAAGATTAAACAAGTTCTGTGTTGATTCTTCTAAACTAAACATTATTTTATTATTAAAGAAAATAAGATCAGTACAAAAATTCAGACTCGTAACAAAATCCTCCAAAACAATTTTACTAAAATCTTTTGTTAGATAAATATTAGTGATTTTAGAATAATTATTATTGACTGTTTATTTATTCTATTTATTAACAGTGGTTAGCATAAGAATGTCTTTTTTTGTAAATAATTAGTGAATTTTCTACATATTTATTTTTTCTTAAGAATTGATGCATTTAGAATGAAGACTTATTATTTAAACACATAATTATGATGATAAGATAATTAATTTAAATTGTGCATTACCGTCTACTTAAAACAAAATTAAAATACCAGTTATTCATTTTCGTTTGACATTTGAATAATATTCACTGAGTTTAATTATGAGTTTGATAAAAACGTTAGTTTTTTGCTTTTTAAATGTTAGACGAAAATTTTGTGTAATTGAATCCATATTTTAATTCATTTGTGCAGATTATTTTTTTTAACAAAATAAGTTAATTTTTTATATTTTATCAACATAAATTAAATTAAATTAAATGTATCTTAATGTTAACTAACATAAATAAACAAGAGTTATTCTTACTTACGATAATAGAAGTTTGAAATTTGTAAGCAAGCATTTAATACTACATTTCATAATATTTATACTCTTATTATATTCCACAGTGTATTGCCAAGTTAATAACAAACAAATAAAACGAATTTACAACTATAGTTATTTTATTTCTCAAGTCGTATTCATTTAAATTGAATATTTCAATTTGTTAAGTTTCACTTGAGATTCAATTATTCATATTTGTGGTATCTATGCATATTGAATGCGCCATCTTGCCGTTGCGAGCCTATAAAAGAAATAAAATTGAAGATACCTAACACTGAAAATAAATTAAACCACAAACAACACAACCAAAAACTTCAGCTCTATTAGATTAGTATAGATTATGTTGGGAGGTAGTACAACATTCGGCTGTAACACCAGTGGGTTCAAATCCCTCTCATTTTTTTCAGCACTAGCAGTTCCCGCGCGGCTTCGTACTGTACATATTTGCACGGAACCCTAATTATTTTTCAAAAATAAAAGTAGCTTAAGTTACTCCCTATAAGACCAGCTATCTGTCAGTGAAAGTCCCGTGGGAATCGGTTCACCCGTTCCGGAGATTAGCCGAAACAAACAGACAGACAGACGGACAGACAAACAGACAGACACACAAAAATTTTAAAAACTGATTTTTAGGCATAGGTATCGTGCAAATAACTGTATGAGTTTAAAAAATAACTATTATTTTGACATTACAAACAGACACTTCAATTTTATTTATTTGTATTGAGTATTGATGTATTGATCATTTTTATTTGTATTAAATAAAACAATACTACCTTTTTAGTTTTTTCCATCTTTTCCAAATAAAAATTCGTTGCTACTTCTATGGGGTAGACACAGGGTTTAAAGGCTAACAACGACATTTCATCCACTAATAACTTGAATTTCCTTAGGAATTCTTTGTACGTGGCCATCTTTAGTGCGTTATTGTTCATCAGTATGACGACTGAAATGCAATGAATCATATTTAAAACCTTACCTTAAATGCATTAATTATATTTATTACTAGGAAAATTTATAGCCTGTGTTAAAACTGAAGAAGGTTGCTTTCTAGTGATGAAAGATTTATTAAATTAAGGTAAGTTTGAGAGTTAATCGAATATAAACAAAAAATGTTTATTTTCTAATATTTGTATATATCGCACATCAAGATCTAAAGGCAGCTAACTCAAATCTTTCAATGTTTGAGTTATGCACACCATCGAATTCCTGATTTCAATATCTACCGTCCAGTGGTGGTTTTTTAAAATCTGCTTTAGATTTAAAAAATATCACCACTGTTCGACGCTAGACACTAAATTCACCAACACGGGCGCAACTCAAAATAATAAAACAAATATACATATTACATACATTGTTAAGCAATTGGGAAATAACTACAGAAATCCAGCATGCTATACATTTTCAGCCCCAAAAATGATTACAACACAATATATTTCTTCTAGCTGCATACCTATAAAAAGTATAAATCTATGTAGAATAGTAATTTGTTTTTCGCTTTTTCTGAAAAAAAGTGCTTTTTCAAGTTAATTAATACCTTTTTAGATCTAGGTGTACGACATGTGATATTATTTTCGTAAACAGTAGAGGCGGAGAAAGAAGCCGTTTGCAGTAAACCAAGATAGAGTACGAGATTCTGCCGCTTGAATCTTCAGGTTTCTGTCTTTTCAATAAAATCTAATTTTCATGAATGATTTAGAACAGTAGAAGATAATACATCAGATTTGCCCGTACACGCCGTTGCCGTACCACACTGTAACTGATTTTTGTTGTTAAATTGCAGTTATATGTTTTTAAGTGAATCCAACTTCATTTAAAACAAAATAATTTAGGGAATAGAAAAACAAATGGCTGCCAGCTCTCGGTCAGCTGCAACCTATGTTTATAATTATTTAAGATACAATAGCATGTCAGCTGCTCTTAAATTTTTGCAAGATATTGTTTTCCCGATGCACGTTAGTTAATTGCTGAAGAGTTCTCCTAATAAAGTATTAAAGTAATCAAATAATCAAAAAGCAATCCATCAAAAACCTTTGGTGTGTTATCTTCTACTATAAGGTTTTATTAAAACAAAACCAGACACCTGCAGGTCCAAGCGGAGGAATCTTAGACTAATATAACATAGGGCTAGTCTACTTATTACTGAATTTTGTGAGACTGAAAGTTCTGCAAGTGTTTTTGTGAAAGATGTGTAATTCAGGATTTAAGTAACTTTTTCTACTCGATCACGTGAAAACTTTAAGTTATCCCTTTTTTTTTTCTTTCTTTAAATTACCACTCGAAAAGACTTAGTAGTAATTTTTTAAGTAACAAAACGATACAGTACCTAGTTTCTATAGTAACCATGATATCATTATGGCATCATGTACAATTTAAGACTATTAATGGACAATCATTAGGATCAAACTCAATTTGGTGTAGAATTTCGCTTATAGATTAAGCTCTATAAGCGAAATTCTACACCAAATCGAAGGTCTGGTGGCTTCTTAATCTCAGAGCCACCAGACCTTACTTATTTTCTGACGAGCAAATATGTTGCCACGGAAACTGGCAATATTAAAAATATTTTTTTAATGATATTGTGTACTATATAATCAGCACTCAGAATTCAAGATAAGTAACCAATGGCTTTATGTAACTTTAGCTCCTGGTACCTGAAAGTTGGCCGCCGCACATAGGGGTATTTCGCTGATCTGGCTGAAGTTATTTCTAATCGTTAATAATAAAAAAAAAACAACTACAACAGTATAGATATTTTTTTGGCAGGCACAAATTCAGTTTTTTTGCAATTACATTATAATAACTAATTAACTAGAGGATTAATGCCAGGATTCATCTTCCGACTCATCATCGTCTTCTTCCACTATTTCTTCGGAGTCTGAATTCAAAACATTTTGTTCTATATCAGGTGGAACCAAAATTTCAATAGCTTCTTTTGAAAAAGGTTTTGATGATTTTGGTGGTTTTGGTCTCATACTGGTAACTAAAGGACCAGAGCTTAACAAAAGCCTATTCAAGATGTCAAGATTGCATTGCACCCTTGAAAATTTTCGTGTAAAATTATCTTTGTACGTCCTGAAATGTTGCTTCCGGGCTCCTGCTTCTCTTCGGACAACATTCCAATAGGCAGTAATGCTTTTTCCATTACTGTTACACCATGCACAAGGATTTTGTGCATAGTTGGGGTCATGGGATGTCATGGATATAAAACAATGTAGATTTTGTAAACAAAAATCTGCAAACTTTTTTAAATCTTTGAAATGACTTTCAAAATTATTTTTAGTCTGTAAATTAGATTATAGCCAACGTCAGTGATTTCACTTCCCTTTCGAGGATCACCAAAATATCATCTACTGGTATTTCCGTCGTTTGTGTTACGAAAATCGACTTTGGGTACATCTACTATTACGCCTGTTTTCTCTCAGAATTATTTTTGTATTATACTTCTCCTTCATTACCAACGGCTTTGTCAACTTTGGCCCTTATTTGCCATTTCTTTACAGGTAGTTTGTAGGAGAGGTGTAGAATACTTTCGAATAATCTGATTCTTGTATGCAAAATTGATAAACCAAATCAATCTTCAACATTCACATCCTTTTTAATGGTCAAGTCGTTCAAAAGCTTTGATGTTGCTCCACAGATATAACATTTCATGGTAGACGAAGTTTGTATCGCAGCGTTGCATACTTTTCCATCGGCCATTGTAAATGTCATGCAATGTGTCGCGATTGCAGACATATCTCCTCCCGTAAATTTACTGTTTTCTAAGGAATCGATTTGATTTTTAATGTAATTGATTTCATCGTTTGTAATATCAGTAGATTCTTTTATAAATCTGATTCTGATCGGACGACAGTATCGTGGTGACGATGGGGTAGGATTTTGCCAATTTTTTTTTTTGATTTTGCTACACACCAACCGAAGAGGAACCAGGGAACTTTGAAAAATGTTTGAGTCCGTGGTGTCATTGTGTTACATTTTTTACTTGAACTGCGCTTGCTGTAATCTATCGCAACCCCATTTACTTATCAGCTCTAATGTATCATATTCTTCTTGCGTTAAATCAGTTAAAATTTCTTACATATACGTCAAAAACGAGTAACAGAATGGTTCAGTAAATGCTGTAGTTCAATTTCCACGCATGTTTCAGTTACACGAAATGATTCTTTTTGCGGATAGCATTTACGTTTTTCTTTTTTAAGAGTTAAAGGATAATATTTCTTATTAAAACTCCTTATTATTTTGTTCTGTTTTCTAGAAAGATCGGCTTCCAAAAACATTGATAACGAACGAAGTGGGGTGAGCTGTGTTTTGTTGACTAGCAAAAATGTCTTTTTTGTATTTAGTAGCTCGCTTTGGAGACAACCAATTCAGTGAGAACTTGTGACGCATCTCTATTACCAGAACTCTGCAAACTCATCTTTTTAGCATGTACCAGAACCTCTTTACTTATGAGTTTTCGTAGTTGCTCTATTTTTTGCTTTTACTTCTCTCCGATGACTAACTGAATTATTTTAACGGCCGACTAAAATGTTCATGGGAAGATTTAGGTATCTCGAATATTATTACTATTAGCTTTTGATCACCTTCTCCTAAATTCACTTTTGGTATAAGAAATTGTATGCTTCAACTCTCTTATTTGGTCTTGATTATAGACTTCAGATGTTAAAAGTTCATCTTCCAAATAAAATATTTTTGCTTCGAAATTAGGTAAATTCTGGTATTGCATTTTATCGTATGAACTTTGTTTAGAAACTACTCTGTAGTTTAAACCACCTGCCATATCTAAAACAAAAGAATAATTGTGGTTGAAGTGAAAACTGTTAAAGTGGCTTAATTTACTTTTTACGAATGCATTCATAATATGTAAATATAACGAAAAAGAGCAAAAAAATAGCAGGTGATATCTTCATGACCATATTACCAGAGGTCTATTAAATAGCTCTCAACAAAAAATACAACCGGGACGCACCCTGAACTAATCTCTGAAAAAGAGAAATATTTTTTAAGAAAATGATAGGTAAGTTCAAAACGCTATTTGTAAACCTTACTCTACATAAACAGTATAAAATGAAGTAGAGAATATGAGACCTTACCTGTCAACGGTCACACTTAATAGTGATAAGGGACGCGTATGCAGTGAACAATAGTCAAGTTTCGACTGCTTATTACGAGTGCATGCAGTGGGGGGGGGGGGGGGGGGTCACGGGTTCGCCTAACGTGTAGCAACTATCGGGCCAATAGTACACATAACACTGCTCCATACGGCATATTTTGTTCGTCAGAAAATAAGTCAGGTCTGGCAGCCTTGGGATCTTGGTCTATAAGACGTTAAGTTAGCCATTTTTATAAAATATATTTTACTCAACCTAAGATATTTCGATAGAAATCAATATGGCTGTCATAATTAAAATACACAACTGATTGTTTCTTTATTAACATATCCTTTAAACTAACAAGAATACAATGTTAACGAGAATAAGTCCCACAGAAACCACCACTAAGTTATACTTACAAACTTGTGCAATAAAAAGCAAAATCCATATCAAGGTCATTAAAAATGTTGCAGAATCTTGCTGATAGATGAAGTTCGGGCTGAAAATGTGAAGTGATGAATTTTAAATAAAAGATAAAGAAGCTATTATCAAATTTGTGGAAACTTTATGACTCTAGAAGACGCTAAATGAATAATGGAAAAAAAATCCATTCCAAGAATGATTTCAATTACCTGTACTGAAAAAAATTGAACCTGAAGAAACTGTTAATCTTTTAGACGCGTCACAGTAAAGATATGTTAGCCCTGATATTCATATCCATTTCTTTACAAGTACATCAAAGTTGGCAAGGATTCTATTGTTAAAAAACATTTCCAACACCAATGGATTCCCTAAAAGTTTTGGTATATTAAACTCACCTAGTATTGTTTTTAATTACACCAGTTAGGGAGTTTATTTGAAACATTTTATTTCATCACAAAGTCATGGTATTTATTTTGTATGTTTCATAATGATTACCGTTGATAGCTGACAGCTGATTGAAGTTTGCGTCAAAGAGTATACAAACACTAGCTACGTGTGTGCGCAAGCAAGTAGGATATAGGCCATAAACAATTTATTAAAAATTGATCATGAAGTTGATGTAAGAATACCTACCCGTTACATACTCTTTGTACTTACCTACCGACCGACCTAACTAACAAATACATGAAAGTGTTAATTGTTTGTAACTGGACTAATAGTGATGATGATTACTGTCTGGACGCCTGTATCAACAGAGATATCTAACATTTCACGGGTACGATGAAAGTATTATGTCAGACTTGAACTAACTAAAATTAGATGTTGTCTCGGTCAGCAGACCTAATGCCAATAAAGGCAATAGCCGGAAATAGAGGCACTGCCAAGTATTTTAAACAGTTGTGATGGTTGGATATATCCTCAAAAACGTGGACAGTTTAACTCAAATTTGAGAATCATCGTGTTTATAATTCGTTTATTTATAATTTCATTTAAAAATTCATTTCGTTGCTTCTAATCTTTTCTCTTTCTTCGTCTTCAAGTCTTCGTAAATCTCTTCCAGACTTCTGGCTTTAGTTTCAGGTATTGAAATAATTGTGTATACAGCAGTTAATAGGCAGACTGCTCCAAAGAAGTAAAAAGCGACGTAAGGCCCAATACTTTTCATTACTTTCTTGAAAAATAACATTTGCAAGAAGTCGACGGTAGACGCTACGGCCATTGTCACCCCCATGATAGTACCGCGATACTGGAAGAATAAAATAGATAACGATATTACAAAGTAATAATATTGTAAAATCATTAAAAAGACTTGCAGATTTTAAATATGTAGTACAAAAAAGAACTATACAAAGCCATAGTTCACATACATATATTTTCAAAATCAAAATCATTTATTTCAATAATCCAATAATAGGTATTTTTGAATTGTCAGGAGTAGGAGTTAGATAGACTAAGTCAGGAGTGAAGCTAGTTGCCTGTTCCAATACGTAGATCCTACGGAGGAGAACAGGCAAGAAACTCCAAGGACACTCTTTTTCAAAATGTTTTTACAAATTTCTGGTTACATTGCTTATAAGCGTAAACTAAATGTGAGGATAATGTAACCTACCTATTATTCTAAAATATAAATAGACGCGCTAATTACTACTATCATACTACTACTACATACTATCTACATATCAGTCCGGAGATGACTAGCCCTGATCAACGGCACCCGTTCACGAGCATGACGCACACGCCAGCCATAGTACAGATCGACCATATTGAAGGGAAGCGAACGACGACATATACGCCACCATCGGTAGGACTTCTAGGCAAGCATGACATACTCAGAACTGCCAAGCAACATAGGACATTTAACTAATTAAGTGACTACACAGTTCTCATATGAACAATTCAATTTTTTTTATAAATTAAGCTTCAAAAATCATAATAACAAACAACTAAAAAAAATTTAATACCTTCAATGTCAACACAGTATACCTATAGATACTATCAATGTTGTGTAAAATTAACAACGTCACACATAATAATGAAAATATCAATAAAAAGGTATATGTCAAATAAAAAAAATACAAAAGTGGAAATTAAAAAAAAAAAAATCTCAACTCATGACAGTGCTGTGGAGCTAGACCAGCATTTTGCCAAGCAGTGTTATTACTTATTAGCCATATAATCATCAAGTTTATAATATGTTTGTTTACATAGTGTGCGTTTTATACAAGTTTTAAGTTTTTTCTCACTAAGTAGAAGAATATTAGGAGGTATTTTATTATAGAACTTAACACAGAACCCCATAAAAGACTTTTGCACTTTTGTTAATCTAAATTTTGGTTGAACTAATTTATTTCCATCTCTAGTAACATAATTATGTCTTTCGCACTGTTTTGTAAAGAGATGCAATTTTTTTCTGACATACATGATGTTTTTAAAAATATACTGACTAGGCACCGTCAGGATGTTAATTTCTTTAAATAGATCCCCGAGGGATTCGCGACTACTAGATTATAAATGGGTCTGATAACTATTCTATTTCTGCGGCACGCTCCCATAATAAAATGCCATAAGACATGACACTGTGGAAATAACTAAAATAAACTAGTCGTGCAGTGTCTATGTCTGTAATTTTTTTTACGGTATAGGGGGTAAACCAGCAGACGGTTCACCTGATGGTAAATGACTACCGCCGCCCATGAGCACCTGCAACTTCAAAAGTCACAAGTGCCTTGCCGGCCTTTAAGGTGGGAGTAGGGGAAGGGGGGAATAAGAGGCGAGAAAGAGAGAGAGGAAGAGGGAAGGGTTAGGGCTTCCGGTAACCTCACTCACTCGGCGAAAAGCAATGCAATCATTACTTCACTGCCGGTTTCCTGTGAGGCCGTAGTATCAATCCGGTCGAGCCGGCCCATTCGTGCCGAAGCATGGCTCTCCCTCGATTAAATTGGCGGACTTTCCTTACCGCATATGCTGCAGAACTTAGCCGCTTAGAGAGAAATGTTAAGTGAGAGACCCATTGTAATCTAGAATCGCGTTATCCCTAAAAAGACAGTTTCATTCACAAACTCTATGTTTTCGTTATTTAATAAGATTTCACATTCCGTATGTCTTACGTTAGGTAAATAAAATCTTATACATTTAGTTATTTTTCCCATTTAGCACTAAATTATTTGCAGTAAACCAACCATGTCCTCGCTGAATAATATTATTTACATCGTCAAAGCTATCGGCGCAGCGTCAGCAAATAATACTATTTCGGGTTGGCTATCTAGTAAATAGGGGAGATCATTATTATAGACGAGAAATTGAAACGGACCTAATTTCGATCCCTGTGGCACGCCCATTTTCAACTTTGATCCTAATGAATTGACACCATTTATCTGAACCTGCTGTTGTCTATCACTCAGGTAAGATTTAAGCAAACAGAGGGCCTGTTTACAAGGTTCATAATGCTCAAGTTTTAGCAGCATCGTTTCATGAATCACGCAATCAAATGCTTTTGAGAGGTCGCAAAAAATACCTACAGCATCCTGAGCTTTCTCCCAGGCAGTAAAAATATGCTGTAGCAAGGTAACACCGGTGTCAGTTTTACAATGCCCCTTAATTTTTATTAAAATGAAGAAGCATTTGATTAAGCATGATCTTTTCAAAAATTTTGCTAAATACCGGCAGGATTGAAACAGGCCTATAATTATTAGAATCTTTAGTGTCCCCGGATATAAAAGGCTTTAGACTTTACTGTGTTTCATGAAATCAAGGAAAACTCGTTGGTCTACACACAAATTAAATATTAGGACTAAGTAGGGAGAAGAAGTTACAATAATAATAGACTGACAAGTTTTGATCGACATTCCCCACAGATTTTCAGTCATTTTTATCTTTATATTCTTAAAAGCTTTTATTACTACAATAGGGTTTATATGCTTGAAACTAAAAACTACGGGACAGGTACGAACATTTTTTTTGATAGAACGGGCAGGGGAGGAATCCAGAGTTTCAGTAGTTTTAATTGGAATATCAGTAAAGAAATCGACAAATTCTTGAGCTATATCCTTGTCAGAGCTTAAAGTGCCTCGCCGTGTCAAAACAAATTTGGGGTATACCTTAGTTTTCTTTTTAAAGAGATTATCAAACTTATTGAGCATTACCGAAAAGAAATCTGTGTAAAATCTATTTACATCAAAAACGTTACTATTAAGTAAAGCCAAGTTGCTATTTAGAACATCATCAAACTTCGTTTCCAGATGTCATAGGTCTGTATTTTACTTGCACCCTCTGCAAGGGTGTGTTGAATCTGTAAGTGACCGTCAATCCGCTGTGATCTGAAGGTAGATAATTTACAATAGCTTTCTCTAAATATTCGCAATTACAGAAAACATTATCAATACAAGTCGCGGATGTCTGAGTTATTCGAGTTTGTGCTAAAAAAACATTTGTTAGATTAAATAAATGATTTAATAAGGCTTAAGAATTGAGTAGAACTTGAATTCCCTTTCAAGTAATATTGTTGATCGGTTAGATTTCATGGCATACATTTTAGAATCGATTCGGTAAGTCTGAAGTTTAAAGCCATAAAAATTCGATTATTGCAACACCAATTTCTCAATTTCCAATAAAGAATATTAATCCAGAGCTTATATGTTATGCACATTATTACAAATGTATAATTTTTCAATTTCTTAAAAAATTTCAAATATAATATTACTATTACTATTGTATACTATATATATTATTCTTTTACATATTGCATAATACTAATACTACTAATTACTAGTTTACGTTTTGTAATAATTAAGACGCAACGTGTTCCAGCTTGCAATGCTACCAAGTTACCATAAAACATAATCATATTTCAATGATGTCACTAAATTCTTATTATATACCACTAGCATTAAGTTTAAAAAAATCTTAAGGCAAGGCAACCATTGTTTAGTGTACAAACATTAAAAACTCACCTTGAATGAAAACAACTCCGCGTTTAAGACCACGGATATGGGTTGCAAACCAAACGCATCACAGAATATGCAAATACAAAGGGTAACAATGGGTAGCCAAGATGGCGCGAATACACCATTTTCACGCACCAAAAACCACGATGCAAGCGCACACATACTCAGACCTGATACCAAGGATGTTATAATCAAAAGAACCTGTGAATAGAAATGAGCTAAATTAATAATAAATTTGTATTTTCTCTAATAATAAAAAAAATTACTCCCATCCTTATAGCCGCAGGGGACTTTACAAAAATTTAAACATGTACACAAAGAATATTCAGACTAGCGACAACTATTTGTGGATGACACATATTTTTGTACCGTGTGGGAACAGAACCCACTCACCACGGCTTAGGCAAGGCAAGACAAGGCGACCACTTTAGCCATTGCGCCATGCATGCAGTGCAGAAACTGTAGTTTAAAAAACCTAAAAAAAAACAGACGTCTGGTTGGTATTAAAGCGTGTTTTTTGTACAATTTTTATTTTTTACTCTTGTATTATCATCAATCTTCGATACGTTAAATATACGTTGGTCACACTGAATGTTTTTAAAAAAGGCCAGTAAGGAAAGTAGGCGATGAAAAATTTATTTAAATTTTGAATTAGGAACTCTTTGGGAATCTGTAGATGTTTAATGATTTCATATTATGTCATTTGTTTTTACAAATTGGAGGCAATTTAAAAAGTGTCTGTCGTGCATTGAAATGTATTTGACTAGACTTCGATTGGCATCTCATTACGAAGGCCCATTTCATGCTACTGTTTACAACTTGTTTAATGAGTTTAAACGTGGTCGAAGCAAACTCACCGATGATTCTCGAGATAGACGACGCGAGTGCTGTGCGGCTAATGATAGAAGCTGATAGAAGGATGACATATCAACAGATTCCGGCTATTTTAGACATTGATATGAGTCAAATAAAAAAAGTCTGACATGAACATTTAGGCATCAGAAAACTTTGTACCAGATACCTCATAATTTGACGGAAGATCAAAACCGCCGTCGTTTGGATCGGTGCCGATCGATGCTTGAAAAGTATGACGGAGATGACTCGAATGCTCCATATGACATCGTCACAGGTGATAAAAGCTGGATATATTGTTACGAACCCGAAACCAAAAGACATTCTGCGCAATGGATGTTTATATTCGAAGATTTACCGATAAAAGTCACGTCAGTCAAATAAAGAAGAGCAGAAGTCAAGAGGAAAAGATGATTGCCTCATTCTTTTGATGGACGGATTATTTAAACGGATAAAACGACTGTTATTGCAGATTGGTATGTCAGTCATCGTCAACCACGACAACGCTCAAGCTCACTCCGCCAGACAGACTATCGAATAATAATAATAATAACTTTACACATCTCACACACGGCTGTCTGATCCAAAACTAGTCAGAGCTTGTACTATGGTAATCAGATTGCTGATAAACAAAATTTTATATTTCTAAATACAAATATATTATGGATAAATCACACCCAGATATAGAACAAATTATCGTGTTCATTACACAATTATTTGTCCTAGGTGGGAACCGAACCCACGACCTCTGGCTTAGCAGTCAGGTTCAATAACCAACCACTACCAACAAGCCAGAATATTTGTCTTTCGAAGGTGTGGAGCTAGTGAATCGTCGTCCTTACAGTATCAGGCACCTTGTGACTTTCATTTATTTCCAAAAATAAAAGATAAACTTAGAGGAATTCAGTTTATGAACCCTGAAGATGCCGTGGCTGCGTTTGAAAAAGGCGTGGAAGAGATTCCTAAAGAAGAGTGGGATCACTGCTTCAGTCAATGGTTCCATCGCATGCAACAGTGCTTAGAAAGGAACGGAGACTACTTCAAAAAGCAATAAAAATATATATAGGCTTCAATATCATTCCGTTTAATATTTTCCAAAACATTCAGTGTGACCCCCGTATGTTGATACGATAATTTTTTAAAGTTAATCGTACATTTAGAAGTTGTATGAAAACTACGTTAAAAGATGTCATTACATAGAAAGATCAAATAATATATAGTAATAAAAAGATAATAAAATCAATGTAACACCTATAGAAGTTAAATATACAACGGATTATAGGAAGGCGTAGTCATAGTTTATGCAGAAACTGTAACTACTACATCATTCAGCTGGTCCTCGTTAGACAATATGTTTTTA
This sequence comes from Euplagia quadripunctaria, assembly GCA_963859945.1. Lineage (NCBI taxonomy): Eukaryota > Metazoa > Arthropoda > Insecta > Lepidoptera > Erebidae > Euplagia > Euplagia quadripunctaria. The sequence continues at coordinate 14,854,756 of OY982581.1, forward strand.
CAGTATATGAATGTTGCCATAAAATAATATAACCTGTTAGAGACGCCTCAGGTTATTTACTTTTTAGCTACAATTTTCTATTAATACTTTTGGGCTTTGTCACCTTTCTTCCAAGTTTCTCCACCAAGCCAAATGTCATCATTGATCCAGCTACTTGTACTGCTCCTAGCATCATTGCTTGTTGGTTAGGAGATAGTATGAGGCCAGTGTTATTTGAGGCCAAAGCAAAAATCTCTCCTGCAAAGTTAAGCACAGGGATGGCACCGCAGACTTCTCGAGCTAAAGTTATTATCAGAGCTATTCTGAATGCTCTAAACAGAATCTTATCGGTCACTGGAATAGAATATTAAAATTTATTCAATCTCATTTCTTTTTTAATTAAATAAATATTAAAAACATTTACGATGTGGACTTTATCTTTATACATTCCACCTGCTTTTATAACAAACGGAGGTTCCAGGAACCTGGAAATTCAAACATTCGTAACTTGTAAACGGATAGTATTTTTTTCAAAAATTCATTTTGAATGTGAATGATTTAAGTAAGTGTTCCAATGTCATATACACCCTGTATAAATGTATTTCAGAATTTTCACATGCATTTCTTTATGTTACAATGTTTTATTAAAAGTATTTTGACTGCATAACTGGCAAATGCTACTGCAATGTTGAATAATTTCGGGAATGAAAAGACTTCAAATACAGTTGGGCTTTAAACAAGTCCATACTGATGCGGAACTGTAATATTAACAATTAGTTTGATTGAAATGGTTCGTGATCCCATTTAGCAAAAACAAAACAGTGGGTCAGAGACATGCGTATGACCAAGTATAAACATGCAACTGTATATTTATATTTTATTAATACAATTGAACTAGAAATCTTACTACATTGTAAGATTTTTAACCCAACAATAAACAAAACCCTTACGCAAATAACCGTTTGCTACTTGTAATCTTACATGGAAGATAGTCATTCCTACACATTTAACAATATACATTCAATCCATTAATGCAAATGAATAAGAATGAATTTAGCCTTCAACTAAAATTAAGACGAGTCAAATTTAAAACGAAATTGTTCGACAAACCTAGATTCCTCTGCTTAATTATTTTGTATGTGTCATTGTGTTCTTAGTTTATGAACTTATTAGGTCATAATCTGAGTACAGTAAAGAAAAAGTAATCCTATTAATAAACAAAATACACTCACCAACAGCTTTGAATACAAATTTGCTGCTTCCAATATCTCTAGATTGCTCTTTTTTAAGTTCCTGCAGTTCATTTAAAACCATCATGTCATCCTCTCTCCGACACCTGAGCCATGCTAATGCCTTGGTAGCTTCCTGAAATAGATATTCTGTTCTCATCTCACATCGTCTGCTAACCCTTTTTGCCATTTTATTTGGAGGCGGTGCAATATGTTGTCTTCTTATATAACTATTTTTTTCTCAACTCACACTTTATTGTAGTGTAGTGGCATCGAACCAGCAGATGAAAACTAATATTTATTACAGGAATTCCCAGAAGACCCCTCCGATCTCAGGCCTGACCTCACCTGGGTAGCACGCGGTCTCATTTATTCAAGGCAAAGCTACGAAAACTCAGTCATCGTTTTACACTCTCGTTTAGATATGTTCTTGTTAAAAGTGAATGTTTAGCCTTAATACGTTTGCAGTAATCTAAGAGAATACTAAGAATATAAAGAAGAAAAAATAAAAGGTAGGTATTGATAATGATTAGACATACGAATTATCTATTTTGTTTAAATTGTGTGGACACCAGTGTTTACTTTATTCTAAGGCTTAACATTAATATAATGTTGTTTACCTTAATACAGCCTTTCTTCAACAGATAAGATGGTGACTCAGGCATCATCGTAAAAAGCATCAGGTGGACTGTAGGTAGGGTTATGCAAATCCATAGTATCGTGTGATAGTTAAAAAAATCACCTATGATGTACAAAAATAAATTACCCGTAGTATGAAATAGGATTACCTGAAAAGCAATAATTGGCTGTAAGGTTTGGTTACCTACATTTCAGGTATTTTTATTATTACAATTGAGGTAAAATAACAAAATATTTTATTGCCACCTAACTGGTTATAAATTGCAAACATAAATTGTTGTATATTTCCTCAATATCAGATCAGAAAAAAGAAATTCAGATCACGAAAAATCTTTTATAAATTGCATAAATATTATGTTTTAGAATGACTGAAAATAGGAAACCAAGTAGCACTTTTAGTAATTAACGTTATAAAACTAATGTTTTCATAAACCATTCATGGCAGATATGATTAGTACATTTAAATTGGAGTTATAACCAATACTGTCTTACTAAATAGGATTTCAAATAAAAGAAATATAAGTATAATTTTATACCATGCACCCAAGCATGCCTCGAATTACATCTTCACTAATCTCTTTGGTGTAGAGAGGACAGGTGACGTAGGCACCACCCATCAACACACCGACCAGTGCACGGGCCAAGATAAAAGCCCAAGTACTCATTGACGACAGTTTGATTGCCCAACAAGCCTGAAACAATCCATTTCTTTTGTTGCTCAAGTGAATAATGCTTTTACTACGACACTACATATATTTTCAAAATTTTGTAAGAATAAATTAATTGTACGAAACGAGCTTTTACTTAAATGCTTCATAAAGGTCATGGTGAACTTTAGAGTAGATTATAATAATTCAATGCCTGTATAAAGTTTCGTGTTTGTATGGTTGACCATTGAGGAGTTCCCTCATCTGGTGCCAATCCTGGGTACAGAATCAAGTTACGTAAATCATAAAAATGCATGCAGAATAAGAGCAAGTAGTTTTTTTTTTCAGCTTCCATCATTTGACCCAAACTAACAAACATTGCAAATAATAATTGTAACTTTATTTGCTTAAAATGTGGCAAGTACAAAAAATTACAAATGATTCATGAGCATTTGATACATTTACATACAACATTGCAAATTAAATAAAAGTTTTTAATAAAAAAAAATCTATCAAAACAACTGAATATATATTTGGTTCCTGTCTATTCCTAAAACATTTCATAATTTCTTGGGAGACTACATATTACGTATATGCCTCCCCTGCTAATCCACATCTCACACCGGTGTCTAGCCGCTGCCATTATTGGGGCTTTTGACTTATTATGGCTAGATTTGGGTCTTCCCTTCTTGGTAAGAAGGATATTGATAAATAGCAAAAATATGAACATAATATGGAAAAAAAAACAAAATTCAGTTCAATACTTACGATACCTGCTGCTGATAATACAAATGTGGCGTTTTTCCTTCCAATTCTGTCTGCAACAAAAGCCATTAATACATCTGATGGTATACATACCAGGTACGCAGCAGATGCCATCCATGATACCTGACAATTTAGAAACAGGTGCACCGTTCAAAACTTTTCAAGACATAGTAAAATAGTAGTAGAATATATTTGTTGACCGTAGGTGTTCCGACTGATTTTGACAAGGATAAATAATTATTATAAACCTGCTTTTGGCACAGAATTAATGAATAAGAATGAAAAATAAGGTAAAGAGCATTCCATACAGAATAAAACTTTAAAAGAAACAATGCCAAATTACAAAAGATAATGAGGATCAGTCACGTTTTTTGTTAAGTATGCAGATTTATAGCTACAAAAAAAACAATAAATACTGTGTTTAAATTTTTTTAATCGGATCAAAAATGACCAAGATACAGAGATTTTAGTGCACCAACTTAAAAAACGCTCGCGAAAAAGGCCGTGAACGCTGTGACGTCATTCATCGCGTATCGGCAAATGTGGTGGGTCGCCTTCGCGTCGCCAGCTTGGTAAGCTTTTAGTCTAGCGCAGTTAGTGCAACGACCTGACGATTGCCGATTTTTCAGATTATTTTTAAAGTGATAATGCTGTCAGATAAGTATTGCATTGTCCCAAAATGCAAAAATACAAGTGTTAATGCACCTAATAAGCTTTTTTGACTGTGCCGAAAGATGCACAAATAATAAAAAAATGGTGTAAAAATGCGGAGAGATGACAAAACTCCTCTGTCATGCCGAAGTGGTTTAGATAGGTACTGTTGCGAAGATCATTTTGACGTAAGTAGGTACCTACAGTATCCTAGCTAGAGTATCTACCTAATATCAGTGGGTACAATATGGTCAACGGGTCTAGTGCTAATCATTCGTAAAGTTAGCAGTTTCGATGCGCAGTAGACAATTTAGTATGAAAAAGCTGCACTGGGCATGTCAAACAGCTAAAATTCACGAATAGATCCACTGACCGTATAGAGTATAATATATCTACGTATTGTGCATCGTTTCTATCTTTTCTTAATAACATTTGAATTTCAGCGGATAGCAGTATAATATTTGATAGATAGTAGGATAATATTTGATGTTCGTTCATTCATGCCTAATGCCTACCTACTCAAATAAACAATCGAACACAATAAATAGAAAAGAACATTCGAGCCCAGGGCTGTACTCAGACCACCACCGCGATGTTACAGAGAGGATTTTTCGACCAGAGTGATACCACGGCCTCACAGAAAACCGGCAGTGAAGCAATGTTTACATTGCTTTTTGCCGCGTGAGTGAGGTTACCGGAGGCCCTAACCCTTCCCTCTTCCCTATTCCCGTCCTTCCACTCTTCCCACTCGTCTCCCCTCTCCCCCTACTCCCACCTTAAAGGGCAGCAACGCACTTATGACTCTTGAGTTACAGGTGCCCATGGGCGGCGGTATTCATTTACCATTAGGTGCCCTATACCATAAAAAAAATGCCCTGAGCGGGCACTTATATTTAGAAATCTAATATTTTGTTATGTGAATGATCCTCATTGCGATTGCGATTACCAACAATGTTGGCTAACTTAGCATTGTTTTAATTTTTTTATTACAAAAAGATATCTTCGCAGTGTAATGAATAAGTACGTCAGAATTTTGAATTAAAAAACTTGATGTAAGTGAAATTGACTCATTTCAGAAGAACAAAAATCGGACAAGTGCGAGTCTGACTCGCGCACTGAGGATTCCGTAAGATAACAAACTTGTATATAGATAGTACGTCCATCTTGGAATTCAATCAGCTGCCCACAATTGTTGGGTAGAATTAATATTCGTGTGCCGGCTAAATATCCTCGTAACTGCATCACTCCCTTCTACCCACCTCTACGTAGAACGGTTTTTGGGGCTAATTCTTCGATTCCAAGGCTATCTAAGTTGGCAAATGAATCTAGTGCTCTTGTATCCATGCAGACTCACTAATCAGGTTTCGATCCACACTATTGTCATATTAAAAGAACAAAATTAAGTTAATTGTTTCTTGCCATTAACAGTTTGTTTTGTATACTTTTCTTTTATACACTATTGCGTATGTATATGTCACAAAAATGTTTAGAAAATAATTTGAGTATTTACCTGTATTTACCTGTAATTATTTGTTACACTCAGTTTAAAACTAGTTTAAATGTAATTGTTATTACTTATAACCGTGTAAACAAATGCCTGAACCCTAAAAATAATATTTCAAGGTATATTTATTCCCACTAATATTATAACCATGAAAGTTTGTGAGGATGTATGGATGTTTGCTGCTCTGTCACGAAAAAAATACCGAACCGATAGCGATGAAACCTGGTATGTAGATAGCTAGAGACCTAGATTAACATATAGGTTTTTTATCGCGATATTCTCATGGCATCGGAATTGACGCGGGTGAAACCGCGGGGTGCCCTAGTAAATATAAATTCTTATTATTTCCTTTCTAACCTCCATGTCCGTCAACGGTTCAGCTCTAGGGCCGTCTTTTGACTGCAGCAACAGCGTCATAGGTGACATCCATCCTATAGCGGTGCCATACACGAATACCGGTATGTTTACTGCAAAGGTATTAACAGTATGTACAAAATAATACTGATAAATGTCGAGAACCGAGATAGAAAAATCCTGTAGGTAAGATAATCACAATTATATAATAATGTATGTCATTGGAAAAAGAGTTTCATTATATGAAGACGTCTTGCAAAGGACAAAAATATAATTAAAGATTCGGCAAGTAGTGCACTATTTGCCGAGTCTTTACTTATATTTGTCCGTTGTATGTGTTTTTATTGACATGTTTTTTAAATGAATGAAAAATAATATATCAAATAATACTTACTAAGTATAGCACATATCACTACGTTAACTCGGCTGCCTTCATTAAATATAAAATAATATTCATTCCTCATGTTGTTGATATTTACTATATTATTATCTTTTGTTCTTTACTTTTAACACAATCCATATATTTATAAAATAGGAATTTATAATTTTTATGTCCTACTTTAATTTACATTTTAACTTACAAGTCTGTTTTCATAATTTAGAGATGTTTTGACTATATTTGTTTTAACTTTATTCTAGCGTGACACTCACAGATGTATAAGAAGCTACTCGTTGCTTTGAATAACTGTATACCATTGTTTGTAGCGCAGTTGATTGAATATAATTTGCTATTTGATTGGAAACAATTATGTGTTATTATAGCTAGTTCAATATCACCATAAATAGTCCAGCTATGGCAGTTTGTTCAATTTATTATTGACCATGTAACGTTTTTCTTAGTAGTTCAGTATAAAATAAGATATTGTACTGGCAACATTATAATGATTAGTAGCATGGTAATTTGTAGTTGGACATTATGGCAATTTCATTTTTTTTTTCTTTCTCTGCAAAATTTAATGTGCCTATGCACATTTGCTCTGTTATAAAATGAAGTATTTTCAGAATAAAAAGTACTTTAAAAATATTAATGTGTTTCTATTAAACATATGTGTTGTCTAACTTGTTATTATAATGTTAATATTTTTCATCCACAAAGGAAACATCCTCAGTATCTGCACTATCCAATAACAAAATTTCAATATTTACCACTTCATATTCCTTATATGTACTGACGAGTTTATTTTCACGTTCTTGAAGCATCACCTCGCCCACCGCAGACAGGATTGCCACATCATTTACGAACGTTTCTAACCGTGTTATTGTCTTTTGATATGACCCTACCTCACTCGCAACCGTTTTAGATCTTCTGTAATTTTTTACTATACCGAATAGACTAGGTAACGTACACCGCAACACGAATTTTAAGTTGTATATAAATTGTATATAATTGTATATAAATTTTAAGTTGTATTAAGTTGTAATAGTCTGGCAGTATTCTGTTGTAGATGTCTTTTAGGAGGGACTTTTTTGCACAATGGATGCAACCATCCGCGTCACTACATGGTTGTTCACCAATGTTACGCACTGAATCTACAAATTTAAGGCATTCTTTCCTCTCGAAGGACCACAATTTTAATAGAAACACATTAATACTTTTTTATGGTGCGTTCACACGCACGTCGTGCAGCCTGGCATGCAGCCCGGCACGCCACCTGCCACGTAGCCTGCGCACTGACTTATTCACGCAAGCATGCACAAACAGCCTGTTCACATACTTGAGCCCGTGCTTATGCTCGTTGAATGTCGGTTTGTACGCGAGCGTGTAAACGCACCATTAGGTACTTTTTATTGTAAAAATACTTAATTTTATTACAGAGCAAATGTGCATAGGTACATTGAATTTTGCAGAGAGAAAAAAAAATTGCCTAATCATAATAATATTGCCAGTACAATGTCTTATTTTATACTTAACTACTGAGAAAAACATTACATGGTCAATAATAAATTGAACACAGTTCATTTGAATATATTTGTTAACAAATATTACATAACATTATAAATTATATTTGGAACTGGATTTAAGAAGGCTTCATTTAATCAACAGCTGATATGAAACTTTATGAGCTGTACGGAAAGTTGCGTTATCTTAGAACTCAGAATGAACAAAAACCCAAAAGGATTAAGTTGAAGGTGTTGGAGATTAATTTATAACATAAGATGTAGATAAAGAAGATAATGCTACTTGATTTCAATAGTATGCCAGAAAGACATGCAAATTAACCCAAGATCCACATATTACACTCAGGCACTTCAGGGACGTTGAGTCAACTTATACCTTGAGAGTTGCAGTTAGTTCTAGGAAAGCTGTAGAAATATTAGTGGCTAAATAGGAAAATGTATTTGCATTAACTTTTGCGTGTGTGTGCGTGACACACACACGCAAAAGTTACACTTAACTGGCTTGAGCGTGGCCGCAACTGATGGATAAGCAAGACTTGAAAGTTAAACAATTTAAATTAAACTCGTTATAAAACTATTCTTACATAATATACTTATCAGTCACAAAGAAAGTGTGATGATGATGATTATAGAAAAGCAAATTGCAATAAAACGATAGTGTAGTTAGTGAACAGAACCAATATTTTCAGAGGATACATGGGGTCGACAGTTTCTGATAATAAGCAACAAATTTGTATTACTCCAAACTGTGATTGATGTAGGCACGGTTCAATTTTGCAGTTTCTTTTTAACGACTATAACAGAAACAAGTAGCCTAGTTTAAGAGACAATGTTCAATTTTTTTTATATGCTGCAATTTATAGGTAACTTTTCAGAACTTAAGCGTATTATTCTGTAAACACCTACTGTGTCTATTGTGTTTCACTGTTGTAACACTTTTGGATCAATAAATTATTGTTATTATTATTAAGTATTATTTTTCAGTAATTTATACAACCCTCTTTTAAAATAATATTCCATGTTTATCTACAGATTCATCTAGTGGAGATCAACTCAACTTTGGAACTATGATCACGCTGATTAGTAATTAGAAGCCATGACAAAATCAACCAATCATTTTGACATGACCACCTGTCAAACGTACGTTAACGATTTGACTTCATTATCAAAACACAAGATTGTTGAGTTTCTTCTGTGCTAGAAGCGCTAGAGTGCTGAAAGCTCAGCAGAACCTAACATGAGAAGCTTTTTTTTTTAGGTCTGAAGTCACCATTGGGATGGTTCAGCTAAGTACCATATAGAAACTCTGGACTCTGTTGACCGAAGAGCCCGTAGGCTCATAAATGATGTGGTCACAAATAGAGACAAATAGGGAACTACATAGCCTTGAGCTGCGTCATAAAGTCGCCTGCTTATCGGTTTTTTATAGGATTCACTTTGGTGAGTGTGCGAAACCTCTCCTCGAATTAATTGAATCCTCGCCATTCCTTTATCGGACTACTAGGTGCAGACAGAGGTTCCATCCTTTCGTTGTCGTAACTCCAAAAAGTCAAACTAAACGCTCTGACAGTTCTTTTTTGGTTCGAGTCGCCAAGATGTGGAATGAGCTGCTTCTGCTTCTGAATCAGTATAATACAGAATAAAGGCCTTGTGACTATTGAGTGACTTCCGATGTAATTGGTTGAAATATGATTTTACTCAAAGGATAAATACCTTTTAATTACATAGGTTATGTTCAATAGGCATTCTTCATGCTTAATACGATCGAATCGTTTTAGGTGTTAAAAAATGGCACAAAAATCTTCTAAAATTGTAGAATTTTCGAGGTTTTCTCTCAATTTTATCAGGATTCCATCATCAGATTCTGACTTCCTTGACATGGGACCACTCTTGAAATATACCCTATCTAAAAAAGAAAGACTCATCAATATCGGTTCATAAATAACGGAGTGACGGCTGAACATACATAAAAAGAAATATAGATACGGTCAAATTGAGAACCTCCTCCTTTTTTCGTCGGTTAAAAAGTAAATACAAATTATTTTCCATTTGAATATCGTTAACGATGAAATTTACAATAAAGTCAATGATAAGTGAAAAAATACTAATACTAAATTGTATAACGCCATCAGTATATAATTTACAGACACGTTACAAGCACCAAGTCAAGAACAAAAAAGTACTAAATATTTTAAATAAAATAATACAGACTGGATTTCTTTATTCACACTATTTTCTACTTATTATTTATTTTCTAAAAAATATAAAACTATCTGTATTTGAAACTCTCATTTCTTGTAATCACCCTTTATTATTACAAAACAGCAATTACAGAATTGTTTAATTGTATCGAAGGACAATTTGACGATTCTGTCATTGTTGTCATTCTAAGTTATTGATATTGATTTAACTTAAACAAATAATGTTTTAAAGTCAATTTGTTAACATACGGGTTGAAACTGCGGGCTGCCATTACCAATTTTAAAACTTGGTGGAGCTTTATTTACTCTACTTTTTGAAATATTTAGTTACTAGCAGCGTAAGTCCCGATCCCGTGGGAATATCGGCATAAAAAGTAGCCTATGCGTTAATCTAGGTCTCCAGCTATCTACATACGAAGTTTCATCGCAATCGGTTCAGCGGTTTTTGCGTAAAAGAGTAACAAACATCCATCCATCCATCCATACATCCATCCATCCATCCATCCATACATCCATCCATCCATCCATCCATCCATACATCCATCCATCCATCCATCCATACATCCATCCATCCATCCAAACTTCCACATTTATAATATTAGTCCGATTAGTCCGATTATTGCACATTTGCTTATTCATTTAGACGCTATTATCACACTGAACACGGTAACATATTATCAGAACTATCACAGTACGAACCGGCAGCCTAAAATTCAGGACAGAGTGACTTATGTCTCTCCACATACTTAGGGATAGTGCATTGCCGCTTAGGTTAACACACACCCGTTTTCGTGACCAGATTGGCTCGAGGACATCTGAACTTTAGGATACCGCGTACATTAAACTAAAATTTAGAACAGATTATCTCATATCTCTCCACACAAGTAAAATAGCGCACACCTTGAAGGCACACACATTTTTTTTCTGTGACCAGATTGGCCCGATGACATCTAAATTTTAATTTAACTTACTCATATAGATAGATAGATAAATTCTTTATTCATGAACCATTTTATAAGTTTACATATTGCTCCACAAAACCGAATAATCGGTTTGTCGGTGTGGTGGAAGAAAAGGTACTTGATAAATCGCTTTTGAATATTTTCAATACGGTCGATATATTTGTGATTACAAGGATTCTGATATCTGACACACATATTCCAAATAACTCCTGACAAAGGTACAGTATAAGATTTTAAGTGTTTAAGCTTCAGTAAAATTAATAAATAGTCTCATTATAGAGCCAAGTGATTTCAGCGCTTTTTTGACAATAACATCAACATGTGTCTCAAAGAAAAGCTTGCAGTCATGGCAATACACCTAAGTCACGTAAAGTGGTACTTCTTGGTAAGGTTATACCTCCCAGTGTGGATATAGATGCCAATTTTCTAGTATATGTCAGAACTGAGCATTTTGAGGGGTTTAGGTCCAGTTTGTTAGTTCGACAATAATCTTCAAACGGCAGAGGTCATTTTGAAGAGCTGTCACATGTCAGATGATATGAGAATATTTAACACTATATCATCACCTAATGATATGACAGCTCTTCAGCAGCAAAACACAGGAGTTAGGACGAATGCAAGTATAGCTCGATGTCGTTGACATATATGATGAATAATACGGGACCAAGCAGAGAACCTTGAGGAACTCCACTAGGCACAAGAACCCAGCTAGAAATGTATTTGTTAAGTACAACTGCTTGTGACCTGTTATTTAGAACCATCTTAGTAGATCCCCATGTATTCCGATGTCATGTAATTTCTTTAATAAGATATTGTGTTCAATTCTATCAAATGCCTTGCTGTATTCTGTAATACACAACATCAATCTGTCCACCATTATCCATAGCCTGAGTGACATAGTCATTAAATAAAACTAGGTTGGTTACTATTGAACGGTTCTTCAGAAAACCATGCTGGAACGGGCTAAGAGATTTAGAAACGGCTGCGTAAAGTTGCATATATATATATATATATAATTTTATTATGGACTCTATCCCGCGCGAAGAATCAGCGCAAGAATTCCGCCAAAGTCAAGTGTTTATATACATCGAAACATTTTATTTCATTACAAAGTCATGGTATTTATTTTGTATGTTTCATAATGTTTAAAGTTGACAGGTGGCAGCTGATTAAAGTGTGCGTCAAAGAGTATACAAACACTACGTGTGTGCCATGTACGTAGGCCATAAACAATATAATAAAAGTTGACCATGAAATTGATGTAAGAATACCTACCCGTAGTGTTTGTATACTCTTTGTACTTTACCTACGATCGACCGCGACCGAACTAACAAATACACTAAAGAGTTAATTGTTTGTAAGTGGAGTATAATATAATGATGATGATTACTTTCTGGACGCTTTCTTTCTATCAACAGAGATATCTAACATTTCACGGGTACGACGAAATTATTATGTCGGACTTGATTTAACTAAAATTAGATGTTGTCTCGGCCAGCAGACCTAATGCCAATAAAGGTAATATGCCAAAATAGAGGCACTGCCAAGTATTTTAAACAGTTGTGATGGTTGGATATATCCTCAAAAACGTGGACAGTTTAACTCAAATTTCATCGTGTTTATAATTCGTTTATTTATAAATTCATTTAAAAATTCATGTTGTTGCTTCTAATCTTTTCTCCTTCTTCGTCTTCAAGTCTTCGTAAATCTCTTCCAGACTTCTGGCTTTAGTTTCAGGTAATGAAATAATTGTGTATACAACAGTTAATAGGCAGACTGCTCCAAAGAAGTAAAAAGCGACGTAAGGCCCAATACTTTTTATGACTTTCTTGAAAAATAACATTTGTAAGAAGTCGAAGATAGACGCTACTGCCATTGTCACTCCCATGATAGTACCACGATACTGAAAAAATAAAATAGATAACGATATTACAAAGTAATATATTGTAGAATCATTAATAAGATTTGCAGATCTTAAAAATATAGTAGAAAAAAAAACCATACAACGCTATAGTTTACATACATATATATTTTCAAGTAATATTGTTGATCGGTCAGATTTCATGGCATACATTTTTGAATCGTTTCGGTTATGCACATTATAACAAATGTATAATTTTTCAATATCTTGAAAAATTTCAAATATAATATTACTATTACATATTGCATAACACTACTATTGCTAATTGCTAGTTTACGTTTTGTAATAGTTAAGACCCTACTGGGTCCAGCTTGCAATGCAATGTTTAAATAATGTCACCAAATTCTTATTTCATACCACTATCCTTGTTTAGAAAAATCTAAAGGCAAGGCAACCATACTTTGGTGTAAAAATATTAAAAACTCACCTTGAATGAAAACAACTCCGCGTTTAGGACCACAGATATAGGTTGCAAACCAAAAGCATCACAGAATATGCAAATACAAAGGGTAACAATGGGTAGCCAAGATGGCGCGAATACACCATTTTCACGCACCAAAAACCACGATGCAAGCGCACACATACTCAGACCTGATACCAAGGATGTTATAATCAAAAGAACCTGTGAATAGAAATGAGCTAAATTAATAATAAATTTGTATTTTCTCTAATAATAAAAAAAATAACTCCCACCCTTATAATGATTCCTGTGTCGCAGGGGACTAGAAAAATTTAAACATGTACACAAAGAATATGCAGACTAGCGACAACTATTTGTGGATGACACATATTTTTGTACCGTGTGGGAACCGAACCCACTCACCACGGCTTAGGCAAGGCAAGACAAGGCGACCACTTTACACACATTGCGCCATGCATGCAGTGCAGAAACTGTAGTTTAAAAAACCTAAAAAAAACACACGTTTGGTTGGTATTAAAGCGTGTTTTTTGTACAATTTTTATTTTTTACTCTTGTATTATCATCGATCTTTGATACGTTAAATATACGTTGGTCACACTGAATGTTTTTAAAAAAGGCCAGTAAGAAAAGCAGACGATGAAAATTTTATTTAAATTTTGCATTAGGAACTCTTTGGGAAGGACATCTTTTATTCGTAGTTTTTTCTCTTTCCTAGGCTCTTATGTTTATAATAAAATAAATAAGCTTAATAATATTTATCATTTAAACAAAACAGCAGCCAAAAAATTAATTTATCAATGGCTCAGTAAACTACCCTATGACAAAACAGAAAACATATTAATAATCCCAAATTAAAAATAAATACATTTAAATTACCGGAAAATTTTCCACAAAACTTCATATAATACCACACACACATAAGAATATACCCCATTAACACACACATAAATACACCATCACTAAACTTACTGGCTCATACCCACATTCATATACACACATTACACCCCAACACACACACACGTACTCACACACATACAGACACACACACATACACATATGATGAAAGACTAATTTTTCAATATTTACTTAGAAAGCATTAACCTGCCCACTGCACTAAATAGATATGTATATATATGTATTGTATTATAGTTTACTAATATGATATACCTATCAGAGTTTCGGGATTGGAGGCGCTGTGTGCTGGAATATATAGGCTTTAAACCTAGTTCAGCTGCAGATGTATATTATACGAAATACAATATTTTGTTTGACACAAATTTGTTAAACAAAATGGTGTACAGTAAATTGTAAGATTTTTTGGGCTAATAAATATTATTATAATCTGTAGATGTTTGATGATTTCATATGTCATTTGTTTTTACAATTTGGAGGCAATTTAAAAAGTGTCTGTCATGCATTTAAATGGATTTGACTAGAGACAATTTTAGCTCAAAGATTTATTACAACTTTCGTTGCGGTCTTACTCAACAACAATGTCACGATAGACTTCGATTGGCATTTCATTACGAAGGCCTATTTCATGCCACTGTTTACAACTGGTTTAATGAGTTTAAACGTGGTCGAAGCAAACTCACTGATGATTCTCGAGAAGGACGTCCTTCTACGGTGACCACTGAAGATAACGCGAGTGCTGTGCGGCTAATGATAGAAGCTGATAGAAGGGTAACATATCAACAGATTCCGTGTTTTAGCCATTGGTATGAGTCAAGTACAAAGAGTCTTACATCAACATTTAGGCATCAGCAAGCTTTGTACTAGATACCTCATAACTTGACGGAAGATCAAAACCGCCGTCGTTTGGATTGTTACCGATCAATGCTTGAAAAGTATGACGGAGGTGCTTCGAATGCTCTAATAACATCGTCACAGGTGATAAAAGCTGGATATATTGTTACTAACCCGAAACGAATGTTTCTATTCGAAGATTTACCAACAAAAGTCACGTCAGTCAAATAAAGAAGAGCAGAAGTCAAGAGAAAGAGATGATTGCCTCATTCTTTTGATGGACGGGTCATTTCGCAAAAAACATTCTAGAAGATAAAACGACTGTTATTGCAGATTGGTATGTAGGTCATTGTCAACCACGACAACGCTCCAGCTCACTCCGCCAGACAGACTATCGCATAATAATAATAATAACTTTACACATCTCACACACGGCTGTCTGATCCCAAACTAGTTCTGACTAGTTACATACTTACTGACTAGTACCTGTACTATGGTAACCAGACTGCTGATAAACAAAATTATATATTTCTAAATATATATATATATATTATAGATAAATCACGCCCAGACACAGAACAAATTATCGTCATCATCATCATCTCATCAGACAATTATTTGTCCTGGGTGAGAATCGAACCCACGACCTCTGGCTTAGCAGTCAGCGTCACTAACCAACCACTACCAACAGGCCAGGATATTTGTCTATCGAAGGTGTGGAGCTAGTGAATCATCCTCCTTACAGTAAGTACCTGGCACCTTGTGACTTCCATTCATTTTCAAAAATAAAAGATAAACTTAGAGGAATTCAGTTTATGAACCCTGAAGATTCCGTGGCTGCGTTTCAAAAAGGCGTGGAAGAAATTCCTAAAGAAGAGTGGGCTCACTGCTTCAGTCAATGGTTCCATCGCATAGGACGGTGCTTAGAAAAGAATGCAGACTTTTTTGTTTTCCAAAAACTTTCAGTGTGACCCCCGTATGTTGATACGATAATTTTTCAAGTTAATCGTACATTTAGAAGTTGTACGAAAAGTACGTTGAAAGATTCGATTACATAGAAAGATCAAATTAATATATAGTAATAAAAAGAAAATAAAATCAATGTGAGGAAGGCGTAGTCATAGTTCAGGATCAATTAAAAGGTTGCACGATGCAGAAACTGTAACTACTACGTCATTCAGCTGGTCCTCGTTAGATAATATGTTTTTACTAATAATCATAATATAACTTGTCAGAGACGCCTCAGGTCATTTACTTTTTAGCTACAATTTTCTATTAATACTTTTTTGGCTTTGTCACCTTTCTTCCAAGTTTCTCCACCAAGCCAAATGTCATCATTGATCCAGCTACTTGTACTACTCCTAGCATCATTGCTTGTTGGTTAGGAGATAGTATGAGTCCAGTGTTATTTGAGGCCAAAGCAAAGATCTCTCCTGCAAAGTTAAGCACAGGGATGGCACCGCAGACTTCTCGAGCTAAAGTTATTATCAGAGCTATCCTGAATGCTCTAAACAGAATCTTATCGGTCACTGGAATAGAATATTAAAATTTATTAAATCTCATTTCTTTTTTAATTAAAAAAATATTAAAAATATTTACGATGTGGACTTTATCTTTATACATTCCACCTGCTTTCATAACAAACGGAGGTATTATTACCTCGCAATTCAAACATTCTTAACTTGTAAACGGATAGTACTTTTTTCAAAAATTCTTTTTGTAAATGCATGCTAGAGTCATGCTCTTTGAGTGATTTAAGTAAGTGTTCCATTGTCATATACACACTGTATACAGGTATATCAGAATTTTCAGACCCAACTAATATCTCTTTATGTTCGTATAATTTTCTGCAGTCTTGTTTTGCTTAAGTCTTATCCAGGTTTCGTCCTTGGCCCTGGTCATTGTTCGTGACATCCGAAAACTTATCTAACATATCAATCTCATAGTGTTGTTTGTGTTACAATGTTTTAGTAAAAGTATTTTGACTGCAAAACTGGCAAATGCTACTGTAATGCTGAATAATTTCGGGAATGAAAAGACTTCAAATACAGTTGGGCTTTAAACAAGTCCATACTGATGCGGAGCTGTAATACAGATAATTAGTTTGATTGAAATGGTTCGTGATGCCATTTAGCAAAAACATAACAGTGGGTCAGAGACCTGCGCATGATCAAGTATAAACATGCAACTGTATATTTATATTTTATTAATACAATTGAACTAGAAATCTTACTACATTGTAAGATTTCTAACCCAACAATAAACGAAATCTTCACAAGAAAAAACCTTTTGTTACTTGTAATCTTACATGAAAGATAGTCATTCCTAAACATTTAACAATATACATTCAATCCATTATATTATCAAATTTCAATATGGGCAAACGAATAAGAATGAATTTAGCCTTCAACTAAAATTAAGACGAGTCAAATTTAAAACGAAGTTGTTCGACAAACCTAGATTAATCTGCTTAATTATTTTACATGTGTCATTGTGTTCTTAGTTTATGAACTTATTAGGTCATAATCTGAGTACAGTAAAGAAAAGTAATCCTATTAATAAACAAAATACACTCACCAATAGCTTTGAATACAAATTTGCTGCTTCCAATATCTCTTAATTGCTCTTTTTTAAGTTCCTCCAGTTCATTTAAAACCATCATATCATCCTCTCTCCGACACCTGAGCCATGCTAATGCCTTGGTAGCTTCCTGAAATAGATATTCTGTTCTCATCTCACATCGTCTGCTAACCCTTTTTGCCATTTTATTTGGAGGCGGTGCAATGTTGTCTTCTTATATAATTATTTTTTTCTCATCTTACACTTTACTGTAGTGTAGTGGCATCGAACCAGCAGATGAAAACTAATATTTTTTCACAGGAATTCCCGGAAGACCCCTCCGATCTCAGGCCTGACCTCACCTGGGTAGCACGCGGTCTCATTTATTCAAGGCAAAGCTACGAAAACTCAGTCATCGTTTTACACTCTCGTTTAGATATGTTCTTGTTAAAAGTGAATGTTTAGCCTTAATACGTTTGCAGTAATCTAAGAGAATACTAAGAATATAAAGAAGAAAAAATAAAAGGTAGGTATTGATAATGATTAGACATACGAATTATCTATTTTGTTTAAATTGTGTGGACACCAGTGTTAACTTTATTCTAAGGCTTAACATTAATATAATGTTGTTTACCTTAATACAGCCTTTCTTCAACAGATAAGATGGTGACTCAGGCATCATCGTAAAAAGCATCAGGTGGACTGTAGGTAGGGTTATGCAAATCCATAGTATCGTGTGATAGTTAAAAAAATCACCTATGATGTACAAAAATAAATTACCCGTAGTATGAAATAGGATTACCTGAAAAGCAATAATTGGCTATAAAGTTTGGTTACCTACATTTCAGGTATTTTTATTATTACAATTGAGGTAAAATAACAAAATATTTTATTGCCACCTAACTAGTTATAAATTGCAAACATAAATTGTTGTATACTTCCTCAATATCAGATCAGAAAAAAGAAATTCAGATCACGAAAAATCTTTTATAAATTGCATAAATATTATGTTTTAGAATGGCTGAAAATAGGAAACCAAGTAGCACTTTTAGTAATTAACGTTATAAAACTAATGTTTTCATAAACCATTCGTGGCAGATATGATTAGTAAATTTAAAATATTTAAATTGGAGTTATAACCAATACTGTCTTACTAAATAGGATTTCAAATAAAAGAAATATAAGTATAATTTTATACCATGCACCCAAGCATGCCTCGAATTACATCTTCACTAATCTCTTTGGTGTAGAGAGGACAGGTGACGTAGGCACCACCCATCAACACACCGACCAGTGCACGGGCCAAGATAAAAGCCCAAGTACTCATTGATGACAGTTTGATTGCCCAACAAGCCTGAAACAATCCATTTCAAAATTTTGTAAGAATAAATTAATTGTAAACATTGTAAATTAAATAAAAGTTTTTAATTTTAAAAAAATCTATGTAAAACAGCGGAATAATAATAATAATAATGACACGGCACGCATAGTGAGGAGGTTTCTGTCTCTGGAACCCTAACCACCGGTAGCTTGGTCCCTGTACCCGATACCGGTGGGACACTATTTTTTATATTTTTAAATATATTTTTTTATATAATGTATTTAAAAATGTAATTTATATGTATTTAAATGTTAATAAAGATAATAATGATATGATATAATAATCGATCAACACCTTAAGAGGCTCGCGTTAGACGGCTGGATCAAGGGACTTATGCAGAAGGCAGTTCTCCTCGACACGGCCCGTAAAGTGAGGAGGTTCCTGTCTTTGGAGCCCTGACCACCGGTGTCTTGGTCCCTGTACCCGATGTCGGTGGTACACTATTTTTTATATTTTTAAATATATATTTTGTTTTATAGGTATTTAAAAATGTAATCAATAAGTTTTACGATAAATAAAGAGAATAATAATAACTTTATTTTCATAAACACAGGGATACATTACAACATTTATTTTGGAGACTCCTTTTAAGCATGTAGAATGCCTGTGCCAGGAGTCTCCGCTCTTCCGTACCTACCTTACAATACCTATGAATTACATAAAAATAACCTCAATACCGAGAATGAAACAACAAATGAAAATAAAATAAACAGGCATTTACAAAAAAAAAAAAACACACGGATACATACTCCAACCAAAATACACCTTCTATTAACTTTTAAACTTTCGCGTTCCATGATATAACTATGTATACAAACGGTTAGCCTGTGACCACGGCCAGTGCAACCTGGTCGAAACGTCAGGCCATTCAGAGGTATGTAATACCTTTTCGTGATCGCGTTAATTCCCGTTTAAATACATAATTATACCTTTTATTTACCGTTTGCTCATTGAAAGATACAACTTCGAAACAATAATCACTCATCAGTGATCACTCAATCAATACATACTCGTACAATGTCAAGACAATAGGACTCTTTTTTTTTTAAGTTCATACAGTTACTTACACGATACCTATGCCTAAAATCAGTTCTTTGTTTTTAAATTTTTTAATTTTGTCGGTGTTCCGGCCAATCTCCAGAACGGGCAGACCGACCACCATGGGACCTTCACTAGCAGATAGTTGGTGTGGCCAGTATAGTACATTTATTAGGAGTAACTTAGGCTACCCCCACCCTCGAAAAAGAATTAGGGCTTCGCGCAAAACATATGAACATATGAACACGCCAGCGATATATCGCAGTAACTGCTATAGAGAATACATAAGCACAGAAATTGAACTTACAAGACAAGACATAAGGAATATATGTTTCGTCCCTGTCCATTCCTAAAATATTTTTTAATTTCTTGAGAGACTACATATTACGTATATGCCTGCCTCGACTCATTATGGCTACATTTGTCTCTTCCCGTTTTGGTAAGAACGATATTGATAAATGGCGAAAATATGAAAATAATATAGAAAAAAAAACAAAATTCAGTTCAATACTTACAATACCTGCCGCTGATAAGATAAATATGGCGTTTTTCCTTCCAATTCTGTCTCCAATAAAAGCCATTAATAGATCTGATGGTATACATACCAGGTACGCAGCAGATGCCATCCATGATACCTGTAAATTTTTCTAGACATAGTAAAATAGTTGCAGAATGTATTTATGTTGACCGTAGGGGTTCTGACTGATTTTGACAAGGATAAAAAAAATTGTAAACTTACGTTTGGCACAGAATGAATGAATAAGAATGTAAACAGAAAGAAGTAAAGAGCATTCCATATAGAATAAAACTTTAAAAGAAACAATGCCAAATTAGAAAAGATAATTGCGATTGAACAATGTTGGCTAACTTAGCATTGTTTGAACACAAATTTGTATGTATGTATACGGACTTTGTTTAATAAAAAAAAGATATCTTTGTAGTGCAATGAATAGGTTCGTCAGAATTTTGAATTAAAAACTTGATGTCAGTGAAATTGACTCATATTAGCGAAATGTTAAAATTTGTTTAAATCTAAGGCTTAATGACCGTACCTTTTGATTGCGTTAACTTAGAACCTTGATTTTTTTACAGCTTCAAGAGACCGCTGACATAAGTATTTGATGTTAATTTCAACTTGATGCCTCCACAGGCTTTTGAGGAAAAGGGTCTTGACAGACACACAGACAGACAGATATAACAACAAATTAACGACTTTCGGGTTTTTTCCTTTACTTGTGCTGTCAGACCTTGCTTCTTACCAAATTTCATGATTCTAGGTCAATGGGAAATACCCTATAGGTTTGATTTACCTGCGAAATGTTCAAATTTGGTCAAAGCTTAAGTGGCCATATCTTTTGATTGCGTTGACTTAGAAGCTTGATTTTTTTACAACTTTAAAGGAACCGCAGACATACGTATTTGGTATAATTTCAACTTGATGCGTCAACGGGTTCCTGAGGAAAATGGTTTTGACAGACAGACAGACAGAGGGACAACAAAGTGATCCTTTTTTTCCTTTTGAGAAACGGAACCCTAAAAATAAGCTATTCAAGATATATTTCTACTAATATTATAAACGTGAAAGTTTGTGAGAATGTATGGATGTTTGGTCCTCTTTCACCAAAAAAATATAGGACCGATTGCGATGAAACCTTTTTTTTATGGTAAATGACTACCGCCGCCCATGGGCCCCTGCAACTCAAGAGTCACAAGTACGTTGTCAGCCTTTAAGAGGTAGGGGAAGGGTGGAAGAGGGGGAGAGAGGGGGGGGGGAAGGGTTAGAGCCTCCGGTAACCTCACTCACTCGGCGAAAGCAAATTGCTTCACTGCCGGTTTTCTGTGAGGCCGTGGTATTACACCGGTCGAACCGGCCCATAAATGCCAAAGCATGGCTCTTCCACGATAAAACTTGGTATGTAGATAGCTAGATACCTGGATTAACACATAGGCTTTTTATCCCGAAATTCTCACGGCATCGGAACTTATGCGGGTAAAACCGCGGGGCGCAGCTAATGTCTAAATATAAATTCTTATTATTTCCTTTCTAACCTCCATGTCCGTCAACGGTTCAGCTCTAGGGCCGTCTTCTGACTGCAGCAACAGCGTCATAGGTGACATCCATCCTATAGCGGTGCCATACACGAATACCGGTATGTTTACTGCAAAGGATATAAACAGTATGTACGAAATAATACTGATAAATGTCGAGAACCGAGATAGAAAAATCCTGTAGGTAAGATAATCACAATTATATAATGTGTGTCATTGGGAAAAGAGTTTAATCTTATGAAGACGTCTTGCAACGGACAAAAATATAATTAAAGATTCGGCAAGTAGTGCACTATTTGCCGAGTCTACTTATATTTGTCCGTTGTATGTGTTTTTATTGATATGTTTTTTAAATGAATGAAAAATAATAAATCAAATAATACTTACTAAGTATAGCACATATCACTACGTTAACTCGGCTGCCTTCATTAAATATAAGATAATATCCCTTCCTCATGTTGTTGATTTATTTATATATAATATATGTATTTATTTATATTATTTACTATATCATTTTGTTCTTCACTTTTAACACAATCCTGTTTGAATGCCCAGCTCCAGGTGTATGGTTGGTGTTCTTGACTGGATGTGTGTTGGTGGTTGGTGAAAAGATAAATATTAGCAGTAGTAATAGTATTTTTCTTTATAATATTTTTAGCGATGTGCACGTGTAGGTTGTTGTTGAGCGAGTGTATTGGCCCGCGCCGAGCTTGCCTCACCCGGTCGGAGATGAAGGTCACTGAACCGGTTCGGTGCCACGGCGCGCGCGGCCCGATGAGACGCAGGAACATATTCCCCCGGGTTGAAGACTGGAGGACTTCTTTAGGACGGAGTCTACGATGCTTGCTACGATGTTCGAAAGGCTTGCTCTTATATGCTCAAAAGACCTTTGGACGACTTTCCAATGACGGAAGGGCCCCTGCTGAGTTTCTGAAGGCGGCTGCTGAGTAACTGCTAATGTCGGAAGGACCGCTGATAATTTCTTGACAATCGAAGAACCATTGTTTGAGTGCCAATCTCCAGGTGTTCGGCTGATGTTCTTGACTGGATGTGTGTTGGTGATGCAATTAAAAGATAAATGCGTTGAAGATTGTAAATAGGTAAAATGTATCTTTATAATATTCTTTAGCGATGCGCACTCGTAGGTTATTTATTGTTGAGCGAGTGTGTTGGCCCACGCCGAGCTTGCCCCGCCCGGTCGGAGATGAAGGTCGCGGAACCGGTTCGGTGCCACGGCGCGAGCGGCCCGATGGTCTCATCGGGCCGCGCGGGCCGTGACAGGAACCATCCAGATATTGAATTCAAATTCAATTCAAAAGCATTTATTTAATTAAGACACTAAGTGACATTTATGAACGTTAAATTGAAGCTACTGTTAAAAATCATAGATCAACGCAAACAGACGCCACAGCACATACTGAATTGTCGAGGTAAATTAGGCGAAAACACCAAAATCTACTGCCTGCTTGTGTCGATCTATAACTTCCAGTTTCCAAAACGCGTAGAGCCTTATGAGAAGAATACTGGCAAATAAACTCATGCCCACTCTTTTTAAAAGTCAGATCTTCAGGTACAATAGCATTGGTATTACATGTGCTGTTGCCACTTGAATTTCATTTTATTGAAATGCTCCAAAAACTAACGTACAAAAAAAAAAATAATTATAAAATCACTCAGTGATACCGTTGAAAGTTTGAACTTATTAAACATAGAAATCATTCAAGGTGCACATCTATCTTCGTTCAGTTACAAAATCTACTGTTAAAAATAATTCGTGACTGGATTAAGAGGCTAGAGTTGCAGTTGAACGAACCAAAATAATAGTTTAGGCTAAAGCATCGCTGACTAGGCCGACCAGTCACCCCAAGCAGCACCCGTTCACGAGTATGACGCATGGACCAGCCATCATCTCCTTCGCCATATCAAAAGGAAAGAAACAACCCGCCCCATGACGACGTCGCAAGCAATGACATTTTAGTGAGCATGACGAACCATAGTCGAGATACTGATAAAAAATTATTACTAGTCAAATTACCATAATAATCGTCACGCATTACTTTCAACTAACAATGGTTTGTTAATAATTTACTTAATTATAAGACAAAGAAGTTTGTGTATATATACCTAATGACACCTTAAGCCCAAGATTGTTTGTCGTTTAGATAATCGTTGATCGTATAGTAGGCTTCACAAAATAACCTTATTAGGAAAGCCTAATAAAGTGATTTTTCACAGTAAACTTGAATTTTTCTACAGGAAGGTCTAAAGGAATTTTATTATAAAAACGTATACCAAGACCTTCGAACGAGTTGTGTACCTTATGTAAGCGATGATAGGTACCAACGAGTTTAGACTTGTTTCTTGTATTAATATTGTGTATAATATCACTGTTTTCCTTATAGTCATTGATGTTGTGCCCAACAAACATAATATTTGCAAATATATTCTGTGATGCAACAGTTAAAATACCTACATCCTTAAACAACTCTCGAAGAGAGACTTTAGCACCTAAATTGTATATTGAGCGGATGGCTCGTTTTTGAAGAATAAAAATCGTTTCAACATCAGCCGCCTTGCTACTTTAGGACATGACGCTTTGAAAGTAGCTAAAATAAACTCTATAATAGGACTTTATAATTTTTATGTCCTACTTTAATTTACATTTTAACTTACAAGTCTGTTTTCATAATTTAGAGATGTTTTGACTAAATTTGTTTTAACTTTATTCTAGCGTGACACTCACAGATGTATAAGAAGCTACTCGTTGCTTTGAATAACTGTATACCATTGTTTGTAGCGCAGTTGATTGGATATAATTTGCTATTTGACTGAAAACAATTATATCTTATTATAGATTATTCTATATCACCATAAACAGTCCAGCTATGGCAGTTCATTAGATTAAATTTGGTGCTAAATATTACATAAAATTATAAAGTACATTTGAAACTGGATTTAAGATGCTTTATTTAATCGACAGCAGATATGAAACTTTAAGAGCTGTACGGAAAGTTGCGTTGTCTTAGAACTCAAAATGAACAAAAACCCAAAAGAATTAAGTTGAAGGTGTTGGAGATTAATTTATAAAATAAGAGGGAAGCCTCTTTAGTACTTCAGGAAGCAAGAGATAGAACAGAGAAAGTACCACAAACTTGAGCAATTCTTAATCTACACTAATATATAATGCTGAAGAGTTGGTCGTTTGTTTGCTTGAACGCGCTAATCTAAGAAACTACTGGTCCGATTTGAAAAATTCTTTCAGTGTTGGATAGCCCATTTATCGACAAAGGCTATAAGTTATATATCATCACTCTACAACCAATAGTAGCGGAGCAGTGTCCATAAACGCAACTAAAACTGCGGGGACGGCTAGTGATAATATAATAATGTTATTTGATTCCAATAGTATGCCAGAAATACATGCTAAATAACCCAAGATCCACATAGTACACTCAGGCACTCCAGGGACGTTGAGTCAATTTATACCTTGAGAGTTGCAGTTAGTTCTATTGAAGCTATAACATTAACTTTTGCGAGTGTGTGCAACTGATGGATATGCAAGACTAGAAAGTAAAACAATTTAAATAAAACTCGTTATAATACTATTCTTACATAATTTTTTTATCAGTCACACAAAAAAATTGTACTTAATGATGATGATTATTTTATGACAGAGAATAGGCAACAAATTTGTTTTACTCTAACTGTGATTGATGTAGGCACTGTACAATTTTGCAAAGTTTCTTTTTAACAACTATAACAGAAACAAGTAGCCTAGTTTAAGAGACAATGGTGGCAATTCTGTTGTTCCCTACACTAAACTAAAACTTCACTAAAAATCTTTTTTTTTAGTCAAGAGATATCGAACATGCTATTCTGTTGTTTCGTTGAATTAAATTTAGTTCTTACTATGACAGCACTAAATTTGATTCTGAAATGACTAAAAGGTAAGTACGAGAGTGTTGCTGCTACTCAAAAGTAAAGAATGAATGACAAAGAGTGATAGAATAAAATCTTCTGAAACAATATTTTTAGGTATTTGAATGCCTGTAAATGTTTGTTTACGAACATTATAAATTATGTACCAAACAAAGTACCATATTTCCCGCTCATAGCTTAGTAAATACTGTTTTATTGAGTTCACATAGCTGGCAACCCACCGTAAATTCTTTTTTGTGATCTATGTAATTAACAGCTAATAATGAATCTATGCAAGTCAAGCTGACATATCCAAAATAAATATATTCTATTTACTTGTTTATTTTTTTAAATAAGTCTCGTTATAAATAATAAATCAATTAAGATAAAGGATAATAATAGAAAAAAGAGTAACTTGTGAAACGCATCAACAATAACCTAGAAATGGCGAGAGGTAAGAAATTATTCATTGTTTTATTTACCAGATAATATTATTTGTAAAATTGTTTTATTCTTGCTTTTACTGTATTTAACATTAAGACAATTTAGTTTTATTAGTTACAATATTGTTTTGTACTCGCTTTAATCACTTTTTTCACCATGTCAATTTCATTTTTTGAGGTAATCAGACAAATCAAAACGTAAAGGAATTTCAAGCATGTTTATCGAACTATCTCTACAAACTAAGCTGTGTAATGTAGTGACTGCTGTAACCACTGTACAGCAATGGCTGCATGTACGAGTAAGTGTTGTTTGTTAAAACCATAAGTAATTTTCAATAATTTTAGCATAATCATGTGTTCATACTTTCTTGTAAATGTCGTGAAGAGCGTTTGAAGATATACCTTCACGTTCACGAAATAATAGGTAAATATTAAAATCAGAATTTTTACAAAATACATGATATGGTTCAAGTATGTGAACGGTCTCTTTTCTTTATATATATATTTCTTCTGTACGTGTGTCCTGAACTCCTCCTAAACGGCTAGACCGATTTTAATTAATTTTTTTGTATCTTCAGGTGTATTCGAGAATGGTTTAGATTTACAATTGGACCCAGTAGATGGCGATGCGATAGGGTTATAGGAATAATGACAAATTTTAATGAAATTTTTTGTGTGTCTTTACGTGGAATAGAGAATAGTTTAGATTTACAATTGGACCCAGTAGATAGCGCTGCGATAGGGATAGATAGGAAAATTTACAAATGCAGACGAAGTTGCGCGGGACAGCTAGTGTATTTATAAGATTGATATAACAAACAAATACACAGGCTACCTGATAATAAACAGTTACCATCAATGTGAGCTTGCATAATTCCATAGAAAAAGGATTCTTGAAATTTATTCTTTTTCTAAATGTATCATACTGCTACTTAAAGCCAATATTATGAGATTGCTAGTTCCCAGATTGGTCTTGTAGATTTGTGCAATTGAATGACATAACTTTAGTATTTCCTCATATCATAATATGTTTATACTAATACTTTGTGATTTATTTTTGTCTAGATTTGGAGTGTATGGGTGGCAAAAGTGAAAACAAAGGGGGGTAACATCTGTGATTCAATAAGGGCAACAGAAGAAGGACTAACTGGATCTGATCTTACAGATAGAGTGAAATATATTCATAAATATACTAGATATCATAGGGACTGCCTCCATTCGAAGATTCCTTGTTGAGTTGATTATATCATGTTAAAAATTTTAATTCTTATTTGTTAATGTTAATTGTTGATTATATTAGTAATAAAAAACAAAGCTTTAATTAAAATAACATTTACTAGCAGTTTAATTTAAATGTGTTTGAATCAGTTCTTCCTGAATATGCCATGCCTGTATCCAGAAACCTTGGTCCTCTTTGCAAAATATTAGAATCATGATTCTCCTCATCCACATCATTTTCGTTATCATCTGGAAATGTAGAAATACAATAATTATAATTTTGTTTTGAAAAAATAATCTAAATTAGAGTTTTATTTTTCCATTGAAGTCATCAAAAACATAGTAAAGAGGGTGCAATATCCTAAAATGATTTGTTTTTTTGCTCTGGCTGGTAATGAAGGCAGCGATGGCAATGTAGACAATTAAATTTATTTTTGAGCCGTCCATTACACATTTCCAAATTATTTCTGACTCTAGCATAACAGTTATTGAAGGCGAGGTTTTATGTAACGCCATAAAACTACTCAGAAAAAACAACAGAAGTTTACCCAGATACTGCTCGCACTGAAGCTATGCTCAAAGATGAACTGTGCTACCGTGCTTACTAAAGTGATTACCCAGATACTGCTAGTACAGAAGCTATGTCCAAAGATGGACTGTGCTACTGTTCCTTATGAAGTAATTGCCCAGATACTGCCAGTACTAAAGCTATTCCCTAAGATGGACTGTGCTAGCATGCCCTTCTGAAGTAATTTTCAAAATAAGTAAGTGTACTCACGGCCAACAGCTAGTATAATAATAATCAACATTAATCTAACTCAATTAAGGTACAGATAAGATTATAGGTTGCAGTCAATTTAAATTTAGTAATTAAATAGTTAGTTTATTATTTAGGTATGTTAATTACAGTTAATCAACAATTAGCCTATTGCAGTCCACTTTTGGATATATGTCTCTCACCCGCATCCAGTCTATCCCAGCTACCTTGTTATTATTACAGTTTATTAAAGTGATTATTATAAATGTGGATTATACTCATAACCTGACAGTTAATACTGTAAAATCCTTTTCTATTATAAAACATATTTCCAGGTACAGTAAAACGAGTTATTGGTGGTTTTGCTATTGCAATATGTGTCCCATCTACTGCACCTATGGTGTTGGGCATATTGACCAATTCTTGAAAACTAAAAATTTCATCAATATTTACAATTTTTATATAAATTTAAACCTATCGTTAAAATTGATGAACAGGATTATAAGAAAAAAAATACAATAACGTTTTGTGTTAACTCTCCACTATTACATCTGATGTTTTCTCAATGCACCTGCTTACAGAAGGTTGACTGAGTGCAATGAAATTGTAACTTCCTTGGGTAAAAAAAAGAAGTGCAAATAAAACTCAAAAATTTTATATAGGTATACTTAAATAGATTATATGATTGCACCTCTATCTACTTACATATGAGTAGGTACACCAAGTTTGTATTATGGGGAAAGTGCCATTGCATAAATCAAGCAAACCTTTAGATGTATAGGGGACGAAGCCTTTATCGAGATAATTTAGTAAATGAAAGCTCTAGATGTAGAGCCTAAAAGTTTTTGTTAGTTTTTCTGTGCCATTACAAACGGATTCGAATTATCTCGTATGTTTTCATAGCGTATTCTCTCTTGATAGCTTAGAAATCTAAAAATAATATTTTTTTTATCAGATTAAACGGTCATGATTTGATGATTATTTAGAACGTAAACAGTAAGCACTTTTAATAAATAATGAATTTAAAATATACATACCTTTCCGCCAAAGCAAACAAAGCTATAGATAATCAAAGCTAAAATCACATATTCGGTATTCATCATGTAAAAAAATATATTATTAATTTACTTTATATCCAAAAATTTGAAGATTTTTATATCACTAAAATTTTGACAGCATGTATTTATATGACACCTAATGTTAGTGTGACGTTTCTAATTTTTGTCAATTTTAGACTTTTAGAACGTACAACAGAATGGCAAACCAGTAAATTTGGACCAAGTTCAGTAACTTAACCAATTTTAGTTCTGTCAAACTAAAATTAGTCCAGTCCTACGATTCAGAACACGAAACGTTATTTGACAGGACTAAACAAAATTTTAGTTATTTTTAGTCTAGTTTGGTGAGTTTTGTAACAACAGAATTGGCACCAATGTTCAATTTTTTTTTGTATGCTGCAGTATTATGTAACTTTTAGAACTTAAGCATATAATTCTGTAAACACCTACTGTGTCTATTATGTTTCAATGTTATAACACTTTTGGACCAATAAATAATTAACAACCTATTTTTAAAATAATATTCCATGTTCATCTACAAATTCATCTAGTGGAGATCAACTCAACTTTGGAACTACGATCACGCTGATTAGTAATTAGAAGCCATGATAAACTCAACCATATTATAAAATCGCACGCACTGACCTCGAAAGTTGTTATTTTTTTGGAGCCCAGAGGCAGGTACAAGGTTTATGTTTATTACGTGTAATAACAGAATGTATGTCACTTTTTCACAGAACTAATCTTGTCATAACTTTTCATAAATTATTTCTTGAATTTCTGCCTCAGTCAATAACGATTATCTACATAATTTGTAAATTGTCCGGATAGCCAGAGGGCTATCTATTAACGCATCTTAGATTGAATATCGGGGACATTTTCTCATAGTAGAATACCACACGACATTACACTATGAATATTCATGTTTATTAGAGACTATACAGTTTTATTCACGTTTGTATTTCGGGGATGCCCGACTAGTTTCGGACCCGACGGGGGCCCTTTTTCAAGGAGTGAAGCGTCCTGCCGCGACGGTGTCAGGCGTCATACTGGTCGGGCATCCCTGAAATACAAATGTGAGTAAAACCGTATAGTCTCTAATAAACATGAATATCACTCACGAAAGTTTTTATTGTAACTATGAATATTACTTAAGTAGACTAATCTGACTGCCTAAATTTCAATCAGTTTTCAGAATTTTTCTAACTGCGTATACTGCAATCTATTCGATAGTTTATCAATATGGTGGCTACACTCAAGCTAAGAATCATTAGTAATGCTAATAATTTCGTTGTATCCACTAGTTTCAACTTGTCTTCTTTAGCCATTTAGTTTTTACCTGTTTACCGTATGGCGTAGTGAAGTTTTTCTTAATTAAGAAGTAAGCTGTTAACGTTAAACACTTTCGAAATAGCACCGTTTATGTCGACAAAGTTTGTAGTCATATGTTTTAGTTTAAATGGTTTACTTGACACATCTCACACACGGCCGTCTGATCCCAAGCTAGGCAGAGCCTGTACTATGGTAACTAGACTATGGTGCTGATAAACATACTTATATATTTCTAAAAATATATATACATTTTATAGAAAAATTCCACCCAGGCGTAGAACAAATCTTCATGGTCATCACACAAATATTTGTCATGGTTGGGAATCTAACACACGACCTCTGGCTCAGCAGTCAGGATCACTAACCACTAGACAGACAGACCTGTCATGATGAATATTAGAGTATTTAGAAATGTTATAAATTCACTTTTATAAGCAAAAATAAGTTAAAGACCAATCGAAATAAGACACTACAATATCCTTAGTAAATGTGGGTTCAGAGTGAGCCATGTTTGATTCCAATAATGTGAATGAGAAATAATTTATTTGTAAATAAATTATTACAGACACCTACACCTCAATTTGTTCTGGTAGAGCTACATTTCCTGTGGCAAGTGTATCCATTAAGGGTGTTTTTTTTTTAAAGAACCATTTCATTTTTAAGCTGATGTGATACGATACTCAGTAGACTAGATAAGCCTAACTCAACATAACTATATCTCAGGGAGCTCCACGATTCTAATGAGTCCGTTAGTCATTTGGTCGGGCCAATGAAAATATTCAAAAGTTGCAGAGTGTTGAGGCATTTTCATTTGCAATCAAAATTACGATGACAATAACCTAGACTTTGTGCTTGGGATTTTGTTATCCAAACTAATTGATCTACAATGTTTAAAATGTTAAATATACTGCCGTACATAAAGCGAGTTTTCATAAATTGATATAGAGATGATCATGATACTTATTTATTTAAATTTATTACTGAGTGAATCACTAGACATTAGGCTACTAATTGCACGAATAGTTCTTTAATGCAGAACGAACTTGTGACAGCAGCATTTCTATAACCAACTAAAATACTTTAAGTGGGCTGTTTCTGTATCCGTTAACGTATATTACATACTTTTCATTGTGGGAGGGCCATGCTTCAGCACGCATGGGCCGGCTTGACCGGAGTGATACCACGGCCTCATAGAAAACCGGCAGTAAATCAATGCTTGCATTGTTTTTCGCTGAGTGAGTGAGGTTACCGGAGGCCCTAACCCTTTCCTCTCCCTTCTCCCTCTCCCTCCCTCACTCCTTCTCCTCCCCTTTCCCCTTCCCCTACTCCCACCCTAAAGGCCGGCAACGCACTTGTGACTTTTGAGTTGCAGGTGCCCTGGGTAGTCACTTACCCACAGGTCCCACCCGTCTGCTCGTTTGCCCCCTATTTCATAAAAATAAACTGCATATGCTGAACTGAGTCTGTTTGTGATTTACTTATGTATGGGGCCCATTTCAGCTTGGAATCTAAAGTAACTCTCAAAAATTATATGATAACTACAAGGTCCAAATCTGTATCATTCATAAGTACACTTTAAGTTTTAACTTATCTAACATTAGTAGTAACAAATCATTTTCATAACAAATTGTTACCTACATTGAACCGTTGCAATAATTCAGAGAGAGCATTGTTTACATCCTAAATGAAAATCTTGTGTCATTTATGTTTAAATGAGTTTGATGTTTATCTGAAAATAACACTACAACATGACTATCTTTAATAAGCTGTGGTAAGTAACTAATGTATACTAAGAACAAACTGGGCTCAGAAATGAACCTTTTGGGACACCTATGGTACCCATTGACTCGGAAGATCTTTTTTCATTGACATCAACTATTTCGATCCTATCACTTAAACACACCTAAACAGGTCCCAAAGCCGTTTTTTCTAATGCCATCCATTCAGTTATGTAAATGGAACGCTTTAGACGAGTCTCAAAAATACCTAGTGTTTATAAAAATAGGCATATAAAATTCGGGCCTCAAATTAAGTAATATAATACATTTCGGACATAATCTAATTGATAAAACATTGTAAATTTAGTTCGTGTAAACATTAGTATTCTTTTGAATCAATAAATATTATTATTATTCTCTTTATTAACTTTCACAAAACATATAAATTACATTTTTAAATACATTATTATATAAAAAAAAATATATTTAAAAATATAAAAAATAGTGCCCCACCGGTATCGGGTACAGGGACCAAGCTACCGGTGGTTAGGGTTCCAGAGACAGAAACCTCCTCACTATGCGTGCCGTGTCGAGAAGGACTGCCTTCTGCATTAGGCTCTTGATCCAGCTGCCTAACGTGAGCCTCTGAAGGTGTTGGTCGAGGCTCTTAGCAATTAACCCATGGGCCGAAATGACTATCGGCACAATGATTGCTGAATCCACATCCCACATGTCGACAATCTCGTGCAATAATCATTGCTCGGCGCTCTAATCGGTCTATCACCACTATATCAGGCTTATTGGCAACAATAGTCCTGTCAGTGATAATAGACCGATCCCAGTACAATGTTGCACGACCATTTTCAAGAACTGGGTCGGGCACATATCTGTAGTACAGTAATTCCGCAGTCACAAGGTTATATTTAAGAGCAAGTTGCTGATGGACTATCCTGGCCACTTGGTTATGTCTATGCAAGTAGCAATACGAGAACAATCGAATATTATATGCTTGAGGCTTTCTCCGGGACGATGACACGCCCGACAAATGTCAACTGTGCCGTCCTTCAGGATATGTCTCCGACAGTTGTTCGTCATAGCAACTTCATCAGTAATTCACAAATAAAACCTTCAGTTTCCCTAAAGAGGTCACCAAAACGTAGCCAGGACACATATGATAATAGATCTACTTTAAGGCCCGATAAAATCGTCCATGAAGCTCTTTGCTGTTCCATATTTCCCTGCGATCTGTATTATTGAGTACTGCAGGTTTGCGCCAGTTCTCTCTACCTAAAGCAAGCGGGGTGAGCCCGTTGTGAACTGCCACAACATCCCGATGCATCTCCACGTTAACAGAGGGGAAGTAATCTCTAGGATTGCATACCTCGCGGTTATGTAGTGTCTTGGCATTTAAAAAACCACAACCCCCACATTTCCCCGGGATATACAATCTCATTACCGATGAACGTGGTTGGTGCATTCGGTACGCGGTTAGCAAAGTACGGACTCTTCTATCCAAGGCATCGAGTTCCATCTGAGTCCATCTAAGTATGCCAAAAGAGTAGGTTAGGACTGGTATGACCCAATCATTATAGGCCCGCACCTTATTACCGCCTGACAAAAGACTTTTTAATACTTTATTCAGGCGGCCAAAGAAGCGTTCCTGTAACGATTGCTTCATCAATTAACTTAAACCTAACCTACCTATTATTATTATTAATTTCTGAATACTAAGGTATACACTTTGGTAAACATAATATTGTTTTTTACAACATAGTTTTGGCCACATCACTACGCTAATCTCGACTTCAGAATTTTTGAGTAACTACGTCCACTGGCGAACCTTTGTCATCGTAAGCACATCGTACAAAAATGTAAAAGTGAAACGTGGACTGTATACTCAGAAATAAAACAATCGATATGACATCACTTTTTTATCATAATAATTTTACAATAAGGAAAATTGTAGTAATACAATAATATGCTGAGTAACCCACCCCAACAGATTTACCAGTAGCATAGCTTCTATACAAAATAGACCGCAGACATTCATCTTGCTAAATGTAGCGTTGTGTACTCGTTGGACGTTTTTGAACAGTATTTTCTCCTCTGCTGTGAATTGCAAAAAAAAAATATGTAAGATGAAGTAGCTCAATAAAATTGACGTTCACATTAGAGTTGACCGTCTGGGGAAGTGCCTCTAACCTACAGAAAGTAGCAGTTTTAAAATTAAAATATATATTTAGGTACAGATATTGTAGCTAGGCACAAGCCAAAATGCTGAGTCCGCAATTATACCTGAGTATTTTTTTCTCATATGGAGATTACTCATACCGATAATGAAATTTTATGAAAATCGAATGCATAGGTTTAAAGATTGTATTTAACATTTTTCGGAATCTTGTCCGAGGATAAAAATTTTCTCCAAAACTGTTTGTAATAATTTTATAATGAGTAGAATATTCATGAGAAAGCGAAATCTCTCCTAGCACCATGCTTGTAAATAAATGACAACTGGGACTTATTTTAGAGATTCATATTGTATCGACATACCTGAGAGGTTTGACTGAGCTTTAAATTTACAAATATCTTGTCCTTTACTGACAGCATCGTAGAATGATTCACATTGTAGGGATAAAGCTCCTAGCAACATAAAGTTTTTGAAGAGCCAAACACCAATCATGACCGGTTTGGGAATGCTTTCTTCCTAAAAATAAAATTTGTTAAGAGTCTCCTCCTCTTTGTATTCTTTTATATCTGTATAACCGTGTAGATATTTTATGATTAAGTTACTTTTAGGTACTCACCTGATACATTATATCTGTTGTAGCCTTTAAGTAATCTAGACATATTTTTATGTATAATAATATATGCAAAAAGCTATCAACAATATGGTACAGGATCTGAAAAAAAAGCAATCAATCAATAACGCAACTTACATCGTTCACTGATAACAGGCCAGATACTAACCAAAATCCCAAAAGTACGATTACAGATACTGTAGCAATTCAGTATTCGATTATATGCCTGAAATAATTTTTGACACATATGCACATTACGAGTACCATCAGAGTTTATAATTGCATTATTCAGAAGAATGAGATTTTTTTGAAGAAGTTTCATTAATCTGATAGCATATACTATATTAAGATCGAAAATCAAAAACAAAATGGTACTCCATAAAAATAAAATATTATTGTTTTCGAATATCATATAGCTGATTATGATAAAAGTCACATAGAAAACTGAGAGAATCATCACACTAATCCAATTACAGATCGTGTAATTTTTAAAAGTATATCTAAACAAAATGGCAACTTCTTGAATATTTATGACTAAATCAATATTGTCATTCGTTTGAGTGACAGCAGCTAATGTATTTAACAGAACCCCCACTGAAAAGAAGATCACTTCAAAGACACCTACGATAAGACGAAATATGTTTGAATAAATATCTGTCATATCTATATTAAAATAGAGAATATAATTACGATAAACGTATATAACTATGAATGCAACTGCTCCTAGCACTGAAATTAAGGTCGATTGAAAGTTATTTGGATAAATGAAGTTATTCCTAATGCCATACTTAGGACAAAATATAAGATTTTGCATCAAATTTAATGGCCGGAGCATTGCCTGCATATCGGATTAACTTGTTTAGTAAAAAACAAACAACTTTACAGGTGGGGATTGAATTTTGCTTGAAATTAAATTAATTATTTTATCACAAACAAAGGGTACAGAAGTGTCGACGTGTACACAGTGAGAATGTAATGTATTTATTGATTATGAATTCATAACGTAAATTACTTTTGATCATTTAAACAAATTACGTTCCTGTGTGTTAGTTCTATCAAATAATCTACGATTTAATATTGATAACGAAACAGTCAGTTCGAGTTCGAGCTACCGTTTTTTTTCTACCCAAATAATTTACTAATGTTAATAAATTTAATTTTAGATAATGTATATAAAAGTTATTGGTCAAATTAACACAGATGTGTTAAATAATTAACATAAAATAATTAAGGAAAGAATTTAAATACACAAATGCATAAAAATGATACACGTGAATGACACCACATCGTTGACTATGACGCATTTTCTGAAGGCTTCCTAGTACGCAGGCGCAAAGACAAAGATTTACACTCGCCGATTCATCCATTTAAGCAATTTCCCTTTACTTTCATTGCTTTTCCTTTTTACCACTTTTCCCTTTCAATATACTTCCCATTTTCCATCTTTAATTCCCACAGTGCCCGGTCGACGGCAATAGGTTTACGTGAGTGAGACCAAATTAAAGTTGGCATAATATAGGTGTTGAAAACATCTCTGCCTACCTCTTCGAAGATATATATGTGAATGTATGTTTGTATAATACTTGACTGACGGCTGACTGACTGACATGAACACGTGTAATAACTTGATAATTGTATGATGTGGTAAAAAGGCTTCTCTGCCAAAAAACCCTGGGCCCAAAAATGTGGCAACATCCCTTCGTGTTTTGCTTAACCATTGACGAATCCATCTGATGTTATTGTAATAATGAGTATTTGTATCGTACATAATTTTATTAATACAAATTAAATTTAATGTCAGCCAACGCAAATAGCATCGAATGAAGTATTAAATTTTAATTATACATTTACCTAGCTGCGCCCCGCGGTTTCACCCGCGTAAGACGAAAGCCGTGAGAATATCGGGATAAAAAGTAGCCTATGTTTTAATCCCGGTCTCTAGCTATCTACATACCAACTTTCATCGCAATGGGTTCAGTAGTTTTGGTGTGAAAGAGTAAAAAACATCCATACATCCTTACAAACTTTCACGTTTATAATATAAGTAGGAAAAGCAAAAAGTATCCTTTATCAAGATGGCATTGTTGGTGGTGATGCAATTAAGTATACCCGTTTTCACTGGAATAATCCGGACGTAGTTTTCTGTATTTTCTGTTTTGGAATAACCATATTTTTTTGAAGTGAAAACTCCTCTAGCGGCGTTGGGCACTTTTTGAGATGGGTAAAAAATGTTAAACTTTCATCAGAATTCAGAGTCACGTGGGCCCTGATCGAAAATGTATGGAAAATATATTTTTATGACGAAATCGAAAATTCTTAAGACGGAGGTGAGTTTCTTATATTTACATGTACAGCGTCAGAAAGACATGGAGAGGGAGGAAAGGAGGGAGTGTGAGAGAGAGGGAGGGAGAGAGGCAGGGAGTGAGAGAGAGATGGAGGTAGGGATTGAATCTAGGGAGGGAGAGCGGGAGAGTGGGGTAGTGGGAGAGGGGGAGGGAGAGTGAAGAGAGTGGGGAGAGTGGGGAGAGTGGGAGTAGGGAATCTAGGGAGGGATAGTGGGGTAGTGGGAGAGTGGGAGGGAGGGAGAGTGGGATAGTGGGAGAGTGGGAGAGAGGGGAGAGTGGGGAGAATACCCGGTGAGTGGGTGAGTGGGTGAGTGAGTAAATGAGTCAGAGTTCAGTCAGTCAGTCAGTCAGAGAGAGAGAGAGAGAGAGAGACGCTAATAATACATATATAGATCCACTAGAGGGCGCTAATCTAAACATTGAGTTGTGTCTCTTTATTAATTTATGTCACCAACCTGTTAATGTGACGTATTAAGTTTGTCGTATCGTTTAAGTTTGCACTTCTGTCCCCAGTTCCATGACTGCTTTTTTAACACCTCTGACATCAAACTGCCTTTAACGATTAGAAAAAAGCTGATGATGGTAAATTTATAACATCTCTTCGCACCGGGGCGGGGATTAAATAAGGAGTCTCTCACTGTCCGAATGTTTTTCGGGTAAGCAGAGGGCATAGTGGATAGACGTATTCTCTCAGTCTTTAAAATTAAAATGTTTTTAAGTCTTTTTATATAAGAACAATCAAGAAGTCCACAAAATACTTTTACTTTCACCCGCAAACATAGTTACTTTCGCATTTATAAATGTGTACCTATAATAAAGCTGAAGTATTGTTTTCGTGCCATTATTTGTTTGTTTAAATGGATTAATCTCTGGAAATACTAGTCGGATTCGAAGAATTATTTTTCTATTGACTAGAGTATTCATTCAGGAAGGTTAAAGGCTATGTAACATCACGCTACGCTACTACGCTACGCTACGCTAGTGGAGCAGTGACCATAAACGCAGATGAAACAGCGGAGAACAGCTATATTATAATTATAGAGTATAGAATCCTTTATTACAGACTGTCAAACGCTCCAAATTAGAGTTGGTATGATGAGAGTTGGTATGATGACGTATAATATAATAGATCTATACATATGGAATTGCCGTTTTGCAGTACTGGCTATTGCTTATAATTTTTTTTTGGCTAAGAATTGTAATTTCCATTTACTATTTTTTTTAAACATGAATTTTATTTTTCAAATGTAGTCGTTTGTTTATTGATTAGTGTTAAATTTTCATTGCATTTGAATCTTCTTCGTCATCATGGATACGTTAAAGCTTTGAGTAATGATGGAATGTGTGTACCATCGTAGCAGCAACGCGGCACAAGCGGCAGGCAACATCATGAACAGCAACAGATGTTTACGGAGCTAGCACTAAAATACAACGCACTGCCTATTTTTGGTTTGCTCGCTTTCGTTCTGAAAATTTGGACCTGAAAAATGAACCTGGTGGTCGTCCGAAAACTTGGTCGACAATGACGAATTAAAGACAATTGTGGAAACTGATGATACTCAATTTACGGCTGAATTAGCAGCAGATTTCGACGTTAGCGTCAAAACAATATTGGTCCATTTGCGTCAAATTGGCAAGGTAAAAAAGCTTGACCAATGGGTGCCCCACAAACCCAATTATCGTGCCTTGTACTGTTTAACAGGCACACAAACGAAGGAATTTTGAACCGCATTGTTATCTGCGACAAAAAATGGATTCTGTTTGACAATCGCAAGCGCTCAACAAGTTGGTTGAATCCTGGTTCAGCACCTAAACAATGCTCTAAAAGAAAACTTACCCCTAGAAAAGTGATGTGTGACGACAACGCGCGACCTCATACTGCACAGCAGACGGTCTCCAAGTTGCAAGAGCTGGGACTGGAAGCTCTTCGTCATTTGCCGTTCTCACCAGGCCTTGCGCCTACAGACTTTTACTATTTCCGGAATTCGGATAACTTCGTGGCGGGAAAAAAAATTAAATACCTGAGAGGCAGTACAAAATGCCTTTGAAGAATTTGTTGTCTCCCGTCCAGCTGATTTCTTCAAGTATGGCATCAATAAACTGCCAACGCGTTGGCAAAGATGCATCGATTTCATGGGTGATTACTTTGATTAATAAAAATAAAAAATATAGAAATTAAAAGTTTGATTTTTTTTTCATATAAAACGGCAATTCCATAGGTAAAGCTAACCTAATTCCACTAATATTATAAATGTGAAAGTTTGGATGGACGTATGTTACTCTTTCTGTAGACCTGGATCAACGAATAGGCTACTTTTTATTTCGGTATTCCTACGGGATTGGGACTCATGGGGGTGAAACTGCGGTACGCTGCTAGTTCTACATAAGTACATGAATATGAAATACAATTGCCCAAAAATCTGGATGAAGTGTACCCTCCCTATGTCTTTTTGTGTACCTCTGGCAACGCAGGTATATATAGCGAAACATTTCACAAATATTTGTCGTGGGTGTTTACACACGACCTGGCTCAGCAGTCAGGATCACTAACCACTAGACAGATCCATTCATAATGTATATTAGAGTATTTAGAAATGTTATAAATTCACTTTTATAACATTTAAAAAAAAAACCGACTTCAACAAAAATAACTATTCCATAAAAGACTTATATATGGTTTTCTCATGGATGCTATATTTTAATGTATTTCTCATTATATTATTTTTTACAACATAGTTTTGGCCACATTACTACGCTAATCTCCACTTCGGAAATTTGAGTAACTACGTCCCCTGGCAAACCTTTGTCATCGTAAGCACATCGTACAAAAATGTAAAAGTGAAACGTGGACTGTATACTCAGAAATAAAACAATCGATATGACATCACTTTTTTATCATAATAATTTTACAATAAGGAAAATTGTAGTAATACAATAATATGCTGAGTAACCCACCCCAACAGCTTTACCAGTAGCATAGCATCTATACAAAATAGACCACAGACATTCATCTTGCTAAATGTAGCGTTGTGTACTCGTTGGACGTTTTTGAACAGTATTTTCTCCTCTGCTGTGAATTGCAAAAAATAAACATTTAAGATGAAGTAGCTCAATAAAATTGACGTCCACATTAGAGTTGACCGTCTGGGGAAGTACCTCTACCCTACAGAAAGTAGCAGTTTTAAAATTAAAATATATATTTAGGTACAGATATTGTAGCTAGGCACAAGCCAAAATGCTGAGTCCGCAATTATACCTGAGTATTTTTTTTCTCATATAGAGATTACTCATATTCATAATAAAATTTTACGAAAACCGAATGCATAGATTTAAAGATTTTATTTAACATTTTTCATTTCATCATTTTAACATTTCATTTTTTTTTTGAATTGGTAGGATATAACCCGCACTATTCGCGGATCAACCATATAAAGCTAAGAAGACGGTCAGATTATGGTTATAAATAGAGACAGGTGTAAGAGTGATACAAGTTCTATTTAAACAGCAGACAAAAGTTAAAAATCCATGTTTTAAATTTTTGGTTAGTAAGAGCAAAAATATTGATTGAGAGGTGCTCGGATCCCTGTGTTCGTTTTGCAAGTACCTGTGTGAAACAGTCGAGCCACACGCAGCTTCCGTCTATGGACAGTTTTAGGTAATACATAACACCAACAATTATTCGTAATATCGAGACAATCAATAATGGGTAAAACATTCATGAAGAAACGAAATCTCTCCTAGCACCACGCTTGTGAATAAATGACTTCTGCGACTTATTTTAGATATTAATATTGTATCGACAGACCTGAGAGGTTTGGCTGAGTTTTAAGTTTACAAATATCTTGTCCTTTTCTGACAGCATCGTAGAATGATTCACATTGTAGGGATAAAGCTCCTTGCAATATAAAGTTTTTGGAGAGCCAAACAGCAATCATAATCGGTTTGGCAATGCTTTCTTCCTAAAAATAAAATTTGTTAGGAGTCTCCTCCTCTTTATATTCTTTTATATCTGTATAACTGTGTAGATATTTTATGATTAAGTTACTTTTAGGTACTCACCTGATACATTATATCTGTTCTAGCCTTTAAGTAATCTAGACATATTTTGATGTATAATAATATATGCAAAAAGCTATCAACAATATGGTACAGGATCTGAAAAAAAAGCAATCAATCAATAATGTAACTTACATCGTTCACTGATAACAGGCCAGATACTAACCAAAATCCCAAAAGTACGATTACAGATACTGTAGCAATCCAGTATTCGATTATATGCCTGAAATAATTTTCGGCACATATGCACATTACGAGTACTATCAGAGTTTATAATTGCATTATTCAGAAGAATAAGATTTTTTTGAAGAAGTTTAATTAATCTGATAGCATATACTGTATTAAGATCGAAAATCAAAAACAAAATGGTACTCCAGAAAAATGGAAAATTATTGTTTTCGAATATCACATAGCCGCCTATGATATAAGTCACATGGAAAACTGAGAGAATCATCACACTAATCCAATTACAGATCGTGTAATTTTTAAAAGTATCTCTAAACAAAATGGCAACTTCTTGAATATTTATAACGAAATCAATATTGTCATTCGTTTGAGCGACAGCAGCTATTGTATTTAACAGAACCCCCACTGAGAAGAAGATCACTTCAAAGACACCTACGATAAGACGAAAGATGTTTGAATAAATATGTCTCATATCTATATCAAAATAAAGAATATAGTTACGACAAACGTATATAACTATGAATGCAACTGCTCCTAGTACTGAAATTAGGGTCGATTGAAAGTTATTTGGATAAATGAAGTTATTCCTAATGCCATACTTAGGACAAAATATGAGATTTTGCATCAAATTTAACGGCCGGAGCATTGCCTGCATATCGGCAGTGACTAACTTGTTCAGTAATAAAAAATAAACAACTTTACAGGTAGGGATTGAATTTTGCTTGAAATTAAATTAATTATTTTATCACAAACAAAGGGTACAGAAGTGTCGACTTATACAGAGTGAGAATGTAATGTATTTATTGATTTTGTATTCATAACGTAAATTACTTTTGATCATTTAAACAAATTACTTTCCTGTGTGTTAGTTTTATTAAAGAATGTACGATTTAATATTGATAATGAAACCTATTTGTGTTAAAAGTCAACAGTCAATTCGAGCTATTGTTTTTTTTACAAGCTTTTATTTAGTTTCACCTGTTCGGATGTTTGTCATCAAATCTTGCAAATGAAATTTGATCAACTTCCCGGTTACCAATTGAGCTGAAATTTTGCATACATGTGTAAATCGCGTGATAATGCAATATTATGATAACATGATGCTCATCTGATGATGGAGCTGGAAGGTGGCCATAGGAACTTTGCAATGAAACGGCACAACCTCATCGAGTTTGGGCTCATTTGAATTGTCTTGACGAGTACTTTGTCTTCCAATGGTGTGATGGTATTACATTCACACTATTTTGCTACGATGCGCGTTATTATGGAATTACAACGTGGTATATATTTTAAGTATTGCTTTCCCACACTTATAACATGTGGACGCTCAATAGTTTG
The DNA here is from genome assembly GCA_963859945.1 of Euplagia quadripunctaria. Classification (NCBI taxonomy): domain Eukaryota; kingdom Metazoa; phylum Arthropoda; class Insecta; order Lepidoptera; family Erebidae; genus Euplagia; species Euplagia quadripunctaria. Next base: position 14,897,868 of record OY982581.1, read on the forward strand.
GAGTTAGAGACGTAGTAAAAAATTAGGACCTTAATAAAACTTATATTTTATTGCTTTAAGTATGAGTGTCTTAGAATTGGGCATTTGGCAAACCAGGAAAGGTCAGTAATTAAGATAAATGAATAGGTTGTGTAATAAAAAAGAGTCGCTTTAGAATATTTCTATAAGAAGCGACGGTTATGAGTAGCAGATGTGGAAAAGGGCGTTGTAGAGATAGGCTTTCGTGATAGCGAGGAGGCAGTCGTGTTGAGGACGGGAAAGTGGATAGAGGTGCCATCAGAGGCATCGGGTTGACAGGTTTCAGGGGAGACGGTCGGTTCACGTAAGTTTGACATAGAACGTTGGGGAAGTTCGGTGAGTCGTTAATGTTTTATTTGTTAATAAGCATTATATTTAATATGTATTTATGTCCTACACTGAGTAACGCAGTATCCGTCAGGTAATCAAATTTACCTCCCGTGTACATATCGGTTTCAAGGTATTAATTTAATATAATTACGTTGGTATTGGTTAAGGTTCTTTTGGACGGGATGAATGGATATTGTTATCCTGTAAGTCTCCTGGTTATAGCACTCGATCTTGAACAGAGGACACGCGCCATTGGTAATCATCGGCCCAACTGTCGTCTCCTGTAGAAGTCGAATTATCGAGTACCATAATTCCGGGTTATGGTGATCGAGGTTTAACAGAGGCAGCGATATCCTGATCATTGCCGGTTTGATCTCGTCTGCTGTAGAAGTCCAAGTTTCGAGTGGGCCGTTAGCGAGGGGTGGTTATGGGATAATATGATTAAGATGGAATATGTGTGTAAGCTAAACCAATGCCAAAGGGTTTAAATGTACAATCATACTAATTAACTTTTGGATCCCCTCTTATCGCGGTTTTGTTATTGATTATATCGAAATATCGAATGCCAGTGGAAAGATGTCCAGCCAGAGTCAAGTCTTACAGTCTAACGCGGAATAAGGCGGGGCGTTATACCTCCCCTAATCAGAGGGGAGCTGGGTTTAGTGAAAAATACTCTGTTGATTAGACGAATAACTGCTTTACTCGGGTTAGGCTCATAGAGATACCATCACGTGGTGGTCATAGGAACTCTGTAATAAAACGACGCAACCCCATCGAGTTTGGACTTCTTCGATTCATAGTAAATTCCGAATCATAAATATTAAAAATTTAAAAATAAAAATATTTTTTTCTTTTTAAAACAAGCTTTTATTACTTGTTAATAAAAATAACTAAAAAGTTAAAAATAATAATAAAAGCGTGTTACACCTTCCTTATTTCTCTTGCCATCGAAATGTAACACGCTTTTATTATTATTTTTAACTTTTAGTTCTTTTTATTAACAAGTATCTAATAAAAGCATATTTAAAAAAAATAACAAAAATATTTTTTTTTTTTATTCTTATTTTTTTTATTTTATCTTTATTTTTGCTTTTTCTCCTCAAATAATAATAATAACTTCATACATCTCACACACGCCGTCTGAGACTGTACTACGGTAACCAGACTGCTGAAAAACACACTTATATATATTTACATACATACATAACATAGATAAATTGCACCCAGACGCAGAACAAATGATCATCACACAATTATTTGCCCTGTGTGGGAATCGAAGCCACGACATCTTGCTCAGCAGTCATATTTATTATTAATATTAATGAATTTAGTTTAAGCTAATTTATTTTAAAAGTTATTGGTCAAATTAACACAGATGTGTTAATAATTAACATAAATTAATTAACCAACGAATTTAAATACGCAAATGCACAAAAATGATACACGTGAATGATACCACGGTGACTATGACGCATTTTATGAAGGCTTCGTAGTACACAGGCGCAAAGACAAAGATTTACACTCGCCGAATCAAATTCCTTAAACGGATTTAAACAATTTCCCTTTACTTTCATTGCTTGTCCTTCTTACCTCCTTTCCCTTTCAATATACTTCCCATTTTCCCATCTTTAATTCCCACAGTGCCCGGTCGACGGCAATAGGTTTACGTGAGTGAGACCAAATTAAAGTTGGCAAAATACAGGTGTTGAATATATATCTGCCTACCTCTTCGAAGATATATATCGTTGGTCTAGATGTGACACCTCGTCACTACAATTTTTTGGTAAAATTAGAATTTTTATGCAACAAGATTTAAACAATAATTCCGGTGTTAACTCGTAAATACCTTCTGTTTATTCTTATAAGGCGTATATTATTGAAGTTATACTTCTTTTGGCGCGTTATGGAAAAATGATGAGAGTAAATTTTTACGATGCGCGCGCACACCGTCACGAAAAACAGACACCCTGAAATTAGCTAGTCAACATTTTAGTTTTTCAAAAAAAGTTACCAACTTCACGATAGTGATAAGAAATATAAAAAAGAAATAAGAAACTCAAGTAATTTGCGCGTGTTTACGTACCGTGTGGCTGTAGGTAATTATTTCAAGGACAGCGCCGAATCACAAACACTGGATAGATAATATTACCGTGACCTTGATATGTCTCTAAATGACTAAAGTAAATACATCCCTATAATTATCTGTAGTCTATTACTAATCTCCATTTGTTTTTACCACTGGAATCAAGTTTTTTCGGAACTAATAGGACAGGACTGCTCCACTCTCTTCTACATTCTTCTATCATGTCTTCTTGCAAAATTTTTTCGATCTGTTTATCAATTTCTTTTTTCTGGGAGTGATGTAATCTATAAGGCTTAAAAAAATTAGGTGTTACGTTAGGCTTTAAGGTTATGGAATATTTATACACATTAGTCGCAGTTAAACTATCACCTGGCAAATAAAATAAATCGCTATACTTCGCGTATAATTTTTCCACAGATCATTTTTCCTCAACGTTCAAGTGCCTTAAGTGCAATAAAGAGAATAATTTGTTGACGCGATTTGCGTTTGATTCATTTTATGTAATAGTACATATGCTATAATCACTAGTGGTATCTAAAATCCGTTTAAAATCCTTAAGAGGAAAATACTGCTGCGTAGTGTTTAATATTTTTCATAGGTATTCTGCCACATACCGGTTGAACTAAGGTGCTTGCTACATATATAGGTACCATCGCTGAACGAAGCTTAGTTTGTTCGTCGGATACGCACAAACTAAGCTTCGTTCGTAAAGTCTGTAGGTAAATAATGAATCGACTTGCACCTCGGTGGTATCTCTAATTGATTATAAGTACCTGGGAGACCGAGCTTAGCTCGGTAGATTTTTGTTGATTTTTTTTGTAAAATTGCATTTTCACAGGAAATACAAATATGCAGTTGAACTTAAAATGCAAAACTGTATCTGTATACAAAATTTCATCATAATCGTTGGAGCCGTTTCCTAGCTTCAGATTACATATATATTTTATATATATATTAGTTTAAATATAGAGAACCCGAGATTGTGGGAGAGCCATGCTTCGGCATCCATCTCCCCTCCCCGTCTTCCACTCTTGCCTCTAGCTCTCCCACCTTCCACCCTACCCCTATTCTACCCCCCTTACCTTACCCCTGCCTTAAAGGCCGGCAATGCACTTGTGACTCTTGAGTTGTAGGTTCCTGTGGGCGGAAACTGATTGTAAATGACTACCGCATTTACAATCAGTTTGCCCCCTACATCATAAAAAAATGGTAAATCAATCTTAATGTCAAAAGTAGTCAATGTTATCATATTATGACTAAAGTCCAATATCGCCTTATAATTAGTCATGAAATCTTGTCCGATGATGCCATTCGCCCATTCGAATTAGTAAACATTCGAACACTTAAACTTGATGTCCCAGTTGATGACCATTTATATTTAAATTTATTTAAAAATACCCAAGCGTTGTTATTTTGCCACCGATACCCGTTATCTTATATCGTTATAGATATCTTTTCGTTCTAGTATGAAATTTGATGTTCTAAAAATATGTTTATACTTTACGGCCGAGATGGATGCGCCGGTATCAAGTAACCAACTACACATGTGATTGTTTACAAATAAATTTATTGAACAATTACTGCTACATGACAAAATATTAGTCACGAAAAAACTTATTTTCTGTATTTGTCGTTTTCGTCTTTACTTCCGACTCAATGCTACTGACAATGCCCTCTCGCAAATTTCCGCCTGAAACTTGTTGAACCTCAATAAATACCTAAAACCTCGCCAGTATTCGCAGACGAAGTCATCTCTTCATCTGGTACGGCGTCCTTGAGTTGGCTGAAATTTCGTAAAGCTATTAGTGTACTTAGTCTACGATTCCGCAAACTGCAAATGTTTTAATAAATTATAACTTCCGGAATTGCCCTTGGATTGTGAAATTGTAAGGTCAACAAAAACTTATGTAAAAGATTATCGATTAACTGTTTAGTGTGCCATGGTTACAATATTTTGAAACTTAACTAACTTAAGGTCTACACAATTCTATTATATCAGTATAAGTAGTCTGAAACTTCTCAATATACTTATGAATTAATTCAGACTCACTACTTGAAACTATGCCCTTTTTAATGTCATTAGAGATTAGACTAGAAAAATTACACAATTAGAATATCTTGTAAATAGTACATTCCAAAAGTTGACTTTTTTATTAAAAATGTTTATATGTATAAAGTATTTAGTTTTATTACATGACGTTAAAATTCCTCTCAACTAAATTTTTTTTTCTTTACTTGTAACTTACACCAAAACTACACGTTATTCTTTTATCTATTATCGAATTTGTCCATCCAAAAGATGCCTGTAAGAGATCGTTCTTAGCGATAAGGCCGCCTATTGTACATATCCACCATGTGTATTTTTTTTAAGCAATATGTCATTGGTGTACAAGAAAGATTATTCTATTCTAAAAATATCATTTGCTTCAATTAATTTCTTATTTAATAATTTCTCAGTTCTACGACATGGACCAACTTTTATCAAATATACTTTTATTTCTTTAATTTCAGTTGATAATTGTGTTTACAAATGGCATACCCTAAGTCTGTTAACCTAAATATTATACTTTCTCAAATGTATTTGTCTGTCTGTAACTTATTTATTTGTATTTTTATTTAATACTTAATGCACAATATGTACAGAGGCGGACTTAACGCCAAAGGCATTCTCTATCATTCTATCTTAGGGTGGTGTAGAATGAATGAAGTAGGTGCATTAAGAAGTATACGAATGAGTGTAATATCAGAACAATTAAATATATATACGGGCAAATATATACATACATGCACACATACCCGTGTGAATATATAAATATAGTTATATAAATAATAGATACATTAACATATTTTCTACTGCTCTGATGATTCTGACAGTTTATGGAAGACGAGAGCACGAACCTTTGTTTTAAATGATAGGCGACTAGGTGCCATCCTGATTTCTTGCGGTAGAGCGTTCCAGAGGAGGACAGACTGAACAATGAAAGAAGAGTTGACACATGCTGAAGAACTTACAGACACAGCACGTTGAAACTGTGTTTATTATAGAATACAGTTATTGTACACATGTCTGACACAAATAAATTTATCTTATTTTATAAAGTTTCTAAACTAGATGCCATAACTTACTAAGTGCATTGTAATGCTATCGAATTCATGTTATTATACTAACTTAAACTGTATTCAGAAACGCAGATTACTGTTCACTACATCATTTGACGGGAACCGTATATTTATTTATAATAAATAAACCTACATATTATGTAGGCACCTATGTATTGATATATTTCAACTTATACACTGATGTCAACTGCGGGAGCTTTGGAAATTGAGCGTAGAAATGACCGACGAAGCGTATGTTGATAAACTGTCGGGCCATCCATAGTAGATGACATCTTTTGTAGACATGATATCCGCCGTATAGTATGACAAACACCACCAAAGCGAGTATCACCATTAGAATAACAGCTGCGTTCTGGGCAACGATCGCCTCTTTTGTTGATTTAGTGGACACACCTTCGTTCTTAATAATAATAATTGCAATTAATTTTCGCACCGAACATCTTGCAATTTAAGTCCTAATCCTGATAATGGTACAAGAGTTTGTCACGCGTCATCGTGTGAACTCTTCATACGCACTTCTTCCACCGATCTTCCCCCCGCGCCGCGCCGCACCCCGGAAGACTATAAAATGCCCTGCACGCCAGGATTCGTCTTCTTTCTCCGGCCTGCCGTCACGACGAAGTTAAGTTCCTTCCTCTTCTTCCTTGTGAAGTTAAGACCAAGACCCCTCTTCCTTTCAAGACCTTACGTCCCTGAGTTTAATATAGTTGCTGTAAAGTTACCTTTAATATCTATACTTTGTACCTCTAGCGTCAATATAGATTGTAAAAGTGTCTTACGTGTGTAATTTCTCTCTTTACTCAACCCCATCCTGCGAGGGGACCACGTGTAGACCACGAGGTCACCCTCCACGTTACAAGTTTTAAACAAGTTCTTCACTGCCATCGGATTTTGGCAGGGTCACCATGTAAGACGGGGATACAGGAGAGGTATTGAAACACCGAATGTTGAGATAATACTGAATAATTATATTGTTAAGTGAAACCATATTATAAAGGATACAATAAAATAGTATTATAAAGTTGTGTACCTACACACTACGTAGTACCTACGTATTATTTTTTGGGGAGTATGTGTCGTTCATCTATTGAATAAGAAGAGGTGTTACTCAACCACATATCTTAACATTCCTCATTCTGGTGGTAACAATTATTTTTCTATTTTACATTGGTTTGAGAGTCCTACTAATATCATAAACGTGAAAATTTGTGAGGATGTATGGATGTATGTATGTATGGATCACAGAAATCTAAATACCTTATTTAGATTTCTGTGGTATGGATGTGTGTTACTCTTTCACGCCAAAACTAATGAACCGATTGCGATGAAACTTGGCTGTAGACATGGATTAACATATAGGCTACTTTTTATCCCGATATTTATTTATTTATTTATTTATAACAATTTTTACATTGTGTTGAAAATTAATAACAATGTAACTTAAAAAATGTATTGTATGCTACTTAATTGAAATGTCACACGTGTAAAATAAATAAAACAATACAATCAATCAAAAAATAATACAATAAATTAAAATAAAGCAATAAAATGTGAGAATAAAGAGAGAGAGAGAGAGAGAGAGGGAGAAATAATGGCAATAAGTGTAATTTACATAACGAAAATAATAATGTTCATAAATAATTAACCCATTTGGACCCAAATACAAATTTGCAGTGGAAATAACAAAATTTCTTTATTAATTGGTAGAAGCTAATGTTATTATAACAAAAACCTAAAGAAACTAATAAAAAATATTTTCCTTCATTGAAAAAAAAAGCCGTCCTCAAATGGGGACAATGGGCTAAAGCGGTGTGTAAAGTTTTAAAACATTTTCTTTCAATGCATAAAGTTTTCACACGCTTTTTGCATTTCCAACATGCATTTTTATAACACACGGTACATCGAAGTTGTTTTGAAAGTTTTTGAGGGTAGTACCTACTCCACCATTCTGCAAAATTGGCACCACAGCAGCTGTTGGATGCAAATTTTCACTGATTGTATGTCTCAAATAATGAAGAGCAATGTTGCGACGAAATTAAAGATGCTCTAACTTGATATCATAAGTCACAAGGTAAAGGCGGCATGAGTTTGTCACTGTTAGATTAGTTTGACCCCATGACGCAGAGATTGTTGCCCATCCAACGTACGAATAAATGTTAGTCGAAACGAAAGTCAAGATCTTTTTACTCAAGGTACTTTTTATTGTAAAAATACTTAATTTTATTACAGAGCAAATGTGCATAGGTACATTGAATTTTGCAGAGAGAAAAAAAAATTGCCTAATCATAATAATATTGCCAGTACAATGTCTTATTTTATACTTAACTACTGAGAAAAACATTACATGGTCAATAATAAATTGAACACAGTTCATTTGAATATATTTGTTAACAAATATTACATAACATTATAAATTATATTTGGAACTGGATTTAAGAAGGCTTCATTTAATCAACAGCTGATATGAAACTTTATGAGCTGTACGGAAAGTTGCGTTATCTTAGAACTCAGAATGAACAAAAACCCAAAAGGATTAAGTTGAAGGTGTTGGAGATTAATTTATAACATAAGATGTAGATGAAGAAGATAATGCTACTTGATTTCAATAGTATGCCAGAAAGACATGCAAATTAACCCAAGATCCACATATTACACTCAGGCACTTCAGGGACGTTGAGTCAACTTATACCTTGAGAGTTGCAGTTAGTTCTAGGAAAGCTGTAGAAATATTAGTGGCTAAATAGGAAAATGTATTTGCATTAACTTTTGCGTGTGTGTGCGTGACACACACACGCAAAAGTTACACTTAACTGGCTTGAGCGTGGCCGCAACTGATGGATAAGCAAGACTTGAAAGTTAAACAATTTAAATTAAACTCGTAATAAAACTATTCTTACATAATATACTTATCAGTCACAAAGAAAGTGTGATGATGATGATTATAGCAAATTGCAATAAAACGATAGTGTAGTTAGTGAACAGAACCAATATTTTCAGAGGATACATAGGGTCGACAGTTTCTGATAATAAGCAACAAATTTGTATTACTCCAAACTGTGATTGATGTAGACACGGTTCAATTTTGCAAAGTTTCTTTTTAACGACTATAACAGAAACAAGTAGCCTAGTTTAAGAGACAATTTTCAATTTTTTTTTATATGCTGCAATATTTATAGGTAACTTTTCAGAACTTAAGCGTATTATTCTGTAAACACCTACTGTGTCTATTGTGTTTCACTGTTGTAACACTTTTGGATCAATAAATTATTGTTATTATTATTAAGTATTATTTTTCAGTAATTTATACAACCCTCTTTTAAAATAATATTCCATGTTTATCTACAGATTCATCTAGTGGAGATCAACTCAACTTTGGAACTATGATCGCGCTGATTAGTAATTAGAAGCCATGACAAAATCAACCAATCATTTTGACATGACCACTTGTCAAACGTACGTTAACGATTTGACTTCATTATCAAAACACAAGATTGTTGAGTTTCTTCTAGTGCTAGAAGCGCTAGAGTGCTGAAAGCTCAGCAGAACCTAACATGAGAAGCTTTTTTTTTTAGGTCTGAAGTCACCATTGGGATGGTTCAGCTAAGTACCATCTAGAAACTCTGGACTCTGTTGACCGAAGAGCCCGTAGGCTCATAAATGATGTGCTCACAAATAGGGACAAATAGGGAACTACATAGCCTTGAGCTGCGTCATAAAGTCGCCTGCTTATCGGTTTTTTATAGGATTCACTTTGGTGAGTGTGCGAAACCTCTCCTCGAATTAATTGAATCCTCGCCATTCCTTTATCGGACTACTAGGTGCAGACAGAGGTTCCATCCTTTCGTTGTCGTAACTCCAAAAAGTCAAACTAAACGCTCTGACAGTTCTTTTTTGGTTCGAGTCGCCAAGATGTGGAATGAGCTGCTTCTGCTTCTGAATCAGTATAATACAGAATAAAGGCCTTGTGACTATTGAGTGACTTCCGATGTAATTGGTTGAAATATGATTTTACTCAAAGGATAAATACCTTTTAATTCCATAGGTTATGTTCAATAGGCATTCTTCATGCTTAATACGATCGAATCGTTTTAGGTGTTAAAAAATGGCACAAACATCTTCTAAAATTGTAGAATTTTCGAGATTTTCTCTCAATTTTATCAGGATTCCATCATCAGATTCTGACTTCCTTGACATGGGACCACTCTTGAAATATACCCTATCTAAAAAAGAAAGACTCATCAATATCGGTTCATAAATAACGGAGTGACGGCTGAACATACATAAAAATAAATATAGATATACGGTCAAATTGAGAACCTCCTCCTTTTTTCGTCGGTTAAAAAGTAAATACAAATTATTTTCCATTTGAATATCGTTAACGATGAAATTTACAATAAAGTCAATGATAAGTGAAAAAATACTAATACTAAATTGTATAACGCCATCAGTATATAATTTACAGACACGTTACAAGCACCAAGTCAAGAACAAAAAAGTACCAAATATTTTAAATAAAATAATACAGACTGGATTTCTTTATTCACACTATTTTCTACTTATTATTTATTTTCTAAAAAATATAAACTGTATTTGAAACTCTCACTTCTTGTAATCACCCTTTATTACTACAAAACAGCAATTACAGAATTGTTTAATTCTATCGAAGGACAATTTGACGATTCTGTCATTGTTGTCATTCTAAGTTATTGATATTGATTTAACTTAAACAAATAATGTTTTGAAGTCAATTTGTTAACATACGGGTTGAAACTGCGGGCTGCCATTACCAATTTTAAAACTTGTTGGAGCTTTACTTACTCTACTTTTTGAAATATTTAGTTACTAGCAGCACCCTGCGGTTTCACCCGCGTAAGTCCCGATCCCGTGGGAATATCGGGATAAAAAGTGGCCTATGCGTTAATCTAGGTATCCAGTTATCTACATACCAAGTTTCATCGCAGTCGGTTCAGCGGTTTTTGCGTAAAAGAGTAACAAATATCCATCCATCCATCCATCCAAACTTCCACATTTATAATATTAGTCCGATTAGTTCGATTATTGCACATCAAATTTGTCGTCATTTGTTACACTCTCCACAAAAGTAAAATAGCGCACACCCTGACGCACACACACATTTTTTCTGTGACCAGATTGGCTCAAGGACATCAATTTTAATTTAGCTTATTCATTTACACGCTACTATCACACTGTACACGGTAACATATTATCAGAACTATCGCAGTACGAACCGGCAGCCTAAAATTCAGGACAGAGTGTCTTATGTCTCTCCACATACTTAGGGATAGTGCATTGCCGCTTAGGTTAACACACACCCGTTTTCGTGACCAGATTGGCTCGAGGACATCTGAACTTTAGGATACCGCGTACATTAAACTAAAATTTAGAACAGATTATCTCATATCTCTCCACACAAGTAAAATAGCGCACACCTTGAAGGCACACACATTTTTTTTCTGTGACCAGATTGGCCCGATGACATCTAAATTTTAATTTAACTTACTCATATAGATAGATAGATAAAGTCTTTATTCATGAACCATTTTATAAGTTTACATATTGCTCCACAAAACCGAATAAACGGTTTGTCGGTGTGGTGGAAAAGGTACTTGATAAATCGCTTTTGAATATTTTCAATACGGTCGATATATTTGTGATTACAAGGATTCCATATCTGACACACATATTTCAAATAACTCCTGACAAAGGTACAGTATAAGATTTTAAGTGTTTAAGCTTCAGTAAAATTAATAAATAGTCTCATTATAGAGCCAAGTGATTTCAGCGCTTTTTTGACAATAACATCAACATGTGTCTCAAAGAAAAGCTTGCAGTCATGGCAATATACCTAAGTCACGTAAAGTGGTACTTCTTGGTAAGGTTATACCTCCCAGTGTGTATTTAGTGGATATAGATGCCAATTTTCTAGTATATGTCAGAACTGAGCATTTTGAGGGGTTTAGGTCCAGTTTGTTAGTTCGACAATAATCTTCAAACGGCAGAGGTCATTTTGAAGAGCTGTCACATCATTAGGTGATGATATAGTGTTAAATATTTTCATATCAGATGATATGAGAATATTTAACACTATATCATCACCTAATGATATGACAGCTCTTCAGCAGCAAAACACAGGAGTTAGGACGAATGCAAGTATAGCTCGATGTCGTTGACATATATGATGAATAATACGGGACCAAGCAGAGAACCTTGAGGAACTCCACTAGGCACAAGAACCCAGCTAGAAATATATTTGTTAAGTACAACTGCTTGTGACCTGTTATTTAGAACCATCTTAGTAGATCCCCATGTATTCCGATGTCATGTAATTTCTTTAATAAGATATTGTGTTCAATTCTATCAAATGCCTTGCTGTATTCTGTAATACACAACATCAATCTGTCCACCATTATCCATAGCCTGAGTGACATAGTCATTAAATAAAACTAGGTTGGTTACTATTGAACGGTTCTTCAGAAAACCATGCTGGAACGGGCTAAGAGATTTAGAAACGGCTGCGTAAAGTTGCATATATATATATATATATATATAATTTTATTATGGACTCTATCCCGCGCGAAGAATCAGCGCAAGAATTCCGCCAAAGTCAAGTGTTTATATACATCGAAACATTTTATTTCATTACAAAGTCATGGTATTTATTTTGTATGTTTCATAATGTTTAAAGTTGACAGGTGGCAGCTGATTAAAGTGTGCGTCAAAGAGTATACAAACACTACGTGTGTGCCATGTACGTAGGCCATAAACAATATAATAAAAGTTGACCATGAAATTGATGTAAGAATACCTACCCGTAGTGTTTGTATACTCTTTGTACTTTACCTACGATCGACCGCGACCGAACTAACAAATACACCAAAGAGTTAATTGTTTGTAAGTGGAGTATAATATAATGATGATGATTACTTTCTGGACGCTTTCTTTCTATCAACAGAGATATCTAACATTTCACGGGTACGACGAAATTATTATGTCGGACTTGATTTAACTAAAATTAGATGTTGTCTCGGCCAGCAGACCTAATGCCAATAAAGGTAATATGCCAAAATAGAGGCACTGCCAAGTATTTTAAAGAGTTGTGATGGTTGGATATATCCTCAAAAACGTGGACAGTTTAACTCAAATTTCATCGTGTTTATAATTCGTTTATTTGTAAATTCATTTAAAAATTCATGTTGTTGCTTCTAATCTTTTCTCCTTCTTCGTCTTCAAGTCTTCGTAAATCTCTTCCAGACTTCTCGCTTTAGTTTCAGGTAATGAAATAATTGTGTATACAACAGTTAATAGGCAGACTGCTCCAAAGAAGTAAAAAGCGACGTAAGGCCCAATACTTTTTATGACTTTCTTGAAAAATAACATTTGTAAGAAGTCAAAGATAGACGCTACCGCCATTGTCACTCCCATGATAGTACCACGATACTGAAAAAATAAAATAGATAACGATATTACAAAGTAATATATATTGTAAAATCATTAATAAGATTAGCAGATCTTAAAAATATAGCAGAAAAAAAAACCATACAACGCTATAGTTTACATACATATATATTTTCAAGTAATATTGTTGATCGGTCAGATTTCATGGCATACATTTTTGAATCGTTTTTGGTTATGCACATTATAACAAATGTATAATTTTTCAATATCTTGAAAAATTTCAAATATAATATTACTATTACATATTGCATATACCTATTGCTAATTGCTAGTTTACGTTTTGTAATAGTTAAGACCCTACTGGGTCTAGCTTGCAATGCTACCACGTTAACATAAAACATAATCATGTTTAAATAATGTCACCAAATTCTTATTTCATACCACTATCCTTGTTTAGAAAAATCTAAAGGCAAGGCAACCATACTTTGGTGTAAAAATATTAAAAACTCACCTTGAATGAAAACAACTCCGCGTTTAGGACCACGGATATAGGTTGCAAACCAAACGCATCACAGAATATGCAAATACAAAGGGTAACAATGGGTAGCCAAGATGGCGCGAATACACCATTTTCACGCACCAAAAACCACGATGCAAGCGCACACATACTCAGACCTGATACCAAGGATGTTATAATCAAAAGAACCTGTGAATAGAAATGAGCTAAATTAATAATAAATTTGTATTTTCTCTAATAATAAAAAAAATAACTCCCACCCTTATAATGATTCCTGTGTCGCAGGGGACTTTAGAAAAATTTAAACATGTACACAAAGAATATGCAGACTAGCGACAACTATTTGTGGATGACACATATTTTTGTACCGTGTGGGAACCGAACCCACTCACCACGGCTTAGGCAAGGCAAGACAAGGCGACCACTTTACACACATTGCGCCATGCATGCAGTGCAGAAACTGTAGTTTAAAAAACCTAAAAAAAACACACGTTTGGTTGGTATTAAAGCGTGTTTTTTGTACAATTTTTATTTTTTACTCTTGTATTATCATCGATCTTTGATACGTTAAATATACGTTGGTCACACTGAATGTTTTTAAAAAAGGCCAGTAAGAAAAGCAGACGATGAAAATTTTATTTAAATTTTGCATTAGGAACTCTTTGGGAAGGACATCTTTTATTCGTAGTTTTTTCTCTTTCCTAGGCTCTTATGTTTATAATAAAATAAATAAGCTTAATAATATTTATCATTTAAACAAAACAGCAGCCAAAAAATTAATTTATCAATGGCTCAGTAAACTACCCTATGACAAAACAGAAAACATATTAATAATCCCAAATTAAAAATAAATACATTTAAATTACCGGAAAATTTTCCACAAAACTTCATATAATACCACACACACATAAGAATATACCCCATTAACACACACATAAATACTCCATCACTAAACTTACTGGCTCATACCCACATTCATATACACACATTACACCCCAACACACACACACGTACTCACACACATACAGACACACACACATACACATATGATGAAAGACTAATTTTTCAATATTTACTTAGAAAGCATTAACCTGCCCACTGCACTAAATAGATATGTATATGTATATGTATATATATGTATTGTATTTTAGTTTACTAATATGATATACCTATCAGAGTTTCGGGATTGGAGGCGCTGTGTGCTGGAATATATAGGCTTTAAACCTAGTTCAGCTGCAGATGTATATTATACGAGATACAATATTTTGTTTGACACAAATTTGTTAAACAAAATGGTGTACAGTAAATTGTAAGATTTTTTGGGCTAATAAATATTATTATAATCTGTAGATGTTTGATGATTTCATATGTCATTTGTTTTTACAATTTGGAGGCAATTTAAAAAGTGTCTGTCATGCATTTAAATGGATTTGACTAGAGACAATTTTAGCTCAAAGATTTATTACAACTTTCGTTGCGGTCTTACTCAACAACAATGTCACGATAGACTTCGATTGGCATTTCATTACGAAGGCCTATTTCATGCCACTGTTTACAACTGGTTTAATGAGTTTAAACGTGGTCGAAGCAAACTCACTGATGATTCTCGAGAAGGACGTCCTTCTACGGTGACCACTGAAGATAACGCGAGTGCTGTGCGGCTAATGATAGAAGCTGATAGATATCAACAGATTCCGTGTTTTAGGCATTGGTATGAGTCAAGTACAAAAAGTCTTACATCAACATTTAGGCATCAGCAAGCTTTGTACTAGATACCTCATAACTTGACGGAAGATCAAAACCGCCGTCGTTTGGATTGTTGCCGATCAATGCTTGAAAAGTATGACGGAGGTGCTTCGAATGCTCTAATAACATCGTCACAGGTGATAAAAGCTGGATATATTGTTACTAACCCGAAACGAATGTTTCTATTTGAAGATTTACCAACAAAAGTCACGTCAGTCAAATAAAGAAGAGCAGAAGTCAAGAGAAAGAGATGATTGCCTCATTCTTTTGATGGACGGGTCATTTCGCAAAAAACATTCTAGAAGATAAAACGACTGTTATTGCAGATTGGTATGTAGGTCATTGTCAACCACGACAACGCTCCAGCTCACTCCGCCAGACAGACTATCGCATAATAATAATAATAACTTTACACATCTCACACACGGCTGTCTGATCCCAAACTAGTTCTGACTAGTTACATACTTACTGACTAGTACCTGTACTATGGTAACCAGACTGCTGATAAACAAAATTATATATTTCTAAATATATATATATATATTATAGATAAATCACGCCCAGACACAGAACAAATTATCGTCATCATCATCATCTCATCAGACAATTATTTGTCCTGGGTGAGAATCGAATCCACGACCTCTGGCTTAGCAGTCAGCGTCACTAACCAACCACTACCAACAGGCCAGGATATTTGTCTATCGAAGGTGTGGAGCTAGTGAATCATCCTCCTTACAGTAAGTACCTGGCACCTTGTGACTTCCATTCATTTTCAAAAATAAAAGATAAACTTAGAGGAATTCAGTTTATGAACCCTGAAGATTCCGTGGCTGCGTTTCAAAAAGGCGTGGAAGAAATTCCTAAAGAAGAGTGGGCTCACTGCTTCAGTCAATGGTTCCATCGCATAGGACGGTGCTTAGAAAAGAATGCAGACTTTTTTGTTTTCCAAAAACTTTCAGTGTGACCCCCGTATGTTGATACGATAATTTTTCAAGTTAATCGTACATTTAGAAGTTGTACGAAAAGTACGTTGAAAGATTCGATTACATAGAAAGATCAAATTAATATATAGTAATAAAAAGAAAATAAAATCAATGTGAGGAAGGCGTAGTCATAGTTCAGGATCAATTAAAAGGTTGCACGATGCAGAAACTGTAACTACTACGTCATTCAGCTGGTCCTCGTTAGATAATATGTTTTTACTAATAATCATAATATAACTTGTCAGAGACGCCTCAGGTCATTTACTTTTTAGCTACAATTTTCTATTAATACTTTTTTGGCTTTGTCACCTTTCTTCCAAGTTTCTCCACCAAGCCAAATGTCATCATTGATCCAGCTACTTGTACTACTCCTAGCATCATTGCTTGTTGGTTAGGAGATAGTATGAGTCCAGTGTTATTTGAGGCCAAAGCAAAGATCTCTCCTGCAAAGTTAAGCACAGGGATGGCACCGCAGACTTCTCGAGCTAAAGTTATTATCAGAGCTATCCTGAATGCTCTAAACAGAATCTTATCGGTCACTGGAATAGAATATTAAAATTTATTAAATCTCATTTCTTTTTTAATTAAAAAAATATTAAAAATATTTACGATGTGCACTTTATCTTTATACATTCCACCTGCTTTCATAACAAACGGAGGTATTATTACCTCGCAATTCAAACATTCTTAACTTGTAAACGGATAGTATTTTTTTTCAAAAATTCTTTTTGTAAATGCATGCTAGAGTCATGCTCTTTGAGTGATTTAAGTAAGTGTTCCATTGTCATATACACACTGTATACAGGTATATCAGAATTTTCAGACCCAACTAATATCTCTTTATGTTCGTATAATTTTCTGCAGTCTTGTTTTGCTTAAGTCTTATCCAGGTTTCGTCCTTGGCCCTGGTCATTGTTCGTGACATCCGAAAACTTATCTAACATATCAATCTCATAGTGTTGTTTGTGTTACAATGTTTTAGTAAAAGTATTTTGACTGCAAAACTGGCAAATGCTACTGTAATGCTGAATAATTTCGGGAATGAAAAGACTTCAAATACAGTTGGGCTTTAAACAAGTCCATACTGATGCGGAACTGTAATACAGATAATTAGTTTGATTGAAATGGTTCCTGATCCCATTTAGCAAAAACATAACAGTGGGTCAGAGACCTGCGCATGATCAAGTATAAACATGCAACTGTATATTTATATTTTATTAATACAATTGAACTAGAAATCTTACTACATTGTAAGATTTCTAACCCAACAATAAACGAAATCTTCACAAGAAAAAACCTTTTGTTACTTGTAATCTTACATGAAAGATAGTCATTCCTAAACATTTAACAATATACATTCAATCCATTATATTATCAAATTTCAATATGGGCAAACGAATAAGAATGAATTTAGCCTTCAACTAAAATTAAGACGAGTCAAATTTAAAACGAAGTTGTTCGACAAACCTAGATTAATCTGCTTAATTATTTTACATGTGTCATTGTGTTCTTAGTTTATGAACTTATTAGGTCATAATCTGAGTACAGTAAAGAAAAGTAATCCTATTAATAAACAAAATACACTCACCAATAGCTTTGAATACAAATTTGCTGCTTCCAATATCTCTTAATTGCTCTTTTTTAAGTTCCTCCAGTTCATTTAAAACCATCATATCATCCTCTCTCCGACACCTGAGCCATGCTAATGCCTTGGTAGCTTCCTGAAATAGATATTCTGTTCTCATCTCACATCGTCTGCTAACCCTTTTTGCCATTTTATTTGGAGGCGGTGCAATGTTGTCTTCTTATATAATTATTTTTTTCTCATCTTACACTTTACTGTAGTGTAGTGGCATCGAACCAGCAGATGAAATCTAATATTTTTTCACAGGAATTCCCGGAAGACCCCTCCGATCTCAGGCCTGACCTCACCTGGGTAGCACGCGGTCTCATTTATTCAAGGCAAAGCTACGAAAACTCAGTCATCGTTTTACACTCTCGTTTAGATATGTTCTTGTTAAAAGTGAATGTTTAGCCTTAATACGTTTGCAGTAATCTAAGAGAATACTAAGAATATAAAGAAGAAAAAATAAAAGGTAGGTATTGATAATGATTAGACATACGAATTATCTATTTTGTTTAAATTGTGTGGACACCAGTGTTAACTTTATTCTAAGGCTTAACATTAATATAATGTTGTTTACCTTAATACAGCCTTTCTTCAACAGATAAGATGGTGACTCAGGCATCATCGTAAAAAGCATCAGGTGGACTGTAGGTAGGGTTATGCAAATCCATAGTATCGTGTGATAGTTAAAAAAATCACCTATGATGTACAAAAATAAATTACCCGTAGTATGAAATAGGATTACCTGAAAAGCAATAATTGGCTATAAAGTTTGGTTACCTACATTTCAGGTATTTTTATTATTACAATTGAGGTAAAATAACAAAATATTTTATTGCCACCTAACTAGTTATAAATTGCAAACATAAATTGTTGTATACTTCCTCAATATCAGATCAGAAAAAAGAAAATTAGATCACGAAAAATCTTTTATAAATTGCATAAATATTATGTTTTAGAATGACTGAAAATAGGAAACCAAGTAGCACTTTTAGTAATTAACGCTATAAAACTAATGTTTTCATAAACCATTCATGGCAGATATGATTAGTAAATTTAAAATATTTAAATTGGAGTTATAACCAATACTGTCTTACTAAATAGGATTTCAAATAAAAGAAATATAAGTATAATTTTATACCATGCACCCAAGCATGCCTCGAATTACATCTTCACTAATCTCTTTGGTGTAGAGAGGACAGGTGACGTAGGCACCACCCATCAACACACCGACCAGTGCACGGGCCAAGATAAAAGCCCAAGTACTCATTGATGACAGTTTGATTGCCCAACAAGCCTGAAACAATCCATTTCAAAATTTTGTAAGAATAAATTAATTGTAAACATTGTAAATTAAATAAAAGTTTTTAATTTTAAAAAAATCTATGTAAAACAGCGGAATAATAATAATAATAATGACACGGCACGCATAGTGAGGAGGTTTCTGTCTCTGGAACCCTAACCACCGGTAGCTTGGTCCCTGTACCCGATACCGGTGGGACACTATTTTTTATATTTTTAAATATATTTTTTTATATAATGTATTTAAAAATGTAATTTATATGTATTTAAATGTTAATAAAGATAATAATGATATGATATAATAATCGATCAACACCTTAAGAGGCTCGCGTTAGACGGCTGGATCAAGGGACTTATGCAGAAGGCAGTTCTCCTCGACACGGCCCGTAAAGTGAGGAGGTTCCTGTCTTTGGAGCCCTGACCACCGGTGTCTTGGTCCCTGTACCCGATGTCGGTGGTACACTATTTTTTATATTTTTAAATATATATTTTGTTTTATAGGTATTTAAAAATGTAATCAATAAGTTTTACGATAAATAAAGAGAATAATAATAACTTTATTTTCATAAACACAGGGATATATTACAACATTTATTTTGGAGACTCCTTTTAAGCATGTAGAATGCCTGTGCCAGGAGTCTCCGCTCTTCCGTACCTACCTTACAATACCTATGAATTACATAAAAATAACCTCAATACCGAGAATGAAACAAAAAATAAAAATAAAATAAACATGCATTTACAAAAAAAAAAACACACGGATACATACTCCAACCAAAATACACCTTCTATTAACTTTTAAACTTTCGCGTTCCATGATATAACTATGTATACAAACGGTTAGCCTGTGACCACGGCCAGTGCAACCTGGTCGAAACGTCAGGCCATTCAGAGGTATGTAATATCTTTTCGTGATCGCGTTAATTCCCGTTTAAATACATAATTACACCTTTTATTTACCGTTTGCTCATTGAAAGATACAACTTCGAAACAATAATCACTCATCAGTGATCACTCAATCAATACATACTTGTACAATGTCAAGACAATAGGACTCTTTTTTTTAAGTTCATACAGTTACTTACACGATACCTATGCCTAAAATCAGTTCTTAGTTTTTAAATTTTTTAATTTTGTCGGTCTGTTCCGGCCAATCTCCAGAACAGGCAGACCGACCACCATGGGACCTTCACTAGCAGATAGTTGGTGTGGCCAGTATAGTACATTTATTAGGAGTAACTTAGGCTACCCCCACCCTTGAAAAAGAATTAGGGCTCCGCGCAAAACATATAAATATGAACACGCCAGCGAAGTATCGCAGTAACTGCTATAGAGAATACATAAGCACAGAAATTGAACTTCCAAGACAAGACATAAGGAATATATGTTTCGTCCCTGTCCATTCCTAAAATATTTTTTAATTTCTTGAGAGACTACATATTACGTATATGCCTGCCTCGACTCATTATGGCTACATTTGGGTCTTCCCGTTTTGGTAAGAAGGATATTGATAAATGGCGAAAATATGAAAATAATATAGAAAAAAAAAAACAAAATTCAGTTCAATACTTACGATACCTGCTGCTGATAAGATAAATATGGCGTTTTTCCTTCCAATTCTGTCTCCAATAAAAGCCATTAATAGATCTGATGGTATACATACCAGGTACGCAGCAGATGCCATCCATGATACCTGTAAATTTTTCTAGACATAGTAAAATAGTTGCAGAATATATTTATGTTGACCGTAGGGGTTCTGACTGATTTTGACAAGGATAAAAAAATTGTAAACTTACGTTTGGCACAGAATGAATGAATAAGAACGTAAACAGAAAGAAGTAAAGAGCATTCCATATAGAATAAAACTTTAAAAGAAACAATGCCAAATTAGAAAAGATAATTGCGATTGAACAATGTTGGCTAACTTAGCAGTGTTTGAACACAAATTTGTATGCATGTATCTTCCTTTCCTTTGTTTAATAAAAAAAAGATATCTTCGTAGTGTAATGAATAGGTTCGTCAGAATTTTGAATTAAAAAACTTGATGTAAGTGAAATTGACTCATATTAGAAGAGAAAAACCGAGACAAGTGCGATTCTTACTCGCGCACCGAGGATTCCGTAAGATAACAAACTTGTATGTAAATAGTACGTCAATCTCGGAAATCAATTCTCAAAGACTTTTGCCTGCCTTTTTCGAAACTTAACTTTGCGGTTGCGATGTCTGACAAAGTCAACAATCCAACCGCAAAATATAAGTTTGTCATCACAAAAACTATTTTTTTATGTGATATAATAACAAATTAACGACTTTCGGTTTTTTCTTCTACTTTTGCTGTCACCTTTTTTCATATTTTATACCTTGCTTTTTACCAAATTTCATGATTCTCGGTCAATGGGAAGTAGGTACTCTATAAGTTTTTATTTATCTGCGAAATGTTAAAATTTGTTTAAATCTAAGGCTTAATGACCGTACCTTTTGATTGCGTTAACTTAGAACCTTGATTTTTTTACAGCTTCAAGAGACCGCTGACATAAGTATTTGATGTTAATTTCAACTTGATGCCTCCACGGGCTTTTGAGGAAAAGGGTCTTGGTTGAAGGTTGACAGATATAACAACAAATTAACGACTTTCGGGTTTTTTCCTTTACTTGTGCTGTCAGACCTTGCTTCGTACCAAATTTCATGATTCTAGGTCAATGGGAAATACCCTATAGGTTTGATTTACCTGCGAAATGTTCAAATTTGGTCAAATCTAAAGCTTAAGTGGCCATATCTTTTGATTGCGTTGACTTAGAAGCTTGATTTTTTTAAACTTTAAAGGGACCGCAGACATACGTATTTGGTATAATTTCAACTTGATGCGTCAACGGGTTCCTGAGGAAAATGGTTTTGACAGACAGACAGACAGAGGGACAACAAAGTGATCCTTTTTTTCCTTTTGAGAAACGGAACCCTAAAAATAAGCTATTCAAGATATATTTCAACTAATATTATAAACGTGAAAGTTTGTGAGAATGTATGGATGTTTGGTCCTCTTTCACCAAAAAAATATAGAACCGATTGCGATGAAACCTTTTTTTTTATGGAATAGGGGGCAAACGAGCAGACGGGTCACCTGATGGTAAATGACTACCGCCGCCCATGGGTCCCTGCAACTCAAGAATCACAAGTACGTTGTCAGCCTTTAAGAGGTAGGGGAAGGGTGGAAGAGGGGGAGAGAAGGGGAAGGAAGGGTTAGGGCCCCCATTAACCTCACTCACTCGGCGAAAGCAAATTGCTTCACTGCCGGTTTTCTGTGAGGCCGTGGTATTACACCGGTCGAGCCGGCCCATAAATGCCAAAGTATGGCTCTTCCACGATAAAACTTGGTATGTAGATAGCTAGATACCTGGATTAACACATAGGCTTTTTATCCCGATATTCTCACGGCATCGGAACTAACGCGGGTAAAACCGCGGGGCGCAGCTAATGTCTAAATATAAATTCTTATTATTTCCTTTCTAACCTCCATGTCCGTCAACGGTTCAGCTCTAGGGCCGTCTTCTGACTGCAGCAACAGCGTCATAGGTGACATCCATCCTATAGCGGTGCCATACACGAATACCGGTATGTTTACTGCAAAGGATATAAACAGTATGTACGAAATAATACTGATAAATGTCGAGAACCGAGATAGAAAAATCCTGTAGGTAAGATAATCACAATTATATAATGTGTGTCATTGGGAAAAGAGTTTAATCTTATGAAGACGTCTTGCAACGGACAAAAATATAATTAAAGATTCGGCAAGTAGTGCACTATTTGCCGAGTCTACTTATATTTGTCCGTTGTATGTGTTTTTATTGATATGTTTTTTAAATGAATGAAAAATAATAAATCAAATAATACTTACTAAGTATAGCACATATCACTACGTTAACTCGGCTGCCTTCATTAAATATAAGATAATATCCCTTCCTCATGTTGTTAATTTATTTATATATAATATATGTATATATTTATATTATTTACTATATCATTTTGTTCTTCACTTTTAACACAATCCTGTTTGAATGCCCAGCTCCAGGTGTATGGTTGGTGTTCTTGACTGGATGTGTGTTGGTGGTTGGTGAAAAGATAAATATTAGCAGTAGTAATAGTATTTTTCTTTATAATATTTTTAGCGATGTGCACGTGTAGGTTGTTGTTGAGCGAGTGTATTGGCCCGCGCCGAGCTTGCCTCACCCGGTCGGAGATGAAGGTCACTGAACCGGTTCGGTGCCACGGCGCGCGCGGCCCGATGAGACGCAGGAACATATTCCCCCGGGTTGAAGACTGGAGGACTTCTTTAGGACGCAGTCTACGATGCTTTGCTACGATGTTCGAAAGGCTTGCTCTTATATGCTCAAAAGACCTTTGGACGACTTTCCAATGACGGAAGGGCCCCTGCTGAGTTTCTGAAGGCGGCTGCTGAGTAACTCCTAATGTCGGAAGGACCGCTGATAATTTCTTGACAATCGAAGAACCATTGTTTGAGTGCCAATTTCCAGGTGTTCGGCTGATGTTCTTGACTGGATGTGTGTTGGTGATGCAATTAAAAGATAAATGCGTTGAAGATTGTAAATAGGTAAAATGTATCTTTATAATATTCTTTAGCGATGCGCACTCGTAGGTTATTTATTGTTGAGCGAGTGTGTTGGCCCACGCCGAGCTTGCCCCGCCCGGTCGGAGATGAAGGTCGCGGAACCGGTTCGGTGCCACGGCGCGAGCGGCCCGATGGTCTCATCGGGCCGCGCGGGCCGTGACAGGAACCATCCAGATATTGAATTCAAATTCAATTCAAAAGCATTTATTTAATTAAGACACTAAGTGACATTTATGAACGTTAAATTGAAGCTACTGTTAAAAATCATAGATCAACGCAAACAGACGCCACAGCACATACTGAATTGTCGAGGTAAATTAGGCGAAAACACCAAAATCTACTGCCTGCTTGTGTCGATCTATAACTTCCAGTTTCCAAAACGCGTAGAGCCTTATGAGAAGAATACTGGCAAATAAACTCATGCCCACTCTTTTTAAAAGTCAGATCTTCAGGTACGATAGCATTGGTATTACATGTGCTGTTGCCACTTGAATTTCATTTTATTGAAATGCTCCAAAAACTAACGTACAAAAAAAAAAAAATAATAAAATCACTCAGTGATACCGTTGAAAGTTTGAACTTATTAAACATAGAAATCATTCAAGGTGCACATCTATCTTCGTTCAGTTACAAAATCTACTGTTAAAAATAATTCGTGACTGGATTAAGAGGCTAGAGTTGCAGTTGAACGAACCAAAATAATAGTTTAGGCTAAAGCATCGCTGACTAGGCCGACCAGTCACCCCAAGCAGCACCCGTTCACGAGTATGACGCATGGACCAGCCATCATCTCCTTCGCCATATCAAAAGGAAAGAAACAACCCGCCCCATGACGACGTCGCAAGCAATGACATTTTAGTGAGCATGACGAACCATAGTCGAGATACTGATAAAAAATTATTACTAGTCAAATTACCATAATAATCGTCACGCATTACTTTCAACTAACAATGGTTTGTTAATAATTTACTTAATTATAAGACAAAGAAGTTTGTGTATATATACCTAATGACACCTTAAGCCCAAGATTGTTTGTCGTTTAGATAATCGTTGATCGTATAGTAGGCTTCACAAAATAACCTTACTAGGAAAGCCTAATAAAGTGATTTTTCACAGTAAACTTGAATTTTTCTACAGGAAGGTCGATTACATCTAAAGGAATTTTATTATAAAAACGTATACCAAGACCTTCGAACGAGATGTGTACCTTATGTAAGCGATGATAGGTACCAACGAGTTTAGACTTGTTTCTTGTATTAATATTGTGTATAATATCACTGTTTTCCTTATAGTCATTGATGTTGTGCCCAACAAACATAATATTTGCAAATATATTCTGTGATGCAACAGTTAAAATACCTACATCCTTAAACAACTCTCGAAGAGAGACTTTAGCACCTAAATTGTATATTGAGCGGATGGCTCGTTTTTGAAGAATAAAAATCGTTTCAACATCAGCCGCCTTGCCCCAAAGTAGTATACCATAGGACATGACGCTATAATAGGACTTTATAATTTTTATGTCCTACTTTAATTTACATTTAAACTTACAAGTCTGTTTTCATAATTTAGAGATATTTTGACTAAATTTTGTTTTAACTTTATTCTAGCGTGACACTCACAGATGTATAAGAAGCTACTCGTTGCTTTGAATAACTGTATACCATTGTTTGTAGCGCAGTTGATTGGATATAATTTGCTATTTGACTGAAAACAATTATATCTTATTATAGATTGTTCTATATCACCATAAACAGTCCAGCTATGGCAGTTCATTAGATTAAATTTGGTGCTAAATATTACATAACATTATAAAGTACATTTGAAACTGGATTTAAGATGCTTCATTTAATCGACAGCAGATATGAAACTTTATGAGCTGTACGGAAAGTTGCGTTATCTTAGAACTCAAAATGAACAAAAACCCAAAAGAATTAAGTTGAAGGTGTTGGAGATTAATTTATAAAATAAGAGGGAAGCCTCTTTAGTACTTCAGGAAGCAAGAGATAGAACAGAGAAAGTACCACAAACTTGAGCAATTCTTAATCTATACTAATATATAATGCTGAAGAGTTGGTCGTTTGTTTGCTTGAACGCGCTAATCTAAGAAACTACTGGTCCGATTTGAAAAATTCTTTCAGTGTTGGATAGCCCATTTATCGACAAAGGCTATAAGTTATATATCATCACTCTACAACCAATAGTAGCGAAGCAGTGACCATAAACGCAAGTAAAACTGCGGGGACGGCTAGTGATAATATAATGATGTTATTTGATTCCAATAGTATGCCAGAAATACATGCTAAATAACCCAAGATCCACATAGTACACTCAGCCACTCCAGGGATGTTGAGTCAATTTATACCTTGAGAGTTGCAGTTAGTCCTATTGAAGCTATAACATTAACTTTTGCGCGTGTGTGCAACTGATGGATATGCAAGACTGGAAAGTAAAACAATTTAAATAAAACTCGTTATAATACTATTCTTACATAATTTTTTTATCAGTCACAAAAAAATTGTACTTAATGATGATGATTATTTTATGACAGAGAATAGGCAACAAATTTGTTTTACTCTAACTGTGATTGATGTAGGCACTGTACAATTTTGCAAAGTTTCTTTTTAACAACTATAACAGAAACAAGTAGCCTAGTTTAAGAGACAATGGTGGCAATTCTGTTGTTCCCTACACTAAACTAAAACTTCACTAAAAATCTTTTTTTTTAGTCAAGAGATATCGAACATGCTATTCTGTTGTTTCGTTGAATTAAATTTAGTTCTTACTATGACAGCACTAAATTTGATTCTGAAATGACTAAAAGGTAAGTACGAGAGTGTTGCTGCTACTCAAAAGTAAAGAATGAATGACAAAGAGTGATAGAATAAAATCTTCTGAAACAATATTTTTAGGTATTTGAATGCCTGTAAATGTTTGTTTACGAACATTATAAATTATGTACCAAACAAAGTACCATATTTCCCGCTCATAGCTTAGTAAATACTGTTTTATTGAGTTCACATAGCTGGCAACCCACCATAAATTCTTTTTTGTGATCTATGTAATTAACAGCTAATAATGAATCTATGCAAGTCAAGCTGACATATCCAAAATAAATATATTCTATTTACTTGTTTATTTTTTTAAATAAGTCTCGTTATAAATAATAAATCAATTAAGATAAAGGATAATAATAGAAAAAAGAGTAACTTGTGAAACGCATCAACAATAACCTAGAAATGGCGAGAGGTAAGAAATTATTCATTGTTTTATTTGAAAGATAATATTATTTGTAAAATTGTTTTCTTCTTGCTTTTACTGTATTTAACATTAAGACAATTTAATCGCTTTAATCACATTTTTCACCATGTCAATTTCATTTTTTGAGGTAATCAGACAAATCAAAACGTAAAGGAATTTCAAGCATGTTTATCGAACTATCTCTACAAACTAAGCTGTGTAATGTAGTGACTGCTGTAACCACTGTACAGCAATGGCTGCATGTACGAGTAAGTGTTGTTTGTTAAAACCATAAGTAATTTTCAATAATTTTAGCATAATCATGTGTTCATACTTTCTTGTAAATGTCGTGAAGAGCGTTTGAAGATATACCTTCACGTTCACGAAATAATAAGTAAATATTAAAATCAGAATTTATACAAAATACAGGATATGGTTCAAGTATGTGAACGGTCTCTTTTCTTTATATATATATTTCTTCTGTACGTCCTGAACTCCTCCTAAGCGGCTAGACCGATTTTAATTAAATTTTTTGTGTCTTCAGGTGGATTCGAGAATGGTTTAGATTTACAATTGGACCCAGTAGATGGCAATGCGATAGGGTTACAGGAATAATGACAAATTTTAATGATTTTTTTTGTGTGTCTTTACGTGAAATAGAGAATAGTTTAGATTTACAATTGGACCCAGTAGATGGCGCTGCGATAGGGATAGATAGGAAAATTTACAAATGCAGACGAAGTTGCGCGGGACAGCTAGTGTATTTATAAGATTGATATAACAAACAAGTACACAGGCTACCTGATAATAAACAGTTACCATCAATGTGAGCTTGCATAATTCCATAGAAAAAGGATTCTTGAAATTTATTCTTTTTCTAAATGTATCATACTGCTACTTAAAGCCAATATTATGAGATTGCTAGTTCCCAGATTGGTCTTGTACATTTGTGCAATTGAATGACATAACTTTAGTATTTCCTCATATCATAATATGTTTATACTAATACTTTGTGATTTATTTTTGTCTAGATTTGGAGTGTATGGGTGGCAAAAGTGAAAACAAAGGGGGGTAACATCTGTGATTCAATAAGGGCAACAGAAGAAGGACTAACTGGATCTGATCTTACAGATATAGTGAAATATATTAATAAATGTACTAGATATCATAGGGACTGCCTCCATTCCAGGATTCCTTGTTGAGTTGATTATATCATGTTAAAAATTTTAATTCTTATTTGTTAATGTTAATTGTTGATTATATTAGTAATAAAAAACAAAGCTTTAATTAAAATAACATTTACTAGCAGTTTAATTTAAATGTGTTTGAATCAGTTCTTCCTGAATATGCCATGCCTGTATCAAGAAACCTTGGTCCTCTTTGCAAAATATTAGAATCATGATTCTCCTCATCCACATCATATTCGTTATCATCTGGAAATGTAGAAATACAATAATTATAATTTTGTTTTGAAAAAATAATCTAAATTAGAGTTTTATTTTTCCATTGAAGTCATCAAAAACATGGTAAAGAGGGTGCAATATCCTAAAATGATTTGTTTGCTCTGGCTGGTAATGAAGGCAGCGATGGCAATGTAGACAATTAAATTTATTTTTGAGCCGTCCATTACACATTTCCAAATTATTTCTGACTCTAGCATAACAGTTATTGAAGGCATGGTTGTATGTAACGCCATAAAACTACTCAGAAAAAAAACAACAGAAGTTTACCCAGATACTGCTCGCACTGAAGCTACGCTCAAAGATGAACTGTGCTACCGTGCTTACTAAAGTGATTACCCAGATACTGCTAGTACAGAAGCTATGCCCAAAGGTGGACTGTGCTACCGTTCCTTATGAAGTAATTGCCCAGATACTGCCAGTACTAAAGCTAAGCCCTAAGATGGACTGTGCTAGCGTGCCCTTCTGAAGTAATTTTCAAAATAAGTAAGTGTACTCACGGCCAACAGCTAGTATAATAATAATCAACATTAATCTAACTCAATTAAGGTACAGATAAGATTATAGGTTGCAGTCAATTTAAATTTAGTATTTAAATGGTTAGTTTATTATTTAGGTATGTTAATTACAGTTAATCAACAATTAGCCTATTGCAGTCCACTTTTGGATATATGCCTCTCACCCGCATCCAGTCTATCCCAGCTACCTTGTTATTATTACAGTTTATTAGTGATTATTATAAATGTGGAATATACTCATAACCTGACAGTTAATACTGTAAAATCCTTTTCTATTATAAAACATATTTCCAGGTACAGTAAAACGAGTTATTGGTGGTTTTGCTATTGCAATATGTGTCCCATCTACTGCACCTATGGTGTTGGGCATAATGACCAATTCTTAAAAGCTAAAAATTTCATCAATATTTACAATTTTTATATAAATCTAAACCTATCGTTAAAATTGATGAGCAGGATTATAAGAAAAAAAAATACAATAACGTTTTGTGTTAACTTTCCACTATTACATCTGGTATTTTCTCAATGCACCTGCTTACAGAAGGTTGACTGAGTGCAATGAAATTGTCCTGCCCTACAGGAGCTTGATAACTTCTTTGGGTAAAAAAAGGAAGTGCAAATAAAACTTAAAAAAATTATATAGGTATACTTAAATAGATTATATGATTGCACCTCTATCTACTTACATATGAGTAGGTACACCAAGTTTGTATTATGGGGAAAGTGCCATTGCATAAATCAAGCAAACCCTTTAGATATATAGGGGACGAAGCCTTTATCGAGATAATTTAGTAAATGAAAGCTCTAGATGTAGAGCCTAAAAGTTTCTGTTAGTTTTTCTGTGCCATTACAAACGGATTGGAATTATCTCGTATGTTTTCATAGCGTATTCTCTCTTGATAGCTTAGAAATCTAAAAATAATATTTTTTTTTTTATCAGATTAAAGGGTCATGATTTGATGATTATTTAGAACGTAAACAGTAAGCACTCTTAATAAATAATGAATTTAAAATATACATATCTTTCCGCCAAAGCGAACAAAGCCATAGATAATCAAAGCTAAAATCACATATTCGGTATTCATCATGTAAAAAAATTTATTATTAATTTACTTTATATCCAAAAATTCGAAGATTTTTATATCACTAAAATTTAGACAGCATGTATTTATATGACACCTAATTTTAGTGTGACGTTTCTAATTTTTGTCAATTTTAGACTTTTAGAACGTACAACAGAATGGCAAATCAGTAAATTTGGACCAAGTTCAGTAACTTAACCAATTTTAGTGCTGTCAAACTAAAATTAGTCTAGTCCTACGATTCAGAACACGAAACGTTATTTGACAGGACTAAACAAAATTTTAGTGATTTTTAGTCTAGTTTGGTGAGTTTTGTAACAACAGAATTGGCACCAATGTTCAATTTTTTTTTTGTATGCTGCAGTATTATGTTACTTTTAGAACTTAAGCATATAATTCTGTAAACACCTACTGTATCTATTATGTTTCACTGTTATAACACTTTTGGACCAATAAATAATTAACAACCTATTTTTAAAATAATATTCCATGTTCATCTACAAATTCATCTAGTGGAGATCAACTCAACTTTGGAACTACGATCACGCTGATTAGTAATTAGAAGCCATGATAAACTCAACCATATTATAAAATCGCACGCACTGACCTCGAAAGTTGTTATTTTTTTGGAGCCCAGAGGCAGGTACAAGGTTTATGTTTATAACGTGTAATAACAGAATGTAAATCACTTTTTCACAGAACTAATCTTGTCATAACTTTTCATAAATTATTTCTTGAATTTCTGCCTCAGTCAATAACGATTATCTACATAATTTGTAAATTGTCCGGATAGCCAGAGGGCTATCTATTAACGCATCTTAGATTGAATATCGGGGACATTTTCTCATAGTAGAATACCACACGACATTACACTATGAACATTCATGTTTATTAGAGACTATACAGTTTTATTCACGTTTGTATTTCGGGGATGCCCGACTAGTTTCGGACCCGACGGGGGCCCTTTTTCAAGGAGTGAAGCGTCCTGCCGCGACGGTGTCAGGCGTCATACTGGTCGGGCATCCCTGAAATACAAATGTGAGTAAAACCGTATAGTCTCTAATAAACATGAATATCACTCACGAAAGTTTTTATTGTAACTATGAATATTACTTAAGTAGACTAATCTGACTGCCTAAATATCAATCAGTTTTCAGAATTTTTCTAACTGCGTATACTGCAGTCAGTTCGATAGTTTATCAATATGGTGGCTACACTCAAGCTAAGAATCATTAGATTACTAATGATTCTTAGCTAGAGTGTTGCCACCATATGCTAATAATTTTGTTGTATCCACTAGTTTCAACTCGTCTTCTTTAGCCATTTAGTTTTTACCTGTTTACCGTATGGCGTAGTGAAGTTTTTCTTAATTAAGAAGTAAACTGTTAACGTTAAACACTTTCGAAATAGCACCGTTTATGTCGACAAAGTTTGTAGTCATATGTTTTAGTTTAAATGGTTTACTTGACACATCTCACACACGGCCGTCTGATCCCAAGATAGGCAGAGCCTGTACTATGGTAACTAGACTATGGTGCTGATAAACATACTTATATATTTCTAAAAATATATATACATTTTATAGAAAAATTCCACCCAGGCGTAAAACAAATCTTCATGGTCATCACACAAATATTTGTCATGGTTGGGAATCTAACACACGACCTCTGGCTCAGCAGTCAGGATCACTAACCACTAGACAGACAGACCTGTCATGATGAATATTAGAGTATTTAGAAATGTTATAAATTCACTTTTATAAGCAAAAATAAGTTAAAGACCAATCGAAATAAGACACTACAATATCCTTAGTAAATGTGGGTTCAGAGTGAGCCATGTTTGATTCCAATAATGTGAATGAGAAATAATTTATTTTGTAAATAAATTATTACAGACACCTACACCTCAATTTGTTCTGGTAGAGCTACATTTCCTGTGGCAAGTGTATCCATTAAGGGTGTTTTTTTTTGAAAGAACCATTTCATTTTTAAGCTGATGTGATACGATACTCAGTAGACTAGATAAGCCTAACTCAACATAACTATATCTCAGGGAGCTCCACGATTCTAATGAGTCCGTTAGTCATTTGGTCGGGCCAATGAAAATATTCAAAAGTTGCAGAGTGTTGAGGCATTTTCATTTGCAATCAAAATTACGATGACAATAACCTAGACTTTGTGCTTGGGATTTTGTTATCCAAACTAATTGATCTACAATGTTTAAAATGTTAAATATACTGCCGTACATAAAGCGAGTTTTCATAAATTGATATAGAGATGATCATGATACTTATTTATTTAAATTTATTACTGAGTGAATCACTAGACATTAGGCTACTAATTGCACGAATAGTTCTTTAATGCAGAACGAACTTGTGACAGCAGCATTTCTATAACCAACTAAAATACTTTAAGTGGGCTGTTTCTGTATCCGTTAACGTATATTACATACTTTTCATTGTGGGAGGGCCATGCTTCAGCACGCATGGGCCGGCTTGACCGGAGTGATACCACGGCCTCATAGAAAACCGGCAGTAAATCAATGCTTGCATTGTTTTTCGCTGAGTGAGTGAGGTTACCGGAGGCCCTAACCCTTTCCTCTCCCTTCTCCCTCTCCCTCCCTCACTCCTTCTCCTCCCCTTTCCCCTTCCCCTACTCCCACCCTAAAGGCCGGCAACGCACTTGTGACTTTTGAGTTGCATGTGCCCTGGGTAGTCACTTACCCACAGGTCCCACCCGTCTGCTCGTTTGCCCCCTATTTCATAAAAATAAACTGCATATGCTGAACTGAGTCTGTTTGTGATTTACTTATGTATGGGGCCCATTTCAGCTTGGAATCTAAAGTAACTCTCAAAAATTATATGATAACTACAAGGTCCAAATCTGTATCATTCATAAGTACACTTTAAGTTTTAACTTATCTAACATTAGTAGTAACAAATCTTATACAGTTGGTCTTTTTTCCCATTTCATAACAAATTGTTACCTACATTGAACCGTTGCAATAATTCAGAGAGAGCATTGTTTACATCCTAAATGAAAATCTTGTGTCATTTATGTTTAAATGAGTTTGATGTTTATCTGAAAATAACACTACAACATGACTATCTTTAATAAGCTGTGGTAAGTAACTAATGTATACTAAGAACAAACTGGGCTCAGAAATGAACCTTTTGGGACACCTATTTCTACTACTACCTATAACTATTTCGATCCTATCACTTAAACACACCTAAACAGGTCCCAAAGCCGTTTTTTCTAATGCCATCCATTCAGTTATGTAAATGGAACGCTTTAGACGAGTCCTAAAAATACCTAGTGTTTATAAAAATAGGCATATAAAATTCGGGCCTCAAATTAAGTAATATAATACATTTCGGACATAATCTAATTGATAAAACATTGTAAATTTAGTTCGTGTAAACATTAGTATTCTTTTGAATCAATAAATATTATTATTATTCTCTTTATTAACTTTCACAAAACATATAAATTACATTTTTAAATACATTATTATATAAAAAAAAAATATTTAAAAATATAAAAAATAGTGTCCCACCGGTATCGGGTACAGGGACCAAGCTACCGGTGGTTAGGGTTCCAGAGACAGAAACCTCCTCACTATGCGTGCCGTGTCGAGAAGGACTGCCTTCTGCATTAGGCTCTTGATCCAGCTGCCTAACGTGAGCCTCTGAAGGTGTTGGTCGAGGCTCTTAGCAATTAACCCATGGGCCGAAATGACTATCGGCGCAATGATTGCTGAATCCACATCCCACATGTCGACAATCTCGTGGAATAAATCCAAATATTTTATTTGTTTATCTTTTTCGGCTTTTAAGAGATTGTCGTCATGGGGAATGGTGATGCCAATAATCATTGCTCGGCGCTCTAATCGGTCTATCACCACTATATCAGGCTTATTGGCAACAATAGTCCTGTCAGTGATAATAGACCGATCCCAGTACAATGTTGCACGACCATTTTCAAGAACTGGGTCGGGCACATATCTGTAGTACAGTAATTCCGCAGTCACAAGGTTATATTTAAGAGCAAGTTGCTGATGGACTATCCTGGCCACTTGGTTATGTCTATGCAAGTACTCGCCGTTGGCAATACGAGAACAATCGAAAATTATATGCTTGAGGCTTTCTCCGGGACGATGACACGCCCGACAAATGTCAACTGTGCCGTCCTTCAGGATATGTCTCCGACAGTTGTTCGTCATAGCAGCTTCATCAGTAATTCACAAATAAAACCTTCAGTTTCCCTAAAGAGGTCACCAAAACGTAGCCAGGACACATATGATAATAGATCTACTTTAAGGCCCGATAAAATCGTCCATGAAGCTCTTTGCTGTTCCATATTTCCCTGCGATCTGTATTATTGAGTACTGCAGGTTTGCGCCAGTTCTCTCTACCTAAAGCAAGCGGGGTGAGCCCGTTGTGAACTGCCACAACATCCCGATGCATCTCCACGTTAACAGAGGGGAAGTAATCTCTAGGATTGCATACCTCACGGTTATGTAGTGTCTTGGCATTTAAAAAACCACAACCCCCACATTTCCCCGGGATATACAATCTCATTACCGATGAACGTGGTTGGTGCATTCGGTACGCGGTTAGCAAAGTACGGACTCTTCTATCCAAGGCATCGAGTTCCATCTGAGTCCATCTAAGTATGCCAAAAGAGTAGGTTAGGACTGGTATGACCCAATCATTATAGGCCCGCACCTTATTACCGCCTGACAAAAGACTTTTTAATACTTTATTCAGGCGGCCAAAGAAGGGTTCCTGTAACGATTGCTTCATCAATTAACTTAAACCTAACCTACCTATTATTATTATTAATTTCTGAATACTAAGGTATACACTTTGGTAAACATAATATTGTTTTTTACAACATAGTTTTAGTCACATCACTACGCTAATCTCGACTTCAGAATTTTTGAGTAACTACGTCCACTGGCGAACCTTTGTCATCGTAAGCACATCGTACAAAAATGTAAAAGTGAAACGTGGACTGTATACTCAGAAATAAAACAATCGATATGACATCACTTTTTTATCATAATAATTTTACAATAAGGAAAATTGTAGTAATACAATAATATGCTGAGTAACCCACCCCAACAGATTTACCAGTAGCATAGCATCTATACAAAATAGACCGCAGACATTCATCTTGCTAAATGTAGCGTTGTGTACTCGTTGGACGTTTTTGAACAGTATTTTCTCCTCTGCTGTGAATTGCAAAAAAAAAATATGTAAGATGAAGTAGCTCAATAAAATTGACGTTCACATTAGAGTTGACCGTTTGGGGAAGTACCTCTAACCTACAGAAAGTAGCAGTTTTAAAATTAAAATATAAATTTAGGTACAGATATTGTAGCTAGGCACAAGCCAAAATGCTGAGTCCGCATTTATACCTGAGTATTTTTTTTTCATATGGAGATTACTCATACCGATAATGAAATTTTATGAAAATCGAATGCATAGGTTTAAAGATTGTATTTAACATTTTTCGGAATCTTGTCCGAGGATAAAAATTTTCTCCAAAACTGTTTGTAATAATTTTATAATGAGTAGAATATTCATGAGAAAGCGAAATCTCTCCTAGCACCATGCTTGTAAATAAATGACAACTGGGACTTATTTTAGAGATTAATATTGTATCGACATACCTGAGAGGTTTGACTGAGCTTTAAATTTACAAATATCTTGTCCTTTACTGACAGCATCGTAGAATGATTCACATTGTAGGGATAAAGCTCCTAGCAACATAAAGTTTTTGAAGAGCCACACACCAATCATGACCGGTTTGGGAATGCTTTCTTCCTAAAAATAAAATTTGTTAAGAGTCTCCTCCTCTTTATATTCTTTTATATCTGTATAACTGTGTAGATATTTTATGATTAAGTTACTTTTAGGTACTCACCTGATACATTATATCTGTTGTAGCCTTTAAGTAATCTAGACATATTTTGATGTATAATAATATATGCAAAAAGCTATCAACAATATGGTACAGGATCTGAAAAAAAGCAATCAATCAATAACGCAACTTACATCGTTCACTGATAACAGGCCAGATACTAACCAAAATCCCAAAAGTACGATTACAGATACTGTAGCAATTCAGTATTCGATTATATGCCTGAAATAATTTTTGACACATATGCACATTACGAGTACCATCAGAGTTTATAATTGCATTATTCAGAAGAATAAGATTTTTTTGAAGAAGTTTCATTAATCTGATAGCATATACTATATTAAGATCGAAAATCAAAAACAAAATGGTACTCCATAAAAATAAAATATTATTGTTTTCGAATATCATATAGCTGATTATGATAAAAGTCACATAGAAAACTGAGAGAATCATCACACTAATCCAATTACAGATCGTGTAATTTTTAAAAGTATATCTAAACAAAATGGCAACTTCTTGAATATTTATGACTAAATCAATATTGTCATTCGTTTGAGTGACAGCAGCTAATGTATTTAACAGAACCCCCACTGAGAAGAAGATCACTTCAAAGACACCTACGATAAGACGAAAGATGTTTGAATAAATATCTGTCATATCTATATTAAAATAGAGAATATAATTACGATAAACGTATATAACTATGAATGCAACTGCTCCTAGCACTGAAATTAAGGTCGATTGAAAGTTATTTGGATAAATGAAGTTATTCCTAATGCCATACTTAGGACAAAATATAAGATTTTGCATCAAATTTAAAGGCCGGAGCATTGCCTGCATATCGGCAGTGATTAACTTGTTTAGTAAAAAATAAACAACTTTACAGGTGGGGATTGAATTTTGCTTGAAATTAAATTAATTATTTTATCACAAACAAAGGGTACAGAAGTGTCGACGTATACAAGGTGAGAATGTAATGTATTTATTGATTATGAATTCATAACGTAAATTACTTTTGATCATTTAAACAAATTACGTTCCTGTGTGTTAGTTCTATCAAATAATCTACGATTTAATATTGATAACGAAACAGTCAGTTCGAGTTCGAGCTACCGTTTTTTTTCTACCCAAATAATTTACTAATGTTAATAAATTTAATTTTAGATAATGTATATAAAAATTATTGGTCAAATTAACACAGATGTGTTAAATAATTAACATAAAATAATTAAGGAAAGAATTTAAATACACAAATGCATAAAAATGATACACGTGAATGATACCACATCGTTGACTATGACGCATTTTCTGAAGGCTTCGTAGTACGCGGGCGCAAAGACAAAGATTTACACTCGCCGATTCATCCATTTAAGCAATTTCCCTTTACTTTCATTGCTTTTCCTTCTTACCACTTTTCCCTTTCAATATACTTCCCATTTTCCATCTTTAATTCCCACAGTGCCCGGTCGACGGCAATAGGTTTACGTGAGTGAGACCAAATTAAAGTTGGCATAATATAGGTGTTGAAAACATCTCTGCCTACCTCTTCGAAGATATATATGTGAATGTATGTTTGTATAATACTTGACTGACGGCTGACTGACTGACATGAACACGTGTAATAACTTGACAATTGTATGATGTGGTAAAAAGGCTTCTCTGCCAAAAAACCCTGGGCCCAAAAATGTGGCAACATCCCTTCGTGTTTTGCTTAACCATTGACGAATCCATCTGATGTTATTGTAATAATGAGTATTTGTATCGTACATAATTTTATTAATACAAATTAAATTTAATGTCAGCCAACGCAAATAGCATCGAATGAAGTATTAAATTTTAATAATTTTAATTATACATTTACCTAGCTGCGCCCCGCGGTTTCACCCGCGTAAGTCGAAAGCCGTGAGAATATCGGGATAAAAAGTAGCCTATGTTTTAATCCCGGTCTCTAGCTATCTACATACCAACTTTCATCGCAATGGGTTCAGTAGTTTTGGTGTGAAAGAGTAAAAAACATCCATAAATCCTTACAAACTTTCACTTTTATAATATAAGTAGGAAAAGGCAAAAAGTATCCTTTATCAAGATATACCCGTTATCACTGGAATAATCCGGACGTAGTTTTCTGTATTTTCTGTTTTGGAATAACCATATTTTTTTGAAGTGAAAACTTCTTTAGCGGCGTTGGGCACTTTTTGAGATGGGTAAAAAATGTTAAACTTTCATCAGAATTCAGGGTCACGTGGACCCTGATCGAAAATGTGTCCGAGTGTAATATATTAAAAAAAAAAAAATTTTATGACGAAATCGAAAATTCTTAAGACGGAGGTGAGTTTCTTATTATTACATGTACAGCGTCAGAAAGACATGGAGAGGTAGGAAAGGAGGAGTGTGAGAGAGAGGGAGGGAGAGAGGCAGGGAGTGAGAGAGAGATGGAGGTAGGGATTGAATCTAGGGAGGGAGAGTGGGATAGTGAGAGAGCGGGAGAGTGGGGTAGGGGAGAGGGGGAGGGAGAGTGAAGAGAGTGGGGAGAGTGGGGTCAGAGAGAGAGAGAGAGAGAGACGCTAATAATACATATATAGATCCACTAGAGGGCGCTAATCTAAACATTGAGTTGTGTCTCTTTATTAATTTATGTCACCAACCTATTAATGTGACGTATTAAGTTCGTCGTATCGTTTAAGTTTGCACTTCTGTCCCCAGTTCCATGACTGCTTTTTTAACAACTCTGACATCAAACTGCCTTTAACGATTAGAAAAAAGCAGATGATAGTAAATTTATAAAATCTCTTCGCACCGGGGCGGGGATTAAATAAGGAGTCTCTCACTGTCCGAATGTTTTTCGGGTAAGCAGAGGGCATAGTGGATAGACGTATTCACTCAGTCTTTAAAATTAAAATGTTTTTAAGTCTTTTTATAAAAGAACAATCAAGAAGTCCACAAAATACTTTTACTTTCACCCGCATAAGTCCCGATGCCGCAGACAAACATAGTTACTTTCGCATTTATAAATGTATACCTATAAATACATATAATAAAGCTGAAGTTTTGTTTTCGTGTCATTGTTTGTTTGTTTAAATGGATTAATCTCTGGAACTACTAGTCGGATTCGAAGAATTATTTTCTATTGACTAGAGTATTCATTTAGGAAGGTTAAAGGCTATGTAACATCACGCTACGACCCTTAGGAGTGGAGCAGTGACCATAAACGCAGATGAAACAGCGGAGAACAGCTATATTATAATTATAGAGTATAGAATCCTTTATTACAGACTGTCAAACGCTCCAAATTAGAGTTGGTATGATGAGAGTTGGTATGATGACGTATAATATAATAGATCTATACATATGGAATTGCCGTTTTGCAGTACTGGCTATTGCTTATCAATTTTTTTTGGCTAAGAATTGTAATTTCCATTTACTATTTTTTTTAAACATGAATTTTATTTTTCAAATGTAATCGTTTGTTTATTGATTATTGTTATATTTTCATTGCATTTGAATCTTCTTCGTCATCATGGATACGTTAAAGCTTCGAGTAATTATGGAATGTGTGTACCATCGTAGCAGCAACGCGGCACAAGCGGCAGGCAACATCAACAGACGTTTACGGAGCTAACACTAAAATACAACGCACTGCCTATTTTTGGTTTGCTCGCTTTCGTTCTGAAAATTTCGACCTGAAAAATGAACCTGGTGGTCGTCCGAAAACTTGGTCGACAATGACGAATTAAAGACAATTGTGGAAACTGATGATACTCAATCTACGGCTGAATTAGCGGCAGATTTCGACATTAGCGTCAAACAATATTGGTCCCCACAAACCCAATTATCGTGCCTTGTACTGCTTAACAGGCACACAAACGAAGGAATTTTGAACTACATTGTTACCTGCGATGAAAAATGGATTCTGTTTGACAATCGCAAGCGCTCAGCAAGTTGGTTGAATCCTGGTTCAGCACCTAAACAATGCCCTAAAAGAAAACTTACCCCTAGAAAAGTGATGTGTGACGACAACGCGCGACCTCATACTGCACAGCAGACGGTCTCCAAGTTGCAAGAGCTGGGACTGGAAGCTCTTCGCCTACAGACTTCTACTATTTCAGGAATTCGTGGCGGGAAAAAAAATTCAATAGAAACGGCAATGCCATAGGTAAAGCTAACCTAATTCCACTAATATTATAAATGTGAAAGTTTGGATGATTGTTTGTTACTCTTTCACGCAAAAACCACTGACCGATTGCGATGAAACTTGGAAGTAGATAGGTGGAGACCTGGATCAACGCATAGGCTACTTTTTATTTCGGTATTCCCACGGGATTGAGACTCATGGGGGTGAAACTGCGGTACGCTGCTAGTTCTACATAAGTACATGAATATGAAATACAATTGCCCAAAAATCTGGATGAAGTGTACCCTACCTATGTCTTTTTGTGTACCTCTGGCAACGCAGGTAAATATAGCGAAACATTTCACAAATATTTGTCGTGGGTGTTTACACACGACCTGGCTCAGCAGTCAGGATCACTAACCACTAGACAGACTGTCATAATGTATATTAGAGTATATAGAAATGTTATAAATTCACTTTTATAACATTAAAAAAAAAACCGACTTCAACAATAATAACTATTCCATAAAAGACTTATATATGGTTTTCTCATGGATGCTATATTTTAATGTATTTCTCATTATATTATTTTTTACAACATAGTTTTGGCCACATCACTACGCTAATCTCCACTTCGGAAATTTGAGTAACTACGTCAACTGGCAAACCTTTGTCATCGTAAGCACATCGTACAAAAAATGTAAAAGTGAAACGTGGACTGAGTACTAAGAAATAAAACAATCGATTTGACATCACTTTTTTATCATAATAATTTTACAATAAGGAAAATTGTAGTAACACAATAATATGCTGAGTAACCCACCCCAACAGCTTTACCAGTAGCATAGCATCTATACAAAATAGACCACAGACATTCATCTTGCTAAATATAGCGTTGTGTACTCGTTGGACGTTTTTGAACAGTATTTTCTCCTCTGCTGTGAATTGCAAAAAAAAAACATTTAAGATGAAGTAGCTCAATAAAATTGACGTTCACATTAGAGTTGACCGTCTGGGGAAGTACCTCTACCCTACAGAAAGTAGCAGTTTTAAAATTAAAATATATATTTAGGTACAGATATTGTAGGTAGGCACAAGCCAAAATCCTGAGTCCGCAATTATACCTGAGTATTTTAAAAATCTAACTAATGGATAATTTAATTAAAAAAACCCCTATAACACCAACGCAGGCTGCACCCCGGGTGAATAACCCAGGTGATTCACCATGCAAACCACCAAAAGCTACTCGGGTGAACAACCCGAGTGCAGCGACACCCCTCAAACCGACAGCTCCTCGGGTGAACAACCCGAGTGCAGCGTCATCCCCCAAACCGGCAGCTCCTCAGGTGCACAGGAGCATCGACCTCTCCTCCCTAAAGGCAGCAATGCCTGTGCCCGCGGGTCCCAGCCAGGATGAACCCTGTTGGAACCTGGTAGGCATAAAGAAGAAGAGGCCACAAAACCCCAAACCAAAGCCGTCTAGGGTGAACCGCAGGGCCAAAAGAGCGAAAGCTCGGGCGGAAGCAGAATTAGCGGGGCCTCCGGTGCCAGGTGGTAGTAAGCAGCTTGAAGCTGCTGAAGAGTCTGCAAAGACTCACGTTGTCCCCAGTAAGGATGCGCCAACCCTCGGCAAAGACAATAGTCTAGCTAAGGGTACAGCTGCTCCTACGGGGACGCCACTAGGCGCCAAGAGGCCTGCTGCTGTCAATGCGACCCCACGGCAGGGTCACACTAGACGGGGCAACAAAGGTGGGGCTGCAAAGCAAACGGGCAGGCCCTCGGGCCCGCCCAAACCCGCCAAAAGAAGCCGGCCGGACGAGTCTTTGACTCCACAGGGCGGAGGTAAACGCCCGAAACCCCAGCCTACCAACACAGGCTCCACGAGCTACTCCGACGCTTTAAAGTCGAATGACTACTGCGTCGCTGTAATGCAGGAGCCTTACCATGATCTCACCAAGGAGCAGGCGGAGGCCATTGAGGGCCGGCTGCAGGACGTGCTGAAAGCTGAAATGTTCGCACCCAGCGCGTCGTGTGTCCCCTTCGTTGCGCCACAGTTTAGGGGAAAGCCCTTCCACAGCGAAGGGGTCCTTAAGATGTGGTGCAATGACGACTTCGCCCTTCAATGGCTACGCCAGGCTGCTAGCAAGATCGAAGCACCACGTTCGGGAACCAGACTGGTAGTCAAACGCCAGTCTGAGATTCCCAAACGAATCAAGGCGGGACTCCTGGTACCGCAGGTAGGTCCCAAGGACACGTTGGACCACATTCGCACGTGGCTGACGTGTCAAAACCCAGATTACAAGGTGTCCAATTGGGCACTCTACCATGCCGAGCCCCAGGAGGAGAAGAAATCTCTATTCCTGGTGCTCGGCATCCCAGAAGAGGACGTGTCCAGGCTCAGGGAAAGCGGACGTAGGGTTCACTACCTACTAGGTAACCTCTACGTTCGTTTAATAGACGACCGTCCCGAACCTGGAAGCTGTGTCCCAGGGGGTCTCCGGAGACCTAGGCAGCGGGAGACAAGGGGAAGCCCATCCTGGCCCCAGCAAGGGGCCAAGCATCCAGACCAGTCCGTCGAAACCGGACTCGCCGAAGAGGGGACTCTCCGGTGAGACGGACAGCGATCTGGATGAGACGCTGATGGATAGCGATGATGGCGCTATCAGCCCCCCCCAACCTTAACGCACTGCAAACCAATCTCCAGCACAGTCAAACTGCAACGGCTAGCCTACGCAGAATGCTGGAGGTCAACACCATGACCGTAGCCCTAATCCAGGAGCCGTGGATTAGGAAGGGCAGGATCTGCGGTCTAAACAACATTGGAGGTAAATTGCTTCTTAATACTACCTTAATGACCGAGTTCTGTTCTAGAGACCTGACTACCATCAGACTCAAGGAACCCTCCTCAGGCCTCCCAGAAGTGGTGATGGCGTCCGCATACCTGCCGGGCGACGCAGACATTCCCACTCCGGAACTGGCTGCACTTGCAAGTTACTGCGAGCGAGAGGGACTGGAGCTGATCGTTGCTGCGGATACCAACGCACACCATGTGCTTTGGGGCAGTAAGACTGACAACCAACGAGGTAAGGATTTTGTTTCTTTTCTACTCACAACTAAACTAAATGTAATCAACATTGGCTCAGAACCGACATTTGTTACAT
Organism: Euplagia quadripunctaria; assembly: GCA_963859945.1. Taxonomy (NCBI): domain Eukaryota; kingdom Metazoa; phylum Arthropoda; class Insecta; order Lepidoptera; family Erebidae; genus Euplagia; species Euplagia quadripunctaria. Next base: position 14,941,139 of record OY982581.1, read on the forward strand.
CGAGAGCCCAAACAATTATAGATCTAACACTAGCTAGTGAGCACGCGTCATTACATATTTCGAATTGGCATGTTTCGGATGAGGCGTCGTGCTCGGATCATCGTTGGATCAAATTTGAACTGAAGATGACTCTCACACCGCCAGAACCTCGGCGAAATCCTCGCAAAATGGACGTCCGTAAGTATGGACTAATCACCGCGGAAAGGTTGAAAGATACCCATCTGCCGAATGCCCATGGGACCAAAGCGGATATTGATAACCACGCGAATAACCTTACCACCACCTTAATTACATGCTTTGAACAAACATGCCCACTTTCATTACCCAGAACGGGACCATGCAGTAAACAACACTGGTGGGGACCGGAACTGGAGAAACAACGGCGTAAGCTTAGAAAGTTGTTCAATAAAGCCAAAAATTCACGAATAGATCAACACTGGGACGCATACAAACAAACCCTACAAAACTACAAGAAGCGGATCAGAATCAGTAAAACTGAATGCTGGAGAAGCTTCTGCACTAACATAGAGAACAACGATCAGGCAAATAGAGTCAAAAACATCATGTGCTGTGAACGGATGCACAGTCTTGGCTTCTTGAAAAAACCTGATGGGACCTATACCAAAACAGATTCGGAGACATCAGAACTGTTGATGACAACCCACTTCCCAGGTTATCGCATATCAAACGAGGAGGACACATGGGAAGACAGTGAGGAAGATACACTGGGTGAGCCTGACTGGACCACTGCCCGCACAATCATTAATCACGATAAAGTGCAATGGGCGATCAACAGCTTTCTTCCATATAAAGCGGCAGGACTAGATGGTATTTTCCCAGGCCTGCTAAAATGGTGCGATAGGGCACTGATAGATCATCTTCGGATTATCTACGGAAGCTGCTTGGCACACCGCTACGTCCCCCTGAAATGGAGAGAGGTCAAAGTAGTCTTCATCCCCAAACCCGGCAAAGGAGATTACACACAACCGAAATCATTTAGACCCATCAGTCTCACATCATTCCTACTTAAAGTACTGGAGAGACTAATAGACAGGGAAATCAGAAGCACTGCACTAGTCAACTACCCTCTGAACCCCAACCAACATGCTTACTCAATGGGCAAATCAACAGAATCTGCCCTCCATCAAGTTGTCTCATACATAGAGGGCAACCTAAAATACAAGATGTCAATTCTAGGAACCTTCATCGATATTGAGGGTGCCTTCGACAAAACTAACTTCACCAGTATCAGCCAAGCTCTGGCAAGGCATGGGGTCAACTCCACAATTGCCGGATGGATCGACAACATGCTCAGACACAGAGCCATACAATTCACTGTGAATAACACAACAAGAGGGGTGGTGGCCAGAGGCTGTCCGCAAGGCGGAGTTCTCTCACCTCTCTTGTGGAACATTGTGGTCAATGAGCTTATTACTCGGCTCAATGACCGCAAGTTCCTCACAGTGGGCTATGCAGACGACCTGACCATCCTCATCAGTGGGCCCTTTGAGAGTGTGGTATGCGACCGAATGAGGTCTGCTTTGAAGGTCGTGGAACAATAGTGTGAGGAACACGACTTAACAGTGAACCCGACGAAGACAGAGTTGATCATGTTCACAAATAAACGCAGTTTAGGAGAATTAAGACTACCCAAACTATTCAACACCCGTCTAGCTCTTACCAAGGAAGTCAAGTATCTAGGAGTGATACTAGACAGTAAACTCCTATGGAACAGGCACCTGGACACAAAATTGAACAAAGCCAGCATTATTTTCTGCCAATGCAAGCGACTCCTCGGCAAAAGCTGGGGTTTATCACCAAAAATCACACTATGGCTGTACAAAACGGTCATACGGCCAATCGTCACATACGGTGCCATTACCTGGTGGCAGAGAACAGAGCTAAGCACCGTCAGAAACAAACTACAACAATTCCAGAGACTCGCATGTGCTGCCGTCACTGGTTGCATGCGAACAGCACCCACAGCTGCCCTTGAAGTAGCTTTAGATCTGGCGCCACTAGACCTATATATACAACAAGAAGCAGCAATGGCAGCCATCAGACTCAAACACCTAGGTCTATGGTACAACCAAAAGGTCCTCATTCCAAATTCTGGAACCAATTAGTGGAATACCAACCACTAATAGCTGCCCCATGCGATAGGATCCCTAAACAACATATCTTCGGTAGAAGGTACCGAATACAACTACATGAGAGCGACCGAGATCAATCTGGCATAAACGAAGTCCGGATATACACGGACGGTTCTAAGATGGGGACAGGGACTGGAGCCGGAGTTTTCTCACAAGACTTGAATATAACAATATCACTGGCGCTAGGCCGACACAGCTCCATATTCCAATGTGAGTGCGTTGCGATAACCTACGCCGCTACCGCGGTCATGTCAAGGGGTATAAAGGAGTACAACATCCGCATACTCTCAGACAGTATGGCCGTCCTGAAAGCCCTGGAGGGCAACACCATGAACTCCGGCCTTATATACGAATGCCACCAGACACTCGAACGTTTAGCTTCTGGCAATGGGCTAACCCTTCAATGGATCAGGGGGCATAGTAATTCACTCGGCAACGATGCCGCAGATGAGCTGGCAAGAAATGGATCTGCAACGACAGTGGCAGGGCCAACTATATTGCTGCCACTTCCCTTCAATCAACTTCGCTCATGGGTAAGGCAACGAACCCGTGAAGCGCACAACGGTCGCTGGGCTGATACACCCGGCTGTAGGCAATCTAGACTGGTACTGACGGAGGTCTCACCACGTTTAACCTGCAGACTGCTCAGTCTTAACCGACTTGAGATCAGAATAGTTGTAGGTACCATTACGGGCCACTTGGCCCTAAACCGGCACCTCTTCACCATCAATGCGACAAACAGTCCTCTATGTAGAGGCTGTCTTAATGCGGAGGAAACGGCCGCCCACGTCGTCCTGGAGTGCGAGGGAGTGGCCACACAACGGGCAAATATCCTCGCAGGAGCGAGGTCGCTCCTAGAAGCCTGTGAACGCCCCAGGAGGCTTCTGTGCTTCTGGAAGGAGCTAGGCTGGCTCAACTAGCCAGCCTATCTGAACGCATAATGGACCGCCTATGAGTCTAAATGCGGAAACAGAGCCCTTTACCAATACCAATACCAATATACCTGAGTATTTTTTTTCTCATATAGAGATTACTCAATAGAAAATCGAATGCATAGATTTAAAGACTTTATTTAACATTTTTCATTTCATCATTTTAACATTTCATTTTTTTTTTAAATTGGTAGCATATAACCCACACTATTGTTCGCGGATCAACCATATAAAGCTAAGAAGACGGTCAGATTATGGTTATAAATAGAGAAAGGTGTAAGAGTGATACAAGTTCTATTTAAACAGCAGACAAAAGTTAAAAATCCATCTTTTAAATTTTTGGTTAGTAAGAGCAAAAATATTGATTGAGAGGTGCTCGGATCCCTGCGTCCGTTTTGCAAGTACCTGTGTGAAACAGTCGAGCCACGCGCAGCTTCCGTCTATGGACAGTTTTAGGTAATACATAACACCAACAATTATTCGTAATATCGAGACAATCAATAATGGGTAAAACATTCATGAAGAAACGAAATCTCTCCTAGCACCACGCTTGTGAATAAATGACTTCTGCGACTTATTTTAGAAATTAATATTGTATCGACATACCTGAGAGGTTTGGCTGAGTTTTAAGTTTACAAATATCTTGTCCTTTTCTGACAGCATCGTAGAATGATTCACATTGTAGGGATAAAGCTCCTTGCAATATAAAGTTTTTGGAGAGCCAAACAGCAATCATAATCGGTTTGGCAATGCTTTCTTCCTAAAAATAAAATTTGTTAGGAGTCTCCTCCTCTTTATATTCTTTTATATCTGTATAACTGAGTAGATATTTTATGATTAAGTTACTTTTAGGTACTCACCTGATACATTATATCTGTTCTAGCCTTTAAGTAATCTAGACATATTTTGATGTATAATAATATATGCAAAACGCTATCAACAATATGAAAAACTAAAATGTTGACTAGCTAATTTCAGGGTGTCTGTTTTTCGTGACGGTGTGCGCGCGCATCGTAAAAATTTACTCTCATCATTTTTCCATAACGCGCCAAAAGAAGTATAACTTCAATAATATACGCCTTATAAGAATAAACAGAAGGTATTTACGAGTTAACACCGGAATTATTGTTTAAATCTTGTTGCATAAAAATTCTAATTTTACCAAAAAATTGTAGTGACGAGGTGTCACATCTAGACCAACGATATATATCTTCGAAGAGGTAGGCAGATATATATTCAACACCTGTATTTTGCCAACTTTAATTTGTAGGTAATTATTTCAAGGACAGCGCCGAATCACAAACACTGGATAGATAATATTACCGTGACCTTGATATGTCTCTAAATGACTAAAGTAAATACATCCCTATAATTATCTGTAGTCTATTACTAATCTCCATTTGTTTTTACCACTGGAATCAAGTTTTTTCGGAACTAATAGGACAGGACTGCTCCACTCTCTTCTACATTCTTCTATCATGTCTTCTTGCAAAATTTTTTCGATCTGTTTATCAATTTCTTTTTTCTGGGAGTGATGTAATCTATAAGGCTTAAAAAAATTAGGTGTTACGTTAGGCTTTAAGGTTATGGAATATTTATACACATTAGTCGCAGTTAAACTATCACCTGGCAAATAAAATAAATCGCTATACTTCGCGTATAATTTTTCCACAGATCATTTTTCCTCAACGTTCAAGTGCCTTAAGTGCAATAAAGAGAATAATTTGTTGACGCGATTTGCGTTTGATTCATTTTATGTAATAGTACATATGCTATAATCACTAGTGGTATCTAAAATCCGTTTAAAATCCTTAAGAGGAAAATACTGCTGCGTAGTGTTTAATATTTTTCATAGGTATTCTGCCACATACCGGTTGAACTAAGGTGCTTGCTACATATATAGGTACCATCGCTGAACGAAGCTTAGTTTGTTCGTCGGATACGCACAAACTAAGCTTCGTTCGTAAAGTCTGTAGGTAAATAATGAATCGACTTGCACCTCGGTGGTATCTCTAATTGATTATAAGTACCTGGGAGACCGAGCTTAGCTCGGTAGATTTTTGTTGATTTTTTTTGTAAAATTGCATTTTCACAGGAAATACAAATATGCAGTTGAACTTAAAATGCAAAACTGTATCTGTATACAAAATTTCATCATAATCGTTGGAGCCGTTTCCTAGCTTCAGATTACATATATATTTTATATATATATTAGTTTAAATATAGAGAACCCGAGATTGTGGGAGAGCCATGCTTCGGCATCCATCTCCCCTCCCCGTCTTCCACTCTTGCCTCTAGCTCTCCCACCTTCCACCCTACCCCTATTCTACCCCCCTTACCTTACCCCTGCCTTAAAGGCCGGCAATGCACTTGTGACTCTTGAGTTGTAGGTTCCTGTGGGCGGAAACTGATTGTAAATGACTACCGCATTTACAATCAGTTTGCCCCCTACATCATAAAAAAATGGTAAATCAATCTTAATGTCAAAAGTAGTCAATGTTATCATATTATGACTAAAGTCCAATATCGCCTTATAATTAGTCATGAAATCTTGTCCGATGATGCCATTCGCCCATTCGAATTAGTAAACATTCGAACACTTAAACTTGATGTCCCAGTTGATGACCATTTATATTTAAATTTATTTAAAAATACCCAAGCGTTGTTATTTTGCCACCGATACCCGTTATCTTATATCGTTATAGATATCTTTTCGTTCTAGTATGAAATTTGATGTTCTAAAAATATGTTTATACTTTACGGCCGAGATGGATGCGCCGGTATCAAGTAACCAACTACACATGTGATTGTTTACAAATAAATTTATTGAACAATTACTGCTACATGACAAAATATTAGTCACGAAAAAACTTATTTTCTGTATTTGTCGTTTTCGTCTTTACTTCCGACTCAATGCTACTGACAATGCCCTCTCGCAAATTTCCGCCTGAAACTTGTTGAACCTCAATAAATACCTAAAACCTCGCCAGTATTCGCAGACGAAGTCATCTCTTCATCTGGTACGGCGTCCTTGAGTTGGCTGAAATTTCGTAAAGCTATTAGTGTACTTAGTCTACGATTCCGCAAACTGCAAATGTTTTAATAAATTATAACTTCCGGAATTGCCCTTGGATTGTGAAATTGTAAGGTCAACAAAAACTTATGTAAAAGATTATCGATTAACTGTTTAGTGTGCCATGGTTACAATATTTTGAAACTTAACTAACTTAAGGTCTACACAATTCTATTATATCAGTATAAGTAGTCTGAAACTTCTCAATATACTTATGAATTAATTCAGACTCACTACTTGAAACTATGCCCTTTTTAATGTCATTAGAGATTAGACTAGAAAAATTACACAATTAGAATATCTTGTAAATAGTACATTCCAAAAGTTGACTTTTTTATTAAAAATGTTTATATGTATAAAGTATTTAGTTTTATTACATGACGTTAAAATTCCTCTCAACTAAATGCCTTTTTTTTCTTTACTTGTAACTTACACCAAAACTACACGTTATTCTTTTATCTATTATCGAATTTGTCCATCCAAAAGATGCCTGTAAGAGATCGTTCTTAGCGATAAGGCCGCCTATTGTACATATCCACCATGTGTATTTTTTTTAAGCAATATGTCATTGGTGTACAAGAAAGATTATTCTATTCTAAAAATATCATTTGCTTCAATTAATTTCTTATTTAATAATTTCTCAGTTCTACGACATGGACCAACTTTTATCAAATATACTTTTATTTCTTTAATTTCAGTTGATAATTGTGTTTACAAATGGCATACCCTAAGTCTGTTAACCTAAATATTATACTTTCTCAAATGTATTTGTCTGTCTGTAACTTATTTATTTGTATTTTTATTTAATACTTAATGCACAATATGTACAGAGGCGGACTTAACGCCAAAGGCATTCTCTATCATTCTATCTTAGGGTGGTGTAGAATGAATGAAGTAGGTGCATTAAGAAGTATACGAATGAGTGTAATATCAGAACAATTAAATATATATACGGGCAAATATATACATACATGCACACATACCCGTGTGAATATATAAATATAGTTATATAAATAATAGATACATTAACATATTTTCTACTGCTCTGATGATTCTGACAGTTTATGGAAGACGAGAGCACGAACCTTTGTTTTAAATGATAGGCGACTAGGTGCCATCCTGATTTCTTGCGGTAGAGCGTTCCAGAGGAGGACAGACTGAACAATGAAAGAAGAGTTGACACATGCTGAAGAACTTACAGACACAGCACGTTGAAACTGTGTTTATTATAGAATACAGTTATTGTACACATGTCTGACACAAATAAATTTATCTTATTTTATAAAGTTTCTAAACTAGATGCCATAACTTACTAAGTGCATTGTAATGCTATCGAATTCATGTTATTATACTAACTTAAACTGTATTCAGAAACGCAGATTACTGTTCACTACATCATTTGACGGGAACCGTATATTTATTTATAATAAATAAACCTACATATTATGTAGGCACCTATGTATTGATATATTTCAACTTATACACTGATGTCAACTGCGGGAGCTTTGGAAATTGAGCGTAGAAATGACCGACGAAGCGTATGTTGATAAACTGTCGGGCCATCCATAGTAGATGACATCTTTTGTAGACATGATATCCGCCGTATAGTATGACAAACACCACCAAAGCGAGTATCACCATTAGAATAACAGCTGCGTTCTGGGCAACGATCGCCTCTTTTGTTGATTTAGTGGACACACCTTCGTTCTTAATAATAATAATTGCAATTAATTTTCGCACCGAACATCTTGCAATTTAAGTCCTAATCCTGATAATGGTACAAGAGTTTGTCACGCGTCATCGTGTGAACTCTTCATACGCACTTCTTCCACCGATCTTCCCCCCGCGCCGCGCCGCACCCCGGAAGACTATAAAATGCCCTGCACGCCAGGATTCGTCTTCTTTCTCCGGCCTGCCGTCACGACGAAGTTAAGTTCCTTCCTCTTCTTCCTTGTGAAGTTAAGACCAAGACCCCTCTTCCTTTCAAGACCTTACGTCCCTGAGTTTAATATAGTTGCTGTAAAGTTACCTTTAATATCTATACTTTGTACCTCTAGCGTCAATATAGATTGTAAAAGTGTCTTACGTGTGTAATTTCTCTCTTTACTCAACCCCATCCTGCGAGGGGACCACGTGTAGACCACGAGGTCACCCTCCACGTTACAAGTTTTAAACAAGTTCTTCACTGCCATCGGATTTTGGCAGGGTCACCATGTAAGACGGGGATACAGGAGAGGTATTGAAACACCGAATGTTGAGATAATACTGAATAATTATATTGTTAAGTGAAACCATATTATAAAGGATACAATAAAATAGTATTATAAAGTTGTGTACCTACACACTACGTAGTACCTACGTATTATTTTTTGGGGAGTATGTGTCGTTCATCTATTGAATAAGAAGAGGTGTTACTCAACCACATATCTTAACATTCCTCATTCTGGTGGTAACAATTATTTTTCTATTTTACATTGGTTTGAGAGTCCTACTAATATCATAAACGTGAAAATTTGTGAGGATGTATGGATGTATGTATGTATGGATCACAGAAATCTAAATACCTTATTTAGATTTCTGTGGTATGGATGTGTGTTACTCTTTCACGCCAAAACTAATGAACCGATTGCGATGAAACTTGGCTGTAGACATGGATTAACATATAGGCTACTTTTTATCCCGATATTTATTTATTTATTTATTTATAACAATTTTTACATTGTGTTGAAAATTAATAACAATGTAACTTAAAAAATGTATTGTATGCTACTTAATTGAAATGTCACACGTGTAAAATAAATAAAACAATACAATCAATCAAAAAATAATACAATAAATTAAAATAAAGCAATAAAATGTGAGAATAAAGAGAGAGAGAGAGAGAGAGAGGGAGAAATAATGGCAATAAGTGTAATTTACATAACGAAAATAATAATGTTCATAAATAATTAACCCATTTGGACCCAAATACAAATTTGCAGTGGAAATAACAAAATTTCTTTATTAATTGGTAGAAGCTAATGTTATTATAACAAAAACCTAAAGAAACTAATAAAAAATATTTTCCTTCATTGAAAAAAAAAGCCGTCCTCAAATGGGGACAATGGGCTAAAGCGGTGTGTAAAGTTTTAAAACATTTTCTTTCAATGCATAAAGTTTTCACACGCTTTTTGCATTTCCAACATGCATTTTTATAACACACGGTACATCGAAGTTGTTTTGAAAGTTTTTGAGGGTAGTACCTACTCCACCATTCTGCAAAATTGGCACCACAGCAGCTGTTGGATGCAAATTTTCACTGATTGTATGTCTCAAATAATGAAGAGCAATGTTGCGACGAAATTAAAGATGCTCTAACTTGATATCATAAGTCACAAGGTAAAGGCGGCATGAGTTTGTCACTGTTAGATTAGTTTGACCCCATGACGCAGAGATTGTTGCCCATCCAACGTACGAATAAATGTTAGTCGAAACGAAAGTCAAGATCTTTTTACTCAAGGTACTTTTTATTGTAAAAATACTTAATTTTATTACAGAGCAAATGTGCATAGGTACATTGAATTTTGCAGAGAGAAAAAAAAATTGCCTAATCATAATAATATTGCCAGTACAATGTCTTATTTTATACTTAACTACTGAGAAAAACATTACATGGTCAATAATAAATTGAACACAGTTCATTTGAATATATTTGTTAACAAATATTACATAACATTATAAATTATATTTGGAACTGGATTTAAGAAGGCTTCATTTAATCAACAGCTGATATGAAACTTTATGAGCTGTACGGAAAGTTGCGTTATCTTAGAACTCAGAATGAACAAAAACCCAAAAGGATTAAGTTGAAGGTGTTGGAGATTAATTTATAACATAAGATGTAGATGAAGAAGATAATGCTACTTGATTTCAATAGTATGCCAGAAAGACATGCAAATTAACCCAAGATCCACATATTACACTCAGGCACTTCAGGGACGTTGAGTCAACTTATACCTTGAGAGTTGCAGTTAGTTCTAGGAAAGCTGTAGAAATATTAGTGGCTAAATAGGAAAATGTATTTGCATTAACTTTTGCGTGTGTGTGCGTGACACACACACGCAAAAGTTACACTTAACTGGCTTGAGCGTGGCCGCAACTGATGGATAAGCAAGACTTGAAAGTTAAACAATTTAAATTAAACTCGTTATAAAACTATTCTTACATAATATACTTATCAGTCACAAAGAAAGTGTGATGATGATGATTATAGCAAATTGCAATAAAACGATAGTGTAGTTAGTGAACAGAACCAATATTTTCAGAGGATACATAGGGTCGACAGTTTCTGATAATAAGCAACAAATTTGTATTACTCCAAACTGTGATTGATGTAGACACGGTTCAATTTTGCAAAGTTTCTTTTTAACGACTATAACAGAAACAAGTAGCCTAGTTTAAGAGACAATTTTCAATTTTTTTTTATATGCTGCAATATTTATAGGTAACTTTTCAGAACTTAAGCGTATTATTCTGTAAACACCTACTGTGTCTATTGTGTTTCACTGTTGTAACACTTTTGGATCAATAAATTATTGTTATTATTATTAAGTATTATTTTTCAGTAATTTATACAACCCTCTTTTAAAATAATATTCCATGTTTATCTACAGATTCATCTAGTGGAGATCAACTCAACTTTGGAACTATGATCGCGCTGATTAGTAATTAGAAGCCATGACAAAATCAACCAATCATTTTGACATGACCACTTGTCAAACGTACGTTAACGATTTGACTTCATTATCAAAACACAAGATTGTTGAGTTTCTTCTAGTGCTAGAAGCGCTAGAGTGCTGAAAGCTCAGCAGAACCTAACATGAGAAGCTTTTTTTTTTAGGTCTGAAGTCACCATTGGGATGGTTCAGCTAAGTACCATCTAGAAACTCTGGACTCTGTTGACCGAAGAGCCCGTAGGCTCATAAATGATGTGCTCACAAATAGGGACAAATAGGGAACTACATAGCCTTGAGCTGCGTCATAAAGTCGCCTGCTTATCGGTTTTTTATAGGATTCACTTTGGTGAGTGTGCGAAACCTCTCCTCGAATTAATTGAATCCTCGCCATTCCTTTATCGGACTACTAGGTGCAGACAGAGGTTCCATCCTTTCGTTGTCGTAACTCCAAAAAGTCAAACTAAACGCTCTGACAGTTCTTTTTTGGTTCGAGTCGCCAAGATGTGGAATGAGCTGCTTCTGCTTCTGAATCAGTATAATACAGAATAAAGGCCTTGTGACTATTGAGTGACTTCCGATGTAATTGGTTGAAATATGATTTTACTCAAAGGATAAATACCTTTTAATTCCATAGGTTATGTTCAATAGGCATTCTTCATGCTTAATACGATCGAATCGTTTTAGGTGTTAAAAAATGGCACAAACATCTTCTAAAATTGTAGAATTTTCGAGATTTTCTCTCAATTTTATCAGGATTCCATCATCAGATTCTGACTTCCTTGACATGGGACCACTCTTGAAATATACCCTATCTAAAAAAGAAAGACTCATCAATATCGGTTCATAAATAACGGAGTGACGGCTGAACATACATAAAAATAAATATAGATATACGGTCAAATTGAGAACCTCCTCCTTTTTTCGTCGGTTAAAAAGTAAATACAAATTATTTTCCATTTGAATATCGTTAACGATGAAATTTACAATAAAGTCAATGATAAGTGAAAAAATACTAATACTAAATTGTATAACGCCATCAGTATATAATTTACAGACACGTTACAAGCACCAAGTCAAGAACAAAAAAGTACCAAATATTTTAAATAAAATAATACAGACTGGATTTCTTTATTCACACTATTTTCTACTTATTATTTATTTTCTAAAAAATATAAACTGTATTTGAAACTCTCACTTCTTGTAATCACCCTTTATTACTACAAAACAGCAATTACAGAATTGTTTAATTCTATCGAAGGACAATTTGACGATTCTGTCATTGTTGTCATTCTAAGTTATTGATATTGATTTAACTTAAACAAATAATGTTTTGAAGTCAATTTGTTAACATACGGGTTGAAACTGCGGGCTGCCATTACCAATTTTAAAACTTGTTGGAGCTTTACTTACTCTACTTTTTGAAATATTTAGTTACTAGCAGCACCCTGCGGTTTCACCCGCGTAAGTCCCGATCCCGTGGGAATATCGGGATAAAAAGTGGCCTATGCGTTAATCTAGGTATCCAGTTATCTACATACCAAGTTTCATCGCAGTCGGTTCAGCGGTTTTTGCGTAAAAGAGTAACAAATATCCATCCATCCATCCATCCAAACTTCCACATTTATAATATTAGTCCGATTAGTTCGATTATTGCACATCAAATTTGTCGTCATTTGTTACACTCTCCACAAAAGTAAAATAGCGCACACCCTGACGCACACACACATTTTTTCTGTGACCAGATTGGCTCAAGGACATCAATTTTAATTTAGCTTATTCATTTACACGCTACTATCACACTGTACACGGTAACATATTATCAGAACTATCGCAGTACGAACCGGCAGCCTAAAATTCAGGACAGAGTGTCTTATGTCTCTCCACATACTTAGGGATAGTGCATTGCCGCTTAGGTTAACACACACCCGTTTTCGTGACCAGATTGGCTCGAGGACATCTGAACTTTAGGATACCGCGTACATTAAACTAAAATTTAGAACAGATTATCTCATATCTCTCCACACAAGTAAAATAGCGCACACCTTGAAGGCACACACATTTTTTTTCTGTGACCAGATTGGCCCGATGACATCTAAATTTTAATTTAACTTACTCATATAGATAGATAGATAAAGTCTTTATTCATGAACCATTTTATAAGTTTACATATTGCTCCACAAAACCGAATAAACGGTTTGTCGGTGTGGTGGAAAAGGTACTTGATAAATCGCTTTTGAATATTTTCAATACGGTCGATATATTTGTGATTACAAGGATTCCATATCTGACACACATATTTCAAATAACTCCTGACAAAGGTACAGTATAAGATTTTAAGTGTTTAAGCTTCAGTAAAATTAATAAATAGTCTCATTATAGAGCCAAGTGATTTCAGCGCTTTTTTGACAATAACATCAACATGTGTCTCAAAGAAAAGCTTGCAGTCATGGCAATATACCTAAGTCACGTAAAGTGGTACTTCTTGGTAAGGTTATACCTCCCAGTGTGTATTTAGTGGATATAGATGCCAATTTTCTAGTATATGTCAGAACTGAGCATTTTGAGGGGTTTAGGTCCAGTTTGTTAGTTCGACAATAATCTTCAAACGGCAGAGGTCATTTTGAAGAGCTGTCACATCATTAGGTGATGATATAGTGTTAAATATTTTCATATCAGATGATATGAGAATATTTAACACTATATCATCACCTAATGATATGACAGCTCTTCAGCAGCAAAACACAGGAGTTAGGACGAATGCAAGTATAGCTCGATGTCGTTGACATATATGATGAATAATACGGGACCAAGCAGAGAACCTTGAGGAACTCCACTAGGCACAAGAACCCAGCTAGAAATATATTTGTTAAGTACAACTGCTTGTGACCTGTTATTTAGAACCATCTTAGTAGATCCCCATGTATTCCGATGTCATGTAATTTCTTTAATAAGATATTGTGTTCAATTCTATCAAATGCCTTGCTGTATTCTGTAATACACAACATCAATCTGTCCACCATTATCCATAGCCTGAGTGACATAGTCATTAAATAAAACTAGGTTGGTTACTATTGAACGGTTCTTCAGAAAACCATGCTGGAACGGGCTAAGAGATTTAGAAACGGCTGCGTAAAGTTGCATATATATATATATATATATATAATTTTATTATGGACTCTATCCCGCGCGAAGAATCAGCGCAAGAATTCCGCCAAAGTCAAGTGTTTATATACATCGAAACATTTTATTTCATTACAAAGTCATGGTATTTATTTTGTATGTTTCATAATGTTTAAAGTTGACAGGTGGCAGCTGATTAAAGTGTGCGTCAAAGAGTATACAAACACTACGTGTGTGCCATGTACGTAGGCCATAAACAATATAATAAAAGTTGACCATGAAATTGATGTAAGAATACCTACCCGTAGTGTTTGTATACTCTTTGTACTTTACCTACGATCGACCGCGACCGAACTAACAAATACACCAAAGAGTTAATTGTTTGTAAGTGGAGTATAATATAATGATGATGATTACTTTCTGGACGCTTTCTTTCTATCAACAGAGATATCTAACATTTCACGGGTACGACGAAATTATTATGTCGGACTTGATTTAACTAAAATTAGATGTTGTCTCGGCCAGCAGACCTAATGCCAATAAAGGTAATATGCCAAAATAGAGGCACTGCCAAGTATTTTAAAGAGTTGTGATGGTTGGATATATCCTCAAAAACGTGGACAGTTTAACTCAAATTTCATCGTGTTTATAATTCGTTTATTTGTAAATTCATTTAAAAATTCATGTTGTTGCTTCTAATCTTTTCTCCTTCTTCGTCTTCAAGTCTTCGTAAATCTCTTCCAGACTTCTCGCTTTAGTTTCAGGTAATGAAATAATTGTGTATACAACAGTTAATAGGCAGACTGCTCCAAAGAAGTAAAAAGCGACGTAAGGCCCAATACTTTTTATGACTTTCTTGAAAAATAACATTTGTAAGAAGTCAAAGATAGACGCTACCGCCATTGTCACTCCCATGATAGTACCACGATACTGAAAAAATAAAATAGATAACGATATTACAAAGTAATATATATTGTAAAATCATTAATAAGATTAGCAGATCTTAAAAATATAGCAGAAAAAAAAACCATACAACGCTATAGTTTACATACATATATATTTTCAAGTAATATTGTTGATCGGTCAGATTTCATGGCATACATTTTTGAATCGTTTTTGGTTATGCACATTATAACAAATGTATAATTTTTCAATATCTTGAAAAATTTCAAATATAATATTACTATTACATATTGCATATACCTATTGCTAATTGCTAGTTTACGTTTTGTAATAGTTAAGACCCTACTGGGTCTAGCTTGCAATGCTACCACGTTAACATAAAACATAATCATGTTTAAATAATGTCACCAAATTCTTATTTCATACCACTATCCTTGTTTAGAAAAATCTAAAGGCAAGGCAACCATACTTTGGTGTAAAAATATTAAAAACTCACCTTGAATGAAAACAACTCCGCGTTTAGGACCACGGATATAGGTTGCAAACCAAACGCATCACAGAATATGCAAATACAAAGGGTAACAATGGGTAGCCAAGATGGCGCGAATACACCATTTTCACGCACCAAAAACCACGATGCAAGCGCACACATACTCAGACCTGATACCAAGGATGTTATAATCAAAAGAACCTGTGAATAGAAATGAGCTAAATTAATAATAAATTTGTATTTTCTCTAATAATAAAAAAAATAACTCCCACCCTTATAATGATTCCTGTGTCGCAGGGGACTTTAGAAAAATTTAAACATGTACACAAAGAATATGCAGACTAGCGACAACTATTTGTGGATGACACATATTTTTGTACCGTGTGGGAATCGAACCCACTCACCACGGCTTAGGCAAGGCAAGACAAGGCGACCACTTTACACACATTGCGCCATGCATGCAGTGCAGAAACTGTAGTTTAAAAAACCTAAAAAAAACACACGTTTGGTTGGTATTAAAGCGTGTTTTTTGTACAATTTTTATTTTTTACTCTTGTATTATCATCGATCTTTGATACGTTAAATATACGTTGGTCACACTGAATGTTTTTAAAAAAGGCCAGTAAGAAAAGCAGACGATGAAAATTTTATTTAAATTTTGCATTAGGAACTCTTTGGGAAGGACATCTTTTATTCGTAGTTTTTTCTCTTTCCTAGGCTCTTATGTTTATAATAAAATAAATAAGCTTAATAATATTTATCATTTAAACAAAACAGCAGCCAAAAAATTAATTTATCAATGGCTCAGTAAACTACCCTATGACAAAACAGAAAACATATTAATAATCCCAAATTAAAAATAAATACATTTAAATTACCGGAAAATTTTCCACAAAACTTCATATAATACCACACACACATAAGAATATACCCCATTAACACACACATAAATACTCCATCACTAAACTTACTGGCTCATACCCACATTCATATACACACATTACACCCCAACACACACACACGTACTCACACACATACAGACACACACACATACACATATGATGAAAGACTAATTTTTCAATATTTACTTAGAAAGCATTAACCTGCCCACTGCACTAAATAGATATGTATATGTATATGTATATATATGTATTGTATTTTAGTTTACTAATATGATATACCTATCAGAGTTTCGGGATTGGAGGCGCTGTGTGCTGGAATATATAGGCTTTAAACCTAGTTCAGCTGCAGATGTATATTATACGAGATACAATATTTTGTTTGACACAAATTTGTTAAACAAAATGGTGTACAGTAAATTGTAAGATTTTTTGGGCTAATAAATATTATTATAATCTGTAGATGTTTGATGATTTCATATGTCATTTGTTTTTACAATTTGGAGGCAATTTAAAAAGTGTCTGTCATGCATTTAAATGGATTTGACTAGAGACAATTTTAGCTCAAAGATTTATTACAACTTTCGTTGCGGTCTTACTCAACAACAATGTCACGATAGACTTCGATTGGCATTTCATTACGAAGGCCTATTTCATGCCACTGTTTACAACTGGTTTAATGAGTTTAAACGTGGTCGAAGCAAACTCACTGATGATTCTCGAGAAGGACGTCCTTCTACGGTGACCACTGAAGATAACGCGAGTGCTGTGCGGCTAATGATAGAAGCTGATAGATATCAACAGATTCCGTGTTTTAGGCATTGGTATGAGTCAAGTACAAAAAGTCTTACATCAACATTTAGGCATCAGCAAGCTTTGTACTAGATACCTCATAACTTGACGGAAGATCAAAACCGCCGTCGTTTGGATTGTTGCCGATCAATGCTTGAAAAGTATGACGGAGGTGCTTCGAATGCTCTAATAACATCGTCACAGGTGATAAAAGCTGGATATATTGTTACTAACCCGAAACGAATGTTTCTATTTGAAGATTTACCAACAAAAGTCACGTCAGTCAAATAAAGAAGAGCAGAAGTCAAGAGAAAGAGATGATTGCCTCATTCTTTTGATGGACGGGTCATTTCGCAAAAAACATTCTAGAAGATAAAACGACTGTTATTGCAGATTGGTATGTAGGTCATTGTCAACCACGACAACGCTCCAGCTCACTCCGCCAGACAGACTATCGCATAATAATAATAATAACTTTACACATCTCACACACGGCTGTCTGATCCCAAACTAGTTCTGACTAGTTACATACTTACTGACTAGTACCTGTACTATGGTAACCAGACTGCTGATAAACAAAATTATATATTTCTAAATATATATATATATATTATAGATAAATCACGCCCAGACACAGAACAAATTATCGTCATCATCATCATCTCATCAGACAATTATTTGTCCTGGGTGAGAATCGAATCCACGACCTCTGGCTTAGCAGTCAGCGTCACTAACCAACCACTACCAACAGGCCAGGATATTTGTCTATCGAAGGTGTGGAGCTAGTGAATCATCCTCCTTACAGTAAGTACCTGGCACCTTGTGACTTCCATTCATTTTCAAAAATAAAAGATAAACTTAGAGGAATTCAGTTTATGAACCCTGAAGATTCCGTGGCTGCGTTTCAAAAAGGCGTGGAAGAAATTCCTAAAGAAGAGTGGGCTCACTGCTTCAGTCAATGGTTCCATCGCATAGGACGGTGCTTAGAAAAGAATGCAGACTTTTTTGTTTTCCAAAAACTTTCAGTGTGACCCCCGTATGTTGATACGATAATTTTTCAAGTTAATCGTACATTTAGAAGTTGTACGAAAAGTACGTTGAAAGATTCGATTACATAGAAAGATCAAATTAATATATAGTAATAAAAAGAAAATAAAATCAATGTGAGGAAGGCGTAGTCATAGTTCAGGATCAATTAAAAGGTTGCACGATGCAGAAACTGTAACTACTACGTCATTCAGCTGGTCCTCGTTAGATAATATGTTTTTACTAATAATCATAATATAACTTGTCAGAGACGCCTCAGGTCATTTACTTTTTAGCTACAATTTTCTATTAATACTTTTTTGGCTTTGTCACCTTTCTTCCAAGTTTCTCCACCAAGCCAAATGTCATCATTGATCCAGCTACTTGTACTACTCCTAGCATCATTGCTTGTTGGTTAGGAGATAGTATGAGTCCAGTGTTATTTGAGGCCAAAGCAAAGATCTCTCCTGCAAAGTTAAGCACAGGGATGGCACCGCAGACTTCTCGAGCTAAAGTTATTATCAGAGCTATCCTGAATGCTCTAAACAGAATCTTATCGGTCACTGGAATAGAATATTAAAATTTATTAAATCTCATTTCTTTTTTAATTAAAAAAATATTAAAAATATTTACGATGTGGACTTTATCTTTATACATTCCACCTGCTTTCATAACAAACGGAGGTATTATTACCTCGCAATTCAAACATTCTTAACTTGTAAACGGATAGTATTTTTTTTCAAAAATTCTTTTTGTAAATGCATGCTAGAGTCATGCTCTTTGAGTGATTTAAGTAAGTGTTCCATTGTCATATACACACTGTATACAGGTATATCAGAATTTTCAGACCCAACTAATATCTCTTTATGTTCGTATAATTTTCTGCAGTCTTGTTTTGCTTAAGTCTTATCCAGGTTTCGTCCTTGGCCCTGGTCATTGTTCGTGACATCCGAAAACTTATCTAACATATCAATCTCATAGTGTTGTTTGTGTTACAATGTTTTAGTAAAAGTATTTTGACTGCAAAACTGGCAAATGCTACTGTAATGCTGAATAATTTCGGGAATGAAAAGACTTCAAATACAGTTGGGCTTTAAACAAGTCCATACTGATGCGGAACTGTAATACAGATAATTAGTTTGATTGAAATGGTTCCTGATCCCATTTAGCAAAAACATAACAGTGGGTCAGAGACCTGCGCATGATCAAGTATAAACATGCAACTGTATATTTATATTTTATTAATACAATTGAACTAGAAATCTTACTACATTGTAAGATTTCTAACCCAACAATAAACGAAATCTTCACAAGAAAAAACCTTTTGTTACTTGTAATCTTACATGAAAGATAGTCATTCCTAAACATTTAACAATATACATTCAATCCATTATATTATCAAATTTCAATATGGGCAAACGAATAAGAATGAATTTAGCCTTCAACTAAAATTAAGACGAGTCAAATTTAAAACGAAGTTGTTCGACAAACCTAGATTAATCTGCTTAATTATTTTACATGTGTCATTGTGTTCTTAGTTTATGAACTTATTAGGTCATAATCTGAGTACAGTAAAGAAAAGTAATCCTATTAATAAACAAAATACACTCACCAATAGCTTTGAATACAAATTTGCTGCTTCCAATATCTCTTAATTGCTCTTTTTTAAGTTCCTCCAGTTCATTTAAAACCATCATATCATCCTCTCTCCGACACCTGAGCCATGCTAATGCCTTGGTAGCTTCCTGAAATAGATATTCTGTTCTCATCTCACATCGTCTGCTAACCCTTTTTGCCATTTTATTTGGAGGCGGTGCAATGTTGTCTTCTTATATAATTATTTTTTTCTCATCTTACACTTTACTGTAGTGTAGTGGCATCGAACCAGCAGATGAAATCTAATATTTTTTCACAGGAATTCCCGGAAGACCCCTCCGATCTCAGGCCTGACCTCACCTGGGTAGCACGCGGTCTCATTTATTCAAGGCAAAGCTACGAAAACTCAGTCATCGTTTTACACTCTCGTTTAGATATGTTCTTGTTAAAAGTGAATGTTTAGCCTTAATACGTTTGCAGTAATCTAAGAGAATACTAAGAATATAAAGAAGAAAAAATAAAAGGTAGGTATTGATAATGATTAGACATACGAATTATCTATTTTGTTTAAATTGTGTGGACACCAGTGTTAACTTTATTCTAAGGCTTAACATTAATATAATGTTGTTTACCTTAATACAGCCTTTCTTCAACAGATAAGATGGTGACTCAGGCATCATCGTAAAAAGCATCAGGTGGACTGTAGGTAGGGTTATGCAAATCCATAGTATCGTGTGATAGTTAAAAAAATCACCTATGATGTACAAAAATAAATTACCCGTAGTATGAAATAGGATTACCTGAAAAGCAATAATTGGCTATAAAGTTTGGTTACCTACATTTCAGGTATTTTTATTATTACAATTGAGGTAAAATAACAAAATATTTTATTGCCACCTAACTAGTTATAAATTGCAAACATAAATTGTTGTATACTTCCTCAATATCAGATCAGAAAAAAGAAAATTAGATCACGAAAAATCTTTTATAAATTGCATAAATATTATGTTTTAGAATGACTGAAAATAGGAAACCAAGTAGCACTTTTAGTAATTAACGCTATAAAACTAATGTTTTCATAAACCATTCATGGCAGATATGATTAGTAAATTTAAAATATTTAAATTGGAGTTATAACCAATACTGTCTTACTAAATAGGATTTCAAATAAAAGAAATATAAGTATAATTTTATACCATGCACCCAAGCATGCCTCGAATTACATCTTCACTAATCTCTTTGGTGTAGAGAGGACAGGTGACGTAGGCACCACCCATCAACACACCGACCAGTGCACGGGCCAAGATAAAAGCCCAAGTACTCATTGATGACAGTTTGATTGCCCAACAAGCCTGAAACAATCCATTTCAAAATTTTGTAAGAATAAATTAATTGTAAACATTGTAAATTAAATAAAAGTTTTTAATTTTAAAAAAATCTATGTAAAACAGCGGAATAATAATAATAATAATGACACGGCACGCATAGTGAGGAGGTTTCTGTCTCTGGAACCCTAACCACCGGTAGCTTGGTCCCTGTACCCGATACCGGTGGGACACTATTTTTTATATTTTTAAATATATTTTTTTATATAATGTATTTAAAAATGTAATTTATATGTATTTAAATGTTAATAAAGATAATAATGATATGATATAATAATCGATCAACACCTTAAGAGGCTCGCGTTAGACGGCTGGATCAAGGGACTTATGCAGAAGGCAGTTCTCCTCGACACGGCCCGTAAAGTGAGGAGGTTCCTGTCTTTGGAGCCCTGACCACCGGTGTCTTGGTCCCTGTACCCGATGTCGGTGGTACACTATTTTTTATATTTTTAAATATATATTTTGTTTTATAGGTATTTAAAAATGTAATCAATAAGTTTTACGATAAATAAAGAGAATAATAATAACTTTATTTTCATAAACACAGGGATATATTACAACATTTATTTTGGAGACTCCTTTTAAGCATGTAGAATGCCTGTGCCAGGAGTCTCCGCTCTTCCGTACCTACCTTACAATACCTATGAATTACATAAAAATAACCTCAATACCGAGAATGAAACAAAAAATAAAAATAAAATAAACATGCATTTACAAAAAAAAAAACACACGGATACATACTCCAACCAAAATACACCTTCTATTAACTTTTAAACTTTCGCGTTCCATGATATAACTATGTATACAAACGGTTAGCCTGTGACCACGGCCAGTGCAACCTGGTCGAAACGTCAGGCCATTCAGAGGTATGTAATATCTTTTCGTGATCGCGTTAATTCCCGTTTAAATACATAATTACACCTTTTATTTACCGTTTGCTCATTGAAAGATACAACTTCGAAACAATAATCACTCATCAGTGATCACTCAATCAATACATACTTGTACAATGTCAAGACAATAGGACTCTTTTTTTTAAGTTCATACAGTTACTTACACGATACCTATGCCTAAAATCAGTTCTTAGTTTTTAAATTTTTTAATTTTGTCGGTCTGTTCCGGCCAATCTCCAGAACAGGCAGACCGACCACCATGGGACCTTCACTAGCAGATAGTTGGTGTGGCCAGTATAGTACATTTATTAGGAGTAACTTAGGCTACCCCCACCCTTGAAAAAGAATTAGGGCTCCGCGCAAAACATATAAATATGAACACGCCAGCGAAGTATCGCAGTAACTGCTATAGAGAATACATAAGCACAGAAATTGAACTTCCAAGACAAGACATAAGGAATATATGTTTCGTCCCTGTCCATTCCTAAAATATTTTTTAATTTCTTGAGAGACTACATATTACGTATATGCCTGCCTCGACTCATTATGGCTACATTTGGGTCTTCCCGTTTTGGTAAGAAGGATATTGATAAATGGCGAAAATATGAAAATAATATAGAAAAAAAAAAACAAAATTCAGTTCAATACTTACGATACCTGCTGCTGATAAGATAAATATGGCGTTTTTCCTTCCAATTCTGTCTCCAATAAAAGCCATTAATAGATCTGATGGTATACATACCAGGTACGCAGCAGATGCCATCCATGATACCTGTAAATTTTTCTAGACATAGTAAAATAGTTGCAGAATATATTTATGTTGACCGTAGGGGTTCTGACTGATTTTGACAAGGATAAAAAAATTGTAAACTTACGTTTGGCACAGAATGAATGAATAAGAACGTAAACAGAAAGAAGTAAAGAGCATTCCATATAGAATAAAACTTTAAAAGAAACAATGCCAAATTAGAAAAGATAATTGCGATTGAACAATGTTGGCTAACTTAGCAGTGTTTGAACACAAATTTGTATGCATGTATCTTCCTTTCCTTTGTTTAATAAAAAAAAGATATCTTCGTAGTGTAATGAATAGGTTCGTCAGAATTTTGAATTAAAAAACTTGATGTAAGTGAAATTGACTCATATTAGAAGAGAAAAACCGAGACAAGTGCGATTCTTACTCGCGCACCGAGGATTCCGTAAGATAACAAACTTGTATGTAAATAGTACGTCAATCTCGGAAATCAATTCTCAAAGACTTTTGCCTGCCTTTTTCGAAACTTAACTTTGCGGTTGCGATGTCTGACAAAGTCAACAATCCAACCGCAAAATATAAGTTTGTCATCACAAAAACTATTTTTTTATGTGATATAATAACAAATTAACGACTTTCGGTTTTTTCTTCTACTTTTGCTGTCACCTTTTTTCATATTTTATACCTTGCTTTTTACCAAATTTCATGATTCTCGGTCAATGGGAAGTAGGTACTCTATAAGTTTTTATTTATCTGCGAAATGTTAAAATTTGTTTAAATCTAAGGCTTAATGACCGTACCTTTTGATTGCGTTAACTTAGAACCTTGATTTTTTTACAGCTTCAAGAGACCGCTGACATAAGTATTTGATGTTAATTTCAACTTGATGCCTCCACGGGCTTTTGAGGAAAAGGGTCTTGGTTGAAGGTTGACAGATATAACAACAAATTAACGACTTTCGGGTTTTTTCCTTTACTTGTGCTGTCAGACCTTGCTTCGTACCAAATTTCATGATTCTAGGTCAATGGGAAATACCCTATAGGTTTGATTTACCTGCGAAATGTTCAAATTTGGTCAAATCTAAAGCTTAAGTGGCCATATCTTTTGATTGCGTTGACTTAGAAGCTTGATTTTTTTAAACTTTAAAGGGACCGCAGACATACGTATTTGGTATAATTTCAACTTGATGCGTCAACGGGTTCCTGAGGAAAATGGTTTTGACAGACAGACAGACAGAGGGACAACAAAGTGATCCTTTTTTTCCTTTTGAGAAACGGAACCCTAAAAATAAGCTATTCAAGATATATTTCAACTAATATTATAAACGTGAAAGTTTGTGAGAATGTATGGATGTTTGGTCCTCTTTCACCAAAAAAATATAGAACCGATTGCGATGAAACCTTTTTTTTTATGGAATAGGGGGCAAACGAGCAGACGGGTCACCTGATGGTAAATGACTACCGCCGCCCATGGGTCCCTGCAACTCAAGAATCACAAGTACGTTGTCAGCCTTTAAGAGGTAGGGGAAGGGTGGAAGAGGGGGAGAGAAGGGGAAGGAAGGGTTAGGGCCCCCATTAACCTCACTCACTCGGCGAAAGCAAATTGCTTCACTGCCGGTTTTCTGTGAGGCCGTGGTATTACACCGGTCGAGCCGGCCCATAAATGCCAAAGTATGGCTCTTCCACGATAAAACTTGGTATGTAGATAGCTAGATACCTGGATTAACACATAGGCTTTTTATCCCGATATTCTCACGGCATCGGAACTAACGCGGGTAAAACCGCGGGGCGCAGCTAATGTCTAAATATAAATTCTTATTATTTCCTTTCTAACCTCCATGTCCGTCAACGGTTCAGCTCTAGGGCCGTCTTCTGACTGCAGCAACAGCGTCATAGGTGACATCCATCCTATAGCGGTGCCATACACGAATACCGGTATGTTTACTGCAAAGGATATAAACAGTATGTACGAAATAATACTGATAAATGTCGAGAACCGAGATAGAAAAATCCTGTAGGTAAGATAATCACAATTATATAATGTGTGTCATTGGGAAAAGAGTTTAATCTTATGAAGACGTCTTGCAACGGACAAAAATATAATTAAAGATTCGGCAAGTAGTGCACTATTTGCCGAGTCTACTTATATTTGTCCGTTGTATGTGTTTTTATTGATATGTTTTTTAAATGAATGAAAAATAATAAATCAAATAATACTTACTAAGTATAGCACATATCACTACGTTAACTCGGCTGCCTTCATTAAATATAAGATAATATCCCTTCCTCATGTTGTTAATTTATTTATATATAATATATGTATATATTTATATTATTTACTATATCATTTTGTTCTTCACTTTTAACACAATCCTGTTTGAATGCCCAGCTCCAGGTGTATGGTTGGTGTTCTTGACTGGATGTGTGTTGGTGGTTGGTGAAAAGATAAATATTAGCAGTAGTAATAGTATTTTTCTTTATAATATTTTTAGCGATGTGCACGTGTAGGTTGTTGTTGAGCGAGTGTATTGGCCCGCGCCGAGCTTGCCTCACCCGGTCGGAGATGAAGGTCACTGAACCGGTTCGGTGCCACGGCGCGCGCGGCCCGATGAGACGCAGGAACATATTCCCCCGGGTTGAAGACTGGAGGACTTCTTTAGGACGGAGTCTACGATGCTTTGCTACGATGTTCGAAAGGCTTGCTCTTATATGCTCAAAAGACCTTTGGACGACTTTCCAATGACGGAAGGGCCCCTGCTGAGTTTCTGAAGGCGGCTGCTGAGTAACTCCTAATGTCGGAAGGACCGCTGATAATTTCTTGACAATCGAAGAACCATTGTTTGAGTGCCAATCTCCAGGTGTTCGGCTGATGTTCTTGACTGGATGTGTGTTGGTGATGCAATTAAAAGATAAATGCGTTGAAGATTGTAAATAGGTAAAATGTATCTTTATAATATTCTTTAGCGATGCGCACTCGTAGGTTATTTATTGTTGAGCGAGTGTGTTGGCCCACGCCGAGCTTGCCCCGCCCGGTCGGAGATGAAGGTCGCGGAACCGGTTCGGTGCCACGGCGCGAGCGGCCCGATGGTCTCATCGGGCCGCGCGGGCCGTGACAGGAACCATCCAGATATTGAATTCAAATTCAATTCAAAAGCATTTATTTAATTAAGACACTAAGTGACATTTATGAACGTTAAATTGAAGCTACTGTTAAAAATCATAGATCAACGCAAACAGACGCCACAGCACATACTGAATTGTCGAGGTAAATTAGGCGAAAACACCAAAATCTACTGCCTGCTTGTGTCGATCTATAACTTCCAGTTTCCAAAACGCGTAGAGCCTTATGAGAAGAATACTGGCAAATAAACTCATGCCCACTCTTTTTAAAAGTCAGATCTTCAGGTACGATAGCATTGGTATTACATGTGCTGTTGCCACTTGAATTTCATTTTATTGAAATGCTCCAAAAACTAACGTACAAAAAAAAAAAAATAATAAAATCACTCAGTGATACCGTTGAAAGTTTGAACTTATTAAACATAGAAATCATTCAAGGTGCACATCTATCTTCGTTCAGTTACAAAATCTACTGTTAAAAATAATTCGTGACTGGATTAAGAGGCTAGAGTTGCAGTTGAACGAACCAAAATAATAGTTTAGGCTAAAGCATCGCTGACTAGGCCGACCAGTCACCCCAAGCAGCACCCGTTCACGAGTATGACGCATGGACCAGCCATCATCTCCTTCGCCATATCAAAAGGAAAGAAACAACCCGCCCCATGACGACGTCGCAAGCAATGACATTTTAGTGAGCATGACGAACCATAGTCGAGATACTGATAAAAAATTATTACTAGTCAAATTACCATAATAATCGTCACGCATTACTTTCAACTAACAATGGTTTGTTAATAATTTACTTAATTATAAGACAAAGAAGTTTGTGTATATATACCTAATGACACCTTAAGCCCAAGATTGTTTGTCGTTTAGATAATCGTTGATCGTATAGTAGGCTTCACAAAATAACCTTACTAGGAAAGCCTAATAAAGTGATTTTTCACAGTAAACTTGAATTTTTCTACAGGAAGGTCGATTACATCTAAAGGAATTTTATTATAAAAACGTATACCAAGACCTTCGAACGAGATGTGTACCTTATGTAAGCGATGATAGGTACCAACGAGTTTAGACTTGTTTCTTGTATTAATATTGTGTATAATATCACTGTTTTCCTTATAGTCATTGATGTTGTGCCCAACAAACATAATATTTGCAAATATATTCTGTGATGCAACAGTTAAAATACCTACATCCTTAAACAACTCTCGAAGAGAGACTTTAGCACCTAAATTGTATATTGAGCGGATGGCTCGTTTTTGAAGAATAAAAATCGTTTCAACATCAGCCGCCTTGCCCCAAAGTAGTATACCATAGGACATGACGCTATAATAGGACTTTATAATTTTTATGTCCTACTTTAATTTACATTTAAACTTACAAGTCTGTTTTCATAATTTAGAGATATTTTGACTAAATTTTGTTTTAACTTTATTCTAGCGTGACACTCACAGATGTATAAGAAGCTACTCGTTGCTTTGAATAACTGTATACCATTGTTTGTAGCGCAGTTGATTGGATATAATTTGCTATTTGACTGAAAACAATTATATCTTATTATAGATTGTTCTATATCACCATAAACAGTCCAGCTATGGCAGTTCATTAGATTAAATTTGGTGCTAAATATTACATAACATTATAAAGTACATTTGAAACTGGATTTAAGATGCTTCATTTAATCGACAGCAGATATGAAACTTTATGAGCTGTACGGAAAGTTGCGTTATCTTAGAACTCAAAATGAACAAAAACCCAAAAGAATTAAGTTGAAGGTGTTGGAGATTAATTTATAAAATAAGAGGGAAGCCTCTTTAGTACTTCAGGAAGCAAGAGATAGAACAGAGAAAGTACCACAAACTTGAGCAATTCTTAATCTATACTAATATATAATGCTGAAGAGTTGGTCGTTTGTTTGCTTGAACGCGCTAATCTAAGAAACTACTGGTCCGATTTGAAAAATTCTTTCAGTGTTGGATAGCCCATTTATCGACAAAGGCTATAAGTTATATATCATCACTCTACAACCAATAGTAGCGAAGCAGTGACCATAAACGCAAGTAAAACTGCGGGGACGGCTAGTGATAATATAATGATGTTATTTGATTCCAATAGTATGCCAGAAATACATGCTAAATAACCCAAGATCCACATAGTACACTCAGCCACTCCAGGGATGTTGAGTCAATTTATACCTTGAGAGTTGCAGTTAGTCCTATTGAAGCTATAACATTAACTTTTGCGCGTGTGTGCAACTGATGGATATGCAAGACTGGAAAGTAAAACAATTTAAATAAAACTCGTTATAATACTATTCTTACATAATTTTTTTATCAGTCACAAAAAAATTGTACTTAATGATGATGATTATTTTATGACAGAGAATAGGCAACAAATTTGTTTTACTCTAACTGTGATTGATGTAGGCACTGTACAATTTTGCAAAGTTTCTTTTTAACAACTATAACAGAAACAAGTAGCCTAGTTTAAGAGACAATGGTGGCAATTCTGTTGTTCCCTACACTAAACTAAAACTTCACTAAAAATCTTTTTTTTTAGTCAAGAGATATCGAACATGCTATTCTGTTGTTTCGTTGAATTAAATTTAGTTCTTACTATGACAGCACTAAATTTGATTCTGAAATGACTAAAAGGTAAGTACGAGAGTGTTGCTGCTACTCAAAAGTAAAGAATGAATGACAAAGAGTGATAGAATAAAATCTTCTGAAACAATATTTTTAGGTATTTGAATGCCTGTAAATGTTTGTTTACGAACATTATAAATTATGTACCAAACAAAGTACCATATTTCCCGCTCATAGCTTAGTAAATACTGTTTTATTGAGTTCACATAGCTGGCAACCCACCATAAATTCTTTTTTGTGATCTATGTAATTAACAGCTAATAATGAATCTATGCAAGTCAAGCTGACATATCCAAAATAAATATATTCTATTTACTTGTTTATTTTTTTAAATAAGTCTCGTTATAAATAATAAATCAATTAAGATAAAGGATAATAATAGAAAAAAGAGTAACTTGTGAAACGCATCAACAATAACCTAGAAATGGCGAGAGGTAAGAAATTATTCATTGTTTTATTTGAAAGATAATATTATTTGTAAAATTGTTTTCTTCTTGCTTTTACTGTATTTAACATTAAGACAATTTAATCGCTTTAATCACATTTTTCACCATGTCAATTTCATTTTTTGAGGTAATCAGACAAATCAAAACGTAAAGGAATTTCAAGCATGTTTATCGAACTATCTCTACAAACTAAGCTGTGTAATGTAGTGACTGCTGTAACCACTGTACAGCAATGGCTGCATGTACGAGTAAGTGTTGTTTGTTAAAACCATAAGTAATTTTCAATAATTTTAGCATAATCATGTGTTCATACTTTCTTGTAAATGTCGTGAAGAGCGTTTGAAGATATACCTTCACGTTCACGAAATAATAAGTAAATATTAAAATCAGAATTTATACAAAATACAGGATATGGTTCAAGTATGTGAACGGTCTCTTTTCTTTATATATATATTTCTTCTGTACGTCCTGAACTCCTCCTAAGCGGCTAGACCGATTTTAATTAAATTTTTTGTGTCTTCAGGTGGATTCGAGAATGGTTTAGATTTACAATTGGACCCAGTAGATGGCAATGCGATAGGGTTACAGGAATAATGACAAATTTTAATGATTTTTTTTGTGTGTCTTTACGTGAAATAGAGAATAGTTTAGATTTACAATTGGACCCAGTAGATGGCGCTGCGATAGGGATAGATAGGAAAATTTACAAATGCAGACGAAGTTGCGCGGGACAGCTAGTGTATTTATAAGATTGATATAACAAACAAGTACACAGGCTACCTGATAATAAACAGTTACCATCAATGTGAGCTTGCATAATTCCATAGAAAAAGGATTCTTGAAATTTATTCTTTTTCTAAATGTATCATACTGCTACTTAAAGCCAATATTATGAGATTGCTAGTTCCCAGATTGGTCTTGTACATTTGTGCAATTGAATGACATAACTTTAGTATTTCCTCATATCATAATATGTTTATACTAATACTTTGTGATTTATTTTTGTCTAGATTTGGAGTGTATGGGTGGCAAAAGTGAAAACAAAGGGGGGTAACATCTGTGATTCAATAAGGGCAACAGAAGAAGGACTAACTGGATCTGATCTTACAGATATAGTGAAATATATTAATAAATGTACTAGATATCATAGGGACTGCCTCCATTCCAGGATTCCTTGTTGAGTTGATTATATCATGTTAAAAATTTTAATTCTTATTTGTTAATGTTAATTGTTGATTATATTAGTAATAAAAAACAAAGCTTTAATTAAAATAACATTTACTAGCAGTTTAATTTAAATGTGTTTGAATCAGTTCTTCCTGAATATGCCATGCCTGTATCAAGAAACCTTGGTCCTCTTTGCAAAATATTAGAATCATGATTCTCCTCATCCACATCATATTCGTTATCATCTGGAAATGTAGAAATACAATAATTATAATTTTGTTTTGAAAAAATAATCTAAATTAGAGTTTTATTTTTCCATTGAAGTCATCAAAAACATGGTAAAGAGGGTGCAATATCCTAAAATGATTTGTTTGCTCTGGCTGGTAATGAAGGCAGCGATGGCAATGTAGACAATTAAATTTATTTTTGAGCCGTCCATTACACATTTCCAAATTATTTCTGACTCTAGCATAACAGTTATTGAAGGCATGGTTGTATGTAACGCCATAAAACTACTCAGAAAAAAAACAACAGAAGTTTACCCAGATACTGCTCGCACTGAAGCTACGCTCAAAGATGAACTGTGCTACCGTGCTTACTAAAGTGATTACCCAGATACTGCTAGTACAGAAGCTATGCCCAAAGGTGGACTGTGCTACCGTTCCTTATGAAGTAATTGCCCAGATACTGCCAGTACTAAAGCTAAGCCCTAAGATGGACTGTGCTAGCGTGCCCTTCTGAAGTAATTTTCAAAATAAGTAAGTGTACTCACGGCCAACAGCTAGTATAATAATAATCAACATTAATCTAACTCAATTAAGGTACAGATAAGATTATAGGTTGCAGTCAATTTAAATTTAGTATTTAAATGGTTAGTTTATTATTTAGGTATGTTAATTACAGTTAATCAACAATTAGCCTATTGCAGTCCACTTTTGGATATATGCCTCTCACCCGCATCCAGTCTATCCCAGCTACCTTGTTATTATTACAGTTTATTAGTGATTATTATAAATGTGGAATATACTCATAACCTGACAGTTAATACTGTAAAATCCTTTTCTATTATAAAACATATTTCCAGGTACAGTAAAACGAGTTATTGGTGGTTTTGCTATTGCAATATGTGTCCCATCTACTGCACCTATGGTGTTGGGCATAATGACCAATTCTTGAAAACTAAAAATTTCATCAATATTTACAATTTTTATATAAATCTAAACCTATCGTTAAAATTGATGAGCAGGATTATAAGAAAAAAAAATACAATAACGTTTTGTGTTAACTTTCCACTATTACATCTGATGTTTTCTCAATGCACCTGCTTACAGAAAGGTTGACTGAGTGCAATGAAATTGTTCTGCCCTACAGGAGCGTGATAACTTCCTTGGGTAAAAAAAGGAAGTGCAAATAAAACATAAAATTTTTATATAGGTATACTTAATTAGATTATATGATTGCACCTCTATCTACTTACATATGAGTAGGTACACCAAGTTTGTATTATGGGGAAAGTGCCATTGCATAAATCAAGCAAACCTTTATATGTATAGGGTTCGTCCCCTATACATATAAAGGTTTGCTTGATTTTTGCCTTTATCGAGATAATTTAGTAAATAAAAGCTCTAGATGTAGAGCCTAAAAGTTTCTGTTAGTTTTTCTGTGCCATTACAAACGGATTGGAATTATCTCGTATGTTTTCATAGCGTATTCTCTCTTGATAGCTTAGAAATCTAAAAATAATATATTTTTTTTATCAGATTAAACGGTCATGATTTGATGATTATTTAGAACGTAAACAGTAAGCACTCTTAATAAATAATGAATTTAAAATATACATACCTTTCCGCCAAAGCGAACAAAGCCATAGATAATCAAAGCTAAAATCACATATTCGGTATTCATCATGTAAAAAAATATATTATTAATTTACTTTATGTCCGAAAATTCGAAGA
This sequence comes from Euplagia quadripunctaria, assembly GCA_963859945.1. Lineage (NCBI taxonomy): Eukaryota > Metazoa > Arthropoda > Insecta > Lepidoptera > Erebidae > Euplagia > Euplagia quadripunctaria. The sequence goes on from OY982581.1 coordinate 14,973,205, forward strand.
TTTTTATATCACTAAAATTTAGACAGCATGTATTTATATGACACCTAATTTTAGTGTGACTTTTCTAATTTTTGTCAATTTTAGACTTTTAGAACGTACAACAGAATGGCAAATCAGTAAATTTGGACCAAGTTGAGTAGCTTAACCAATTTTAGTGCTGTCAAACTAAAATTAGTCTAGTCCTACGATTCAGAACACGAAACGTTATTTGACAGGACTAAACAAAATTTTAGTGATTTTTAATCTAGTTTGGTGAGTTTTGTAACAACAGAATTGGCACCAATGTTCAATTTTTTTTTGTATGCTGCAGTATTATGTAACTTTTAGAACTTAAGCATATAATTCTGTAAACACCTACTGTGTCTATTATGTTTCACTGTTATAACACTTTTGGACCAATAAATAATTAACAACCTATTTTTAAAATAATATTCCATGTTCATCTACAAATTCATCTAGTGGAGATCAACTCAACTTTGGAACTACGATCACGCTGATTAGTAATTAGAAGCCATGATAAACTCAACCATATTATAAAATCGCACGCACTGACCTCGAAAGTTGTTATTTTTTTGGAGCCCAGAGGCAGGTACAAGGTTTATGTTTATAACGTGTAATAACAGAATGTAAATCACTTTTTCACAGAACTAATCTTGTCATAACTTTTCATAAATTATTTCTTGAATTTCTGCCTCAGTCAATAACGATTATCTACATAATTTGTAAATTGTCCGGATAGCCAGAGGGCTATCTATTAACGCATCTTAGATTGAATATCGGGGACATTTTCTCATAGTAGAATACCATACGACATTACACTATGAATATTCATGTTTATTAGAGACTATACAGTTTTATTCACGTTTGTATTTCGGGGATGCCCAAATAGTTTCGGACCCGATGGGGGCCCTTTTTCAAGGAGTGAAGTGTCCTGCCGCGACGGTGTCAGGCGTCATACTGGTCGGGCATCCCCGAAATACAAATGTGAGTAAAACCGTATAGTCTCTAATAAACATGAATATCACTCACGAAAGTTTTTATTGTAACTATGAATATTACTTAAGTAGACTAATCTGACTGCCTAAATATCAATCAGTTTTCAGAATTTTTCTAACTGCGTATACTGCAGTCTGTTCGATAGTTTATCAATATGGTGGCTACACTCAAGCTAAGAATCATTAGATTACTAATGATTCTTAGCTAGAGTGTTGCCACCATATGCTAATAATTTCGTTGTATCCACTAGTTTCAACTCGTCTTCTTTAGCCATTTAGTTTTTACCTGTTTACCGTATGGCGTAGTGAAGTTTTTCTTAATTAAGAAGTAAACTGTTAACGTTAAACACTTTCGAAATAGCACCGTTTATGTCGACAAAGTTTGTAGTCATATGTTTTAGTTTAAATGGTTTACTTGACACATCTCACACACGGCCGTCTGATCCCAAGCTAGGCAGAGCCTGTACTATGGTAACTAGACTATGGTGCTGATAAACATACTTATATATTTCTAAAAATATATATACATTTTATAGAAAAATTCCACCCAGGCGTAGAACAAATCTTCATGGTCATCACACAAATATTTGTCATGGTTGGGAATCTAACACACGACCTCTGGCTCAGCAGTCAGGATCACTAACCACTAGACAGACAGACCTGTCATGATGAATATTAGAGTATTTAGAAATGTTATAAATTCACTTTTATAAGCAAAAATAAGTTAAAGACCAATCGAAATAAGACACTACAATATCCTTAGTAAATGTGGGTTCAGAGTGAGCCATGTTTGATTCCAATAATGTGAATGAGAAATAATTTATTTTGTAAATAAATTATTACAGACACCTACACCTCAATTTGTTCTGGTAGAGCTACATTTCCTGTGGCAAGTGTATCCATTAAGGGTGGTCTTTTTGAAAGAACCATTTCATTTTTAAGCTGATGTGATACGATACTCAGTAGACTAGATAAGCCTAACTTGACTTAACTATATCTCAGGGAGCTCCACGATTTCAATGAGTCCGTCAGTCACTTGGTCGGGCCAATGAAAATATTCAAAAGTTGCAGAGTGTTGAGGCATTTTCATTTGCAATCAAAATTACGATGACAATAACCTAGACTTTGTGCTTGGGATTGTGTTATCCAAACTAATTGTTCTACAATGTTTAAAATGTTAAATATACTGCCGTACATAAAGCGAGTTTTCATAAATTGATATAGAGATGATCACGATACTTATTTATTTAAATTTATTACTGAGTGAATCACTAGACATTAGGCTACTAATTGCACGAATAGTTCTTTAATGCAGAACGAACTTGTGACAGCAGCATTTCTATAACCAACTAAAATACTTTAAGTGGGCTGTTTCTGTATCCGTTAACGTATATTACATACTTTTCATTGTGGGAGGGCCATGCTTCAGCACGCATGGGCCGGCTTGACCGGAGTGATACCACGGCCTCATAGAAAACCGGCAGTAAATCAATGCTTGCATTGTTTTTCGCTGAGTGAGTGAGGTTACCGGAGGCCCTAACCCTTTCCTCTCCCTTCTCCCTCTCCCTCCCTCACTCCTTCTCCTCCCCTTTCCCCTTCCCCTACTCCCACCCTAAAGGCCGGCAACGCACTTGTGACTTTTGAGTTGCAGGTGCCCTGGGTAGTCACTTACCCACAGGTCCCACCCGTCTGCTCGTTTGCCCCCTATTTCATAAAAATAAACTGCATATGCTGAACTGAGTCTGTTTGTGATTTACTTATGTATGGGGCCCATTTCAGCTTGGAATCTAAAGTAACTCTCAAAAATTATATGATAACTACAAGGTCCAAATCTGTATCATTCATAAGTACACTTTAAGTTTTAACTTATCTAACATTAGTAGTAACAAATCTTATACAGTTGGTCTTTTTTCCCATTTCATAACAAATTGTTACCTACATTGAACCGTTGCAATAATTCAGAGAGAGCATTGTTTACATCCTAAATGAAAATCTTGTGTCATTTATGTTTAAATGAGTTTGATGTTTATCTGAAAATAACACTACAACATGACTATCTTTAATAAGCTGTGGTAAGTAACTAATGTATACTAAGAACAAACTGGGCTCAGAAATGAACCTTTTGGGACACCTATGGCACCCATTGACTCGGAAGATCTTTTTTCATTGACGTCAACTATTTCGATCCTATCACTTAAACACACATAAACAGGTCCCAAAGCCGTTTTTTCTAATGCCATCCATTCAGTTATGCAAATGGAACGCTTTAGACGAGTCTCAAAAATACCTAGTGTTTATAAAAATAGGCATATAAAATTCGGGTCTCAAATTAAGTAATATAATACATTTCGGACATAATCTAATTGATAAAACATTGTAAATTTAGTTTGTGTAAACATTAGTATTCTTTTGAATCAATAAAGATTATTATTATTATTATTAGTCTCTTTATTCGCTTAAATATACATATAAATTACATTTTAAATACATTCAGATTTATCAAAAATACATTTAAAAATATAAAATATAGTGCCCCACCGGTATCGGGTACAGGGACCGAGCTACCGGTGGTTAGGGTTCCAGAGACATAAACCTCCTCACGATACGTGCCGTATTAAGAAGGACCGCCTTCTGCATCAGGCCCTTAATCCAGCTGCCTAACGTGAGCCTCTGAAGGTGTTGGTCGAGGCTCTTTGCCATCAACCCATGGGCTGATATGACTATCTGCACAATGATTGCTGAATCCACATTCCACATATCGGCCACCTCGAGGGTCAAATCCAAATATTTCATTTGTTTTTCTTTTTAAGCCCTTAAGAGGTTATCGTCATGGGGAATGGTAATATCAATAATCATTGCTCGGTGCTCTAATCGGTCTATCAGGACTATATCAGGCTTATTGGCAACAATAGCCCTGTCAGTGATAATAGACCGATCCCAGTACAATGTTGCACGACCATTTTCAAGAACTGGGTCGGGCACATATCTGTAGTACGGTATTTCCGCAGTCACAAGGTTATATTTAAGAGCAAGTTGCTGATGGACTATCCTGGCCACTTGGTTATGCCAAAGCAAGTACTCGCCGTTGGCAAGACGAGAACAATCAAAAATTATATGCCTGAGGCTTTCTCCGGGACGATGACATGCCCGACAAATGTCAACTGTGCCGTCCTTCAGGATATGTCTCCGACAGTTGTTCGTCATAGCAACTTCATTAGTAATTCACAAATAAAACCTTCAGTTTCCCTAAAGAGGTCACCAAAACGTAGCCAGGACACATATGATAATAGATCTACTTTAAGGCCCGATAAAAACGTCCATGGAGCTCTTTGCTGTTCCATATTTCGTTGCGATCTGTATTATTGAGTACTGCAGGTTTGCGCCAGTTCTCTCTACCTAAAGCAAGCGGGGTGAGCCCGTTGTGAACTGCCACAACATCCCGATGCATCTCCACGTTAACAGAGGGGAAGTAATCTCTAAGATTGCATACCTCGCGGTTATGTAGTGTCTTGGCATTTAAAAAACCACAACCCCCACATTTCCCCGGGACATACAATCTCATTACCGATGAACGTGGTTGGTGCATTCGGTACGCGGTTAGCAAAGTACGGTCTCTTCTATCCAGGGCATCGAGTTCCATCTGAGTCCATCTAAGTATGCCAAAAGAGTAGGTTAGGACTGGTATGACCCAATCATTATAGGCCCGCACCTTATTACCGCCTGACAAAAGACTTTTTAATACTTTATTCAGGCGGCCAAAGAAGCGTTCCTGTAACGATTGCTTCATAGTCAATTAATTTAAACCTAACCTACCTATTATTATTATTAATTTCTGAATACTAAGGTATACACTTTGGTAAACATAATATTGTTTTTTACAACATAGTTTTGGCCACATCACTCCGCTAATCTCCACTTCGGAATTTTTGAGCAACTACGTCCACTGGCGAACCTTTGTCATCGTAAGCACATCGTACAAAAATGTAAAAGTGAAACGTGGACTGTATACTCAGAAATAAAACAATCGATATGACATCACTTTTTTATCATAATAATTTTACAATAAGGAGAATTGTAGTAATACAATAATATGCTGAGTAACCCACCCCAACAGCTTTACCAGTAGCATAGCATCTATAAAAAATAGACCGCAGACATTCATCTTGCTAAATGTAGCGTTGTGTACTCGTTGGACGTTTTTGAACAGTATTTTCTCCTCTGCTGTGAATTGTAAAAAAAAATATGTAAGATGAAGTAGCTCAATAAAATTGACGTTCACATTAGAGTTGACCGTCTGGGGAAGTACCTCTAACCTACAGAAAGTAGCAGTTTTAAAATTAAAATATAAATTTAGGTACAGATATTGTAGCTAGGCACAAGCCAAAATGCTGAGTCCGCAATTATACCTGAGTATTTTTTTCTCATATGGAGATTACTCATACCGATAATGAAATTTTATGAAAATCGAATGCATAGGTTTAAAGATTGTATTTAACATTTTTCGGAATCTTGTCCGAGGATAAAATTTTTCTCCAAAACTGTTTGTAATGATTTTATAATGAGTAGAATATTCATGAGAAAGCGAAATTTCTCCTAGCACCATGCTTGTAAATAAATGACAACTGGGACTTATTTTAGAGATTAATATTGTATCGACATACCTGAGAGGTTTGACTGAGCTTTAAATTTACAAATATCTTGTCCTTTACTGACAGCATCGTAGAATGATTCACATTGTAGGGATAAAGCTCCTAGCAACATAAAGTTTTTGAAGAGCCACACACCAATCATGACCGGTTTGGGAATGCTTTCTTCCTAAAAATAAAATTTGTTAAGAGTCTCCTCCTCTTTATATTCTTTTATATCTGTATAACTGTGTAGATATTTTATGATTAAGTTACTTTTAGGTACTCACCTGATACATTATATCTGTTGTAGCCTTTAAGTAATCTAGACATATTTTGATGTATAATAATATATGCAAAAAGCTATCAACAATATGGTACAGGATCTGAAAAAAAAGCAATCAATCAATAACGCAACTTACATCGTTCATTGATAACAGGCCAGATACTAACCAAAATCCCAAAAGTACGATTACAGATACTGTAGCAATTCAGTATTCGATTATATGCCTGAAATAATTTTTGACACATATGCACATTACGAGTACCATCAGAGTTTATAATTGCATTATTCAGAAGAATAAGATTTTTTTGAAGAAGTTTCATTAATCTGATAGCATATACTATATTAAGATCGAAAATCAAAAACAAAATGGTACTCCATAAAAATAAAATATTATTGTTTTCGAATATCATATAGCTGATTATGATAAAAGTCACATAGAAAACTGAGAGAATCATCACACTAATCCAATTACAGATCGTGTAATTTTTAAAAGTATATCTAAACAAAATGGCAACTTCTTGAATATTTATGACTAAATCAATATTGTCATTCGTTTGAGTGACAGCAGCTAATGTATTTAACAGAACCCCCACTGAGAAGAAGATCACTTCAAAGACACCTACGATAAGACGAAAGATGTTTGAATAAATATCTGTCATATCTATATTAAAATAGAGAATATAATTACGATAAACGTATATAACTATGAATGCAACTGCTCCTAGCACTGAAATTAAGGTCGATTGAAAGTTATTTGGATAAATGAAGTTATTCCTAATGCCATACTTAGGACAAAATATAAGATTTTGCATCAAATTTAAAGGCCGGAGCATTGCCTGCATATCGGCAGTGATTAACTTGTTTAGTAAAAAATAAACAACTTTACAGGTGGGGATTGAATTTTGCTTGAAATTAAATTAATTATTTTATCACAAACAAAGGGTACAGAAGTGTCGACGTATACAAGGTGAGAATGTAATGTATTTATTGATTATGAATTCATAACGTAAATTACTTTTGATCATTTAAACAAATTACGTTCCTGTGTGTTAGTTCTATCAAATAATCTACGATTTAATATTGATAACGAAACAGTCAGTTCGAGTTCGAGCTACCGTTTTTTTTCTACCCAAATAATTTACTAATGTTAATAAATTTAATTTTAGATAATGTATATAAAAATTATTGGTCAAATTAACACAGATGTGTTAAATAATTAACATAAAATAATTAAGGAAAGAATTTAAATACACAAATGCATAAAAATGATACACGTGAATAATACCACATCGTTGACTATGACGCATTTTCTGAAGGCTTCGTAGTACGCGGGCGCAAAGACAAAGATTTACACTCGCCGATTCATCCATTTAAGCAATTTCCCTTTACTTTCATTGCTTTTCCTTCTTACCACTTTTCCCTTTCAATATACTTCCCATTTTCCATCTTTAATTCCCACAGTGCCCGGTCGACGGCAATAGGTTTACGTGAGTGAGACCAAATTAAAGTTGGCATAATATAGGTGTTGAAAACATCTCTGCCTACCTCTTCGAAGATATATATGTGAATGTATGTTTGTATAATACTTGACTGACGACTGACTGACTGACTGACATGAACACCTGTAATAACTTGATAATTGTATGATGTGGTAAATAGGCTTCTTTGCCAAAAAACCCTGGGCCCAAAAATGTGGCAACATCCCTTCGTGTTTTGCTTAACCATTGACGAATCCATCTGATGTTATTGTAATAATGAGTATTTGTATCGTACATAATTTTATTAATACAAATTAAATTTAATGTCAGCCAACGCAAATAGCATCGAATGAAGTATTAAACTTTAATAATTTTAATTATACATTTACCTAGCTGCGCCCCGCGGTTTCACCCGCATAAGTCGAAAGCCGTGAGAATATCGGGATAAAAAGTAGCCTATGTTTTAATCCCGGTCTCTAGCTATCTACATACCAACTTTCATCGCAATGGGTTCAGTAGTTTTGGTGTGAAAGAGTAAAAAACATCCATACATCCTTACAAACTTTCTCGTTTATAATATAAGTAGGAAAAGGCAAAAAGTATCCTTTATCAAGATGGCATTGTTGGTGGTGATGCAATTAAGTATACCCGTTATCACTGGAATAATCCGGACGTAGTTTTCTGTATTTTCTGTTTTGGAATAACCATATTTTTTTGAAGTGAAAACTTCTTTAGCGGCGTTGGGCACTTTTTGAGATGGGTAAAAAATGTTAAACTATCATCAGAATTCAGGGTCACGTGGGCCCTGATCGAAAATGTGTGGAAAATATATTTTTATGACGAAATCGAAAATTCTTAAGATGGAGGTGAGTTTCTTATATTTACATGTACAGCGTCAGAAAGACATGGAGAGGGAGGAAAGGAGGGAGTGTGAGAGAGAGGGAGGGAGAGAGGCAGGGAGTGAGAGAGAGATGGAGGTAGGGATTGAATCTAGGGAGGGAGAGCGGGAGAGTGGGGTAGTGGGAGAGGGGGAGGGAGAGTGAAGAGAGTGGGGAGAGTGGGGAGAGTGGGAGTAGGGAATCTAGGGAGGGATAGTGGGGTAGTGGGAGAGTGGGAGAGTGGGAGAGAGGGAGAGTGGGATAGTGGGAGAGTGGGAGAGAGGGGAGAGTGGGGAGAATACCCGGTGAGTGGGTGAGTGGGTGAGTGAGTAAATGAGTCAGAGTTTAGTCAGTCAGTCAGTCAGAGAGAGAGAGAGAGAGAGACGCTAATAATACATTTATAGATCCACTAGAGGGCGCTAATCTAAACATTGAGTTGTGTCTCTTTATTAATTTATGTCACCAACCTGTTAATGTGACGTATTAAGTTCGTCGTATCGTTTAAGTTTGCACTTCTGTCCCCAGTTCCATGACTGCTTTTTTAACAACTCTGACATCAAACTGCCTTTAACGATTAGAAAAAAGCAGATGATGGTAAATTTATAACATCTCTTCGCACCGGGGCGGGGATTAAATAAGGAGTCTCTCACTGTCCGAATGTTTTTCGGGGAACCAGAGGGCATAGTGGATAGACGTATTCTCTCAGTCTTTAAAATTAAAATGTTTTTAAGCCTATTTATATAAGAACAATCAAGAAGTCCACAAAATACTTTTACTTTCACCCGCATAAGTCCCGATGCCGCAGACAAACATAGTTACTTTCGCATTTATAAATGTATACCTATAAATACATATAACAAAGCTGAAGTATTGTTTTCGTGTCATTGTTTGTTTGTTTATTTTTATTTTATTTATGTATTAGGTCTACCAACAGTTGTTTACATTAATACACGACATACATAAAATTAACAGAAAAAACTTCAGACAATGTAACAACTACTTAAAGGTAAACACATCATGCAACAAATTAATGGAGGATACTTAAGTACTAAGAGTATTTAATAAAACCATTACATAAACAATTTAGACATTATTAAAACTAAAAATAAAAATAAGAAATATTAAGAACTAAAAACATCACAAAGAAAGAGAAAAAAAAAAGATAGAAAAAACAACAGTAATATTTATGTTTTAAGTGCCTAGGCAATCCAAAGTTTTTCTTTTTTGAATAGCCACTGAGTCAACATGCAGATCAATTATGTCACTGACACTGTTGACAATCTTACATACTCTTACATATGGGGAATTAGCCCCTAAAACTGTCCTTCTCAAAGGTGGACAGAGAGGAGTGATTGAACCACGAGGAAGTCTAGAAGGAGCATTAAATCTAAATAAAACCAATAGACGTGGGCACACAACTTGGTGTTGAAGTACTTTAGATGCAAACATAGCATCATTTAACTTTGCGCGACACTCAAGGGTTTGCATTCTAAAATGAATCACTATAAGAAGGTACCTTTTTGGTGATTCCATTTCTGAAAGCTAGGTGCCAGACAAAACGCCTCTGAATTCTCTCGAGACGCAAGGCATGTACTGCGAAATGAGGACGCCATATAATACTACAGTATTCTAGGGTGCTACGTATCAAGCTGTTGTAAAGCAACATTTTTGTGCCGTTGTTGCAAAAGCGTTTACTATTTCGCAGCACAAACCCCAACATCTTGGAAGCTTTCTTAATTATTTCATCTAAATGAGGCGTGAAAGTTAACTTTCTGTCAAACAATACTCCAAGATCCTTTACAGTTTCTACCGGAGATATTTTGTTTCCTTCTATGTGGTAACTGTGGTTTAATGCATGGAGCTTACGCGTAAACGTTATGTGATGACATTTGTTAACATTCAGAAGCATCCTGTTACTTTTGCACCATGACACAAGTCTATTTAGGTCATCTTGTAGCTGCCCAGCATCTTCATCGCATTTTATTATCTTCATAAACTTGAGATCATCTGCATACATAAAGACCTCGGAAAAGTGAAAACACTCTGGAATGTCGTTTATGAAGAAGTTAAAGAGGATTGGGCCTAGATGCGAGCCTTGAGGAACGCCTGAAGAAATGGGTATAAAATTAGACTCATAGCCATTAAGCACTACTGAGAAAGCTCTATTTTTCAAGTACGATGACAGCCAATCCAGTAAGGATCCCATTATGCCATAGGCCTGTAATTTTGAGATAAGGACACTGTGGGGTACCCTGTCGAATGCTTTTGAAAAATCTGTGTAGATAACATCGGCTTGATGGCCCGAGTCCACTGCACTTATCAACAGCTCCGTAAAAGGGACTAGATTTGAAGTCGTGGATCGATGTGCTACAAAACCATGTTGATGATCGCTTAAGTAACGCTTCAAGTGATATAGTATATGGGGACATATCATAACTTCAAATATCTTAGCGAACACAGACAATATCGATATGGGCCTGTAGTTAGCTACGACTGTTTTGTCGTCAGACTTATGAACAGGTACGACTTTAGCCATCTTCCATCTGTGAGGAAATACTCCAGAGTCCAAAGATTTCTTATAAATTATCATTAGCGGCGAAGTCAGCACTAAATGACATTTTGACACAAATATTGGGTGTATTCCATCTGGACCAGCCCCTTTAGTAGTATCAATGTTCTTTAGTTTATTTTGTATGTCATCTTGTTTTAAAGATGGCACGTTGAGACTCAAACTGTTTATATATAAAGCCTGCAGACTTTCGGACATATATTCTGTGTCACTGATGACTTCATTTGTACTGTAAACAGAGAAAAAGTATTCCGCGAACAATTCGCATATTTCACTACCATCAGATGAAGTGACCAGCCCATTAGTCATAGACTTTGGGTATGTGCTAGTTCCTCCCCGCTTAGCTTTGACATACGACCAAAACAGCTTAGGATTTCTCCGTAGTTCACCCTCAAGACTTTTAATATAGCTATTGTAACACTCCGTGGCCAGACTATTACAGATTTTCCCAACAGATTTTAATTCTACCTCGTCCATTGGATTTTTATATTTTTTAAAACGTATTCGAAGCCTATTTTTTTATTCAACAATTTAATTAGATTTCTATTAAACCACGGTGGAAATTTGTTCCTAGTGGGTGAGCGAGTTGGTATGAATTTCCGTATTGTAATATTCAGATGATCATAGAACACCTCGAGCATTTTATTTACGTCATCCAAACCCCCAAGCAAATCAACCCAGTTTAGTTCACTCAGGTACAAGCATATTGCCTGGTAATCACCTTTAAAGAAGTTTGGTCTTAAATTGGTTGTTTTGTAAGTAAGCTTAGTTTCTATTTCTAGTGAGATAGTGACATTTAGAGGTGGATGTGGCTTATGAACCTTACTAACAGGAGTGACACATTCGCTAACATTGCTCAAAGGGATAGTACAAAGAACGAGGTCTAGTATACGGCCCATATGATTTCTGATTAAATTAAACTGATTAAGTCTATTGGTATTTAAAAAATCTAGCATTAAATAATTTTTATTGCTTAGGCCTGAAATATCTCTCTGGCTCTGCACTAGTTTCCAGTCGATATCCCATAGATTAAAATCACCCATTATACACAGTTCCGAGTCAGCCATTTGATCTATTGCAGAGCTGCAACTATCCAAAAATTGTTCTAGAGCTGGACGGGATACTGGTGGTGGTAAATATACCGCGCAAAGAGCTATTTGATATTTGTTGCGCAAGCCAGATGCACCCAAAACAACCCAGATGTCCTCACAAGAACTTTCCCATGCACTAACACGCTTGGATTTAATATCATGTTTAACGGCAATTAATACCCCACCACCCTCCTGCTTGCAAGAGCCAGGGGACTCCCTATCCCTCCTGTAGACATAATACCTGCTGTCAAACAACTCGCTGCTCAGTACTGAACTATTTAACCAAGTTTCACAAATTATTACAATATCATAATCGTTACAACAAATGTTACGATAAAACTCGTGAGTTTTAGTCTTTAAACCGCCTGCATTTTGGTAATATATTTGTAAGTTATTGAATTTTGAGAAATTAGCTTCAATGATTTGCACAAAGTAGTTATAGACGAAGAATAAAATGTTTACACTATTTTATCTAAACTATCATTATTTCTAATAAGCAAATGATCACAATTATCATCTTTCTTGACAAAAAATTTACCGTTCCTCACCCAAACATATTTATATCCTTTCCCCTTAGCCTTGAGACGAGCAGCTGCATGAAGCGCTTTATTGATTGGAGATAAATGCTCGACAACGTATACTGGAGTGGCACTGGCGAACCCCAAGTCTGCTGCATTGAGGTTGTTATTAGCATTTTTCTTATTGTAGGTAATAACAGCTGCAAGAAGCTGGTCACGTAGTCTAGGTGTAGCCAGCTGTACAATTACGGATCGAGGGCGAGGATTGTCTTTATTGATTTTGGCTATCCGGGTTGAATATAAAATATCAGTTTCTTTAACATCACAGCCAACCGCTGACCCCAATTGTTTAACAATATTGTAAAGGTTTTCATTGTTATTTTCCGGTAGACATTGAAGCTCTAGATTGTTGGAACGTGCATTTTGTTCAAGATAATTGATTCTGTGACCCATTTCTGAAACCGTGTTCTTCAAACGCTCATTCTCAGCAACCAGATCCCTCAAAGCATTTTTAGTTGATTTTTGTTCAGATTGCAATTTATCAAACTCCAAGGTATGAAAGTTTAGAGAAGCTTTTAATTCTTCGACATCTTTTTTTATTGGTGCTAGTTCCTTATTAATAGAGTTAACAATCATATTATTCATCTGTTGGAGTAAACCAGAGAACTCAGCTTTGATAGTTTCTTGCATAATAGAGCGAACATCTTCCACAGTAATAGGTTGAGATGATGGCGGAGAATTTAGTGCAGGTCTTTTGCTCCCACGGGTAGTGGTCACGTTAGTGGACACATTACGTTTGGGTGTACGGTCTCTTTCTGCCGCCTTTAAATATTTATTCATACACTCTGGGCATTTCCACTGAGGAAACAAATCTGAATCCCTATGAATGTCCGGGATCGTTAGGCAGAGAAAATGATATGATTTATTGCATATAATGCAATTAATAAATCGTTCATGCTCGTCCATCTCTCCGTTAGAACAGCATCCCCAAACCAGGGACACTGAAGCCATGATCACTAAAAAGAAATGAAAAACGAGAAACAACAATAAAAATAAGTTCCATATAAAGTTCGTCCTCTAGGAGGAGATTTAAATTAGGCACAACACAATGCACCGTCTGCGTTATTTACTCTTTGGACGCGAACCGATATGCGCGTCACTGTTAGCAGGCGCATGCCGTAATGACACTTATGAGTTCCGCGTAACCGTGCGAGTTGCGTGCACTATGTAAACAAAAGATTTGTCACACACCCACTTATTCAGATTTCATTTTGTATTGAGATTATAATGTTCAACTGTTTCTATCACAAAATGTTTATTTAACGTAATATAAACCTGGTTCTTTGTTGATTATCTGCACATCACTTCACTCTGAACTAATATTTGACTATGGTAAAGCCAAAAATGGAAATATAAACAAAAAACGTATTTTTTAATGGTATTAAAGATTAGATAACTCTAGTTTAAATGGATTAATCTCTGGAACTACTAGTCGGATTCGAAGAATTATTTTTCTATTGACTAGAGTATTCATTCAGGAAGGTTAAAGGCTATGTAACATCACGCTACGACTCTTAGGAGTGGAGCAGTGACAGATGAAACAGCGGAGAACAGCTATATTATAATTATAGAGTATAGAATCCTTTATTACAGACTGTCAAACGCTCCAAATTAGAGTTGGTATGATGAGAGTTGGTATGATGACGTATAATATAATAGATCTATACATATGGAATTGCCGTTTTGCAGTACTGGCTATTGCTTATCATTTTTTTTTTTGACTAAGAATTGTAATTTCCATTTACTATTTTTTTTAAACATGAATTTTATTTTTCAAATGTAGTCGTTTGTTTATTGATTAGTGTTATATTTTCATTGCATTTGAATCTTTTCCGTCATCATGGATACGTTAAAGCTTTGAGTAATGATGGAATGTGTGTACCATCGTAGCAGCAACGCAGCACAAGCGGCAGGCAACATCAACAGACGTTTACGGAGCTAACACTAAAATACAACTCACTGCCTATTTTTGGTTTGCTCGCTTTCGTTCTGAAAATTTCGACCTGAAAAATGAACCTGGTGGTCGTCCGAAAACTTGGTCGACAAAGACGAATTGTCTTTAACAATTGTGGAAACTGATGATACTCAATCTACGGCTGAATTAGCAGCAGATTTCAACGTTAGCGTCAAAACAATATTGGTCCATTTGCGTCAAATTGGCAAGGTAAAAAAGCTTGACCAATGAGTGTCCCACAAACCCAATTATCGTGCCTTGTACTGCTTAACAGGCACACAAACGAAGGAATTTTGAACCGCATTGTTATCTGCGACGAAAAATGGATTCTGTTTGACAATCGCAAGCTCTCAGCAAGTTGGTTGAATCCTGGTTCAGCACCTAAACAATGCTCTAAAAGAAAACTTACCCCTAGAAAAGTGATGTGTGACGACAACGCGCGACCTCATACTGCACAGCAGATGGTCTCCAAGTTGCAAGAGCTGGGACTGGAAGCTCTTCGTCATTCGCCGTTCTCACCAGACCTTGCGCCTACAGCCTTTTACTATTTCCGGAATTCGGATAACTTGGTGGCGGGAAAAAAAATTCAATATCTGAGAGGCAGTACAAAATGCCTTTGAAGAATTTGTTGTCTCCCGTCCAGCTGATTTCTTCAAGTATGGCATCAATAAACTGCCAACGCGTTGGCAAAGATGCATCGATTTCATGGGTGATTACTTTGATTAATAAAAATAAAAAATATAGAAAAAAAAAAGTTTGATTTTTTTCATATAAAACGGCAATTCCATAGGTAAAGCTAACCTAATTCCACTAATATTATAAATGTGAAAGTTTGGATGGACGTATGTTACTCTTTCACGCAAAAACCACTGAACCGATTGCGATGAAACTTGGTAAATAGATAGCTGTAGACCTGGATCAACACATAGGCTACTTTTTATTTCGGTATTCCTACGGGATTGGGACTCATGGGGGTGAAACTGCGGTACGCTGCTATATATATGAAATACAATTGCCCAAAAATCTGGATGAAGTGTACCCTACCTATGTCTTTTTGTGTACCTCTGGCAACGCAGGTATATATAGCGAAACATTTCACAAATATTTGTCGTGGGTGTTTACACACGACCTGGCTCAGCAGTCAGGATCACTAACTACTAGACAGATCCATTCATAATGTATATTAGAGTATTTAGAAATGTTATAAATTCACTTTTATAACATTTAAAAAAAAACCGACTTCAACAAAAATAACTATTCCATAAAAGACTTATATATGGTTTTCTCATGGATGCTATATTTTAATGTATTTCTCATTATATTATTTTTTACAACATAGTTTTGGCCACATTACTACGCTAATCTCCACTTCGGAAATTTGAGTAACTACGTCCCCTGGCAAACCTTTGTCATCGTAAGCACATCGTACAAAAAATGTAAAAGTGAAACGTGGACTGTGTACTAAGAAATAAAACAATCGAGTTGACATCACTTTTTTATCATAATAATTTTACGCGCATTCGGTACGCGGTTAGCAAAGTACGGACTCTTCTATCCAGGGCATCGAGTTCCATCTGAGTCCATCTAAGCATGCCAAAAGAGTAGGTTAGGACTGGTATGACCCAATCATTATAGGCCCGCACCTTATTACCGCCTGACAAAAGACTTTTTAATACTTTATTCAGGCGGCCTAAGAAGCGTTCCTGTAACGATTGCTTCATAGTCAATTAATTTAAACATAACCTACCTATTATTATTATTAATTTCTGAATACTAAGGTATACACTTTAGTAAACATAAAATTGTTTTTTACAACATAGTTTTGGCCACATCACTACGCTAATCTCCACTTCGGAATTTTTGAGCAACTACGTCCACTGGCGAACCTTTGTCATCGTAAGCACATCGTACAAAAATGTAAAAGTGAAACGTGGACTGTATACTCAGAAATAAAACAATCGATATGACATCACTTTTTTATCATAATAATTTTACAATAAGGAAAATTGTAGTAATACAATAATATGCTGAGTAACCCACCCCAACAGCTTTACCAGTAGCATAGCATCTATACAAAATAGACCACAGACATTCATCTTGCTAAATGTAGCGTTGTGTACTCGTTGGACGTTTTTGAACAGTATTTTCTCCTCTGCTGTGAATTGCAAAAAATAAACATTTAAGATGAAGTAGCTCAATAAAATTGACGTCCACATTAGAGTTGACCGTCTGGGGAAGTACCTCTACCCTACAGAAAGTAGCAGTTTTAAAATTAAAATATATATTTAGGTACAGATATTGTAGGTAGGCACAAGCCAAAATGAGTCCTGAGTCCGCAATTATACCTGAGTATTTTTTTTCTCATATAGAGATTACTCAATAGAAAATCGAATGCATAGATTTAAAGATTTTATTTAACATTTTTCATTTCATCATTTGAACATTTCATTTTTTTTTTAATTGGTAGCATATAACCCACACTATTGTTCGCGGATCAACCATATAAAGCTAAGAAGACGGTCAGATTATGGTTATAAATAGAGACAGGTGTAAGAGTGATACAAGTTCTATTTAAACAGCAGACAAAAGTTAAAAATCCATCTTTTAAATTTTTGGTTAGTAAGAGCAAAAATATTGACTGAGAGGTGCTCGGATCCCTGCGTTCATTTTGCAAGTACCTGTGTGAAACAGTCGAGCCACGCGCAGCTTCCGTCTATGGACAGTTTTAGGTAATACATAACACCAACAATTATTCGTAATATCGAGACAATCAATAATGGGTAAAACATTCATGAAGAAACGAAATCTCTCCTAGCACCACGCTTGTGAATAAATGACTTCTGCGACTTATTTTAGAAATTATATTGTATCGACATACCTGAGAGGTTTGGCTGAGTTTTAAGTTTACAAATATCTTGTCCTTTTCTGACAGCATCGTAGAATGATTCACATTGTAGGGATAAAGCTCCTTGCAATATAAAGTTTTTGGAGAGCCAAACAGCAATCATAATCGGTTTGGCAATGCTTTCTTCCTAAAAATAAAATTTGTTAGGAGTCTCCTCCTCTTTATATTCTTTTATATCTGTATAACTATGTAGATATTTTATGATTAAGTTACTTTTAGGTACTCACCTGATACATTATATCTGTTCTAGCCTTTAAGTAATCTAGACATATTTTGATGTATAATAATATATGCAAAAAGCTATCAACAATATGGTACAGGATCTGAAAAAAAAGCAATCAATCAATAATGTAACTTACATCGTTCACTGATAACAGGCCAGACACTAACCAAAATCCCAAAAGTACGATTACAGATACTGTAGCAATCCAGTATTCGATTATATGCCTGAAATAATTTTCGGCACATATGTACATTACGAATACTATCAGAGTTTATAATTGCATTATTCAGAAGAATAAGATTTTTTTGAAGAAGTTTCATTAATCTGGTAGCATATACTGTATTAAGATCAAAAATCAAAAACAAAATGGTACTCCAGAAAAATGGAAAATTATTGTTTTCGAATATCACATAGCCGCCTATGATATAAGTCACATGGAAAACTAAGAGAATCATCACACTAATCCAATTACAGATCGTGTAATTTTTAAAAGTATCTCTAAACAAAATGGCAACTTCTTGAATATTTATAACGAAATCAATATTGTCATTCGTTTGAGCGACAGCAGCTATTGTATTTAACAGAACCCCCACTGAGAAGAAGATCACTTCAAAGACACCTACGATAAGACGACAGATGTTTGAATAAATATCTCTCATATCTATATCAAAATAAAGAATATAGTTACGACAAACGTATATAACAATGAATGCAACTGCTCCTAGTACTGAAATTAGGGTCGATTGAAAGTTATTTGGATAAATGAAGTTATTCCTAATGCCATACTTAGGACAAAATATAAGATTTTGCATCAAATTTAACGGCCGGAGCATTGCCTGCATATCGGGAGTGACTAACTTGTTCAGTAATAAAAAATAAACAACTTTACAGTTAGGGATTGAATTTTGTTTGAAATTAAATTAATTATTTTAACAAAGGGTACAGAAGTGTCGACTTATACAGAGTGAGAATGTAATGTATTTATTGCTTTTGTATTCATAACGTAAATTACTTTTGATGATTAAAACAAATTACTTTCCTGTGTGTTAGTTTTATTAAAGAATGTACGATTTAATATTGATAATGAAACCTATTTGTGTTAAAAGTTAACAGTCAATTCGAGCTATTGTTTTTTTTACAAGCTTTTATTTAGTTTCACCTGTTCTGATGTTTGTCATCAAATCTTGCAAATGAAATTTGATCAACTTCCCGGTTACCGATTGAGCTGAAATTTTGCATACATGTGTAAATCGCGTGATAATGCAATATTATGATAACATGATGCTCATCTGATGATGGAGCTGGAAGGTGGCCATAGGAACTTCGCAATGAAACGGCACAACCTCATCGAGTTTAAGCTCATTTGAATCGTCTTGACGAGTACTTTGTCTTTCAATGGTGTGATGGTGTTACATTCACACTATTTTGCTACGATGCGCGTTATTATGGAATTACAACGTGGGATATATTTTAAGTATTGCTTTCCCACACTTATAACATGTGGACGCTCAATAGTTTGGAGTTAGAGACGTAGTATAAAATTAGGACCTTAATAAAACTTATATTTTATTGCTTTAAGTATGAGTGTCTTAGAATTGGGCATTTGGCAAACCAGGAAAGGTCAGTCATTAAGATAAATGAATAGGTTGTGTAATAAAAAAGAGTCGCTTTAGAATATTTCTATAAGAAGCGACGGTTATGAGTAGCAGATGTGGAAAAGGGCGTTGTAGAGATCATCTTTCGTGATAGCGAGGAGGCAGTCGTGTTGAGGACGGGAAAGTGGATAGAGGTGCCATCAGAGGCATCGGGTTGACAGGTTTCAGGGGAGACGGTCGTTTCACGTAAGTTTGACATAGAACGTTGGGGAAGTTCGGTGAGTCGTTAATGTTTTATTTGTTAATAAGCATTATATTTAATATGTATTTATGTCCTACACTGAGTAACGCAGTATCCGTCAGGTAATCAAATTTACCTCCCGTGTACACATCGGTTTCAAGGTATTAATTTAATATAATTACGTTGGTATTGGTTAAGGTTTTTTTGGACGGGATGAATGGATATTGTTATCCTGTAAGTTTCCTTTTTATAGCACTCGATCTTGAACAGAGGACACGCGGCATTGGTAATCATCGGCCCAACTGTCGTCTGCTGTAGAAGTCGAATTATCGAATACCATAATTCCGGGTTATGGTAATAGAGGTTTAACAGAGGCAGCGATATCTTGATCATTGCCGGTTTGATCTCGTCTGCTGTAGAAGTCCAACTTTCGAGTGGGCCGTTAGCGAGGGGTGGTTATGGGATAATATGATTAAGATGGAATATGTGTGTAAGCTAAACCAATGCCAAAGGGTTTAAATGTACAATCATACTAATTAACTTTTGGATCCCCTCTTATCGCGGTTTTGTTATTGATTATATCGAAATATTGAATGCCAGTGGAAAGATGTCCAGCCAGGGTCAAGTCTTACAGTCTAACGGGGAATAAGGCGGGGCGTTAGACTTCCCCTAATCAGAGGGGAGCTGGGTTTAGTGAAAAATACTCTGTTGATTAGACGAATAACTGCTTTACTCGGGTTAGGCTCATAGAGATACCATCACATGGTGGTCATAGGAACTCTGTAATAAAACGACGCAACCCCATCGAGTTTGGACTTCTTCGATTCATAGTAAATTCCGAATCATAAATATTAAAAATTTAAAAATAAAAATATTTTTTTCTTTTTAAAACAAGCTTTTATTACTTGTTAATAAAAAGAACTAAAAAGTTAAAAATAATAATAAAAGCGTGTTACACCTTCCTTATTTCTCTTGCCATCAAAATGTAACACGCTTTTATTATTATTTTTAACTTTTAGTTCTTTTTATTAACAAGTATCTAATAAAAGCATATTTAAAAAAAATAACAAAAATATTTTTTTTTTATTTTTATTTTTCTTATTTTATCTTTATTTTTGCTTTTTCTCCTCAAATAATAATAATAACTTCATACATCTCACACACGCCGTCTGAGACTGTACTATGGTAACCAGACTGCTGAAAAACACACTTATATATATTTACATACATACATAACATAGATAAATTATACCCAGACGCAGAACAAATGATCATCACACAATTATTTGTCCTGTGTGGAAATCGAACCCACGACCTCTTGCTCAGCAGTCATATTTATTATTAATGTTAATGAATTTAATTTAAGCTAATATATTTTAAAAGTTATTGGTCAAATTAACACAGATGTGTTAATAATTAACATAAATTAATTAACCAACGAATTTAAATACGCAAATGCACAAAAATGACACACGTGAATGATACACCACGGTGACTATGACGCATTTTATGAAGGCTTCGTAGTACACAGGCGCAAAGACAAAGATTTACACTCGCCGAATCAAATTGCTTAAACGGATTTAAACAATTTCCCTTTACTTTCATTGCTTGTCCTTCTCACCTTCTTTCCCTTTCAATATACTTCCCATTTTCCCATCTTTAATTCCCACAGTGCCCGGTCGACGGCAATAGGTTTACGTGAGTGAGACCAAATTAAAGTTGGCAAAATACAGGTGTTGAATATATCTCTACCTACCTCTTCGAAGATATATATCGTTGGTCTAGATGTGACACCTCGTGACTACAATTTTTTGGTAAAATTAGATTTTTATGCAACAAGTTTAAAACAATAATTCCGGTGTTAACTCGTAAATACCTTCTGTTTATTCTTATAAGGCATATATTATTGAAGTTATACTTCTTTTGGCGCGTTATGGAAAAATGATGAGAGTAAATTTTTACGATGCGCGCGCACACCGTCATGAAAAACCGACACCTTGAAATTAACTAGTCAACATTTTAGTTTTTCAAAAAAAGTTACCAACTTCACGATAGTGATAAGAAATATAAAAAAGAAATAAGAAACTCAAGTAATTTGCGCGTGTTTACGTACCGTGTGGCTGTAGGTAATTATTTCAAGGACAGCGCCGAGCCACAATACTGGATAGATAATATTACCGTGACCTTGATATGTCTCTAAATGACTAAAGTAATTACATCCCGATAATTATCTGTAGTCTATTACTAATCTCCATTTGTTTTTACCACTGGAATCAAGTTTTTTCGGAACTTATAGGACAGGACTGCTCCACTCACTTCTACATTCTTGTATAATGTCTTCTTGCAATATTTTTTTGATCTGTTTATCAATTTCTTTTTTCTGGGAGTGATGTAATCTATAAGGCTTAAAAAAATTAGGTGTTACGTTAGGCTTTAAGGTTATGGAATATTTATACACATTAGTCGCAGTTAAACTATCACCTGGCAAAAAAAATAAACAGCTATACTTCGCGTAAAATTTTTCCACAGATCATTTTTCCTCAACGTTCAAGTGCCTTAAGTGCAATAAAGAGAATAATTTGTTGACGCGATTTGCGTTTGATTCATTTTATGTAATAGTACATATGCTATAATCACTAGTGGTATCTAAAATCCGTTTAAAATCCTTAAGAGGAAAATACTGCTGCGTAGTGTTTAATATTTTTCATGGGTATTCTGCCACATACCGGTTGAACTAAGGCGCTTGCTACATATATAGGTACCATCGCTGAACGAAGCTTAGTTTGTGCGTCGGATACGCACAAACTAAGCTTCGTTCGTAAAGTCTGTAGGTAAATAATGAATCGACTTGCACCTCGGTGGTATCTCTAATTGATTATAAGTACCTGGGAGACCGAGCTTAGCTCGGTAGATTTTTGTTGATTTTTTTTGTAAAATTGCATTTTCACAGGAAATACAAATATGCAGTTAAACTTAAAATGCAAAACTGTATCTGTATACAAAATTTCATCAAAATCGTTGGAGCCGTTTCCTAGTTTCAGATTACATATATATTTTATATATATATTAGTTTAAATATAGAGAACGCGAGATTGTGGGAGAGCCATGCTTCGGCATCCCTCTCCCCTCCCCGTCTTCCACTCTTGCCTCTAGCCCTCCCACCTTCCACCCTTCCCCTATTCTACCCCCCTTACCTTACCCCTGCCTTAAAGGCCGGCAATGCACTTGTGACTCTTGAGTTGTAGGTTCCTGTGGGCGGCGGTAGTCATTTACAATCAGTTTGCCCCCTACATCATAAAAAAATGGTAAATCAATCTTAATGTCAAAAGTAGTCAATGTTATCATATTATGACTAAAGTCCAATATCGCCTTATAATTAGTCATGAAATCTTGTCCAATGATGCCATTCGCCCATTCGAATTAGTAAACATTCGAACACTTAAACTTGATGTCCCAGTTGATGACCATTTATATTTAAATTTATTTAAAAATACCCAAGCGTTGTTATTTTGCCACCGATACCCGTTATCTTATATCGTTATAGATATCTTTTCGTTCTAGTATGAAATTTGATGTTCTAAAAATATGTTTATACTTTACGGCCGAGATGGATGCGCCCGTATCAAGTAACCAACTACACATGTGATTGTTTACAAATAAATTTATTGAACAATTACTGCTACATGACAAAATATTAGTCACGAAAAAACTTATTTTCTGTATTTGTCGTTTTCGTCTTTACTTCCGACTCAATGCTACTGACAATGCCCTCTCGCAAATTTCCGCCTGAAACTTGTTGAACCTCAATAAATACCTAAAACCTCGCCAGTATTCGCAGACGAAGTCATCTCTTCATCTGGTACGGCGTCCTTGAGTTGGCTGAAATTTCGTAAAGCTATTAGTGTACTTAGTCTACGATTCCGCAAACTGCAAATGTTTTAATAAATTATAACTTCCGGAATTGCCCTTGGATTGTGAAATTGTAAGGTCAACAAAAACATGAGCTATTTGTTTACCGTAGTCTTGGACACACAAATCATTCTGCTTCATAGAATTAAATTTAGTTTGGATCGCTGTTGCTGATTTCTGAGATAGTAAAACATTTTTCATATTAGCTATAAGATTATCGATTAACTATTTGGTGTTAGCTTCCTCATCACTAGCTATCATCATTAGCCATGGTTACAATATTTTGAAACTTAACTTACTTAAGGTTTACACAATTCTATTATATCAGTATAAGTAGTCTGAAACTTACTTATGAATCAATTCGGACTCACTACTTGAAACTCTGCCCTTTTTAATGTCATTAGAGATTAGACTAGAAAAATTACACAATTAGAATATCTTGTAAATAGTACATTCCAAAAGTTGACTTTTTTATTAAAAATGTTTATATGTATAAAGTATTTAGTTTTATTACATGACGTTAAAATTCCTCTCAACTAAATTTTTTTTTCTTTACTTGTAACTTACACCAAAACTACACGTTATTCTTTTATCTATTATCGAATTTGTCCATCCAAGAGATGCCTGTAAGAGATCGTTGTGTGTGTATTTTTTTAAGCAATATGTCATTGGTGTACAAGAAAGATTATTCTATTCTAAAAATATCATTTGCTTCAATTAATTTCTTATTTAATAATTTCTCAGTTCTACGACATGGACCAATTTTTATCAAATATACTTTTATTTCTTTAATTTCAGTTGATAATTGTGTTTACAAATGGCATACCCTAAGTCTGTTAACCTAAATATTATACTTTCTCAAATGTATTTGTCTGTCTGTAACTTATTTATTTGTATTTTTATTTAATACTTAATGCACAACATGTACAGAGGCGGACTTAACGCCAAAGGCATTCTCTATCATTCTATCTTAGGGTGGTGTAGAATGAATGAAGTAGGTGCATTAAGAAGTATACGAATGAGTGTAATATCAGAAGAAATAAATATATATACGGGTAAATATATACATACATGCACACATACCCGTGTGAATATATAAATATAGTTATATAGCTCATAGCAGACGTTAATCATGTATTAAAGTTAGGGGGTTTCACACTAAGAAAATGGATAGCCAACGAGCCGATGTTATTAGAAAACATAGAAAATAAAATGAGTGAGCAAGCTCTACTATTTAATTTTAAAGCTGACAGTACGTCGAAAACTTTAGGATTGCGGTGGGATTCTAAAAGCGACAGATTTATCCTCCATTTTAATGTCGCTGATCACCCAGTAATTCACACTAAAAGGACTATCTTATCAGAAATATCAAAGTTATTTGATCCTCTAGGATGGTTGGCGCCACTATCAACTAAGTTAAAGTTACTGTTTCAAAAGGTGTGGTCTGCTAATTTACAGTGGGATGACAATATACCGATTGAAATTAATAACGAATGGATAAACATTAAATCACACATCTCTAGCTTAAAGGATTGTGAAATTCCCAGGTGGATTGGGTATCGGCAGGGAGACGTTATTGAGTTACACAGGTTTTGTGATGCATTCTTAAAAGCGTATGCTGGGGTCATTTTTGCCCGCATCGTCAGAAACAGAAAAGTAACAGTGGTCCTAGTAGGAGCAAAAACTAGATTAGTTCCGTGTAACAAAATAATAACATTACCAAGGTTGGAGATATGTGGGGCACATTTACAATAAAAATGGATGGGTAAAGTGGTACACTGCTTAGACAGAGTAGACGTGTATGGATGGACTGACTCAACGTCGTCATGGGTTGGTTGCAAGGCGACCCAGGTCGATGGAAGACGCTTGTAGTGAACCGGGTCAGAGATATAGCCAAAATTATAGACCCAAATCACTGGCGCTATGTCAAATCTAGTGAGAACCCCGCGGATGCCGCAAGTAGGGGACTTTCGGCCAACCAATTAGCAAATTCAACCCTTTGGTGGCAAGGACCTGAGTGGTTAAAATCATTCGAATTGAGATCGGCAGATCAGGTCACATATACTACCAACGAAGAGTGTTTAAAGAAACACGTTTGTGTTACTATTGTGCTACTGTTTGAAAATATTATTTTAACACTAGTACAGAGATATAGTTCACAACAAACAAGGTTCAAACAAGATTGTTAGAGTTTTAGCATGGATTTTAAAGGCGATCGGATCGTTTAAATTAAGTAACAGCGAATGTTAACAAAAACAGCTGTATCTCACATTACGAGAACTTAAGCTAGGAAAATTAAACATTATAAAATATGTACAGCAGTGTGAATTCGAAAAGGACATTAAATATTATCAGTTAAATAACAGTTGGAGTAAGAAAAGCCGGCTATTGAACTTAAACCCTTTTTTTGATTCAAACGGAGTTTTAAGAGTTGGCGGGCGTTTAAAAAACGCACAAATTCATAGCAACATGAAGTACCCTATCGTCCTACCACATAAGGGTATTCTTACGAAGTTATTGATTGGAAAAGTGCATCAGCTAACATATCACGGTGGTCCTCGTTTAACGTTAGCAAATTTGAGACAAAAATATTGGATGATATCTGGAAATCAAGCAGTTAAAGAGGTAGTTGGTAAGTGCGTTAAGTGTCGTAAACATGATCCTCAACTGCAGTATCAGTTGATGGGAAAATTACCATCAGAACGAGTTAATTCAGTATCCCCGTTCTATCATACAGGCGTGGACTACACTGGTTATGTAGAAGTTAAGTCCAGTAAAGGGAGGGGAATAAAACGTACTAAGGGCTACGTCGCTCTATTTATTTGTATGGTAACGAAGGCCATACATCTTGAGCTTCTCTCAGATCTAAGCAGCACGGCATTTTTAGCAGCTCTTCGTAGAATGGCTGCAAGACGGGGTTCACCACGCCATTTATATAGCGATAACGAAACCAACTTTGTAGGAGCAAATCGCGTCTTGCAACAAGAGTTTTACGATCTTAAGAGAAACCTCGACGAAAATTTCTTTAGAGAAATAGCAGATCTAAACATTGAGTGGCACTTTAACGCACCATCTTGGCCAAGTGCAGGCGGCTTATGGGAGAGAGGGATACGAAGTCTAAAGCACCATTTAAAAAGAGTAGTTGGCGAACAAAAACTAACGTTTGAAGAGTTTAGCACCATGTCAGCTCAAATAGAAAGCGGTTTAAATTCACGACCTTTGTGCCCCTTAACAGAAGATATAGCAGACTTAGATTTCCTAACCCCTGCACACTTTTTAACAGGAAGAGTTGGGTCAAACATCATCGAAACTGAGCAAGACGCTAGAAGTAGATGGCACTTAGCAGACAAACTTGCACGCGATCTATGGAAGCGATTTAAAACAGAATATCTTACTCAATTGACGATTCGGACTAAATGGCCTAAGCAGCAAGCTAATTTGATGGTCGGAGACTTGGTCACTATTCACGATGACAATTTACCCCCCCGGCAAATGGATGATGGGAAGAGTAACAGATCTACATCCTGGCTCAGATGGTTTGGTGAGGGTAGTGTCATTAAAAACAAAAAACGGCGTATTAAAAAGACCAATTGTTAAATTATCCGTATAGGTATATACAAACATTGACTAACGAGGAAACAGCAGAAAAAAGTGCCACTGGGCAAAAGACCAAGAGTAGGCCAACAGCTACTAATGTGTTTTTATCAATGGCGATATCCTTTATTTGATTTATGTCGTTGATAGGTAATTCTTTTGATTTATATAACATTACAAAGTTAAATGTTTCGCAAGGCTTCTATTTCGACAAAATTGGTAATATGAAACTAGCGCGTGATCAGTGGAAGCTGGTGGTGTATGGGTCCATGGGTCCGTACTGGGAAGGCATGGCAGCATTACAGAAATATCAATCCTATCTTCAAAACATGTGTACCTCTATAAGTGCGACGTTACATTGTGACGTTGTTTTATCACAGCTACGTCACAGCTTCGAGGAAATAGAGTTCACTAACCGTATTCTAATTGGTCATCAAAACAGTACGCATACTCGTAAAAGGCGCGGTCTTGTCAATGGAATCGGATACCTTGCGAATACGTTGTTCGGGGTATTGGACGAGCGCTTCGCCGAACAATACCAAAAGGATATTGCACTTATACGGAGAAATCAGCAGCATTTAGTTAATTTATGGAAGAATCAGACATCAGTGGTTGAAGGAGAATACAATTTTCTTCAGAGGATTGAAGAAACTATCAATAAACAACACAAGGTCATAAATCAGCGTATTAATGACTTAAAGAAAGAAGCGAACACGTTGAAACTAGAAATTAAAGACATTGAAATTATGACTGAGTTTACTTTATCTGCTATGATAGCAAATAATTTAATAATAAATATACAGAATATTCAAGAAAAATTGGTGGATATGCTCACCGATATTCACCACCAAAAATTTAATACTCACATTCTTTCTTTACAACAATTGCAGCGTGAGCTAAACGACATTGCAGGTCAGTTGACGAATGACTTGTCACTTCCCATTGAACACATTCAGACCGAAATGGCAAAAATCTATCAGTTACTCAAGGTCAAGGCTCGATTAACTAACACTTACTTTATTTTTGAAATTAGGATACCTCTCATTACAAGAGACAACTATGAGATTTATAAAATATTACCCATTCCTTTTAAACGAGCTGATAGTACATTAATAATAACTCCGATATCGGAGTATGTAGCTATTAATTTGCAGAAAAATGTTTATCTGCCACTAAAAGATAGCGAGATACAGCAGTGTGTTGATAGTGGTTCTTTAAACTATGTGTGTGATATGCATACAACTATCTATCATTTAAACATTAACAATGGATTGTGCATTATTGACCCGGACTCAAAGAAATGTCAAACAAGCATCTCTGTGTGTAATACCCAGATGATACTGTTAAATAAAATAAATTAGTATTTATTTGTCTGCTGCGAACAGTGTGCACTCCGCTTTATGTGTAGAGATCATGTTACAGTAGAACAGGTGAATGATCCGTGCATAATTAACCTTGCACCAGACTGTATTGTGAAAGAACAGCATTTTACTGCATATGCTCATAATACACAACTATCAACGCTACAAATTGGTTCAGATATTTACAGCCCACAGATAGCACCCATTAACCATATTCTCAATATATCATCGAGCACATATGGGAATGAAACAACGGACTTAGAGGTCCACTTGCGAGTACAAGAACTCGGCGAGAGGATTAAACGTTTAAAAAATATAACACTTTTAGAGGACGATTCGGCCTTCTATCACCACGTACATCACTATACCATTAGTTATGGTTTAGTGATAGGAGCAATGATAGCAGTCGCAGTATTCCTGTGGAGACGCAGATGACGTCGTGTCACGTCACGTCGCACGGGAGAGCGCTTTGCGAGAGCTCCCCGTGCGAGCCACGCCCACCAGCAGTATCAGTGTAGTGAGTGCGCGTAGGCAAAGAAGGGCACATCCCCCACCGAATGTGCAGTGTATAAGTGCAAGTGCGATAAATGATAATAAGACAGAAATTAAGGTTTTTGCGACTTCGCCTATACCTCGGAGGGTGTTCAGCATTTCAGATGCAATTGTTTAAAATAATAAGAGCAGTTATTTTGTAATTTTTACATTATTTTCCGGTCGGGAGCATGTACGGTGCAACGCCCGTATAAGCAGCTGCGTCAGCAAATTCGTCTACAGCGCGGTATCCACGCGTCATTATAATCAGTTCGCGATCTAACCGAATCGGGTAAACACACGGGCTCCACCAAACGTGCTCCGCGGTCGTTGTATCACTTTCTATTATAGTTTGTATTTTACATTACAATCTTTTATTTGTTGACCTCATCCCAAGGCTAACAGAATGTCACCAATACAAAGTATATATAAGGTATTTATTCGTGGGAGAGCCATGCTTCGGCACGTATGGGCCGGCTCGACCCGAGTGGTACCACGGCCTCACAGAAAACCGGTAGTGAAGCAATGTTGCATTGCTTTTCGCCGAGTGAGTGAGGTTGCCGGAGGCCCTAACCCTTCCCTCCCCTCCCTCTCCCCTATTCCACCCTTCCCCTACTCCATCTACATACTCTTGTAGATCTACTACATAATCTTGGACATATGTTAACCCCCGACTTCAGTGACGACACAGATATTGAACGAGAGAGGAACGCGTTATCTGGCCCGCAGGTTTGCACGTTCTTCCCGTCAAACTCACACTTTTTCGTTCTCACTGTACCACGTTTTAAGGTCATCACACACTATAAGGGCACTGCAACGGCAGATCTACAGCACGGTGCCACCTGAAATTGAGGCTACCGTGCTTTACCACCCCGCCCGCGAGGTGCAAGCTCGCAGTCCACTCGCCGCCCGCGAGGTGCAAGCTAATTTCATCGTCTTCATGTGCGACACGACGAGAAGTTTTTTCTCCTGCCGGCTCGTAGTCGGCGCGCTGTAAGCGAGCTGACCACGAGCTAATAGCGCACCGACTGTGAGTCCGTCCACCGTTGGCTTGTTCATATTGACATTATGAAATATATTACACGACCACGTTTTAATGCTTAGATTTGAATGACAACTTAATTGCTGGGTTGCAGCCAAGGCACTTTACACGTGTAGCTTGTGGGCTAGATATACTCGAAAGTTGTACGGTGGCCTTCGCGTGCAATATAACAACGCGTTCAGGGTGCTGGTGGGCTGCCCCATTTCTGCAGAGCCTCAGGGATGTTAGCAGGTACCCAAATAGATTGCTTTTACGCATAAGAGGTGTGCATCCCTGGTACGCAGGGTGCGGGCCAGCGCCAGCAGCAATCTGAATATGATAGCGGAAAGATTTGATTGTCAATATGTAAATCACTACAGTTCTGTCTCCCATGGGATGGGGCTGCAGTTATAAGACTAAATTAGTCTGTAATATTGCTATGTTATTGTTTATGAGGTTTATATCTTTATTTCTCTTTACAACAATTCACTTACATGAGAAAGTTTAAGCACATACAAACAAATAATAATCTTATCCTGAGTGTTTACAAATATATTGAATCATTTCACTCAGACTCAACACATTCAATCGCAAGTATACACTTTAAGGTATTTTTAGTTCTATGATAAATAAAATACAATATACAGGGTACTTGTAAAAAACTTACGTAAACAAGGAGCAAACAATGCTTGATCGCGCCCTGATCGTTACACTGATCGAGCGTAGCTAGATCTATTTTTTCTGTATTTTTGTTTTTTGGTGTATAACAAAGAATACTTACTTATTTGCATGATGACTGGTTGAGTAGTTACTAGGTTGACTACTTTGTTATTTATAATATTAGTATACACAATTATATTAGGTAAATAGACTATGCAAAGGACGTCATAACAAATTGGTCGATAAATACTGCGATACCTACACATATGTATATATATATTTTTTTCAAAATACAATATTACAGTAGTACAAACTGTAAAGTAACAATAATATATGAAGTAAGAAGATGTGCTAATCGCAAAAGTACTGCAGCGTCCACGAAGTATACACTGCAAGCGCTTAGTTTCCCGAATGAAACCGTTTGCAATCGTTGAACATTCTTGCAAATTCTTCTTTGCTTAACTGGAATAAATGATGAATGACTTATTGGAAACTGTCGCAATTGCACGCAATTAACGCAATGATATAGGGCTAGTTTACAAAGCTCTTAATGCGCAAGTCTTAGATTTTAGTTTCACGATATACAAAAATAAAAAACTGTTTTTTCAATCTCAATTTTATGTGCAGCGGCAGTTGGTAAATCTTTATTAGGTGCGTAAATTCTATTTTGTTTTCAACTACAGTAATTACTTACCTGATGCTCCTCTTTCTTTTATATGCAGCAGACATACTGACTTCAGATCTTCCATTATTAAATACACCTTCTCACACTCCTTACTAAGATACATTTGTATGACTAAATTTTTGCCCAGCCATGTCAAAGTGATTACGAAGAATAAAGAGAACTGCAAGAATTGTTTCAAATAATATATGAGTGATAAGACAGTTGACAAGACATTAACATAGTAGACTATTTTATTTACTTACCGTATCAATGTCGTATTTTCTGAGTTTGTCCAAATGAACAAGAATTAGTACATATTGCAAAGCGCGCACAAATGTAAGTATTGTATAATAAGTAATCTGGAAATAAAATTCTTGAGACATCAATTCACTAATTGCAACTAATTTAAATTAAATCCTTTAAAACATACTTGTCCTTTAAAAGTATTTTCAATCATTTTGTACACCTTCAATATTTGAACATAAGCCTCAAACATAGTAGTCCAGTAATTTTCCCCAATCGATTCTTCTATTCTCTCCGACTTTTCCATATTCTCGATCCAAACTTTCAAATAAGTTTGTACTAGATGCAATAATCTACTAGCATACATTATATTGCAGTCAAAATATATATATATATAAATAACTATCATTAACATAAAAAACTCGTAAGAATTGATCGGTAGGATACTTGTTCCCAAAGCAACGACACTAATAATATAAAAACCATTTAAACAAATGATGGATGCCCAATTGACAAAAGTCATCTTTTTCATTTCTTTTTTGTTGATATTCAGTAACTTGTAAACACGTTGTAGTCTCAAAACTAAAAGCACATTAACCTGCCTTGAAAATATGTTGGAGTACGCATTTAAGATGAACCCGAGGAAGCAAAAAATGAAATCAGAAAGAGAATTCCAGTACAGAATAATGCTAAGTACGTTGCCTTTATCATATGTTGTGGTATAAACACGGAAGAAAAAAATAAATGAGTACAGAATAGAAGCCAAAAATGTAGAAATATTGTATAAAAAAGTGTTTAAAGTGATAAAATTGTCACGAATTTGATATTTAGCAGTGACGAAAATTGTTGGTATCCAGTTTAAGGGCCTCAGCATAGTTTGTATATCTTTTTCTAAAAAATTGTTTAATAAAACCTCATTGTTAAAAGTTCTTGGTTGTGCAGATTGAATAATAACATCATCACTAGAAATAGATTCTTTTTTTATATAAAAGGCCATGTTTGATCCAAGTGTACCAAGGACTAACGGAAAATACTGTTCTATATTGACCCGATGTGTAACTATTTCATTAAAGTGAGTAATACATTCCATTGCTTTTACTTATTGGTATTGTATTTGAAAACAATTGATGCTAACAACGTTTAAAATAATTTGTTTGAACATGAATTTCTAATTGTTTAGATGATACTAAAGTGGTGAGACGAAATGCATGCATATATGATATTTTTAAATATTTTCTTATTTTATTTTGGTTGAATTACACTGATCGTGGTGAAGTGTATAACCGGGTGAGACCAAGTTTTGTACCTTATTATGCTTTTGCACAACATATATAACTAGCAAAGTGCCATTTCTGTCAGTATTAGAAGATTTGATGGGAAATAAATCAACGATACGACAAAAAAATGATTTTGTACTTAATAACAACTCTCTACATGTTTCATAAGTTGCTAGTATGTTTGTTAACTTCTCGAGTTAAGCTAAAGGTTGTGGTACTAACGTGAACCCTCTGCGGGTTCACGTCGATAGTGCATTAGGTAGGGTTCGAACCTGCAACCACTTGCTCGCACTATCATTGCTTCATAAAATAGAGAATAGAGCTCAGGCGGTCATCTTTTTATACATGGCATTATGAGGTGTCTGGATGCTTTAGAGCAGTTTTTATTATATGTGACTGCGTAAAGACCTTTATTTGGTATGTAGAATAACTAAATTTATCAAAAGCTACTTATTTGTTAGAACAGTGTTAGTGGTTATAATAAAAAGTAAAACCAACTTTGCAGCAAAGAAGCCTAGATTCTAAACTCTTTTTTGCTGCAAAGTTTAAAGCTGTCGTACATTTTCATGTAAATTTTATTCGTATCACTATTTATAAATACTAACATTGATAATATTCCTTAAAGATAAAGTTAATTTATTTGTCAAACATGCGTTTATACAAAATTTAAGCATGCAATATGTTTATGAAATATAAAAGCACCTCCATGATTTGCCTACGAAGCCGTACAAATTAAAAAAAATATCAACAATAAATAATAGTGAGTTTTTAGATTCAGTTAAATAATAAGAATATAATACAATAACAGAACAAAATTGGAACAATAATACCTAATCCTAATTTGACAGACATAATCAATACTCAATACAAATAAATAAAATTGAAGTGTCTGTTTGTAATGTTAAATAATAGTTTTTTCAAAGCTCCTCATGATACCTATGCCTAAAGTTCAGTTTTTTAGATTTTTGTCTATCTATCTGTCTGTTTGTTCCGGCTAATCTCCGGAACGGGTGCACTAGTTTCCATGGGAAAATAACAAATGATAAGTCCAATAACATACATCATCAACATATAACATTTATTTATTTATTTATTTGGTCAACCTACAACTACTTACACTAATACATTTTTCAACTTTATATTATAACAACATTGACAAGTGTAGCAGTTATTTACAGGTTAGCATCAGATGCACTGATATTTTGATTATATACTAGATATTAAAACATAAAAGTAAAAACAAATACCAAGAATTAGAATAATTTATCAAATTAACATTAACGATATGTCAACTGCAAAATAAAAATAAAATGGCATGTCTGTTTTATTTATCAAAATATTATTATCATTAAATTATATAAGAATGACAAAATATTACAATAAACCAATAAAAATGCATTAAGATAGTAATAATTTTACAAAAAAAACTAACAGAGATATTTTGACACTATATTATGATGATGCTTGGTCATTACAATTGTTAAAGATAATGCCTGATACAATTTTGTTCACACTATCAAAGTGAATGTCGATGAGGTCGCTGCATCCATTCAGAATTTTACACATCCTAGCTATGGGAGAATTAGCTCCAAGAAGCGTTCTTCTCAGCGGTGCGCGTAGTGGGGTTATGCTATTTCTGGGATATCTAGCCGGAGCACAAAACCTTAAGTGACCCAGCAACTCTGGAGAGTCGATTATATGGCGAATAAGTTTGTAAGCAAATATACCATCAGCCGCGCTTCTGCGCAATGGAAGAGGATGTATTCTAAAATACTGCAGCCGTGAATTGTAAGTGGTTAACTGTTTGGATTTGTTTTTCGCGAAGGCAAGGTGCCATAGAAATCGTTTTCGTACACGTTCCAAACGCAACATATGTACAGCATAGTGCGGTCTCCACACGACACTACAGTATTCCACGAGGCTCCTTACTAGGCTATTGTACAACATAACTTTAGTCCGGCTATCGTGAAACTCTCTGGTGTTTCGCATTACAAAACCTAGCATTCTTGATGCTTTTATTATAATACTGTCTATATGTGAGTTCTCAGTTTAAGGGGAAACAGGGGTCATAAAAAGTTTAAATGTGTCTAAAAAAACATTGTACGCTTCGTTTGGGTCATTTGTTTCATACACATCAGAAAATGTTAATTGTTTTAGGTAATTCTTAAATTTAATCATATTGTTAACTACTATAGTCTATTCTAATTATGCGCCAGTATTTTAAGATACATGTTTTTTTTACGGGGCAAATCAATATCTGAGCGGTGTGGTCAGACAGGGAAAAGTCTAGCACTTCAGTTTTACATTTGGTTTTAAAATTATGTGCAAAATTCTCTAAGCATGTTTGGCTCTGTAATCTGGTTTTGTCTTTGCAATTATAGATGAAGTTATAATGACGAACAACTATCGGAAATATATCCTGAAAGATGGTACGGTGGATATCTGTCGGGCATGTCACCCTCCCGGTGAATCCATCAGGCATATTATTTCTGGTTATTCTCGTCTTGCCAACGGTGAATATTTGCACAGACACAATCAAGTGGCCAGGATTATACATGAACAACATGCCCTAAACTACAATCTTGTGCATTCAGAGGTGCCATATTACAGGTATGTGCCCGACCCAGTTCTCGAAAATGGTCGTGCCACATTGTATTGGGATCGATCTATCATCACTGACAGAACTATTGTTGCCAATAAGCCTGATATAGTACTGATAGGCCGATTAGAGCGCCGCGTAATGATTATCGATATTGATGTTCTTCATGACGATAACCTCGTGAAAGTTGAAAAATAAAAACAAATAAAATATTTGGATTTGTCTCACGAGATTGTTCCAATTGTCACATCTGCTCATGGATTAATAGCCAAGAGCCTCGATCAACATCTTAAGAGGCTCGCGTTAGACGGCTGAATCAAGGGACTGATACAGAAAGCAGTTCTCCTCGACACGGCCCGTATAGTGAGGAGGTTCCTGTCTTTGGAGCCCTAACCACTTTTCTTGGTCCCTGTAGGTACCCAATGTCGGTGGTCTACTATTTTTTACATTTATAAATATATATTTTGGCTTGTACATATTTAAAAATGTAATTTATAAGTTTTAAGGTTAATAAAGAGAAATAATAATGTAACAATTAAATGGATTGAATTGATATACATAGTACTACCATGAATATTTTATGAATAGCTTTCTCATTAACAAGAACAATTGACAAATCAATCAGTCATACACTGGTCTACGACATATTCCACAACCAACCGTCCGTGTTAATTTAATAATAATCAAACTAGTCTATATTTATATATATATATGTCATTAGTTTATTTTCAAATCCTATAATATGTATAAGATTAATAGAAAAATATATAATCAAAATAATATGCCTCCTAAATTCCGTTATTCAGTTGATAAAGATATTCAGTCAATGTTTCTACCCTTAAACTTAGCGCAAACTATTTTATTTTATCCCAAGTACTACATAAGAAATAATACAATATATTCCAACAACCGCCCGCTCAAACTATTTTCCTTCTGTGGTACATTATTATTAATGTTTCCGTGCTTTTGCAATGCTTACTATGCATATTTGATTGATATGAAAATGTTAAACAGATATTTCTATTATACCACTATTTTTGACTTTTTCTCCTATTCCATTGGACTTATTACTAATTTTATCGTTATCTGTTGCAATTCAAAGAAAGACGTCGAATTTGTCAAAACAATACAAGAAGTCCATTATTATCTAAACGACAAAATATTATTTAAGAAGTTTACAGCGTGGAACTGGTTAACCGTCATTCTAGGATTTGCCTTATACTCAAGCATGACTATCGCGATGTCCTGGATGCCTCTAGATATTCCATGGCATAGTCTATGTAGTTGGATTATTGCAGCTGCTTTAGATGTTAATATGATATATGCCAATAGATTAATAATATTGTTGAATCAGAAAATGAACTTATGGAACTTACGATTAACAAGCCATCTATATAATTGCGAAAAAGATTGCAAAGAAATGTTTAAGGCTTACGTAAATATTATGAAGTGCTACGAACTGCTCATTCACTCTTTTCAATTTCTGGTAAAGGAACTTTTAAAATCATAGGAAATAAATTAATCTAGTAACTAAAATGTCACACCGTCCAGCACAAAGAAAGATCACTCATAACATTTTTTTTTATTACAGATGCTATTTTATGGAACAGAATGTTTACTGCATGTATTGGTTTATGTCCAAACATTGATTGAATATTGCAAAATGATCCACACAACTGCATTGAAGGTATATTTTAAGATTTCATTTTATTATTATCTTATTTTAGTGAAATGCTAACATCGACAGAGCATATACTAATACTCTAGCATCTTAAAGCTCTAGAAGATAAGCTATCATAATAATGAAAGTAAGGATTAAGCATTTATTTTTCAGCTTGGAGCTGATTATGCGCCAATCTTCATAGGCGTCTGGTTATTAAGGATTTATGTATTGCAAATCTCGCTGAGCTTGAATTTTGAAAAGTTCTATATTGCTGTAGAAAATTCACAAGAATCATGTGCTATTATTTGGAAAACTAATTCTTCAGGTACTCTTGTTTTTATAATTAAAACTTATCTTTAATCTTGATCATAATTGATCAAGATTAAAGATAAGTTCGGGTGTGTTTCTGGGATCAGACATGATTTGATTTTGTTTGGTTTGCTAAACCAAGTCCCCAACGATAAAACGTGAGTCACGCATAGCAGTCTACTTCTTTGGGAAAAAAATATTTAATTTATTAGTATTTTCGGTACGTATACTTTACAATATATTCATTTGTTTCTTCCTTTGCTTTAATATCTGTACTGTTACTTTATTGTTTACAGTTTACTTCTTAACTCGTATCAATACTCCAAGTATACAGGATGTATCTAACAATGCGACACTTGCTTAAATCATTGAAAGGGCATAACTTTAACATGCAGTTACAAAAAGAATTAAAAAAATATCCGCTTAAAATTTATGACCATTTGAATTTCTAGGTATTATCACCTCTGGGTCTCATAAAATCAGGTGGAATATGTAAAGTTAAAGATTTTAAATCGAACATATTTTTTTTTATTTTAGAAGTAAATCCGTAAAATTAACAGGCATAATTTTTGAAGTCAGATTGTATCTTTTCAAAAAATATTTTTTGAAAAGAAACTGTCTAACTTAAAAAAATATAATAATTTTAATAATAATAATAATTTCAAATGGTGTACTTAACGGATAACTCATCAGATTCTTCAGGGCCAGAAATTTAGTTCACTGTGAATACCGCACTCGACGACTGCTCAGAGAGCAGCGTGTGACTTGGTCTCGTGATAAGTTTAAAAATTTGAAGATATCCGGTCTAACTACGTGAACTCGATTGTTACATGTGATGAAACCTGGCTGCATTGTTTCGACGTTCCTACTAAATTTCATTGTGGATGTTTGAAGATGAACCACCGGTGACGTCTGTGAAAATATCCCGATCCGTAAAAAATAAAATGGTTGCTTTATTGTTTACTAAGAAAGGAATATTGGCTACGGCTGTGCTTGATAAAGGGAAGACTTTTACTACTGCATGTATAAAGAGGAATGTTTACCTCAAGTAAATCGTAAAAAGAAGCCTTAAAAAATTTACGACTAAACTCAAGACTCAATACTTGGCCATTACATCAAGATAACGCCCCTGCACATCGAGATTTCAAAACTACCGACTATTTGCACCAAGCTGGAATTACTACGGGGACACCGTCCTTAAATTCCGGATTTAGCGCCATGGGACTTTGCACTGTTCCCATCCTACTAATATTATAAACGTGAAAGTTTGTGAGGATGTATGGAGTATGTATGTATGGATGTTTGTTACTCTTTCACACCAAAATTACTGAACTGATCGCGATGAAACTTGGTATATAGATAGCTGGAGACCTGAATTAACATATAGGCTTTTTATCCCGATATTCCCACGGGATTGGGGCTTACGCGGGTGAAACCGCGGGCTGCTGCTAGTATGTAATAAAACCACAGAAGCAACGCAAGTTTTAGAGCTAATACGAGTTTTTGAGAAGATATGCGGCTGTGTTTCAGCAATGTGTTCAGCACCTGATTTACACGAATGAAGACCTCTATTAAAAATAAATTCACAAAGTACCACAAAAAACTTAGGTCTGTTCAACCAATATAGTAACGATCTAAAATAGAAACAGAGTGGTACGAGAACCGGCTGGTATTTTGGAGAAGAATGTCTAAACAATCTCAGCTGTACCGTCAATTACCTAAGAATGCCGTCAATTGCCTAAGAAAGCTTATTGCTGTTTGTAATAAATATGTATTTCAACACCAATTTACCTATAATACCAGTAAAATACTGCCGATGAACTTGTGTGGCACGAATCTTGATATTACAAATGCTAGAGGAAGTTTATCACGATTACAAGAAAACACTATAAACCATTTCGTTACAAAAATAATTTTCATTTTCTTTTTAATTTTATCGTGAAAAAACCTCATAGTGGTCAGCACCAAAACAGTCTTGTATCTGTACATATAAAGTAGCACAAGGTATTATTATAATATGTATTACTTTGTTCAGTATAAATAAAGTATCCGCTAAATCCAAGAAATATCTTAATTCACACAACTTTGATGAAAGTTATTTAAACCGACTTTCATCAAAGTTAAAGCGTAATTTTTTTTTATTATCTTCGGATTAAAGTTTGACTGACCCATACAAAATATATAAAAAGAATTGTTATCATTTATCTTAAATTCGAACTACTACACTACTACTACTAGCCTAGTTTAAATAATGATATATACTTATACTTATATACATACTTACACGATAGTCATTTACAGGTAATGATCAGAAACTTTGCAAAAACATACGGCGTGTGTATCGAACATCGTTCAAGAAGATGAGTGCATGTGGACTGTTTCGTGTTGATGCTGTACTATCTCTGTCTCTCTTTAGTCTTCTTGCCACTCACACTATTGTCTTGCTTCAGTTTGCCTTTCTGTAAAATTTGTATGTTTTTCTATAATAATATATTTAATAAAGTGTTTATTTCTACCACTTTTTTTTTATTGCATTTATACTTGAGAACACATAATAATATTGTGATAAAGGTTAAAGTCTGAAATAGCCGTTTTATCTTTATCTTTTTTAAAGACAACTCCCGCATTAGGAATTACTCCTGTGTCGCGTGGGACTTTACAAACATACAAACAACGGACACAAACAACACCCAGACTCTGGTGGGAATCGAACCCACGACCTATGGCATAGCAGTCAGGGTCACTAACCACTGGCCAACAGGCCAGTCTGTTTAGTTTTATAGTAATAGATACTTTGAATTGACATTAAACCTTCATGGTGTAAGATATTCGAGTAAAACTTTTTTTACATTCTATGAGATTTTTCTTTTAAAAAATAAACCCACGTGGAAGACCGCCCACACAGGTGAATAACGCTGAATTGACTGAGATGGTGGAAGCCGATTCGAGTCAAACCACCAAGGAATTAGCACAATGGTTTAACGTTACCTTCCCGACAATATTGACTTAATTGCTTGATGCAAATGAGTCAATATCAATAAGATAAAACAAAATATGAAAAATGGGTGCTTCATGATTTGACTGATCTGCCGAAAGAAACTTGTGTTGAAACTTGCGCTGCCTTGTTGAATCGATACAGAAATGATGGAATATTGGATCGAATTGTGACATGTGACTTTAAGGGGATTCTTTACGATAACCGTAAGCGAAAAATGTAATGGCTGACTCCAGGTCAAACGCCGCAACAGTGCCCTTACGGCACGGCCACGGCCCTGCCTTAAAGCAAAGCTTACCAATTAAAAGGTAATGGTAACTGTTTGGTGGTCTCTTCATGGTGTTTTTCAATATAACTTCCTCAGGTCTGGTCAAGCAATATCAGCATATGTTTTCTCTGCCGACCATCGAACAATGATGGTGAAACTGGCAGTGGAACAGCCCCGACTCATGAATCGATGTTCACCATTATTGCTCCATGATAAGACCGCAAGACCTAACACTGCACGGGACACCCTTGTAACTCTACAGGAGCTGCAGTTAAGAAACCATAAGTCATCCTCCGTACTCGCCAGACCTTGCTCCAATTGATTACCATTTTTTTCGTGATTTGGACAATTTTCTACGTGGTCAAAAATTTTCTTCCCACGAGGCAGTACAAAATGCTTTCACAGTTCTATCGCAAAGGCATAAATGAACTTTTAATATAATATTATAATTATATGTATCTATACATTGCTGCCATCTAGCAATGTATAGATAATGAGGGTAAATATTTTGATTAAATAAATACTTTGCATCTTGGAAAAAAACGAGTTTTAATTTTGCAGCATAAATCGGCAATTTCATACTTTAATCCCTATTACGGCGTATGTGATGTAAAAGATTTGTGTGCGTACGTTTGGCAAAAATTGTTGCGCGTACGTAGCGCACAACAAATGTATGTAATACAATTAACTAAATGTTGTTAGAACTATCCGCCTTACCCGCGCACTCCCGGTACGTCACCTTAATCGCCTCGTCGAGCCGCGGCCATCAAACATAACTCCTAGCTGACGCCTACATATTAACTATGGGGTTAATGTAATTTCTGTAATACCCTAACTCGACAGCTTGGCATAATAACTACCCTAGCCCCCCCCCCCCCATGACGCATCCTAGCTCCTCGTACAGTTCCCTACAACGGTTAAAATACGGCTGTTATTCTCGAATATCATTACCTATGGTTATTGGGAATATCCATATGTTGTACGTAAAGTTCATGAACCTTTTCCATTTTACCCCTCTTTACCCTAGAGAGTAATTCGCCTTGAAGGTCGTCAACTAGCATGTTGTTGCAGTTAAATGGGGGATACCTTATAATAAATATGGTCTGGTTGATTGGGGTATGTTTGAACCCCAATTAAATAAAATCTCTAATATTTACAAAATTATAACAACTGAATGTATAATTTAATTTGATATAACGATCAGCTAATGTAATAAACGATTGATATAATTTTAAAATAACAAATTTTTATAAGTATAACATATATCTTTAAAAAAAGACTAGCCAGATGGGCCGACGACCTGAAGAAGGTAGCAGGGATGGAATGGATGCGGAAGGCGGAGGACAGGCCTATGTTGAGGGAGTGCACTATGATAGGCTTATTGACTGATTGATAACATACATAGAATATAAAATCGTTTGAAATAATTTAAAGTTCTATTTGTATTTTTTTAGTAATTTTTTCTATCATAGTTGTGTGTATAACCTGAGTAGAGGGAGTTTTTATCTGATAGGAGGCAAACGAGCAGACGGGTCACCCGATGGTAAGTGACTACCGCCGCCCATGGGCACCTACCACTCAAGAGTCACAAGTGCGTTGCCGACCTTTAAGGTGGGAGTAGGGGAGGGGGAAGAGGCGGAAGTGGGGGGGGGGGGGGGGGGAGATAAAGAGCCTTTTTTTTGTGCGTTTAGAATCCCCCTCGGGCCGTCACCCCACCGGGGTTTTCGGTGGGGCGGTGTGTCGGAATCCAACCGACTAAAACCACACGGTGTGCCGTACTGTACCTAAAATAGGAGGGATCCTAGAACAGCTTTATTAAGACATCCGGACCCCCCCTGGCGCCTGCCCACAAAAGCACGGGCACCAACTCCGGGTAAAAAATAAATCTCTCAATTAGGCGACGTCCAGGCACACGCAGACGCAGCCTCCTCGCGGGGGGCCACTATAGCGGGTGGAGGGGCAACCAGTCCCGTCCATTCGCTCGAAGCAGCCGTGCCCGGAAAGAACCTGCGTCAGTCGGAAGGAAACGAAGACGCCATCGACCATCGATTTTAGATTTAGTAGGTGATTAGGAATTCTATTTTTAGGATTTTTTTTGCCATTCTTAAAGAAATGAATATATATTTTTAATGCCCATCTTCTCAAGTTTTGATCCCAGCAAAAAATGTTTCCAATTTTTTTGTAGAGAATTTTATGTAGATTACATTAATTTTGTTGTTTAATACACCTTTTCCTAAAACTGTGCTACAATTGGCTTTTACACGAGTTATTTCCCCTATTTTTCTTTCGTTGATTGGGCTATTTGTTCACTTACAAAACAATGAACAATATTTTAGTACTATATT
This sequence comes from Euplagia quadripunctaria, assembly GCA_963859945.1. NCBI lineage: Eukaryota > Metazoa > Arthropoda > Insecta > Lepidoptera > Erebidae > Euplagia > Euplagia quadripunctaria. The sequence continues at coordinate 15,016,062 of OY982581.1, forward strand.
TCAAAAATCCAGAAATTTCCATTAAATAATCATAAATTTAAAACACCCTCGACTCGAAAATCCCTTCAACGATTAGAAAAGAGCTGATGATTTTCGAACGGCTGAACAGATTTTCTTGAATTATACCTAAAACATTCCGATCAACCTTTTTCACCTTTCATACAAAAAAAAAACTCACTTAAATCGGTATATTCGTTATGAAGCTTCGATGCCACAGACGGACACACAGACACTTCAAACTTATAACACCCCTTTTTTTGCGTTGGGGGTTTAAAAGTCTAGAAATATTTTAATGTAAAGTAGTAGAAAGCTCCCTAGAATATTTTACTGTAATTGATAAAATAATACAGTAATATAAAAAAATGTATATTTTTCCTGGCAAAAAATTACAATAAAGTAAACTGTAGTAGTACAATAATATGTTGGGTTAGTAGCTCCACAATCCGCACTGGTAACATTGCGTCCACAGAGAATAGATCACAATTTGTCATCTTGGTGAATGACGCGTTGTATAGTCGTTGGACGTTTTTGAATAGTTTTGTCTCCTCAGCTGTGGAACATGGTTAAAAAATGAATTATTTTTAATCCCGTTTGAAGTAGACTCCTCTATATAGATGCCACATGTATGTCCAAACAGCTAATGCGTAACATATTACGTATTAGGTGTATGCACATACATGTAGCATCTAGAAATGCTGTAGGTAAAATTTTTGTCAAAACTTGTCAATAACATTTGATGTGATATTAATTCTTTTTGAAATATTACTTTTTTTAAACTATCTTCCACATCATAATTACACCAACCTCCTCTAAAGCCAGTCATCAGTACAATTTCTGCATTTCAAATTACATGATTCTATGTAAGTCCTACATTTTTGGTTTGAATGTCGACGTTTATTTCTTAAATTATTGGTAAAAATTGTATTATAAAATACCTGAAGGATTTGTTCGTGATGATGATTTACATAAATCTTGTCCTTTGCTGATTGCTTCATAAAATCTTTCGCATTGTAATGGTAACGCTATTTGTAATGTCAAATGTTTAAAGAGACAAACCAAAATCGCAAACTCTGTATGAAAGCTTTGTCCCTAAAATAATTTTTTATTGCTATTAATTGTGTTGGAAGAAAAATCTTGCATTAGTAACTTTTTGCATTGTCTAGAGATACCGGAAAGTAAATAAAATAAGAAAGTCGAAACGTAAATATTTTTGAGGATTCTCGTTTTGCACAATACGTAAATTATACTTTATTCTCTGCGTTATCATTGTCATTCACAATTTTGCAACACCTAATATTAATGGGAACCTTAACGCAAAGGTCATGTCAAAATATGACCATCTTTATCTTTTTTGAGATGTGGCCACTTTTTTCCACTGAAATCTCCTTGTCTGTCGTGAACAACTGCTTCAAAAACCCTCGAGAAGGAGTCTTCTCGGGGGCTTCTGGGGGGCTAATGAGCCTATAGAGCGTATAGAGTTATACGCTCTATAAGCTCATTAGCCTTTATTGAGTGTTTTAAAACAAAAGCGCGAACTGCCAATACTCCAGATATAGACGGGCAGAGTCTGGAAGTCGGAAATCCTCCAATCCGAAATAAGGGATGTCTTGCAGATACTTAAAATCAACCGGTGGAGACGAAAGTTTTGCTCAAATGCTTAAGTATCTTGGGGATGAAAGAATGAATATACTTAGTTTATGCAATCGGGCTCACTGCAAGTAATGAGCTCAATAAGAACATGTGGGAATGAGAGAACGGTTGCGCTTATTTCTCATGCCAGCAAGATAATGCTGTATATACCTAACAGTAGACGTGATGTGGTGTCGGCGACGAATACTCCGAATACCATGGACTGCCAAGAAAACTAATCACTTAATTTAGTAACTAGTAACTTCGAATAAAAAATAGACTGTCAGTGACTTTTACCACCGTCTTCTCGGATATCGGCCATATTGACCGCCGCCAACTAGATAACATTCACAAGCTGGTAGTGAGGGGTAATGTGAAAGGAAAGATATCACGAAACTGCGCTAGTGTGGTCTTAGTAACTAATGCCCTGAGAAAAGCCGAGAACAAAGCAAGATGGATGAATATAACTTACAAAGCTATGAAACACTTTCAAAGAAACGACCTTCGTGTACATGAAGAGTGAACTACATGAATAAGAATAGAATTATTTATTAGAATTGTGATGGTGAACATTAACTAAATGAAGATATAAATTATGAGTCACCTTTAATACTTACCTCATAGAACAAGTTATTACTTTTTAAGTTGTCTAGAAATAATTTGATATACAATAATGCATGTAAAAAGTTTTCTATAATATGGTACAGGATCTAAAAAGAATATAGAAATTAATGCAGGATTTAACTTTTATTCTTACATTATGAATACATCGGCAAGATGGAGTGGCCCTATCCTTTAGGAAAACTTTGTTTCAATCGATAATAGTGCTGTCATGAAAAAGTATTTCCCTAGTGGCAACTAAAAAGTGGTCGATATACACATATATGCCAAGTACTGCGATCGATAATCAGTACATATTATAAAACAAAGTCCCCTGCCACGTCTGTCTGTCTGTCTGTTCACGATAAACTCAAAAATTACTGGACGGATTTTCATGCGGTTTTCACCAATAGATAAAGCGATTAATGATTCATTAAAGTTTAGGTATATAATTTGTTAAGGTTTTATGTAAATTAGTTGAAATATGATGATGATTGTTGAAGATGCTTCTGCTACCCGTACGAAGCCGGGGCGGGTTACTAGTAATTAAATAAAATTTACTCAGTCTCAGTCAGCTGACAGTTGTATTTGAGAGTCGTGGTAGGGGAACTGTTATCATATTACGGGATTTTAACGCGCATCCCAGTGAACGATTTACTAGCGAACTATTAACAGGTTGTGGACAGGGACAGAGGAACAGATGTGGTCATACTAGTGATATGTAAACGTGGATTTGTTGACACGGGACATGTACACGATCAGGAGTGACGCAAACGGCTCCCCATTGTGCAGTGAGTAGTGAGGTGAGTCAACAATTTTACAAAGTTTCGGTAAGTTTAATGTGTACTTGTCTGAACGTATTCCGTAGAATGTAATATAAATATAATTCTTCTTAAATTAATACCGGAATCTTATGTAATTAATAAAGTTACATGGGGTTAAAGAAACAATAATAAGATTATGGAATGTGGGGGAGTATTGTAATTCAAAATTAAGATGTTAAGATTTCCACTTTAGTTTAGCAACTGTGCTCATAGAATGTGCTCTGACTGGTCTCTCTCACTTCTCTATACTGAACCAGCTAATTACTAATGTAATTAATATATAAAAAGAAGGTGCAGAGCTTACAATTATGTAGGAAGTAAAGAAAATATATAATGATTATAACGGACTGAAGGAGTGCAGGAGAGGACAGTCAGTAATACTTGTTCAGTCATAAGAGCGCAAGTTTTTTCTGCTCGCTCGCTTTATACTTTAATGGGACGAAAGACAAAACGTTGAAAATTATTAAAAAAGTTGTAAATACTACAGAACTACGTTTGGATTTATTTATGTGGGGAACGTTGTACATAACGTTGGTTCAGCGAAGGGAATAAAATCGACGGTATTCCCCAATATTAACTTATGACCACAGATTGTGAGGCAAGTATGGCGGTGTCATTAGACATCTAGAAAAATAAAGCCATAGATATAAAATCACTGCAATTGATAGTTTGTTTACTACACATGAACTTCCTTTGTTTTTTCATCGTGTACTTGTACGCGGTGTACTTTGGGTCTTATGTCTAATACTGGTTCATTGGGGAAAGCATTTACTCAAGACCTGTGAACAATGGCCTGTTAGAAATTTTCAGCGCATTGCGGGAGAATTACTTGGGGAAATAGCCCAAGATTTAAGTACAGATGAACAGAACTTGCACGAGACTGTCTCGGTAGTTGTAGAGAAGATTATTTCCAGAAGATCTGGCAAATAAATCATAAGACAAAGCGTCGCATCTGAAAGGATAACCGTCTGGTGGTGTAACTTAATTACCCTTAAATTAATCTCAATATTTAGCCATAACTATATTAGAAATTTCTCATGAAAGTAACATTTTTGAGGTTATTGCACAGGTAAAAGATGTTTACCACATGAATTGAAAAATGACAAGTATTTTATTTGGTATTGGGTTTGGTCCATTATGCGTTCAGATAGGCTCACTAGTTGAGCCAGCCTAGCTCTTTCCAAAAGCACAGAAGCCTACTGGGGCGTTCGCAGGCTTCTAGGAGCGATCTCGCACCTATGAGGCTACTTGCCCGTTGTGTGGCCACTCCCTCGCACTCCAGGATAACGTGGGTGGCCGTTTCCTCCGCGTTGACTCATCCTCTGCATAGAGGACTGTCTGTCGCACAGATGGTGAATAGGTGCCGGTTTAGGCCAAGTGGCCCGTTCCTACAACTATTCTGATGTCGAGTTGGTTGAGACTAAGCAGCTTGCAAGTTAAACGTTGTGAGACCTCGGTCAGAACCAGTTTAGACAGCCTGTAGCCCGGTATCTCAGCCCAGCGACCGTTGTGCGCTTCACGAGTTTGTTGCCTTACCCGTGAACGTTGTTGATTAAAGGGAAGTGGTAGCAGTTTAGTTAACCCTGCCACTGACGTTACAGATTCTTTCTTTGCCAGCTCATCGGCGGCGTCATTCCTGAATGAATTACTATGCTCTTTGATCCATTGAAAAATTACCCCATTGGCAGAGAGGCTAAATGCTCCAGCGTCTGATGGCATTCATAAATGAGACCTGAGTTCATGGTGTTGCCGTCCAGGGCCTTTAGGATTGCCATGCTGCCTGACAGTATACGGATGTTGTAATCCTTCATACCTTTTGACATGACCACGGTAGTGGCGTAGGTTATCGCAAAACACTCACATTGAAATATGGAACTGTGTTGGCCTAGCGCCAGTGATATTTTTATATTTAAGTCTTGTAAGAAATCTCCGGCTTCCGTCCCTGACCCCATCTTAGAACCGACCATGTAGAGTCGGACTTCATTTATGCCAGATTGATCTCGGTCATTTTCATATACTTGTATTCAGTACTTCCTTCCGAAGATGTGTTGTTTAGGGATCCTGTCGCATGGGGCAGCTATTGATATTCCACTAATTGACTTTCTTTTTATATAATGATGGTAATAAACTTGATCGTAAGTGACTACTTTCGCCCATGGACACCTGCAACTCAGTTACAAGTGTGTTGCCGGCCTTTAAGATGAAAATACTCTCTTTTCTTGAAGGTTTAAAGGTCCAATCGGTCCGGAAATAACGCAGGCGACAAGTTTGGAATAGGGACCCTCTCGGTTATACCATAGACCCAGGTGTTTAAGTCTGATGGCTGCCATAGCTGCATCCTGTTGTATATACAGGTCTAGTGGTGCTAAATCTAAAGCTACTTCAAGGGCAGCTGTGGGATTTGTGCGCATGCAACCAGTGACGGCAGTACATGCGAGTCTCTGGAATTGGTGCAGTTTGTTTCTGACAGTGCTTAGTTCTGTTTTCTGCCACCAGGCAATAGCACCATACGTGATGATTGGCCTTGGCCTGATTGGATAGCCATAGTGTGATTTTTGGTGATAGTCCCCAGCTTTTGCCGAGTAGTCGCTTGCTTGCTGTTTAGGTAGTCTCAGTTTTAGTTCAATGCAGACCTCATTCGGTCACATACCACACTCTCAAAGGGGCCGCGTATGAGGATGGTCAGGTCATCTGCATAGCCCACTCTGAGGAACTTGTGGTCATTGAGTTGAGTGATGAGCTCATTCACCACAATGTTTCACAAGAGAGTAGGGAGACCCCTCTCGTTGTGTTATTCACAGTAAATTGTATGGCCCTGTATCTAAGCATGCTGTCGATCCACCCGGCAATTGTGGAGTCGACCCCATGTCTTGACAGATCTTGGCTAATGCTGGTGAAGTTGACAATGACAAGTATTTTACACTTCAATATAACATACTATCGATGTTACAATTTAAAATCTTGGAAAATTATTTCATATAATATGTGTGCTCCTCAACCCTAGCGTGCATACAGCGATCTACGTGTCCAGTATAATATCCCACTCAGGATATTGTTGGGGATGCCATGGAGGTGCATCGCGTCGACAATGGCCACTAAAAGACTTAGTTGAGCAAGCAAACTTACCACTGATATTCCATATTAACATTGCTCACTATTACAATGGCACCAACCAAGGCTTACGCGGACCAAAAAACATACGTATATATTAATAAAATATTATTCTGTACTTAACAAGAACCAATTAACTTACCATAATCCCAAAAGAATCTCTGTAGAGCTTGTAACATTTTAATAGTTGTCCATAAGTTTGGAATAAAATTTGGCAAACAAGCGCATCGCGAAGAGTACTTTTGTTTGACATTGCATTATTCCAAAGAATAACTTTTTCTGTAAGAACCTTAATTAATCTAATAGCATATACTACATTAAGATCATAGCTCATCTGCAAAAATATGCTAAAGAGGACTAAATTATTAGTTTCTTGGAACATCAGGTAGCTGCATATAACGTACATTACATAGAAAAACAATAAATTCATCACACTAATCCAATTCCACAGAGTGTATTTTTTTAAATTTTCTTTCAAGTTGATATGAAGTTGATTGAAAATCAATATTTTCCTTCGTTTGAGTAGCAGTGACAATAGTATTTATGAAAAACCCTACTGAATAAAGGATCGAATTAGAAATACACATGAAGATGCGTAGGTTGATAGAATACGGCGCAGAAGTAGCATTATATAAAAAAAAGTTATAATTAAGATAAAAGTAAATAGCGGTGAACATTAGTGCTGCAAATACTGAAATTAACATAGATTTGGTATTATAGTAGTAAAGTTATCCTTAATGCCATATTTGGGACAAAACGTGATGTTTTGCAGGAAATTTAATGGACGTAGCATTGATTGTAAATCTTTCCTAACAAAATTATTTAGTAAAATTTCAATAGGATAATCATTGAATACAGTTTTCTTTTTTCTTAAATTGTTCATTATAATAAGTAAACGATGCAGATGTGTGTACTAAGGAAGATAATCTAAAGTAATAATTACTACTATTGAATCATTATCTGAATTGCTTTTGGTAATATAAATTACTTTTATTCTATTACGTGTCAATCCAATTAAATATTAAATTAAATGTGTTTACAAATATGGACCTAAATATTTCAAAATTCAATTTTGTAAAAAGGCTCTTGGTTTATTTTAGTTTCTACTGCTAAGCTTTTGCCCGCGGCTTCGCTCGCATTATTGTAGAATTTGTTAATTAAATTTAGAAATCCTTCAGGAACATAATTCCTTTTCGAAATGTAAGGTACCTTATGTCATTTTTTTTTCTCTTTACAAAATGTATGCAAAATTCCATGATATACGGTTAAGTAGTTAAGCCGCAAAAGCGTAACAAACAAACTCACTTTCGCATTTACGCTACGCTGTTGGCCGTGACTTTGTTTGCGTGGAAATTTGGTGAAGTCAGTCCCATGGGAACTGTACATTTTTCTGGGATAAAAAGTAGCTAGTAGTAGATTTTGCGTGAAAGAGTAACAAACATCCATCCATCCATCCATACTCACAAACTTTTGCCTTTAGTAAGATTAGTTAAGGCTAATGGAAGTCGACAGTTCTATTGATGTTGGAGAATTTTGTAATATTGTAATGTAAATAGGATTGTCATTAATAGTTTGTGCCTTATTACCTTTTAATTCACATTTCTCTGTTTTCTATCTGTAATCTGGTGGATAGAGGCAGTGGGAGTAAATAACATCATAAACAAGTCGTTATGAAACGCACCCAAAATTTTTAGGAATAAATTTCAATATCTATTGCACATCTCTATCTTGCCAATTGACGTCACACAAGCATTTGTAGTTTTAATTATATTCACATTATGCTGAATCATCTAATAAAACACAAGTATTATTTTTATGTCTTGTTATTTTCCTTTTTCTAGTATTCTTGCATTTAAGGTTATATAGACATGAATATTGAAATAAATGATTTTTCTTTCCTTTTTTTTACTAAGATTTGAATAGCCTAAAAGAATTATTTAAGGTGTGTACCTATGCTTATATTTTAGTTTTGTGCGTTTATTTGTTACGCTCTCAAACCTTAACTACTCAGCTGCTTATCTTGAAATTTCTCATACACTTTGTCAGCGGTACAGGGTACTTTTCATCTAGAAAAACAAAACAACAGCGACGGTGATGGGATAGTAAATTGATTGACAATGTGTCCTTTTCTATTTTCTTTATAGTACGAGTACTATGATCGTTTGCATTCCCTTCAGTGAAAAAAACCGTGATCAGTACATTTTATTAATATAACTAATTTTACAAAGTGGTTCATTTCTAATGATAAGTGCTTATATTTAGACTGCTTTAAGTAATCTCACTGTCTGAATATTTTGAAGACATTTTTGAACTAAAATTTTTCTTCCCCAATAGTTTCTTCTGCTTTAAGACTTTTCTCCTTTTTCGTTTTTAGGTCTTCATAGATCTCTTCCAAGCCTCTCTGTTTTGTCTCAGGCATTACTAGGATTGCATAAACGGCAGTCAGAAGACATACAGCCCCAAAACAGTAAAAAGTGACGTGAAATCCTATAGCATTTACAATTGGCTTGTATATTAGCATTTGTAAGAAGGCAGACAGTGACCCTGATGAATTCGAAGCTGCCATTACTGTGCCCCGATACTGTAAAAAACAAAGAATTATCCACCTTTCACCTTGACAAGAGACAATTTTTGTCAATATCGTACAAACAGTGAAATTAATTTTTTTGATCAGCCTAAAAGCTTGGGAAGACGATTGTCTTCTAAACTCCCTGATGACCGTCTTGGTATTGTCCTACACCGTAAATACTGTACGTGTGTAATATTTTGAAGAGTTTTCTCCGACCGCCTCCCTAGTACGCTATATACATATCCCTTCATATAAGTATATGTAAGAGATACGCGAAAGATAGCCAGTTAAATGTTTTATCCCATATTGTAGGTGACAGGCCTATCGCCCTCTACGGATACTTTCGAGACTTCATGCTGCTATTAAAAGAAAAACCTAATATTAAAAAGTAAAACAGAAAAGAACCTTGTAAGAAAACATTTCCCCAACAATAATCACGGAAATAGGCTGAAGACCGAAGGAGTCGCAGAAGATGCATAAGCACAGAGTAACTATTGGTAGCCAATCTGCATGGGTCATTCCGCTTACTTCATTATCTCGTACCACAAACCACGATGCAAGAACGCACATGCTCAACCCTGATATAAGCGCCGTCACAAAGAATAGTGGCTGTAAAAAAAACACAGATCAATGTTTCAGAAACAAGTGTAAAATAATATACAGCTTTTATGGTGCTTTTCATTGTGTAGAAAGGACTAGAATTGCATAAAAATAAGTCTTGAGAAAGTTGTATAAAAGTTAACGCCTCTCAAGTTGAATATTGATTTTCAATATAACTGATTCAATATTCAAAAATCGCTTACGGTCCTAAGTCTAGTAATTACTAAAACTTCATTGAATTTATTCATTTTCAACTGTAAAAAGGTATCTTATCTCATAAATATTACTGCGACTAATATATTCCCACTTTTATAACTCTAATAGGAATGACTTTAGCTTGATCCAAAAGTTTAACTGTTATTATTTGTTGTTACTCACTTTTCTGCCAGCTCTTTCAACTAAACTGAAACCAGTAATGGAGCCAATAACTTGAACTGCTCCTAACATCATGGCTTGTTGGTTAGCACTAAATACTAGGCCCGTTCCTTTTGAAGCATTTAAAAATATTGCTCCGGCAAAATTCAGGACAGGGATGGCACCGCAAAATTCTCGCGCTAAAGACATTATTAGAGCAATCTTGAATGCTCGGAAAATGAGTTTGTCTGCAACTGCAAAATAATAAGTGAAATTAAAAAAGACAGTCGTTTTAGAAAACCTGGCGTAAGACGTAAGTTAGCTTTCTAAATCAAGTAAGTACAGGGCGCCTCATAATAAGCGCTTAGCGTTTTAAATTCTTGATACAAGAGAGGTTTTGCACCCGTTGAACTCGTATACGTTATGTCATTGCTCCTTAAGGAGCTATTGGAAATTCGTTATCCGATGTCACCAGGTCAAAAAAGGCGCGCTTGTCTAGAGGGGAGGAGTATTTATGACTTGCCAGTGATCTGTGAGTTAGTAATTCGCGTCTCGTGTAAACAGCCTCCCCCACCAATAAGTTTAATGATAATGACACCGTTTAGTATTAGTCGGCTTGACACCTGCTTTTGGCATGCTTTCAGTTTGCTACATCATGATTAATTTACCTTTACATAAACCTATTATATGTTAATTTTGCCAATATTAGTAATATTGAATTTCAAGTTCAAAGGCTAAAACTGTAAAATGTAATTAAAAATATTTTATTACTATAATCCTATAATCCAAAGTTCACTGATACTTACTGACTAGACTGAGAATTTCGTAACAGAGATAAATAAAATAGAAAAATCTGCAAATAGAAAATAATACCGTTGGTTTTTCAGTCCACAAAACACTTGTGTTGTCGTATGTATCCTACACGTTGTGATATTTAAATACGTAGCGTATTTATAGTAGGCATACGTAGTGTATTTGACTTCGTCTTATACGTCATACGTAAAGCAGGCAGTTGAAAAAATACTCACATGCAATGCGAAACAATTGAGCGCTCCATATTAATGATCTTGATTGAAAAAAATTGTTGCTACAGACGACAAGAATTGTATTAGTGAATGGCCTGATGTTTAGAAAGGTGTCACTTAATAGGCTACTGTTTTAAACATGCAAGTAATATTATAAAACATAAATATATTGATATAAATAAACAGTGATGTTCTGTTTGTGACCGTGCCATGTCTGAAGAACTTGATAGATTGAGGTCATAATCAATTAATATTAACTTGGTCAAGATAATTAATTACAGCTGTTTAATGTTGATCACAGCAACCTATTGTTAGTAATTTACATTGCGTATTTGTGCAAATATTTGCTGTAGTTGTAGTGGAAGGCAGATAAGGAACACATGTAGTATTTGTTTAATTATAAAAGCATTTCGTCCCCTTGTATGATAATTATCATACAAGGGAACAAAATGCTATAAAGTTTATTTGTTTTTCTTTAAAGACAACTCCTGCAATAAGAATGATTCCTGCGTCGCGGGGGCTTTACAGACAATGAAACAATAGAGATAAAGAACACCCAGACTCCGAATAACTATTTGTGGATCACACAAATGTTTGTTCCGTGTGGGAATAGAACTCACAACACTTTACGCCATCCGAGCAGTCTTACTTTAAGCTGTAATTATTATTAACTTATCCTTATTATACGATAAGTAATTCTCTTATTTGAAGGCTTCAGCAAGTCTAAATAGTATTATACTTACAAATAGCTCTAAAGACATATTTATTACTTTCTTGATCTTTGATCTGTTCTTTCTTGATTCGAATGAGTTCATTTAGAATAACTACGTCATCTTCTTTTCTACACCTAAGCCAGGCTAGGCATCTTGCTGCTTCCTGGGAATAAACTGTTAATATTTATATACTTGAATTTCAAGCGTAAGAGCAAGGTAACTTCTTCATAAACAACTTGTGAATAATTTATAGTGGGAGAGTGCTTCGGCATGTATGGGGCGGCCCGACCGGAGTGATACCACAGCCTTACAGAAACGGGCGTGATGCAATTCTTGTGCTTCACCGAGTGAGTGAGGAAAAAAATATTTTGTGTCTTAGAACTGTTTTGCTGGCACATCCGTAAATATTTGTATTCTTTTTTTCAAATACCTGACTAACTTTTGCGCTCGCTCTCGTGGTACTTGTTTACTACGGTAAAGAGTATCCTATGTGTGTATTAAACTAGTTTTGTGCCCAATTTCATCCAAATCTGTTCAGCTGTTATTGTATTATAATATTGGTAAAATTATGTTAATCTAAGGCACGGTATTGAAGTTTAAATAGTAACCAATAAAAAATAAACTCGAAGGTAAGCTATTCAATAAGTTTCTGAATAGTTCATGAAATATCATGTAGAGATATTAAAGTAGAAGAACTGCTTTCAAAGGATTGGGCCACTGAAAATATTGACTTAGTTATAACAGTTTTCTTACCTCCATATCACCAGTCTTTACAAGATATGATGGAGACTCTGGCATCATCATAAACAGCACCATATGTACCGCTGGTATCATCAAACAAACCCATAAAATGGTCCGATAGCTTAATATATCGCCGATGATATATAGGAATAGGTTTCCAGTGGTATGAAATATGATTATCTGAAAAATTAAGGTCAAGTGAAATAGCCAACATGAATATTGTAGTAAGATATTGAAAACAAAAAATTAAATTTGAAATGAAACAGAAAAAACTGGGAAAAAATAAATTAGAAAATATATCACTGAGTTGGCGTCACAAAAATTACAAAACTCATGATGAAAACCAGATCATTAAGGATACTGAATGTGAATAATAATGAATGTTATAATTGTTAATTAGAGTTATAATGAAAATTAATTTTATTGTCTTTTAATACTGGTAAGTTAATGCTATAAATACAGGGCAATGAGATTTAAAAGCACATAATAACATCAACAACTAGATCTAAATTTTCATACCAGGGATCCTAGCATTCCTCTAACGCTGTCTTCACTAATCTCCTTGGTGTAAATGGGACAGGTAACATAAGATCCTGCCATTAAAAAACCAACCAAAGCTCGGGCTGATACAAATGCCGAAAACTTCATAGATGATAGTTTAATCGCCCAACATCCCTGTAATATTAAATTAGAATAAGTTAATCTGTATTAGTTAGAATCTGATAAAATGATTAGAATCTGATCTCATTAATTCTCGTAAAAAGATTAATAGAAATGATCAACTGAATAAAAAACGTGCAAGTCCAGAAAGGTACAAGAAATTTAATTTATAAGTCGGCCAATATTAAGATAAGATTTCTTCACTCCTATATCAAACATGGTACACGTAGTAGGTGGGGTTACTGTTGATTTAGATTTGAGGTAATTAACTTGAAAAGAAACACAATAGAAAATAATTTAATTATTATCATAACTCCAACCATAGGATGTACCTTGCTGAATATAGGCTTTTACCCTAAAAAAAATAGTGACGTCAAAGTCAGAAAAAAATAAGATAATCGTTACTCACAAAACCAGCTGCAGATAAAATGTACATGGCATTCTTTCGACCAATTCCGTCTGCTAAGGCAGCCATAATAAAATTGGCTGGCAAACAAACTATGTAAGCCACTGCTGCCATACATGATACCTGAAAATTTTAGTATTTTATATGATTAAGAGATTACGTGAGAAGATATTTACAAAATAGAAGACTAGAAGAAAAACAAACCAAAAGTAAAAGTTTGGCCACTTTTATTATTAAAACATTTCCGTTTGTGCGTTTTTTCTATAGAAAACTATAATTTTAATGGATTTACAAGTACAGTCAGAATAAATTTGGTGGTATATTTTCACTATACCAAATTTCTGTTTACAAGCAGTTTGTGCTTAGCCTTTAATAGCCATTGATGTTTGATAACAGTAAACAAAAAAACAAAATACAGCATTTATTTTATTTTCAAAGAAAGATTTATTTTTTGTTTTCTTATTAAAATGTTATTTACATAATTATGTTTTGTTTTTATTATGTTCATGACTTTGTTGTTTGTGTAAAGAGTGTGTATAATAAAATTGTAATAATTGTCAGAATTTTTAGTTAAACCTAAGATGGTCGACCTTGTCTTTGACCTGCTTCAATGCATATTATGCATATGGAGGTATTGTGAGTAGTGTAACGTAAGATCTGATGTATGGGAAAAAAAATTTTGAGTCCGTATCTTGTGATTATGAATTTGTCAGTGATAATTGTGATGTAATAAATATAAAAATGTATGCTGACCTCATAATCTGTCAATGGAGGTTCTTTGGGTGAGTTATCTGATTGCAACAGCAACGACATAGGAGACATCCACCCTATACTGGCTCCATACACGAAGACTGGTATATTTACTATGGGTTAAAATTTAAGCAACACATTAAGTTGGTGGGTCTTTGACTTTAGCTATACTCATAAGCATCGCGTAGGTTAATTTTTACGACCCAGTGGGCCTGTATCGCAAAAGTTGACCAAAGTGAACAAAACTAAATTTTTTACAAAAAATACCACTGACTGTTAACGTTATTTTCCCATTAACTAAAAACGTAATTTTCAAACTTACTTTCTCATTTGAACAATTTGAAATGATAATATTGTATTCTTGATTCCAATTTACTGTGGCCTACTGAATATATATACATTTTTACTAATATAATAAAGCTGAAGACTTCTTTTGTTTCTTTAAACGCGCTAACCTCTAAAACTATCAGTCGGATTCGAAAATAATTTTTTGTATATATGATAGCCAGATTCATAAGGAATAATATACTACAAACGCAAACATTCAGTGTACTGAAAGTTTGCGTAACTCATTAATAAAACAATTTACGAAGTATTCTCCATTATATTTCCAGCCACTTTGTCATTCGGTTAAACCATATTTAAAAACATGAGGACCATTGGTCTAAGGGCATGTTTTGCACATGCTGGTTGAAAGCTCTTCCGGGCCCGTAAATGTCATACCTCTCATCAAATCTGTAATTTTTGGGAAAATAAAGAAATCGCATAGTGGCAGGTCTGGGCTCTGTCCAGGATGGGTCACTAGCTAGTCTACGTTTGCAGAAGCCAAAAATGTCTTTGTCTTGTTCGCGGTGTGCGCCGAAGCATTGTCATGGTGCAATAGGATGCGACTTCTTGGTCGTTTTTCCCTAACTTTTTCAAATACACTGGGTAAACAAATGGTGGTGTACCACTCAGCAGCTTCAAGTGGGATCGTGCAGACTGGACCCGTCCGGGAGAAAAAAAAAGCTATCATTTTTTTCCCTACGTTTCTCGCTTGTCTTAATTTTGTTAGTTTGCTGTCACCTTCAAACACCCATACAGAAGACTGTTGATTTCTTTCCGGCATGTAACAATATATCCATGTTTCATCTCCTGTCACAATATCATACAGAGCATTTGAATATCCGTGATCGTACTTTAACAACATTTTTTTACACCAATCAACAGCAATCTCCTATGGAACAGGCACGGACGGTTGCAAGATGGGGTCAGGGACTAGAGCTGGAGTTTTCTCACAAGACTTTAATATAAAAATATCACTGGCGTTAGGCCAACACAGTTCCATATTTCAATGTGAGGGTGTTGCGATAACCTACGCCGCTACCGTGGTCATGTCAAAAGGTGTATAGGAGTACAACATCCGTATACTGTCAGACAGTATGGCCATCCTGAAGGCCCTGAAGGGCAACACCATGAACTCCGGTCTCATTTATGAATGTCACCAGACGCTGGAGCATTTAGCCTCTGCCAATGGGGTAATTCTTCAATGCATCAAAAGGCATAGTAACGACACCGAAGATGAGCTGACAAGAAAGAGGATCTGTAACGTCAGTGGCAGGTCCAACTATACTGCTGCCACTTCCCTTTAATCAACTTCGCTCATGGGTAAGGCAACGGACTCGTGAAGGGCACAACGGTTACTGGGCCGACATACCCAGCTGCAGGTAGTCTAAACTGGTGTTGACGGAGATCTTACCACGTTTAACTTGCAGACTGCTCAGTCTTAAACGACTTGACATCAGAATAGATGTAGGAACCATTACGGGCCACTTGGCCCTAAATGCACGGCACCTATTCACCATCAGTGCAATAGATAGTCCTCTATTATAGGATGTTTCAAGTCGTCGTCGTGTCCTAGAAGCCTGTGAACGCCTCAGGAGGCTTCTGTGCTTCTGGAAGGAGCTAGGTTGGCTCAGTTAGTCAGCTTATCCGAACGCATAATTTACCGCCTATGAGTCTAAATGCGGAAATGGAGCCCTATACCACTACCAATACACCAATCAACACGAGTCTGTTTATGTTTAAGGGTGAGTTCATGAGGAATCCAGCGGCAACAAAGTCTTCTAAATTTTAAATATTCATGTAAGATTTTTTGAATTTGGCTCATACCAATCCCCAAATGTCCTTGAATCTCCTAATAGGCGATACGCCGGTCTTCTTCAATTAGTTGCCTCACAGTAGCCACATTTTCCTCACTGATCTTAGTTGAGGGTCGACCATCACGAATTTCATCATGGAGAGAAACACGGCCACGATCAAATTCTACGTAACAACACCTTACGGTGCTCAAATGAGGTCCCAAAAGCATTTTGAAGATGAGTAGTGCAGTCTTGCAGAGTAAGTAAACTTTTAAAATCATAAAAAATCATCCCCCTAAAATCTTTTTGCGTAAATTCCATTTTTACTACGGACGACGAATTTTAACTTGTGATAAAAAACAATTGACACGCGATTTTCCGAATTTTTTTTTTTTAAATCAATGATTGAGTTTCTAATGTTTAAAAAAATATAACATTTGAAATTCAAACATTTATAAGTGGCTAGGAGAGCAGAACTTTCAGTGTGCCCTATGTATAATATATTATTAAGGTACCCCCATCAGGTAGATCCAAGCAAATGCACAAATCACCATGGATCTCATGTCTCATGTCACAGGATCGAACGCTTCTTGAAATCAGTCCACTACCTTCCATATTGCATAAAACATAGTCAAGTTAGATGTTGGTGACCGTTACTTAATAAAACCATGCTGGCTCGGGCCAGAACCACTAGTCATTATGGGGTAGGTATTTCATAGACAATTATTTCGACCACCTTCGATAGTTTTTTTTATATCTGACTTGGGTCCTTTTAAGTACGGGGACTAATGCAGCCCTCATCACAGAAGTATAGGCATATTCGGGCCAAAGATTTTTTAATAATAGTGTAAGTGGGCGCGCTAAACTGTCAACACAACCACGCAAGAATACTGCAGGTAGACTATCAATCCCAGGGCCCTTTGTTGTATCTGACACGCGTAAGATGCTTAATACAGTATCATCGGTAATATCGATATTTGATAACAAGTTAATTAAGTCCAACATTTCACTATGGGAACACAGGGGTACTATTACTGTGGCAGGGTATAAGGGTGGTTTAGCAAAAACACTATAAAAAATAATCGTTGAATGCAAGCGTCACAGATCCTAAGGTTGTCTGGTAGAGATCGCTTTTAGCGATAAGACCGCCCATTGTACTCTGGTTTGTAAGATAATAATTTTTTTCAACTGTTTTTATTAATGGTGTACAATAAAGAATATTCTATCTATCTATCTATCCTTGGTCCCTCTCCAAATGTTTCGTTTCCTAATGAAGTGTACTTGGATATTGAGATCTGCCTCTTTTATTTTGACATACGTCCAGAAAGTTTTGGGGGAGTGGCTAATCATTTCTTCTGAATTCTTAATATATTTTTGAAAACAAGATTCCTGAGTACTATGTTGCCCAGCACGCAATATTGAAAATTCGCATGACAGTCACGGGGGTATCTTTTCCACTTTTTATAGATTTTATTTTTTCCCCGAACGATCTTATTCTTTAGTTAGTGGAGTAAAGCGCTCTACTCCAATTTTTATAATTTTAGTACGTAATTTAAAAGAGGTAAGGTTGTTTTGATGGGTCACTTTGCAGACAATCACAATACCTACTAACTTATTTTTTAAAAATCTGTAGGTACTATAAGATTGTATAGCTCCGTTCGTTTCCTGTTTAAAATTGTTTTCATAAATTTGTAGGAACTTAGGAATTACGTGTAGGCAGGTGTACAATTAAACTTTCGTTATTGTTTTCTTTTGGCTGATAGATTTGTACTTAAAATAATTGTAATTTGTATTTCGTCTGTCAAGATTATTTATTAGTAGGTAAAGGGATATGCCCACTTATGGCCTTTGTTTGCCTAGCAATGTGGTAAATACCAAAAAAATATCCATTTTGTAACTATATTATTCCTATCATTAAGAAGGTCGTAAAACTACGAACTCTAAAGTAAAGAAAAAATAAAATCCTCAATCAATCAATGCATTATTTGGCATTTCCGCTCGCCTAATGTTGAGAAAGTGAGGGTATTTCACCCTAAAAATCATTACACATAAATGCGGTTATGAAAACCTATTCTTTTTTAACACTTGTCTTGGTGTCCTTTTGTTATCGTTATTTTGTTCAGAATTAACAATAAAAAATAACGACTATTTATGGACTACTAAAATCAACATATATACGTAAAAAATAAACATTTCTTAACTGATATATATCCGACGACTTTGATTATTAAATGGACCCCGAAACCTCACCCGATAACGACATTACGGGAGAAATACAGGTGTCCTAAATGTGAGCGGAACTGAAATGAACATGGGCAATAGATGGGTTTTTCCATATAATCCTAGTTCTATTACAAATGTTCAACGCACAATGAAATATGTTAACAAGTACATTCACAAAGGCTCTGAACAAGCTACATTCACTGTACAAAATAACAACGATGAGGTGAAAAATATCCTAATGGTCGCTACATTAGCAGCTCTGAAGCTTTTTGGAGAATCTTTCAGTTTTCAATCACATTACCCAGCAGTCATACATTTAGCAATTCTTTTGAAAACCTTTAAGACCGCGTTAATAACACCGGCACACAAAAAAAAAGTGGTCATTTCTTTTGACCAGATCTATCCCACCCACCCAGAATTTGAGGTCGTTTTAATCCGTACACCCTCAAAATTTTTAATGAATGAGCACAGCTAGTAATATTTATAGTAAGAAATATATAAATAAATACGCTTTGAATAAACAATAGTTAAGATAGTTCAAAACATGTACCTGTTCTAAATAAAATTGCAACAGAAACTACATACATTGAAGACGCAAGGGAATTTCCCATTTTCTCATTCGGAAGAAGATGGCAACAGATCCGTTTACATAACATAAGAAAATGTTGTTTTCTTAAAAAAATATTTATGTGTATATATAAATTATATGTCAGCTATTTTCCTAAAATCATAAACTAACACAACTGTTATGATTTTCATAACAGTTTATGTATATACTATAATTATATATGTATGATTGATTTATTTAGATAACATTTTCAATCAATTATACACTACAACTCCTCTTGCCATACAAAAACTCTCTTTTCATCCAATGGTTTTCTGGAAGAGATCGCAAAACGCGATTAGGTCGCCAACGGAACAAGGTCTTTAGTTTATAAGTTTATATGTATATCCTATATATCATTTAGTTCTATATATCATATATATGTATATCATATAGTTTATAATAAAGAGTTTATCTATCTATTTTTTATAAACTAGTTTAAACTATATGGAAGCTAATCAATCTTATTTTAATGTTGCTTGACGAATTAAAAACTGTGACATGTATTCGAGTTACAAGTAGGAGTTACATAACAATAGATTTAATGAAATGACTTAAAAAAAATACTTACTCAGTAAAGCGCATATTATTTGATTTATTTTACTGCCTTCGCGGAACCAAAAATAATAGTTTTTCATTTTAAAATATTTCATTAAACTTCAAAACTAAAATGAAACATCAAACAAGTATAAAAGATAATAGAACATTTTTAAACACTTCTTGTAACATATCAATAAATCCATTAAAAATCACTCTGTCCTATTTATCTTTGGGTCGATATAAAGAAACCGACGAAGTCCAGCAAACAGTAGCGAGTGTTGATTGCTTATATTTGTAATACGAAGGAGCTTTCATAAAAACACAATCTTTAAATAGGTTTGTGCACATGTTCAATGAACATCTATTATGTATTCCCATTGACATCGTGATCCCATAACAAGTGCAGATATATTCTGCTTATCATCAATTTATTGAACACAGTCGATGATTGTTCTGCGTTTAAATGTAACGCAGTAGTGATTTTACGAAACACGATTGATAATATAATTAATTAAATGTACTCGCTGCTTAATCCAAGCAAGTAATCGGGTGATTATATATTTTTTTGAAAGTGATAGAAATTTGAAAAACAAATTTGATTTTGATAAATTTTATTTAATGTTACTTTTGTAGAAAAAAAATGTGATAATGAAACTGAAGTTGCGTAACAAATTATTTGAATAATGATATTCAATATTTTGAAAAAATCCCATTTTGATTTTTTCCAATATGTAATAAGTGAGACATATGGATCCAAAATGTGATCTCTCACTATGATGATGATGAAATAAGTATACGATTTTGGATTCAGACAGAAAAAATGCACGATATTCACGACAACTCCCAAAGACAAAAGTTATCACGTTCAATTCATTTAACCATGAAGTATAAGATAGATAATTACTTGGTACTTCGAATCAATAAAGGTGACTTTTGTTTTTCTTAATGAAGATATCATCAGATCTCCATCGGAAACAGTTACTTTTTTTCTGGAGGAAAAGTACCCTCTTTTCTTTTCTGTACTACTGGCACCTGTCACGTGTACTTATGCAAAATTAAACAATAATTGGTTGAGTAGTTATAGCGTGAAAGTGGAACAAACCAACAAACACACATTCGCATTAATAAAATTAATATTCTTACCATGTATGTCAAGGAAATAGAAGACTTTATTATTATAAGTGAAGGTGCCTTAGGAAGTAAGTGTGAGAGAACAAAGCTGTAAACTATTTTTATACACAAGTTATTTGCGATTATGAGATTGTTGCGAGTACGATATTTAGAAGGGGAAAGGGCTGGTCAGAACTAGGTTTAATGTCCGTGTAGGTGTTTCTTTCTCCGGATCCCGAGAACTTCATCACATCTTCACTAAATTCGCATGGTAACAAAATCGGTTCATATTTAACGGAGACCTGAGATAAAATACACAAAAAAAACCTACATGAGTGTCAAATTGAGAAAATCCCTTTTTTAAGTTCGGTAATAATCAATGCGTGATGCGAGCAAAATGTAAGTTTCTTACAAACTTTCATCGCCTATTTAACCCTTTAAGCGAAAAATTTCTGAAAAAAGTGACACAATAAACTTTTCTTTCTAAACATTATCTTATAAATATATCAATTTTAATATTTCTAACTTCAAAAATCCCAAAACTTCATCCCCTATTTTGACCCTTTCATGTATAAATTTTTAAATTCCTTTCGTATAGAACGCCTTCATCATGTAAAAAATACGTCTTGTAAATTATTATTATATACGTATCCGACATTATTATTGTATACGAAAATAATACTTATTTATTTTTACGAAAAACTGAAGATAAAATTCTCAAACATTTTTTGTTATTTATTGTAACGCCATATATTATGGCATTGTATCTTAATTATATTAACAATTTATAACCTTTGCAGTTCTGTGTATTTTTTTTAAATTTCTTTTATTGTATTTTAAATTTTACATTATTTTTTATGCTGTAAAACAATAGGTATAATAATTATTTTTTATTATCTTGCAATATCTTTTTCACAAAATTTTGAAGTGAAAAAAATTTATTTATATAATGAAGCTGTCCCGTGCAACTTCGTCTGCATTAGTAAATTTTCCTATCTATCCCAATCGCAGCGCCATCTACCGGGTCCAATTGTAAATCTAAACCATTCTCGAATCCACGTGAAGATACACAAAAAAATTCATTAAAACCGGTCATTATTCCTGTAACCCTATCGCAGCGCCATCTACCGGGTTCAATTGTAAATCTAAACTAATCTCGAATTCTCCTGAAGACACAAAAAATTTCATTAAAATCGGTCCAGCCGTTTAGGAAGAGTTCAGTCACATACACACGTACAGAAAAAAAAATATATATGCTGCATTTACACTTCAGTCTAAGTAACACGTGGCCGGCAATGTTAACACCAACAATTTAAAAAGTAGAAACAATTTAATTTCAAGGTATTCCGTTTACTACAAAATAAATTTAATTTATACTTTAGCCTCAACAAGACGTGGTGGTTATGCTATTAAATTGTGGCTTATATGACACATTTGTAGATTTAACATAGCAGCGCCATCTATTGATTACTTACTCAATCCAGTCAACAGATATCGCCATCTGTTAAAATCGTTTGGAGTTAACAGATAATTGTAAATGTCAATTTGCAATAAAATAATATTGCAGCTATAAATTAAGATTTAAGCTATCCTATCTTTCAAGTTGGATCAAACTGCACACGTTGTGCAAATTTAATTTAAAATCGGTTAAGTAGTTTAGGAGTCCATCGCGGACAAACAACGTGACACGTGATTTATATATATTAAGATGTATATAGTAGTATAGTTTCTTATAACGCCATCTATTATGAAAGTGTTATATTTTAACGCCATGTACATCCGTTCTCGCATGATTAAAGTCTTGACTTTTATTGTCAACTTGAAGTTGGTCAGGCTAAGCAAACACGTGTTCCCATACTAACTTTGCCACCGCTTTTCAACCCTTTGAGGGTGGAATTTTCGAAAATGCGTTCTTATCGGATGCCGTCATCATATAAGGAATACGTTCTCCAAATTTCACGTCTCTACGACCAGCGGAAGCATTTTATATGTATAGATATGCGGCTGTGTTCCAGAGGGATAAATGGGTTCATTACCTGGCACGTATAAGACCTGCATTACTTTGGGATTTTTCTTCCGAAGTAGGGAGCCTACTTCGGAAAAAAAATCCCTTCCGAAGTAGGCTCCCTACTTCGGAAAAAAAATCCCAAAGTACGACAAAACTTATGTAGCGTCCTATGGTTAGTAATTATTATAAAATATATTGAAATGAATTCAATCCATTAATTTGCTTAATGGATATAGAAGTAAATTATTCATTCTAACGAACCTCTGCTGTAATTCTGTCATTTACTCTTATGTGCTTGATCTTCCGTAATTGATTTTTTTAACTTTCGTGAGCTAGGACTTTTGCTATATTTGATATAGATATCTTACGATAAACTCGTTTCCAGCATCAGTAGTGTCTTACACTTGATACCTAAAAATACTAATGAAGATACCTATTACTTAATTTAAATCAATTAACAAAGAATAGTAATGTATTTTTTTTAATAATTTCTTAAAATGAAATAAGCTTATCAATTTATCATTGTCACTCTTCAATCTCAAATTCTTTCACAATTCTTCAAAAGTAAAAAATGTTAATGTTTTTCTTTATTTAATAATATTGATCTTCTTTAACATTATTGTTCTTACATGTGTCATTATGTACGAGGCCAGTTATTTTTGTTGAATACCTTTCATGAAGATCATTTGGTAACGATTGTATAGATGTTTCAAAACACGATAACAGTAAACATTTTACCAAATAATTTTGTTTGTCGAAAACTTCAAAGTTTGTTATATCCTGTGTATGTAACAAAAACCATATTTTTTACATCAAGATATTCTGTTCAAGATGATTTGATTATATCCAATGGAAAAAAAATCTACTTTTATTGCTTTTTCGATGCTGTTAGGTATATTTATCTTATACGGTTACCGTATTCTATTTACCGACATCAGTAAATCCAGTGGACTACGCTACAGTTCTGATATGTTGTATTTACTCACATTTGCTAAATTTTTTATTGTTTGTTCCGCAATAATTGTTCAATTCATCCTGAATATAATTCACAGTCACAACAATATCCTACTCATTTTAAGGCTTCAGATAGTTCATAATAATATTAATTTCAATAAACAGGATAGTACTATTTCATCGTTTGGAATTGGTTCACTTCATTTCTTAATATTATTTCTAATTTGTTATTAATTCATTGTTACAAAAACTCAAATTACGATAATTTTGTTGATTTTTGTATAGATACATTTTTATTTTGTATCTATGATCTCAATTTGGTTTACGCCGTTCGATTACTTATTTTATTTACCAAGTATCTAACTGTTTGGAAAAAAGAGGTCCTCAATACAACTGAATAGAGAAAATTGAGGTGTATCAAAAGATATTAGAAGCCTACAATTTATTGGACAAAAATTATCAGGTTTTGGTACGTGTATCGAGTATATGTATATAGTATGATTACGAGCTTGGAACTTTGATTCCTAAATCTGAATTAACAGCTTAATAAATACATAGTTATAAATGTTATTTTTATTTATGGACAGATATTTTTGTGTATTACCGACACCTTTGTGCGTTCTTTGTGGTACATAAAAAAACAATTGGAAATATTTAAACAAGAACCAGAATATTATGAGGTACATACGCTTCTGTTAATTTTGATTTTATTAAAATTAATGTTTCTGTACTCGAGTTAGCTTCTGGTCTACTAAGGTTCTGTTAAGATTTAATTACAAGTAGAAAACAGATGTTTTTTTTCTCGTTCATGATTATATGTCATATACATGGTACTATGATTCATTAAAATATACATTATTTTAGGAATTAAACATATTAACAACAATGTTTTTTGTAATGCAAGGAGTAATTCTGGTGATATGGCTATGTATACGAGCTGAGAATTTTTACAAAGCGATGGTGAAAACGTATGAAAGAAACAAAGAAAGAAAGAAAACATATTTTATTTCTGAAACACACAGCTTTTACATACAAAGTGTTAAATCTATAAAGAACACTTTTGACATAATAATTCTGTAATCACTTTAAATAAGATAAATAAAACAAATTATATACAAGTGGCAACACTGCGCCGTTACAACTTCGTTGCACGACATGGCAACGTGGCACTCATCACTCACGTGTCAAATGAATGACGTGGCAAGAGGTCATGTTAAACTTCAAAAAGTTGAAGTTGAAATTTTTTTTATTTCATTCTTAATGTACTGATTAAGTGACTACATTGAATGTTTCAGAAATTTGGGTGGACACTCAGCTTAAACTGAGATGGGCATAACCCATCCCAGTACTGATTTTCAGTGCCACCCAAGAGTGCCGCTTAACGTCGTCGGGCGACATTGCCCGATTATTGGCTTTTAACTAATAAGAAAAAAATTGGTTGCCTGTAAAGTCGGTATACGGGCGAAAGTTTTACGTGACAACGACTTTGAGTGGTAAAATAATAACCATGCCCGAGTGGAAGGGACGCGTGCCTCTCACTCGCTCTCATTGTGAGCGCATAACGTGAGCGGAGCGTAACGCAGTTTCTTGAAGTGTCACCCGGCAAACCAATTTATAAGACGTTGTCACGTCAAAAAAACAGTGGTAAAACTTAAAACAAAAGAGAAAAAGAATACAAGTGTATGATATACATATATGATATGTATGATGTACTGTATGATATACTAAGCCTGTGGAGCAAACCATCATGGTAAGTTTTATTTTATTATAATTGTTATTCTAATACTTTAAAGCTTGAGCATGTGTGCCAAGTCAAAAATCTATTGCCTAGTTGTAATGTGCTATTAAAAAACTAACCCAAAAAGAAAAAAACTAATATTACATTTTAATAATTTATTACAGCTTCCCTATCCCAGTAACCTATCCCAGGTGCCGTCACCCCCCTGGCCATCATGTTTTGCATGGGTATTAAATTTTGGGAACTATTGTATGAAGGATGACAGCCTTAGGCAAAGTAACGGAACTACTGGAATGATCTACCACGCAGAGGTGCCATAATCTTCACGGTACTGATAATGTGTTTGGTTGTTTTTGCCTTAATATTAAATTCTTTTTAAAACTGTATTTGGTTTTCAGGTCCCATATAGGTGGTGGCAAATCATTCCAACACTTCGTCGCTGAGTACCTAAAGGAGCCCCGGAATGCTGTAGTTCTGTGTTTTACTATGGACAATGCACTGTTTGAGGTTCTAATGGAATATGTGCAATGATCTTGCCTCCAGTCAATCTTCTCATATAGATAGGTAGGTTTTTGGGTTTTCATTAATCCAAAGAGTAAACTGGCTAGATGTAATTTTCTCCTGGCTTCCATTTTCAATACATTGTTCTCATTTATGTATGGTGTTAAATGATGTCTATTTGGTATTTTGAAACAATAACGAGCACATGCATTTTGCATTCTTTGTATTAGGTTCCTAGTTCTAGCCAGCAAAAATGGACTATAAACTATATCGCAATAGTTAAATCTGGATAGTATGAGACTGTCTACAAGTTGTTTTCTCAGATTCGTACTGAGATAGTCACGTATGTTGTAGAGAACTTTTAACCTATAGAAGCAGTTCTTAACAATTTTGTTTATGTGTCCCTCAAACCGTAGCTCTGGATCCATCCCCAACCCCAGATTATTGACTTCCTCAACTCTTTGAATTCTTTGGCCGTTTAAAGTGATAGTGGGAGCATATTCCAATATTGACAGAATTTGGCACTTACTGCCCAGTATCATTAATTTTGATTTGAGTGGGTTTAATATCAGTGAATGTTCCCTAGACCACCTAACTATTCTCTCTAGGTCTTCAGCAATTTTTACCATTGCTGAGAGAGTGTCACTCGGCTTAAAAGACAAGTACATCTGTGTGTCGTCTGCGTACATGTGGAATTTGCAGTGTTGAAAAGATGTGGTGATATCTGCAGTGTATAAAATAAAGAGAAGTGGTCCCAATATTGACCCCTGTGGTACTCCCCTTATCACATTTTGGAGTCGATGACAACACAGTGCCATCTTCTCTATGTATTTCTACAAACTGTGACCTACTTGAGAGATAGCTATGAAACCATTTAATTGCATCCGATGAAAACCCATAATAAGCCAGCTTGGATAATAATAGTGATGTATCCAGGGCATCAAATGCGCGTGAATAGTCTAGAAGCACTAACGCTGTTCCCTCCCCTTGGTCCCTAGCTTCCAGTATGTTACCAACTACATCACTCAAAGCTGTAGCAGTTCCCCTTCCTTTTCTGAAACCTGATGTTTGTCAGGGAGGATATTATTATTTTCAAGATATTCCATGACTTGCAAATACACTACTTTTTCCAGCACCTTAGACATGCATGGGAGTATACTAACCGGACGAAGGTCTTTATTAGTGTTTGGGGGGGAAACTTTAGGTAAAGCATGCATGATACGGTGGAAAAACAGGAGTTGTTCAGGTATCTAAAGAATTGAGAAGTACCATTAATTTTATTATTTATTTTGGTTGCCCTCAATTGTGTATTTTGAGAATGCCTGACTAGTTTTGGAAAAACCAGGGGTCTCTTATAATCTATATATTAATACGTGAAGCGAAAACTTTGGATCCCTTTTTACGAAATTTGGGCGGACGTAGGAGTATAAAATTTCGCACACTTATAGTTTATACAGAGAAGAAGTGACGAATGCTAAAATTTTTAAACAATACTTGCTACAAACTTAAAAAAAATGCAAAAAACGGGTACATACAGCTATGAGTGTCCAGTATATATTTTGACCTGTCATGGTACAAAAGTCTATACAATGACAGGTCAAGTAATATTGGCCAATGAAATAAACCATGGTCAAAATTCGACCACCACGAGATCTCTAGTATTATTAATTTTGCCATATTAAAATTAGTGTAGAATTAAACGTACTTAATGATTTTGGTTCCTTACGAATTAATATAGTTTGTAGTTGATTTTTTTGTTATATATTATAGGGGGCAAACAAGCAAATGGGTCACCTGATGGTAAGTGACTACTGTCGCCCATGGACACCTGCAACTCAATAGTCACAAGCGCGTTGCCGGCCTTTGAGATGGGAGTACGCTCTTTTCTTGAAGGTTTGAAGGTCGTATCGGTGCGAAAAATACCGCAGGTGACAATTTTTTCCAGAGATTGGTTGTTCGAGGCAAAAAACCTGGGGATGGGGATAGCCCATCAAACGTCACGTAAAGCCGTAATGCCCAAAGGTAACATTGAACAACACTATTGTTTTGTTTACAGATGCTGAAAAACATCTTTATAAGACCGTTATGCAGTTGAAACAGCACTCATTTAGCAAGATAAGTTCATGCGGTTTATTTTATGTTGATAGTGCTTTACTGTTGAATTTCCTGGGACTAATTACTAGCTATACTATTGTTTTGCTGCAATTCGCTTTCTTGTAGAAACATTTATTAATTAATATAAAGTATAACACATACTTTTTAATAGTTTTAGTGATACCTGTTTCCCGCGACTTCGTACGCCTAAACTACTTACTAATGTAAAACCCTTCATTTTAGAAAAAAAATTAAAAGCAATTTGGACAGTTTGCGGCCATAGGTACTATCGACCAACTATGCAGTATAGTAGGTACGACGACGCGGCGATATTTGTAGGTACTGCGCTATTCGTTTTGGGGTTACCAATTTATTGTCAGCTGTTAGGGGTAGATGACCCGATGAGTTGCTGTGTATGTACTAGCCCTAATGTCTATGCCAGCTGGCTGATCAGGGGTCAGGATACCTTCTTAACCGGTCCAGCTGATATCAGCTTTCATACCGTAGGAAGATAGGTGGAGCAAGGAGAGGTATGTACTTTTGACTAGACCGGCTTAGCTATGAGCTTTTGATCCGTAGCTAGTATGAAGTGAAACACCAGGGAAGATTAGAATCGAACTTAAATCTACGCTAGTTGTATTAAAATTTTGGTCATATAAGTTGTATACATCATATTCCGTTCAATACATGGATTGACCAATCAGACATCTTAAACTAAATTTACAATATCCTCAGTAGGCAATCAATCGGATTGCGTGGTTGGTTACGAGAGTTATCACTGGCTGTGTGAGTGATTATATAATAAAATAATAAAACGGTACGGTAAGCTATAAAACTGAAGTGCGCCGTGAAACGTGGCCATTGCACTGTTGATTTCGTCGAGAGTGGACGTATAATGATTTGATGTATTTTAATTATGCATGTTCGAAGTACGCGGTATACGTACGCCACACTAGAATAGATTGGACTGAACTACCGGACATCATATTCAACGGCTTCATAATACTGCGCTACCAATGAGTACCTGTGTTAAAAATAAAATAAAAATGATTGATAATGTCCCGATTCTATTGTACACTCGACTAAACTAAAAATTACTTAATTTCTTCATATGAAATCAACTCATTTATAGTCAAGAGAGTAATACAACAGAATGGACACCAATATACAATATATATAACGCAATAAGCACGATAAGCAACAAGCACGATAACTCTTAAGGTTTGACATCTCTGATAAATTTATAAATAAATTGACGATAATAACAAGATTGAATTGATGAAAACGTAAAACACTGTATCAACTGCATGTAATGCTTAGTAGACATTAACATTATGACGTCACGGCGCGCTCGGGTTAGTTTGTAGTATTGGAAGAGTCCCTAAACACCTTATATAATAAATATATCAGTTCACAGAAACAAATAGATGAACATAATCTTGCTGCCAATCAGTTGGTAGATCTGTGTAATTACAATGTTGACCGCTTAGACTCTCTCATATTGAACTCACACAGTTATTGTGTTGGGGGTCCTTGTACAGATGATATCCAATATAACTCTATATCTCATCTTTCACTCACTGAGGATACACAGGTCATTGCATATGTGCAGGAAACTCCTAACATTGCTCAGTATAAGCCTGTAGAGTCTGTGTGTAGTTTACATTGCACTATACATTATCAGTCATTATTATTTTTTGATGATATTGATAAAGGTTTTGGAGAATTATTAAGCAACAGCCTGGGTCATTCCATTCAAAATTGTTGTATGCCTGGTGCAACATATAACCAAATAATTTTAAATGTAGTCAAAGATAAATATGATACATATACAAACATAACATTATTTGTAGGTAATAGTTTAAATGTAAAAAAGAAAGATTTAACCGACAGTGTTGCTCAATTACTTACTTTAAATTGTCATAAGATTATACTGTGTGCATTTCCCTATTCTGACTATTTGTCTCATAAACAAAATAATTTTATTCACATTCTTAATAATTATATGAGTTTTCTAGTATCTCACTATAGTGACATATTTTCATTTTTTGACACCAACAATTTTGTAAATAAGTTAAAGTTGACTAGGGAAGCTATGCACCTCCCTATTAAACTTAGACACAAAATAGCTTCGCTATTAGCTTATACTATTACCGCTGTCATAAATAACATGACTAATTCATTACACTTTACACAGTTTAGTATATGTACTAATATGTTAGGTTACATAATAGTAGTTTTAGGACGAAGGAGGGCTCTCAAACTATGGGTACAGGTACAGGCAGTGAACATTTGTCACCTGGCCAATAGTCCAGAGCCATGCTTCGGATAATAATTGAAACTAGTCAATATGACAACAGAAGATACTATTACCAACAGGCTTAGAGCAATAGCTCACAATATATCTTCTAGCTTTAGACCGTCCTCAAATCATACTAGGGTTAAGATTAAGCAGAATATTTTGAAGTTCTTTTATCAAAACATTCAAGGTTTGTCTAGTAAGTCACTAGAAGTAGAAATGCTTTTGGAAAAAACACAATATGACATTGTGTGTTTTACAGAACATTGGTTGAAGGAAGGACAATGTATGTTAATTAATTAAAAGAATTATAGTGTGGCCAATTGTTTTAACCGAAAATCTATGTTGCATGGAGGATCCTTAATCTTAGTTAAAAATTGTATTAAATGTAACCAAGGAAAGATATAGTTAGACTTTCGGTGGAACACTGTGTTGAGTTATCCTGTGTTGAGCTAGATAGGCATATTATAGTGTGTGTTTATAGGCCCCCAAATTCTCATAATTATTCAACCTTTGACACTATAATGGAAGACGTAATGGTAAAAGTCTCTACTAATAATAAATCAGTGATAATTTGTGGTGATTTTAACATAAATATTTTGGAAGAGAATTCAAGTTCAAATCAATTTCTTAGCCTTTTTAAATCTTTTAATCTGACAAATATTTTTTAGAATCTAGTCGTGTAACTCAGACATCTGCTACTTGTATAGATAATGTTTTCTGTAATTGTGAAAATTTAGAAAAAGCTATTGTAGATTATCTACCTTCAGATCATAGTGGACTGAGTGTCACCTATAGATCTAACACACCACTGCAGAAGGTGCAAATAAAGTTTAGACAAATAACATCAGAAAAACTAATGAAGTTTGATTCTGTTCTAAATAACAAGTTGGCTTTATTTATAGGAATATAAATAACGTAAATGAATTTTACACAGATTTCTTTTCGGTAGTGCATAATGAATTCGATAATATATTTCAAAAGAAAACTAAGGATGTGTACACCCGATTTGTTTTTAGTGATTGGGCAACCACAGGCATTAGGAAAAGTAGAAATAGGCTGTACGAACTTTATGGCCTAAGGCCTCATATAAAGAGCGAGTCTTTCAAACGGTACGTTGCCAAATATTCGAAAACTTTAAAAAAAGTATGTCTGGTAGCTAAATCTAATTTTATTAGTAATAAAATAAAATTTTCTGAAGATAAGATAAAAACTACCTGGAAAATAATTAATAATGAAACTGGTAGAAATAAAGCATCAAATAACAATTATGTATTAAAGACACGGTGTGGTACTTTAAGCTCTGACAAGGACATAGCTCAGGAATTTGTTGATTTTTTTACTGACATTCCAATAAAAACTACTGAAACTCTGGACTCCTCTCCTACTTACTCTATCAGTTTCCTTAGAAAAAAAGTTTGTAGCTGTCCCGTAGATTTTAGTTTCAAGCACGTAAACCCTGCAGTAGTATTAAAAGCTTTTAAAAATATTAGGATAAAATTTACTGAAGATCTGTGAGGAATGTCTATCAAAACTTGCCAATCCATTATTGAAACTTCCGCTCCTTACTTAGCTTTAATATTTAATTTGAGTGTAGATCAAGGAGTTTTTCCTGATCTCATGAAAAATAGTTAAATCATACCGCTTTTTAAATCCGGAGACGGTAAAGATGCAAATAATTATAGGCCCGTTTCAGTCCTGCCGGTTTTTTGTAAGGTTTTCGAAAAAATAATGCTTGATCAAATGCTACTTCATTTTAATGCAAACAATATCCTTCACGATCAACAATATGGTTTCACTAAAGGGCGTTGTACAACTGACGCCGGTGTTACCTTGTTAAAGCATATTTACACCACATGGGAGGAAGCAAAGGATACTCTCGGTATCTTTTCCGACCTCTCAAAAGCATTTGACTGCGTAAGCCATGAAACGCTGCTGCTAAAGCTTGAGCATTACGGACTTTCTAAACAGGCCCTCTGTTTGCTAAAATCTTACTTGAGTGACAACAGATGGTCCAGATAAATGGTATCAGTTTATTAGGATCAAAGATGAAAATGGGGGTGCCGCAGGGATCGATATTGGGTCCATTTCTCTTTCTTGTATATATTAATGATCTCCCCCATTTACTGGACAGCCAACCTAAAATAGTATTATTTGCTGATGACATATCATTCATTTTTAAAGTTGATAGACGCGCAAGTAGCTTTGACGATGTAAATAACATTATTCACCTAGTACATGATTGGTTTACTGCCAACAATTTAGTGTTAAACGGAAAAAAAACTAAATGTATAAGATTTTCTTTGCCCAATGTTAGACACACTGAATATCAAGTTTTATTAAATAAGGAAAAGTTTTTCTAGGGATTACGCTAGATTCTAGATTACAGTGGGGCGCTCACTTATAATTGCTTTCAAAGCGGCTAAGTTCTGCAGCATATGCTATAAGGAAAGTCCGCCAATTAACAGACATAGGTACTGCAAGACTAGTTTACTATAGTTATTTCTATAGTGTCATGTCCTACGGGATTTTGTTGTTGGGGCGTGCTGCAGATATAGCATTCATTCTACAGAAAAGAGTTATCAGAACCATTTATACTCTACGTAGTCGCGAATCCCTTAGGGAACTATTTAAGGAAATTAACGTCCTGACGGTGCCTTGTCAGTATATTTATGAAAACATTATGTATGTCAGAAAAAAATTGCACCTTTTACTCAACGATGTGAAAGACATAATTACATTACTAGAGAACGAAATAAATTAGTACAACCAAAATTTAGACTAACAAAAGTACAAAAATCTTTCATGGGGTACTGTATTAAATTCTATAATAAAATACCTCCTAATATTCTTCAACTAAATGAGAAGAAATTTAAAACTTGCATTAAACGCACACTATGTAAACGAGCATATTATAAACTAGAAGATTATTTAGCTGATAAAAATGGTTGGCAAAATGCTGGTCCTGCTCCACAGTCACACTATAAATGACGCGTGGTCCTAAGAAATATGCATATATGAATATTCACTTGTATACTAGTTTTTATCTGACATGTTATTTATTAATATTTTTTATCATTATTATTGACATTGTTAACTTTACAAAACATTGACATTATCTTATATGTATTTGAAATCAAATTTGTTACCAGAAAATTTTGAATTGTACATATGAGAACTGTGTAGTCAATAACATATTAAGTTAATTTGCTAATTTGCCTGGCAGTTCTGAGTATGTCATGCTCGCCTAGACGTCCTGCCGATGGTGGCGTATGTGTCGGGTCGTTAGGCTCCCTTTTGATATGGTTGAAGTGGACGATGACTGGAGCGTGCGTCATGCTCGTGAACGAGTGCCGTTGGTTGGGGCTGGTCATCTCCGAACTGCTATTACATACATATAGTAGTTGTTTGCGCGACTGTTTATAGTTTAGAACAATACGTTACATTGTTCTCACATTTAATTTGCGCATATAAGCAATGTAACCAAAGAGTTGTAAAAAAGATGGTGAAAAAGAGTGTCCTTGGAGTTTCTTGCCTGTTCTTCTCTACAGGATCTACTTATTAGAACAGGCAATTAGCTTCACGACCGACTTAGTCTGACTGACTACTACTCCTGACAATTCAAAAATACCTATAATGGTTTAATTGAAATAAATGATTTTGATTTGATTGATTACCCATTTCAGCATGAAAATCAGTTTCACACTTCTTTATGCTGCGTCAAATATCTATAAACTGCATTATTAAGCCTGCACTGAGTATTAATAATCTGAAATATAAACGTGTATTGTAATATAACTTGGGGTTATTGAGAAATTAAATGCCAATATTAGGTTAAAACACAACAAACACACAACAACAAGAAAATGTTGTGACACTGACGTTAGAGTTTTTTTGTTTTATAATATCACAAAGCCACAAACCAAAAGTTGAAGTTGAAGTGGTATCATGTTTTTGACAGGGACAACAAAACAAAACAAAACTAACACTGAAGTATACATTCACTACATAAACTACGACTACATGCACGAAACGTGACATTACGAATTATTATCACGTATATTATTATTTAACCATTTTATTTTAAAACGATGTTTATTTGAATTCAACCATTAATGGTTTATTTTATATAATGGCAACATTTCACTTAAAATGGAAACGGTCATTGATTCAAGGTTTAGTCCTTGTAAGATTTAATTTCAAACCCCAAGTTCTATAGAAGAAGAGATTTAGGGTCGAAAAGTCACATTAAAGTCAATAAAAAATTTTAACATTTGGAATAATGGCGCGAATGTCTAAAAGTGAAACCATGAATTGGCATTTTCTTTTGAAACTGTCTGGAAAGCACCCTTGTTCCAGCGATAAATTGATGATATACGCCAGTGGTTGTGCTATGTGTTGAGATATAAGTTTTATAAGTTCTGTAGTGAGATTATCGTAGCCTGCTGATTTACTATTCTTTAAAGATTTTATTACATTATTATTATATATTTCTATTGAATTTGTGGGTTCAAGACATACGCTGTGATTATTTACTTTTAAATTATAATTACTTAGATATTTTTTTTTTTTTTGAATTTTTGATACTTTGTACAAAGTCAGTAAAAAGGTATTAAACATGTTGGCAATGGCAGATCCAGATGTAATTGTAGCATTGTTGTCGATTATCTTATCCATGTATAACTTCATGGATTAATTACCCATACTACGCTTTACGACATTCCATGTTGCCTTACATTTATTATTTGATTTAGCGATATGTTTTGTATTATTAAAATATTGTAAGTTATTCATAAATTTTTTAAGTAAATTTGAATATTTTTTGAATAATGTTTTATTTTTGTTATACCTAAATCGCAAGTTTCTTTTTGTTTTACAACTCACTTTAAGGCCCTTGGTTATCCGTTTTAGTTTTGAAATCTTGTAGTTTATTTTTACCTTAATGACAGGAAAACAAAGTTTGTAAAATAGTGTTAATAAATTATGAAAATTTTCAAAGGCATTATTGACTTGCGATTCCTCATACACTTCGGAAACTTCGGAAAGTATGTATTGTCAACTTATTTTTAACGATATTGTCTAAAATATACGTGAAAATCAGCTTGGAGAATTTACGTGAGGTAAATAATGATTTTATGTACCTTGATTACCTGATACCTGGAAATTGGCCGTCTAACCAAACTAGCAGGTAGGCATGCGATCATAGTACATACTAACACTATTCAATCATTCACATTTCGTTCGTCAGAAAATACGTGACGTCTGGCGGCCCTGGGATCTTGCTCTATAAATACGGTGTGTATGAGAACGTGGTGAGTTTTATTTACAATTTAAAAGCGAATTGAAATATGTGCTACTTTGTGAAACTTCAATAAATTACTTTCTGTGTTACAATCGTGTCATCACAACTAAAAATTTAGCAGAGTTGGTTACCAGAGATAAAAATTCCTAAATTTTCAGCAAAATACTCAGAGCGGCAAACATTTAGAAACTTCAACAGAAACAAAAACAAGTCACTGGATGACACGCAAAGGCTTTTTCATCTTAAAGAACACTTGAGTGGGGAATCATAGCAATTGTTACTCATTGAAAATAACTAACTGAATCAATACTAATTATAAAAAATAGAGATTTTCAGCTACTTTTTTGTTTCTGCTGCTTTAGATATTTTCGATTAATAATAAAAAAATGCTTATTATACAACGAACACCATTGTAATGATGTCAACTTACCTATGTTCAATAATATAAAGAAATTGAAATTTTAAAAATTAATAAATTGAAAAACCTCGCAAGGTCATAGAAAACGCGTTTCAAGGTAGCAGGTACCAGAAAATTAAATGCTGATTATGAAAACTAGTTACTATTTTGTTGCTGCTGCTGCTTTGGGCTTCTAATTAAAATGCCGTGCAGTGCAAATGCTTCGTACTTCGGAGAGTAGCCCGAGGGTAGGTATAGAAAAGCGTTTCAAGGTAGCAAGGATCGCAAAAAACAATGCTGATTACACAGTTTTAAAATTTATCCTAGCGCTTTCTTGTAGCAACAAATTTTTATGTTACAATCCGTGTCAAATAAGATGAGGAACTTCAATGACTTTAATCTGTCAACTGTCACTTAGAAAGTACGATTTGCACACAAAACTACTTTGTGTAACATTAATTTATTTTGTACTTTACTTTTTTTGCTTTAGTATTACTGAATCTATTGATTACATAATTTAAAAAATACCAAGAATGGTCGATATTTTTTTTTTAAAGACATCTCCGGCATTAGGAATTACTCCTGTGTCGCGGGGGACTTTACAAACATACAAACAACGGACACAAAGAACACCCAGATTCTGGTGGGAATCGAACCCAAGACCTATGGCATAGCGGTCAGGGTCACTAACCACTAGGCCAACAGGCCAGTCTTGTACAGTATTTGACCATAATTTATTAAGTGTTGAATGTTTTTGTTTATTTCATTGGCCAGTATTACTTGAACAGTCATTGTATAAACTTTCCTAACATGACAGGTCAACATAATATACTAAATACCTTTACCATTTTCACATAATTTAAATAGAAAAAAAATATGCGATCTAATTTTTCATGTTGTTTTTGTAAATAAATTGATTTTTTCGAAAATATCCATTTTGCTCATCCTACCTAATTTGTTCGAATTGACAGCTATGACATCAGAATATGGTACAAGGTCAGTCCTATTCACATTTGAATCGCATAGTAGGTAGGATCAATTTTGTTAACTGTCATGGTGTCTTGTAGCATACCTAGATTTATGTTATATTTATGTAAAGAAAATACAAACTATATTTAAAGCTATAAAAAAAAGTGTCCCACCGTTATCGGGTACAGGGTTACCGAGGTACCGATGATTAAGGTTCCTGAGACAGAAGCCCCCTCATTTAACGTGTTGTATCTAGGAGAGCTAGCTAGCGAGCTAGCTTCCTTTTTCATTAAGCCTCTTATCCAGCTGCCTCACGTAAGCCTCTAAAGCAATCAACCCATAATTGTGACTATCGGTACAACGATAATATAATCAAATCCACATCCTACATGTCGACAAGCTCGTGGGCCAAGGTCAATTTTTTTTCTCTCTTCTCGCTCTTGTCCAAATATTGATTTATTTTTCTGTTTTAGCCCTTAAGACATATTTGTTATGGAGAATGTTTATGTCAATAACGACTATTGACATAAACATTCTCCATAACAAATATGTTCGGCGCATGCGCTTCGGCTATGAAGTTATCTTTTGTTTCATAAGTAATGAAATACTAATGTGTAATCAATTATGACTGATCGATACATGGACTCATTTAATATTACTCTGAATTCCAACAAGAACGGTTCTTGTTTAAATAACTGATACTGAAACTGTACTAACAGAAATAACATTGATAACTATGAGGTCAATTAGAATAAATACACAATCTGGTTGTCTAGAAAGTAAAGTATTAAGCAGAGACATTCAAAAAATATTTTTTCCTCTAAATTTTGTGCAAAATATATTTTTATCTTCAAAATATTTTTTAAAAGATGATATTATTCATCCAATAGCATTTATATATAGTGCACCAGTTATCCTATTTATAACAATATTAAGTGGCCTGTGGGGTTACCGTATTGTCTTTAGTAATTTTGACCAAGCCGTGGGCGTAGAAGGTAGCGGTATCGGAGGCATTGTAATAGGAATTATATTTTGTATTTATATTTGTAGTATCATTAGTTTTTATGTTTTTAATTTTTTACAAACCCATACTTACATAATATTAATATTAAAAATACAGTATATTCAAGAAAGTTTTAACTACAGAGGAGGCAGAAATTTTATAATTTGGAATTGGGTCTCAAATATGATCGTCCTCTTTGTAAATTTTGTTTTGATTGTTGCATACTACATTTTTCATCACTACTTCAATTTTCTGGATGCGTTTTTGGATACTTTCTTCGTCACTTTTGACATTCATTTAATTTATTCTATTCGGGTTATAATTATGTTAAAACATTATCTGATCAGTTGGAATATTGAAGTTTTAAAAAATATTGATAATGAAACTGATGAGTACTGGATAAAAATGTCCGAAATCTATAAATCTATCATGGAAGCTTATAATTTCTATAAAAAGTTATTTCAAGTCTTCGTAAGATATTTTATTTTTATATCTGTTAACTGATATATGGAAGGACTAAAGTTTAGTATAGCAAACAACAAACTTTATTTCTCATTTCAGATATTTTTTTGGACTTGTAATCTATTCTGTCGTACTTTATGTTACATAGAAATAATATTAGTAGTCATGAAGACACTCGTCACTAGTTTTAATTATGTAAGTATATTGCATTAATTATACTATGAAGAGTCGAAACTAAAAGTGATGATGCTGAATTTGTTGAAATAATAATTTCAGAACAAGTATTTAGGTATAACGGGCGTAAGTATTGGATGGGTGGTTAAAGACATGCTTCTGGAAATATTACAGACGTTTTATTGTGAACAGTTTTATATAGCTGTTAATGACATTGAAACAACTTGCTTACTCAACTTGAAAAAGGAAAACTCTTCAGGTTAGTCAAAATATTCAATGAATCCATTATCTTTATTATTTTGTGTATGTGTGATACAAAATTAATATTTTGTTACAATTTAGATTTCCTTAAATGGGATCATATTTCTAAACTGCATATTTATACTACGCCATTTTGTTAATGATACTAAATTTCCTTTATAAAAAAAGATAGGTAGACAGGACTACCTTTGAACCTTCTAATCTTTGAATAGATTTTGTAAAACAATAAAAAATAAACTTCATTTTACTTCAAAAATTGCGGTAGTTGCCATTTTTGCTACTACACAACCGAATAATAAAAAAATATAGTTAAGGTATCCATTATAACCATAATTATATATATTACGTCAATACAATGCATATAAATACGTTCATTTATGAAACAATCCACTCTCAAGAATTGAATTGAGAAAAAAATTCATGTGTTCCAAACGATTATAATCTAAATGATGGATCAAGAACAATGGCGATATTCAATAACAAACACAGAAAGTGATAATAATGACGATGACTTTGTACTGTCGTACATGAATTAATGAAGTGAGATTTCACAAACTTAACTAACTTCGTTACATCAATCTTTGTAATCGCATTTATAGAAACAACCTAGGGTCTGTGCGGAAAGAGAACCGTCGTAAGATTTGAGGTCACAATAGTGCTAAATTATCTTTTTACAGTGTGATGTCATTATTGTCAATAGCGTACGGTTCTCTTTCCGCACAGACTCTATAAAAATGATAATATAATCATTACAATCCATTTGCAGGCAAACATAGGCAGCTTTTTAAGAACATTCTACAAATGAATAAGACGTCTTTCAGCAAAATGAACGCGTTAGGCTTGTTCAACGTAGATGCTGCAGCGTCTTTGGGTCTTATAGGCCTACTAACTAACTATGTTATTATTCTACTCCAACTTGCTTTCCTATAAATGTTTTTTAGGTTAGTTATAATTTATATCTTTTTATATATTGTCATTTTATAATAAGGTTATAATAAGGACTCTTGAAATTGTTTGTATATTATAATAACGTACATTTATTTCAGAAAGAAACCAAATTCCTACTTCCACAAAAATATTATTACTCAGCCAGTGAATATTTAAATAACAAAAGAATGAATTTGTAAGAAAGCATTTCCAGACAGAATATAACTTGACATTAAATATTTATTGACATATATTAGATTGATTTACTTTTTTATGGTATAGGGGGTAAACGAGCAAAAGGGTCATGTGTCAAATGACTACTGCCGTGGGCACTTGCAACTTAAGAGTCACAAGTGCGTTACCGGCCTTTTAAGGTAGGAATAGGGGAAAGGTGGTAGAGGGAAGAGGGGGGAGGAGAAGGGGGAAGAAAGGGTTAGGGCCTTCGGTAACCTCACTCACCCGGCGAAAAGCATTGCAAGCATTGCTTCACTGCCGGTTTTCTGTGAGGCCGTGGTATCACTCCGGTCGAACCTGCCTTTTTTCTTTTATTCTAACTGCATGTGGGATATCAATGAAAAATTTAAATGAAAATATGTACCAAAAGAAACCTGCATGTTGACTGTAGAACATTGTGATACACAATAATTTATGCACTAACAACTTTATTTAAGACCCATGTATCGCAGGATTAAATGATTTGATTTGTCACAAGTACACAAGTCAAGTTGAGAAAAAAAAAATCAATTCGTTAAAAAATTATGTAATTTAATAAGTAAATAATATTTGATACCTGTTAACGTACACAAATAA
This sequence comes from Euplagia quadripunctaria, assembly GCA_963859945.1. Taxonomy (NCBI): domain Eukaryota; kingdom Metazoa; phylum Arthropoda; class Insecta; order Lepidoptera; family Erebidae; genus Euplagia; species Euplagia quadripunctaria. The sequence continues at coordinate 15,056,543 of OY982581.1, forward strand.
GCGTTCACCTCATTCAGCACTTCATTCATCATTGCTCACGGACCGAACGAAGCGCGTCTTACACTACTCGTCAGTCAACCATTCAACAGACAATATTGTTACCGTATAGACGCATTATTGTAATCATAGATTATACAGTAATTTGTAATAAACCAATTGAAATCAAACTGTGCAACTCATTGAAGCTAGCTACAAGAAACCAATTAGCTGAACTATCCATATATTTCATACAAACTGGTCCTTCGAGCCAAATCTGAACAACGTCAGAACTTCGCGTCATTTAAAGGTCATACAGCGGGTGAATGGAATATTCGAGAATCAGCACAACCACACTATAAAAATACCCAGGAAACCTAGAATAAACCGAGGCATCTTGTGAGTTCGTTCCATATTTTTCGTAAATTATTCAGTCCTCCCGTACTTAATATGTTAACATCGTACAAAATAATATAATAAAGTACCTATTGTACGGTTAAAATATTTCAAATAAAATAACAAAAAAGTAATTATACTAACATTATCTTTACAAAATACTTGTAATATTTAGTTAATTACTTAAATATTCATATCAATAACATATTCAAGGCAAATATTTACGAATTTCATTGATTTGTTGCCATAATCCCGTTACATTCTTACCATAAACGCATAGATAGGCATCAATTGCATATTATTAATTGTCTCCCTGCATTCCAGCTATTAATCGGCCGGATATCTGGGGTAGGCACAGTATCATACCTGCGCTGTCCAAGGTCAACGCACGATCAGCTTATTGAAACACAAAACACAAACTACCCACTTTGCTTCTCTTCATTTAAGTATTCCTTTCTTCACTTTATAAACTATTGTTGCATTTTGAACATAAAATTATAAATTACTGTGCCATCATACTTTGTTCACAGGCCTCCGCATGTGAATATTTGGTATTTCTTCATATACTCTTATAAACTTTAACTATAACTTTATTTATTCAAAATGTCAGATACAATAAAAGACCTAAAAAAGAAACATTCTTCCTATAAGGCTAAGCTCACACAATTTAAAATTTTTTTAGAACGGATTGCATCATGCACTAAGCTTAATAGCACCCAAAAAGCTGAACTTAGCTTACGATTAGAATGCCTGACGTTTCGAAAAGGTTGCACTGGCCGTGACAGGCTGCCTGCCTGTGACCACGGTCAGTGCAACCGAATCGACAGAGTGTAGCTGGGGCCACGGCGACCGCGCTTAGCCCCCCCACCCACCTCATGGTTGGTAGGTATAACAGACTCACTGAGGAAATTTTAGGCTTTCCTAAATTATGTGTGGTCTGCCGTTCACTGGCTCTTAGACTATAATAGTAACGGCCGGCGCAGCATTCGATCAAGTGTGACGTCACAGCGACCGGTTGGCCGGTGACTCAGTGCATTCATTCGAATTCGAATGAGATGCGCGGACCAGTCAGATTTCACACTCGACCCGAAACTGCCGCCGCTTGCGCCTCTTATGTTTATCAGTATAGTCCGTCTAATTTACGGATCTATAGTTTTCTACTTCTCCTTCTGTGCTTACTTTTTCTTGTGTAAAACTTCTTGTGGACAATTTTCATTACAACTTATTTCCGAACTATCGAACTGTTTTCTTCTATCTGCTTGCTCCTGCTACCTGCTAGTAAAACGCCTACATTGCCTGGCCACAGGCCAGTGAAATAAACAAAAAAATATATATTAACTTGAATTGTCATTGTATAGATTTTCGTACTATTACAGGTCGGACATCTAGGACAATGAGTAGGACACACGTCGCGTAAAGTATTGATCGGTTTATATCGGATAGCATTGCATTGCTACATGTTGGGTTTCGTCGCTCACCTAGTACAACAGGTTTCTCCCATGCTCTGATAAACTTGGTGCAAGAAGAGTATGGTTTCGTACCCAAAAACATAATAAGTGTTGGATATATGGGGCTACTTTACCATTTACGGCGTGTAAGATGTGCAGGAGAGAAATAATACTGTAGGTCAACAGATAATAATTTATTCTTATTGAGGAATTACAAGATACAAAACAAGTATCAATAACGAGGTACGTCGCTTGTTCACAGTTGTACAGTACTCACTATTACGTGTCAGTATTAACCATCACACGATGAAGCCTATTTTTACTCAAGTAGTTATGTTGTAACGTAGAGGGTGGCCTCGTGGTCTGCACGTGGTCCCCCGTAGGTTAATTTAAGTAGGGAGAGGAATTATACACGTAAAACGCTTTTACAGCTTATAATGGTACTTGCGGTACTAATATTTAAAGTAATTTAAACAGCAAATATACTAGGCTCAGGGTGAAGGTCTTCAGAGGCTTTGGACGTAGTTCCGGCGCTGGTAGATGCAGAGTACTTAACTTCGTAGCTGTGTTGAACTGGGTAAGAGAGCGAGTCCTTGCGCGCCGCGGCATATATAGGCCCCACGGGCGTGGTGCGGCGTGGGGGGAGCATCTCAGAGCTTAGTGGGGAGTTCGGTAGGAGGGCGCAGGATGATGCGTGATACACTCTCCCCACTAGGCCAGCTTCTGCTTCCCCCGGGGTGCCCCGGCCGGCGGCTCCTCTGGTACTCTGGGAACAATTTTAAAAAGAGGTGTCAGAATATGATATAGGTACATATTTATATGACCTTAAAGTTTTATACACTTATGACCATTATAACCTTACATACATCGCCATTTAAGGATGCCCTATGAAAAAAAAAACTATTATATATCACAATCATATCGTCTTTCCACTTATAGAAGTGCTCAAACTAACATTCAAAACATCGATCCCGCTTGATGCGAAATTCCGTCGTGCTATATATAGGAGGGATTAAGCAAGGTTATAAATTATGTTTTACTTTTTGAAAAGAAAATATAATTTAGTGACATAAGGTTAGAATATACTTGTTATTGCAAACGAAATTGCTCGATGTGAAAGAATCAAACGATTGAGCGGTTGACTACCGATAACCGGTTTCGAATGAGTAATACATACCATTGGAAGTGAACGTTGTCGGACGATAAAGAAACGCAGTCTTGGGCCGTAAGGTATAATTTAGAGTGTGGTTTGAATTTTATCGGATAATGTCGTAGCCTTATGTTTGCATACAAACTGAAAGTTATTAATTTTTTCTTTATATATAAGTAAAGAGTGAAAGGGATTTATAGTGATTAGTACATTATCTGAAATAAATATGAAAAAGGACTGACTATTAAAGAAAATTACTAACAGAATCGAACCTATAAATACTAGACTTGACTGATCTTTTTAACCAGTGAGCTATAGGGTAAAAAACATTAAATTTTAGATTTCGATTAGAAATTCATAAAGCAATATTTGTACTAACTTTTATATACTTGTTTCAACAGTAATTTCAAGTTTGACATAATTACTTATGAGTAAAAATTATTTTGACATACGATGCAGATCAACAACAGTTGGAAACCACAATATTAAGGACATGTTTTGTAAAGAGTTATGTACTGAGTAAGGTAACGACATCATTCTTTATAGTTAATAACAACGGTTTGCCTGACAAGTCAGCTAATTTGTAAACTAAAAGGGACTTTTTAGAAATAACTTTGCATTTAATGAATTTGGGGGCTAATTTTTTACTAAAATATTTATCTTTGTCGCTGAGGTAGAATGTTCTACACCAAACTATATGACCGACGCTGAATTCTGCCGGTTTACGGCGACGATTATATGATTTACAATTACGTTGATGGGCCTCAATTAGAGCTGCTTGTACTTTCAGAGAGAAGAAGATAGAAGATAAATAGCCTAAAGATTCAGCATAACTATCTCTCGGTTCGTGAACTATATTATAGTCGAAACTATTAGCAATATAGGGGGAACCGCATGTGATAAGTTCTTGCCCAAAAACAAGAAAATTTGGAGTGAAACCAGTCGTTTCGTTAACAGCACAATTAAGAGCGAATTGAATTGTAGAGATTAAAGTGTCCCATATACGATGATCTGAGGTTATGAAAGTAGAAACGGCTGTAATAATGGTTTTATTGTACCTTTCAACCGTGTTTACGCAAGGCGTGTACAACGGCGTGTAATGAAAATTGGGAATTTTGTATTTAGTTAATAAACTTTTTAAAATTGTACTTATGAATTGTTTGCCGTTGTCGAGTACTATGGAGGAAGGGATACCATGTACGAGGAAGACTTTTTCTTCTAAAATTTTGGTAATTATTTCCGACATATTACTCCGATATTACCGCCCGCTTAATAGGAAACAGTAAACAATATTTTACGAAACAACAAGATACGACGAAGATGACCTTATTTTATTGAAGTGCCCTAATGAGTAGATTTGAACTCTTTTTAAAACGATATTGTTTGTTGTTTATAATTTGATAGTTTATACAAGAAATCGGGGAAGTGTCACACCCGTTAAAAAATATTTAAGTACTAGGATATATAGGTATCTAGGTATATTATAGTTTAAAAAACGAATAAACCACCTAGCTTAACGAACTATAGAGGATTCGAGACAGACCGACAGCCACCAGATGTACTCGAATAACAGATTTTGTGTAGATATTTTACAGATATTTAAATACCAAGAATAATTGTTAGAAACTGGCAAATTTAAACTAGAATCGATTTTATGTCGATATTAGACATTTTAGGAGAAGTTTGTTAAGGTATCACTACAGTAGTCTTTAGGATAATGACAATAAGTAGACACATGCATTCAGCTATTTGCATACAGCTATGATATTTTATGTGGGAGAGCCGTGCTTCGGCACGTATGGGCCGGCTCGACTCCGCTCGTTACCACGGCCTCACAGAAAACCGACCGTGAAGCAATGCTTGCATTGCATTTCGCCGCGTGAGTGAGGCCCTAACCCTTCCCTCTCCCTTATTCCCGTCTTCCCCTCTCCCCCCTCTTCCCACTCTTCCCCCCTCCCCCTAATCTCCTACTCCCACCTTAAAGGGCGGCAACGCACTTGTGACTCTCGAGTTGCAGGTGCCCATGGGCGGCGGTAGTCATTTACCATCAGGTGTCCCGTCTGCTCGTTTACCCCCTACACCATAAAAAAAAAAAAAGCTCCACAGGGTCCTGTTGTCAGGCAACAATGACCAACAGGGGGGTAGGGCCCCTGGTGTCTTGCTGTCAGAGTAGAAATTTAGTAGTTACTAATTTCTTTGAGAGAGGATTCACGCCAACATTGGCAACGGGGGCTAGAGTCCCGGGGCCTTGTTGTAAGAAAAGAAATTCAGTATTTAGTTACTGATTTTTTTAAGAGAAGATTTCAAGCAACATTGACAACGGGGGCTAGAGTCCCGGGGTCCCGTTGTAAGAGAAGAAATTCAGTATTTAGTTACTGAATTCTTTAAGAGAAGATTTCAAGCAACATTGACAACGGGGGATAGAGTCCCGGGGTCCTGTTATAAGAGAAGAAATTCAGTATTTAGTTACTGATTTCTTTAAGAGAAGATTTCAAGCAACATTGACAACGGTGGCTAGAGTCCCGGGGTCCTGTTGTAAGAGAAGAAATTCAGTATTCAGTTACTGATTTCTTTAAGACAAGATTTCAAGCAACATTGACAACGGAGGCTAAAGTCCTGGGGTCCTGTTGTAAGAGAAGAAATTCAGTATTTAGTTACTGATTTCTTTAAGACAAGATTTCAAGCAACATTGTCAACGGGGGCTAGAGTCCCGGGGTCCTGTTGTAAGAGAAGAAATTCAGTATTTAGTTACTGATTTCTTTAGTAGAAGATTTCAAGCAACATTGACAACGAGGGCTAGCGTCCCGGGGTCTCGTTGTAAGAGAAGAAATTCAGTATTTAGTTACTGAATTTTTTAAGAGAAGATTTCAAGCAACATTGACAACGGGGGATAGAGTCCCGGGGTCCTGTTATAAGAGAAGAAATTCAGTATTTAGTTACTGATTTCTTTAAGAGAAGATTTCAAGCAACATTGACAACGGTGGCTAGAGTCCCGGGGTCCTGTTGTAAGAGAAGAAATTCAGTATTCAGTTACTGATTTCTTTAAGACAAGATTTCAAGCAACATTGACAACGGGGGCTAAAGTCCTGGGGTCCTGTTGTAAGAGAAGAAATTCAGTATTTAGTTACTGATTTCTTTAAGACAAGATTTCAAGCAACATTGTCAACGGGGGCTAGAGTCCCGGGGTCCTGTTGTAAGAGAAGAAATTCAGTATTTAGTTACTGATTTCTTTAGTAGAAGATTTCAAGCAACATTGACAACGAGGGCTAGCGTCCCGGGGTCTCGTTGTAAGAGAAGAAATTCAGTATTCAGTTACTGATTTCTTTAAGACAAGATTTCAAGCAACATTGACAACGGGGGCTAAAGTCCTGGGGTCCTGTTGTAAGAGAAGAAATTCAGTATTTAGTTACTGATTTCTTTAAGACAAGATTTCAAGCAACATTGTCAACGGGGCTAGAGTCCCGGGGTCCTGTTGTAAGAGAAGAAATTCAGTATTTAGTTACTGATTTCTTTAGTAGAAGATTTCAAGCAACATTGACAACGAGGGCTAGCGTCCCGGGGTCTCGTTGTAAGAGAAGAAATTCAGTATTTAGTTACTGAATTCTTTAAGAGAAGATTTCAAGCAACATTGACAACGGGGGATAGAGTCCCGGGGTCCTGTTATAAAAGAAGAAATTCAGTACTTAGTTACTGATTTCTTTAAGAGAAGATTTCAAGCAACATTGACAACGGTGTCTAGAGTCCCGGGGTCCTGTTGTAAGAGAAGAAATTCAGTATTCAGTTACTGATTTCTTTAAGACAAGATTTCAAGCAACATTGACAACGGGGGCTAAAGTCCTGGGGTCCTGTTGTAAGAGAAGAAATTCAGTATTTAGTTACTGATTTCTTTAAGACAAGATTTCAAGCAACATTGTCAACGGGGGCTAGAGTCCCGGGGTCCTGTTGTAAGAGAAGAAATTCAGTATTTAGTTACTGATTTCTTTAGTAGAAGATTTCAAGCAACATTGACAACGAGGGCTAGCGTCCCGGGGTCTCGTTGTAAGAGAAGAAATTCAGTATTCAGTTACTGATTTCTTTAAGAAATTAGCATAATCATAATCTCTAATTAGCAACTTAGAGGTTAGTTTATTTTGTTTAGCAAAAGGAATCCACCAGAATGAATTCCCATATTCAACAGGCTAGTCTGTTGGCCTAGTGGTTAGTGACCTTGAATGCTATGCCAAAGGTCGTGGGTTCGATTCCCACCAGAGTCTGGGTGTTCTTTATATCCGTTGTTTGTATGTTTGTAAAGTCCCCCGCGACACAGGAGTAATTCCGAATGCGGGAGTTGTCTTATAAAAAACAAAAAAAAAAAAACAACAACAAACAATTTTATCGATACAAAGAAATTATTAAGAAAGGATTTGTGTAAACAATGGCTGTTACAAAACCATGATGCTATTGATCATGCACCTTTACAAGTTAGAAACGATCAGGCGATCAGAAAGAATTTTTGCACAAAAAAAATCTGAGGGTATTTAGAAAAAAAATGTTTCGATTTAAATTTTAGAATAATCGAGCAAGTTCGGTCACGAAGCATTTAGTTATATAGGTGAAAGTTCTACAAGCTCATGTCTGATAGCCCTATCAGACATGAGCTTGCAGAACTTTCCCAGACACACTCGACAATATTCGCCGTTATTTTTAATTAAAGATTAAAGAGAGAAAAAATAGTTTAGTTAAGGGCTACATAAGCAGTACAACCTATTATTATATAAAAGTTATAATAATTCAAGCTAAGTTCTGCTGAAAAGAATAAAACAATATATAGAAATTCGTCCAGGCGTAAATAAATCACGAGAATTTATAATTTACTATACGTGAAACGTGGGTGACTTCAAAATAGTATGCGCAAGCGCAGCGGTAAACCGATTTTTGCTAGTATTCCACGCGTGCGTAAACAAGTTGAGTTTATACTATGTTCAAAAATTTACTATTAATGTAGCAGAAATATTAAGAGGGGGTTGGTAATAAACACGTGGTTACGAATTGCACAGTTCTTTCACCAAAAGAAAATTAAAAAGTACTTGCCTGGACAAGTTTCACACAGTTCACAATAAGAGATACAAAAACAGTAAAAAGGAGCCGATGAACGCCGACCAAAGCCTCTTGCCTATTTAATTGGGCGCCAGCTGTAACGTGGAGGGTGGCCTCGTGGTCTACACGTGGTTGATTTGAGTAAGGAGAGGAATTACACACGTAAAACGCTTTTACTGTTTCTATTGGCACTTGTGGTACAGATATTTAAAGTAATTTAAACAGCAAGAATACTATGGCTCAGGGTGAAGGTCTTCAGAGGCTTTGGATGTAGTTCCGGCGCTGGTAGATGCAGAGTACCTAACTTCATAGCCGTGTTGGAGAGGTAAGAGGGTGAGTAAGGACTCACCCTCTTACCTCTCCAACACGCAAGGGCGCGTCGCGGCATATATAGGCCCCAAGGGTGTGGTGCGGCGCGGGGGAGGGAGTTCGTAGAATGACGCGTGACACCATAAGACAAAGGAATTAAAAAAAATTATTACTAGTACATTTATGTAGGCTTACTTAATAAGTAAGCCTACATAAATGTACTAGATATACATACATATGTACACACGTGCATACGTAGAGCTTGCGTATTTTAACCTTAAAAGTGAACCGGTTAGTGGACATCCTGATTTCTTGTGGAAGTGCGTTCCAGAGGTTTACAGCTTGGACAGCGAACGAATAATAAACTATACTGGAATTATGAGAAGAACAAAGAAGTAGAAGATTTTTAGAACAGGGGAGATTTCTGGCATGGTTAGAGCAGATGTATTGAAAGTTAGATGTTAGATAAGTAGGTGATTTAGGTGAGTGAAGAAGGGAGTACAACATAGTCAACACCTTCAAAATGCGGCGTTGTCTTATAGGTAATAGGTGGATATGTGATCATACTTTCGCAAGTTGAATATGAATCGAATGCAATTGTTGAGAAGTCGATCTAATTTGTTGAGCAGATCTGCAATCAAGTCGAGATAGCATACCACTATAGTCGATAACTGGGAAAACCAAAGTCTGCACAAGCATCGTTTTTGTTTTGATTGAGAGAATTTTTTTTAGGTGATAAAGACATCGTAATGTATTGGTTACCCTCTGACTGACGTTAGATACCTGAGATTACCAATTGAGGGTTGTGTTGATGTGCAGACCAAGATCCTTGACCGAGGGACTAATAGGCAAAACTGAGTCAATAAAGATGATTTTGGTAATACTAATTGTATCAATTCTGCTCCCTGTAATGATTGCTTGGCATTTAGATGGGTTTACCGTTACCAAACCTATTTTTTATTGTCTCCATGTGAGTGGATCTGTAAATCTTCTGCATACAAGTGATACGAACACTGAAGTTCATGGGATATGAAATTAATAAATATCGAAAAGATAAGAGGAGAAAGTATACCGCCTTATGGAACACCAGAGTCGAAATCCCGCCTCGTCGATGAAGACTCATCGATTCGGAAAGACTGTTGACGTCCTCGAAGATAAGATGGGGTGGGAAACTATTATTAATAAGATGACTCACGCTATTGAAGATGTTTGAGAAGTCAATTAGGACTAGTACAGTTATTTTGCCTTCTTCCACTGCAGCCTTGATGACTGTTTAAGCTATATTTTTAAAATTTGGGGATCTAGTTGATCTAAGGGGCTTTAATAAATAATAAAATTCAAGTATTTATGTTAAACAGATTATGAGTTATTAAGCGGTCAAAGGTGGCTCCAAATGGTTCGTGTCGCCAGTTCTTTTTTCTTGAATATGGCTTGATACGCTGCCGCATGTCTAGCTCATAGCCAGATACTATAAATAGACAAAGTTAATTAGAGTTCAGAACATGGCTGGTGGAGCGCCAATATATTTATAAATACATACATGATCGCACCATAATATATTTCATTATATTATTAATTTTATAGTAATTATAGTAAACCGCTTTCTGTTTGTCAAATGCAATTATTGCTGGCACTACTGTAATATTGCCAATGTACTCGACGATCTCAAGAGATGGCGTTAGCAGTCTTCAAATAATGCAATTGCGCTGCATCTGATTGGCGCAAGAAAAACGGGCATACCCTGCTATAATCTCTTCTCGCTGAAAAACGCAACGCATTAATTAAAAAGTTTGTTCCGCCACGGACATCAGTTATCCTCGTGACAAGAAGCTGATTTTCCGTTAGTCCTATAGCCGTGTAGTGTTTGGACTCGCTTTGTAACCTTTACAAGGTGTTTGTGGAGTGCTTCAGTCTTCGATCGTGACCGGCCGGTCAATACCTGGACGTTTCAAAAGACCGTAGAAACCTCGCCGCTGCTCGCTGCCTTCAAGAGGATCGGGACTTGGTCGGTGTTGCAGGTCAGTGCTGGCATGATTGTTTGATCGATAGAAGCGGTTTACTTCCCTACACCTAGTACGCTATAATAATTAATTGTTGAGCAATCACACCCGTGGTTGGGCTATTTACACGCCTGACCATATAAGTTGGTCCTTACGAGTACGGATAGGCCAGTGATTCACGTAAATATTGGTGAATTTACTTTCTATTCATAACGTAACATAAAAAAGATTCACGTAATTTTAGTGAATTCTTACCGCCATTTTACCTCTCACAGATTTACGTAAAATTGGTAAATTCTGTGTTTAAAAACGCACGAGAACTACGTAATTATTGGTAGACTCGTATTTAAATATAATTAATTGTTATATTTGGTGAATTACGTATTAATTGGTAATAATATCCATTATACTCAATTTAGTTGAACTTATTTATTCCTACCCACTTATTTACCGCTCCATCAGTGTACTTTACGCTAAGTCATTTAGGATTTAAATTTAACTTATATTTTTACACTAACGAGGTATACATATCGCTTTGTAGTTTTATTGTGATATTATTTTATAAACATGACGGAAAGCGAATCAAGTTACGAAGTCATGTTGGCTATGTTGAATCAAAAGAAAGAATTATTATTTCAACGTATTAATCGTTTGTACACATCTTCGAAAGGTATAATTTCTTTCGATTCATCAACGCGAGCTAACGAGAACTTTCTGGCTGAAACGGAGATAATAGACGATTTACGCGATAAATTTGAGTCTATTGTTGACAAAATAAATAATATAAATTTGTCAACAAAGATTGCGGTCAATCCCGAGTATTCTTGCCTCGATTCATTTGATGATTTATACTCGAGAGTTAAACGCGTTAGAAATAAAATAATAACCACTTCTAAGCTGCGTTCCCTCGACACAAGTAGCTCGATCAAGTCCGTAGTGAAATTAGAACCTTTAGTAATTCCGAGTTTTGACGGACGCCCTGAAAACTGGAATACATTTTATCAGTCATTTAAAGCTAATATTCATTTGAATCAACAACTTTCTGACTCGCAACGTGTACAGTACCTAATTTCTAAACTCACCCATGACGCACTAAAATTCACTTCCGGTATTCTTCCGTCAGGTGAAACATATAAAATACTGTGGGATAGTTTGGTTAAGAAATACCACGACAAACGCTCATTAGGTACATATTATCTCAATAATATATTGGACTTAAAAACTTGCACGCACCCTGCGAACGCGCTCGATACTTTTATTAGTAAATACTCCGCTTCGATATCAGCTCTAAAAGAATTAGGTATAACGGATCTCACTGATTTTATGTTTCTTCAATGCGCTTTGAGAAAGATGGATTCTCAAACCATCCAAGCTTTTGAACTTTCGATTCGGAATGTGGAAGTGCCTACGACACAACAGCTTATCGCTTTTGTACAAGATCAGGCTAAGATTTTAGAGCGTTCAAACCCGCGGAATTCGTCATATACGAAACCCGCTGCTGTTGTTATGTCGCCCTCACGCGACCGGCGCGCTCATCACACCTCCAAATCTTTCGTCGCCAGTGAGTCTGCTAATAATGTAATTACCGCGAATTGTTGTTTGTGTAGTGGTAACCATCGACATTTATATGATTGCGCTCAGTTTAAAAATATGCAAGACGCAAAGGCTAGATATGAGTTCATTAAATCGAAGCACGGTTGCGTTAATTGTTTAAGCACTTTACATAAACTTCCGGATTGTAAAAGTACGTCAGTCTGTTTCTGTAATAAAAGACACCATAAGTTATTACATTTTGATAGTACTAATTCGCAATCGCATGCGATAATGGTAAATACCGCCGTCGCGTACTCGCCGCCGCACGCTCATCGCGCGACCATTGCTTCGCCCGCGCCCGCGCCTTTTTATCGCGCTCACACGACTTCGTCGTGCGTCCGAGCGCCCCCGCTTGCTACAGAACCAGTTACACAAACACAGTCTTATACTTCTTGTCATAAGGGTGATATACTTTTGTCAACCGCTCAGGTATACGCGCGCTCTAAAGGTAGCGCTGGGATTAAATCTGTAGTTAGGTGTTTGATAGATAATGGCTCGCAGAATAATCTAATAACATCTGCTTGTTCTCGCTTATTAAATTTACCAATAATACCGTTGAATAATTCCTATGTTAAAGGTGTTGGTTCCGCTTCAAGTCCGATAATTGGGTATGTTTATTTGGACATTGAATCTCGTATTTATCCGGATCAGAAATACACTATACACGCGTTAGTTGTAGAATGCATTACGGATCAATTGCCTTCGAAATTCATCGATTGTGATCGCGACATAGATTTTCGTAATCTTCCACTCGCTGACTTAAGCTGGAATATTCCGGGAAAAATCGATTTATTGTTAGGTGCCCAGCTATTCCCATTTATATACTTAGGGAATGTGGTCGAGTGTGGGCCGCGCGCACCGTGTGCTTTATCTACAACATTTGGTTACGTACTTATGGGAGATTACCCGCGTAAAGATATTTTACCTACTACCGCGTCTTTTTCTGCGTTAGCGCTTAATGATGTAGTGCAAAGGTTCTGGGAACTTGAAGAAGTACCCACGAAACGCTTGTTGTCGCCAGAGGAGACAGAGTGCGAAAATATTTTCACGGCTACCGTGACCCGTGACGATGTAGGTCGTTATACAGTTGCATTACCGTTCTGTAGGGACCCTTCGGAACTAGGTAATTCGCACGCTACCGCTTATCGCCGTTTCGTTTCACTCGAGCGTAAGCTACGTCAGGCACCGATAGTGCGCGAAAATTATAACAAAGTTATTCAGGATTATATTGATAACAATTACCTCAGCCCTGTTAGAGAATCTGAGCTGTCTGCTGATAGTTATTATATACCGCATCACGCAGTAGTCCGACCTGATAAACCCATGCCGCGCATCGTATTGGACGCGAGTGCTAAAACGCACACAGGACTTTCGCTTAATAATATATTACATATCGGACCCAATTTACAGGCCGATCTGTTTTTATTATTATTAGATTTTAGATTATTTCCTATTGCAATGAACGCTGATATAAAACAATATTATTTACGTATTGGTGTACCAGTAGACCAACGTAAATACCTACGCATTTTATTTAGATTCAACGAATCTGAAAAAATTCGCACTTATGCCTTTAATAGGCAACCTTTCGGTCTCAAGTCGAGCCCTTACATAGCTATGCGCACTGTGCGACAGCTGGCTACTGACATGAGTCCGCTCTATCCTGATGCCGCGAAAGTGGCAGAGACCTGCCTGTATATGGACGATTTGGTTCTTTCTATTGCAGATGAGGATACTGCCACGCAATTGGCTCACAACTTGATTAAGTTTTTCAAATCGGGTGACTTTGACTTAGTGAAGTGGTCTAGCAATTCACAAGCGCTACTTGACTCGCTTCCCGACACGCACCGCAAGTCGCTTGATTTTGATGTTGACATTAATGTCTCTAAGGTCTTAGGTCTCTCATGGGAACCATGTAAAGATAATTTTCACTTCACATGCGCCACAATGAATGAAAGGTGCACCAAGAGAAACATACTCTCGATGGTTGCACGACTATTTGACGTGCTCGGATTGGTCGCGCCTGTGATTCTCTATGCCAAGTTGTTAATTAAGAAACTGTGGCTTAGTAAGTGTGATTGGGACGATCCAGCACCGGAGCACATACGCACATGTTTTTCCGCTCTTGCTCAAGAACTTCAATTGCTTGACACGTTAAGAATTCCACGACATGTAGGTGTCGAAGTTGGTTGTGAGTTACGTCTTGTTGCTTTTTGTGATGCTAGCATGAATGGTCTGGGATGTGTCATTTATGCCCATTGTACCTACCCGTCTGGCATTCAAACTCGCATTCTTTGTGCTAAATCAAAGGTTTCGCCGACAAAAATCACTACGCTCGCTCGCTTAGAATTATGCGCTATTTTACTTATGTCAAAATTAATAAAAACTGTGCGAGACACTTATGCAACACGTATGCCCATTGCTGGGATATACGCGTTTTCTGACTCCACGATTGCTTTATCATGGGTTCATTCTTCGCCACATCGTTGGTCAGTTTTCGTCGGTAATCGCGTCGCTCAATGCCAAGAAAACTTGGACTCTAAACATTTTTATCACATTGCCGGAGCTAGTAATCCAAGTGATTGTCTTTCGCGTGGTATGCTTCCATCGCAACTTTTGACCCACGATTTGTGGTGGAACGGTCCTCCGTGGATTCGCAGCTCATCTGAGAATTGGCCGATTAAACCATTCTCGCTTAATAAGTGCTCTGACTTACCTGAACTCAAGGCAAGTGTGTTGGCTGCTATCACTCACACAGAGCCGCCGTTGCTGTGTACGTTAGCACAACGTGTTTCTTCTTGGGAAAAGTTGCTACGTATCACCGCATATGTATTAAGATTCGCAAGGCCTAAAGCTAAGGTCGAACCTCGTTCTATAGCAGGGTTGACAAGTGCTGAGAATGTGTTAATTCTCGCCGTTCAATCTGTGCATTTCCGTGAAGATATCAAATTGATCAAGGCTGACAAATTACCCTCAAAAAAGCTGCAAAGCCTCGTAGTCTTCTTAGACAAAGAAGGGATTTTACGCATTGGAGGAAGACTCTCTGGCTCAATGCTTCCCTTTGAAGCTAAACATCCGGTTCTCCTTCCAAAACGCGATCATATCGTTGACTTAATAATACAGCATTTTCATATTGCCAATTGTCACACCGGACCTGGGCTTCTTATGTCTATTATACGACAACGCTACTGGATCTTGGATGCGAGAACTGTTATCAGGTCCAAATTGCGAAAGTGCAACACTTGCTTTAAATGCAATCCAACGCATCCAACGCCTATAATGGCTGACCTTCCTGATTACCGTGTTTCAGAGGCCAAGGCATTTTGTCACACTGGTGTCGATTACGCTGGTCCGATAAGGACAATTCTTTCTCGACGCAGAGGTCAACATGCTCAAAAGGCGTACATCGTTCTTTTTGTTTGCATGGTCACACGCAGTCTACATATCGAGGTGACCAGTGATTTAACTACTGAAAACTTTCTAGCCGCTTTTAAACGCTTTATTTCCCGTCGTGGACCAGTTTCATGTCTTTATTCCGATAACGGATCTACTTTCATAGGTGCGAAGGCACATTTAGATGAGCTGTATAGTTTTTTAATTAACTCTAGCTTCAAAAATGCACTGTCGAATGAGTTGCTGTCTCGACGCATAGAGTGGAAGATGATTCCTCCAAGATCGCCAAATTTTGGTGGTATGTGGGAAGGGAATATAAAGAGCATGAAAACGCATTTATATAGAGTGAAAGGAAGTCAGTTACTTACATACGAAGAACTGCAAACTGTTCTCACTCAGATAGAGTGTATTCTTAACTCTCGTCCATTGAGCGTATTATCGTCAGACCCTTATCCTGAAGTATTAACTCCCGCGCATTTTTTGATGTCTACTCCGTTGCAACACTTACCCGCTGCTGATTTATCAGATCAACGATTGAGTCTGTTGGAACGTAAAAAGTTGTTAGATAGCATGGTCCAATCCTTTTGGAAGAAATGGCACTTAGAGTATTTGCACACGTTGCAAGTTAGGCAAAAATGGGCTACTCCCGACAAACCAGTAGAAATCGGAACTGTTGTTCTTCTTGAGCAGGAGAATTCTCCACCGTTGCATTGGCCGTTAGGAGTAATTACGGACGTATTCAGGGGCTCTGATAATGTAGTACGCGTAGCGATAGTTAAAACTCAAACTGGAATTTACAAACGCGCTGTAACTAAATTATATCCTATTCCTACACAATAAATTCAACTTAGTTTAAACATAATTTAATTAGTTTAGGCCGCTATATTTATCATATTTATTATTTATTCGCATAATACATCCGCTGTGTACTCTCAATCAGTTAGAAAGTTCGCTTGTTTTGAAACATCCTGTGATGTTCCAAGGCGGGGTGCATGGTGGAGCGCCAATATATTTATAAATACATACATGATCGCACCATAATATATTTCATTATATTATTAATTTTATAGTAATTATAGTAAACCGCTTTCTGTTTGTCAAATGCAATTATTGCTGGCACTACTGTAATATTGCCAATGTACTCGACGATCTCAAGAGATGGCGTTAGCAGTCTTCAAATAATGCAATTGCGCTGCATCTGATTGGCGCAAGAAAAACGGGCATACCCTGCTATAATCTCTTCTCGCTGAAAAACGCAACGCATTAATTAAAAAGTTTGTTCCGCCACGGACATCAGTTATCCTCGTGACAAGAAGCTGATTTTCCGTTAGTCCTATAGCCGTGTAGTGTTTGGACTCGCTTTGTAACCTTTACAAGGTGTTTGTGGAGTGCTTCAGTCTTCGATCGTGACCGGCCGGTCAATACCTGGACGTTTCAAAAGACCGTAGAAACCTCGCCGCTGCTCGCTGCCTTCAAGAGGATCGGGACTTGGTCGGTGTTGCAGGTCAGTGCTGGCATGATTGTTTGATCGATAGAAGCGGTTTACTTCCCTACACCTAGTACGCTATAATAATTAATTGTTGAGCAATCACACCCGTGGTTGGGCTATTTACACGCCTGACCAATGGCCTCACCGTAAATCTTGTAAAAACTCAACTTATTGTGACAAAGATAGTTATTTTGAAAAATCTTCATCGAAAAGTTTCGCTGGTAGAAGTTTTTTTGGTGATTAGACGCTGTTTGTACTCTATTCCAGACTATTTGTTAACCTTCGATCATAGGCTTCATGAAGATTCTATTAATGTATTCAATAAGTGTAAAAGCTTTCAAAGATAATGATTAATAGAAGCGTGAATAATATTAATCAATTCGTTTTTGTAGCTAGGTTATACTTTGTCCAAATTGTTATCACATTAACACATATTTCAAAATTCCATCGTAATTTTATTTTCTTACGAAGTGTCGTTGAATAATTTTTGACCAAAATCTTAAACCATGTTACCAGTGGAAATTTTATTGGATAACTATTTAAAGGACGATATCGTCAGAATCTTTTACCCCATGAATTTCATTTTATCTGTTTTATTCTCAGCCAAATATACCATTCGAGACAATTTTATTACTCCAACAGGACACCGATATAACCTAATGACATTTTTTGTTTTGGTATTACTAATATTACTAAAAAGTTATGTCAATATATTTCAAGATTATGGTTTACCTGCAACACAAAATAGCCGATTCATTGGACCTCTTTATATCTTCCATTATATTTATAATTGTGTTATCTTTATTACACTCTATATATATGTTGTAACTAAATCTTACACCAATATCTTACTTGTGTTAAAAATACAGAAAATTAATGACAGTACGTGTAAAAGTAGGAATATGGACCGAACTGGGATTTGGAACTTGATTCTTTGTATAACCACCTGTATTCCTGTAATCCTTTTACTGCTCCTTTACTTTATGAGTGAATATTATAGTTTATTGGACACTTTAACTAATTTAATGTTAATTAGCTTTGACGTCAATTACATTTATTCCATTCGTGTCATTATTTTATTGAAAAATTATCTCAGTGAGTGGAATAATTACGTTCTAAAAATGAATGATGAATATGCAAGTGATGAGTACTGTAAGAATATGTTTGACGTATTTCGAAATATTTTAAAAGCATTCAAATTGTTTAAAAAGGCTTTTCAATTATTTGTAAGTGGAGTATAGTATCGTAATAGTTTTTATTTGTTTCATAATAATTCATTTTATTTTTTATTTGACAGACATTTATGTGGACATTCCGCAGTTTTACTTATTCACTAACCTACATTGAAATCTTACTTGAAACACGTGATGTAAGTAATTATCGCAAATAAACAGAAATTAAGTTCTTGTTTTATTTTAAAACTATATTTGTACTTTATTTTATATTTCAGAATATCAATTATAGTGCAACAATCGTAACCATAATATGGACGATTAAGGACTTATTGCTACAAACGGTATTGTGCCTATCATGTGAGAAGTTTTATATAGGTTTAGAGGAAGTGACGACAACAAGTATTATCTGCATGACGAAGAGTGAATATTCAGGTACAATTGTAATTGCTCTAATACTTTCTGAAGGCTTGGAATTTTATATTTTTAGCCACACGGCACGGAGAAGGATATATGCATGGTCCGGAGGGGCGTTTAGGGTGAGAGATGTTTGTTTGTGCAAACCAATGTTGCCATTTATCTCCAAAACTAATAGTCCGATTGTGATGCGGTTTTCAGTAATGGGTTTGTGGTTGATTGGTGCTGGTTCTCAGATGGGTGTTACGGTGGTAACTGACTAGGGGGCGCTGCAATAAACATTTGTTTGTGCAAAGCAATGTTGTCTTTTATGTTGTAAATATGTATACATAATATATTATCACTATGAAATAATCTATATAGATATGTGCATAATACGTATATGCTCTCTAAAAAGTCTAAAATAAAAAGATTTTTTTTTAATCCACGACCACGGTAATACTATCTATACAGTATTGTATCTTCATTCAAACGGTCGGATCACGAGATATACCTACACGGAGTTCGATATACATTCGGTACACTAACAGTCGCGAATGTGCCGCAGTGACGAACGGACGATGTAATGGTTTTTTAAGCTTAAAGCATGCGATTTGTGTATTTCATTAAAATAAATACCAATACGTGAAAAGCAATTATAGGCTATATTATGCTGTTTTTGGTTGCTTCAATTCTTCAAAAACACACCCAGAGATAATGTTTTATAAATTACCTGGAAACTCCGAAAGGTAAGACTATAAAATAATTTTTATATACCTACTAGTACGTACCTAATTTGTTTCTTTTTTAATACGTAGGCATTTCGCTTTTTCCACCAAGTAAAATACCTGGATTAATAAATAAATAAGTACATAGGGTGACAAAAGTGACAAAAGAGTGACCTACCCACGCTCGCGTTAAAAAAAACTAGCAGGTAGTTTCCTAGGCTAAGCTATCTATTAACTTATGTATTTAGCTACTTGCAAATATTATTGAATTAGACGAAATATAACTATGAAATGACAGTAAGATTTAGTGTGTATTTTTTATTAAATCTACTAATCAAAAAACAGGGCATGTATTTTTATTGAACACTTCACATTTCATTCACAAAGAATTTCATTTTTTTTAAATAAATTATGATATTTACAATCACAAAACTAGGAAGAAACTTAAGTAGGTAGATAAAATTATGGGCAACCCTATCGCTTGTTTACGTACCGTACGGTTGTAGGTAATTATTTTAAGGATAGGGCCGAGTCACAATACTGTATAGATAACATTACCGCGCCACGACGGTTAAAACGTAGTTAATCAAAAATAATAAAATAATTTAAAAACCCCCGACTTAACCAGATTATGTAACGAAATCGGTCATATAAACAATAGAGTATCAGTTTTCATAGCACTTACTTTCGTGCCTATTTGTATCTCGAAGATATGCGTACATGTGGCAATAATAAATAACATATTCAACTACCTATGAACTTAATAAACAACCAAAGAATATCCGTGGGGGCTGCCATTAAATGAACTAAAGTTTTGGAGTTTTATAGTAACGTGAATATAATTATTGAAGACTTTTTTCTGCTCTTCACACAGCTATGGATGGCTAGCTGTAGGTCTCTGGTCTGTTTCTTACACTAGTATTCGATATTTCTATTATGCCTCGGCCACGACATCGAGCGATGCGACTTCTGATGCGTCCTGTGTCTTGCGTCGCCATGCCACGACCCGCCCGTAGCGACGGCGTCTGCGACTGCGTCTTTATCAAATGTGGCACGATCCTGCTTAGAATCGATTTCCTTTTTTTGCTGCAGATATTTTAAAGGCAAGGCAAGGACTAAATCCCGTTAGTAAAAAAAGAAATAAATCTGGCGAATTTAAGTCTTTATAATATAATGAACAGAGGCAATACCCCAACATTTTTTTGATTATACAAGAATGACCGTTTATACTTTTGATTATACTAACTCTTAAATTTTCGCGTTCCATGATATAATATTATTTACGTGTTTACGGGAATTAACGCGATCACGAAAAGGTATTACATACCTCAGAATTGCCTGACGTTTCGACCAGGATGCACTGGCTATAGTCACAGGCTGACTGAGTCAGCAGTGCACGCCCTCCGTCGTCGAGACCGTCAGGTAGAACTTTTTCGATATTTTTGATATTTTTGTTTCGCCATGTACCGTCACATACTACACTAACAGTGTCTCTATTCTGTAAGCAAACCGATGTGTCCCTATTATATTACTATACCGGTAGTATACAATGGCACGAGATGGGGCTTAATGAAATGCCAATCGAAGTTAATCGTAACATTGTTGTTGAGTAAGACCGCAACGAAAGTCTTAATAAATCATTGAGCGAAAATTTTCTCTAGTCAAATCCATTTCGATGCACGATAAACACTTTTTAAATTACCGCCAATTTGTAAAAACAAACGACATATGATTAAACATCTACAGATTCCCAAAGAGTACCTAATTCGAAATTTAAATAAATTTTATTCCTATTCTAAAAACTTAAGTGGGACCGACGTAAAGTATAATTTCAACACTCTGTGGTGAGGCGGCTTTTAAGTAGCTAACAACATGCGGGAACTTATTTATGTGTGTACATACTACTTATTTAGATTTCTATTAGACCCCCTCTGTAGAAACTGAGTAACATCAATTTTATTAATGTTTCATCAGGTAATGGTTCTGCTGTTTATTGTAGAGATGCAATAGCAGTTTTATTTATCATTTTAAGTTAAATGACTGCCAGAAACATATTTTTACGTGCACGTACGTTTTCACCCATTGTTTGTATTTTATTTTATTGCATAATAATAAAATAATCTTAAAAAATACGCTTTTTTTCAGAGAGTCAGAAACGCCTATTTAAGAACATCATGTGGTATAACCGGGCATCCTACAGCAAGATGACCGCATGTGGGCTATTGGACGTAGATGTAACTTTACCACTATCTGTAATGGGAGCCCTCACCAATTACGTTATAGTACTATTACAGTTTGCTTTATTGTAAGGCGTATTAATAAAGCAACTAGGATGTAATTTTAATAAAACAGATAAAACTAACAAAAGCGTTTTTTTTATTATGTTGTACTGACATAAGAATTATGTGTAAGGAGTTACGCGGTGTTTATCAAAACGATTTTTATTTAAATTACCTTCAGTAGTAGAAAGTGATGACCCGCCTATACTGTGAAATGGAATATAGTCACAAACATGCACATCACAAACATACTCATTAACGCACACGATCATGGTACATGCATTGTTGTCGTTCTTTCTTTTGACTCCACCAACCTTATAATTATTTTTATACATGGGTCACACTAAAAGTTTTTAGAATAAATCAGTGAGAAAAGCAGCCGATGAAAACTTTATTTAAATTTCGAATTAGGAACTCTTTGGGAATCTATAGATGTTTAATGACTTCATATGTCATTTATTTTTACAAATTGGCGGCAATTTAAAAAGTGTCTGTCGTGCATCGAAGTGGATTTGACTAGAGAAAATTTTCGCTCAATATATGACGATATATGACTAATTTCGTTGAGGTTTTACTCAACAACAATATTACGATAGACTTCGATTGGGATTTCATTACGAAGCCCCATCAGATGCCACTGTTTACAACTCATTTAATGAGTTTAAGCGTGGTCGAAGCAAACTCACTGATGATTCTCGAGAAGTACGTCTTTCTACGATGACTTCTGAAGATAAGGTGAGTGCTGTGCGGCTGGAAGCTGATAGAAGGGTGACATATCAACAGATTTGGGTAGCTTTAGGAATTGGTATCAGTGAAGTACAAAAAGTCTTAGTCAAAAAGCTTTGTACCAGATGGATACATCATAATTTGACGGAAGATCAAAAACGCCGTCGTTTGGATTGGTGCCGCTCAATGCTTGAAAAGTATGATGGTGACATCGTCCAGGTGATGAAAGCTGGATATATTGTTACAAACCCGAAGATTTGCCGACAAAAGTAAAGAAGGTCAGTTGTCTCATTCTTTGGACGGACGAATCATTTTGCAATAATCACTCTAGAAGATAAAAGGACTGTTACTGCAGATTGGTATATCAGTCATTCTCTACCAGCTGTCTTGGAAAATATTAGACAGCAGCGTCCAAGAAGCAGGATCCTCCTCCACCATTACAACGCTCCAGCTCACTCCGCCAGACGGACTATCGAATATTTGTCTATCGAAGGTGTGTAGCTGGTGAGTCATCCTCTTTAGAGTCCTGACCTGACACCTTATGACTTTTATTTATTTCATAAAATAAAAGATAAACTTAGAGGAATTAGTTTTATGAACCCTGAAGATGCCGTGGCAGCGTTTGAAAAAGACGTGGAAGAGTACCGGAAATGCGCGCACGGCCCGGGTTCGCTGCTGCGCAACAACAGTCATCAGCAGAGGAGTAGTGACAGAGTGTTTTCCCATAGTGTTAGTAAAATAAACGACAGTGCTCCGTGTGCTAGTTCGAATTTGCCTAGTCCTAGTGCGTATATATTAAATAAAGTCTCGTCGCCCATTCTTATTCGTTAGTGCGTGCGATAAACTAAAGTGAACAATTATAGTTTAGATAATAATGTTCTATCCTTTCATATATTTTTCCATAGTTATTTTTTCTTTTCCTTTTACCTTTCTCCTGTAGGGGAGCATGTACGAGCAAAACCGTACATTTATAGTAGTTAAAAAAATAGCTTGCGTCCACGTATTTGTATTTCCCTCGTAATACATAAGTACTAACTTTACATACTTATTTTTGTAAGTTATCTTCCGGTAAACTTGTCCACTCACTTATCAAATTATTAACCAATCAATATTGTAAGAGAAACTACCCCTACATGTTGATTAATTGAATTGAATTCATTTTAATTATGATCAAATAAATCAACGTATCAAGAAACATTTAATTATTTTCCAGGAACGATAATATTCGCAGCATATGCCGTAATAAAATAAATTAAATGTCTTTTCAAATCTGTTGCTGGTTTGTTTTCTATTGAATATAACACTAATGCATTTAGATAACATCAGATATAGATTAAAATAATGTAATTGAAATAGCTTGATGAGCTTCTTACATGCTAATAAATTACATTTATTTCACCTACTTGGACGTTAAACAAAAATGTATCTTTGTTAAATGGAAAATGATTCAAAAGTATACTAGAATTTTGATCGCAAAGATTAATTGAGACAAGTTTAAAAATAAAGTGACAGAAAACCATGTCCATAATATACTAGGAAGGAATATTAAAATAATGATTTACCCTTGGTATCTTATACAAGCTGCTTTTTTATCATCAAAGTATGTCATCAAGGACAATACCATCAAGCCCATCAAGACTAAATCACACGTAGCTGTATTTTTAATTTTCGCAGCGTTTCTGGTTTATTTATTCGTCCACCGAATACAGACTCAAGTTGTTGATAGATCCGACAATTATATGCTTTATTTTCTTTTTTTCTTACTCAGTTTACGTTTCTGTTTTATCCTTATTATTATCTGTAGTTTGAACATTATCTATAGTCAAGACCATGTCCAACTATTGATAAAATTCATCAAATTCATTACAAACTCAGTTTAAATGAAAAACATATTTTCAATTTTGTTATTTGCAATTGGGCCTCAGTTTTAGCTATAGTTTGTTACCACGATTAATGAAATTTCGAATTATTTGATTTCGAATTATGGTAAAACACAATTCAATTGAAATATTTAAGGGCAACTCCTCTTAGATGAATGATATTATATGTCTAAAGCTTATTACTTGATTGTATAAATCTCTCATCTATTTTAATTTTAGTGTGATTTTGTACATTTAACTGCAACCAATATTTTAATTCCGATGAAAGGCATCTTATTACAAATTTTGTTGTGTATGAGCTGTGAGATGTTCTACTTAAGTATTGAAAAAGTAGGAGCTTCCTGTTTAAAACATTTAGTTAATTCTTCAGGTACAGTTTTTTCTTGTAAATCTTAAAATTGTTTGTGTTATCACCTCTTACGTCATGGAAAAGAATATAATGAGCACTTACTTATGTTTTTTTTTAATTTACGGGTCTAATTCATTCTTTTTGAATCGCTATCATTACGAATGTCAATAAGACATTTTGTTTTTAAATAAGATTTACTGTAATTTAATTTTATTATATTTTTTCTTTACAGGACATAAGAAAATATTGTACAAAAATGTGATACAGTTGAATAGCAACTCTTTTGTCAAGATGAGCGCCTGCGGCTTCTTCTACATAAATGCTATGTTACCTCCCAGCTTCATTAGGCTCCTTACCAGTTATGTCATTGTGTTATTGCAATTTGCTTTTAAATAAGAACAAAATCATTAAACATGCATATTTTATAATAATTGTCTTGAAGTAAGATATTGTTAAATTATTTCGATTTTATGTGATCGTTGTTATTTTACTTATTTTTATAGTCGTTAGTGTTACTTAAGTATTTTTCTTTTTCTCTGAGGTTATTCTCTTAAAGTAGACTGCAAGTGTGTATTTTATTAGTGAAATTCACGTAGGTATCGTACAGTTTATTGTGGAAATAATGAATAACAAATTGAAATAATCTCGTTTAACGCATGACATTAAATAACATCGTATGTTGTAAGTTTGTTGTTGAGTGACAAAAATTTTGGACTTTTCTTTTTAGTCTTTCTAACAAATCAATAGACATTTTAAAACCTGCTCTCTGGCGTTTATGTTATAGAGGCAATGTGTCACTTCCTCATAGAACTTGTCCTTGCTGTCATCAGGCTTGTCAAGCGTTGGAGTATAAACACTGATGACATTGAGGTAGTTGTCTTTGTCTAGGTGAAGGCGCAGTGTGGTAACGCGGTCTGAGAAATGTACAGGATACTCCTCCTCTAAACGCTTTGCTAAGTGATTCTTGATGGCAAATCCCACACCTGATCGTCGAGTTTCGGAGGCAGCAGTACCTTTCCAGAAGAAAGTGTAACCGCCTCCTACTTCTACCAGCTCTCTTTCATCGGGGAGATGTGTTTTGCTGAGAGCAGCCACAGCCACGTTATAGCGATGAAGTTCCCGAGTTATGGGATTACCGAGCGGTGGGAAGAGACCAGATGGTTGGATGGATATGTCCTTACTGCCATGGAAGATGTTTAAGACTTTGGTGTAGGACGCAACCTGCGTTGACACCCTCACGTCATCACATCTTCCAAGTACAGGTGGTTGTGCTGGCGCTACTGCTGCATTAGCAGAAAGCTTCAAATGGCGTAAATACAATTATTTAATCAGTAACTATGTTTTTGAGCCGTTGGGGTCGAAACGCTACGGTCATGGGGTCCGAGTGCTTGTTCCATTTATAAGGAACTAGTTTAAGCGACTGATCGACACTTCTCGTGACCAGAAGGCGGGCTTTTTTCTTGCACAGAGAATTAGCATTTCCATTCAACATGGCTATGCTACCGGCCTTCTGGGAACACTACCAGTAGGCGACGATGGGGAGGAATTTTTAATGACGCATGCGTGTAAATATTCCGTATATATTTTTTTAATTAGTTTTAACTTATTTAACTCATACTTAATTATAAATAGTAGTTTTATTCTCATTTTGCAGTATCAATCCGTTTATGGAATGCATTACCTGTAAAAATTAGACAAGCTCATACCTTAACCTCTTTTAAAGCACTTGTTAAAGAGCTCTATCTAACACTATAAGTGGTGTACAACTCTCTCACGTTGTGCAATAGACTCCATAATAAGTGACTCCACTAAACAGTCTTACTAATTATTTTAGTTATTTTACTAAATATATGTATGTGTTTTCTGTATACATTTATTCATGTTTAGGTGTGTATATATATGTAGATACTTTGCGTATTCCTTTTCACCCCATTTTTTACTCTCAGATAAGTCGCAATTTCATTCTCTTTACCTAGATACTATATTTATTATTTCATTGTTCCCGATCTAAATATTTTTTGTACGCCACCAGCTACCGATTATTGTCCTCTGTTGTTTCCATGCAAAGGTTGTCTGGAAGACATCGCTTTTAGGGATAAGCCTGCCCATTGTACTTGCTGCTTAGTATAAATGACCAAATCAATTAAACTTAGACATTGGCTTGTTTAATATCTCATCCTCATTTATCTGTCCACCTTATTAGTGCACATTATACATTTAAGACAAAGAAAACAAGCCTTATTAGCGAGCACAAAAATTAGCTATGATATAATTTTTCTATCCGAGTGTTGGCTGAAGCAGGATTACTCCCCTCCAGGTCTGGATGGATACAATATGAACGATGGTTCTACGTTAGAAATACAATCGATTGCTCAGGGAGCGAACTTTTATAGATGGAAGTTGTCTTATCTGCAAATTAAACTGCAATACAGTTTTTGTGTAATATACCGGTCACCATCCTATAAAAATATTAAAAACTTTTTAAAAAGTCTTGATAGCATTTTCAAATCAATAAAAACCTTAACAAATATAATTTTAGCTGGAGATTTCAATAAAGTATTTAAAAAAACTGGCAACCTTAATAGCCAACAATCCAACGAATACTTAACATTAGCCGCTTCTCACTGTCTTTTGCATCCTACTAGGTTAGATAATTGCCATGACCACATTTTGATCAAAACTAACAATAAAGCCGCAACTATAGTACTAGATACATGTATAACAGACCATTACGCCGTTGAATCTTGAAAAAATCTATTATAAGCCTAACACTCTTACAACATCTTATTGAAAATGCAAACTTTAACATATGCCTTCGGATGCAAATCATGGTAATGAAATTCGTCAACACTCTTTCGCCAACTAAATACCAAAGTCTTAAAAGTTTCCTCCAAATGTCGTATTCTAAAGCCTTGGATTACGGAAGAATTGTTGCGCTGCATACATCAGTGCGATCTTATGCACAGTAAACTCTGTAAGAATCAGAACAATATGGTTCTTAAAACTACATAAGTTCTATATCGTAATTTTTTATTCACACTAATTATACACATTTAACTTTACAATAAATCCAACTTCAATTACTTCATGCTGCTTTACCTAGTCAATAATTTCAATGGAATACATTACAAAGGTTTTTGCAAACATGTTCTGCAGCAAAATACACATTGGATTATGTTTGATTGTTGAACAATGATTATGATAAAGCAAATTGTAATAATACAATAACGTAGTACGCTATTAAACGAGCTAACTTCTTAGGAAAGAATAAATCAATCGTGAAGACTTTGAATGCGTGCATCTTCTGAAATCTAACTCGATTCAAACGAAGCACATTCTTGCAAAGTCTCTTACTTCCATCTGAAATACGATTTATAAACATTATCAATTTGATATTCTGTACAACCACTATGTAATAAATTAAGACTTATCGGTATCAAGGCTCTTTGCTGCTCGAAAAAATAGCCACTTTGCAAATGAAAAAAGTATGTGTTACGGTACCCACTATCGAGATTTTAAGAGCTTTGTTACTTATGAGGCAAGACCTCATTATATAACTAATTTGCCCTCGAAAATAACAAGAATCGGAACAATTTGTGATTTTGATTCTGGTTGTCAATGATTCTGCGTGTAGATATTTACGTTTCTTACCTAATTCCCGGTTAATGGTTAACAAATGACAACAAACTGCATTCACGTCTTCAATAATTTTGTAAAATTTCTCACAATTTGAACTGAATATTGTAAGTAGTAACATATTTTTTAATAACCAATATAATGTTACCAAACGAAAGGTTGAAAGCACCTGAAAAAAAAAAACAACATTACAATCACAGCAACAAAAAAGTTTGCCTTAGTAAAAGGGGAGCCGACGATGCTACATTTGTATTTACTCGAGGGTCGTTGGGACCTATTAAATTTGTAACTTCGGCTTGTGGAAAATTTCTGTTTATATGTTTCCTGTTATCCTTGAATTATTTTCTTCAATATAAAAAAAAAAAATTCGACCGCACTCGAGAATGTCATGGTGACGTTTTTTTGCAAGTTTGTAGCCCACCCACTACCTTGCGTTGCGCTCAAATCGTCAGATAATCAAAATGTACACTTGTCGGCATGTAATTAACCCACCTTATCTTAATCTGACGCGCTCGAGTATGTCAAATGATTGATTTTTTTTACTATTCTGATTGGCTGCCCTAAACACCCGGCTTTAGATAGAGGGCTTATAAATGGGGGAGGTACTTACTAGGGTACAAGGTATCCCCCTTATATTAATCTGCCGCGCTGGAGTAAATCAAGAATCCCTTAATGGCCCCCCTGCTATAAGTACATTTGAATCAAAATTCATTTTAGAATATCAAACTCACTATAAGTTATAATGGGTTTATATCAAACACAACTTATTCTAATTTATAAATTAGTATTAAACGTCAGTAGACTGATAAACAAATAAAGGCTTAATAGTTTTATTGTCAGTGCACTGTAGAAAACTAACCTTTTCATCATCTTCAATCAAGGACGTTTTATCAAGTATTAAAAATGTTTGGACGTAAAGTAAGGTGTGCAATAGTGTATCGCATGTTGTAAAAAATATCTGGAATTAATTATCAAACAATCAAAAAAATATATTTAAAATCAAAATACACAAAATATATTTTACTAGCTTTTGCCCGTAGCTGCGCTCGCGTAAATTTTTTTTTCTATTCTTTAAGACAAGTACGTCTTTTCAGGATGAACATGGGTTCGCCTACTCAGGTCCCTATGCCCTTTTCTGTACCCCTAGCAACGTTTATGTATAATTTCATAATGAAAGCGTAACAAACAAACAAACAGACTCACATTCACATTTAGTTAGAAAGTTAGAATTACCGGAATTTGAAATACGTCCTTGAATATGGTAAACGCTTCCATCAAATCCGTGTATACTTGAAACAATTTCGTCCACGTTTTATCTTCCTCGTTATTTATGTCTAAACATCGTCGGGTGTGATATTGAATTTCCGACATCCATGCAAGTATACCACCATGCAACAGTTTGTTTAAACAAACGCCATATGATATATATACATCAAAGTACACCAAAGAAAAAAAGTAAATAGTGACTGACATGTCTACTCTCAAAAAAATTAATATCAAATAAGGTAGAGAATGCCTAAAAATATAACTCCAATTTTCAAAGATGAAATTCTTATAATTGTCAAAATAGATAATTCTAAAAGCTTTCTGAATGATCACAATCATTCTAACATGTTTATTGCTTTGCAAAAGATTTAGAAAATAAAACAAAATGAAACCAGTAATACAAGCCAAAGAGTTCAAAATAAAACTGAAGTACAAGAACTTACTAATTTCAAATCGTTGAAAGATGTCTCTAATTTTGCTATTATTTAGATTCAAGAGCATAAAAAATAGCATACCAACTAGTGAAATCATATTATAAAATATGCCATTAGGCATAATACAATTACTTTTAATACTAAATTTTGATAAGAAATACATATGTTGCATAATTCGCGTAGGCAGTAACACTTTTTGGAAATATTTGTCTAAAAAATTTTTATTAAATTTTATTTTAGGAACCCTTACTTTCATGTTTCTGTTTTTTTTACTGCTGTAGCTTGAAAGGAATACTAAACGTAGAGTAACGCACTTATCAATTTTTATTATTAAATGACAAATTGACAACAATTAAGTTAAAAGGATATCAACTCATCACTATTTCAAATAACGTGTCACAAAGTCACAACGCAAAATAAATAACTACTATCGTTAAATTATATCACTATAATTAAATTTAAAGTGATGTTATGAAACATTTTACTTTAATGATAGAAAGCAAGATACCACATATTTTGGTGAGCTTTAATGGCTAAAAATAGTGACCCCTTACATGCACCTCATGAATACTAATTAGGACAAAACCAAAACGTGGACAATTGACTTTTAACAAAAGTATCACCGATTTCTATGCGCCTGAATCATGATATAAATAAATGGAATTGGACATGCTTTGAGGATAACTAATTCGAGTAGAAAAAATATTATTGAAATCGAATCAATCGATAAACAATACAGTCATTCTACATTTTTTCCAAGGCATGGAAATTTATGATCTAGTGTTAGGTAAAACACCGCGAAGATGATGAGTATGACCTTATTTTAAACATTATATTTCCATTGATATTATTAATGACAATTTATTTTATGGTATTTATGATTTTTTTATTTTTTCTCAGTAAATCATTCCCATATCAATAAATCTAAATAATGCCACTACAGAGCAAATACGCTTCTTACACGTCATGATCCACCAATGTGATCACCTACATCACGGTAATATTATCTATCCAGTATTTAATTGTGACTAGGCGCTGTCCTTGAATAATTACCTACAGCCGCGCGGTACGTAAACATGCAGTTTCTTTTTAGTTTTGCGATTGCAATTATTATAACATATTTTTAATTTAATAAAATTAAATTTGTTGTCAATGAAGTAGGAAGTAAAAATACGTGTTGTGTTTTTTGATTAGTAGATTTAAGAAATAAAACCACCCTTATGTTATAACTGAAAAATATTTGCGCCTCGACTGAGATGGACGAAAAACTTTATTGTTAGATTTAAAAGTATAAAAATCCATTGCCATATTAAGTAAGTACTCGTACTTATGTCAATGAAATACACAAATGGCAAGCTTACAAAAGCATCACACCGTTCGTTTGTCACTGCGGCTGCGGTTGCGGCATTCGCGACTGGTTGTGTACCGAGTGTATACCGAACTTGAGACGGGTAGGTATGACTCGTGTTCCGACCGTTCGTTTGAAGATAGAATACTGGAAATATAACACTAGCAGCGCCCCGCGGTTTCACCCGCGTAAGTCCCGTGATCCCGTGGGAATATCGGGAAAGTAGTCTATATGTTAATCAAGGTCTCCAGCTATCTACATGCCAAGTTTCATCGCAATTGGTTCAGTGGTTTTTGCGTGAAAGAGTAACAAACACCCATCCATCCATCCAAACTTTCACATTTATAATATTAGTAGGATTAGTGGTATTACCGTGCCTAAATTACCACTTTAGAATAAAACTTCTATAAATGTAATTCGAACAATTCAAATTCGTTAAACGTTTGTTGGGAAAAACACTCTTACTTCTTTATATCTTTTTATATTGCTTCTTATTTTATATTTTACCACGAAACATGGTAATTTGAACAACGCCATTCGTCACAATTGAAAAAAAGGAAGGAAGTGAACAAACATCATTATCACATTTAGTTTTTACATACTTAAACCTAGATCTCTAACTAAATTAACAAACTGGTTTTTAGACAAAGGTTTAAATAACACATCAGCTAACTGGAATTTAGTGTTCACATACTCAACATTAATCAAATCTGCCTCAACCTTTTGTTTCACAAAATTATACTTTATATCTATATGTTTGAGTCTACGCTGATCAGGATTTTAAATTTAACATTTAGGTCTGACAATCCTTTCACAATCCAACACGCCCGACTACTGATTAACATAAAGAAACTAATTCTGCCTCTGTTGTACTTAAAGCTATAGTTGTTTGCTTTTTAGACCGCCATACAATAGTATTATTGAATAGTTTGAACAGGTATCCTTGTGGATTTTCTAGCATTATCTCTAGCCCAGTCAGCATCGGCATCGGCATTCATGAGTCCAGTTAAAAAGTATATATATATATATATATATACTATTATATATATATATATATATATATACTATTATATATATATATATATATATATATATAAATATATGTGTGTATGTACCTCAATTTTACCGGCACGATAGAGGTCGCAATTATGCACCGATTGCTTTCAAACTTGGATGAAAAATCAAGGGGGAGACTGGGGGACAGATTTTCAAAAAAATTAAAAAAAAACACGAAATCTACCTCTGATTTTTTTAATGTTCGAAAGTTTAAAATAATATTTTCAGCAAAAAGGAACACGTAGCAAGCTGTTTATAAGGAGAAAATTATCGAAAATAAAATATAACGAAGGTGATTCGCTTGCTCAACATTTAGTAAAGTTAGAAGAAATGTTTTCGGCACTACAAGAAGCAAAAGCATTATGTGAGGAAGAAAAAGTTAATTTTATACTATTATCAATGCCTGACACGCGATGTACTTGCGCGCGCTACATACCTACCGGCCGCTGGTCCACCGGCGGACCTTATACGTAGTCACGCGCAGTGGGTTGCCGATGTTCACAAGATATAATAAACGTGAGATATACCAACTGTTGATATAATTTCTTTTACAAATAACATTTATACACTCTAAAACTTATTTCGTAAAACGTAATTACGGATATAACGTTTATTTAACCGAAAATCATTAAGGTCTATCGTTTAAAATATATATTGATATCATCATTATAGTTAACGTGACATGGTTGTTTATGTGCAGTATAAGAATATAGGTAAAGTAAGAGAAAAAAAATCCTGGCATTATTTATGAAATTAAATTATCTATATATTTATTAACCCTATTTGTCCTTGTTTCCCCTTAAAATATTTTCTCAAAACTCTTTATAAGATTTAAGATTTTTTCCTCTGGTAACCTCACTCACGCGGCGAAATGCAATGCAAGCATTGCTTCACGGCCGGTTTTCTGTGAGGCCGTGGTAACGAGCGGAGTCGAGCCGACCCGTACGTGCCGAAACATGGCTCTTCCACATAAATCTTACATCTTACCTCCATCACTGGATCTGGAGGCAGCCTATTTTGTAAAAACACATCCAAATTTATTTAAAACGGCAAAGGATATATTTCTTAGAAACACATGCAATCCAGATAGTGTTAAATTGTGTTATCAAAGATACCAAAAACATTTTAGTATAAAAAAAACTGTTATGCCATGTGCGGAAACATTTTTAATTGTATACCAAATTCTTTAAAAGAACTTCCTGCTGCTATTAATAATAATATTTTTTTTTATTGCTTTTAATGTGACTTTTCGAAGCTAAATCTCTTCTATAGAACTTGGGTTTTGAAATTAAACCTTACAAGGACTAAAACTTGAATCAATGACCGTTTCCATTTTAAGTTAAATGTTGCCATTATATAAAATAAAGCATTAATGGTTGAATTCAAATAAACATCGTTTTAAAATAAAATGGTTAAATAATAATATACATGATAATAATTCGTAATGTCACATTAAAATATATTGCAGTTTAGTAATCTTCTCATTTCGTGTATTATGTAGTCGTTATTTATGTAGTGAATGTATACTTCAGTGTTAGTTTTGCCTTAATTTATACGTGGTATCCCTGTCAAAAACATGATCCCACAAACATTATTAAAAAAAACTCTAACGTCAGTGTCACAATACTTTCTCGTTGTTGTGTGTTTGTTGTGTTTTAACCTAATTTTGGCATTTAATTTCTCAATAACCCCTAGTTATGTTACAATATACGTTTATATTTCAGATAATACTCAGTGCAGGCTTAATAATGCAGTTTATACATATTTGACGCAGTATAAAAAAGTGTAAAACTGATTTTTATACTGAAATGGGCAATGTCCTTTAAATGTATTATTTTTTTATTGGAACATTATTCCTATTAACTTCATTATGGAAAATTCAAATATTATATCTTTATATACTGCTATGGTCATTAAATGGGAATGCCCATACATTCCTGTTTCATTACTATACTAGTATATACATATTTATGCTGTTAAAGCCTTGTATTATGGAACTGTCTGCCTAATTCCTGTGCCCGAACTCTAACGAATTTTTCATCAATTTGTTGTATTGTTTTATTATAATTAACCCAAACTATTGTAACATTTGCATGCCATGCTTTAAAAATGGAGGAACTAATGTTATATTTATGAAAACCCTATGTACCCATTTGACGCAAATAAATAAATTTGACTTTGAATTTGAATCACCTGAATTTTCTTGCCTAGCGTAGTCTGGAGATGGAGTCTGGAGTAAATAAGCTGTTAGTTCCGTTCATTGTCAAAAGATGGCGTGCGTCTAAATTAAGGTAATAGTTACCCTTTATGACTTCCCCTAATCGTCAATCGATGACACAGGGCGTCTCAATTTAGTTCCGTAACAGTACTCTTAATTTGTGTCATTGTCTTTATATTTGTGAAACTGTCTTTCTTATGTTTTTAATAGTTTTAGGTCTGTAACCTGAATACATTATACAATTTATATAAACCACTCAAGTATTTACAATTTTATGTAAATACTTGAGTGGTTTACACAAATTGTATAATATATTACGGTAACTTAATCAATAATGTAGTAAAATTGTCACTACAAAAAGCACTTTACAAGATTATTTAATACAATTTATGGCCTCCTCGTAATTAAAAGCCTCGGGGTAATGAATAACATTATTCTTAAGTTATTCTTGACATAGAACTTGGTGTGATATAAAATACTGTTTAAAAATTAAATGTATTATGAATTCCATGCAGAGTGTTAATAAGAATAAAAACTATCACGTGGATATAATGTTAAATAACTCTGTAGACAAAGATGTTCAATCATTGCTTCTGCCCCTGAACATAATGCAAACCATATGTCTTTGCCCAAAGTACTGGATTAAAGATAACTTCATTTATACAAATGGTCGCTTGTCCAATATAATAATATTTTGCGGGACAGTTTTTTTCATTATGATGTACTTAATGCGTGTGATTATAACTTTTTCTGATATAGTTATCAGAAATTATCTACCATCCATCTACATTATTGCTTGTTATGATTTATGTTTATATTTCATCGGGTATTGTTTAAATTTCTTTCTGAGTACTGTCCAAGTAGAAAATAACGTAAATTTTATATTGATCATTCAAAGTGCTCATAGATTTATTAATAACAAAAAATATCTACAGATTTTGACACTAGGAAATTGGGTATTCGTTTTATTTATTTTTAGCTTATACATAATTGAAATGTTTTTCTTCGCTTATTGGTCACTTGCGCCTAAACATTTTATACTGATTAGATTAATTTTGATGTGTTTTGATGCCAACATCATTTACGTCATACGATGCATGACATTGTTAAAAGATATGGTTAATCTATGGAGCCAAGAAATGTTAGACCCACGGTTAATAAGAGACATGGATGAGAAACAGTACTGCAAAGCAATGTTTCAGTGCTATTCCGATATTCTGAGTTCCTTCAATAATTTAAAATTGACTTTCAAGTACATCGTAAGTAACTAGTATTTAAACACTATCGTGTGCATCATGTATCAAAACGTTTAATTCCTCTTTAGAGAACGCAGAATCGTTTTGTTTACTTACTTAGTTTATTTTTGAATATTTTGTTTACTTTTTATATTACGTCCTTTTTCTGCTTTGTTTGTCAATAGATTTATTTTTTTTTCTTTATTTAGTAGCTATTGATGACCTTAAGAGTTGTCAATAAAAATAATTGGAAATAGTTAAGTATTTTTAAGGTTCCATTCCTCAAAAGGAAAAAATGAAGCCTTAATAGTCATCTGTCTGTCTGTCTAGACCCGGAACCCATGGAGGCATTGATTTAATTTCGCACTCTGGGTAACCACTGATATTAAATAAATGTGTAAATGATTGAGTGATATTCACGTTTATGTACATAATTTATTATGTTACATGAGTAACATGAATATCGTTTCGGAAATGCTTAGATTGTATATTTAAAATGCACCTACTACAATGTTGAGCGACGCGTAGGGAATGACCGCGGTGGTAATGTTCTATGCACCGATCGTACCCAATATTTAAATAAATAAAAGTGTAATTTTTCAGGTTCTCTTCTCCACTGTTGAATTTTTTTCACATGCGTTGTTTTACTTACAAATGGTGATTGAAATAATAATAGTATTTCGAAAATCTGATCAAGTAAGTATTTTATAAAGTTTATAATTATGACTCACTACTGTTAACTTAAAAGATATTAGATAATAAAAAAAATAGATAATAATATAAACAAGGTATAACATAAATTTAATTTAAAAGCCGAGTTAAAACATGATTAAATGGATTAAGCTATGAGGAAACTGAAACCTTAGGAAGCGGCCTGCGGGCGGAGAACTTTTGGGGAAGTCTTAGTCCGAACATATACAGGCCCGAGAGGCAGCGCGCAGTGTTTCGCGCGCGGTCTCAGAGGAGTGCGGCCGACGGGACGGTCTAGGGTAAGACGGGTCAATGCCTGTCACGGTTTGCAGAAGAGGGCAATAGCGTTTCTCACTCTCCCGATCGCAGACAAGTAGCGGAACACTGGGGTGGTTATTAGTCGGTAAGAATCCGACAGATCCCTTCGCCTCCCCAAGGGCGGAGAACATGCATGTAGTTGTTCCATACACACTCCTTCATCCATCCACACACCCATACCACACCCACACTAACACACACACATAGGCACACACGTAACCAAACATATGTCACTTACAACCACAAACATATCACATTCCAATAGACATATCAATGTTTAAATACAAAACAACTTTAACTAACTAATACAAATATTTTAAATTTAAATATCCGATCCATATATATATGTAAATATTCATATTTCATCTATCGGAAATAATTAAAAAAAGTTAAAAAAAAAATTGGTTGTCTGTAAATTCGGTTTACGGACGATAATTTTACGTAACAACGTCATAAGAAAACAAGCCACAAGCAACGTCACAAGCCGAACGCTTAGGCCGATCGTGCCTCTCTATCGCTTGTTCTGCGCTCTCACTTTCACGCTCGGCTCTGGCGGAACGTGACAATGAGTTATGCTTTTTCGTGCGTGCAGCGGGCGTTCATCGATTTATAAGACGTTATCACGTCAAAAAATTTACCCTACGAACGAAGAAAGGAACTCTAAGCAAAGCGAATTATAATATTAAAAAATAAACTTGTTAGCCTATTTAAACTGTTACACTAATGTAAAATCTAGGTAAATCGTTTTGAGTAAGTGCAAAGCAAACAAAAAAAAAAAAAAAAAAAAATTAATGTAATAATTAATAGTTACTTACTGACGTTACAAACTAAACAAACACAAATGTTAAACCTAAAGTCGGGCGATGTCTGCTACCAACAATTTTTTAATTATGCTCTTATGGCAGGAAACAAACAATCACTGCTCATAAGATCTGGAGGTTTCTCGAAGTAATGAGTCTGATAAGGCAAGAGTGCGCTACAAAAAACCAGAAATAGTCGAAGTAGCAGAAGGCTCTCAACAATAACAAAAATAATACTTAAAACTCTTACCTACCTAACTTACTTAATCACTACATCACTACATATTAGAAAACAAAGTCCCCTAAAAGTATTTTTGTGCGCTTACATTGCAAACGCTGGCTGAACCCTACGAGATAGAGCAAATTAATGTACTACGGAATTGTATATGTTAAAAAGATAGATAAAACAGTCCACGATGGTATATGTTTATCTCCTAAGGATAACCCACAGTAACCATTTTTATCTTTTACATATTACAAAAAAATTATGGGTTATTTATCAAACTATTTTAAACAATACAGTATAATTCCTTGTCCAATTAAATTCATTAGATACATTATGCATTTCATGTAGATTAAAATTGCCCTTTACAGCATATCATTAAAATGAATATCTTAGAAGATATCAGTGATTAAAAAAGCGGGGGCGGAGCGGCTGACGGGGCGAGCCGATTTTGATTATTCTTTTTTTGTTAGATAGGGTATATACCTCAAGGGTGGTGCTATGTCAAGGAAGTCAGGATCTGATGATGGGATCCTGATAAAATTGAGAGAAACCCTCGAAAATTGTAGGAACAAATAGTGTTTCTGTTTACTTTTCATTACTTTATGAGGTATTTGCGTTTAGAAATCATCACATCATGTAGCCGAGCTAATGACGAAAAAAAATCATAAAATAAAAATCTTTTTAACAAAAAATTAAACCTACGAAAAGAACTAAAAAGCAAAAAATAAATAAACCTTTAAGTCTTAAGTATTGAGCTTATTTACTTACACTATCAAATTTTATATAAACTTATTTTTAGTCGGTGCCAAATAATAAAATGATTAATTACCTACATAGAGCCATGTCCATTTCTAGGTAGGTACATATAAAATTTAGAAAATTAATCAGTTTGTTGTTTGGCTTCGACTCAAAATTTGATAGTTTATGTAAATAAGCTCAATACTTAAGACTTAAAATATTTATTTATTTTTTGATTTTTAGTTTTTCGTCGGTTTAATTTATTGTTAAAAAGATTTTTATTTTACCTTTTTTATCTATTTAGGTTAATTTATCTATTTAACTACTTAGGCAAGATTGATGTTAAAGAAATAAATTATTACTTATACGTTACATAAGGTTTGTGAGTTTCTTTTGTTGATTTTTTTTAATAGTAAGTAAGTAAGTAGTACGAACTAAGATAATTTTTCACTAAATAGTATTTTTTTTAATTATCATAATTCTAAGGTTATTTGAGTTCAAAAAAGAACAGTATCTTTTATTATTGATGATCGTTTATTTTTTTTCTGTACAGAAAGTAAAAGGTATTTTAGTCATATCTGGAAGACGTCGTACTTCAAACATAGATCGTAGCACAAGGAATTATTGCGTTTAGTTAAAGATAGAGAATCGTCAGAAGAGCGTGAAGCTAGCTTTAGCCAGGAACGGGATAGACGTAGAGTTCAGAGAACCAGAGAATCGCCCGCACAGGCTAAATTATGGGAAAATAAAGTAAATTCTGCCATGAATTAGTGATAAGAACGAATGGAAATTATTTTTCCTTGATGCTCCAGGAGGCGCAGGGAAATCGTTTTTCATAAATTTGCTTCCAGTCAAAGTCAGATCTACTGGTAAAATAGCATTAGCCGTCGCATCATCCGGCATTGCAGCTACACTTTTAGGAGGCCGAACGGCACACGCGATATTTAAACTCCCACTAAAGATTGCTACTGATTATACTAACAGTGTCTGTAGCTTTTCTAAATAAAGCAGTACGGGAAAATTTATGCGTGATTGCTCACAAATAGTTTGGGACGAAGCCATCATGTCGAACAAGACTAAAAGCATTGGAGAGAACAATGTGCGATTTGCGCAGCAAAAACTCACCAATGGGTGGATTTTGTTCTCAGGTGACTT
The DNA here is from genome assembly GCA_963859945.1 of Euplagia quadripunctaria. Lineage (NCBI taxonomy): Eukaryota > Metazoa > Arthropoda > Insecta > Lepidoptera > Erebidae > Euplagia > Euplagia quadripunctaria. The sequence goes on from OY982581.1 coordinate 15,096,023, forward strand.
TCGTCAAATTCTACCAGTTGTGACTACAGGTACACGTGCTGATGAAATAAATGCTTCATTAAAAAGATCTTACCTCTGGCCACACGTTAATAAATTAGAACTTAAAATAAACATGCGAGTTTCGTTGTCTTCACGTGAGAATAGGCTTTTTTCAGAGATCTTGCTCAAAGTTGGCAATGGAGATCTAACACAAAATAATGGAAGGGTTAACCTAGAGAATCAAAACCTTTGTGTTTTAATAAATAACATTCAAGAGTTAGTCAATAGTAACTATCCCGACATTGATAACATAAGTTGTAAGACTATATCTTGTTTCAAAGAAAGAGCGATTCTGTCACCTACTAACGAACAGGTAGATTAGGTGAATAACTTGATTCTTTCAAAGATTGATGCACCGACGAAAATATACTACTCAGTCGAAACTGTACTTGATTTTGAAAAGGCTGTTCATTTTCCCACAGAATTTCTTAATTCTTTGAACCCGTCTGGACTCTCTCCACATAAACTGGTGTTGGAAGTAGGTTGTCATGTTATTTTATTAAGGAACCTTAATCCGCCTAAATTATGTAACGGTACGCGATTGCTGATAAAGTCTCTTAAAACTTTTTTATTAGAGTGCACAATACTTACCGGATGTGGGTCTGGAGAAGATGTTTTAAGTCCCAGGATTCCTCTAATACCATCGGATTTACCGTTCTTTTGCAATGACCATTAATAAATTACAGGGTCAAACATTCAACGTTGCAGGCTTAGACTTGAGTGTTGAGTGTTTCTCACGTGGCCGGTTATATGTCGCGGTTTCGAGAGTAACCTCTGAAGAAAACATGTTTGTACTGTCTCTTGAAAATACAGCTGTAAATATTGTTTATAAAGATATCCTGTAGCATAGACTAATCATAATCACAATATTATTAATCACTCCACACTGCTCCACATTAGTATCTACATTGCACCCGTGCGAAGCCGGGGCGGGTCGCTAGTATGTAATACAATAACATATTTTACCTATTAATAAATTGTTATTCATATTTGTACAACAATATTTTATTGGGTTTAAAAAATACTTAGAGGACTTAAGAACCTCCTCTGTTTTTTCTTCGGTTAAAAAGTGCATTGCAACTAATGCCTGCGACTTCGTTAGCGTTTAAATTCAAATTTTTCCTAAGGGATCCGTACATTTTTCCGGGATAAAAGGTAGCCTATGTCCTTCCCCAGGATATATCTTCTTGTCAAATTTCATTACGATCCGTTCGGCCGTTTAGTCGTGAAAAGTTAATTAACTAACAAACAAACAGAGTTACTTTCGAATTTATAATATTAGTAAGTTATTATTATTATTCTTATAATTATCTTCTATTTGCAGTCAATGGTCTTCCACTCATTTGTGGTACTGTTCTTATGGCTAATGAAAATCTTAACGGTTCATTTCATATTATGCATCTCTTGTGAGAAATTCTACATAGCTTTGAGAAACAGTCAAAGTTCCTGCTCGCTCATTGCTAAATCAAACAGTACAGGTACTTAAATTTGTTTAAAGAGAATGAGAATGAATGAATGAGAATTAATTTATTTTTGTGAAGGCACTTTTACACGTCATTTGTTCTGGCAAAACTCGATGGTGCCAACGTTTCCTATAACTAGTTTAATTAATACAATTATGTTATGCCGCGTTCACCGCAGTGTAAATTGCAATTTGAAATACAAATAAAACTGTTAGCAAAGAATAGCACTTCCGCGAATAGTATAGGTACAGAAAGGTGTTGTCATAATTTAGAGTTGTATAGTACACACACTTATGTAAAAAGCTAACTATTTTAGAATAAATCATCACTTTTTAATAAAGAAAACTTAATTTGATATCCACGAGTGAATTCAGAATATTAATAATACTAAATAACAAGTGTGATTCAATCATTTTACTGTCAATAATGTTAGGTTTATGTTATTAAAATAAAACTAATTACAGGTGAAAAACGGAAGCTCTCCAAGAACATACAGCGCGTGTATCGCTCGTCGTTCAAGGAGATGACCGCATGTGGCTTGTTCTCAATCGATGCTGCTCTACCGTTGTCTGTGATGAGTCTACTCACTAACTATACTGTCGTTCTCCTTCAATTTGCTCTTCTGTATACAACCCTTATTTAATGATGATGTTGTGAAACTACTAGTGCGTGTTCAGATGTGACTTAATCACTCTTCCTTATTAGTAAATTGTGTTAGTATTTATAGTATAATATTAATCGTGTGTGAGTTAACATCGATACACACATGGAAACGGAGATTTAGTTGGCTATGTTAAAATATTATAAGTAAATAACTAATAAGGAAACTACTTTTTTTCTATTTATTTTGGCACAAACAGTCATAACAGCACATATTACATATACATAGTATTAAACTTTAAGTGACAGACAATGGTCTCGATTCTATTGTACACTCGACTAAACTAAAACCTGACTTAATTTCTTCATATGAAATCAACCTTGTCTTCTTCGTAACAAGGTCTATTTGTTACTGGCATCTATTTCTCAGCGCCACTAAAATTCACTAAAACCTGTCAACATATACTCAACTTTATTTCCACGCAGCGAGAGTCCCCATTTATTCAAATTTCGTATAATTGCCGTATGAAAACTTGTTCAAAACGAACTAAGATGACGTTGTTTTAATCGACACCTACGAAGACGCTTAATAAAAACACAGAGCAAAAGAGATGGCATTCAACGGATAGCGGCTCTCGCTACGTGGTATTAAAGTTTATTTAAGCGTGTCAGACTTTAGTCGACAAACAAATTGCTTATTTCGATAGCGACATATGTTACCTACTTGTTTAAATTTGAAATAAGACCTTGTTTCAAAGTGCACAAGGATTACATTTTGTATGAAGAAAATTTAGTCAATTATAGTCAAGAGAGTAATACAACAGAATTGACACCAATGAGTGCCGAAAGTAAAACAATCATTACATTTTCGTAAGGCGTGTTGAATTAGGTTTACATTGGTAGGGAATACAGTACTAAAATTGTGAAAAACATTTGAAATAATAACTATTAACACTAAAATTGTGGGCATCTTTAGTAAAGCAATTAAAATTATAATGTAAAATACTTTATCTCTTCTCCTGTAAATATATAAGAAAACTAAATGATACAGTACAGGACTTACAGTTAATTATTTTTACTTTGATTTAGATTTGAAATAACGGTTTTCTTAAATGTATGTATGAATTTGAATGAATTTGGGAATAATTGAAGGTCAGCAAAATTCTTATTATAATTGGTTAGGCAGCGAGCGAAACAGTTATTTCGACAATAGTTTTTGCAAGGACGATGTAGTGCAAATATATTAATGTAACGCGAGAGGCGTGCGGGCAGTCGCGCTTTAACAGTAAAATTCATTTTAGAAGTAATTATTTCTGAATCAATACAGTTGTTTAAAATTTTGAATAAAAAAGTGAGGTCAAATAATGTGCGACGATCCTCGAGGGAGAGAAGTTTATAATGAAGTAGAGAGTCTTTATACGAGTCGAATGTTGTGTAGTGAGTCTTTATACGAGTCGAATATTGTACGGTAATTTAAGATCTCAATAAAAAAATTCTGGACTTTTTCTAACCGATCTTTGTGTTCTTTGTAAAACGGGTTCCAAACTATACAACTAAAGTCTAAAATGGGCCTAACAAAACTGAAATAAAGAGTTACTAAGGTGTTCAGGTGCCTGACGTTTTAATTACTATGCTTAGCTATGGCAACGGTACGACAAGATGTTACTGCAAACAACTTGTCCTTTCTGCTGCTTTTTTTTTGAAGTGAAACTTATTTAAAATCGTTGTGATTTGAAATTCGTTGAAACGAAAAACTCACACTAAAAAGAGACAAACAAGACAAACATTCATAAATAGGATTTAGCCTGTGTGTTCAGGTGCCTGACGTTTTAATTACCGCAATGGAAACGATATGTTAAATGATGCATGTCTTCGTGGTCATCGATATATCGTCGGTAGCTTTAAGTTTAGTTTTATAATTGTCACCTTGTATGGATTTTGAGCTTTACAACGACATTACAAGTTCAGTTCACATCTCTGCCGTTTTATTTGCGAAATCCGAGTTAATCACCCACATAAGGTTATACTTTTCTTAAAAGGTTTAGTGATCCTATTGATGAAACCCAAGCTCAAGCTCCTAAAGGCTCTTTGAGTGATAAAATCATAATGAGGTTTAAATGTTAATTGGCTATCCATCCAGATGCTTAGATCTCTTATAGTGCTAACTCTACCTACAGATTCGTCATTAAGATAATAATAGTAAGTAATGGGAGATTTTTTCCGTGTATAACTGATAATGTGGCATTTATTGGGATTAAGGTATAATTGGTTGTCGTGACAGTATTCAACTAAAAAGTCTAAGTCTTTTTGTAGCTTTGTACAATCAGTGGTGCAGGTAATTAGTCTAAACAATTTCATGTCGTCAGCGTAAAGTAGCTGACTCGTATTACTTAAAACTGTACTAATGTCATTAATATATAGGGAAAAGAGTACAGGCCCAAGGTGAGAGCCTTGGGGTACGCAAGAAGTTATTGGCAGAAACGTGGAGCAGTGTCCCTTGCCACAAACCGCTTGACTTCTATTACGAATATATGAATCCACCCTTCTGAGGAGATTACCATGTACACCGACCTTCCCAAGTTTTTCTATTAGTTGATTATGATTTATTATATCAAACGCTTTAGAGAAATCTGTATATACGACATCCACCTGTGTATTTTTATCCATGGCAGTTAATAGGTAGTCAACAAAGGTGACCATGTTTGTATCAAGGCTACGACGTTTGAAAAAACCGTGCTGATTAATAGAAATCATATTTTTAATTTCATAAGAGAGTTGGGAGGTTATTATTTTCTCGAGTATTTTGCCGAGAATGCATATAATTTTGAAATGGGTCTATATTCAGGAACTAAATCATGGCGACTGTTTTTGGGTATAGGTGTAATAAGAGCTTTTTTCCATATGTGTGGGAACACGCCCGTGTTAGTAGATAAGCGGAATATTAAAGACACATTTAGAGATAAGAATTGACGGTATACCTACTGAACCAGCACCTTTGTGAAGATTGACATTTTTAAGTTCTTTGAATACGATATGTTCATCTAAATTACTTGTTATTAGGGTCGTTGTTATTGAGGTGACATCATTGTTATATAAAAACCTTAGCTACATAATCAACACCAAAAAACGTCCTCACCAAATGAGCACCCACCGAGCTGTTTGGGTGTGCTTTTGTTATAGTAGGGTTTGATCACTTTAACAGTCAACACGCCACAGTGTTTATTTAAAATTGCAAAAATCACACGTAAAGGATGCTAAACAAGGACGGAGTTTAATATTTTCGGTAACCTAAAATGTAATCGTCATCACTGTATTATATTACTAATTATTACATCTAAAAGACATCATAATTTTTTTTTAGGTAAGTTCGCAATTAACAGCGGAAATATAACTCACCATGTATGGGAGAGCCATGCTTCGGCACGTATGGGCCGGGTCGACTCCGCTCGTTACCACGGCCTCACAGAAAACCGGTGGTGAAACAATTCTTGCATTGTATTTCGCCGCGTGAGTGAGGTTACCGGAGGCCCTAACCCTTCCCTCTCCCTTATTCCCGTCTCCCCCTCTTCTCCTAATCCCACCTTAAAGGGCGGCAACGCACTTGTGACTCTCGAGTTTCAGGTGCCCATGGGCGGCGGTAGTCATTTACCATCAGGTGACCCGTCTGCTCGTTTGCCCCCTATACCATAAAAAAAAAGCTAAATTCAATAAACACTTAGATGTGATCACTTAATTTGTTGGGGTATACGTCGACTCTGTTCAACATTTAATGGACAGGCTGTTAGTCTTTTAAAAAATATATATTTTTCATTAATTTATAAAGATAATCATCGTTATTATTATTCATATTATATATATTATTTAACGCATTGTAATATTTTATTAATTTAGTTTTGATTATAGTCAATCTAAGGGGTGCTGATAGTAAGATGTATAAATCGTACTCAAAACCGGCCTCGAGAGCAATCTTAGCTGATAATAACTTGATCTTGAAATCAAGAATTTAAGTTGTGGCTGTTTTGAATGATTTATTGACGAAGCGTGTATTTAATGGAATTTCGTTGTAGAAATTGCAATAAAACGTTCAAGTATCGGGCAAAAATAAAATATGCATGTATTTGATAATATACTTGACAAGAAATATTTTATTATAAGCTCAATTTATTTCAAAAGAATTGGTAATATCTAGTTGTTTCTGAGTTATTGCAAAGTAAGCTAAGTTTTTTTCTTAGATGTTATATGTGACTGTGTATCTAGATTTTACTTTCAATAGAAAGGCTAGTCATACCTGCTTAAAAAATATAATATGATGATTACATCCAGTTACTTACTTTTTTATTGTCGTTGAACGAGTGAATATAAATGTGTAAATGTTAATTTATATTTTATTTCTAATTCTAAGCCTATTTACGGATAAAAGTACAAATAAACAAGTGTTCATAAACAGAAAGACAGAAAATTATTTTTAATTATTTATTAGTAAAACTATGTTGTCACTGAAGGCATTGGTAATTATCGATTACGTCTGTAAGTACCCTGTCATTCTTGTCAAATCAGACCTGATGTTTCTGGACTTTCAGACCGAGAGTATCCTTGGCAGTGTTTAAAATTTGAGAGTACAGGGAAGGGCATTAACCTCACCATCCTTCTCTTTTAGGGGCAAGGCAGTAGTCTAGCACTCAACTTCTCCCTGTATTTCGATATTAAGACTTTTTGGTTTTCTCCTCTCCGATCTGCAGAGACGTTGAATACGGTGACGAAGCTTGATTATAACAAGCCGGTCATCAGTACAGCAGTTAGCACCACCCATGACATGGGTGACTTGGACTTGAGACAGGTGTTTTTCTCGCACGATAGCGTAGTCTATAGGTATAGACTACGCTATATATACGATAGGTCTATATAAGGTGCACATGCTTCGATCTGGGGTGCATCCACGTTGCCATGTGCTTAGCAGGCAGTATAAATATAGTGTTTATGATGAGCAAGTTAAATTGAACACAAAAACTTAGCAACAAATGTCTACTGCTATTCATATTCCCAACACCGTGCCTGCCAAGGACGTTAGGCAAGGCTTCATGGTCTCATCCGAACCTACCATTGAAGGTACCCAATAAAATAATTTGTTTCCTAGAGCGTATATTAAGAATACACCGTGCCAACTCCTCGTAAAACTGGTCCTTAATTCCATCAGACTTGTCTAGCGTTGGAGCATAGACACTGATAACATTAAGGTAGTTGTTATGGTCCATATATAGGCACAAGGTGGTAATGCGGTCACAAATTTGAATAGGACATTCTTCTAGGTTATTTGCAAGGTAATTCTTAATTGCAAAGCCCACACTCGACCTTCATGGTTGGAAGAGAGCCCTTTCCAGAAAAAGTATACGAACCTCCGTGTTCTACCAGCTCCCCCTCTTCGGCAACATGTGTATCACTGAGTGCAGCCACCGCCACGTTATAACGAAGAAACTCCTGGACTACAATGACAGTTTTAACATTCGGGGCAGGCTTACGCTTCGTGATCAAGAAGTGTTCGCACATTCTATGCACCAAAAGCCAATGAAGTGGATTTTTTGCTTCGTCTCTTGTAACGTTGACCGCGAATTAGATATGCGGAGGCAGCCGCGAATACTACTCTCCTTTTTTGGGTAGGGTGAGCATTTGTCGAGAGCACCCTGGCTGAGCAGGGAAAGCAGTGCCTCCCTAAATAGAGCTGCTTTGTCGATCCAGGTCCTGTCGAGACACTGGTGCACACGTCCATCTTTTCCTTCCATGAACCAGCGTTGTAGAGGACCACTACGGCTGAGAAGAAAATCAGATAGGGTGTCTAGCCGATAGTAACTCACGCTATCAATTATCGCCCTTTACCATCCAATATTGCTTTGCTGTCCCGCCTAGTCCGGTGAGCTCGTAGCAAATATGCGTTGCACCGCGTTTTTAACCGGGTCAGACTTGGTTTTATAAGCAAGAAGGTTCCGCAGACATTTGTATCTTTTTTGGTCCGACCTCTCACCTTAGTCCTTTGAGGCATGAGTAGCTCTACCAATATAGCCCTAGCGCTCGTTTCGCTAGCCCGGCAAAAACCCCACTACAACGACACCGTAGATACAATGGGGAGTAGTAGTAGAGCGAAATACAACTTCATGAAAATGACCGAGATCAATAGCATAAATGAAGTCCGGATCTACACGGACGGTTACAAAATAGGGTTAGGGACTGGAGCCGGAGTATTCTCAATTTTCATTCACAAGACCTAAACATTAACATATCACTGGCGTTGGGCCAACACACTTCTGCATTTCAATGTAAATGTGTTGCAATAACCTACGCCGCCATATCAAGAGGCTAAGCCACTAGAATTGAAAAGATATTAATGTACAGTCACGGGCATTGAAATATATACATAGACAGAATTTTAAATAAATGGTTACTCAAAAAGTTTCAAAAACAAATAATCACTATAACCACTCATACTATATAACCATCACAGTACGTCACAATAAAGTGCACATTTTTGGCATTAATATTTACACAAATAGTTTTCAGATATTTGATGATCAGGTATTACATCTAGATACATAAAAAATTATCATGCTCATTATACAATTATTTGTCCTGGGTAGTTATCCCACCCACGACCTCTGATTTAGCAGTCAGAATCAATAACCACTACACCAACAGGCCCTTCAATAGTAAAAAGATATGTATGATGATTCCGGCGAAGGCTATATTAGGCTTTTATGACATTCCAATTCTTGAGTTACAGTTATATTCCACATCACGCTATGACCCTCAGAAGCTAAGCAGTGACCATGTAGGTAAATAAGACTGGAGGGAATTTTGTTATTAAGTAAACTTTAAAGCAAGAGAAAGAGATTTGACAACTAATTTGTTGATAGCTGATCTAAAAAAAAAGTAATTTTTTATCTCCATCCAAAGATTTTGCTGGAAGAGGTTTGTATGTGATTAGTCGCTGTTTGTACTCTGTCTTAAACAATTTTTTGTTAACTTTAAATCAATAGGCCACTATTTTTAAAGATTCTGTTAATATTTTCAATAAGTGTAAAACCTTTCAAAGAAAATGACAAATGAAAGCGTGAATAATTTATCAATTGGTTTTCGTAAATATAATTATACTTTATTCAAATTGTTATTACATTAACATGGTATCTATTTTAAATTTCATTGTAATTTTATTTTCATTTCATCACGAAGTGTCGTTTCATATTTTTTAACAAAAACCTTAAATTATGATACCAGTGGAAACTATATTAGATAACTATTTAAAAGACGATATCGTCAGAAACTTTTACCCCATGAACTTTATTTTATCTGTTTTATTCTCAGCCAAATATGCCATTCGAGACAATTTTATTACTCCAACAGGACACCAATATAACCTAACAGCGTTCTTCGTTTTGGTATTAGTAATCTTACTAAAAAGTTATATCAATATTTTTGAACATTACGGTATAACTGCAAATCAAAATAGCCGATTCATTCGAACTGTTTATATATTCCATTATATTTGGTTTTGTGTTAGCCTTACTATATTTTTTTAATAACTTCACACGCCTCACACACGGCCGTCTGATCCCAAACTAGACAGAGCCTGTACTATGGTAACCAGACTGCTGATAAACATACTTATATATTTCTAAATACACACATATTATAGATAAATGACACCCAGACACAGAACAAATGATCATGCTCATCACACAATTATTTGTCCTGGCTGGGAATCGAACCCACGATCTCTGGCTTAGTAGTCAGGGTCACTAACCACTAGACCAACAGGCCAGTCGATATATAATGTAACTAAATCTCACACCAATATTTTACTTGTGTTGAAAGTACAGAAAATCAATGACAGTGTATTTAGAAGTAGGAATATGGACCGAACTGGAATTTGGAACTTGATTCTTTCAATAGTCGTCTTTACTTCTGTATTCCTTTTGCTGATCATGTACTTCATGGCTAATTTCATGGATACTTTCGCTAATATGATTTATATTAGTTTTGAAGTCAATTGCATTTATTCCATTCGTATAATTATTTTATTGAGAATCTATCTCAGTGATTGGAATAATTCCCTTTTAAAAATGAATGATGAAAATAAAAGTAACAAGTACTGTAAGAAAGTGTTTAAAAATGCTTTTCAATTATTGGTACGTTATTTCTAGTTTCTAATCTATCTAATTGAGTATTAACTTGTTTTTTTATTTGACAGACATTTATACAGACATTCTACTCTTTTATTTATCTACTAACTTACATCGAAATCTTACTAGAAATTAAGTTCCTGTTTGGTTTGAAAACTAGATTTGTACTTCATTTTATATTTCAGAATATTAACTATAGTGCAACAATCGTAACTATAATATGGACGGTGAAGGACTTATCGATACAAGCGATATTGTGTCTATCATGTGAGAAGTTTTATACAGGTGTAGAGGAGGCTACGACAACAAGCATTATCTGCATGACGAAGAGTAAATGTTCAGGTACAAATGTAATTATTCCTCTAACACTTTATAAAGTCATGGTGACTTTCAGATATATGTCAATATCTGTATTAATTTAATAAAGGTGAAGGGTTATTTTTTTTTTCATCGAACGCGCTAATCTCTGGAACGTCCAGGCGTTTAAGCGTAGCATTTTTGCATTGCATGGTCCATATTTTAAAGGTATACTAATAAAGTTGTAAAATTTAAATATCTTTAAAATTCGTAAGTCTTCGTCTTCGTCGTCGATGATTGTCTAAATTCATTTTCAGCCTATTTGGTTGCCTATACGTCAGTGTCAGAGCTGTTTTATTTTTTACGGTTATTCACGATAACTATCGCTTCATATTCTATTCCTTGCTGCGATTGTAAAATTTCTTTCTTTTAAGCTTCTCTTTTCCTCTAGAGGGCTATCTGCACGACTTTGGTTTATCTTTTACTTATATTAGACTAGCTGATGCACGCGACTTCATTTACATGGATTTTTATGTGAAATCTATCTCACGGAACCGTACATTATTTTCTTTCTTTTAAAAGTTTTTGATCCATTTATAAAATAAGTTTTTTTTTTATATAAAAGACAACTCCCGCATTAGGAATTACTCCTGTGTCGCGGGGGACTTTACAAACATAGAAACAATGGTCACAAAGAACACCCAGACTCAGGTGGGAATCGAACCCACGACCTAGCATAGCGGTCAAGGGAACTAACCACTAGACCAACAGGCCAGTCAATTATTTAGTAATTAGTAATTTATATATAATTAGTAAGATAGTTCTATATTGGACCTTACTTTAGATTTACGTTTGAGTTACACATTTCACTTCACTTACGACGTTCGTTAAATGTTGTCCAGTACAATTTTTATCTAAAATAAATAGCTTTACACATGCTTATATCCTGCACTTGTCCAATTTTCCGGTCTTCCATCCATATCGAAAAACACAATTTCTTCACATCCAGTACTTGTGATATATGCAATTATATCGACGATATATACGATTGATAAATCCAATGAGCATTTATGATATGATCTTTAAATGCTTTTTTTTCCAGAGAGTTAGAAATGGCTATTCAAGAAAATCATACGGTATAATCGAGCATCATACAGCAAGATGACCGCATGTGGACTATTCGATGTAGATGTAGCTTCACTGTAGGGAGCCCTCGCCAATTACATTATAATACTGTTACAGTTTGCTTTATTGTGAGGCTTATTAATCAAGCAAATTTGGATGTAATTTGTCTTACTTTTGAATAAACAGATTTTTTTAAATAATGTTACTTTAGCATAGGACTACAAAGTCTATTCATTAGTCGATAAGAATGGCTAACCACAGTCTCTTGTAATTTGAAGCTACTACTACGATTATATTACGATAATATATTGGTAGACAAGTATACTTTGATTTAGCGAACCCTAATTCTATTCAACCTTTCCCAAACGTCAAGGTGTTTAGCATGTATTATTTAAGGGAGCGTTTAATTACGCGAGTCTTTAGAGAAGGAGAGGGTCGATCCAAATCTCAGCAAACCACATAATATTTTTTCGCACGATACTATAAAATGTCACTTTTGAGACCCTTCATGACTCCCTGTGGATTATAATAATTATTCTTCTTTGCTTTTTACTAAACTGAAAAACTACTGAAAAGATTTTCATGCGGTTTTCACTAATAGACTGAGTTATTTATGAGGAAGGTTTAGGTGTATAATTTGTTAAGATTTTATGTAAATTGATTGCTCGTGCCAAGCCGGGGCGGGTTACTAATGCACAATAAATCACGGTATATAATATATGTTCTCAAAATTAATTACCTACATATATTAACACGTACATACATACATATATTATAACAAGTTAATAACACATTTTTATCAAAAATAGTAAAATAAATCCAAAAATATAACACAACAATAACTCATTAAACATTTATACGTAAATTAGACTAATTCATAATAGGGATTGAAATGAGATAGGTATTATTAGAAAGGAGGATGCCCATTCATGGTTTCACTTTTAGACGTTCGCGTCATTATTTCAATTGATAAAAAAAATTTATTGATTTTAATGTGCCTTATCGACCCTAAATCTCTTCTATGGGGTTCTCTTGGGGTTTGAAATTAAATCTTACAAGGACTAAAACTTGAATCAATGACCGTTTCCATTTTAAGTTAAATTTTGCCATTATATAAAATAAACCATTAATGGTTGAATTCAAATAAACATAGTTTTAAAATAAAATGGTTAAATAATAATATACGTGATAATAATTCGTAACATTATTAAAAAAACTACCGTCACTGTCACAATATTTTTTCGTTGTTGTTATCGTACTTATCGTTGTTATTTTTACAGACAACAGATTCGGTTTAACAGTAAACAAAACTAAATGCCAAGTGATGTTCATAGGGAGCCCTAGGATGAAAAGCAGAATTAATAATAATACCATAACTAAAATCGTTTTTAATGACTCAGTTTTGACCATTAGTCCCTCGGTTAAGGATCTTGGTCTGCACATCGACTCAACCCTCAATTGGCAAACACAAGAATCAAACTTTAGCCAGAGAGTAACTTATACATTGCGATGCCTTTATTGACAAAAAAAAATTCTCCCAGTCAAGACAAAGACGATGCTTGTGCAGACTTTGGTTTTCCCAGTTATCGACTATAGTGATGTGTGCTATCTCGACTTGAATGCAGATCTGCTCAACAAACTAGATCGACTTATCAACAATTCCATTGGTTTCATATTCAACTTGCGTAAGTACCATTATGTTTCTATATTCTATATATCGTATCCAATTGTCAAGGCTACCTATAAGACAACGCCGCAGTTTGAGGGCGATTACTATGTTGTTCTCCCTTCTCTACTCGCCTACTTATATAACATCTTACTTTCAGTATCTCTGCTCTAACCATACCAAGAATCTCCGCTCTTCTGATAATCTTCTCCTTCTTTGTCCTTCTCACAATTCTAGTTTGGTTCATTCTTCCTAAACTGTCCAGGCTGTAAACCTTTGGAATGCGCTACTACAAGAAATCAGGATGTCCACTAACCGGTTCTTTTCTTAAGTTTAAAGTACGTAAGCTCTACAGAGATTTACTGGAACAGGAATCATTGGAATAATGCTTCACAAGTGTCTTTATTCTTTATTTGCATGTATGTATATATGTATGTTATTACTTTATGTATATGTAATATATTATATGTAGTACTTTATAATGAAGCTTATTTATGGAACCCATTCACTTAGTATTTTAATCTCATGACTTTTAAATACACACCTGCCACACACATCTCTGCATCACCCAAAGGTTGACTGGTAGAAAATGACTACGGCACTAAGTCCGCCTTATGTATATGTATTTGCAGGCAGTTTAAATAAATAAATAATTATTGCTGTATTGATACTCAAAACTTCTCTCATCTTAGAACAAAGTTTCAAAGATAGTTTCTAACATATAAATTTTGACTGAGGGAGGCAAACGTAGATAGTCAACATTATAATTTCATTATTTAAGAGCAGTAAGGTCGATTTTATTTGCTAAGAAGCTGTAATTAAAAAGAAAATCACACAAATTAAATATATTAGTATATTGACAACCGTAGAATATTTACCACTTTACAAAAATGTGTTACACAAAAGGTTCAGAACCTGTATTCCATACTTGGACAAGCCTGTATTTCGGGATACAGTGTTCTGTCGTGGAGTTGTGACAAAAAAAATGTTGAAATACCTATCCATACTTATTTTATTTTTTATGCTAGCCGTTCTCGCAGTTTCACCTGCGTTTATGGTCACTGCTCCGCTCCTATTGGTCGTAGCGTGATGTTATATAGCCTTCCTCGATAAATGGACTATCCAAGACTAAAATAATTTTTCAATTCTAACCAGTTGTTTCTGAGATTATATATAACATGTATATACGGTTGCAGCGGTTCGACATCGGATGGGTAACCAAAAAAAATGTTTTTTGAGTTGCTCTGAGCTGTAGGGTCGTTAATTTTACGGACGTTTACTCGTCAGCTGTTTCTTGCATTTTGGTTGAGTAGGAGGTGTTGAAGTTTGTAAGGATTGAAGTTTGGTAACCTTCGGCGACAGCAGTTTATTTTAACACCCAGAATAAAGCTAAATCGATTTTTTTTCAGACGCCTTAAATGGCTGCAACTGATTTGTCGAAATGATCTAGATTAATTCCTTTGTCTTCTCCTTGTCCATGTTTCCCAAAAGTATTTTTCATTAAATTTTTTATCGGAATGCGGATTTTTATACTATTAAATTTAACAATAAAGCTTGTTGTACGTCACACTCTAGGCGCAAATATTTTTCAGTTTCAAATTTATAAGTGATTTTTTTATTAAATCTCCTAATCAAAAAACACATGTATTTTATTGAACACTACTCATTTCGTTCACAAAGAAATTCATACTTTTTAATAAAAAATAAATTATTATATTTACAATCACAAAACTAGAAAGAAACTCAAGTAGGTAGATGAAATTATGGGCAGCCCTATCCCGTGTTTACGTACCGTCCGGCAGTAGGTAATTATTTCACGGACAGGGCCGAGTCACAATACTGTATATACATATACTGTGACGAAGCCATTGAAACTATGCCCTTTTTAATGTCATTAGATGCTTCAATTACATAATTAGAATATCTTGTAAAAATATCATTTTCTTCAATTAATTTATCATTTAATAATTTGACTGTTGTCCTTACACATGAGTAACTACCTAATATTACAAAGTACTCAATAATATTAGTACTAAAACTTAAAAGTAATAGATTACTTTTTAATAAATGACGATGGCTATGAAGAACGAAATGTTATAAGCTTCATAACCGAAGAAATATGTATTAGATGTGTAACTCGAGACTTAATCGGGATAATATTTATAAATTATAATACCCTTTTGTACCGAAGAAATATGTCTCGAAATACTGTAAAGTTGAGGAGTAAAATTATCTTAAATGAGAATATTGTTGACATTTTTCGTCCGTTTTACTACATTAATTCTATCACGTGTTCAAGAAAATTCAATATTCACTGTAACTGCGTGGAAGCCATTTCTGAAAAAAATATAATATGTTGTGTATTAATTTGCATTTTGCATTTGGCTTTGTTTTATATGACTGTACGAGACATCAGGTTTGTCTATGGGACAGAACCATACTTGATTGTATACTATACTATATACTTCGAATATTTCTTTGGATTCATCATTGTAACTACAGTAAATGTATATTAAAGTAAATCCAGCATTCGTTTGCTTGCTATGTTGGCATGGATTAATAACAATCTTGACGACCAAAAAGATCTCAAGTTTTTCCGAATATTATCACGTACATTATGTCTAATACCTACTGTGTATTATGTTATTTTTTTGTTTTTTAAACTTTATTTAGACGCCAATTGGACCTTTGCAAGAGCTTTTATTATATTTATGTCACTAACATTTGACTTAGAAGTTATACAATCCACTTTTGTAGTCCTCATGTTAAGTCGCAATGTTGCTAAATTGAATGAATATTTAACGAAAATCGAGTCTCAAAATGATGAAGACGATATAACTAAAGATAAAGCGTTTATGTTAAACAAAATCAATGGCGTAATAAAGATTATAATAGAAGCTTGGAACCTTATGAAGGAAAATAATGAACATATTGTAAGTAAAAAATAAAGCTTTTTATGCATATAGTTGAAATTAATTTACTGCACGAATGGCGCAATGGTTAAAGTGGTCGCCTCGCCGAGTGCAGTAGGTTCCATTTCAACACAGAACAAAAAAATTTATGATCTACACCAAATAGTTGTCTCGAGTCTGGGTGTCCTTTGTGTGCGTTGTTTCAAAGTTTGTAGTCCTCTGTGACACAGGAATCATAGTGCGGGAGTTGTCAAAAAAAAAAACAACTTCAAATAGTTTTTAGAAGTAAAACAGTAACCATTAATGCGCGAAGGCGAGGGAGTGAAGCGAGCGTGCCGCGGCAGCGGCCGCCGAGTACTTTTAGAAGTAAATATAAATTACCTCTTCCAGTAGGTATGAGACAATATAGAAACAATTTTTACTCCATTCAATCCAATTTTTACTTCATATATAATTTCTGCTATATTTTACGGATGGAGAGAATGAACTACATAATGTACTCAAATCTTCTTTCTTATAAACAGATATATATAATGTATATTTATGTTACATACAAACACACGATATAAATCATTATCTTATTATCTATGTAAATCATAAATACTTTAACGAATTCATTTTACAGATATTGTTTCATTTTGTGACATCATTCGTACAAACTATGTTTTATGTTCAAATCGCAATCATTTGGTCAGACTTGTTTTTTGTAAGTATCAACCTGTTGTTTTCTATTATTCTAAATTATTTTAAGTTGAATACTGTCTATAAATGTACCTCCTTTATATTACAATAATCTTATTTTTCCTTATGAATTATAGTAACTTTACACATTAAAAAAAACTTATTTCTTTCAGGACAGCAATTTGTTTGCCAGCCGCCTATTAAGTATCGTTTTCTGGCTGATGAAGGTATTCCTAGTTGAAATCAGTCTTTGCTTAGCATGTGAATTATTTTATTCAGAGTTAACAACAGCAAATGATATATTTTTATTGAAATCTCTTGAAGACAGTAAGTTTTGTAAAAAAAAGCAAAGCGATTTTTGTACTTTAAGGATTTCAAACACCTTATTCAAGTATTCTTCATTTTAGAAAAGTATACAACTATCTGGAAGAACTTCAAACGTCTAATAGGTGAAAACTTCCAGAAGCTGACCCCATGTGGTATTTTAACGATAGATATGACGCTATACATTCATTTTTGCCATCTGGTAGCAACATACACTATAGTGTTACTGCAATTTGCATTTCTGTGACTGAAAAATGTTGAAGATTTAAACATTTATCTATTAAAACACACCCTAATATTATTATAACTGATATAAAATACAAGTAAGTGTCTTCGGTGTTATACGTATAAGAAACAGTCAGTACAAGACTATAAGATGATACGGCCTCTTGTCTTTCAAATATATATAAACGACCACTGCACACTCTCTCTACCAAATACAAACATTTTTACTTACGCAGACGATACAGCTATCCTAGTCCCTGGATCAAATTGGCAGCTAGTCAAATACCCAAGTCATGCACTGACTAATCATAATCCTCCTAATTCTAAAGTCGTTCATAACAGTCTTCTTTGTCACAAAAATTAGTAATGCCTCACAAGATGTTACTTGGATTTGTTTAAAGAATTCAAAAAAGACGTTCTATGTTCGGCTGTATGTACTATATGTTTATTATGTATGTTCACCCATATTTACGTCAATTATGGACCGATTTCTCCCAAGATGGTTCCATTTTCACAAAGTCAGGATTCGATAATGGAATCAACCAGCTTTTGCCCGTGGCTCCACTCGCGTAAAAGTAATTGTCCCGTCCCTTGGAAACAGTACCTTCTTTCTCGATGAAAGATATCCTATGTCCCTCTCTGGAGCCCTGGCAACGTGTATGCAAAGTTTTATGATCATGGGTTAAATATTTAAGGTATTATATATAGTATATTAGTAGGATAAAGCCTACTGATTCAATCGACGTAATGTAGGCTATTCTCATTTTTCTCCAGCTGCAACAGAGGAGGTCAAACAATTTGTATTTTCCATCAAATCTAAGGCTACTTGGTTGTGACGACATTAGTCGACACATGGTAACTACTATTGTGGAACAGGTTTTACCCACTATTACTCACATTATTAATTATTCTCTCGACTCAAATGTTTTCCCATCCATATGGCGAAAAGCTTACATACGTCCATTGGCTAAAGTACCTAACCCCTCTCTCCCTAATCACTTTCGTCCTATTTCAATTCTTCCTTTCTCTCCAAAGTTCTAGACGCCTCCGTTCACAAGCAACTTTCTCGTTTCGTTCATCAGAATAATTTGCTTAGTACATACCAGTCAGGATTCCGACCTAGACATAATACAGGATCTGCGTTGCTAAAAGTGACTCTTGATATTAAGGCAGCTGTCGAGGAAGGTAAAATAACTGTACTTGTCCTAATCGAGTTTTCAAACGCCTTTAATACCGTGAATCACGACATTTTATTAACAATACTTTCTCACCTCATGATCTCCGATTATGCACTGGAATGGTTCTCGTCCTATGTTCGAGGATGCCAGCAGTCTGTCCGAACCGATGAGTCTTCATCGACGTGGCGTGATCTCGACTCTGGTGTTCCACAAGGTGGTATTCTTTCTCCTTTTCTCTTTTCGTTATTTGTAAACTTCATAACCCATGAACTCCAGTGTACATATCACTTATATGCAGATGATTTGCAGATCTACTCACATGCAAGAGTACATAATTTAGATGAAGCTATAGGTAGGATAAATCGCGACTTGAAGACTATAAAAACGGGTCCAACAAATCCAGTTTAACAGTAAACCCATCTAAATGCCAATTGATCTTTATAGGGAGCCCTAAAATGATAAGCAGAAATGATAATAATAACATAACTGAAATCATTTTTAATGACTCAGTTTTGCCCATTAGTCCCTCGGTTAAGGATCTTGGTCTGCACATCGACTCAACCCTCAATTGGCAAACACAGGTATCAAACGTTAGCCAGAGAGTAACTAATACATTGCGATGCCTTTATCGACAAAAAAAAATTCTCCCAGTCAAGACAAAGAAGATGCTTGTGCAGACTTTGGTTTTCCCAGTTATCGACTATAGTGATGTGTACTATCTCGACTTGAATGCAGATCTGCTCAACAAACTAGATCGACTTATCAACAATTGCGTTCGATTATACAGTCCTTGCCTTTACCACTGAGTTTCCTTATAACTCCTTAAGGATCTACACAATTTATTCTACATATGTATCTACTTTTCGTACCCAATTGTCATGGCAACCTATAAGACAACGCCGCAGTTTGAGGGCGCTGCCTATGTTGTTCTCCCTCCTCCACTCACCTACTTATATAACATCTTACTTGCAATATCTCAGCTCTAACCATGCCAGGAATCTCCGCTCTTCTATTTTCTACTTCTTTGTCCTTCTCACAATTCTATTATAATCCTTCGCTGTCCAGGCTGTAAAACTTTGGAATGCCCTATCACAAGAAATCAGGATGTCCATCAACCGGTTCTCTTTTAAGTTTAAAGTACGTAAGCTCTACAGAGATTTACTGGAACAGGAATCGTTGGAATAATGCTTCACAAGTGTCTTTATTCTTTATTTGTAAGCTTTGTAAGCTTATTTATGTACCCCATTACTTAGTATTTTTTACTCATGACTTTCAAATACACACCTACTTCACACATCTCTGCATCACCCAAAGGTCGACTGGTAGAAAATGACTACGGCATTAATTCCGCCTTATGTATATGTATTTGCAGGAAGTTTGAATAAATGAATAAATAATTATTGCTGTATTGATGCTCAAAACTTCTCTCATCTTAGAAAAAAAATTCAAAGATTGGCTCTAACATATAAAATTTTGACTGAACTAAAGGGAGGCAAACGTAAATAGTGAAAATTATAATTTCATTATTTAAAAGCATTAAGGTCGGTTTTATTTCATTAAAAAACTGTAATTAAAGAGACAATCACACAAATTAAATATATTATTATATTGACAACCGTAGAATATTTAACACTACAAAAATGCCTTACACAAAAGGTTCAGAACCTGTATTCTATACTAGGACAAGCCTGTATTTTGGGATACAGTGTTCCGTCGTGGAGTTGTGACACAAAAAAAATGTTGAAACGATTTATATCTATTTATACTTATTTTATTTTTGAAACAGCTGAACCAATTTTCATGAATTTTGGTTCATAGATAAACAAGACCTTGGAAAAAATCATAGGCTAATTATTGTGTGAAAGTGAAAAAAAATGTGTTGAAGGTGGCAAATAGATGATTAAATTTTGTATGGGAGACCAATCATTTGTCAAGTTTAGGGAAATAAAAATTCATCATATCCATGCTTTTTGGTAAGCAGGTAGCAGGTGTACATTTAGTGGAGTACTCAGCGTGGGCGCAGGGCTTTGACTCACTCACGATATAATCTTCGATGCGGGAAGTTTCTCGGGTTCTGTGAATGGTTCGAAGCTTTCGCCTCATTTTGCAAAGAGGTGATGTTGGCCAAAGAGGCGGCGGAAAGGGTCAAGGAAAGGACGAGTGCTTTCCGGTCTCGCAGAAGACGTACCATGCTCTGGGCTGGCTCCATCTCCCTGCAATGGGCAGGGTTACCCATCGTCGCGTTATCCTAGCAGAAACAGGCCCAAAACGGCGGCGCACCGTATTCTGAGCGCGCTTCTCTGAATCAGTATTTTATAGTTGCCTATGGAACAAAAGTATTTTATCCCGTAACTATATGTGGAGTGCTCAAGAGTATCAAACCCACAAAATGACTGGTCTGTTGGCCTAGTGGTTAGTGACCCTGACTGCTATGCCATAAGTCGTGGGTTCGATTCCCACCAGAGTCTGGGTGTTCTTTGTGTCCGTTATTTCTGTTTGTAAAGTCCCCCGCGACACAGGATTAATAATTCCTAATGCGGGAGTTGTCTTTAAAAAAAAACAACAAAAAAAAAATGTAAAGGCAAAAAATATTTTTACAAAAACGTACTGTTATGCATGCTGACCGAATTCGGTTTAAAAAAAAAGATTTAGTACGACCTTCAATAACTTTATTGAAAGAAATTATTACACTGATATAAGATTGGGTCCGAACCGAGGGGCATGGAGGTCTGAGGAGAACTGAGGTGCAGGTGTGGTTTAAGCCATGGGAATCTCTGAATAAGCTGACTGGGATGAATTAAAGGGCTAGGCAGGCAATTGTGTTAGGGTTGTCCGGCGTAACACCTCCCCGGCCAAGAGTAAACCTGAAGACATTTAATAAAAAAAATTGCAGAGTGGAATGTAAACAGTGGTTTTTATAAGAAAATGTTTACAATAACTGGGTAAATGCTATACGAGTAATATTAAGTGTTATTTAGTTTATAATGGAACTTCGTGTTTCAGAAACTGTTTTAAATCACTGATTAAGACAACTCAAAGTTATAGGAATGAAATAACTCACAGGATCATCAGGAACATTTGTAATAGGCTCGTAGAACTTTCTCGTATACACTTTACAGGAACGGGGTCCGACTTATTGGTTGAACTCGAAGGGTTGAAGCTTTTAAACACCAGAAGGTTATTATTCGGAAATATTTCGAAGTTTGATGTGATTCTCCGATCTTCTTTTACTTCACAGGCATTTCTCATAACAAGTCAGTGCGTAGTAATTAATATGTGAATACAAGGTAGGCCTTAGGTCAATTACTTTGAGACAGAGACAGACGAATTGTAGGTGATTTATGATGAAGGTCAGGCACAAATACAGTACAGTTTTCACTTCACAGGATTGTTGTTTCAGCAGTGAGAAGATGTTAGACAGTTTTTTAACTTTGCACTTATGTCTTTTTCACTCACAAGGTCACGAAGTTAGAGCACTAATTTCGGCGTATTTGAGCGGAAACGTTCCCGAGGGACTTTTCAAATCCCACCGCTGCCACCAAATGTTATGCGTGCTGACCGAATTCGTTTTTAAAAAAAAAGATTTAGGACGACCTTCAATAACTTTATTGAAAGAAATTATTACACTGATATAAGATTGGGTCCGAACCGAGGGGCATGGAGGTCTGAGGAAACTGAGGTGCAGGTGTGGTTTAAGCCATGGGAATCTCTCAATAAGCTGACTGGGATGAATTAAAGGTCTAGGCAGGCAAATGTGTTAGGGTTGTCCGGCGTAACAGTACGTTATAAAAGAGCGTACAAATGAATTAACCAAAAGATCGAGCAAAAAAATTACACTTAATGTCTACAATAAGTTGACGGATAACGCCAGTACTATCGCTAATGCGTTTAATGAATATTTTGTTTTTGTATTAGTTGTAGGCAGTCAGAGTTTAATAGAAGAAGAGATAGATATAGATGAGAATAGAAGTAGAAAATACCCTCCTGGCTGCCCTGTAATGACTTCTTGCGAAAATAGCATTTATTTAAGACCTGTCGATCCAAACGAAATAAAATCTATAATTAGACATTATTTAAAAAAACATAGCTTTGACAAAATTCCACCTAAACTTGTGAAATCTTGTTCAAACGAGTTGCCAATACCTCTGACTGTTTTAACTAACCAATCCCTACAAAAAGGAACACTAAAACCAATATTTTAAAAAAGGCCTCTATTATCCGCCTTTTCAAAAATATTCGAGACCTTCAAGATATGAACGACCATATGATAAAAATCTTTTTAACAAAAAATTAAACCGACGAAATAACTAAAAAGCAATAAATAAATAAACCTCTTAAATCTTGAGCTTATTTACATAAACTATAAAATTTTATAGTTTATGTAAATACGCTCAACAACCCGTCGCGCCACCGTCTCAGGCCCGCTTCTGCTGGGGTAACGGTTAGCCCAAACCGCTACCCCCAGATAAATATGTAATCTACATTTAAAATAATTATTTAATTTGATAATGAAATGTATGGAATAAATTATTTAATTTACTTTTAAATATCATTATAATATTATTATTTTTAATTCGTTAAATTATTATTAAGTGTACGTAAATGTTCAATTTTATTACTGATCAATGTTGAAAATAAATAATTTATTCTTTGTTCATAGCTAAAATAAATAAGAAATATGCTAGTAATATTAAATTTAATTTAATTAATATAATATTGATGTAAGCTTGAATATTGTGTAATGTAATTTATACGCAACTTTTGTTGTTATTGCCCGACAATTTCCGTGAGCGGTTATTTACGCTTGACACTTTAAGGTTCAAAATAAAAACCGAAATTTTATTTGTTATCTGAGTCTTGATTTTTGATAGATAGATAGATAGATAGATGAACTCTTTATTGTACACAAACAAATAGGTTACAATATTTTACTAATATCTACTTACTAGCTAATGTTATGTACAATTGGCGACCTTATCGCAATTTGCGATTGATATTTTTGATGTTTAAAGAACTATGTTCGGTATACTATTTAATGGCGATTTTGGGAGTACAGTAGACAATGTAAATGTTGTACCTCTCATTTATGTATTGATGACAGATAGAAAGGAACAAAGCTATATTTTGTTGTTTAACATGTTAAAATCGCATATACCGTTACCATTTAATTACCGGCATCTGATAGAAAGATATTAAACCAAACCATTTGCTAGTTCTGTTTTTCTTTATGCACCAACCAAGCACACCCAAAGTCACTTTTTTTCAGACGTACGAGTAAACTATAAATATTTATATTTATTTCATTACATTTTTCTTAAAGATCGACTGTCGATTCGCTAAAAATATTAATTTTAAAAACTATGCCCCTTTTAGTATCATTAAATACTTCAATTACACATTTAGAACATCTTGTAAAAATATCATTTGCTTCAATTAATTTATTATTTACTAATTTGACTGTTGTCCTTACAAATGAGTTAGTCCTAATATTACTAAGTACTCAATAATATTAGTAATAGTACTAGAGTAACAGTAATAGATTACTTTTTAATAAATGACGATGGCTATGAAGAATGGAATGTTATAAGCTTCATAACCGAAGAAATATATATTAGATGTGTAACTCGAGACTTAATCGGAATAATATTTATAAATTATAATACCCTTTTGTACCGAAGAAAGATGACTCTAAATACTGCAAAGTTGAGGAGTAAAATTATCTTAAATGAGAATATTGTTGACATTTTTCGTCCGTTTTACTACATTAATTCTATCACGTGTTCAAGGAAATTCAATATTCACTGTAACTGCGTGGAAGCCATTTCTAGAAAAAACATAATATGTTATGTATTAATTAATTGCTTGGTGATAGCTTTGTTTTACATGGCTATACGAGACATCAGGTTTATCTATGGGATAAACCCATACTTGATTATATTCAATGCTATATACTTCGAATATTTCTTTGAATTCATCATTGTAACCACAGTAAATTTATATAAAAGTAAATCCAGCATTCGTTTGCTTGCTATGTTGGCAAGGATTAATAACAATCTTGACGACCAAAAAGATCTCAAGTTTTTCCGAATATTATCACGTACATTATGTCTAACACCTATTGTGTATTATGTTATTTTTGTGTTTCTCAAAATATATTTAGACGCCAATTGGACCTTTGCAAGAGCTATTATTATATTTATGTCACTAATATTTGACTTAGAAGTTATACAATCCACTTTTATAGTCCTCATCTTAAGTCGTAATGTTGCTAAATTGAATGAATATTTAACGAAAATCGAGTTTCAAAATGATGAAGACGATATAACTAAAGATAAAGCGTTTATGTTAAACAAAATCAATGGCGTAATAAAGATTATAATAGAAGCTTGGGACCTTATGAAGGAAAATAATGAACATATTGTAAGTAGAAAATAAAGCTATTTATGAACATAGTTGACATGAATTTACTGCACGGATGGCGCAATGGATAGAGTAGTCTCCGAGTGTAGTAGGTTCGATTCCAACACGGTACAATAAAATATGTGATCTACACCAAATAGTTGTCCCGGGTCTGGGTGTTCTTTATATCCGTGGTTTCAATGTTTGTAGTCCTCCGTGACAAAGGAATTATGTGCGGGAGTTGTGGAACAAATAAACACTTCAAATAATTTTTAGAAGTAGGCATGAGACAAAATATAAACAATTTTTACTCCATTCAATCCAATCCAATCGTTACTTCATATATAATTTCTGCTATATTTTATGCATTGGGAAAATTGGAATGAACTACAAAATATACTCATATCTTTCTTATAAACAGACAAATATAATGTATATTTATGTTACATACAGACATGATATAAATAATTATCTTATTATCTATGTAAATCATGAATACTTCAACAATTTCATTTACAGATATTGTTTCATTTTGTGACAACATTAATACAAACTTTGTTTTATGTTCAAATCGCAATCATCGGGTCAGAGTTGTTTTTTGTAAGTATCAACCTGTTGTTTTCTATTATTCTAAATTATTTTAAGTTAAATACTATCTACAAATATACTTCCTTTGAATTACAATTATGTTATATCTCCTTATGAATTATAATAACTTACACTTCTAGACATAAAAAAAACTTACTTCTTCCAGAATGGCAATTCGTTTGCCAGCCACCTATTAAGTATTGTTTTCTGGCTGATAAAGGTACTCCTAGTTGAAATCAGTCTTTGCTTAGCATGTGAATCATTTTATTCAGAGTTCACAACAGCAAAAGATATGTTTGTATTGAAAACTCTTAAAGACGGTAAGTTTTGTAAAAAAAGCAAAGCGATTTTTGTACTTTAATGATTTCAAACACCTTATTCAAGTATTCTTCGTTTTAGAAAAGTATACAACTATCTGGAAGAACATTAAACGGGTAATAGATCAAGACTTCCAGCAGCTGACCCCATGTGGTATTTTAACGATAGATATGACGCTATTCATTAGTTTTTGCCAACTGGTAGCAACATACACTATTGCGTTACTACAATTTAAATTTCTGTGACTGAAGAATATTGAAGACTTCACATTTATCTATTAAAGCATACCCTAATATTATTATAACTTATATAAAATACAAGTAAGTGTCTTCGGTGCAATACGTATAAGAAACAGTCAGTACAGGATTACATGAGTGAGTAGCTTTTGCCCGCGAGTTCATCTGCTTGATGGCCTACATCAGTTATCGTAGAGTGTAGATACAACCAATCAATAGAAGATACAGTCCCTGTTTTAATTTATAACCTATTTCAAACGAGAGAAAGCAGACCAACTAATCGACAACTAAAGAAATAGAAAGCAAAGAAGAGAGAAGAGAATGATGGTTGGCGGTCTGGGGGTCATGATTTCGTTACAAACGAAACTTTTTTCAATCCCTTCTTTTTTGTGCCTGTAGAAACCCTCTCGGGCCGTCACCCCACCAGGGTTTCCGGTGGTGCGGTGTGTCGGAATCAAACCGACTAAAACCACACGGTGTGCCGTACTGCATTTTAAATAAGAGGGATCCGGTAACAGCTTTTATTAAGACATCTAGACCCCCTCCGGGTAAAAACCTAAAAACCTCTCAATTAGGCGACATCCAGGCACACGCGGACGCCGCTTCCCCGCGGGGGGGACTATATCAGGTGGAGGGGAAAACCCGTGCCTTGCACCCGCGGCCTTACTCAGGGCGGCATGAGGCGCTGGTGAGCGCGCCTCCGCGACCCGGTTCGCTGCCGGCGAATTAAGTCTGAGAGGAGGTCGTCCTTCCAGTACCTTTCCGCCGCCTCCTTCTGTGAGATGACTTCCTCACAGAAGGTTACGACCTCGGTAAAATTCCTGTCTCTACCGGCCAGTATGACGGCCGGTAGCGAGAGATCCCCTCCGATGACTGCAGTAAGGGCCCGGCGCTGCGTCACCCAGGCGGAGCAAACCGCCAGTGTGTGCTGAGCTGAGTCCTCACTGCAATCGTAGTGGTGACAGGTGGAACTCAATTCCCTCCTAGCAACCGAGTGCAGGTACTTCCCGAAGCAGCCGTGTCCGGAAAGAACATGCGTCAGTCGGAAAGAACGGGTCTACCACTATTTTGTTTTAGTATACAGAAGATACAAACACAGGGAGGACTGATATACTCAGAAATCCACATTCCAAAGGGACGAGAGGTGGGTTTATTGAAGGTGGGAGCAGCCTGATTTAGTGAGTGACAGACATTTTCCAGATGCTGAAATCATGAATACATTTTGGCGTAAAGTGGCCCCGTGGCTGACATGTACGTTTGACATCTCAATTTAGAGTCGGGGTCACTTCCAAATTTTATGACCACAGGTGTGGCTCACCTGCTCTATAAATCTGGTGGTGTTAGCACCACCTGGTGGTGTAACCACGTTTTGGTTTAAGAACTGTAAGCTTACTTGTTTAAATAAATAAATAAATGATGTCCATGTCAGTTTGTATTTTGACTTTCTCATTTATTTCAAATGTATTTTTAACTGTATTGGTGGATTCTGAATGTATTATAAAACTGTGAACAAAATTCAGAAAAAGGTTCTAAGAACATCCCACTAATATTATAAATGTGAAAGTTTGGATGGATGGATGGATGCTTGTTACACTTTCACGTAAAAACCACTGAAACGATTGCGATGAAACTTGGAATGTAGATAGCTGGAGACTGATGGAGAGAGACCTGGATTAACGCATAGGCTACTTTTTATCCCGATATTCCTAAGGGATCGGAACTTACGCGGGTGAAACCGCGGGGCGCTGCAAGTATTTAATAAAGGGTATTTAAACGTTGCTCAAGCATTGGCCGTTGGTACCAGAAGCTGGTGAGTAGAGACAGTAACCAGTATTTTCCCTATTATGTCATTAAAGTAAACTCTTATCAAAACTTTTTGTAAGCTATAGGAAATAATAAATAATATAGAAAAACAAATTAGTTTGAGGTTAATTCCATCAGCGTGGATAAAATTTGAAAATGTTCAGCGGAGAGATGCATCACTATTTAGAACATCACTTGACAGGTTGTCTGATACACATTCAATATTGTAACTTATATTAAACTTGTAAAGGGACCCAATGGTTTGATTCGTGTGATGTTCCTTTATAAGTGGTACACAGATTCCTAACAACAAAATCTATACTTAATATTATAAAGCTGAAGAGTTTGTTTGTTTGCTTGAACGCGCTAATCTCAAGAACTACTAGTTCGAATGTATTTGCCATGTATTTCTCTAAAAAATATTTGGCTCAGGCACAATATTGAGTAACTTAAGCAATAAGTCCTATAGAATACATCTGCTTACTGGAAAAGTAATAGTGAGTTCATAAAAGACCTCTCTGCTGCACAGAACCCTCCTCAAGAGTACAACTTTGATTACGATTATATTGTGTGTCCAAGTCAAAATCTTATATGTTACTCGTTCTGGCAGGACGGTGAGACCTCCTAATAGATGGGGGGGGGGGGGGGTACATAAACACAGAAGTGAACAGATGCCATGAAGGAATTAATGTTTTTTTTTTATTATTGCAATGCCGCGCTAATCTCAAGAACTACTAGTTCGAATTAAAAAATCTTTTAGTGTTGGATAGCTCATTGATCGAGGAAGGCTATAGGGTATATCATATCACGCTACGACCAATAGGAGCGGAGCAGTGATCATAAACGCAGGTGATACTGCGGGAACGGCTAGTACTAAATGAATGTGTGTTAACTGGATTACCAAAAAACCGCTCGCTTACACTAATTATGCCATAGAAGTAGGTTAGGACTGGTATGATCTAATCATTATAGGGTCGCACCTTATTACCTGACTGTTATGTATTCGTGCAAATGTACGAGATGAATGCATTTATGTACAAATGTGTGCGAGCGCACATGTGTGTGTGCGGGCTGCGTTCCGCCCCTTTTACTTAGAATATTAAAGCAGTGTGTAACCAGCTACCGAGTTTGATTTACGTACTTCGCTCTTATAACACACTTCCGTGTCGATACATAACACTGACAAAAGACTTTTTGTAACTTTTTTTTCAGGCGGCCAAAGAAGCATTCCTGTAACGATAGCTTCATAGTCAGTTAATTTAAACTTAACGCCTGTGACATACCCGGATATTTGTAAGTTTCATTCGCGGAAAACATTTAAAGTGGGTGAGTGTTTCTAATTCCACAATCCTGCCTCTTATTACATGCATGACTGCACATTTATCTACGCCAAATTCCATCCTAATACATTTACTAAAGTTTTCAGTTACTTATAGTAATCTTATCAATTGGAAATTGCTGCAGGCAAAAGCCTTGCCGCTGGATAGCTCCCGACTCTAATACTCAAAATGCTGAGTAGTGTTTCTGCGGCCATACCTGGCTGCAGATCCAGTCAGCATATTTGGGTACAGGCGAAAGTTATAACAACACACACAAAAAAAGAGTACATTGAATCATCGTGACTATAAATGATTTTTCATTTAGATCAAAGATGACAAGAAACAATACAATACAACAAGAAATAATACAGCCGTAAGATACAAAATCGTTTATCGAACAAAATTTTGGAAAAGTCTATATTAAAATCAAATTACTAATCAAAACTTAAAGAAGACCTTAGTAATGTCACAATCCATAAGAATAACATGGATTGAGTTTAATAGTTATAATCATTAAATATTGGTTGTAGATATAAAAGCAAATTGAAGGAGAACAACAGTATAGTTAGTGAGTAGACTCATCAGAGATAATGGTAGAACAGCATTAATGGAGAACAAGCCACATGCGGTCATCTCCTTGAACGACGAGCGATACACGCGCTGTATGTTTTTCGACAGTTTCCGTTTTTCATCTGTAATTAGTTTTATTTTAATAACTTAAACTTTTAATATATTAAAAAAAAAAACATACACCTATTGACAGTAATATGATTAAAAGATAATGCTACACTTGCTATTTAGTATTATTGGTAATCTGGGATCGGCCCTGTCAGGTTCAGTGGTACATGAGTGAAACAAGATGTGTAGACAGAGACTGCTTTATTCAATTACCAATGTCCACAATATATAACCTAAATCATTTTCGATTACCCACATTATAACACATATCATGACATCTCCCTTCTTAATAAAAAATAAATAAAAAATAATAAGTAGGTATAGGTAATTAAATGAAGTAAATAAAATTTTCAATTATGATTACATATTCAGAATAACAAAACGATATGATTGTTAATTAAAACTTAAGCATTGTTTTTTAAAGATTACTAGTAACGTGGGTCACACATTACTAGTAATCTCGTTAACCCCTTCAGCTAGGCTTAACGCTTGTGTTAGGAGTGGGTTCACAACGGTAGTGCACTGGGTGGGGTTCGAACCCGCAACCACTTGATTGCAAGTCCGAACCCTTAGTCATTACGCTACCGCCGCTTTGAAATAATATAATTATATTATTATGAAATATTACGAGAATATTTAAAAAAATATTTGGCTCAGGCACAATATGGAGTAACTTAGGCAGTAGGTCCTATAGAATACGTCTGCTTACTGGAGAAGTAATAGTGAGGAATAGACGGCATATCATAAAAGACCTCTCTCCTGCACAGAACCCTCCTCAAGAGTACAACTTTGATTACGATTATATTGTGTGTCCAAGTCAAAATATTAATGTTAATAATACATGTACTTCATCCGACTTATATGTTACTCGTTCTGGTAGGACAGTGAGACCTCTGTGACCTATGTGATAGATGCCTTTTAAATATGTGATCGCGTTAATTAACGTCAACATAATAATATTATCATGGAACGCGAAAGTTTAAAATTTCATATTGTGGTTATAAAAGTTTTTTTTTTTAAATTATGATTCATGCTAAAATTGTTAGCTTTGTATGCCATCCACAGAGCCTACTATACAACTCTAAATTATGACAACACCATTCTCTGTTAACAGCTTTTATTGTATTTCATATTGCAATTTACACCGCGGTGAACCCGGCGTAATATAATTATTTTAATTAACTAGTTTAATTAAAATAAGGACGTCAACACCATGAAGTTTTACCACAACAAATAACGTGTAAAAGAGCCTGTAAAGATGTATTAACAAAAATAAATTAATTCTCATTCAATATCATTTAAGTACCTGTACTGTTTGATTTAGCAATGAGCGCGCAGGAACTTTGACTGTTTCTGAAAGCTATGTAGAATTTCTCACAAGAGATGCACAATATGAAATCAATCGTTAAGGTTTTCATTAGCCATAAGAACAGTACTACAGTTGCGTGGATGACTCTTGGCTGCAAATAGAACACAATTATCAGAATAATAGTAATAACTTATTTCTCATATATGATGACAAGTGCATTATTTCTAATGCACTTTTCAACCGACGGAAAAGCGGAGGACGTTCTCAAGTCAACCCGTAAGATTCTTTTTGTATGACCACTTTAATTTTTTTTACAGGGTAGCCTGATTTCCATTATTTATTTTTTAATCGATACGGATTGGTTTACTTCGAAATCAGTTTCGTTCAAATTTGAAAAAATAAATAAACCCAAAAGGCATAAAAATAGGAAATTAATGATTATGTACCCACTGAGTTTTCATCTGTGAACTGATTTTGTTGAAAGTTGTAGTTGTAATGATACTACACGAT
Organism: Euplagia quadripunctaria; assembly: GCA_963859945.1. Classification (NCBI taxonomy): domain Eukaryota; kingdom Metazoa; phylum Arthropoda; class Insecta; order Lepidoptera; family Erebidae; genus Euplagia; species Euplagia quadripunctaria. Next base: position 15,127,861 of record OY982581.1, read on the forward strand.
AACGAAGGTTTGTGTTTGGTCTGATAATGGAGACGGAAGCCAATAGAGGGGACTCTCAACGGTTTACAGTAGCTACCTCGTGTTTGGGCTTATTTATTTTAATAAGAACTTTAAACCTAATAGAAGAGTCTTGTATAAATATTAATAACAAATTATTTTGGTTAAAGTAGGTAATTATATAACACATTAAGTCAGTTAGGTAGGTAAGAGTTTTAATAAAGTATTTATTTTTCTTTTTTTTGAGAGCCTTATGCTACTTCGATCATTTCTAATCTTTTGTACCGCACTCTTGCTTCATAGTTCACTGCTCAGACTTATGGCTTCAAGAAACTTCTTCAAGATCTTATGTGCAGTGATTGTTTGTGTTTCCTGCGGTTGCATGACGTGCATCCCTAGTTTGATATTTCGGTACCGCATTAGTGGGCCACAAGGGCATAGCCTTTCTATAGTATTTCCGCGTTATACCTTCACTCAACTTTAGATTAAACGTACGTGAAAATAGTTTGCGGTGTAAGTAATTAACTATTTATTATTATATTTATTTTAAATATGTTTCATTTTTGTTTGTATGTGAATAAAACCAAAGATTTCCAGGACATAGACCATTTTATTATACATTTTTGAGCTATTAAAAATAACAATGGTAACGAAACTATATTGCGTGTGAGTCGTAGGGCACAACGACATCTATCGAAAGTATAAATATATTAATATTTTTCGAAATTGTACATCCCGCCCACCATGGACAGAATATTCCGCTCACCATGCCTTAACCTACTCTATTGCCAGTGGACTGTATAATTAAAGGAGATAATATAGGTAAAAAAATCATGAATTATCTTTGCAGTTGAATTTACAGTAATAAATTAGATTACATAGAAACATAAAGTAATCATAAGCCAAATAGTTACTAGTGACTAAGCACATACATGCAATAACAGTACCACATAAAAAAATAATAGTAAGCACAGTAAAACGCACCACTTTGTTAAAGGTCTCTTAACAGGTCCTTTACATTGAGAGTAATTTTGTCCAACTCCATATAATTTTTTAGAAAAACCTCCAGAAAGCCATTTTGCTGGAGGCAGATCGTCCTCCTTTATTAAAAAATCATCCCCGATCTCCAGTTTTAGAATGTTGCTTGCCCACTTATAGCGGGGTAGGAACTGATTTGAATCCTCAGTTGACCGTCTTAGACAAAACTGCTGAAGCATTTTTTGTATTAGTTGCCATCGTCTTAGCGATGAAATAGACAATGATTCATTGTCATTATCAAGTACAAGCACTAAAGACTCACCTATCAAATCATTTTCAGGCGTCAAGGTTGAGGGATCCTGCGCGTTGGTACTTAATTGTGACAAAGGTCTGGAGTTCAAACAAGCTTCAATTTTATATAGCAATGAAGTCATTTCTTCTAAAGTGAGAGTGGCATTTCCGAACACGCGACGAAAGTGATGCTTGGTGGACCTAATTCTACCCACCCAGAGTCCGCCGAAATGTGGAGCCTGTGGTGGAATAAAATGCCATCTTGTGCCACTGTTTGCCAAGCACTTGCGCGATTTCCATAGTCAAGTCTGACTTTTATTGGACAGATAAGGTTTTTAACCGACGTACAGCAACCACAAAAAGTTCCATTGTCACTATATAATTCTGGACAATAATAATAAAAAATAATAACTTCACACATTTCACCAGATCGGATCAGACCAGCCATGTGGTCTGATCTCAAACTAGGTAGAGCCTGTACTATGGTAACTAGACTGCTAAAAAAAATACTAATATATTTCTAAATACATACATATTGTAGATAAATTACACCCAGACAGAACAAATGATCATGCTCATTACACAATTATTTGTCCTGGGTGTGAATCGAACCCACAACCTCTGGCTTAGCAGCCAGGGTCACTGACCGACAGGCCAGTTACCAATGTTTTCTTCTCGGAACGAAACGTTTAAATGCTGTAAGAAATTCTTGGGATGTATGATCACTAACAGCTTCCAAATATATGGCTCTTGGTGCCATACATATAAACATGCAAATATAGCCTTTATAGGCTCGGTGTCCTCTACCTTTAGAAGTTCTAATTTAGATTGGACCTTTGTAGTCTACGCCGCTTCGATAAAATGATTTGAGTAACACATGCGTGAGGTAATTGTTTTAGTTTGTGCTTCGTATCCTACATACACTACACACTTGCGTGCAAAAAGTTTCACACGATTTTTTGCATCAAGAATCCAATATTTGGAACGTAAGTAATTCAACATAAGTTGAGGACCTCCGTGCAACGTTTTTTCAACGATTCTTGGAAGGTAAGATTATGGAGTATTTGCTATCAGTAGTAATCTCAGCTCTTTCTAGACGTCCACTGATTCTTAATTAGCTGTAGGCATCCTTAAAAGGATTTGAAGAGGTAAGTTTACTTTTCTTAATTACAACTCCCTTTTCTTTGAGGTCTTAAACTCTTGGTAAAATTCATTAATCATTTTAATATATTTACGTAGATTTTTTTTGTTATATCTATGTTCCAATGAGTTTCTAGAAGTAATATAATTGTTGTTAGCGACAGGTAAATGGCGCAATAACTGTTCAGCTTCACCAGTGGGAAAACTTTTTTAATATCTCATCTTTAGAACGTTGGATAGTGCCATATTATTGTAAATAAGCGGCTGGAATAAATCTCAAATGTTGGCCACTCTTGGTAACATCCAGAGAAATATGGAATGGATATTTTGGGCAATTTAATAATGTTTGACAACCTGGCAATACTTCCCGCTTCTGTTTCATCTTAGTCTACCGGTTTAAAGTAGACATTTTTTTAATAATGTTTTGTAATCCACGAACAAGTCCTCCATTTTATAGTACACGTCGTTTTGACAGTATCCAGATTTATCATAATCTACCTGTGCTACTTCTTAAACAATTATTGTACGAGTTTCCTGAAATGTGGCCCAAATTTTTTCGAGTGTTTCCATTCATGTTTCTATGTAACTAGCAGTTACCCATTCTTTAAGAGATTTTTTAAAATTTGTGAATTTTTTATCAATCTGTTTGTAAATTTCAACCTGTAACCTTGACAACCTTGACTTAACTTTTCTAAGTACAATTTCTTGCAATTTTTTCAAAGTCCCAATTGGTTCAAAATTTTCTCTGTGTCAGCCACAATTGACCTAAAATTTTATAAGTCCAAACCGATCGAAATTTTCTAAGTTATAATAAAACAAGAGCACTCACAGTTTGTCTTCTGAACACACTTTAATATTCCACTTCACTTATCGATTGCTGCTACCTCGCCGTTAGCTGTTGCTTCTTGTTGTATACTTTGTTCCGCAGCTAAAAACTTCTTCCTGGTAGTGGTGCTAATTTATACTGCTCGCAAAGAACATGGATAGAAACAAAGCTCTCCAGGTCGTAGACAATTATATAATGCATTTTCGTATTTTTTTAAATTAACAAAGGTAAACCATATTGCCTGGCAGTCGTAACATCGAAATCCATCGAAAGATAAATAGATATTAAAGATTTTCTTTTAATTATTTCAAATTGTACACTAATAATAATATTTATAAGCCCAAAAATCTTACAATTTACAGTAAGTACACAGTATTACAATATCCTTTGTTTTTGTGGGATTCTGGTGCCTAAAGTAAGCTCTAGGCCTGTATTTCAAGACACCAGATCTCCATCCTGCGGCACTTTTACAAAGTTATTTATTTCATTACTCATGTCATTATATGTACGTTCATTTTCACTGTGGTCAAACGTATCAATATTTTTTTTTTAAATACAGTAAACACAAGAAAAATTATTATTACATTTCTTTATTATGTGATAGGAGTTAGTGTGTGTTTATGTAGGTATATAGGTGTGTAGGGCACGCCACAATTGTGGCGGTAAGACCCATCATGGAGGATTGGCTGGAGAGGCAGCATGGCAGCCTCTCCTATCGGCTAACGCAGGTGCTGACCGGCCACGGCTGTTTCGGAAAGTACCTGTATCGCATAGGCCGGGAGCCAACGTCTGCGTGCCATCACTGCGGAGGCTGTCGCAAGGATACTGCACTCCACACTCTTGTGGAGTGCTCAGCGTGGATACCCGACTCCCTTGCGATAGACTTACTTGTGACGGAACACCGTGTGGTTTTAGTCGGTTCGATTCCGACATACCACTTTACCAATAGCCATGGTGAGGTGATGACCCATGGGGGTTTCCAACAGGGTTATATATTCTTTTGCTTTTTGTGCCAGCAAGGGATCATATTTTATATTTGTGTGTTGTTTTAGCAAGATATGTAAGATAAATAGCTGGCGTACTGTTAGTACTTTAATCTTTTGGTATAGGAGCACTGTTGGATAGCAGCAGAAAGACTAACACTTTCAAGATTGCTCTTTGTGTCCTTTCCAAGCTGATCAGAGTTGTTTTCAGTGCACCACAGTGCACAGTGTTTGTAAGTGGTGAAAGTGTTTGCACGTACACGCATGTATGCATGTATGTGTTGTGTGGATATCCTATTAAGACGTAGGTACTAATACGGGATATTACTTTAATGGAACCAAAGTTGCTTTTTAATTTCCTCGTAGTATAATCCCTTTAATCATGTTTTAAGTTGGTTTTTACAAGAGTATATATAAAAGTTAAATTTATATGTCTTATTTATATAGTTTTTATATCATCTAACACCTTTAAAGTTAACGGTTCTGAGCCTTAATTATTATAAACTGCTTGAAAAATACTTACTTGGTCAGATTGTTTTAATGCTTTTAAGAATTCAATCAACATTTGTAAGTTCAATAACGCATGTGAAAACAATGCAACAGTGTAGAAGAGAACCTAGAAAATTTATGAAGAGTAAAATTTAGTGATCGGAGGGCAGTGTAACGCTTATTGTGCTTTTTTGGAGTCTACTCCTTATCCTCGACGCATGTAAGTAGATATGTGTATATATACCTTTAAGTTATATATATGTATGTAAATATACTTATAGAATATATACTGTACAGCGTCTACAATTAATGAGTGAGAGAGAGAGACGGAGTCGGAGACGGAGAGGGAGAGGGAGAGTGAGAGAGAGAGAGAAAGCTTCCAGTAAATTTTAAACTCGACTCGTGGGTCGGAGCTGACACACACCTTTTTTTTTTTAGGTAAATTTGGGTACCATCGGTACATAGAAGAACTTAACAACTCAGGCATTCTCATCTCATAATAGTGAGCCAACATTGAAGTAGTGTGTTTAAAAGATACTATTACATTTATTTTATTTAAAACAATTTAGCATTTTCAAAACGATATTCATGTTGATCATTTAAAATAAAACATAATATGCGATTATTCCTGTAAACAATGTAGTTCATTGCGTGTTCCCTTAGTTCCAGTATAGTTTGTGTCCAAATATGATACGCAAAACACAAAAAGTTAAAATTAAATCTTAATTTATTCAGTTATATTGATAAATTTTAGTAAAACCGTTTTAATTTTGTTATTATTGACAACTCTGAAGCTTGTCAATAGCTACTAAATAAAGTAATAAAGAAAATCCGTTGACAAACAGAGGAGAAGGGGGAGATAATATTAAAATAAATAAACAAAATATAAAAAAAAATAACTAAGAAAGTGTACCAGACGATTCTGCCGAGGAATTAAACGTTTTAATACATCATCCATACGATACTGTTTAAATAATAGTTACTTACGATGTGCTTGAAAGTCAATTTTAAATTATTAAAGGAACTCAGAATATCGGTATAGCACTGAAACATTACTTTGCAGTACTGTTTCTCATCCATGTCTCTTAGCAACCGGGGGTCTAACATTTCTTCGCTCCATAGATTAACCATATCTTTTAACAATGTCATGCATCGCATGACGTAAATGACGTTGGCGTCAAAACACATCAAAATTAATTTCGTTAATATAGCCTGTGTAGGTGCAAGTGACCAATAAGTGAATAAAAACACTTCAAATATGTATACGCTAAAAATAATTAAAACGAAAATCCAATTTTTTAGTGTCAAAATCTGTAGGTATTTTTTATTATTGATAAATCTATGAACGGTTTGAATAGTCAAAATAAACTGTACATTTCTTTTCACTTCGACAGCACTCAGAAAGAAATTCAAACTATACCCAATGAAATATAAACAGAAATCATAAGTAACCAAAATGTACATGAATGTTATACGCTCTTTAATATGTTCATCAAAAAAGCACATGATCATACGGATTAAGTACATCAAATTAAAAGAAACTGTCCCGCATAATATTATTATTTTGCACAAGCGACCATTTGTATATATAAAATTATCTTTAATCCAGTACTTTGGGCAAAGACATATAGTCTGAATTATGTTCAGGGGCAGAAGTAATGATTGAACATCTTTGTCTACAAAGTTATTTAACATTATTTCAACGTGATTGTGTTTATTCTTATTACCGCTTAGCATAGAATTCATATTACATTTAGTTTTTGAACAGTTTTTTTATTTCACACCAACTTCTATATCAAGAATAACTTAAGAATGATAATATAAATACGCCATGGATTTAATTATAAGCAGGCCATAAATTATATTAAATAATCTTGTTAAGTGCTTTTTGTAGTGACAATTTGATTACATTATTGATTAAATTGATCCGGAAAGACAATATGGAATTTTATGTATATACTATGAGTGTTTACAAAAATTCTATAATGTATTAAGGTCATAGATGTAAAACAATTAAAAAAAAATAAGTACAACTCTTTATACTATAGTATGCTATGCTATGCCATGCTATGCAATGCTATGCTATACAATACTTTGCTATACTATACTATACTATAGTATACTATACTATACTATACTATACCATACTATACTATACTACACTATACTATACTATAATATAATGACGTTGGTTCTCTCTGCATGCCGTTCGAAGAAAAAAGAGATCTATCTGTATCTCGGTGTGACTATTAATAGTCCGATATCGGATGATGTGTGACAACACTCGTTTTGTTTCGCATGCCTGTAAAAGCCCGAATTTCACGTACGTCCCGTACGGGACGCCACAAAAATACGTGTAGAAAGTCTTCTGCTAATGGCAAGAGCTCCAGCAGCTCAATTAAATACTTCATTGTAAAGGAGGCGACATGACACTGTAAAGCGTTTCGGCCTGGCCTATTGAGCATGGTCGGCTATAGATTTTTCTATCCATAGGGTCTAATTTAATCTAATCTTGTATTGTATTTTGATTGCATGGATGTATTTTACCTGTGTTGATTTAGGGCCTCCAATAACTTCACTCATTCCGTGAAACACAACGAAAGTATTGCTTTATTGCAGGATTTCTGAGGCTGTGGTATTACTCAGGTCGAGCCAGCCCGTACGTTCCGAAGCATGGCTCTCCCACGAAAAAGTTTATCGGTGAACGGAGGCGCGTTTTCCAGCGCCTAATGCTACCCTGAGTCTGACCGCGGGTGGACGAGACGAGTTTTCCCCTCCACCCGCTATAGTGGCCAGCCACGAGAAGGTGGTATCCGGGTGTGTCTGGACATCGCCTAATTGAGAGGTTATAACCCGAAGGTGGTGCCCGCGCTTTTGAGGCAGGTGCTAGGAGATGTCCTTATAGAAGCTGTTTCTGGATCCCTCTTATTTTAGGCATAGTACGGCACACCGTGTGGTTTTAGTTGGTTTGATGCTGACACACCGCGCCACTGAAAACCCTGGTGGGGTAACTGCCCGAGGGTGTTTCCATAAGCCCAAAAAGAGGTAAGGTGAAAACGGTTTTTTTTTTTCGCAACTACACGTCACAGTACGTATTTTGCGTTGGAGGGAATAAAAACTATTCGAGCTACCCTAAATACCCGAAGAATCCCAGTAACCACTACACGTTACCGACGATCTCGCAAAGTGGCCCTGGCGAGCCAATGTACTTAGTCCGGTTGTTGATTCGTCCGCTGCATCGTTGCCTCTAGATCCACTGTGACCATTTATTTTTTTTTTTTATTTTTTACTAGCGACCCACCCCGGCTCCGCACAGGTGCAATGATGATACTAAATATACTACAGAATATCTTTATATACAATGTTCACAGTTTTTTTGTCATTAGACAATACAAACATGTTTTCTTCAGAGGTTACTCTTGAAAGAGCGACATATAATTGACCATGTGAAAAACACTCAACGCTCAAATCTAAGCCTGCAACCGCCGCAACCGCTATGTCCCTGCATTTTAAATCTGTAATATCTTCGAAAATATTCATTGAAATTACATGCTGTAAAAGGCCATTTTGATCTATATTAAATGCACAATGTACTTAATTGGATAAGGATTAATGCTGTATTGCTTAAAATCGCTTCGTAAATTTGCCATTATTTCTCGTAAAAAGTAAAGGATAAAAAATGGTTATTGTGGGTTATCCCTAAGAGATAGACATATACGATTGCGGACTTTTTTGTAGACCTTTTTAAGATGTATAATACTGTGGTACATTATTTTGATCTATCTCGTAGGGTTCAGCCAGCGTTTGCAATGTAAACGCAAAAAAAATGTGTTTATTTACGACATCACATTAGAAACCTCTAAAGTTATCAGTGTCCCTCTACTATATTATGCATGTATTATACATATAAACCTTTCTCTTGAATCACTCTATCTATTAAAAAAAAAACCGCATCAAATTCCGTTGCGTAGTTTTAAAAATCTAAGCATACATAGGGACAAACGGACAGCAGGAAGCGACTTTGTTTTATACTATGTAGTGATTTATTGGGATCTCCAACAAGGAATACACCTTACATGCTTTATTAAATTTACAAAAACAATGAGTTAATGCGCTTCTGTAATTACAGGAGACCACATCATGCCAAAAATTATACAACATTCTGAGGGTTTTTTTTTATTTTACAATAAATGCTTAAAATAATATAATTAATAAAATTATTAATAAAGAAAGTAACAAACATTAGTCGGTAGTATATAGCCGACTAAAATTGAGAATTTAAAATTAAAATTAAAAACAAAATTATCCATTAGAGGGTTACTTTGTTTAGTTTGCACACCTCAATAGGACCCTGACAGCACTAGTAGATTAGACCCGAGCTGATGACGTTGTCGACGAGGGCTTGTAATACTGCGACGCTGCCGGATAGTATACGGATCTATTGATATTTTCCCTTTCTAGCAGTGACAGCTGCTGCCGCCATGGAGATACCCAGATATTCGGCTGACAATTATTAATGAACCTTATCAAACTATACTACTGTCACCAAACTCTGCCCCCTGACAAATGGTTGTCCTCGACCGGAGAACTTGGTGTGGTGCCGCAAGACTAGTGACAGCTTCAATTGGTAATCCTGGCCCAGGATCCAGCAGCGGCATAGAGCATTGTGTACCCGGTACGGCTGCGGGAAGTAATGCACTTTCCCTGGTTTTATCAGGTTCATTTTCTGCGAAAGCTTAACAACTTTAAAGTAGACGCTCAATTGTCGCAAAATAAATTTGACTCACAGCTATGCATAGTCCTTTCACTGCAGTGCTTTCACTTAATTTATACCATTAATTATCTCATTCATTAATATAACATTGATTTTTAATCACAATAAATCAAACTAATTTCACTTTAAAGACTTCTAAAGATAAAAACTCCTGTTACAGCAGTCTGTATAGTACTGTACGAGCAGTGGTACTATTAAAATACTACTATTAAATGAGTGAACTTTATTGTTTACTGTAGAAGCTTGTAGCACAGATTTCCAATTTAAGAATTTAATTTAGAGCCATCACTACGAAGTTTGTCTTCATCCATCCGTTCAAAACAGTGAATACGGAGAATAATGGGAAGGAGAGGAGGTGAGGATAAGGTTTAGCCAAGTATGAGATTTGTCAATGTGGTGACGAATGACTGATAACGGTAGTACATCCAAACTAGATGATCCGATGATCTCGAGGAGTTTACAGCAACGTGGGGAATCGGAAGCAGGGAGGTCGGTATTGAAATCACCTATGATGATATTTGTATGCTTGGATCCTAAAGATCCCAGAATCGATTCAAGATTGGGGAAGTAGTCAAGTCAAGGAAGAGGTATTAGGTGAAGGAGTGGAAGAAGTCAAGATAAAAACAAGAAGTCAGTAGAAGTGAAGATAAGTAGCAACACCTCCCCTCTCCTGTCGATTCTGTTGTTGCGTATAAGAATGAAACCGCGTATTCCCTGTACGCGGTAGACACTAAATTAGGCTTGAACCAGATCAGAAATCATAATAGCATGTAGTTTTGTGTCAGAGAAAGCCCAAAACAGAAAGTCTGTCGTACAACATCACCAAATATAGCAGTTAAAGAGCAGAAGCTATCTTCACAGTACATTTATAATAAAAGGTGTACATTTAGATAAATATTAATAAATTAATGTTTGATTGCTTGTTTTTCACGATTAAACGGCTGAACGGATCGTAACGGAATTGGGTAAAAATAAGATACAATATAGCCTGAGAAAATAACTAGGCTATGTTTTGTCTTAAAAAAATAACCTTGAAGGCGTGAAATAAGGTTGAAAATTTTTATGGGCAAACCATAATTCCTCAGATTATGGATATGAAAATTCTTTTTTGCTTTCGGGAAGAAATAAACATACTTTAATTATTATTATTTTAATATATTAATAATATAAATGCGATAATAACTTTGTCTCTCTGTCTGTCAGTTACGCTTTCACGCCTAAACCACAAAAACAATATTAATGAATTTTGGTGTAGAGATAAACAAATGCAGACCATCAGGTAGACTATTCGAGACTTTTTAGACTTGACGTAGGACCAAAAGTGTGTGCTATTGTTTGCTATAATACTTTCAGTTTTTTTAATGTAGTTGTCATAACATTCTTTGGGACCTCTTTTTTGCCTGTCTCTTAAAACCTGAGTTGGCCAAAACGTTTCCATTTCTTATGAAACTTTAACTTTTCTTTTGTAATCTTTATTAAGGCTGAGGAGTACCATGATGGATATTTATTATTGTCGTTATAAATTTTAATTGGGACATAAACAATTATGATATCATTCAAGACGTTATAACATTTTACTAGAGATTCATCAATGTCATGCTTATCTACAACAGCGTCCCACTCGATGTCAGAAAGAACGGCATTAATACAGTAATAGTCTGCGCCATGAAAAATTCGTGATATTCTCGGTAACCCTGTGTAGTATCTGAAAGTTTATATTAAAGACAGAAATATCTAAGGCAGGGTGGTGTGCATCCTCACCTACCATTCTAAATGCTGACCTTGAGACAATGCAGTTGACATTTCCAATGACTAGATCAAGTTACCTACCATTTGAATTTGGAACTAAATTATTTTTGTGTAAAATTGTTAAATGTTAATAAATTGACAATGCACATGTTGGATACTTTTTACTAACTGACTCACAACATGTAAATAAAATAATTAATTGCCGTTACCACGTTATTCGAGGATGCAACCAGCCTGTGTACCTGTCGACCGCATTCCAACCTCACCTCTCCGCGTCCCGCTCTGGCGCATTCAGTACAGCGAGATTCGCCAGACAGTGCATTCAAACGACTCGGCCTAACCGCACGTCGCTTCGCGCTAAATAATTACCTTTGTTAAGTTACGTAAACTATTCTATTTCTGAATAACTTTATTCTTTACACTTAGTCTTCATTTCCTTTGCTTGTTTCAACCTTCTTTCTCACTTCGCTTTTATATTCAACACCATAAAACATTATCGTCATCACTAAATTACTTGATTGGGAAATACTGACATCACTGATGCTAAAGCCCTTTCTGACTCCAATGAGGACCCCTCCACCCATTTCGTCAGACCTAGAGTCGTAATCTCTGTTACACGTATAAACGCTGTATCTATCATCGAATAATACGGAATTAAATATACCTGGAAACAACCAGTCTCAGATAAGCAAATTATATCGTACGCACAGAGCAATACGTTACCAAAAAATTATTAGTCTTGGTGCGTAATTCACGAACATTTTGGCAATAAATATTTATGTTATTATTGATACGACCTTCAAACCTTCAAGAAAAGAGCGTACTCCTATCTCAAAGGCCGGCAACGCACTTGTGACTCTTGAGTTGCAGGTGTCCATGGGTGACGGTAGTCACTTACCATCAGGTGACCCGTCTGCTCGTTTGCCCCCTATAATATATTAAAAAAAAAATTTTAGCCACCACTATGAAATATAGTAACGCAACATTTAAATATAAATCTAATGTACCATTCTATCTTTGATACAGTTGTTATATAATTGAATATTGAACTTACCCTGAAATTAATGCGTTCCAACAGGATTAATGACGCTTCTGCTAATTGCGAAATACATTTCACGATTACCGGCCCACAACAAAATTTTAACTTAAAAAATAACAATAGAAAGTTTAATAACACCATCACAAAAATAAGCACGTAATATAGACATATCTCCTTAAATTAACTTTTTAAATCATCCTTAATAGAAATATGGATCGCTGTACTAGAGTCGTTTTTCCTAGCCAGTATAGAGAAGTTTTTCACCTAGATTTGTACTATATACGAGACGTATTGTCTGTGAAGTCAATGTCGCAGGCTTTTAAGTCTTTATTTTCTCTCATGCTTGTAAGAAATTCGTCTTTTTTATGTCTAGCAAGGAAACGTACTACAACTGGCTTTGGTTTCTTAAGATCCTTATTCATGTGAGCCACTCTAGTTACAAAATTAACATCAGTCTGTGGGTTCAAGGGGCACTTAGCGTAAGATACTAGTTTAGATAAGGTGTTCATAAGATTTTCGCCATTTTTTTCGGCAAGCATAGGCTTGCAAAGCAAGAGCAGTGGGGTAGACGATCAAACATCAAGATCATATGATCTCGATGTTTGATCGTCTACTGCTCTTGCTGCTCTTACTCTTCAATATTGATGTTTGTGATCTTTAATGGAGTTTTCAAGTCTATGGTTTCCGATTCCAGTGAATTTATTTTCTTGGTTTTTTCTTCCACACAAATTATTCTTTTTATTATAGTGTCGTATTTTTCACTCATAAACCTAACACTATTTTGCAGGTCCGCAACTTTATTCTTAAGTTTCATAAGAGTGCTATTGGTATTAGAGAGAGCCGCATTAATTTCCTCCTTGATAATGCTACGTAATGTCTGATTGTGCTTTAGCGACGTAAGTTTTTGTATTGTCTCGTACGGGAGTGCCATCTCTATTGTTCCTTTGAACACTTCTGGGACACTTAGGACACAGCCACAATGACAAGAGATGCTTATCAGGATATCATTTCTCTGGCTTATTAGGGAAAATACATCTTGTGTGGTAATTATCATTAAATTTGCAACAAACCATTGTCTGTTCCCCTTTTTTGCTCGTAAACGACAACATACGAACTCCATTATAAAAGTTACCGAACGCAGATACCTATCTTAATATCTATAATTTTGTACAAGGAACGCTTACACAAGGAACCCCGAGAGTTGTACAAACTCACTAATTAGACACTGTACTTTTATACACTGTTTTGTAAATTTATTCACTTTATTGAAATAATTACTTGCACTGTACTTAGAACTATCTATAGGCAAATTAGTTCACGTATTTTTGTAATAAAATTTGAAGTTAAAATGGTATTGAACAATTATTTATCGAAGAACTTTGGACAGGTATTGTTAGTTGAGCACATTGGGTATTGTTTTTACCCGTCTTTTCTGAAATACAAACTTAACTTTGCAGTTCTAAAAATACTCTCCCATACGATGTGTGGTAAAGTATTTGTAGAGCCTGTACGACAAAGTCAACTTTCCAACGTAATGCGTATATTTAAACTTTTATATAAATACAAAAGTTTAAATATAACAAGTTAACGACTTTTGTAATTTTTTCCTTTATTTGTGCCGTAAGACCTTGCTTCTTACTAAATTTCATGATACTAGATCCATAGGAAGTACCTTAAAGGTTTCGATTTTAAATTTGGTCCGCAGTCATTAGTATTTTTATAAATTTCAACTTGGTGCGTCGACGGGTTCCTGAGAAAATGGGTATCGATAGATAGACAGACAGTCGGACAACACAGTCTGGTAATTCAAAAGGTCTCAACTTGTAAGCGTATTTTTTTTTCAAAAATTCTTATTGTAAATGCATGCTAAAGTCATGCCCTTCCAGTGATTTAAGTAAGTGTTCCTGTTTCAGTAACACCTTGTAGTAGGGGGACCCATTAAGGGATTAGCAAATTAACTGATTAACCTACTTCCATTATCAGAGACATGTGGGGACAACTCCCGGTGTAACTCCGTTATACTATTATATTTTTAGATATTATGTAATTTTTAACATCTTTGAAAAATTGTAGACGAGTGAAAAGGAAAGGGATACACCGTATGAACTTTATTCTTTCTACCATTTAATCTTCAAAATCCAATAGGTCCCAACGACGCTCAAGTAAATACCCAAAACAAAACCTTGAACTGTTTTGAACTCTGGAATTGAAATCACCGCCCGAATGATGCACGAATTGTGTTACGTTAGCTTAAGGCGTTAACAGATACTTAAGGTTAACGTCACAGCGTAAGGGCTCGGACATGCATTTCACTGTTTAGACATATAAATACATAAATCTATATAGGTGTACAAGAGCAAACAAAAACGAACTTGTGACAAAATTAACTTAAACCATACGCTGAATTTTCAATTTTATTTTTTATTTTTGTTGCTCAACAAAGAAAATACCATTTTTTTTGTAGGTCACCATTATATTTAGATTGAGAATTAATAAATAATCTTAATATGATTAATTATGTTTTTCGTGGCATACGGTTATTAATCAAAACAAGGTTAACGTAATCTTGACACGTTCCGAGTATAGATCTGAAAAAAAATACCCAATTTTGATGGTAATTCGGTTTTATGCCAATGCATTCACTCCATAATAATATATTTGTTTTGCAAGCCGCACTACAAAAATCAGCTTCTTATAAATCATTTTTTTCATATCGTTATTCTGATATTGGGTGGGCGTCTCTAGAATCGCACCACTCATTTTGTATGCCACGCGTTTCTTCGCGTTTTTCATCATTTTGTCTCGAAGTTTTTTTAAAAAAAACTGTTATTTATCGAATTTCGGTTCTCATCAAATCGACGTGTTTCACGCCCACAATTTTTTTCTCTTCCACTATCCGAAATTGGCTCAATGATAAAAGTTGGGCTTCTCACCGGAACGAAGGTATATACGAATTTTGTTTGTGCCTGTTATTAATTATAGAAATCATTCAGGTGTGGGCCTGTGGACTACTACATAATGTCATCGAATGTCCTTTGAAGTAAAATAAAAATTGTTCCAATGTAACTTACACAGGTTGTTTTATTTCATTTCAAATATCGAGCGCTCTTAATGAAAAACCTTGGATAATGTGAAAATAATATGTCAAAATTGAATAAAGCATAGTAAAATATTTAAATTAAGGCCTGTGAAGATCGAGTGCAAGACCCTGTTAAAATCGATAATACTTAGGGCGCTATATAAGTTTTATCGTATACAAACTAGATATAATAATTTTGTGATTTGAAGTCATGTCCATGTACTCTAAGTAATATAAAAAAAAAACATATTTGGAGGGAAAGGATCGTTTGTTGGATTTTTAAATCTATTTCTAAACGAATATGGCAGGCTTCTCTTCTTATGACATTCGTTTAAAGGTTCCGAAGAAATGAGTAGTGCACTTTGTCCAACTGTAAGGAGATAGAACATTCAATCGCGGCAACTGTAACTTGGAGGATGATGCAAGGTCCGGCAGAACGATAGAAGTGATAACCGATAAGAACTTCGAGACTGTACGAAAATTATTGGAGGAAGACTGACGTGTGACATATCGACAGATCGAGGAAACCCTCAAGGCTGGTGTGTCAACTATTCATCGAATTCTTGACGACCATTTTGAAAGTACGGAAACTTTGTGTTTAAAGTTTGGATGGATGGGTGGATGTTTGTTACTCTTTCACGCAAAAATCACTGAACCGATTGCCATGAAATTTGATATGTAGATAGCTGGAGACCTGGATGGGCTACTTTTTATCCCGATATTCCCACGGGATTGGGACATACGCGCGTGAAACCGCGGGGCACTGCTAGTATGTTATAAAAATAGAAGATGGCCGATCTACAAAAAGATATTTTTTGTTTGCGCATATCCTGGTATGTCAAGCAGTCAAGTGATAATAAAGCAATCTGGTCTTGCTTTAGAATTTTTATGGGATATTTTCCAAAGGAATGTTTTTTGTGATGTCTTCCATGAATTTATTTGTTCATTGTGTTCTTAAGATTGTCATAGATTTACTAATGGATTGACGTTTTTTAAATGAAAAAAAAATACATCAATCAAGAAGTACTTTAACTTCACATTACATACAGCAATTAAGTTATTAAACAACATGGTAATTAATTATGTGATTATATCACTAATCTATATTAACCTATATTATTATTTAAATGTATTTTACTAAAGACGACAATTGAGTCCAACTTTCATAAAAATGTATTCATAACATTCGTTTGTTTGCAATTTGTCAGGCACTGCGGATGTAGTATTTTTAAAACTTGATCAAAATTAAAGTCATCTGATTAAGAGATTATGTTATGTTATTCTTAACGGGCTTCAAAAAGGGGGAGGTTATCAATTCGATTGGTATTTTTTTAAAATTCTAATAATTATGTTTAATAATAACGATAAGTACAGTTTATCTTAATTTAAAGTGATTGTATAATCTTATTGTACGCCTAATCAGGCATGTTACGGTTGTACTTATTTTAAC
Organism: Euplagia quadripunctaria; assembly: GCA_963859945.1. Taxonomy (NCBI): domain Eukaryota; kingdom Metazoa; phylum Arthropoda; class Insecta; order Lepidoptera; family Erebidae; genus Euplagia; species Euplagia quadripunctaria. The sequence goes on from OY982581.1 coordinate 15,144,656, forward strand.
TATAACATCTAATGTAATCCTACCTGTAACAAACAATAAATAAATTGATTGACTGACGTTGTTGATTGATTAGAATGTAGTCAGTTGTTCAATAATAATATTAATCATCAAGACCGAAACAGAATAAAACTAACTACTGCTACTTGAATAATATTATTAATATTGCTTTATTTTCAAGGTTTTTAAAGGCAGAGCTTCCCAAGTAATTGCAAGAGTCTATTGCATCTCTGAATATTGATCAGTAACATTGGCCGTAGATTCTTCATCCTGAATTTATTATCCTTTTTAGTCCTTTTTCTCTTTTTGATGGCTTATAATGAATACCTTGTACAGCGAAATACGCAACTTTCAGAAAGAAAAAAACCGCTTTCTGTAAAATTTTGTTCCTAAATAAAGTCCTTTTAGATCTATTTTATCTTTTAATTTAAGAGTGTTTTTATGTAGTTTATTCAAATATTTTAGAATAATCGCCCAACCGTTAAATACTAAGATGCTAGTTTTTTTTAAATTTTATTTTGTGTTTGTAAATAGCAAGTTATCACAGTAAATCTGATTTATTTCTTAATAAATTCACATTTAAATTTCTGATAATTGTTATGACTTTAAATTTCACCTCTTAGGCAATCGTCGCAGCAACAAATTCAATGGTTTTACAAAAGTTATAGCAATAACAGTAGTAATTTCGTCTTTTACTTTCACTTTAATTATTGAATAATAATAATAATATGATTCAACATTAAGGAACTTACTTTCTTAAAAAAAACACTTAATTTTTCACAACACTATATTTGAAAACTGCATACAAGCATCTTATCCTAAAATGACTTAGTAGTTAATCTTCATACATTGTACACAAACCTTAACGCTAGGTTATTTCAGTTGAAGAAAATTTTATATGTTGAACATGTCAGTAAGAAATGGGTAGTCCTCATTCTTGTTGTCCATATAGAGGACCATTAGAACATACGCCATTATTTTGTCTAAGATACTTTTAGTGTTGAAGGTGAACTTGTAATAAAAACAAGATTATTTAAAGATTTTTGTATTGTATTTCCACAACAAAACAGCAGGGTTGATGAATATTAATAAAGACTTGTAATTCTTGAGTTGCAGGTGTCCATGGGCGACGATAGTCACTTACTATCAGGTGACCCGTCTGCTCGTTTGCCCCATATAAAAAAAGACATCCACACATATACTTTAAAACAGTGATCTCAGAAAGACAGACAAGTAGGTATTTAGGTCCTACTAACGACAGTGCACACTAATAAATAAGCCTTGCAAATTGACACATAATAGATAAGAATTCAAGATCACCAAAATGCTTTAAAAATTTAATAAATTTTGAGACATGGGATAAAACAATATGCCTATTGGTTTCATTTAAAAGCAAATTGCAACACCACAATGACATGATTAGTAACGAGCCTAATGAGACTCAGAGGTAACAGAGCATCTATGTAGAAGAAGCCGCAAGCGTTCATCTTGACAAAGAAGTTCCGATTCAACTGTATTACTTTTTTGTACAATATTTTCTTATGTCCTGTAAAGAAATAGTATAGTTGAACAATAGTAAATTTAAATAAATAAAAAATAAATAAATAGTTTATTTAAATAAAAACAATGTTATTGACTGTCCTGTAGGTCTAGTGGTTAGTGACCCTGACTGCTAAGTCAGAGGTCGTCGTCGGGTTCGATTCCCACCCAGGACAAATAATTGTGTGATGAGCACAATCCTTTGTTCTGTGTCTGGGTGTTATTTATCTATAGTATGTATGTATTTAGAAATATATAAGTATGTTTATCAGCAGTCTGGTTACCATAGTACAGGCTCTGCCTAGTTTGGGATTAGACGGCCGTGTGTGAGATGTGTGAAGTTATTATTATTGTTATTAAAATGATAAGGATTAGAAAAGATTTAACTAGATTCATAATTTAAAATAATCTTTTACCAAGCCCTTACTTTTCTATGAATTAAAAGCATATTCAGAGGTGTCATTGTGTGTGATAACCAGTGACCGCAATAGGTATAGCTAATATACCTAAACTTCGAGAAACGGAGACAATGAGTAGAGACTTCCTTAAGACGATATTTATTGGGGCAATTGTCGCGGATTTTTGGGATATCAATTAAGTACGTTTAACATTATTGTTTATAGTAAAACGATTAGATATATTTCCGACTTTTATTTTCTAAAATTAACAAAAAGATACAAGTATTCTTAATTATTAAAAAAAGATAACAGACAAACTTGTTATCTTAGAATAAACTGTATTCTTTTTCACATAAATTCTTTTACATATAAATATGAATTTTAAGTACAAAAAGAAATCGTTTAAAGATAGAAAATTATTAGAATAGATTTATCTTAATTCCTCGGACGAAAATCTAACACGTGATGAAATTGAACACTGTGCATGTACTTACAGTTACAGTGTTAATTTTTATTGAGCTTGATTTCCGATCCTGTTTTATTTCAATATTACTGGAAAATGAATAAACCGCGTAAAAAGCTATTGGTTGGGCACATTTTGTGACCCAAATTAATTATTAATTAATTTTCATATTCAATAAATAAAATGGGGTTTTCTTTGATAATTAGAAGCATAAATAGATACTTCCAAATGGTTTCAATTAGTTAGTATTTGAGGCTGTTTGGATCTCGCGCCTTTACAATCGGTGACGGTTTCGTCAGCTCAAGGTGACACCAGCGCGGCCTCTGATTAGCTGCCGCAGACGCGGCTCAAAACAAAATGGACATCACATTTTTTCTGATTTGAAATCTTTCTCGGCTCTCGTTCGGCAAAATGTTCAACACGTAATTTTTTGGTGCTTTAATGAACAATTGTGTAATATAAGTGAAGCCGCAAGAACCCGTTAAACATCGCCCTGCAGGGACTTCGGACATTGTTCGATATCTGGTTTGTGTAACTGCTGACTGAGGACAGGTGTGCTGGAAGGCGTACCCGAGCTGATCTCCAGGTTAGTGGGACGGTGCTACGTTTGAAACCATTTGTTTACTCAGTTTCTACAGAGTGGGTTTAATGGGAATATAAATCATTACGACCAAAAAAAACATAAGTAAGTTCCCGCGTGTTGTCGTCGGCTATTTATACGCCGCTCCACCAGCTATACATTTTTTTTAACTTACTCGTATTTAAATTATGCTTCCGAGGTTTCTTATTTCTTAAAATAATTAAAATTAAAGATTTTATCTATAACTAGCTGTCTCCGCAGTTTCACCTGCGTCTATGGTCACTGCTCCGCTCCTATTGGTTGCAGCGTGATGTTTTATAGCCTATAACCTTCCTCGATAAATGGGCTATCCAACACTAAAAGAATTTTTCAATTCGAACCAGAAGTTTCTAAGATTAGCGCGTTCAAGCAAACAAACAAACAAACTCCTCAGCTTTATAATATTATATTATAGATAACGGGAGTGTTTTAATTTTTTTGAAAACAATGAGAACATGTTTACTGTTTTTCGTGTTTTCAAATGAATCTAACCGTTTTACTGTATTTTAAACACGCTTAAGTGACATAATAAAAAAATGTTGTCCTCTTAGATAGGTTTTTGTGATATTTATTTATGCTATAAAAAGATTTGGAAAATAAATAGAATAAAAAAACGCAGTCTCCACTTTTTGTCACTGCTCTCGAAGAGCAGGTAAATTCTCACTTTTTCTAATCACTGATAACAAAAACCACTTTAAGGTTTATTAGAAAAAAAATACCTGAACAATTAACTAGATTTCTTAAACACGCAGCCCCTGCATCTTCGATAGTCAAGTAGAACATCTCACAACTAATGCTTAAGATTACTTCTAATGCGACGTCTTTCAACGGCTCCAAAATATTTATCGCAGTGAAAACCACGAAATCAAACTAGAATAAAATTACAAAGAGCTTAATTATATGCTCGAGTTAACTAAGAGTAGTTTATTTCATACGAAAACTCAAATCAACTTACAGTTTCGATAGAGATTCGATTGTAAGTTGAGTTGATTTCTGGCGATGAATACTTACATGACTAAAATATTGACTTGGGTTCTGGTTCATTTCCAACTGTATTTGGATATTACATAAAGCTCTGAACAGTATATCAAAAGAGTGTAGGCATATCTGCAGCATATAAAGTAATACCTCAAAAGTCAATAAAAATTCATAAATTTTGATTATAAATGGTTAAATTACAATGAAACTTACCAACACCTGGAATATTTTTTTAAACAAATTGTAAGCTGTCAAGATACTTTCGTATGTTACGAGTATTTTTTCACAAAATTCTTTGTCAACTTGTTTATTACTTATGCCTAGTATAGCATTATTCCACTCGACAACGTATTTTTTAAGTAAAATAATTATGAAATTTGCATAAATTAAATTTATATCAAACCCCATGAACAAAATATCAAGTGAGTAGATAACGATATCAATGTATTTGAGAATAATATAAAACGTAATTAGAATAATGGAATCGATACAAATTACTACTAAAACTGAGGCCCAAGTCCAAGTAATAACATCTAAAATAACATTTTCATTTAAGCCAAGTTTGTAATGGATTTGCTGAACTTTCATCAATAATCGGACATGGTTTTCACTATGGATCATATTCAAACTACAAATAATGATGAGGTTAAAACAATAGTGTAAATTAAGGAACAAAAAAATTAAATATAACTTATAACCCTTGAATGTCTCGACATTCTCGTCAATATCTTTGGACAGCATTTGGGAGCTGACACTATAAAGAATAAACACTACGAAAATTAAAAACATAACTACATGTGATTTGATCTTGATAGGCTTGACAATATTGCCGTTGATGACATATTTTGATGATAAAAAGGCAGCTTGTACTAGATACAGAGGGTAAATTATTCTTTTAATATTCCTTTCTAGTGCACCATTTTCAGTCATTTTATTTTTCCTTTTGACTCGTTTAATCTTTGCTATCATGACTGTAGTCGACTTATTAATCATTTTTCATTAACCAAAGAGATCTTTTGAATGAACGTTCAGGTAGGTTAAGTAAATGTAATTTATTAGCATGTTGAAAGCTTATCAAGCAAATTCAATGACATTATTTTTATCTATTTTTGACGTTATCTAAATACATTAGTGACTTATTGAATAGAAAACAAACTGGAAACTACCCAATTGCACTAAAAGCACAAGCTATTTTAATTACTAACCTTCCTGTTTTCTTTTAATGTTTTGATGTATCTGATCTTTATTAGAGTGGCCGTACTTCTAAAAACGTCTATGTAGTATATAGATACAATCAACTTTGTAAGAGTTACTGTATTACTCAAAATGTATTAACAATATTTTCTGACATCCAGACAGACAGACATCAGAGGATAATATAGATTTGATCATGAATATGTACGGGAATTAACGTAATAGGTATTATCACGTAATAGGTATTATCAACCTTTGAATTGCCTGACATGTCGACCAGACTGTACTGGCAATGGTCACATACATCATGGAACGCGAAAGTTTAAATATAGATTTGCTTAGAAATGACTATAATGAAATAATTATGCAGATATATATAAATAAAACGTCACCTATTGCTCTGATCTAACCATATTTTTTGTTCTCGCCCTGTTCTCGCTTCGTAAATATTTCGTTGAAGAACCAGGTAGCCTGCCCAGTATTCAGGTATCCCTTTAACACATCCTAGGCTAGCATGAGGATTAGTTGACCGAATAAACCAAGCTGACTAAAATAAGAATAATAAAATTTATATAAAGATTGAAAATGAAATCGACATGAGCGAGAAATAAAACTTCAGAAATCAGAAAATGAACAATGCTAATACGTGATAGAATACTTATTAACATTTCCTCTCTGGAGAAGAAGATAGCTATCTGCTCCGTGTAGCATCCTCTTCAAGCACGACTTTAATTTTAATCTAGTAACAGTCTACTTGAATGAATGTCGAAATGTGTGTTTATACAAACACACATTGGACAATCTGACACAATTTGGCACTTCTACCGGCAGTTTGTCTTCTATAGTCTAACAGAATCACCAGGCTAAGTTAATAAGAATTAGTAGTCAATTGTGTTTTTGTTTTCACAGACAGTGAATAAAAAAAAATTGGACAAGTGCAAGGCGACTCACACTTATCCGATTTCTTTTTTTATATTTGTCCGGCATAGTACGCCCGTCTCGGGAATCAACTCTCGAAGATATTTGCTCGTTTTTTACGAAACAGAAACTTAACTTTGTTATTCTGAAAATACTCTCCCAACGACAAAGTCAACATTCTAACCTCAAATTATAACTTTCTAATAACAAAAAAAAAATTGTGATATGACAACAAATTAACGACTTTTGGTTTTTTCATTTACTTGTGCTGTGAGACCTCGCTTTTTACCAAATTTTATAGTTCTAGTTCAATGGTAAGTAAACGCCATAGGTTGTAATTTCCTTACGAAATGTTCAAATTTGGTTAAATCAAAAGATACGGCCTACATGGCCGTATCTTTTGATTGCGTTGATTTAGAAGCTTGACTTTTGAACATCAAATACCTATATTTGCGGTCTTTACGGTATTTGATGTTAATTTCAATTTGATGCTTGATGCCTTTACCAGTTTCGAAGAAAAAGGGTCTTGACAGACAGACAACAAAGTGATTCTATAAGGATTCCTTTTATCCTTTTTAGGAACGGAATCCAAAAAACACAAAACTTGACTGATTGAGACTGTCCTTCTACATACTCTTTACTAAGAATAATAGTGATAGGTGAGTTAATAATGAAGACTATGAATATAACTATAATATTTAAAATAGTCTTTTAACCACCATCATTTGTTTAGTTTAGTTTCATTAGTTACTTAAGTTAGGAGCAAAATTTTAGATACCGTGATGTTCATGTACATGTTTTGGCGGCAGCTAGTTATAGATGGTTATTTTGATGATTCCTCTTAAAAAAGCTTTAATTGGCGTCCTGACTTCGCTTTATCTATCTCCGGCATTCGTTTCCCTTACAGACTATTGCCAAGTCACTCAATTTATTAAAGAAATAAAAATGTTTTATATTGACACGGTCACTATATTTGTGTGCGTAGCGTAGCGATTGTTTGGCAAATGTTTAACGAATTTGAAGTGGTCATATAGGTGGTTATGACGTGGATGTAAGAAGCGTATTTAATTTTTAGTGGTATACTATGCCCTAAAAGTTAAATACGCTAAATAAAAAATCATAAATACCATAAAATAAATATTTTCATTATTAATATCAATGGAAAAGTTATGTTTAAAAAAAGGACATACCCAGATTATTTTCATGATATTTTGTTCTATCAGTTCTCATCAGTATCTGTTCTCATAGTTGAAATTGATGAATTTATTATTATTAGTATGCATATCGAGTATACCCTACCACTAGATCATAAATTCACATGACTTGGAAAAATAGAGAATGACCGTGTCATTTATGAACAATTTGTTAACCTACTTTAAAAAGGAGGATCTTCATAATTCGACGGTATTTTTTTTTGTGGGTATGATTACGCTATATTGTCGCCATCTATTAACCGATTTCAATAATTTGTTTTTAATTGAATTGGTTGTACTTAACCTCCTATAATGATGAAAAATTAAAGGATGTAAAATACATTTTATTAGAATTTATCATGATTTTAGCTCATTAAAGTGGGTGACATTTTTTTTAAAGTTATTTATTAACGTTTTTGGTTTTGTGCTGTTTAGTATTCATAAGGTGCATCGAAAGTTTTGCTAATTTTAGCCAATTAAGCTTAACAAAATATGTGGCATGATGCTTTTTATCATTAAAATTAAGGTGTTTCATAATATCACGTTAAATTAAATTATAGCGATACTAGCAGCGGCCCGCGGTTTCACCCGCGTAAGTCCCGAACCCTTGGGAATATCATGATAAAAAGTAGCCTATATGTTAATCCAGGTTTCCAGCTATCTACATACCAAGTTTCATCGCAATCGGTTCAGTAGTTTTAGCGTGAGTAACAAACATCCATACATCCTCACAAACTTTCACGTTTATAATATTAGTAGGATAATTTAGCGATAGTAGTTGTTTATTTTGCGTTGTGACACGTAATTTGAAATAATGGTGAGTTAATAGACTCTTAACTTAATTGTTGTCAATTTGTAGTATAGTTCATAAGTCAATTAATAATTTTGATTAATGAGTGCTTTATTTTACGGTTAACATTCATTTTAAGCTGCAGCAGTAAATACAAACAGAAACATAGACAGGAAGTAAGGACTACTTAAATAAAAAATAAATAAAAACTTTTCTTTTTTATTTTCTAAATTTAGAATTAAAAGTAAGTGTCTAATGGCATCTTATACAATATTTATTTAAGTTTCTTCTAAAGACCACATCCCCAAGTACGGCCAGTACTCTTCCGAAGGGTTCTCCTACCGTGATCTCCTATTACTTTCCTACAAAGTCCGCCGTCCTAAACCTAAACCAAAAATACTCGTGTAGCGCAATTTCGATAGCATTGATATGAATAATTTGCCTGAGGATGTCAATAACATTGATCGGTCACCATTGTTAGCTTCAGATTCGGTAGCTGATAATGTTTACATTTTTAACACATCTATTTTACAACTGTACGATAAGTACGCTCCCATACCTATCAAATTAAAACATGCGCCTTCACCGTGACTAATAAGCTAGATAAAGGCACTTCTGATGAAAAAAACTGCAGCTAAAAATAAACTGAAGATAAGGCCTAACGAAGTTAGCAAAGAAAAGTGTGTTTCTTTTCGAAATCGCTGCAATTAGGTATGTAGAGATGCACAACGTATATCACAACCAACGCACTTCACAGCCTTGTCCAATTCTGACAGAACTGTTAAGGCAAATACACTGAACAATCTTTCATCCATTCCAAAGCCTGCTTATACTTAGCTCACACTGAAAGTTTCTGGATTCTGGTAAGTAAGACCACATATTAGACGATACATTTATTGATTTACAAAGTATATGACTTCACTATTTATTCATTTTTGCATTTACTTGATTCATTGTAAAAAACAGTTGGACCAGCTTTCCTGAGGGACCATTTCAATGGCTTTGTGTAATTCGCATTCACCAATTTTACCAATGCTTCGACTATTTTTAAAATGAGAAACCTATAACATTGTGCCAATTACCTTATTTTTCTGGTTCAAACCAATACACCAGGGTTTCGTCACCTGTTACAATATTATAGACAGCCAATGACTGTCCTCCATTAAACTTTTTTGTCATTTTAGGGCCTCACTCGACACGCAGTAGTTTCTGGTCTTCCGTTAGATCATGCGGTGTCCATCGAGTGCAAAGTTTCTGAACACTTGTATTTGGCTCATTCCAATGCCGAATAGAGTATGAATTAAGTAATTTTTGGTCCTGGGCCACATCATCAAATGCCAATTGAGTCACTGGCAACTCTTTTGTTGACCCCATACTACTTACACCTGTCACTTAATCCATTAAAAGATTTACTGATAGTTATCGCCTTCTACGATAAATCCGCCCATTGTACCAAATATTAATATTAAATTTAATATCCATTGTAATTCCATATGGGGTACAATAAAGAATGTTCCATTTTATTCTGTTTTATCCTATTTTTCTTAAATTGCTGGTTTCATTGGTATATGATATGTTTTCATTTTTTTTAAATGTTTTTCAAAAATAATTATTCAAATTGCGTTTTAAGCAAAAGTGTTTATCATGAACACTTGCTTAACTGTTTAAGGTCACACCTTTAAGAAAATAATTCGGCTAGAGGTATTGAAATATTTAAAGAAACGTCCCTTCAATCATAACTATTTGATCGTACGATATATGTCCGCCTTTGTACAAATGTGCATGAAGTTTTAAATAAATAAATAAATATGAGCCTGGCATACGTCAAAGTGATTTTGTAATTATTGTTCATGTTACATCACTCGTTTTTACATCAACTAATTTACATTCAAGTAATAATGCACCTTCCACTATAAACACTATGTCAGGTAAGATATCTAGAGTGATGCACCATCTATTTATCCATCAAATTCAATTTCTCACACTTTTTTGTAGTTTCACTTGTCAATTATTGGATCAAACTTTACAGAAGTTTTCGATTACCAGAACAGAAATTCCTGTGCTCCAATGAGCAGAAATGTGAGAACATATTTGTTTCTACCACGGTTCGCCACTCAGACGGTTCATTTTTGGTTCCTTTCAAGAAAATCCCAGAACTGTTAGGTGATTTCTTCGTAACTGCGAAGCGACGGTTCAAGTTTTTAGAACAAAAATTGCTACGGCTACGGGAAAAGTATGAAGAAACGATTCGTAATTATATTTCACAGGGCATTCTCTGCAAGGTACAACGTGGAGAAGTCAATTCATCATTATGTTTTTATCTACCTCACCATCCAGTAATACGTAACGATAAGTTAACAATGCGCTTGTGCATCATGTTAGATAGTAGTGCTGCTACAGACTCCAATTTATCTTTAAATGACATCCTCCATACAGGTTATAATTTATAATCAGATATTACTATCAAATATTATTATAGACGTATATATTTATGACCTGGCTTCCTATGTTTCGGAATTAAGTGAATCAGTAGTGACATCTAAGCAACTAACTCAACTGTTTTTGAAGCAGGAGGATTCGATCTCATAAAATAGACAAGCAACTCTTAGCTTAGCTTACTGGCCGTGGTCACAGGCTGACTGTCAGCCTGTGACCACGGCCAGTGCAACCTGGTCGAAACGTCAGGCAATTCAGAGGTATGTAATACCTTTTCGTGATCGCGTTAATTTTCGTTTAGATACATAATTAAGTCTGTCTGTTTGTTTGTTTCGGCTAATCTCCGGAACGGGTGGACCGATTTCCACGGGACTTTCACAGGCAGATAGCTGGTATTATAAAGAGTAACTAAGGCTACTTTTATTTTTAAAAAAGAATTAGGGATCCGCGCAAAATATACAAATAAGTATACGCGAGCGAAGCTGCGCGGGAACTGCTAGTCCTCCTCTAAGCTCTTTATTTTCAGTACCAAATCGAAAAGTACATATACAATACGACAATAAAAATCTATAATAATATTGTTTAGAAATGTACTCTAACACCCTGTATAACAGTTAAATGAATTGAATTGATCACAGTACTTCCATTAATATTTTATGAATAGCTTTCTCGTTAACAAGAACGATAATTAACAAAAAGTCAGTCATCCACTAGCCTACGACGTATACACACAAGTAAACGTCTACATGAACAATAAAATATATAACTAACATAATATGTCTGTTAAATTACGTAATTCAGTTGACGAAGAAATTCAGTCAATGCTTCTACCCTTAAACTTAGCGCAAACAATCTTATTTTATCCCAAGTATTATATAAGAAATAGTACAATATATTCCAACAACCGTCTGCTTAAACTATTTTCCTTCTGTGGTACATTATTATTCATATTTACATTCTTCTCCAACGCTTACTATGCATATTCGACTGACATGAAAGAGTTAAACAGTTATTTTTATTATACGGCTATGTTTGACTGTTTCTCCTGTTCCATTGGAGTTATCACTAATTTTTTTGGTATCTGTTTCAATTCAAAGAAAGACGTTGAATTTGTCAAAACAATACAGAAAGTTCATTATTCTCTGAATGACAAAATATTATTTAAGAATTTCACAGCGTGGAACTGGTTAATCGTTATTCTAGACTTTATCTTATACTCAAGCATGACTATCACAATCTTATGGATAAGTCCGGATATTCCATGGCAAAATCTATGTGGTTGGCTTTTGGTAGCTGCTTTTGATGTTAATATGATATATGTCAATAGATTAATAATATTGTTGAATCATAAAATGAACTTATGGAATCTACGGTTAACAAGCCGTCTGTATGATTGCGAAGAAGATTGCAAAGAAATGTTTGAAGTCTATGTCAATATATTGAAGTGCTACCAATTGCTCATACACTCTTTTCAATTTCTGGTAAAGAAACTTATAAAATCAGAGGAAATGAGTTAATATACCACTGACCAAACAAAAGAAGATTTCTAAATATTATTTCTCAATTACAGATTCTTTTTTATGGAACAGAATGTTTGTTTCATGTATTAGTTTATGTCCAAATATTGATTGAATTTTTCAAAATGATGAACACAACTGCATTGAAGGTAAGAACAAGGTACCTATTTCAGAGTTTTATTTTATTATTACCTATCTCATTTTCATGAAAAGTTAGCATCATCAGAGCATGATTTATAATCATAACAATAAAAGTACAGTTTAAGCATTTATATTTCAGCTTGGAGGTAACCATACCCTCCTAATCTTCATAGTTGTCTGGTTTCTAAAGCTTTATGTATTGCAAATCTTACTGAGCTTTAATGTTGAAAAGTTCTATATCGCTGTAGAAAATTCACAAGAATCTTGTGCTATTGTTTGGAAAGCTAATCCTTCAGGTACTCTTATTTTCAATTATACTTATAAATGTTTACTAAAAGTTGGAGTTTGGGTGTCTTTCCTGGATTAGACGTGGTTTGATTTTACTTGGTTCGCTAAGCCAAAACTGCGGGTTTATTGTCGAGTTCGAGACTTGAATCAAAATTTAAACATGGGAATAACCCTACGTACCCAGAAAAGGCATTCAACTATCTTTAAGAACGAAACGTAGTCAGCCGCAGCATTCTTTTGTCCAATGTTCGGTATACATTATTGCAGGTGCATTTTTATGATCTAAATTATGTGTTTCATAAATCAATTTAATTTTTTCAATCGGTTTAACACCGATACATATTCTATAAGTTTTGACAGTTTACTTCTCGACTAATCTCAGAACCCCGAGTACCTGTTTATATTTACGGTTAACATATTTAGCGAGGCTTGACGTCGGCAGTTCTGTTCAAACTATATACCATCGACCCGAGCTTCTCTAAGCTGAGCAGCACCAGAACCGGCTAATCTCAGTTAAGTATGCCGATGATATGCTGCTGTTAATTGCTATTTGTGAAAAATATGCATTTCAACACCACTTTACCTATAATAACACTAATACGGAAGTAATGATAGTCAAAAAAAAAGAAAAGATCCAGATACTGCCAATTAACCTGTGTGGCACGGATCTTAATATTACAAAAACTAGTGGAAGTTTATAGGGTTATGATACTGTAATGTCATTGTTATAGAAAAGTCATAATTACAAGAAAGTAATAGTGTTTGCAATAATAAATTTGGCTACGTAGGCAACATATTTTAGTACCCCAGTAACATGTATAAAGTACAGACTTATACCATGAAGTAGAATTACAATTTATCAAAGTTTAAGGGTGCCTGGCAGGGTGTTGTCACCATAAAATTATTAATGTTATTTAATTGGTTTTAATGTATGTGATGTATTGTTTTAGATTAATTAACTAATGATGTATTATATATTAGTTCCTGAGCTTTATGCGTGAGGTGTTTCCTTTCGTTCGGTCCGGTTCGTTTTCTTTGTTACTCAAATATTATATGTGAGGACTTGTTATTGGCTCCCTGTTAACAACATTCTCCATTTTTATTCTTAAATAAATAGAAAGTGGCTTTGTATCATCGTGATTTCGATAAAAATAATAATTAACTAAAGCGGGGATCAATTTTATGCACCTTTGTTTTTGTTAGGTGCCAAAGCCATCATAATCCAAACTTCAAACTCGCTGACCGTCCCTACTCGTACCTCTGTTGGGCACATAAATAGTAAAACTTTCGACTTTTATAAAATGAGAAGAAAGAAAGAAAGAAAATATGATTTATTACACAAACCTCAGCGTACATTTTCAGCGTAGGTACACAGTGACAGCTTGTATGCTGCTGTGACACTCAATATACTTATGTTACTTAAGTAACAAAAAATCATAAGTTACTAAAAGTAGAAGCAGTATATAAGTAACAAAAATATTAAAATAAATAGCAGTACATAAACATAAGTATCTAAGTCTAAAAGTAATTACACTCTAAAAATACCATAATATTATAATTAAATTAAGAGACACGTTGAAAATAATCATCTACTTCACAAACATCATACTTTAAGGCTATTAATTTAGCTACAACATTTGTCATGTATGTAGAATAGAATGTAGAAGACTTGGCATTCTTGATGTGGTAACAGGTGGTTATTTTTTTACTCATATATATATTAGGGTGTGCCAAAAAACGACCATCAAAATTATATTTCATATCCTTTATCAATATATTTTATAATGTAGTTGAAAAATCAAAAAAAATTTGACTGACTTAGTGTGGAAATTTTATGGTTTGATACTATGAAACATCTTACTCACCTAATTTTGATGCAAGTTTGATGTGTAACAAAGCATCAATTTTTTTGTTTAATTATCGATATTTCAGTTCGTAAACGCAAAAATTTGAAAAAATAAATATACATGAGCCTGTAACTTTGTTGTTATTGATGATATAAAAAAATTAAAAGGAATTTTTTTATAGAATATTAAAAGTACTACAAATTTGCCATTTAACATTTTTGTCTAACTCTTACAGTTTAGCTAAAAAATGCAAAAAACCGGAAATTTGAATTTCAAAGTTATATAAAAAATCAAATATTGAAGATAGTAATTCGACTCAATAGAATTTTTGTACCAAATTTAATAATAAACAAGGTCCATTCATTCGTTTTTTTTTAAATAATTTCATCACAGTTTGCAGGACAAAAAACTTTAAGTTCAATGGAGGACCTCTTAGAATTGGAATTTTGAGCTCCGCTTTTAACAGGAGCTTTGTTGGGACATCTCTTGGCATGATTTGAGTTCATACTACGAGGAGGTAGGACATAGGATTTTTTTTATTGTACAGGGGCAAACGGGCATACCGGTCACCTGATAGTAAATGACTACCGCCGCCCATGTGCACCTGCAACTCAAGAGTTAAAAGTGCGTAGCCAGTCTTTAAGTTGGGAGTAGGGGAAGGGGGCAAGAGGGGTAGAGGAGGGGAGAGGGAAGCGTTAGGGTTTCCGGTAACCTCACTCACTAGACGAAAAGCAATGAAACATTGCGTCACTGCCAGTTTTCTGTGAGGCCGTGGTATCACTCTGGTCGAGGCAGCCCATATGTGCCGAAGCATGGCTCTCCCACGACCATACTTTTTATTCTGAAATTCAGGACGGTTTCTTTGAGAGGGGGATGAAAGTCAAAATGTGTGCTTCGTTGTATTTCATTAACGCGAAGTACGATTACAATCATTCTTTTTTGTTAGAAAGGAGGCACCAACGGACACAAGGAACACCCAGACTCGGGACAACTATAAGTGGATTACACATTTTTTAGGGTTCCGTATGTCGAAAGGAAAAAAACGGAACCCTTATAGGATCATTTTGTTGTCCGTCCGTCCGTGGGTCTGTCTGTCTGTCAAGACCCTTTTTCTCTTCCCTTTTACGCGTAGAGGTATCAAGCTGGACTTTTTATCAATTACTCAAGTCTACTGTCCCTTGGAGCTATGAAAAAATCAAACTTCTAAACCACCGCAATCAAAAGATACAGGGTAC
The DNA here is from genome assembly GCA_963859945.1 of Euplagia quadripunctaria. Lineage (NCBI taxonomy): Eukaryota > Metazoa > Arthropoda > Insecta > Lepidoptera > Erebidae > Euplagia > Euplagia quadripunctaria. Next base: position 15,160,209 of record OY982581.1, read on the forward strand.
TTCCCGTGAACTCAGAATCTTGAAATTTGGTACGAAGCAACGTCTTATAGCACAGATAAAGGAAAAATTGCGAAAACCGTATATTTTTAGTTACATCATATAATAAAAATATTTTACGGAACCCTCGGTGCGCGAGTCCGATTAGCTCTTGGAAGTTTTTTTTTTTGTTATGTGTTAGATTTGCACCCACAACATTCAGCGTGGCGTAGTGGAGAGGCGACCACTTAAACCATTGTGCCATCTGTGTATAATATAAACATATATACAGTACCTATACCTTTAAGTACAAATTTGTAGTGCAATATCCACACTAATGTTATAAAGAGAAAAGATTTGATTTTCTGTTTGTTTGCTCCGAAACTACTGAACCGATTTTAAAAATTATTTCACTTATAGAAAGCTACATTATCATCGAGTTACATAGGCTATATTTTATACCACTAATTATAAGTTTTCATCCTGAAATAATGGTATTCATGATGAAAGCCAGAAGATTAAGCGAGCTGCTTTATCCGCGTGCGCTGACTAAATGGTCAGTCATACGAGTACATTAAAACTATGTATTACAAAAGTGTTTGTGTTTAGTAGGTCTAAAAAAAAGTCTGAAGTACCATATCCGTTTCTCTTATAAATAAAACACAATAACGCATTTTCTGTCAAAAATAATGTAAACATTATAACGTGATTTTCAATCGTGATTATTAGGTATAGCATATTAACTCTTAGAGAGTCATAGGAGTGCCAAGCATAGGTTACCAATTCTGACAAGCGACTGGGTAATTGTAATAGTTAGAAAGTGGAATATATTAAGAATTTACAGATATCCCTGCATAATGTCCTTCTTCATATGAATACACCGCTTTTCTTTGGTACAACTCTCACAGCCCAAGCGAGTGCAATACCTATCTGCCTGTGTCGATCTACAACCGCCCGTTTCCAAACGGTTGAGCCTTGTGCGAAGAAGTCAGGCAACAAACTCACGGCCATTCTTTTAAATCAAGAGATAGTTATAATAATATTTAGTAAACTGTACTATAGCACTGTTTTATTATGCGCTACTATGTTAGTATCATTAAAACTAAATAAACTAAAATTAGGCTATGAATAAAAGGAAAAATAATTATAGTTTAAAAAACTAAAAAACACGCTTTTATAGAAAATAAAAAAAAAAAACATTTAATCGAATTATTGCATTGTCATCGGTTTTCGACAGGTGTGCAAAATGTGAATGAAATTGGGCCGTTTAAAGTGGGTCAAAATCGCGCCCAAAGGAGTCGGTTACAAACAAACATACAAGTGAAGCTAATATAAAGCGTGTAATGACAAATAATAATAACTCCACACTCTACACTCCACACATCTCACACACGGCCGTCTGATCCCAAACTAGGCAAAGCCTGTACTATGGTAACCAGACTGCTGATAAACATACTTATATTTTTCTATAATACATACATATTATAGATAATTTCCACCCAGACACAGAACAAATTATCGTGCTCATCACACAAATATTTGTCCTGGGTGGGAATCGAACCCACGACCTCTGGCTCAGTAGTCAGGGTCACTAACCACTAGACCAACAGGCTAGTCGTAATAAGGAAATAAATATTTAAAAAAAGGAAGAAAAGAATAACATAACAGATGGAAAATAAGAAACATATTAGCTCACATTATATTTCTATTAAGTATTATGAAATAAATTCAAAACAATTCAATCTCAAGTATGATACGATCGAGATATAGAGTATTCGACTCCACCCATTCCATTCAACCCACTCCTAACATAAATTTACAAGGTTACATGGCACAGTTCACAAACATACTACTTCTAAAAATATTAAATAATGTTTTCAATCAGATCACTGCCGTTTTCATTACAATTGGGTAAATTTTGCCGTAAAACCATTATATGCTTCGGTACAAGAGATGAGTGTATTAATTATGTTTTGTTTCTTGTCTTTTTTGGTCCCTTTAGGATTCAAACGAAATCTTTTAGAAAGTTGAGGGCTTTTCAAAAATTTGTCATTAAAAAACTTTAGTGTGACATAATCGTCGGCATAATTATTTCTGTAATGTAGGTCAAAGTTCGATCTTACAAAATAAACTTCAGCCATATTTTTGGTATATGCTCGTGGATCAGCACTTTGAATTCGTCTATCTGAAACATTATTTTTGAAGTTAATCAAGTATTGTAGTTTCTAAAACTTAAAAATAATGTTTTTTCGAGTTCTTCATTTGTAAAGAAAGAAGAACATTTTTGTATACACTTATTGTCACAGCCATTTTTAATATTATAGAAAATAAGAAACAAACACTAGGTCAGAGTGTTTGTTTCTTATTTTCTTTCATTTAAACTTGTATCGTCGTTTAGGTGTTTGTTTATTTTATTGTCGGGTAGTCTCAGATTCACTGTGTGTTAACGCAGAAAAAAAATAGAATTCATTTTCATACGTCGTTTCCTTGAAGTCATATGTTCCATTGCGCGGCGTCGAAGAGCCTTGGTCTTCTTTTCAATGATACTTTTTGAAATATGTAATATTACTGCCTCTTGTAAAGTTTTGTCTGCCGTGTCAGGTTGGGAAATATTTGACATAGATCGGTGTAAAGTTTTAGGTCTTCACATATGATATTGGCGTTTTGTCAAACTGGCCACTTCAATCTCATATATCTGGCGTTTGGTTAGGAATTCCAAAGTAAAATTAATTACAAATTTAGGCTTGTGTTGTTGTTTCGAGTGTTTCGAATTGTGTGATTTTGTTTGTTTTCGGGCCATTTCATTTTTCTTTGACATCGTTATGTTCACGATATGGAAAACTTAAAATAACGCTGTCGAAACAGCTCAAGGATAATCGATATGTATGGGGAAGCCACTATAAAATAAAACGCGGTACGTTTTTGGTGCTAACGTTTCGTTCGTGAAATTATATCTTACGAAGAACTGACAGATTAACAAATCAGCGATTGCAGAACATGCACTCGAAGCGGGCACCAATCACTGGATTGAATTTCACTGACACTGTTAGTATAGCATGTGACGGTACATGGCGAAACCAAAATATCAAAAAATATCAAAAATGTGCGGTTGGATGGAGAATCTTCTACCTCATGATCTCGACGACGGTAGGCGTGCACCGCTGAGCCACAGTATAAGTATATACAGTATTGTGACTCGGCCCTTTCCTTGATATAATTACCTACAGCCGGACGGTACGTACACAACACGACAGACGACGACGACGATAGGGCTGCCCATAATTTCATCTACCTACTTGAGTTTCTTTCTAGTTTTGTGATTGTAAATATTATAATTAGTTTTTATAAATATAAATAGATTTCCCTTTATTCTGGGTGTTAAAATAAGCTACTGTCGCCGAAGGTTACCAAACTAAAATCCTTACAAACTTCAACACCAACCTACTCAATCAAAATGCAAGAAACAGCTGACGAGTAACCGTCCGTAAAATTAACGACCCCATTACCTGCAGCACAGAGCAAATCAAAAATAATTTTTTTTGGTCACCCAGCCGATGTTGAACCGCTGCAAACGTTACTTAATATCAAACCATATCCTCGCGTGTGCGCCACCTAAAGCAATCAAAACTTCTAACTAGCTACTACAAAATCTTATTTTTAAAGTAAATTAAAAATAAGTAAATTAAAACGTGGGAGAGCCATGCTTCGGCACGTATAGGCCAGCTCGACTCTGCTCGATACCACGGCCTCACAGAAAAACGGGTTGCATTGCATTTCGCCGCGTGAGTGAGGTTACCGGAGGCCCTAACCCTTCCCTCTCCCTTATTCCCGTCCTTCCCCTCTTCCCCCTCCCCCTCTTCCCCCTCCCCCTCCCCCTCTTCCCACTCTTCCCCTCTTCCCCCCTCCCCCTCTTCCCACTCTTCCCCCACTTCTCCTCTCCCCTTCTTCCCACTCTTCCCCCTCCCCCTCTTCCCCCTCTACCCCTCTTCCTAGCTTAGCCTAGGAACTACCTACTAGTTTTTTTTAACGCGAGCGTGGGTAAGTCACTCGTGTGTCACTTTTGTCACCCTATCTACTTTTTTAATTATTAATCCAGGTATTTTACTCGGTGGAAAAAGCGAAATACCTACCTATTATAAAAGAAACAAATTACGTACTAGTAGGTACATAAAAATTATTTTATAGTCTTGCAACATTGTTTATGTCACCTACCTGTATTTTTTAGTCGTTATAAAAATTATTTTATAGTCTTACCTTTCGAAGTTTCCAGGTAATTTAAAAACTGTAACCTACTCAGCCTGTGACCACGACCAGTGCAACCTAGTCGAAACGTCAGCCAATTCAGAGGTATGTAATACCTTTTCATGATCGCGTTAATTCCCGTTAAAATACATAATTATATCATGGAACGCGAAAGTTTAAAAGTTAGTAGCTTTCTTTCTTTCTATAAGATCTAACATGAGCTGATTCTTGTATGATGGTAATGAGTAGGATAACGACCATGGGAAGCGTTGAATGTAAGGTATACGTTAGCCAAAGGATTACTACTGTTGGGACTTATGTTAATATTTATGTCACCCAGTAGAAATAGAAAATTACTAGATGTGTTGGTATAAACACAGTTTCGGCTGTCAATGAAATTGTTAAAATTATTTCTTGTATTTAATTATGGTGACCGATAAATAGCCACAATCCTAATATTACCTATGTCACAGTTGAGACAAGTTGCGTTTTGGAAAGCTGGTTCAAGTATGTTCACTCTTTATGTTCTTTTTTTTATAAATGATTACTTCGTCGTTTTACAGTCAGTACAGGTATATTTTTTACTTTTCTCAGCCAGCATTCTGTGAGAGTTATAACGTCGAATTATAAAGCTGATCGAAATTCTTATTTATACTACAAATATTCACATAAAGTAATTTAATTGCTGTGTTATGTGAGTTTTTTTTTTATGTAACTGGAAAATTGACCGATTAAGCTAAAATTCATGTTTCCTATGATGTAACTATGAGTATTTAATACTAAAGATGTTGATGGAAAATAAAAATTCTTCTGAAAATTCCAGCATAAAAAAACATTGACATTGACAATGAAAAGTCATAATAATGTTGTTTAGTAATGTGCTCTAACAGCCTGTACAACAATTAAATTAATTGAATTATTCACATTACTTCCATTAATATTTTATGAATAGCTTTCTAATTAATAAGGACAATTACAAAAAGTCAGTCATCCACTAGCCTACGACGTATACACACAAGCAAACGTCTACATGAACAGTAAAATATATAACCAATATAATATGTCTGTTAAATTACGTAATTCAGTTGACAAAGAAATTCAGTCAATGCTTCTACCATTAAATTTGGTACAAACAGTTTTATTTTATCCCAAGTATTATATAAGAAGTAGTAAAATATATTCTAACAACCGCCTGCTCAAACTATTCTCCTTCTGTGGTACATTATTATTCATATTTATATTCTTCTCCAACGCTTACTATGCATATTCAACTGACATAAAAGAGTTAAACAGTTATTTTTATTATACTGCTATATTTGACTGTTTCTCCAGTTCCATTGGAGTTATCTCTAATTTTATTGGTGTCTGTTGCAATTCAAAGAACGACGTTGAATTTGTCAAAACAATACAGAAAGTTCATTATTCTCTGAATGACAAAATATTATTTAAGAATTTTACAGCGTGGAACTGGTTAATCGTTATTCTAGACTTTGTCTTGTACTTAATCATTACTATCACAATCTTATGGATAAGTCCGGATATTCCATGGCAAAATCTATGTGGTTGGCTTTTAGCAGCTGCTTTTGGTGTTAATATGATATATGTCAATAGATTAATAATATTGTTGAATCAAAAAATGAACTTATGGAATCTACGGTTAACAAGCCGTCTGTATGATTGTGAAGAAGATTGCAAAGAAATGTTTGAAGTCTATGTCAATATATTGAAGTGCTACCAATTGCTCATACACTCTTTTCAATTTCTGGTAAACAAACTTATAAAATCAGAGGAAATGAGTTAATATCCCACTGACCAGAACAAAAGAAGATTTCTAAATATTATTTCTCAATTACAGATTCTTTTTTATGGAACAGAATGTTTGTTTCATGTATTAGTTTATGTCCAAATATTGATTGAATTTTTCAAAATGATGAACACAACTGCATTGAAGGTAAGAACAAGGTACCTATATCCTAGGATTTTATTTTATTATTGTCTCATTTTCATGAAAAGTTAGCATCATGAGAGCATAATTTATAATCATAACAATAAAAGTACAGTTTAAGCATTTATATTTCAGCTTGGAGCTAACCATGCCCCCATATTTATAGTTGTCGGGTTCCTAAGGCTTTATGTATTGCAAATTTTACTGAGCTTTAATTTTGAAAAGTTCTATATCGCTGTAGAAAGTTCACAAGAATCTTGTGCTATTGTTTGGAAAGCTAATTCTTCAGGTACTCTTGTTTTCAATTATATTTATAAGTATACTAAAAGTTGGAGTTTCGGTGTCTTTCCGGGATTAGATATGATTTTGTTTGGATCGCTAAAACTCCGGGTGAATTTTCGAGTTCGAGACTTGAATCATGATTAAAATGGGAATAACCCTACGTACCCAGAAAAGTCATTCAACTACCTTTGAGAACGAAACGTAGTCAGCCGCAGCAGCCTACTCTTTAAGAGAAAAACGACTTTTTCTTTTATTCCAATGTTCGGTATACATTATTGTAGGTGCATTTTTATGATCTAAATTATGTGTATCATAAATCAATTTAATTTTATCAATCGGTTTAACACCGATACATATTCTATAAGATTTGACAGTTTACTTCTCGACTAATCTCAGAACCCCGAGTCCCTGTATATATTTACGGTTTATATATTTAGGGAGTCTAGGCTTGACGTCGGCACTTCTGTTCAAACTATATACTAGCGACCCGAGCTCCTCTAAGCTGAGCAGCACCAGAACCGGCTAATCTCAGTTAAGTATGCCGATGATATGCTGCTGATTAGCCCTGTCGGTCAACGGCTTAAGAAAGCTAATTGCTATTTGTGAGAAATATGCATTTCAACACCACCTTACCTATAATGCCACTAATACGGAAGTAATGATGTTCAAAAAACAGAAAAGTACGAGATACTGCCAATTAACCTGTGTGGCACGGATCTTAATATTATAAAAGCAAGTGGAAGTTTATTGGGTAGATACTGTAATGTCATTGTTATAGAACAGTCACAATTACAAGAAAATAATAGTGTTTGCAATAATAAATAGGGCTACGTAGGAAACATCTTTTAATAGTACCCCAGTAACATGTATTAAATTCAGCTTTTATGCTATGAAGTAGAATTACAGTTTATCAAAGTTTAAGGGTGCCTGGCGGGGTGTTGTCACCATAGAATTATTAATGTTATTTAATTGGTTTTAATGTATGTGATGTATTGTTTTAGATTAATTAACTAATGATGTATTTTAGTTCTTAAGCTTTATGCGTGATGTGTTTCCTTGAGTTCGTTTTCTTTGTTACTCAAATATTATATGTGAGGACTTGTTATTGGATCTCTGTAAACAACATTCTCCATTTTTATTCTACTATTATATAGCTGTAAGTCTTCCATGCATTAAATAAATAAATAGACAGTGACTTTCTATCATCGTGATTTCGATAAAAGTAATAATAAACTAAAGTGGGGATCAATTTTATGCACCTTTGTTTTTGTTAGGTGCCAAAGCCATCATAATCCAAACTTCAAACTCGCTGACCGTCCCTACTCGTACCTCTGTTGGGCACATAAATAGGAATACTTTCGACTTTTATAAAATGAGAAGAAAGAAAGAAATAAAATATGAATTATTACAAAAACCTCAGCGTACATTTTCAGCGTAGCTTGTATGCTGCTGTGACACTCAATATACTTATGTTACTTAAGTAACAAAAAATCATAAGTTACTAAAAGTAGAAGCAGTATATAAGTAACAAAAATATTAAAATAAATAGCAGTACATAAACATATAAGTATCTAAGTCTAAAAGTAATTACACTCTAAAAATACCATAATATTATAATTAAATTAAAAGACACGTTGAAAATAATCACCTACTTCACAAACATCATATTTTAAGTCTATTAATTTAGCTACAACATTTGTCATGTATGTCGAATAGAATGTAGATGACGTGTCATTCTTGATGTGGTAACAGGTGGTTATTTTTTTACTCATATATATATCTTAGGGTGTGCCAAAAAACGACGATCAAAATTATATTTCATATCCTTTATCAATATATTTTATAATGTAGTTGAAAAATCATAAAAATTTGATTGACTTAGGGTGGAAATTTTATGGTTTGATACTATGAAACATCTTACTCACCTAATTTTGATGCAAGTTTGATGTGTTAACAAAGCATCAAATTTTTTGTTTAATTATCGATATTTCAGTTCGTAAATGCAAAAATTTGAAAAAATAAATATACATGAGCCTGTAACTTTGTTGTTTTTGATGATATAAAAAAATTAAAAGGAACTTTTTTATAGAATATTAAAAGTACTACAAATTTGCCATTTGACATTTTTGTCTAACTCTTACAGTTTAGCTAAAAAATGCAAAAAACCGGAAATTTGAATTTCAAAGTTATATAAAAAATCAAATATTGAAGATAGTAATTCTACTCAATAGAATTTTTGTACCAAATTTAATAATAAACAAGGTCCATTCATTCGTTTTTTTTTTAATAATTTCATCACAGTTTGCAGGACAAATAACTAATAAAAAATCATGTTTCCTATGTTATTTAAACGGAAAAACTTTAAGTTCAATGGAGGAACTCTTAGAATTGGAATTTTGAGCTCCGCTTTTAACAGGAGCTTTGTTGAGACATCTCTTGGCATGATTTGAATTCATACTACGAGGAGGTAGGACATAGGATTTTTTTTTTATTCTACAGGGGCAAACGGGCATACCGGTCACCTGCTGGTAAATGACTACCGCCGCCCATGTGCACCTGCAACTCAAGAGTCAAAAGTGCGTAGCCAGTCTTTAAGTTGGGAGTAGGGGAAGGGGGCAAGAGGGGTAGAGGAGGGGAGAGGGAAGCGTTAGGGTTTCCGGTAACCTCACTCACTCGACGAAAAGCAATGAAACATTGCGTCACTGCCAGTTTTCTGTGAGGCCGTGGTATCACTCTGGTCGAGGCAGCCCATATGTGCCGAAGCATGGCTCTCCCACGACCATACTTTTTATTCTGAAATTCTGAAATTCAGGACGGTTTCTTTGAGAGGGGGATGAAAGTCAAAATGTGTGCTTCGTTGTATTTCATTAACGCGAAGTACGATTGCAATCATTCTTTTTTGTTAGAAAGGAGGCACCAACGGACACAAGGAACACCCAGACTCGGGACAACTATAAGTGGATTACATATTTTTTAGGGTTCCGTATGTCGAAAGGAAAAAAACGGAACCCTTATAGGATCATTTTGTTGTCCGTCCGTCCGTGGGTCTGTCTGTCTGTCAAGACCCTTTTTCTCTTCCCTTTTATGCGTAGAGGTATCAAGCTGTACTTTTTATCAATTACTCAAGTCTACTGTCCCTTGGAGCTATGAAAAAATCAAACTTCTAAACCACCGCAATCAAAAGATACAGGGTACTTCCCGTGAACTCAGAATCTTGAAATTTGGTACGAAGCAACGTCTTATAGCACAGATAAAGAAAAAATTGCGAAAACCGTATATTTTTAGTTACATCATATAATAAAAATATTTTACGGAACCCTCGGTGTGCGAGTCCGACTAGCTCTTGGAAGTTTTTTTTTGTTATGTGTGGGATTTGCACCCACAACATTCAGCGTGGCGTAGTGGCGAGGAGACCACTTAAACCATTGCGCCATCTGTGTATAATATAAACATATATACAGTACCTATACCTTTAAGTAAAAATTTGTAGTGCAATATCTACACTAATGTTATAAAGAGAAAAGATTTGATTTTCTGTTTGTTTGCTCCGAAACTACTGAACCGATTTTAAAAATTATTTCACTTATAGACAGCTACATTATCATCGAGTTACATAGGCTATATTTTATACCACTAATTATAAGTTTTCATCCTGAAATAATGGTATTCGTGATGAAAGCCAGAAGATTAAGCGAGCTGCTTTATCCGCGTGCGCTGACTAAATGGTCAGTCATACGAGTACATCAAAACTATGTATTACAAAAGTGTTGGTCTTTAGTAGGTCTAAAAAAAGTCTGAAGTACCATATCCGTATCTCTTATTAATAAAACACAATAACGCATTTTCTGTCAAAAATAATGTAAACATTATCACGTGATTTTCAATCGTGTTTATTAGGCATATTAACCCTTACAAAAAAAAATAGACAATCATGGGACTGCTGACGGAAGTGAAAACTTAAAAACGACGTGTCACATTAGCACCTCCCAGTTACTCTTTACACAATTTCAGGTTCTCAACGATATTCCCCACACAATACAAATAGTTTAGGGAGGCATAGGAGGACCAAGCATAGGTTACCAATTCTGACAAGCGACTGGGTAATTGTAATAATTAGAAAGTGGAATATATTAAGAATTGTTTACAGATATCCCTGTATAATTTCATTCTTCATATGAATACACCGCTTTTCTTTGGTACAACTCTCACAGCCCAAGCGACTGCCTTACAATACCGTATCTGCCTGTGTCGATCTACAACCGCCCGTTTCCAAACGGTTGAGCCTTGTGAGAAGAAGTCGGGCAAACAAACTCACGGCCATTCTTTTAAATCAAGAGATAGTTATAATAATATTTAGTAAACTGTACTACAGCACTGTTTTATTATGCGCCACTATGTTAGTATCATTAAAACTAAATAAACTAAAATTAGGCTATGAATATAAGGAAAAATAATAATAGTTTAAAAAAAAACTAAAAAACACGCTTTTATAGAAAATTAAAAAAAAAAAAAGTTTAATCGAATTATTGCATTGTCATCGGTTTTCGACAGGTGTGCAAAATGTGAATGAAATCGGGCCGTTTAAAGTGGGTCAAAATCGCGCCCAAAGAAGTCGGTTACAAACATACAAACAAACATACAAGTGAAGCTAATATAAAGTGTGTAATGACAAATAATAATAACTCCACACTCTACACTCCACACATCTCACACACGGCCGTCTGATCCCAAACTAGGCAAAGCCTGTACTATGGTAACCAGACTGCTGATAAACATACTTATATTTTTCTATAATACATACATATTATAGATAATTTCCACCCAGACACAGAACAAATTATCGTGCTCATCATACAAATATTTGTCCTGGGTGGGAATCGAACCCACGACCTCTGGCTTAGTAGTCAGGGTCACTAACCACTAGACCAACAGGCTAGTCGTAATAAGGAAATAAATATTTAAAAAAAGGAAGAAAAGAATAACATAACAGATGGAAAATAAGAAACATACTAGCTCACATTATATTTCTATTAAGTATTATGAAATAAATTCAAAACAATTCAATCTCAAGTATGATACGATCGAGATATAGAGTGTTGGACTCCACTCATTCCATTCAACCCACTCCTAACATAAATTTACAAGGTTACATGGCACAGTTCACAAACATACTACTTCTAAAAAATATTAAATAATGGTTTTCAATCAGATCACTTTCATTTTCATTACAATTGGGTAAATTTTGCCGTAAAACCATTATATGCTTCGGTACAAGAGATGAGTGTATTAATTATGTTTTGTTTCTTGTCTTTTTTTGGTCCCTTTAGGATCCAAACGAAATCTTTTAGAAAGTTGAGGGCTTTTCAAAAATTTGTCATTAAAAAACTTTAGTGTGACATAATCGTCGGCATAATTAATTCTGTAATGTAGGTCAAAGCTCGATCTTACAAAATAAACTTCAGCCATATTTTTGGTATATACTCGTGGATCAGCACTTTGAATTCATCTATCTGAAACATTGTTTTTATAGTTAATCAAGTATTGTGGTTTCAAAGACTTAAAAATAATGTTTTTTCGAGTTCTCCATTTGTAAAGAAAGGAGAACATTTTTGTATACTCTTATTGTCACAGCCATGTTTAATATTATACTGACCTAGTGTTTGTTTCTTATTTTCTTTCATTTAAACTTGTATCGTCGTTTAGGTGTTTGTTTATTTTATTGTCGGGTAGTCTCAGATTCACTGTGTGTTAACGCAGAAAAAAATTTTGGTAGGGAAATATTTGACATAGATCGGTGTAAAGTTTTAGGTCTTTACATATGATATTGGCCTTTTGTCAAACTGGCCACTTCAATCTCAAATATCTGGCGTTTGGTTAGGAATTCCAAAGTAAAATTAATTACAAATTTAGGCTTGTGTTGTTGTTTCGAGTGTTTCGAATTGTGTGATTTCGTTTGTTTTCGGGCCATTTCATTTTTCTTTGACATCGTTATGTTCACGATATGGAAAACTTAAAATAACGCTGTCGAAACAGCTCGAAGGATAATCGATATGTATGGGGAAGCCACTATAAAAGAAAACGCGGTACGTTTTTGGTGCTAACGTTTCGTTCGTGAAATTATATCTTACGAAAAAATCTTGTATGGCCAGAGATCCTAGTTGACAATCAAGAATTAAACGAGATTGTAGAAGTGGATCAATCGCAAACCACACCAGAATTAGCGGCAGGCTTTAGTGTAAGTGTTAAAACAATTTTAATTTACTTATCAATCAAGTCAAGTCAACTTTATTAAAGTAAAAAGATAGAAAAATGGGTACCAGCGTCAGGCTTTTATCTGACACAATGCTGAATTAGATCCGGTTTTGGCAATGACGATTATTCGAACTGCAACATTGTTTATGTCACCTACCTGTATTTTTTGTGTTGCCAAAATAAATATTTTTTTCTTTCTTTCTTATAATTATGTATTTAAATGGGAATTAACGATATCACGAAAAGGTAATACATACCTGTGAATTGCCTGACGTTTCGACCAGGTTGCACTGGCCGTGGTCACAGGCTGACTGGCCAAACAAAGCGGACTATTGCTGAAAGGGTCAAAGAACACATCGCTGCTGTGAAGAACTGACAGATTAACAAATCAGCGATTGCAGAACATGCACTCACAACAAGCGGGCACCAATCACTGGATTGAATTTCACTGACACTGTTAGTATAGTATGTGACGGTACATGGCGAAACCAAAATATCAAAAAATATCAAAAATGTGCGGGTGGATGGAGAATCTTCTACCTCACGATCTCGACGACGGTGGGCGTGCACCGCTGAGCCACAGTATAAGTATATACAGTATTGTGCCTCGGCCCTTTCCTTGATATAATTACCTAATTACCTACAGCCGGACGGTACGTACACAACACGACAGACGACGACGACGATCGGGCTGCCCATAATTTCATCTACCTACTTGAGTTTCTTTCTAGTTTTGTGATTGTAAATATTATAATTAATTTTTATAAATATAAATAGATTTCCCTTTACACCAACCGTCTGTAAAATTAACGACCCCATTACCTACAGCACAGAGCGAATCAAAAATATTTTTTTTTGGTCACCCATCCGATGTTGAACCGCTGCAAACGTTACTTAATATCAAACCATATCATCGCGTGGGCGCCACCTAAAGCAATCAAAACTTCTAACTAGCTACTACAAATCTTATTTTTAAAGTAAATTAAAAATAAGTAAATTAAAACGTGGGAGAGCCATGCTTCGGCACGTATAGGCCAGCTCGACTCCGCTCGATACCACGGCCTCACAGAAAAACGGGTTGCATTGCATTTCGCCGCGTGAGTGAGGTTACCGGAGGCCCTAACCCTTCCCTCTTCCTTATTCCCGTCCTTCCCCTCTTCCCCCTCCCCCTCTTCCCTCTCTTCCCCCCTCCCCCTCTTCCCCTCTTCCCCCTCCCCCTCCCCCTCTTCCCACTCTTCCCCTCTTCCCCCCTCCCCCTCTTCCCACTCTTCCCCCACTTCTCCTCTCCCCTTCTTCCCACTCTTCCCCCCTCCCCCTCTTCCCCCTCTCCCCACTCTTCCCCCTCTACCCCTCTTCCTAGCTTAGCCTAGGAACTACCTACTAGATTTTTTAAGGCGAGCGTGGGTAAGTCACTCGTGTGTCACTTTTGTCACCCTATCTACTTTTTTAATTATTAATCCAGGTATTTTACTCGGTGGAAAAAGCGAAATACCTACCTATTATAAAAGAAACAAATTACGTACTAGTAGGTACATAAAAATTATTTTATAGTCTTGCAACATTGTTTATGTCACTTACCTGTATTTTTTAGTCGTTATAAAAATTATTTTATAGTCTTATCTTTCGAAGTTTCCAGGTTTTCAAAAACTGTAACCTACTCAGCCTGTGACCACGACCAGTGCAACCTAGTCGAAACGTCAGCCAATTCAGAGGTATGTAATACCTTTTCATGATCGCGTTAATTCCCGTTAAAATACATAATTATATCATGGAACGCGAAAGTTTAAAAGTTAGTAGCTTTCTTTCTTTCTATAAGATCTAACATGAGCTGATTCTTGTATGATGGTAATGAGTAGGATAACGACCATGGGAAGCGTTGAATGTAAGGTATACGTTAGCCAAAGGATTACTACTGTTGGGACTTATGTTAATATTTATGTCACCCAGTAGAAATAGAAAATTACTAGATGTGTTGGTATAAACACAGTTTCGGCTGTCAATGAAATTGTTAAAATTATTTCTTGTATTTAATTATGGTGACCGATAAATAGCCACAATCCTAATATTACCCATTTCACAGTTGAGACAAGTTGCGTTTTGGAAAGCTGGTTCAAGTATGTTCACTCTTTATGTTCTTTTTTTTATAAATGATTACTTCGTCGTTTTACAGTCAGTACAGGTATATTTTTTACTTTTCTCAGCCAGCATTCTGTGAGAGTTATAACGTCGAATTATAAAGCTGATCGAAATTCTTATTTATACTACAAATATTCACATAAAGTAATTTAATTGCTGTGTTATGTGAGTTTTTTTTTTTATGTAACTGGAAAATTGACCGATTAAGCTAAAATTCATGTTTCCTATGATGTAACTATGAGTATTTAATACTAAAGATGTTGATGGAAAATAAAAATTCTTCTGAAAATTCCAGCATAAAAAAACATTGACATTGACAATGAAAAGTAATAATAATGTTGTTTAGTAATGTGCTCTAACAGCCTGTACAACAATTAAATTAATTGAATTATTCACATTACTTCCATTAATATTTTATGAATAGCTTTCTAATTAATAAGGACAATTACAAAAAGTCAGTCATCCACTAGCCTACGACGTATACACACAAGCAAACGTCTACATGAACAGTAAAATATATAACCAATATAATGTCTGTTAAATTACGTAATTCAGTTGACAAAGAAATTCAGTCAATGCTTCTACCATTAAATTTGGTACAAACAGTTTTATTTTATCCCAAGTATTATATAAGAAGTAGTAAAATATATTCCAACAACCGCCTGCTCAAACTATTCTCCTTCTGTGGTACATTATTATTCATATTTATATTCTTCTCCAACGCTTACTATGCATATTCAACTGACATAAAAGAGTTAAACAGTTATTTTTATTATACTGCTATATTTGACTGTTTCTCCTGTTCCATTGGAGTTATCACTAATTTTATTGGTATCTGTTGCAATTCAAAGAACGACGTTGAATTTGTCAAAACAATACAGAAAGTTCATTATTCTCTGAATGACAAAATATTATTTAAGAATTTTACAGCGTGGAACTGGTTAATCGTTATTCTAGACTTTGTCTTGTACTTAATCATTACTATCACAATCTTATGGATAAGTCCGGATATTCCATGGCAAAATCTATGTGGTTGGCTTTTAGCAGCTGCTTTTGGTGTTAATATGATATATGTCAATAGATTAATAATATTGTTGAATCAAAAAATGAACTTATGGAATCTACGGTTAACAAGCCGTCTGTATGATTGTGAAGAAGATTGCAAAGAAATGTTTGAAGTCTATGTCAATATATTGAAGTGCTACCAATTGCTCATACACTCTTTTCAATTTCTGGTAATTAAACTTATAAAATCAGAGGAAATGAGTTAATATACCACTGACCAGAACAAAAGAAGATTTCTAAATATTATTTCTCAATTACAGATTCTTTTTTATGGAACAGAATGTTTGTTTCATGTATTAGTTTATGTCCAAATATTGATTGAATTTTTCAAAATGATGAACACAACTGCATTGAAGGTAAGAACAAGGTACCTATATCCTAGGATTTTATTTTATTATTGTCTCATTTTCATGAAAAGTTAGCATCATGAGAGCATAATTTATAATCATAACAATAAAAGTACAGTTTAGGCATTTATATTTCAGCTTGGAGCTAACTATGCCCCAATATTCATAGTTGTCGGGTTCCTAAGGCTTTATGTATTGCAAATTTTACTGAGCTTTAATTTTGAAAAGTTCTATATGGCTGTAGAAGATTCACAAGAATCTTGTGCTATTGTTTGGAAAGCTAATTTTTCAGGTACTCTTGTTTTCAATTATATTTATAAGTATACTAAAAGATGGAGTTTCGGTGTCTTTCCGGGATTAGATATGATTTTGTTTGGATCGCTAAGCCAAAACTCCGGGTGAATTATCGAGTTCGAGACTTGAATCATGATTAAAATGGGAATAACCCTACGTACCCAGAAAAGTCATTCAACTACCTTTGAGAACGAAACGTAGTCAGCCGCAGCAGCCTACTCTTTAAGAGAAAAACGACTTTTTCTTTTATTCCAATGTTCGGTATACATTATTGTAGGTGCATTTATATGATCTAAATTATGTGTTTCGTAAAACAATTTAATTTTATCAATCGGTTTAACACCGATACATATTCTATAAGTTTTGACAGTTTACTTCTCGACTAATCTCAGAACCCCGAGTCCCTGTATATATTTACGGTTTATATATTTAGGGAGTCTAGGCTTGACGTCGGCACTTCTGTTCAAACTATATACTAGCGACCCGAGCTCCTCTAAGCTGAGCAGCACCAGAACCGGCTAATCTCAGTTAAGTATGCCGATGATATGCTGCTGATTAGCCATGTCGGTCAACGGCTTAAGAAAGCTAATTGCTATTTGTGAGAAATATGCATTTCAACACCACCTTACCTATAATAACACTAATACGGAAGTAATGATATTCAAAAAACAGAAAAGTACGAGATACTGCCAATTAACCTGTGTGGCACGGATCTTAATATTATAAAAGCTAGTGGAAGTTTATTGGGTAGATACAGTAATGTCATTGTTATAGAACAGTCACAATTGCAAGAAAATAATAGTGTTTGCAATAATAAATAGGGCTACGTAGGAAACATATTTTAATAGTACCCCAGTAACATGTATAAAATTCAGCTTTTATGCTATGAAGTAGAATTACAATTTATCAAAGTTTAAGGGTGCCTGGCGGGGTGTTGTCACCATAGAATTATTAATGTTATTTAATTTGTTTTTATGTATGTGATGTATTGTTTTAGATTAATTAACTAATTATGTATTTTAGTTCCTAAGCTTTATGCGTGATGTGTTTCCTTGAGTTCGTTTTCTTTGTTACTCAAATATTATATGTGAGGACTTGTTATTGGATCTCTGTAAACAACATTCTCCATTTTTATTCTACTATTATATAGCTGTAAGTCTTCCATGCATTAAATAAATAAATAGACAGTGACTTTCTATCATCGTGATTTCGATAAAAGTAATAATAAACTAAAGTGGGGATCAATTTTATGCACCTTTGTTTTTGTTAGGTGCCAAAGCCATCATAATCCAAACTTCACACTCGCTGACCGTCCCTACTCGTACCTCTGTTGGGCACATAAATAGGAATACTTTCGACTTTTATAAAATGAGAAGATAGAAAGAAATGAAATATGATTTATTACACAAACCTCAGCGTACATTTTCAGCGTAGGTACACAGTGACAGCTTGTATTCTGTTGTGAAAGTCAATATACTTATGTTACTTAAGTTTATAATTAAAATTAAATAATAGCAGTACTTAAAGATATAAGTATCTAAGTCTAATCACACTCTAAAAATACCATAATATTATAATCACATTAAAAGGCACGTTGAAAATAATCACCTACTTCACAAACATCATATTTTAAGTCTATTAATTTAGCTACAACATTTGTCATGTATGTCGAATAGAATGTAGATGACGTGGCATTCTTGACGTGGCAACAGGTGGTTATTTCTTATTTTTAATAACGAATAATTTTGAACAAATTATCGGGCATAGTACGCTGCTGTTTTGCAATTTCTGGTTGACACTCAGCATACACTGCAGCTGAGATGGTACAAAACATCCCGGTACTGATATTCAGTGCCAACCACAAGCGTCACCTGACGCCGGCAGGCAATATCGTTTTATTACTACTCTAAATACAATATATACTAATAAATGAAACGGGAGTATACAGTAGATAAGCAGGGTAAGTAAACACTTTCTAGTGATACATCATTTCACATACTTACTCAACATATTAACATAAAGTAATTTTTTCGTTTATCACTTCTTACACAACTTCAGGTTCTCAACCATACTCACCACACAATACAAATAGTTTAGGGAGTCGTAGGAGTACCAAGCATAGTTTACTAATTCTGACAAGCGACTGGGGTGCTAAATAGCAAAGGAACCAGATCTTGCAAGGTAAATTGTCTAAATTATAATTACATTTATTATTAGATTAAGTACCAAATTACAAGATGTCTAAAGGAAACTGACAGATTTGCATGGGCTTTCGGCCTAAGTGCGTACATTTTTATATATTGAGATAATAATATTATTTTTTAGTAGTTAAAGCCATGTAGAAACCAAAAATATATATAATGTAGTAACCAGACATTTATAAAAAAAGATAAAAAATAAAATAAAACAGCCTGTTTTTAGTTAATGTCTAATTATTTTTCAGCTTTCATCATTATCCCCATATATTAATTAAACATTATCTAATAACTGACCTGGATGGTTAACATTGGCATACCTTGCGACTTAAGAATTCATGAGGTGAAATTGGGTTATCCATGTTCAGGCACAGGTTATTATGTGTTTCGGGTTAATCTTCCAAAGACATGCTAAGGTCGACGTTAAAAGGGGGTACAGGGTCGAAAAGACAGCCCTGGTCGTCGTGAGAAGAATAGTCCATTTTAGTTAAAATCCAAGAAAACACGACTCTCGATTAATACGCGCGTAACCGAAAAGCGAATGACTGACATATAACATAAAACAACAGATTAGTCAAGTGCTGCCATTACGTGACAAGAAAATTACCCGAAACACTTTAAAACAACTTCTAACAATTTCTAACAATTTGTAAATTTTTTTTTTATTATTTATTTTACAAAAAATACTTACAAAGTAAATAAAAATATGTTTACATTTAAAAATATTTTGTAAATGAGATTTTTATTTATTAATTAGCAATATTGGTAATCCAAATGACGAATAAATAAAAATCTCGTTTACCACATTTTTTTTTAACATGCAGCACATTGCCTATTCTAATGCAGATTGAACGAATTGTACGTATTGAGTCAATATAAATATTCCGGATTCTCAGCATTATTTATTCCAGATTAAAAGAAAACTTTACTATGTTTATTTGTTTACGAAACTGCTGCCCGCGCTTAGTCTGAAATCTGTCGGTGTCCTTTGTAACCCAATGAATATTTCTCTAAATATGAACAAACAAAAATCTCAACTAATCAACTTAATATTATGAAAATATTGCTGATTACTTAATTTGTTTTTGTTGCAATAACAGGAACATTTTATACGTTGTTTTAAAGGTGTATTTTGATTTCAGGTCCCTAAAAGGTGGTGGCAGATCATTCCAGATTCTCATTGCAGTATATTTCAGAGAAGGTCTAGAGATCACGGGCACTTGGACTATTTTAGTATCGCCAACAAACTGGTTAACATTTTGGCGATGGTTGTAATAATTATAACTGCATGTTTTTCGGTGAATAAAGAAAAAAAATCCCAAATTTATGTCTAATTGTCTTATTCTTTAGTTCTTTGTTTATTACATCATTTAAAAATATACATATGACCATTCCTTGAATTTAAGAAACCCATAGTATAAGTTTTTAAACTTATAGTATTACGTATTTTGATAATCGGGACTTAGTGGATCTTACTCGGCCATTGCTACTAATTTAGGTTCAAATAATTATAGCGCATACATGGGCATAGCCAGGTGGGGGCAGAAGAGAGAAGCGGCCCCACCCCTCACCCACGTCTAACTTTTGTTTGCTGGCGTAGCATTAAATTTAATCAAAACAATGTTACAGTAAAACTTGATTTACTGGCCAATAAAAAAAACTTTTTTTAACCAACCACTGGGCCGACAATTTGTTTTATTCAGCCTAGGCTAAAATTTGGGTACGTTCATGTGCATATTTAAAGCATAGTTATTTACAGGTAACGATCAGAAACTTTGCAAAAATATACGGCGTGTGTATCGAACATCGTTCAAGAAGATGACTGCATGTGGTTTGTTTCGAATTGATGCTGTACTACCTCTGTCCCTGTTAAGTCTTCTAACTAGTTATACTATTGTCTTGCTACAGTTTGCCTTTCTATAACATTTAATAGTATTCAATAAATTATTTGTGTCTACATTCTTTTTTTAAATTTATTCTTAAATCACCAATATTTACGTACCCGATGTAAAAGATTCGGGTTATTCCCTGAGTACCCATCCCCGAGGCCCTCATCCCGGAGGACCCCGGTTTCTTTTTATCTTGACAAACTCAATTAAAAGTCAGTTTAGCTTAAAAGTATCGTCACCAGGTGGTATGTTAAATAAAATTTTATTACCTACTAAAATTATAATACTTAACTTTAAGGATCAGGAAAAACTGATAAAGTCTTGCTTGGTTTAGGTAAATATTATAATAAGAGAATACAATATAGAGCGATCACATTTCCTTTTTTAATGCAGAAAATCAAAATATCTACTCTACGTGGAACATTAACTTAATTAAAAAAAATACGCAAAAACAGTCTCACTTTCAAGAATATTTTTTTTATATAAATAATCTTGTATATTATATATTTTTATAAAATAATCTTTTAACATGCAAAATCAGTTTCACTTTTATAATTTTATTAAAATTCATGCTTTCATGCTTTTAAAAATTGATTATTAACTTTAAAGTCTACCACCATCCACCGCACTAGCTCTATGATCTATTTATAAATGGTTAGTGCCCGTTCCTGTAAAAATTTTGCAACCCTTCTTGCCCGGCTGTGCTTCGAATTTGAAATAATGATTGTTGTAATAAATGGTAAAATATAGCATGATTTGATAATATAGAAACATTTATTTTATATTATTGATACATTTTATTCAAACTGTAATTACCTCTATTAAAACTATGATTCGACATTGTACAAAATTCAAATAAACTACTCACGTCTTATGTATTTCAAACATATACATATAAGCACTTTTTACGTCAACCGTTCAAGTTAAAAACAATAGACAAAAGAAAAAAAGAAATGTAATTATATTTATCGTATTCGGGGTTCTGCGGGACGGGGGCCTCGGAGATCGGGGTACTCAGAACAAATTAAACAAAATAGATAACAGATAAAACTGTGGTGTTCAAACCTCCTGGTTCAAATGTAAGAAGCTGGCTTGTCATTATGTTGTATGTCTTTTGCGTTATAAATAATAAGTTTATATAATGTCATAGGTTATAACAATGGAAGGAAGACTCTCGTCTTAAATGACATATGAACAGATACACCCCTGTTATGAAGAAGCGATAAAAGTTATTGTAATAGAAAGTGGAATACATTAAGAAATATTTACAGATATCCCTTTATAATTTCATTCTTCATATGAATACACCGCTTTTATTTGGTACAACTCTCACAGCCCAACCGAGTGCATTACAATACCGTATCTGCCTGTGTCGATCTACAACCGCCCGTTTCCAAACGGTTGAGCCTTGTGAGAAGAAGTCGGGCAAACAAACTCACAAATAAGGAAATCAATATTTAAAAAAAGGAAGGAAAGAATAACATAACAGATGGAAAATAAGAAAGATATTAGCTCACATTATATTTCTATTAAGTATTATGAAATAAATTCAAAACAATTCAATCTCAAGTATGATACGATCGAGATATAGAGTGTTCGACTCCACCCATTCCATTCAACCCACTCCTAACATAAATTTACAAGGTTACATGGCACAGTTCACAAACATACTACTTCTAAAAATATTAAATAATGGTTTTCAATCAGATCACTGCCGTTTTCATTACAATTGGGTAAATTTTGCCGTAAAACCATTAAATGCTTCGGTACAAGAGATGAGTGTATTAATTACGTTTTGTTTCTTGTCTTTTTTGGTCCCTTTAGGATCCAAACGAAATCTTTAGAAAGTTGAGGGGTTTTCAAAAATTTGTTATTAAAAAACTTTAGTGTGACATAATCGTCGGCAAAATTTTTCTATAATGTAGGTCAAAGCTCGATCTTACAAAATAAACTTCAACCATATTTTTGGTATATGCTCGTGGATCAACACTTTGAATTCGTCTATCTGAAACATTATTTTTGAAGTTAATCAAGTATTGTAGTTTCTAAAACTTAAAAATAATGTTTTTTCGAGTTCTTCATTTGTAAAGAAAGAAGAACATTTTTGTACACACTTATTGTCACAGCCATTTTTAATATTAAACTGATCTAGTGTTTGTTTCTGGTGAATAAAACACAGACGCCGTGAACCGCTATTTAATAAAGTCCATAGATACACCAAATACAGACTATGAATTACATACAGATAATTATATAGCTTAGTACACTATGATATGCAACACCTTCGCCCTTATTTATTAAATTGTCTTTAGTAATTAAATTATTACATATTTTAAAATAACAGTACACAACAACTTATAAACCTACTTAATATTAATCACAACCCGCTTTTATAAGTAGGTACCTACACTCAACCTAATCATTAAATCAATCTTCGAAACTATATCGCACTGGAGGCTTTCGGTTTCTAGTGAGACGAGATAACCCTTGCTCTAAGTCCGCTGGCACTTTGGGTCGGAGTGGGTAATTCTGAGCTGGATTCTCCGACTGTGTTTCTGTCTCTTCTACACGATCCGCCTCCAGCACCGATGGACCACACATACAGAAGCTGTTCTTCCTTAGTTCAGGTTTATCGCCTATCGATTTAGGAATCACTAGAGATTTCCTAGAATGCCTACTGACGAGTAACTTTGGTAATTGTTCAGGCCTGAATGTTGTATTTTGACCTCCACCACGAGTATTATTATCGTTGCTACTTCCAACCCTTTGTCTCAATTGATCGACGTGTTTATGACTTTCAGTTCCGAGAATAGACCTCACGCGATAGTCTGTTTTCCCTAACTGTTTTGTAATGACACCCGCAACCCATTTGTCTGATTTCCCATATTCGCGATACCAAACACACATTCCCGGGTTGCGTTGGCGGTGCACTCCACTTGAGGCACGTTCCGTACGCTCCTGTTGTGCGACTACGCGACTCTCTCTTTCTGGTTTTAAATTATCTAACCTCATTCGAAGGCTGCGACATTGTAATATAAAAGGACTATCCCCTGTAGTTGCTTGTTCCGTATTTTTATATGTTAATAAAACATACACAGAGCCGTGTCGATGTCTACATTTTGCTTTAAAGCTTTTTTAATCACGCGTTTGCAAATTTTCACAGCATTTTCCGCTACCCCATTAGAAGCTGGGTGGTAGGGGGCAGTAAAAATATGCTCTACGCCATTACGGCTCAAAAAGTTTTAAAATTCTTCGCTCGTGAATGGCGGTTCGTTATCACTGACTGTTTGCTTTGGTAGACCGAATTTTGCCCATAAGTCTCTAAGCACTGCCACGGTCCCTCATTTTAGTGGCTTTTATCCACTTAGAGCATGAATCCACAATAACTAAATATGTTACACCCTTCAACGGCCCTAAGAAATCTAGATGTAGCCTCGACCAAGGGCGAGATGGCCACGGCCATGAACGCGGCGCATGACTGGGCGGTGCGTCGGCTACCGCAGCGCAAACGACACACTCGCGGCACTCTGCTTCTACGGCCTCGTCAATTCCCGGCCACCAGACGTAACTTCGAGCTAGGGACTTTGTCTTAACCATTCCCATATGTGGATCATGCAGTTCTGTGATTACCTTTGCTCTGCATGAAGAGGGAATCACTACACGGTGACCGAACATAATACACCCCAATTCACTGTATAATTCCCTTTTTCTATTGAAATACGGTTTAAGTTCTTTAATCTCCGCCTCTATGGGCCAACGGTCGGTTATATAGCTTAAAACGCGACTTAATGCCTCTTAACCCTATTATAATCAAGTAACATAGCGTCTGCTGCGAAATGTAAATACGTCTGCTCTGGCAAATCATCTTCTCCCTCTAATACGTCATTCTTTTGTAACTTGGTTAAACATGAAAGAGCATCGGCGGTATTATTATCAGTTTTAATATATTCGATCGTGAAGTCATATGCAGATAATTTAATTGCCCAGCGTTGTAACCGACTAGCTGCAGCGTTCGGAATGCCCACGTTGGGTCCAAAAATACTGACCAGAGGTTTGTGATCAGTGCGTAAAACAAACTTTCTCCCATATAGGTACTGGTGGAACTTCTCAATAGCAAAAATTATTGCTAGAGCCTCTTTATGAATTTGGCTGTAGTGCAACTCATGAGCGTTAAGTGACCGCGAGGCATATGCAACAACGTGTTCATCGTCAGAAGCTCCCCCGGATGAGCGCTGAGCCAACAATGCGCCCACGCCCCGTGCGCTGGCGTCTACCGTTAACACTGTTTCCTGTTCCATGTCAAAATGAACAAGTGTTTGAGTAGGTACTACACAAAATATTCTTAACCCTTACAAAGGCCGTGTTTTGTTCCGGGCACCAATGCCAATGTTTCCCTTTCTTTAAGAGGTCATAAAATGGAGACAAATACATAGTCAATTTTTTTACAAACCTCCATTAAAAGTTAACCATCCCTAAGAACGATCTTAGATTACTGACAGTGTTAAGGGGGGTCATTGTAGTGATTGCTTGTATTTTAGATGGATCTGCTTGAATACCCTTTTCATTTATTATGAATCCTAAATATGTAACTTCCTTCGCCAAAAACTCACACTTGCTTTTTTTTAATTTTAACCCATTTTTGTCTAGAATGTCAAATACTTGATTCACTGCTTTTACATGTCTATCTAGGTCCTTATTTTTAATTAAAATGTCATCGTAAAATAATAAAACATCAGGCATATTTTAAACAAAATCATATTTTTTTGGAAAATTCCAGGGCTTGATGATAAGTCATACACTAGCCTAGAATATTTAAATAGTCGCCTGTGAGTATTGATGATTATAGGTCTGTGACAAATCTAATTTTGTAAAAAACTTATTTCCGCTAAGATCGCTAAGTAAATCATCCATTCTCGGAACCGGAAATTGGTCAATCTTAAGAACTCTATTGAGGGTTACCTTATAGTCAGCACATAATCTCAATCCACCATCCGCCTTGTGTACCACTACTAAAGTTGTAGCCCAGGCGGAATGGTCCACCGCTCAATGACACCGGCGTGCAGCATGGCATCCAGCTTGGCGCGCGCGGTGAAACATGGGCTCGGCCCCTGATAGCAAAGTGCCATGAACAGAGATTTATGCTTAGAAACAAAGTCATCGATAATTTCATCCATTTGCTTTACTATTGCATCTTCAGTTAAATGATTGTTTTGTGATAATACTCTAGGAATACTAATATTTAACTCGGTCAGCTATTGCCAACCTAGCAAGTTAATGGTTCCTTTATCAATAACATAAAGATCTAAAGTTTTAGTTGTGCCCTTATAATTGACAGCGGTCTCAATATATCCTAAGGGTTGGATGGTCGAACCATCATAAAATTTTAATTTTAAAAAACATTTCTTTAAAGGCAAGTGACAAATAAGTCATAATAAACCTTTTTACTTATGCAGGATAAGGCAGACGCAGTATCGACTTCCATACTAATCGAATAATTTTCAATTTTAACATTTATACACACCAGTTTATATTTGCTCAAAGACATCTGATACATAGATTCTTCTTCACTGTCTTCCTCTATGCCCTTCTCATCGTTTGATATATTAAATTACTTTGATAAATTATCTTACTGATCCACGAAATTCACAGGAGCCGAGAACGCAGCTCCGCACTGCCCGCGCCCCCCACGTGGTCCACGTCCTGCACCCCGGCCGCTTCTCGCGCTCGCCCCATGGCTAGCACCGCGTCCTGCTGTCTGACCTTGCGCGCTGCTTCCAACTAACTGTCTGTTTTGGTTGTATAATCTTGTCCTCTGACACATTCTTATTAAATGGCCATTCTGATGGCACACACTGCACACGTATTCTTTGTATGGACATTCATACGTTTGGTTTCTCTGGTTTCCACATCTAGGACATTCCTTGGCATACATTTTGTGTATTCCTTGTGACGGAATTTCAACAGCAATTGCGTCGCGCTCTGCCGCCTCTAGTTATAACGCCAATGTGACAGCTTTATTGAACGTTAACTTTTCTAACTTCTTCTAACTATTTCGCTTTTAAGACCACAAACAAACTGGTCCTGGTTTCGTTTTCGTCGAGTGTCGAGCCAAAACTACATTTCTTTGCCAATTTTTTCAACTCGGTTACATAGTCCGCCATTGTTTTATTGTCATGTTGGCGCTGCTGTCTAAATCTGTATCTTTTAGCAAGCTCTGATGGCTTGGGTTCTAAATGGGCGGTAAGCAACTCCACAGCTCTATAATAAGTTAGCTTCGATGGGTTTAAAGGACTCGCCAAAGTAGATAAAAGGTCGTAAGCTTCCTCACCCATAGCCGAAATTAATATCGGCAGCCTTAATTCGTCTGACACTCTATTCACTAAGAAATACATCTCTATTCTTTCAACATAATTCGTCCAGTTCCCGGATCTAACCATAAATTCTTGTATTTTCCCGATTTACATTTAATTTTTTTATTTTTCTCGTCGCCACTGGTGAATAAAACACAAACGCCGTGAACCGCCATTCTCCGTCTCAGATTCACTGTGTGTTAAAGTACAAAAAATAAACAAGAATTAATTTTCATACGTTGTTTCCTTGAAGTCATGTGTTCCATTGGGTTTCGTCGAAGAGGCTGTCTTCTTTTGAATGATACTTTTTGAAATATGTAAAATTTCTGCCTCTTGTGTTGTTTTTTTAAGTTGTGTCTGCCGTTTCAGGTTGGGAAATATTTCGGTGTAAAGATCACATAGATCGGTGTAAAGTTTTAGGTCTTTACATATGATATTGACGTTTTGCCAAACTGACCACTTCGATCTCAAATATCTAGCGTTTGGTTAGGAATTCCAAAGTCAAATTAATTATAAATTTAGGCTTGTGTTGTTGTTTCGAATGTTTCAAATTTTGTGATTTCATTTGTTTTCGGGCCATTTCATTTTTCTTTGAAATGTTCACGATATGGAAAACTTAAAATATCGCGTTATTATGAATACGAGTTCCACCATGACACTGGCGCTTTTGAAACAGCTCGAAGGATAAACGCTACGTATGGGGAAGCTAATGTAAAAGAAAACGCGGTACGTTTTTGGTGCTAACGTTTCCGGCCGGAGATCCTAGATGGCAATGAAGAATTAAACGAGATTTTAGAAGCAGATCAATTGCAATCCACACCAGAATTAGCGGCAGGCTTCGGTGTAAGTGTTAAAACAATTTTAATTTACTTAAATCAAGTCGAGTCAACTTTTCCAAAGAAAAAAGGTTGGAAAATGGGTACCGGTTTTCGTGTGACACAATGCCGAATTAGATCAGTTTTTTGGCAATGACGATAATTCAAGCTGCAATATTGTTTATGTCACCTACCTGTCTTTTTTGTGTTGCCAAAATAAACATTTTTTTTCTTTCTTTCTATATAATTTAAACATGAGCTGATTCTTGTATGATGGTAATGAGTAGGATAAAAGTCATGGGAAGCGTTGAATGTAAGATATTCGTTATTAGAAGGATTGCTACTGTTGGTACTTATGTTAATATTTATTTCACCCCATAGAAATAGAAACTTACTAAATGTGTTGGTATTAACACGGTTTCGACTGTCAATAAAAATGTTAAAATTATTTCTTGTATTTAATGATGGTCATTATCGGTCAACATCATTAAATACAAGAAATAATTTAGCTACAATCCTAATTTTGCCCATTTCATAGTTGAGACAACTTGCGTCTTGGAAAGCTGGTTCACGTATGTTTACTTCACTCTTCACACTTCACTTCACTCTTTATGTTTTTTTGAAGTGAAGACTTTTTGGGATGGGGAAAAAAATGTTAAACTCGCGTCAGGACCGAGACCTTGATCGAACATTGATAGAAAATGTGTCTTCGTACCTCTGTTCTGTCCTCCTGTCCCCACTGAAATTTTTTACATCGGAGCCGAGTTTCTTACATTTACATGAACAGCGTCAGAGAGACATGGAGAGAATGGAGAGGGAGGGAGGGATGGAGGGGGGGAGGAAGAGATAGAGGGAAGGAGGGAGGAAGAGAGATAGGGAGGGAGGGACGGAGAGAGAGAGAGGAAGAGAGGTAGGAGGGAGAGATGGAAGGTAGGAGGGAGGGAGGGAGGGCGAGATAGAGAGGCTCCAGTGAATTGTAAACTCCAGTCGTGCGTCAGAGCTGATACACACTTTTTTTTAAGTGTAAACTTCTTTATCCACGTTTGTGCACTTTTGCTGATTGCTGAACTCGTGACCGTCACGTTAATAATATATTTATATACATCCGCTAGAGGGCGCTAATCTAAACATTGAGTTCTGTCAGCTCTTTATTAATTATTGTCACCAACCTGTTAATGTGACGTTTTAAGTTCGTCGTTTCGTTTAAGTTGTCATTTCTGTCGGCAGTTCCATAACTGCCTTTTTTTATAAATGATTACTTATGGGTATGGGTATGACTGGGTTATGTGAGATTTTTTTTTTATGTCACTGGAAAATTGACCGATTAAGCTAAAGTTTCCTATGATATAACTATGAGTATTTAATACTAAAGATGTTGATGGAAAATAAAAATTCTTCTGAAAATTCCAGCATAAAAAAGACATTGAAATTGACAATGAAAAGTCATAATAATGTTGTTTAGTAATGTGCTCTAACAGCCTGGACAACAGTTAAAAACATTACTTCCATTAATATTTTATGAACAGCTTTCTAATTAATAAGGACAATTGACAAAAAGTCAGTCATCCACTAGCCTACGACGTATACACACAAGCAAACGTCTACATGAACAGTAAAATAAATAACTAATATAATATGTCTGTTAAATTACGTAATTCAGTTGACAAAGAAATTCAGTCAATGCTTCTACCCTTAAACTTGGCACAAACAATTTTATTTTATCCCAAGTATTATATAAGAAACAGTACAATATATTCTAACAACCGCCTGCTCAAACTATACTCGTTCTGTGGTACATTATTATTCATATTTACATTCTTCTCCAACGCTTACTATGCATATTCGACTGACATGAAAGAGTTAAACAGTTATTTTTATTATACGGCTATGTTTGACTGTTTCTATTATTCCATTGGAGTTATCACTATTTTTATTGGTATCTGTTGTAATTCAAAGAAAGACGTTGAATTTGTCAAAACAATGCAGAAAGTTCATTATTCTCTGAATAACAAAATATTATTTAAGAATTTTACAGCGTGGAACTGGTTAACCGTTATTCTAAACTTTGGCTTATACTTAAGCATGACTATCATAATCTTATGGATAAGTCCGGATATTCCATGGCAAAATCTATGTAGTTGGCTTCTGGCAGCTGCTTTTGATGTTAATATGATATATGTCAATAGATTAATAATATTGTTGAATCAAAAAATGAACTTATGGAATCTACGGTTAACAAGCCGTCTGTATGATTGCGAAGAAGATTGCAAAGAAATGTTTGAGGCCTATGTAAATATAATGAAGTGCTACCAATTGCTCATACACTCTTTTCAATATCTGGTAAAAAAACTTAGAAAATCAAAGGAAATTAATTAATATCCCTTGACCAGAACAAAAGAAGATCCCTAAATATTATTTCTCAATTACAGATTCTTTTTAATGGAACAGAATGTTTGTTTAATGTATTAGTTTATGTTCAAATATTGATTGAATTTTGCCAAATGATGAACACAACTGCATTGAAGGTAAGAACAATGTACCTATATCATAGGATTTTATTTTAATATTATCTCATTTTCTTGAAAAGTTAGCATCATCAGAGCATAATTATAATCATAACAATAAAAGTACAGCTTAAGCATTTATATTTCAGCTTGGAGCTAACCATACCCTCCTAATCTTCATAGTTGTCTGGTTTCTAAAGCTTTATGTATTGCAAATCTTACTGAGCTTTAATTTTGAAAAGTTCTATATCGCTGTAGAAGATTCACAAGAATCTTGTGCTATTGTTTGGAAAGCTAATTCTTCAGGTACTCTTGTTGTCAATTATACTTATATGTATACTAAAAGTTGGAGTTTGGGTGTCTTTCCAGGATTAGACATGATTTGATTTTGTTTGGTAGCCAAAACTTCGGCTAAATTGTCGAGTTCGAGACTTGAATCATGATTCAAACATGGGAATAACTGGGTTTTTACTTCTCGATTCATCTTAGTTCCCCAAGTATATATTTTTAAGGTTTATATATTTAGGGAGGCTTGACGTCACCGATTCTGTTCAAACTATATGCTAACGAGCTGATCTCCTCTAAGCTGAGCAGCGCCAGAACCGGCTGTCATATTAGCGGAGAACGTATAAACAATCTCCGTTAAGTATGCCGAAGGTATGGTGCTGCTTAGCCCTTTCGGTCAATGGCCTAAGAAAACTAATTACTATTTGTGAGAAACATGCATTTCAACACCACCTTACCTATAATGCATGTAATACAGAAGTTGATTTTCGAAAAACGAAAAGTCCTAGATACTGCCAATCACAGGGTAATTGGCAGTATTTAGAACTTTGGCACGGACCTTAATATTTAAAAAGGCAGAGGAAGTTTATTGGGTAGATACTGTAATGTTATTGTTATAGAAGAGTCACAATTACAACAATACAATAGTGTTTGCAACAATAAATTTGGCAACGTAGGAAACATCTTATACATGTATAAAATTCAGCTTTTATACTATGAAGTGTCTGGCGGGGTGTTGCCACCATAGAATGATTAATGTGATTTCATTTATTTGTTTAATGTATGTGATTCCTCAGCGTTATGCGTGATGTGTTACCTTTATGTGTTCGTTTTCGTTCGTTCCTTGAAAACAACATTCTCCATTTTTATTCTACTATTATGTACTTTCGTACCTCTGTTGGGTACGTGAATAGTAAAACTTTCGACTTTTACAAAATGAGAAGAAAGAAAGAAAGAAAATATGATTTATTACACAAACCTCAGTGTACATTTTCATCGTAGGTACACAGTGACAGCTTGTATTCTGTTGTGACACTGAAATGCCTATGTTACTTAAGTACTTAAATAAAATAATAGCAGTACATAAACATAAAAGTATCTAAGTCTAAAAGTAATTACACTCTAAAAATACCATAATATTATAATCACATTAAAAGACACGTTGAAAATAATCACCTACTTCACAAACATATTTTAAGTCTATTAATTTAGCTACAACATTTGTCATGTATGTCGAATAGAATGTAGATGACGTGGCATTCTTGACGTGGCAACAGGTGGTTATTTCTTATTTTTAATAACGAATAATTTTGAACAAATTATCGGGCATAGTACGCTGCTGTTTTGCAATTTCTGGTTGACACTCAGCATACACTGCAGCTGAGATGGTACAAAACATCCCGGTACTGATATTCAGTGCCAACCACAAGCGTCACCTGACGCCGGCAGGCAATATCGTTTTATTACTACTCTAAATACAATATATACTAATAAATGAAACGGGAGTATACAGTAGATAAGCAGGGTAAGTAAACACTTTCTAGTGATACATCATTTCACATACTTACTCAACATATTAACATAAAGTAATTTTTTCGTTTATCACTTCTTACACAACTTCAGGTTCTCAACCATACTCACCACACAATACAAATAGTTTAGGGAGTCGTAGGAGTACCAAGCATAGTTTACTAATTCTGACAAGCGACTGGGGTGCTAAATAGCAAAGGAACCAGATCTTGCAAGGTAAATTGTCTAAATTATAATTACATTTATTATTAGATTAAGTACCAAATTACAAGATGTCTAAAGGAAACTGACAGATTTGCATGGGCTTTCGGCCTAAGTGCGTACATTTTTATATATTGAGATAATAATATTATTTTTTAGTAGTTAAAGCCATGTAGAAACCAAAAATATATATAATGTAGTAACCAGACATTTATAAAAAAAGATAAAAAATAAAATAAAACAGCCTGTTTTTAGTTAATGTCTAATTATTTTTCAGCTTTCATCATTATCCCCATATATTAATTAAACATTATCTAATAACTGACCTGGATGGTTAACATTGGCATACCTTGCGACTTAAGAATTCATGAGGTGAAATTGGGTTATCCATGTTCAGGCACAGGTTATTATGTGTTTCGGGTTAATCTTCCAAAGACATGCTAAGGTCGACGTTAAAAGGGGGTACAGGGTCGAAAAGACAGCCCTGGTCGTCGTGAGAAGAATAGTCCATTTTAGTTAAAATCCAAGAAAACACGACTCTCGATTAATACGCGCGTAACCGAAAAGCGAATGACTGACATATAACATAAAACAACAGATTAGTCAAGTGCTGCCATTACGTGACAAGAAAATTACCCGAAACACTTTAAAACAACTTCTAACAATTTCTAACAATTTGTAAATTTTTTTTTTATTATTTATTTTACAAAAAATACTTACAAAGTAAATAAAAATATGTTTACATTTAAAAATATTTTGTAAATGAGATTTTTATTTATTAATTAGCAATATTGGTAATCCAAATGACGAATAAATAAAAATCTCGTTTACCACATTTTTTTTTAACATGCAGCACATTGCCTATTCTAATGCAGATTGAACGAATTGTACGTATTGAGTCAATATAAATATTCCGGATTCTCAGCATTATTTATTCCAGATTAAAAGAAAACTTTACTATGTTTATTTGTTTACGAAACTGCTGCCCGCGCTTAGTCTGAAATCTGTCGGTGTCCTTTGTAACCCAATGAATATTTCTCTAAATATGAACAAACAAAAATCTCAACTAATCAACTTAATATTATGAAAATATTGCTGATTACTTAATTTGTTTTTGTTGCAATAACAGGAACATTTTATACGTTGTTTTAAAGGTGTATTTTGATTTCAGGTCCCTAAAAGGTGGTGGCAGATCATTCCAGATTCTCATTGCAGTATATTTCAGAGAAGGTCTAGAGATCACGGGCACTTGGACTATTTTAGTATCGCCAACAAACTGGTTAACATTTTGGCGATGGTTGTAATAATTATAACTGCATGTTTTTCGGTGAATAAAGAAAAAAAAAATCCCAAATTTATGTCTAATTGTCTTATTCTTTAGTTCTTTGTTTATTACATCATTTAAAAATATACATATGACCATTCCTTGAATTTAAGAAACCCATAGTATAAGTTTTTAAACTTATAGTATTACGTATTTTGATAATCGGGACTTAGTGGATCTTACTCGGCCATTGCTACTAATTTAGGTTCAAATAATTATAGCGCATACATGGGCATAGCCAGGTGGCCCCACCCCTCACCCACGTCTAACTTTTGTTTGCTGGCGTAGCATTAAATTTAATCAAAACAATGTTACAGTAAAACTTGATTTACTGGCCAATAAAAAAAACTTTTTTTAACCAACCACTGGGCCGACAATTTGTTTTATTCAGCCTAGGCTAAAATTTGGGTACGTTCATGTGCATATTTAAAGCATAGTTATTTACAGGTAACGATCAGAAACTTTGCAAAAATATACGGCGTGTGTATCGAACATCGTTCAAGAAGATGACTGCATGTGGTTTGTTTCGAATTGATGCTGTACTACCTCTGTCCCTGTTAAGTCTTCTAACTAGTTATACTATTGTCTTGCTACAGTTTGCCTTTCTATAACATTTAATAGTATTCAATAAATTATTTGCGTCTACATTCTTTTTTTAAATTTATTCTTAAATCACCAATATTTACGTACCCGATGTAAAAGATTCGGGTTATTCCCTGAGTACCCATCCCCGAGGCCCTCGTCCCGGAGGACCCCGGTTTCTTTTTATCTTGACAAACTCAATTAAAAGTCAGTTTAGCTTAAAAGTATCGTCAGCAGGTGATATGTTAAATAAAATTTTATTACCTACTAAAATTGTAATACTTAACTTTAAGGATCAGGAAAAACTGATAAAGTCTTGCTTGGTTTAGGTAAATATTATAATAAGAGAATACAATATAGAGCGATCACATTTCCTTTTTTAATGCAGAAAATCAAAATATCTACTCTACGTGGAACATTAACTTAATTAAAAAAAATACGCAAAAACAGTCTCACTTTCAAGAATATTTTTTTTTTATATAAATAATCTTGTATATTATATATTTTTATAAAATAATCTTTTAACATGCAAAATCAGTTTCACTTTTATAATTTTATTAAAATTCATGCTTTCATGTTTTTAAAAATTGATTATTAACTTTAAAGTCTACCACCATCCACCGCACTAGCTCTATGATTTATTTATAAATGGTTAGTGCCCGTTCCTGTAAAAATTTTGCAACCCTTCTTGCCCGGCTGTGCTTCGAATTTGAAATAATGATTGTTGTAATAAATGGTAAAATATAGCATGATTTGATAATATTGTAACATTTATTTTATATTATTGATACATTTTATTCAAACTGTAATTACCTCTATTAAAACTATGATTCGACATTGTACAAAATTCAAATAAACTACTCACGTCTTATGTATTTCAAACATATACATATAAGCACTTTTTACGTCAACCGTTCAAGTTAAAAACAATAGACAAAAGAAAAAAATAAATGTAATTATATTTATCGTATTCGGGGTTCTGCGGGACGGGGGCCTCGGAGATCGGGGTACTCAGAACAAATTAAACAAAATAGATAACAGATAAAACTGTGGTGTTCAAACCTCTTGGTTCAAATGTAAGAAGCTGGCTTGTCATTATGTTGTATGTCTTTTGCGTTATAAATAATAAGTTTATATAATGTCATAGGTTATAACAATAGAAGGAAGACTCTCGTCTTAAATGACATATGAACAGGCACACCCCTGTTATGAAGAAGCGATAAAAGTTATTGTAATAGTTAGAAAGTGGAATACATTAAGAATTATTTACAGATATCCCTTTATAATTTCATTCTTCATATGAATACACCGCTTTTCTTTGGTACAACTCTCACAGCCCAAGCGACTGCATTACAATACCGTATCTGCCTGTGTCGATCTACAACCGCGCGTTTCCAAACGGTTGAGCCTTGTGCGAAGAAGTCGGGCAAATAAACTCACGGCCATTCTTTTAAATCAAGAGATAGATATAATAATATTTAGTAAACTGTACTACAGCACTGTTTTATTATGCGCTACTATGTTAGTATCATTAAAACTAAATAAAGTAAAATTAGGCTATGAATATAAGGAAAAATGACAAATAAGGAAATCAATATTTAAAAAAAGGAAGAAAAGAATAACATAACAGATGGAAAATAAGAAACATACTAGCTCATATTATATTTCTATTAAGTATTATGAAATAAATTCAAAACAATTCAATCTCAAGTATGATACGATCGAGATATAGAGTGTTCGACTCCACCCATTCCATTCAACCCACTCCTAACATAAATTTACAAGGTTACATGGCACAGTTCACAAACATACTACTTCTAAAAATATTAAATAATGGTTTTCAATCAGATCACTGCCGTTTTCATTACAATTGGGTAAATTTTGCCGTAAAACCATTAAATGCTTCGGTACAAGAGATGAGTGTATTAATTACGTTTTGTTTCTTGTCTTTTTTGGTCCCTTTAGGATCCAAACGAAATCTTTAGAAAGTTGAGGGGTTTTCAAAAATTTGTTATTAAAAAACTTTAGTGCGACATAATCGTCGGCAAAATTTTTCTATAATGTAGGTCAAAGCTCGATCTTACAAAATAAACTTCAACCATATTTTTGGTATATGCTCGTGGATCAACACTTCGAATTCGTCTATCTGAAACATTATTTTTGAAGTTAATCAAGTATTGTAGTTTCTAAAACTTAAAAATAATGTTTTTTCGAGTTCTTCATTTGTAAAGAAAGAAGAACATTTTTGTATACACTTATTGTCACAGCCATTTTTAATATTAAACTGATCTAGTGTTTGTTTCTGGTGAATAAAACACAGACGCCGTGAACCGCTATTTAATAAAGTCCATAGATACACCAAATACAGACTATGAATTACATACAGATAATTATATAGCTTAGTACACTATGATATGCAACACCTTCGCCCTTATTTATTAAATTATCTTTAGTAATTAAATTATTACATATTTTAAAATAACAGTACACAACAACTTATAAACCTACTTAACATTAATGACAACCCGCTTTTATAAGTAGGTACCTACACTCAACCTAATCATTAAATCAATCTTCGAAACCATATCGCACTGGAGGCTTTCGGTTTCTAGTGAGACGAGATAACCCTGGCTCTAAGTCCGCTGGCACTTTGGGTCGGAGTGGGTAATTCTGAGGTGGATTCTCCGACTGTGTTTCTGTCTCTTCTGCACGATCCGCCTCCAGCACCGATGGACCACTCCCACAGAAGCTGTCCTTCCTTAGTTCAGGTTTATCGCCTATCGATATAGGAATCACTAGAGATTTCCTAGAATGCCTACTGACGAGTAACTTTGGTAATTGTTCAGGCCTGAATGTTGTATTTTGACCTCCACCACGAGTATTATTATCGTTCATCGTTATCGACTTTCAGTTCCGAGAATAGACCTCACGCGATAGTCTGTTTTCCCTAACTGTTCCGTAATGACACCCATTTGTCTGATTTCCCATATTCGCGTACCAAACACACATTCCCGGGTTGCGTTGGCAGTGCACCCCGCTTGAGGCACGTTCCGTACGCTCCTGTTGTGCGACTACGCGACTCTCTCTTTCTGGTTTTAAATTATCTAACCTCATTCGAAGGCTGCGACATTGTAATATAAAAGGACTATCCCCTGTAGTTGCTTGTTCCGTATTTTTATATGTTAATAAAACATACACAGAGCCGTGTCGATGTCTACATTTTGCTTTATAGCTTTTTTAATCACGCGTTTGCAAATTTTCACAGCATTTTCCGCTACCCCATTAGAAGCTGGGTGGTAGGGGGCAGTAAAAATATGCTCTACGCCATTACGGCTCAATGAATGAATGGCGGTTCGTTATCACTGACTGTTTGCTTTGGTAGACCGAATTTTGCCCATAAGTCTCTAAGCACTGCCATGGTCCCTCATTTTAGTGACTTTTATCCACTTAGAGCATGAATCCACTATAACTAAATATGTTACACCCTTCAACGGCCCTAAGAAATCTAGATGTAGCCTCAACCAAGGGCGAGATGGCCACGGCCATGAACACGGCGCATGACTGGGCGGTGCGTCGGCTACCGCAGCGCAAACGACACACTCGCGGCACTCTGCTTCTACGGCCTCGTCAATTCCCGGCCACCAGACGTAACTTCGAGCTAGGGACTTTGTCTTAACCATTTCCATATGTGGATCGTGCAGTTCTGTGATTACCTTTGCTCTGCATGAAGAGGGAATCACTACACGGTAACCGAACAAAATGCACCCCAATTCACTGTATAATTCCCTTTTTCTATTGAAATACGGTTTAAGTTCTTTAATCTCCGCCTCTATGGGCCAACCGTCGGTTATATAGCTTAAAACGCGACTTAATACCGGGTCCGAACGAGTTTGCCTCTTAACCCTATTATAATCGAGTAACATAGCATCTGCTGCGAAATGTAAATACGTCTGCTCTGGCAAATCATCTTCTCCCTCTAATACGTCTTTTTTTTGTAACTTGGTTAAACATGAAAGAGCATCGGCGGTATTATTATCAGTTTTAATATATTCGATCGTGGAGTCATATGCAGATAATTTAATTGCCCAGCGTTGTAACCGACTAGCTGCAGCGTTCGGAATGCCCATGTTGGGTCCAAAAATACTGACCAGAGGTTTGTGATCAGTGCGTAAAACAAACTTTCTCCCATATAGGTACTGGTGGAACTTCTCAATAGCAAAAATTATTGCTAGAGCCTCTTTATGAATTTGGCTGTAGTGCAACTCATGAGCGTTAAGTGACCGCGAGGCATATGCAACAACGCGTTCTTCGTCAGAAGCTCCCCCGGATGAGCGCTGAGCCAACAATGCGCCCACGCCCCGTGCGCTGGCGTCTACCGTTAACACTGTTTCCTGTTCCATGTCAAAATGAACAAGTGTTTGAGTACTACACAAAATATTCTTAACCCTTACAAAGGCCGTGTTTTGTTCCGGGCACCAATGCCAATGTTTCCCTTTCTTTAAGAGGTCATAAAATGAAGACAAATACATAGTCAATTTTTTTACAAACCTCCATTAAAAGTTAACCATCCCTAAGAACGATCTTAGATTACTGACAGTGTTTAGGGGGGTCATTGTAGTGATTGCTTGTATTTTAGATGGATCTGCTTGAATACCCTTTTCATTTATTATGAATCCTAAATATGTAACTTCCTTCGCCAAAAACTCACACTTGTTTTTTTTTAATTTTAACCCATTTTTCTAGTCTGTCTAGAATGTCAAATACTTGATTCACTGCTTTTACATGTCTATCTAGGTCCTTATTTTTAATTAAAATGTCATCGTAAAATAATAAAACATCAGGCATATTTTAAACAAAATCATATTTTTTTGGAAAATTCCAGGGCTTGATGATAAGTCATACACTAGCCTAGAATATTTAAATAGTCGCCTGTGAGTATTGATGATTATAGGTCTGTGACAAATCTAATTCTGTAAAAAACTTATTTCCGCTAAGATCGCTAAGTAAATCATCCATTCTCGGAACCGGAAATTGGTCAATCTTAAGAACTCTATTGAGGGTTACCTTATAGTCAGCACATAATCTCAATCCACCATCCGCCTTGTGTACCACTACTAAAGTTGTAGCCCAGGCGGAATGGTCCACCGCTCAATGACACCGGTGTGCAGCATAGCATCCAGCTTGGCGCGCGCGGTGAAACATGGGCTCGGCCCCTGATAGCAAAGTGCCATGAACAGAGATTTATGCTTAGAAACAAAGTCATCGATAATTTCATCCATTTGCTTTACTATTGCATCTTCAGTTAAATGATTGTTTTGTGATAATACTCTAGGAATACTAATATTTAACTCGGTCAGCTATTGCCAACCTAGCAAGTTAATGGTTCCTTTATCAATAACATAAAGATCTAAAGTTTTAGTTGTGCCCT
Source organism: Euplagia quadripunctaria (assembly GCA_963859945.1). Taxonomy (NCBI): domain Eukaryota; kingdom Metazoa; phylum Arthropoda; class Insecta; order Lepidoptera; family Erebidae; genus Euplagia; species Euplagia quadripunctaria. The sequence goes on from OY982581.1 coordinate 15,199,851, forward strand.
TATAATTGACAGCGGTCTCAATATATCCTAACGGTTTGATGGTCGAACCATCATAAAATTTTAATTTTAAAAAACATTTCTTTAAAGGCAAGTGACAAATAAGTCATAATAAACCTTCTTACTTATGCAGGATAAGGCAGACGCAGTATCGACTTCCATACTAATCGAATAATTTTCAATTTTAACATTTATACACACCAGTTTATATTTGCTCAAAGACATCTGATACATAGATTCTTCTTCACTGTCTCCCTCTATGGCCTTCTCATCGTTTGATATATTAAATTACTTTGATAAATTATCTTACTGATCCACGAAATTCACAGGAGCCGAGAACGCAGCTCCGCACTGCCCGCGCCCCCCACGTGGTCCACGTCCTGCACCCCAGCCGCTTTTCGCGCTCGCCCCATGGCTAGCACCGCGTCCTGCTGTCTGACCTTGCGCGCTGCTTCCAACTAACTGTCTGTTTTGGTTGTATAATCTTATCTTCTGACACATTCTTATTAAATGGCCATTCTGATGGCACACACTGCACACGTATTCTTTGTATGGACATTCATACGTTTGGTTTCTCTGGTTTCCACATCTAGGACATTCCTTGGCATACATTTTGTGTATTCCTTGTGACGGAATTTCAACAGCAATTGCGTCGCGCTCTGCCGCCTCTAGTGATAACGCCAATGTGACAGCTTTATTGACCGTTAACTTTTCTAACTTCTTCTAACTATTTCGCTTTTAATACTACAAACAAACTGGTCCATGTTTCGTTTTCGTCGAGTGTCGAGCCAAAACTACATTTGTTTGCCAATTTTTTCAACTCGGTTACATAGTCCGCCATTGTTTTATTTAAATGTTGGCGCTGCTGTCTAAATCTGTATCTTTCAGCAAGCTCTGGTGGCTTGGGCTCTAAATGGGCGGTAAGCAACTCCACAATTCTATAATAAGTTAGCTTCGATGGGTTTAAAGGACTCGCCAAAGTAGATAAAAGGTCGTAAGCTTCCTCACCCATAGCCGAAATTAATATCGGCAGCCTTAATTCATCTGACACTCTATTCCCTAAGAAATACATCTCTATTCTTTCAACATAATTCGTCCAGTTCCCGGATCTAACCATAAATTCTTGTATTTTCCCGATTTACATTTAATTTTTTTATTTTTCTCGTCGCCACTGGTGAATAAAACACAAACGCCGTGAACCGCCATTCTCCGTCTCAGATTCACTGTGTGTTAAAGTACAAAAAATAAACAAGAATTATTTTCATACATTGTTTCCTTGAAGTCATGTGTTCCATTGGGTTTCGTCGAAGAGGCTGTCTTCTTTTGAATGATACTTTTTGAAATATGTAAAATTTCTGCCTCTTGTGTTGTTTTTTTAAGTTGTGTCTGCCGTTTCAGGTTGGGAAATATTTCGGTGTAAAGATCACATAGATCGGTGTAAAGTTTTAGGTCTTTACATATGATATTGACGTTTTGCCAAACTGACCACTTCGATCTCAAATATCTAGCGTTTGGTTAGGAATTCCAAAGTCAAATTAATTATAAATTTAGGCTTGTGTTGTTGTTTCGAATGTTTCAAATTTTGTGATTTCATTTGTTTTCGGGCCATTTCATTTTTCTTTAAAATGTTCACGATATGGAAAACTTAAAATATCGCGTTATTATGAATACGAGTTCCACCATGCCACTGGCGCTTTTGAAACAGCTCGAAGGATAAACGCTACGTATGGGGAAGCTAATGTAAAAGAAAACGCGGTACGTTTTTGGTGCTAACGTTTCCGGCCGGAGATCCTAGATGGCAATGAAGAATTAAACGAGATTTTAGAAGCAGATCAATTGCAATCCACACCAGAATTAGCGGCAGGCTTCGGTGTAAGTGTTAAAACAATTTTAATTTACTTAAATCAAGTCGAGTCAACTTTTCCAAAGAAAAAAGGTTGGAAAATGGGTACCGGTTTTCGTCTGACACAATGCCGAATTAGATCAGTTTTTTGGCAATGACGATAATTCAAGCTACAATATTGTTTATGTCACCTACCTGTCTTTTTTGTGTTGCCAAAATAAACATTTTTTTTCTTTCTTTCTATATAATTTAAACATGAGCTGATTCTTGTATGATGGTAATGAGTAGGATAAAAGTCATGGGAAGCGTTGAATGTAAGGTATTCGTTAGTAAAAAGATTGCTACTGTTGGTACTTATGTTAATATTTATTTCACCCAATAGAAATAGAAACTCACTAAATGTGTTGGTATAAACACGGTTTCGACTGTCAATAAAAATGTTAAAATTATTTCTTGTATTTAATGATGGTGATTATCGGTCAACATCATTAAATACAAGAAATAATTTAGCTATAATCCTGAATCCTGGAAATCCTGGAAAGCTGGTTCACGTATGTTCACTCTTTATGTTTTTTTGAAGTGAAGACTTTTTGGGATGGGTAAAAAATGTTAAACTCGCGTCAGGACCGAGACCTTGATCGAACATTGATAGAAAATGTGTCTTCGTACCTCTGTCCTGTCCTCCTGTCCCCACTGAAATTTTTTACAACGGAGCCGAGTTTCTTACATTTACATGTACAGCGTCAGAGAGACATGGAGAGAATGGAGAGGGAGAGAGGGATGGAGGGGGGGAGGAAGAGATAGAGGGAAGGAGGGAGGAAGAGAGATAGGGAGGGAGGGACGGAGAGAGAGAGAGGAAGAGAGGTAGGAGGGAGAGATGGAGGGTAGGAGGGAGGGAGGGAGGGCGAGATAGAGAGGCTCCAGTGAATTGTAAACTCCAGTCGTGCGTCAGAGCTGACACACACTTTTTTTTAAGTGTAAACTTCTTTAGCCACGTTTGTGCACTTTTGCTGATTGCTGAACTCGTGACCGTCACGTTAATAATATATTTATATACATCCGCTAGAGGGCGCTAATCTAAACATTGAGTTCTGTCAGCTCTTTATTAATTATTGTCACCAACCTGTTAATGTGACGTTTTAAGTTCGTCGTTTCGTTTAAGTTGTCATTTCTGTCGGCAGTTCCATAACTGCCTTTTTTTATAAATGATTACTTATGGGTATGGGTATGACTGGGTTATGTGAGATTTTTTTTTTTATGTAACTGGAAAATTGACCGATTAAGCTAAAGTTTCCTATGATATAACTATGAGTATTTAATACTAAAGATGTTGATGGAAAATAAAAATTCTTCTGAAAATTCCAGCATAAAAAAGACATTGATATTGACAATGAAAAGTCATAATAACGTTGTTTAGTAATGTGCTCTAACAGCCTGGACAACAGTTAAAAGAATTGAATTATTCACATTACTTCCATTAATATTTTATGAACAGCTTTCTAATTAATAAGGACAATTGACAAAAAGTCAGTCATCCACTAGCCTACGACGTATACACACAAGCAAACGTCTACATGAACAGTAAAATATATAACCAATATAATATGTCTGTTAAATTACGTAATTCAGTTGACAAAGAAATTCAGTCAATGCTTCTACCCTTAAACTTGGCACAAACAATTTTATTTTATCCCAAGTATTATATAAGAAATAGTACAATATATTCTAACAACCGCCTGCTCAAACTATACTCGTTCTGTGGTACATTATTATTCATATTTACATTCTTCTCCAACGCTTACTATGCATATTCGATTAACACGAAAGAATTAAACAGTTATTTCTATTATACCGCTATGTTTGACTGTTTCTCCTATTCCATTGGAGTTATCACTAATTTTATTGGTATCTGTTGTAATTCAAAGAAAGACGTTGAATTTGTCAAAACAATGCAGAAAGTTCATTATTCTCTGAATGACAAAATATTATTTAAGAATTTTACAGCGTGGAACTGGTTATCCGTTATTCTAGACTTTGGCTTATACTTAAGCATGACTATCATAATCTTATGGAAAAGTCCGGATATTCCATGGCAAAATCTATGTGGTTGGCTTTTGGCAGCTGCTTTTGATGTTAATATGATATATGTCAATAGATTAATAATATTGTTGAATCAAAAAATGAACTTATGGAATCTACAGTTAACAAGCCGTCTGTATGATTGCGAAGAAGATTGCAAAGAAATGTTTGAGGCCTATGTAAATATAATGAAGTGCTACCAATTGCTCATACACTCTTTTCAATATCTGGTAAAAACACTTAGAAAATCAAAGGAAATTAATTAATATCCCTTGACCAGAACAAAAGAAGATCCCTAAATATTATTTCTCAATTACAGATTCTTTTTAATGGAACAGAATGTTTGTTTCATGTATTAGTTTATGTTCAAATATTGATTGAATTTTGCCAAATGATGAACACAACTGCATTGAAGGTAAGAACAATGTACCTATATCATAGGATTTTATTTTAATATTATCTCATTTTCTTGAAAAGTTAGCATCATCAGAGCATAATTTATAATCATAACAATAAAAGTACAGTTTAAGCATTTATATTTTAGCTTGGAGGTAACCATGCCCTAATCTTCATAGTTGTCTGGTTTCTAAAGCTTTATGTATTGCAAATTTTACTGAGCTTTAATTTTGAAAAGTTCTATATGGCTGTAGAAGATTCACGAGAATCTTGTGCTATTGTTTGGAAAGCTAATTCTTCAGGTACTCTTGTTGTCAATTATACTTATATGTTTACTAAAAGTTGGAGTTTTCCAGAGTCTTTCCAGGATTAGACATGATTTGATTTTGTTTGGTAGCCAAAACTCCGGCTAAATTGTCGAGTTCGAGACTTGAATCATGATTCAAACAACTGGGATAACTGGGTTTTTACTTCTCGATTCATCTTAGTTCCCCAAGTATATATTTTTAAGGTTTATATATTTAGGGAGGCTTGACGTCACCGATTCTGTTCAAACTATATGCTAACGAGCTGATCTCCTCTAAGCTGAGCAGCGCCAGAACCGGCTGTCATATTAGCGGAGAACGTATAAATAATCTCCGTTAAGTATGCCGAAGGTATGGTGCTGCTTAGCCCTTTCGGTCAATGGCCTAAGAAAACTAATTACTATTTGTGAGAAACATGCATTTCAACACCACCTTACCTATAATGCCAGTAATACAGAAGTTGATTTTCAAAAAAAAAAAAGTCCTAGATACTGCCAATTACAGGGTAATTGGCAGTATCTAGGACTTTGGCACGGACCTTAATATTAAAAAAGGCAGAGGAAGTTTATTGGGTAGATACTGTAATGTTATTGTTATAGAAGAGTCACAATTACAACAATACAATAGTGTTTGCAACAATAAATTTGGCAACGTAGGAAACATCTTATACATGTATAAAATTCAGCTTTTATACTATGAAGTGTCTGGCGGGGTGTTGCCACCATAGAATGATTAATGTGATTTCATTTATTTGTTTAATGTATGTGATTCCTGAGCGTTATGCGTGTATGTTTCCTTTATGTGTTTCGTTTTCGTTCGTTCTCTGAAAACAACATTCTCCATTTTTATTCTACCATTATATAGCTGTAAGTCTTCCATGCATTAAATAAAAAATAGAAAGTGACTTTAGCGATTTCGATAAAAATAATAATAAACTAAAGTGGGGATCAATTTTATGCACCTTTGTTTTTGTCAGGTGCCAAAGCCATCATAATCCAAACTTCACACTCGCTGACCGTCCCTACTCGTACCTCTGTTGGGTACATAAATAGTAAAACTTTCGACTTTTACAAAATGAGAAGAAAGAAAGAAAGGAAATATGATTTATTACACAAACCTCAGTGTACATTTTCAGCGTAGGTACATAGTGACAGCTTGTATTCTGTTGTGACACTGAAATGCCTATGTTACTTAAGTACTTAAATAAAATAATAGGAGTATATAAACATATAAGTATCTAAGTCTAAAAGTAATTACACTCTAAAAATACCATAACATTATAATCACATTAAAAGACACGTTGAAAATAATCACCTACTTCACAAACATCATATTTTAAGTCTATTAATTTAGCTACAACATTTGTCATGTATGTCGAATAGAATGTAGATGACGTGGCATTCTTTACGTGGCAACAGGTGGTTATTTCTTATTTTTAATAACGAATAATTTTGAACAAATTATCGGGCATAGTACGCTGCTGTTTTGCAATTTCTGGTTGACACTCAGCATACACTGCAGCTGAGATGGTACAAAACATCCCGGTACTGATATTCAGTGCCAACCGCAATATCGTTTTATTACTACTCTAAATACAATATATACTAATAAATGAAACGGGAGTATACAGTAGATAAGCAGGGTAAGTAAACACTTTCTAGTGATACATCATTTCACATACTTACTCAACATATTAACATAAAGTAATTTTTTCGTTTATCACTTCTTACACAACTTCAGGTTCTCAACCATACTCACCACACAATACAAATAGTTTAGGGAGTCGTAGGAGTACCAAGCATAGTTTACTAATTCTGACAAGCGACTGGGGTGCTAAATAGCAAAGGAACCAGATCTTGCAAGGTAAATTGTCTAAATTATAATTACATTTATTATTAGATTAAGTACCAAATTACAAGATGTCTAAAGGAAACAGACAGATTTGCATGGGCTTTCGGCCTAAGTGCGTACATTTTTATATATTGAGATAATAATATTTACTTTTTTAGTAGCTTAAGCCATGTAGCCATGTAGCATGCGGCCCTGGTCGTCGTGAGAAGAATAATCCATTTAAATTAAAATCCAAGGAAACACGACTCTCGATTAATACGCGCGTAACCGAAAAGCGAATGACTGACATATAACATAAAACAACAGATTAGTCAAGTGCTGCCATTACGTGACAAGAAAATTACCCGAAACACTTTAAAACAACTTCTAACAATTTGTACATTTTTTTTTATTATTTATTTTACAAAAAATACTTACAAAGTAAATAAAAATATGTTTACATTTGAAAATATTTTGTAAATGAGATTTTTATTTATTAATTAGCAATATTGGTAATCCAAATGACGAATAAATAAAAATTTCGATTACCACATTTTTTTTAACATGCAGCACATAGCCTATTCTAATGCAGATTGAACGAATTGTACGTATTGAGTCAATATAAATATTTAATATTATATATATTACATATCATATAAATGCTTTTTCAATATACATATACTGGCCACTACTGGATTCTCACCAATATTTATTCCAGATTAAAAGAAAACTATACTATGTTTATTTGTTTACGAAACTGCTGCCTGCGCTTAGTCCGAAATCTGTCGGTGTCCTTTGTAACCCAATGAATATTTCTCTAAATATGAACAAACAAAAATCTCAACTAATCAATATTATGAAAATATTGCTGCTTACTTAATTTGTTTTTGTTGCAATAACAGGAACATTTTATACGTTGTTTTAAAGGTGTATTTTGATTTTAGGTCCCTAAAAGGTGGTGGCAGATCATTCCAGATTCTCATTGCAGTATATTTCAGAGAAGGTCTAGAGATCACGGGCACTTGGACTATTTTAGTATCGCCATCAAACTGGTTAACATTTTGGCGATGGTTGTAATAATTATAACTGCATGTTTTTCGGTGAATAAAGAAAAAAAATCCCAAATTTATGTCTAATTGTCTTATTCTTTAGTTCTTTGTTTATTACATCATTCAAAAATATACATATGACCATTCCTTGAATTTAAGAAACGCATAGTATAAGTTTTTAAACTTATAGTATTACGTATTTTGATAATCGGGACTTAGTGGATCTTACTCAGCCATTGCTACTAATTTAGGTTCAAATAATTATAGCGCATACATGGGCATAGCCAGGTGGGGGCAGAAGAGAGAAGTGGCCCCACCCCTCACCCCCGTCTAACTTGTGTTTGCTGGCGTAGCATTAAATTTATTTAAAACAATGTTACAGTAAAACTTGATTTACTGGCCAATAAAAAAAACTTTTTTTAACCAACCGCTGGGCCGACAATTTGTTTTATCCAGCCTAGGCTAAAATTTGGGTACGTTCATGTGCATATTTAAAGCATAGTTATTTACAGGTAACGATCAGAAACTTTGCAAAAATATACGGCGTGTGTATCGAACATCGTTCAAGAAGATGACTGCATGTGGTTTGTTTCGAATTGATGCTGTACTACCTCTGTCCCTGTTAAGTCTTCTAACTAGTTATACTATTGTCTTGCTTCAGTTTGCCTTTCTATAACATTTAATAGTATTCAATAAATTATTTGTGTCTACATTCTTTTTTTAAATTTATTCTTAAATCACCAATATTTACGTACCCGATGTAAAAGATTCGGGTTATTCCCTGAGTACCCATCCCCGAGGCCCTCGTCCCGGAGGACCCCGGTTTCTTTTTATCTTGACAAACTCAATTAAAAGTCAGTTTAGCTTAAAAGTATCGTCAGCAGGTGATATGTTAAATAAAATTTTATTACCTACTAAAATTATAATACTTAACTTTAAGGTTTAGGTAAATATTATAATAAGAGAATACAATATAGAGCGATCACATTTCCTTTTTCAATGCAGAAAATCAAAATATCTACTCTACGTGGAACATTAACATAATTTAAAAATTCGCAAAAACAGTCTCACTTTCAAGAATATTTTTTTTATATAAATAATCTTGCATATTATATATTTTTATAAAATAATCTTTTAACATGCAAAATCAGTTTCACTTTTATAATTTTACTAAAATTCATGCTTTCATGTTTTTAAAAATTGATTATTAACTTTAAAGTCTACCACCATCCACCGCACTAGGTCTATGATTTATTTATAAATGGTTAGTGCCCGTTCCTGTAAAAATTTTGCAACCCTTCTTGACCGGCTGTGCTTCGAATTTGAAATAATGATTGTTGTAATAAATGGTAAAATATAGCATGATTTGATAATATTGTAACATTTATTTTATATTATTGATACATTTTATTCAAACTGTAATTACCTCTATTAAAACTATGATTCGACATTGTACAAAATTTAAATTAACTACTTACGTCTTATGTATTTCAAACATATACATATAAGCACTTTTTATGTCAACCGTTCAAGTTAAAAACAATAGACAAAAGAAAAAAAGAAATGTAATTATATTTATCGGATTCGGGGTTCTCCGGGACGGGGGCCTCGGAGATCGGGGTACTCAGAACAAATTAAACAAAATAGATAACAGATAAAACTGTGGTGTTCAAACTTCTTGGTTCAAATGTAAGAAGCTGGCTTGTCATTATGTTGTATGTCTTTTGTGTTATAAATAATAAGTTTATATAATGTCATAGGTTAGAACAATAGAAGGAAGACTCTCGTCTTAAATGACATATGAACAGTCACACCCCTGTTGTGAAGAAGCGATAAAAGTTATTGTTGGATTATATACTTTAATTACATGTGCCGACAGTCCACTTCTTTATACTTTAAAGCTTAGCTTCTAACCGCCACCTACGTTCAATACATGCATACATGTTCAGTTTAGTACCAAAATAAAGTTGATCAGAGACACACGCTTGTTTAATAGTTAAAAATCCTATATAAACACTTATCGAAGATTGCACCTTAATTGTCAAAACATAATGGTCATAATCGAGCCGAATCTATAAACCGAGGTATTATAAATTATTACTCGCAGAAACCGCAAAGCTGCCGAAGAGAACAATAGAGGATCGCATTCCATCGTAGATAACGAACCGTTGAGTGAAGACTTTTGCACAAATAAAGAAAATTAGTGATTTAGTGTTTTAAAACTTTGAATATTACTTATGTTAACACGTTATATTGATGAAAACATCACGCCACACTATGGAAAGAGCCAGCAGAAATGTTTTGAGGAATTCTAAGTGTTATTTTTGGTAACATATTGAAGACAACATTACGCTATATTACAACCACGGGGTCAGCAGAGGTGTTTTAAAGACATTTTCGTGCATTATACTTTTTGGCGCGTTCTACAAAGAACAGCATTACGCCGTATTACTACGTGAGCATCGGCAGAAGTGTATTTGAAGAGTATTACGTGTATTATAGTGACAGTGCAATATGACCGAATAGTGAAGTCGCTTACACCCGAGCAAGACAAGATAGTTAATACATTGACAGATATAGTGGATTTAATGGCTAAAAGTAAAGTTAACTTAAAGAAATGCCCTAAATCACGACTTACAAAGGGGTACATACAGTCAAGAATTCAGTGCATAGAAGAGTATTGGAAAGCGTTTACCAGCTCTCATCAACAGTTAGCAATGATTACACCACGAGATAAAAGGAATGTAGTGCCGTACTTTGAGAACGATGTGTATTCTGAGACGGAAGACCTTTACTTAAGTTTGTTGGGAGATTTAAGAGATATGTTATTAAAATTAAATGAAGAACCACAACCATCGAACTCGGCACACTTACCAGACGAGACAGGTAGATACACAGACGTGAAATTGCCAAGAATAACGATTCCAACGTTTAGCGGGATTTATGATGAGTGGCCTACGTTCAAGGACTTGTATGTATCACTAGTACATGATAATAAGTCACTTAGTAATGTGCAAAAGTTGCATTATTTAAAAACCAGCATCAGTGGGGAAGCAGCTGCCTTACTCAAAAATATTAAAGTGACGGAAAGTAATTACATACAAGCTTGGGAGACACTGAAAAACCGTTATGGGAATAAACGATTGATAGTTAACTCACTGCTAAAAAGACTATTTTCTCAAAAACGGTGTAGTACTCAATCAGCAAGTCAAATAAAGTTAATTTTAGACACAACTACTGAGGTTATTAACAGTCTAGAAAATTTGGAAATCTCTACAAGCTCTTGGGATCCAGTAATTATATTTCTAATTGTGCAGAAATTAGACCCAGAGTCACATAAAGACTGGGAGGAGTACGTCTATAAAGAAATAAAGGAAAATATAGACACTGAGAAGATGTCAGAAGAATTACCAACCTGGCAAGATTTAAAGGCATTTTTGGAAGGAAAATTTCGTACCTTGGAGTTGTTAACACCCAACACCCCATTATTTACACGTGAGAAAACTAAAGAACGTGCACTACATATTTCAACCCCAATGCAAAACACTTGTATAATGTGTAAAGAAAATCATACGATAAGTCACTGCAAGGCGTTTACTAAACTTCAACCAACGGAACGAAGCGAATATGTTAAGGATCACAAGTTGTGTTTTAACTGTTTGGCATCAGGGCATGCGGTTGTCAAATGCCGTGTCCCAATGTCATGTCGGGTTTGCAACAGACGCCATCATTCTCTTCTACATCAATTTAAGCATTATGATGCCTCGGCTTCACCGAAAACTATACAACCGGTGGTATCAACTCAAACAGATGGAGAAGAAAAGCTGCAAGTTAATACAATGATTGCGTCATACTACAATGCCAAACAAAACATGGGTCTCTTAACTACAGCAATGGTGACAGTGCAGAGTAAAGAAGGACACACCATGGTACTCAAGGCGTTAATAGACCCAGGATCACGAGCATGCTTTCTGAGTGAAAGGGCTGCTCAAACTCTTAAACTAAACAGACAGTTTACGAATAAAATTGTCACAGGAATGGAAGCCATTAAAGTTTGTGTAAAACAAGAAGTGCAAGTAGAAGTTTTATCACGCTGGGCCCCTCATTTTAGTCTCCCCATACAAGCCTACGTGATGTCCAAGTGCTTGACAATTCAAATACCTGCAGAAACATGGTCAACTACATGGCCACATCTAATTGATCTTGAATTAGCGGATCCCGAATATTGCACATCGGGACAAGTAGATCTTCTTCTGGATGTCAAAGCGTATGCACAAATCCGGCAAGAAGGTTTGATCAAAGGTAAACCAGGGTCACCTATAGCACAAAGAACCAACCTCGGCTGGATTGTTTTTGGAGAAATAAATATCAAGACCAATAGAAAAGACAAATGTTTCATGGCGATTAACGAAGAAGTAGATGTAAAAGATTTACTGAAAACAATGTGGGAGATGGATACAAATACAAAAAGAAATTATACTAAAGAAGAGACTTAAAATAAATTACTACTACTATTAAACTAAATTTATGAGAAAACATACACCCGAAACAAGGAAGGTCGTTACATCGTTAAATTACCTTTTAAAACTGATGAACCAAAATCACCGGAAGGAAATACAAGAGAAATAGCATTAAACAGACTTTTACAACTAGAGAAAAGATTAAATAAAGACCCTGATCTGAAAAAAGAGTACACAAAAGTTATACAAGACTATAAGGATTTAAAACACATAGAAGAAGTACCACCACCTGAAATAAATAAAAAAACAGTTTACTTACCCCACCACGCCGTAGTCCGCAACGATAAGGAAACTACCAAAACGCGCGTCGTTTTTGATGCCTCATGCAAGGGTTATAACGGAGTTTCACTCAATGACGAATTACTTACCGGGCCAGTGTTGCAAGACGATCTTCGCAGTTTGATGATAAGATGGCGCATGCATTCTGTATGTTTCGTTTGCGACATTCAAAAAATGTACAGAATGATCTTGGTAGCCAAAGAAGACACCGATTACCTCAGAATATTGTGGCGAAATGACTCATCACACAGCATTCAAGATCTGAGACTTCTGACAGTTACTTTTTGGACCGCATCTGCACCATACCTGGCTGTGAAAACTTTGATGCAGCTTGCTAATGATGAGGGGAACACATATCCCAATGCGGCACGGATATTGCGAGAAGATCTGTACATCGATGACGTCATGTCAGGTGGAGATAGTGTGCATGAAACCATCAAGATCAGCAAAGACTTAAAAGCTTTACTTCATCGAGGTGGTTTTGAGTTAAAGAAATGGTCTTCCAATAATGCGGATTTCATGAAAACTATAGATCCAGATGAAAGGACTGCTAATGCACATTTAGATTTAAATATTGATGGTACAATAAAAGCTCTAGGTGTACAATGGAATCTCGGCAGCGATCGTTTAGAATATAATCTGACACTACCCCCAATTCCGAGGATTGTTACTAAACGAAACATTTTATCTGACATCCAGAAACTGTACGATCCGCTCGGTTGGATAGCACCTTGCATTTTACAGGCAAAAATTCTAATACAAAGGCTTTGGCAAACTAAACTTAATTGGGATGAAGAAGTTGACACAGCGCCAAAAGAAGAGTGGAGAAGCGTACGGGCTGATTTGAATAATGTCGATAAAATATATATGGAACGATGGCTGGGCACTCAAAGCGTCACGCACCATTGTATAGAAATACATGGATTCAGTGACGCTTCGATGAGTGCGTACTCTGCTGTGGTTTATTGTCGTTTACATGATCCAGAAGATTACATAAAAACTTCATTAATAGCTGCCAGAACACGCCTCGCTCCATTAAAAACGATATCTTTACCGAGACTTGAATTGTCTGGGGCCCTCTTGTTGTCAAAGCTGCTGAAACAAGTTGCTACTGCTATGAGAGTTCCAACATCTCGTATTTTTGCCTGGACAGACTCTAAAATTGTTATCTCTTGGATAAATGGAGAACCCAGTAGATGGAAAACTTTTGTTGCGAACAGGGTAGTTGAAATAACAGAACACATTCCCGGAAATCAATGGTATCATGTACAATCACATGAGAATCCTGCAGACATAGCGTCAAGAGGTGCATTAGTCTCAGAGTTAATAAATAATAGTTTATGGTGGACAGGGCCAGAATGGCTATCGAGAGAAGCGAATTACACAACACCAGAAATTATTTCTACAGACATAGAACAAAGAACAATAATACGAACATTCACAAATATAGAACGGAAAGAATATAAAAGTTTATCTAAACAATTTGAAAACTTTAATTCAGTAACCGAACTTACAAGAAGTATAACACATTGCAAAAGATTTTTAAGACAAAAGATATTTAAAGAAGACATAGATGCAAGGCTGACAACTGAAGAGTTACACAAGTCTTTACTATATTGTATAAGAAAGGTGCAAGGTGAAGAATTTTTAGAAGAAATGAAAACATTAAGAGAAAGTAAACAAGTGAAAAGAACCAGTTCATTAAAGTCTTTAGATCCGTATTTAGATGAAGATGGGATTCTCAGGGTGGGCGGATGCCTAAGACACTCAAATTTGCCCGATGACAGCAAACATCCCATTATATTGGGGAATCATAACACCCTGATCCGCTTGATTATTGCCGATACACACTTGAAAACCTTACACGGTGGAATGCAGCTAATGTTGTGCTACCTAAGATTAAAATACTGGATTATTCGCGCCAAATCGTTAGTGAGAAAATTTGTTCATCAATGTCTAGTATGTGCCAAACACAAAGCCACCGTAAGGTCTCAAATCATGGGTGATTTGCCAAAACCAAGAGTAACACCGGCTCGACCCTTTTTACACTCTGGCGTTGATTTTGCTGGACCCCTCCAAATTATCAAAAGCAAAGGTAGAGGAAGCAAAACCCAAAAAGCATACATCTGTATATTTGTGTGTAAGGCCACTACAGCCGTGCACGTGGAATTAGTTGGCGATTTAACAACCGAAGCGTTCATCGGTGCATTCAAAAGATTTTGCGCCCCAAGAGGAAAGTGTGCTCATTTGTGGAGTGATCAAGGAAGGAACTTCGTCGGCGCAAACAAAGAATTAGAATCTCTGTGGAAGGAAGCATGCCTCGAATTTTCTGCAGAAATAACTGATTCCCTGGCATCTGAGGGAACACAGTGGCATTTTATTCCAGCATACAGTCCAAATTTTGGAGGACTCTGGGAAGCAGGAGTCCGCTCTGTTAAGTATCATCTCAAACGCATACTGAATAACAACTTGACTTTCGAAGAGGTGTCCACAGTGCTCTGTGAAATCGAAGCCTGCTTAAATTCAAGACCATTGTGTCCAAAAGACGACCTGGATAATGAAAATGTGGAGCCACTCACACCTGGACACTTCCTAATTGGAGAAGCACCTATTGCGATACCTAATCCAAGTTTAAAGAATATTAAAATACACAACCTGTCACGATGGCAATATACACGCAAATTGGTAAATGATTTTTGGTCCAGATGGCAACAAGAATATTTAAATAAATTGCAGCAACGCCCTAAGTGGTTAAAACGAGAAACAGAGTTTGACATTGGCAATATTGTGCTGGTTAAACATGAAAATCTACCTCCAGGGAAATGGCTTTTGGGACGTATCATAGATAAACATCCTGGACCAGACGGCTATACCAGAGTCTACAGTGTTAAAAGTGGCGATAGTATAACCAAGAGAACTGTTACTAAGTTATGTTCTTTACCCATCGATACCAATTGTGATGATTAGTAGATACTATTATTATTGTTAGTTTTTTTCTTTATAATTGTTATTTGTTAAATTGTTTTGTTATTGCCCGAATTGTAAAGGACTGGTAGTCCTTTGGTGGGCGGCATGTTGGATTATATACTTTAATTACATGTACCGACAGTCCACTTCTCTATACTTTAAAGCTTAGCTTCTAACCGCCACCTACGTTCAATACATGCATACATGTTCAGTTTAGTACCAAAATAAAGTTGATCAGAGACACACGCTTGTTTAATAGTTAAAAATCCTATATAAACACTTATCGAAGATTGCACCTTAATTGTCAAAACAGTTATTGTAATAGTTAGAAAGTGGAATATATTAAGAATTATTTACAGATATCCCTGTATAATTTCATTCTTCATATGAATACACCGCTTTTCTTTGGTACAACTCTCACAGCCCAAGCGAGTGCATTACAATACCTATCTGCCTGTGTCGATCTACAACCGCCCGTTTCCAAACGAATTCCACCAAACCATTCTTTTAAATCAAGAGATAGATATAATAATATTTAGTAAACTGTACTACAGCACTGTTTTATTATGCGCTACTATGTTAGTATCATTAAAACTAAATAAAGTAAAATTCTGCTATGAATAAAAGGAAAAATGACAAATAAGGAAATCAATATTTAAAAAAAGGAAGAAAAGAATAACATAACAGATGGAAAATAAGAAACATACTAGCTCATATTATATTTCTATTAAGTATTATGAAATAAATTCAAAACAATTCAATCTCAAATATGATACGATCGAGATATAGAGTGTTCGACTCCACCCATTCCATTCAACCCACTCCTAACATAAATTTACAAGGTTACATGGCACAGTTCACAAACACACTACTTCTAAAAATATTAAGTAATGGTTTTCAATCAGATCACTGCCATTTTTATTACAATTAGGTAAATTTTGCCGTAAAACCATTAAATGCTTCGGTACAAGAGATGAGTGTATTAATTATGTTTTGTTTCTTGTCTTTTTTTGGTCCCTCTAGGATCCAAACGAAATCTTTAGAAAGTTGAGGGCTTTTCTAAAATTTGTTATTAAAAAACTTTAGTGTGACATAATCGTCGGCAAAATTATTTCTATAATGTAGGTCAAAGCTCGATCTTACAAAATAAACTTCAGCCATATTTTTGGTATATGCTCGTGGATCAGCACTTTGAATTCGTCTATCTGAAACATTATTTTTGAAGTTAATCAAGTATTGTAGTTTCTAAAACTTAAAAATAATGTTTTTTCGGGTTCTTCATTTGTAAAGAAAAACGAACATTTTTGTATGCACTTATTGTCACAGCCATTTTTAATATTAAACTGATCTAGTGTTTGTTTCTAGTGAATAAAATACAGACGCCGTGAACCGCCATTTAATAAAGTCCAGTAAGTGATATGCAACACCTTCGCCCTTATTTATTAAATTATCTTTAGTAATTAAATTATTACATATTTTAAAATAACAGTACACAACAACTTATAAACCTACTTAACATTAATGACAACCCGCTTTTATAAGTAGGTACCTACACTCAACCTAATCATTAAATCAATCTTCGAAACCATATTGCACTGGAGGCTTTCGGTTTCTAGTGAGACGAGATAACCCTGGCTCTAAGTCCGCTGGCACTTTGGGTCGGAGTGGGTAATTCTGAGCTGGATTCTCCGACTGTGTTTCTGTCTCTTCTGCACGATCCGCTTCCAGCACCGATGGACCACTCCCACAGAAGCTGTCCTTCCTTAGTTCAGGTTTATCGCCTATCGATATAGGAATCGCTAGAGATTTCCTAGAATGCCTACTGACGAGTAACTTTGGTAATTGTTCAGGCCTGAATGTTGTATTTTGAACTCTACCACGAGTATTATTATCGTTGCTACTTCCAACCCTTTGTCTCTATTGATCGACGTATTTATGACTTTCAGTTCCGAGAATAGACCTCACGCGATAGTCTGTTTTCCCTAACTGTTCCGTAATGACACCCGCAACCCATTTGTCTGATTTCCCATATTCGCGATACCAAACACACATTCCCGGGTTGCGTTGGCGGTGCACCCCGCTTGGGGCACGTTCCGTACGCTCCTGTTGTGCGACTACGCGACTCTCTCTTTCTGGTTTTAAATTATCTAACCTCATTCGAAGGCTGCGACATTGTAATATAAAAGGACTATCCCCGGTAGTTGCTTGTTCCTTATTTTTATATGTTAATAAAACATACACAGAGCCGTGTCGATGTCTACATTTTGCTTTATAGCTTTTTTAATCACGCGTTTGCAAATTTTCACAGCATTTTCCGCTACCCCATTAGAAGCTGGGTGGTAGGGGGCAGTAAAAATATGCTCTACGCCATTACGGCTCAAAAAGTTTTAAAATTCTTCGCTCGTGAATGGCGGTTTGTTATCACTGACTGTTTGCTTTGGTAGACCGAATTTTGCCCATAAGTCTCTATGCACTGCTATGGTCCCTCATTCTAGCGGCTTTTATCCACTTAGAGCATGAATCCACAATAACTAAATATGTTACACCCTTCAACGGCCCTAAGAAATCTAGATGTAGCCTCGACCAAGGGCGAGATGGCCACGGCCATGAACGCGGCGCATGACTGGGCGGTGCGTCGGCTACCGCAGCGCAAACGACACACTCGCGGCACTCTGCTTCTACGGCCTCGTCAATTCCCGGCCACCAGACGTAAGTTCGAGCTAGGGACTTTGTCTTAACCATTCCCATATGTGGATCATGCAGTTCTGTGATTACCTTCGCTCTGCATGAAGAGGGAATCACTACACGTTGACCGAACATAATGCACCCCAATTCACTGTATAATTCCCTTTTTCTATTGAAATACGGTTTAAGTTCTTTAATCTCCGCCTCTATGGGCCAACCGTCGGTTATATATCTTAAAACGCGACTTAATACCGGGTCCGAACGAGTTTGCCTCTTAACCCTATTATAATCGAGTAACATAGCGTCTGCTGCGAAATGTAAATACGTCTGCTCTGGCAAATCATCTTCTCCCTCTAATACGTCATTCTTTTGTAACTTGGTTAAACATGAAAGAGCATCGGCGGTATTATTATCAGTTTTAATATATTCGATCGTGAAGTCATATGCAGATAATTTAATTGCCCAGCGTTGTAACCGACTAGCTGCAGCGTTCGGAATGCCCATGTTGGGTCCAAAAATACTGACCAGAGGTTTGTGATCAGTGCGTAAAACAAACTTTCTCCCATATAGGTACTGGTGGAACTTCTCAATAGCAAAAATTATTGCTAGAGCCTCTTTATGAATTTGGCTGTAGTGCAACTCATGAGCGTTAAGTGACCGCGAGGCATATGCAACAACGCGTTCATCGTCAGAAGCTCCCCCGGATGAGCGCTGAGCCAACAATGCGCCCACGCCCCGTGCGCTGGCGTCTACCGTTAACACTGTTTCCTGTTCCATGTCAAAATGAACAAGTGTTTGAGTAGGTACTACACAAAATATTCTTAACCCTTACAAAGGCCGTGTTTTGTTCCGGGCACCAATGCCAATGTTTCCCTTTCTTTAAGAGGTCATAAAATGGAGACAAATACATAGTCAATTTTTTTACAAACCTCCATTAAAAGTTAACCATCCCTAAGAACGATCTTAGATTACTGACAGTGTTTAGGGGGGTCATTGTAGTGATTGCTTGTATTTTAGATGGATCTGCTTGAATACCCTTTTCATTTATTATGAATCCTAAATATGTAACTTCCTTCGCCAAAAACTCACACTTGCTTTTTTTTAATTTTAACCCATTTTTCTAGTCTGTCTAGAATGTCAAATACTTGATTCACTGCTTTTACATGTCTATCTAGGTCCTTATTTTTAATTAAAATGTCATCGTAAAATAATAAAACATCAGGCATATTTTAAACAAAATCATATTTTTTTGGAAAATTCCAGGGCTTGATGAGAAGTCATACACTAGCCTAGAATATTTAAATAGTCGCCTGTGGGTATTGATGATTATAGGTCTGTGACAAATCTAATTCTGTAAAAAACTTATTTCCGCTAAGATCGCTAAGTAAATCATCCATTCTCGGAACTGGAAATTGGTCAATCTTAAGAACTCTATTGAGGGTTACCTTATAGTCAGCACATAATCTCAATCCACCATCCGCCTTGTGTACCACTACTAAAGTTGTAGCCCAGGCGGAATGGTCCACCGCTCAATGACACCGGCGTGCAGCATGGCATCCAGCTTGGCGCGCGCGGTGAAACATGGGCTCGGCCCCTGATAGCAAAGTGCCTTGAACAGAGATTTGTGCTTAGAAACAAAGTCATCGATAATTTCATCCATTTGCTTTACTATTGCATCTTCAGTTAAATGATTGTTTTGTGATAATACTCTAGGAATACTAATATTTAACTCGGTCAGCTATTGCCAACCTAGCAAGTTAATGGTTCCTTTATCAATAACATTAAGATCTAAAGTTTTAGTTGTGCCCTT
Source organism: Euplagia quadripunctaria (assembly GCA_963859945.1). Taxonomy (NCBI): domain Eukaryota; kingdom Metazoa; phylum Arthropoda; class Insecta; order Lepidoptera; family Erebidae; genus Euplagia; species Euplagia quadripunctaria. The sequence continues at coordinate 15,219,611 of OY982581.1, forward strand.
ATAATTGACAGCGGTCTCAATATATCCTAAGGGTTGGATGGTCGAACCATCATAAAATTTTAATTTTAAAAAACATTTCTTTAAAGGCAAGTGACAAATAAGTCATAATAAACCTTCTTACTTATGCAGGATAAGGCAGACGCAGTATCGACTTCCATACTAATTGAATAATTTTCAATTTTAACATTTATACACACCAGTTTATATTTGCTCAAAGACATCTGATACATAGATTCTTCTTCACTGTCTCCCTCTATGCCCTTCTCATCGTTTGATATATTAAATTACTTTGATAAATTATCTTACTGATCCACGAAATTCACAGGAGCCGAGAATGCAGCTCCGCACTGCCCGCGCCCCCCACGTGGTCCACGTCCTGCACCCCGGCCGCTTCTCGCGCTCGCCCCATGGCTAGCACCGCGTTCTGCTGTCTGACCTTGCGCGCTGCTTCCAACTAACTGTCTGTTTTGGTTGTATAATCTTGTCCTCTGACACATTCTTATTAAATGGCCATTCTGATGGCACACACTGCACACGTATTCTTTGTATGGACATTCATACGTTTGGTTTCTCTGGTTTCCACATCTAGGACATTCCTTGGCATACATTTTGTGTATTCCTTGTGACGGAATTTCAACAGCAATTGCGTCGCGCTCTGCCGCCTCTAGTTATAACGCCAATGTGACAGCTTTATTGAACGTTAACTTTTCTAACTTCTTCTAACTATTTCGCTAAGACTACAAACAAACTGGTCCATGTTTCGTTTTCGTCGAGTGTCGAGCCAAAACTACATTTCTTTGCCAATTTTTTCAACTCGGTTACATAGTCCGCCATTGTTTTATTGAAATATTGGCGCTGCTGTCTAAATCTGTATCTTTCAGCAAGCTCTGATGGCTTGGGTTCTAAATGGGCAGTAAACAACTCCACAGCTCTATAATAAGTTAGCTTCGATGGGTTTAAAGGACTCGCCAAAGTAGATAAAAGGTCGTAAGCTTCCTCACCCATAGCCGAAATTAATATCGGCAGCCTTAATTCGTCTGACACTCTATTCACTAAGAAATACATCTCCATTCTTTCAACATAATTCGTCCAGTTCCCGGATCTAACCATAAATTCTTGTATTTTCCCGATTTACATTTTATTTTTTTATTTTTCTCGTCGCCACTGGTGAATAAAACACAAACGCCGTGAACCGCCATTCTCCGTCTCAGATTCACTGTGTGTTAAAGTACAAAAAATAAACAAGAATTAATTTTCATACGTTGTTTCCTTGAAGTCATGTGTTCCATTGGGTTTCGTCGAAGAGGCTGTCTTCTTTTGAATGATACTTTTTGAAATATGTAAAATTTCTGCCTCTTGTGTTGTTTTTTTAAGTTGTGTCTGCCGTTTCAGGTTGGGAAATATTTCGGTGTAAAGATCACATAGATCGGTGTAAAGTTTTAGGTCTTTACATATGATATTGACGTTTTGCCAAACTGACCACTTCGATCTCAAATATCTAGCGTTTGGTTAGGAATTCCAAAGTCAAATTAATTATAAATTTAGGCTTGTGTTGTTGTTTCGAATGTTTCAAATTTTGTGATTTCATTTGTTTTCGGGCCATTTCATTTTTCTTTGAAATGTTCACGATATGGAAAACTTAAAATATCGCGTTATTATGAATACGAGTTCCACCATGACACTGGCGCTTTTGAAACAGCTCGAAGGATAAACGCTACGTATGGGGAAGCTAATGTAAAAGAAAACGCGGTACGTTTTTGGTGCTAACGTTTCCGTTCGGGAAACTTTATCCTACAGAAAAATCTCGTACGGCCGGAGATCCTAGATGGCAATGAAGAATTAAACGAGATTTTAGAAGCAGATCAATTGCAATCCACACCAGAATTAGCGGCAGGCTTCGGTGTAAGTGTTAAAACAATTTTAATTTACTTAAAACAAGTCGAGTCAACTTTTCCAAAGAAAAAAGGTTGGAAAATGGGTACCGGCTTTCGTCTGACACAATGCCGAATTAGATCAGTTTTTTGGCAATGACGATAATTCAAGCTGCAATATTGTTTATGTCACCTACCTGTCTTTTTTGTGTTGCCAAAATAAACATTTTTTTTCTTTCTTTCTATATAATTTAAACATGAGCTGATTCTTGTATGATGGTAATGAGTAGGATAAAAGTCATGGGAAGCGTTGAATGTAAGATATTCGTTATTAGAAGGATTGCTACTGTTGGTACTTATGTTAATATTTATTTCACCCCATAGAAATAGAAACTTACTAAATGTGTTGGTATTAACACGGTTTCAACTGTCAATAAAAATGTTAAAATTATTTCTTGTATTTAATGATGGTGATTATCGGTCAACATCATTAAATACAAGAAATAATGTAGCTACAACCCTAATGTTGCCCATTTCATAGTTGAGACAACTTGCGTCTTGGAAAGCTGGTTCACGTATGTTCACTCTTTATGTTTTTTTGAAGTGAAGACTTTTTGGGATGGGGAAAAAAATGTTAAACTCGCGTCAGGACCGAGACCTTGATCGAACATTGATAGAAAATGTGTCTTCGTACCTCTGTCCTGTCCTCCTGTCCCCACTGAAATTTTTTACATCGGAGCCGAGTTTCTTACATTTACATGTACAGCGTCAGAGAGACATGGAGAGAATGGAGAGGGAGGGAGGGATGGAGGGGGGGAGGAAGAGATAGAGGGAAGGAGGGAGGAAGAGAGATAGGGAGGGAGGGACGGAGAGAGAGAGAGGAAGAGAGGTAGGAGGGAGAGATAGAGGGTAGGAGGGAGGGAGGGAGGGCGAGATAGAGAGGCTCCAGTGAATGGTAAACTCCAGTCGTGCGTCAGAGCTGACACACACTTTTTTTTAAGTGTAAACTTCTTTAGCCACGTTTGTGCACTTTTGCTGATTGCTGAACTCGTGACCGTCACGTTAATAATATATTTATATACATCCACTAGAGGGCGCTAATCTAAACATTGAGTTCTGTCAGCTCTTTATTAATTATTGTCACCAACCTGTTAATGTGACGTTTTAAGTTCGTCGTTTCGTTTAAGTTGTCATTTCTGTCGGCAGTTCCATAACTGCCTTTTTTTATAAATGATTACTTATGGGTATGGGTATGACTGGGTTATGTGAGATTTTTGTAACTGGAAAATTGACCGATTAAGCTAAAGTTTCCTATGATATATCTATGAGTATTTAATACTAAAGATGTTGATGGAAAATAAAAATTCTTCTGAAAATTCCAGCATAAAAAAGACATTGAAATTGACAATGAAAAGTCATAATAATGTTGTTTAGTAATGTGCTCTAACAGCCTGGACAACAGTTAAAAGAATTGAATTATTCACATTACTTCCATTAATATTTTATGAACAGCTTTCTAATTAATAAGGACAATTGACAAAAAGTCAGTCATCCACTAGCCTACGACGTATACACACAAGCAAACGTCTACATGAACAGTAAAATATATAACCAATATAATATGTCTGATAAATTACGTAATTCAGTTGACAAAGAAATTCAGTCAATGCTTCTACCCTTAAACTTGGCACAAACAATTTTATTTTATCCCAAGTATTATATAACAAATAGTACAATATATTCCAACAACCGCCTGCTCAAACTATACTCGTTCTGTGGTACATTATTATTCATGTTTACATTCTTCTCCAACGCTTACTATGCATATTCGATTAACACGAAAGAATTAAACAGTTATTTCTATTATACCGCTATGTTTGACTGTTTCTCCTATTCCATTGGAGTTATCACTAATTTTATTGGTATCTGTTGTAATTCAAAGAAAGACGTTGAATTTGTCAAAACAATGCAGAAAGTTCATTATTCTCTGAATAACAAAATATTATTTAAGAATTTTACAGCGTGGAACTGGTTAACCGTTATTCTAGACTTTGGCTTATACTTAAGCATGACTATCATAATTTTATGGATAAGTCCGGATATTCCATGGCAAAATCTATGTGGTTGGCTTTTGACAGCTGCTTTTGATGTTAATATGATATATGTCAATAGATTAATAATATTGTTGAATCAAAAAATGAACTTATGGAATCTACGGTTAACAAGCCGTCTGTATGATTGCGAAGAAGATTGCAAAGAAATGTTTGAGGCCTATGTAAATATAATGAAGTGCTACCAATTGCTCATACACTCTTTTCAATATCTGGTAAAAAAACTTAGAAAATCAAAGGAAATTAATTAATATCCCTTGACCAGAACAAAAGAAGATCCCTAAATATTATTTCTCAATTACAGATTCTTTTTAATGGAACAGAATGTTTGTTTCATGTATTAGTTTATGTTCAAATATTGATTGAATTTTGCCAAATGATGAACACAACTGCATTGAAGGTAAGAACAATGTACCTATATCATAGGATTTTATTTTAATATTATCTCATTTTCTTGAAAAGTTAGCATCATCAGAGCATAATTATAATCATAACAATAAAAGTACAGTTCAAGCATTTATTTTTCAGCTTGGAGGTAACCATGCCCTAATCTTCATAGTTGTCTGGTTTCTAAAGCTTTATGTATTGCAAATCTTATTGAGCTTTAATGTTGAAAAGTTCTATATCGCTGTAGAAGATTCACAAGAATCTTGTGCTATTGTTTGGAAAGCTAATTCTTCAGGTACTCTTGTTGTGAATTATACTTATATGTATACTAAAAGTTGGAGTTTGGGTGTCTTTCCAGGATTAGACATGATTTGATTTTGTTTGGTAGCCAAAACTCCGGCTAAATTGTCGAGTTCGAGACTTGAATCATGATTCAAACATGGGAATAACTGGGTTTTTACTTCTCGACTCATCTTAGTTCCCCAAGTATATATTTTTAAGGTTTATATATTTAGGGAAGATTGACGTCACCGATTCTGTTCAAACTATATGCTAACGAGCTGATCTCCTCTAAGCTGAGCAGCTGATAAGCTCCGTTAAGCATGCCGAAGGTATGGTGCTGCTTAGCCCTTTCGGTTAATGGCCTAAGAAAACCAATTACTATTTGTGAGAAACATGCATTTCAATACCACCTTACCTATAATGCCAGTAATACAGAAGTTAATTTTCAAAAAAAAAAAGTCCTAGAAACTGCCAATTACAGGGTAATTGGCAGTATCTAGGACTTTGGCACGGACCTTAATATTAAAAAAGGCAGAGGAAGTTTATTGGGTAGATACTGTAATGTTATTGTTATAGAAGAGTCACAATTACAACAATACAATAGTGTTTGCAACAATAAATTTGGCAACGTAGGAAACATCTTATACATGTATAAAATTCAGCTTTTATACTATGAAGTGTCTGGCGGGGTGTTGCCACCATAGAATGATTAATGTGATTTCATTTATTTGTTTAATGTATGTGATTCCTCAGCGTTATGTGTGATGTGTTTCCTTTATGTGTTCGTTTTCGTTCGTTCTCTGAAAACAACATTCTCCATTTTTATTCTACTATTATATAGCTGTAAGTCTTCCATGCATTAAATAAAAAATAGAAAGTGACTTTAGCGATTTCGATAAAAATAATAATAAACTAAAGTGGGGATCAATTTTATGCACCTTTGTTTTTGTTAGGTGCCAAAGCCATCATAATCCAAACTTCAAACTCGCTGACCGTCCCTACTCGTACCTCTGTTGGGTACATGAATAGTAAAACTTTCGACTTTTAGAAAATGAGAAGAAAGAAAGAAAGGAAATATGATTTATTACACAAACCTCAGTGTACATTTTCAGCGTAGGTACATAGTGACAGCTTGTATTCTGTTGTGACACTGAAATGCCTATGTTACTTAAGTACTTAAATAAAATAATAGCAGTACATAAACATATAAATAAAAAAGTCTAAAAGTAATTACACTCTAAAAATACCATAATATTATAATCACATTAAAAGAAACGTTGAAAATAATCACCTACCTCACAAACATATTTTAAGTCTATTAATTTAGCTACAACATTTGTCATGTATGTCGAATAGAATGTAGATGACGTGGCATTCTTGACGTGGCAACAGGTGGATATTTCTTATTTTTAATAACGAATAATTTTGAACAAATTATCGGGCATAGTACGCTGCTGTTTTGCAATTTCTGGTTGACACTCAGCATACACTGCAGCTGAGATGGTACAAAACATCCCGGTACTGATATTCAGTGCCAACCACAAGCGTCACCTGACGCCGGCAGGCAATATCGTTTTATTACTACTCTAAATACAATATATACTAATAAATGAAACGGGAGTATACAGTAGATAAGCAGGGTAAGTAAACACTTTCTAGTGATACATCATTTCACATACTTACTCAACATATTAACATAAAGTAATTTTTTCGTTTATCACTTCTTACACAACTTCAGGTTCTCAACCATACTCACCACACAATACAAATAGTTTAGGGAGTCGTAGGAGTACCAAGCATAGTTTACTAATTCTGACAAGCGACTGGGGTGCTAAATAGCAAAGGACCCAGATCTTGCAAGGTAAATTGTCTAAATTATAATTACATTTATTATTAGATTAAGTACCAAATTACAAGATGTCCAAAGGTCACCGACAGATTTGTATGGGATTTCGGCCTAAGTGTGTACATTTTTATATTGAGATAACAATATTATTTTTTAGTAGCTAAAGCCATGTAGAAACCAAAAATATATATAATGTAGTAACCAGACATTTATAAAAAAAGATAAAAAATAAAATAAAACAGACTGTTCTTAGTTAATGTCTATTTGTTTTTCAGCTTTCATCATTATCCTCATATATTAATTAAACATTATCTAAGAACTGAGCTGGATGATTAACATTGCCATACCTTGCAATTTAAGAATTCATGAGGTGAAATTGGGTTATCCATGTTCAGGCACAGGTTATTATGGGTTTCGGGTTCATCTTTCAAATGCATGCTAAGGTCAACATTAAAAGAGGGTAAAGGGTCCAAAAGACAGCCCTAGTCGTCGTGAAAAGAATAATCCATTTAAATTAAAATCCAAGAAAACACGACTCTCGATTAATACTCGCGTAACCGAAAAGCGAATGACTGACATATAACATAAAACAACAGATTAGTCAAGTGCTGCCATTACGTGACAAGAAAATTACCCAACACACTTTAAAACAATTTATAACAATTTATTTATAACAACCTTTTTATTATTTATTTAACAAAAAATACTTACAAAGTAAATATAAACATGTTTACATTGTTATTATAGATTAAAAATATTTTGTAAACGAGATTATTATTTATTAATTAGCAGTTTTGGCTTATGTTTACCACATTTTTTTAACATGCAACACATAGCCAGTTCTAATGCAGATTGAACGAATTGTACGTATTGAGTCCATATAAATATTTAATATTATATATATTATATATCATATAAATGCTTTTTCAATATACATATACTGGCCACTACCGGATTTTTTTTAACCAGCCACTGGGCCGACAATTTGTTTTATCCAGCCTAGGCTAAAATCTGGGTACGTTCATGTGCATACTTAAAGCATAGTTATTTACAGGTAACGATCAGAAACTTTGCAAAAATATACGGCGTGTGTATCGAACATCGTTCAAGAAGATGACTGCATGTGGTTTGTTTCGAATTGATGCTGTACTACCTCTGTCCCTGTTAAGTCTTCTAACTAGTTATACTATTGTCTTGCTTCAGTTTGCCTTTCTATAACATTTAATAGTATTCAATAAATTATTTGTGTCTACATTCTATTTTTTTAATTTATTCTTAGATCACCAATATTTACGTACTATATAAAAGATTACCCGATATAAGAGATCCCTGAGTACCTTTAGTGTTACATAACCATCGGCAAAATTATTTTTATGATGTAAGCCAAAACTGGATCTTACAAAATAAACTTCAGTTATACTTTTGATATATGCTCATGGATTAGCACGTTGAATTCGTCTATCCGAAACATTGTTTGACTAGTTAATCAAATATTGTGGTTTCAAAGACTTAAAAATAATGTTTTTTCGAGTTTATCATTTGTAAAGGAAGTAGAACATTTTTTATGAACTTACTGTCACAGCCATGTTTAATATTAAACTGACCTACTGTTTGTTTATTTTAATGGCGGGTAGTCTCAGATTCACTGTGAAGAAGAAAAAATAAGAATTAATTGTCATACGTCGTTTCCTTGAAGTCATGTGTACCATTGAATGGCGTCGAAGAGGCTTAGTCTTCTTTTGAATCATACTTTTTGAATTATGTAATATTTCTGCCTCTTGTAAAGTAGTGTTTGCCGCTTCAGGTTGGGAAATATTTGACATAGATCGGTTTCAATTTTTAGGTCTTTTCATATGATATTAGCGTTTCGCCAAACTGACCACTTCGATCTCAAATATTTGGGGTTTGGTTAGGAATTCCAAAGTCAAATTAAAATCAAATTTATGCTTGTGTTGTACTATCGAATGTTTCGAATTTAGTAATTTCGTTTGTTTTCGCGCCATTTCATTTTTCTTTGACACCGTTATGTTCACGATATGGAAAACTTAAAATATCACGTTATTTACGAATACGGTGGAACTCACCGTGACACTAGTACTGCCGAAACAGCTTGAAAAATAAATGATATGTATGGAGAAGCTACTGTAAAATACAATACTCAATAACGAAGGGATTTTGAAACGCATTGTTACGTATGTTAAAAAATGGATCCTGTATGAAAATCGAAAAAGCTCACCATAATGGTTAACCAAGGAGAACTTGGTGAGTAGAGGTAGACTAGTGATGATATTGTTCACTACGGCTTCTTAAAATCTGGCCAGACAATTATGGTAGAACTGTTTTGTCAACAAATGCAAACAATGATGGAAAAAATAACCGTTAACAAACAAGACTAGTCAATTGCTCTAGCCCATCGCTACTTCAGGACAATGGTGGACCACACCCACACACTGCACACCAGACGATCGCAAAATTAGAGAAGCTGCAATTGGAATTGCTCTGCTGCTTCAACAGATTACTATTTGATACGGAATTTAGACAATTTCTTGCAAGGAAAAAAAGTAATTCCGATGAGCAAGTAAGGAATTAATGAACTTCCTATGAAATGTCAAAAGTGCATAGATAACAATACTTTGATTAATTAAATATTTAACTAAAACAAAATCGCTTTACTTTTGCCATATAAAATGCCAATTTCACATGTAAAGATCTAATATTAATCATTTCACATAAGTTATTGAAATGAAATGAGGTAACTGTAGTATGCGTTTCGCAAAAGTTTTGAAAAACTATGGACGCCATAGAATATTCTTTAGCGTAGAGTCTGCTGCGACTTCCACATACATCAAAAACATACTTTAACATTATCTAGTGAAGACGACCTGAATATAGCAGTATGTTTTTGATGTATGTGGAAGTCGCCACAAGTCTATCAACCAAAGAATGGGTGTGATTCTGATTCGTCACAAGTGCATACACTTTCCATAGAAACGATCCATAGATCGTATGTGGATGATAGGTGTTGTCCGGAAGGTGAGCCATTTATTGAAGTTGTACAACTCTTGTTCGTGCTTTCAAATAGATAATTTTTCTGATGGTCAAGATTTTCACTACTCGCTAGACTAGATTTTTTATTCTTTGAGATATTCTGTGCCGCCTGGAATAAAAGATCATTAAACCATGTATTCGTCTGCTGTCGATGAGCGCTCCTGGCAGACTAATTGTGTCCCGGCCGCCTCACTCACCCTCGAAGTGAATGAAGCCCGAATGTGGAATTACTGCTTTTTAGCTTAGTAGTGTGCCTTAGCTGCTATGTAGCTATGTATAATGGTTTTACTTGGTACCTGATGAATGTAAAATATAAAATTATATTTAAAGAAATTATTCTGAGAAATTCATCGCAATAAATACTTAAATATATACTAAACATATATATACTTAATTAATACCGTTAACGGGGGATAACTGCGAATAAGTTTAGTTCTTCTCTAAAACTATTATGTAGTCTAACTATTCTTATTTTTGAGCCTTAACTATAAAGAAGTTATATTCTCGATGCGTCTTTATAGTGAAGAATCATCTGTTAACGTGTTTTTAGGTAAGTAGTTGTTTTTAGTTTTTTAAGTAAAAGCCCAGAAAATAATCGACTAATTGAGTAGTTAAAACATTTTAAATGAAATTTTGGTATGGAATGTGGGTTAAAGGCTTTTAAGTGATGTAATCATAAAAAAATCTGTCACTTAGTGGTCTTCAACGTTTTTATGTCTCGAACTATATTCATAATAATAATACGTTAATTATACACAAAGATAGAGAATTTTGAATTTTGTCAGTTTGCCAGATTAGTCCATTTAATCTAGCTATACTGCTGAGCTGAGCTAATTTAGCTTTAAATTACACAAATGTTGCTCTAATGTTACTGGTGTTTTAGATTATGTGCCAAACAATCAACAAATTTTTTTAGGATGAATAATGTTGACCTTACTGGAAACAAAACATATTGTATATATATATAGCGTGCAAAGCGTATTTCTTTAACTATGTGTACTTATTACTTTTAAATAATCTTAACAATACTCAGTCACAATTGTCTCTCTTCTCCTCCTTACTTCATGTCAATACAAAGAGCCAATTTTCAAATACGGAACATTTTCTATGCGAGATTTGAATAATTTTCATCAAGTATTTTATTTCATTGCGATCCTTCAATTCCAAAACTAAAAATAAAAAAATATTCACCGAAAAATTACCCGACAAAGTTTACTATTTATTGTGTCACACAAGAGAAAGTTATTACTGTGTACCAGAAAGTTTTCCTAGGCATTTTAAATATGTATTACTAAACATCTTGGAAACTGGTGCACAATCAGCAAAAGAGAAAAGGGACGGTGACCATAAGTCCCATTTATTCACGGCATTGTCTATCAAAACTTACAGAATTGTTTACATACAACAACACTACCTTTGCGTCTGGTTCTAGTACCGAATATAATTTGAAACCAGAAAGTATATTTGATATAAAGTATAGTGCCTCTTAAGCTGTTCCTGGGATTATTGTGTTTCATAGACAGCTAGATTTTACAACTTTTTAAATAAAGAAATCTATCTATCAGATAGATATTAGGTTTTGATAGCCATCAGAACCTAATTCTGTTTTGCTGCACGATTAGAGTTTTTTTTTTCCAGAATACTAGCAACGTGGGTCACACATTACTGATATTCTTATTAACCCCCCAGCTAAGCTAAATGCTTGTGTTAGGAGGTTGACGTCAGTAGTACACTGGGTGGGGTTCGAATCCGCAACTACTCGATCGCAAGTCCCACGCCTTAGCCATTACGCTACCAACAACAAACATCAACTAAGAAGAAGAAATGAACATCAAGAAATAACTAATAACTTTCTACAGCTGAATATATTAAAGAAATGCAAATTGAAGCAAGACGACAGTATAGCTCGCAAGCAGACCCATTAAAGACAATGGCAGTACAGCGTCAATGTAGAACAAGCCACAAGCTGACATCTTCTTGAACGATGATCGATACACGCGTTGTATGTTCTTGGACAATTTCAGATGTAAATCTGTAAATAAATTTTTATTTTCATTACGAAACTCAATCATTTCTAATACAAAGTCTGTTATAACACAATATGTGGTAAACTTTTAATGATTATTTATTAGATATTGTTATTTGGTGTTTCATCAATACAATAAAATGAAGTGTCTGTTTATAATATCAAAATAATAGTTTTTTTAAGCTCACACAGTTATTTGCACAGTACCTATTCCCAAAAATCAGTTTATAAAATTTGCTGGTATTATAAGGAGTAATTTAGGCTACTTTTGTTTGAAATAAGAATTAGGGTTACGCACAAAATGTATAAGTAACTGGAACTGCTAGTTTAAAATATAATTTAAGTATTAATAGTATGATACCTGAACTTCTTGCTTTGGAAATAAGTGCGCAGGAGTTTTGGCTATTTTTCAAAGCTATGCAGAACTTTTCGCAATTCAGACAAAATATAATAAAAATTAAAAAGGTTTTTAAAAGCCATATGGTCACTGGGACAGCAGACATCGAGAAAAAATCCTGCAAATAGTAATTTTTTAATGTTAACTAAGCAAGCAATACATAATAGCTTTAAAACAAATGTCAGCTATACTTCTTCAATACTTACTAGTCCAATTTTTTTCGATGCTTTGAAAGCTTCAATTAGTACTTGTATGTAAATTAACGCATGAAAAAAGAATTCAAGTACGTAAAAGAGAACCTGAAAAATACTGCTTTGAAATTAACAATCCTGTTATACCTGACTAAAGTTTTGCCGACAGTCTTCTGAATAGCATGTGCTATGTAAGGTGTCCGTTATCTTACGAGTAGTAGACCTGAGATCATAGCGTTATGAGTATCCTATAATCCCACTAATATTATAAATGTGAAAGTTTGGATGGATGGATGGATGTTTGTTACTCTTCCACGCAAAAAACCACTAAACCTATTGCAATGAAACTTGGTATGTAGATAGCTGGAGACCTGGATTAACGCTTAGGCTACTTTTATCCCGATATTCCCACGGGATCGGTACTTACGCCGGTGAAACCACGGGGCGCTGCTAGTAGACCTATATGTGACGATTGTGCGGTTTCAGTCATCATAAGTCAGTCATGTAAATTACATAATATTTATTTTACCAAACGATTATGAATGAAAAATTAGTTACTTACAAAATGCTTGAAGGTCGACTGAAAAGTATCATATCCACTTAGTATATTGGTATACGTCTTAAACATTACTTGGCAGTAATCTTTCATGTTCATATCCCTCATTAACTGAGGGTGTAAAATTTCTTCGTTCCAGAAATCAAGCATATCTTTTATAAGTATTATACACCGTATAGCGTAAATAATGTTAGTATCAAAACAAATTTTAACTAAGATCCATAAAGAAGCAAGTATTGGCAAATCAAAGTAATACAGGGCCATAATGTAGATACCGAATATCCATAAAATAAGAGCCCAGTTAGCCAAGGTGAATAACTTTATATATTTTTTATTATTAAGAAATCTATGAATGCTTTGAATGGTCAGAACAAAATCAATATTTTTATGGAATTGAGCAATAGTTAAGAAATAATTCAAAATATACCCAATAGAGTTACGGCAGAAATCAAGATAAGAGGCAATGTATAAAAATTTCAAGTTTTTTCTGATATTCTCATCGAAAGAGAAGTAAATTATACGAAGCAAAAATATAGAAATGAAGCATATAGTACCGCACAGAGATATTATATTCGACAAACGACTGTTTGGATATATAACATTTTTCTTGATGCGGTATTTAGGGTAAAAACATATAGTTTGCATTATGTTCAAAGGCCGAAGCATGGATTGGATATCTTTGTCTACTAAGTTACGATATATAATTTTTACATGACGCTTTTTATTAGTTTTACCAACGATTATTGAGTTCATGATTATATTTTAAATAATTCTTTACACGATCAATAAGTGAATGAGTGTTTTAAAACCAACTTCTACATCCAGAGTAACATTTAAATAATTACAAAATACGCTATGTATAAATAGTATGACAAGCCCATATTTCGAAATTTGTATTAGCTAATGGAGAAGTTTCATGATGTTGTTAATATTATATTCAACGTAATGGTATTAAAATATAGATCAAAACTAATCAATCACAGAAAAAAAAATTGAAATCCATTAATAAATGACTTAGAAATAGATTATTGAAGTTTACGTTTAGTACGGAACGTCTGTGGTTTCTGATTCGTCTGTGACGTCATCATTCAAGTATTATTTACGTACAGTCCTTTGTTTTTTTTTTATTTATGCGTGTGTAGTTTTTAATTCACTATAATGGAAGAAGGCTTGGTCAAAGGATAAAGCAATAATTTGCCCAATATTGATATATACACAGTGATGGACCTTTTTAAATATATATATTTTGAAATATATTTACATGAAATATATAGTTATTTTTACTTAATAAGTTATTCCGAACCTACTTACGATTCAATAGGTATATCAGTCATAAATAGGCAGCTATTATTAATAGTTACTACTTACATCAAAATGATCTTCACACACATATTTAGTGCTTCTAGGGCCAATTAAATCACGCTTTTTCGTCGGTTTAATTTTTTGTTAAAAAGGTTTTTATTTTATTTATTTTTTTCATCATCAGCTCAGCTACATGATGTGTTGATTTCTAAACACTAATCACTACATAGTATAAAACAAAGCCGCTTCCTGCTGTCCGTCTGTCCCTATGTAAGTATACTTCGATTTTTAAAACTACGCAACGGAATTTGATGCGGTTTTTTTAATAGATAGAGTGATTCAAGATTATGGTTTATATGTATAATACATGCATAATATATATATATATATATAGCATAGAGAAACACTGATAACTTTAGAGGTTTCTAATGTGATGTCGTAAATAAACACATTTTTTAGCGTTTACATTGCAAACGCTGGCTGAACCCTACGACATAGATGAAAATAATGTACTACTGTATTGTACACCTTAAAAAGGTCTACAAAAAAGTCCGTGATGGTATATGTCTATCTCTTAGGGATAACCCACAATAATCATTTTTTATCCTTTACTTTTTACGAGAAATAATGGCTTATTTACGAATCGATTTTAAGCAATACAGCATTAATCCTTATCCAATTAAGTACCTTAAATACATTGTGCTTTTAATATAGATCAAAATGGCCCTTTACGGCATGTAATTTCAATGGATATTTTCGAAGATATTACAGATTTAAAATGCAGGGACATAGCGGTTGCGGCGGCCAGAGGGCCGGTCAATTTCCCGTAAAGATATATTTTGCAATGACCATTAATAAATCGCAGGGTCAAACTTTCAATGTTGCAGGCTTAGATTTGAGCGTTGAGTGTTTTTCACATGGCCAATTATATTTGTATTGGCTAATGATAAAAAAGCTGTAAAAGTTGCATATAAAGACATTATGTAGTATATTTAGTATCATCATTGCATCCGTGCGAAGCCGGGGCGGGTCGCTAGTACCTGATAAAGTAATGAAAAGTAAACAGAAACACTATTCGTTCCTACAATTTTCGAGGGTTTCTCTCAATTTTATAAGGACCTCATCATCAGATCATGACTTCCTTGAATGGGACCACCCTTGAGGTATACCCTATCTAACAAAAAATTATAATCGAAATCAGTTCATAAATAACGGAGTGAGGGCTGAACATACATAAAAATATATATATATCGCACACCTAGATCTAAAGGGAGCTAACTCAAAAAAGCACTTTTTACAGAAAAGGCGAAAAACTAACTGTGCACTGCAGGAGTTTTGAGATTTATAAGCTGCTCGATGAAAGATATTGTAGGAATTTTGTATTTTAATCATGTTTTAGGGCTGAAAATTGGATTTTTGTAGTTATTTCCCCAATGCTTCACAATGTATTGTATATTTTTTAGTTTTTGAGTTGAGCCTGTGTTATTGAATTTATTAGCTCCCTTTAGATCTAGAGGTGCGATATATATAGTCGAATTGAGAACTCCTTTTTTATTCGTCGGTTAAAAATAGAAAATCGAACGGCGCAAGCAACTACACCACAATAGGTCAGTACGTACTAGCCTATTCTTTCACGTGTTAGTTTTATTTCACTTAAATTTTTATAATGTATCCATAAAAAAGGAAACTTCTTCATTGAATAGAGTGCTTTTGTTTCTATCCCTTTTACTCGTCACTTATAAGAGTACATTCAGATGACGGGCGGTAGCCACGCGTCAAACGCGCGTTGGGTTTTTGTATAGTGTTCACATGGCGAGCGTTTTACGGGCGTTGAACGCACGTTGTATTGTATTGCATTTATTCATTACAAAATATATTTGTATTGAATACCATATGTATTTTTGATTTAACAAATTGTTGCAATGACACAATCTAAGCTACAATGAAATAAAAGTTACAATTAACATAACAAAATAAAAATTATAATTAAATATTGATGACTGGTATTATACAATTATTGGATTCATGTCAAAGTATTACACTAAAATACAATATTAATTTAAACTCAAAAAGAATAATGCGATAATATCAAAATAACCAACTAATATCAAAATGATAAATTAATGTTAAAATGATAAATAAATGTCAAAATGATAAATTAATGTTATAACGATAAATAACTGTCAAAATAGTAAATTAATGTCCATGTAATAAATAAAAAGTCAATTAATAATTCAGTAGGAAATAAATAAGCCAATAATTATACGTGTATTTCATCATTATTTAACATATTCACAGAAATTTGTCTTTAAGGTAATCTTCAATGGTATAGTAACACTTTTCCAACAATATAGCACGCAATTTACCTTCAAACTTATTCAAGCTGTACATTGTTTTTAGTTCTACTGGCAATTGATTAAACCTAAATATAGACTGTATACCCGAGTAGTGTTTAACAATGTTTAACCTAGGTATTATGTATTGGGAAGAGCCTTTCGCCTGGTTGCTTCTATTTTTCTTTCATCAAGGGTCTCAAATTTATGTTTTTTTTTAACTAAATCGCTAAGCAGAACCAAAATATATAGACACAGTACTGTAAGAATTTTTACTGTTTTGAAGTGATCTCTACATGATTCTTCTTGTTTAATTTCAACTATGATTCTGATGGCCCTTTTTTGCATAATGAAAGCAGAATGAATATTGTACTTATAGCTATTTCCCCAACACTTAATGTTAAATATGCAGGATGAATTTGAGCAACAGTTAAATCGTCTCTTAAACTTCTGATCGCATAACACGCACTACTGAGCGATTTTGCTATGGCTGATAATTTTTTCTTCCAGGTTAATAGATCATCTATCTGTATACCCAAGAATTTGTAGTGATCAACTAAATCAATTTCATTTCCTTGAGTCAGTATCTTAGTAGTCTTAGGCCGTTCAGATGACCGTGTTAATATTACACATCTTTACTTCTTTGTTAAATAGACTCCTAAGTTTAATTAGGACTATTTTTAATATGTTTTGCATATATAAACATTGCCGTGTGCGATTGCCAAGTGATTCTATTTATTAAGGAAATAAAGATATGTTTAGCGATAGTTTGGTTGCGATTAGTTTTATTCTAAAGTGGTCACAGGTGGTCATGAAATGGATGTAAGAAGTGTATTTATATTTTATTGGCATTATTTAGATTTATTGCTGTGGGAATAATTTATTAAAAGTAATAAAAAGTCATAAATACCAGAAAATAAATATTTTCATAATTAATATAATTGGAAATCTAATGTTTCAAATAAACACTTTAAAAAAAAGTTAAACCAAGTTTAAAAACAAAACCACTAACAAAAGACACTGAAAAGTTAAAAATAATTGATTACAAACTTAGTTGCCAAGACATAGTATACAAAGTTATTTTATTTATTTTATTTTATTTTAAAACACTTCCTGCAGATACATTGCATGAGGCAGACTTAATGACATAGGCATTTTCTATCACAACCTTTGGGTGATACAGAGATGCGTGTTGCAGGTGTATAATAGAAATAGGAAGAATAGTAAGTTTAAAAGAACAACAACATAAGAGAATCTAATAGTCGAGTTTATTGAGTAGATCTGCATTCAAGTCGAGATAACAAACATCACCATAGTCGACTACTGGGAACACCAAAGTCTGTATAAGCAACGTCTTTGTCTTGGTTGGGAGAAACATTTTCAAACGATACAAAGTACGCAAGACGTTAGTTATTTTCTGACTGAGGTTTGAGACCTGAGTTTGCCAGCTTAGAGTACTGTCGATGTACAGACCAAGATCTTTAACCGAAGGACTGATGGGCAGAATTGATCCATTGAAATTGATATCCGCAACGCTAGTAATATCAACTCTGCTCATCATTCTGGGGCTGCCTATTAAAATTGCTTGGCTTTTAGACACATTAACCGTTAAACCAAACCTATTAGACCAGTTTTTTATAGCCACCAAGTCAAGATTGATGCTATCTATCGCGTCGTCCAGATTGTCTACTTTGGCCTGTGAGTATATATGTAGATCATCTGTATACAAGTGATACGCACACATATATTTTAGTCACAATAAACCCGTGTATGGCATCGGATGTTTCATTTAACCTCCCGAAAATTAAACACAAGATATAGTACTGCCACGAGTACGAGCACCCTGTCCCCCAAAAATATAATCTACGTTAAATTATATCAAATTTAGTTTATTAAGTCCGAAACTTTAACTGTTACAGTACTGCTGTTACTTAAATTTCAATAAGTATGTAGTGTTCTAAATACCGAGTAGCAACGGTATTACGGCTCATATTGAGGACACATGTTTATTCTGGATTGGGTTATACATATGTATAATTGATTATAATCAGTATGTAGATCGAGTATACCCTACCACTAAATCATAACTTTCCATGACTTGGAAAAATAAGGAATAGCTGTGTTATTTATGAACTATTTTAACCGACTTCAAAAAAAAGAAGGTTTAATTCGACTGAATATTTTATTTGGATGTGCATGTTACGCAATATCTTTATCATCTGTGAACCGATTTAAATTAAAAAAAAAATTTAATTAGTTGTACTTACGGTGTATCCTAATTAATTATTTGAAGAAAATACTCCACCTGTAAGGGTGGAAAATGAAGGGATGAAGAATACAGCTTGTTACAATTTATCATGATTGAAGTCCGTAATAAATTTATTTAAAAGCTAATTATCTACGTTTCTGGTTCTGTACTGATTAGTATTTATGAGGTGCATCTAAGGAGTCGCTATTTTTAGCTATTTGAGCTTACCAAAATATGTGCTGTCTTGCTTTTTTATCATTTAAAGAAAGATGTTTCATAATACCACTTTAAATTAAATGATCGCATTATAATTTAACGATAGAAGTTGTTTATTTTACGCCGTGACACGTAATATGAAATAATATTGAGTTGATGGCCTTTTAACTTAATTATAGTCAAAGTCAACTTCATAAGTCATTTAATAATTTTGATTGATGAATGCTTTACTTTACGTGTAGCATTCATTTCATTCAACACAAGCAGAAACATGGAAGTAAGGGCTACTGAAATAAAATTTAGTGAAAATTTTTTAGACAAATGTTTCCAAAAAGTGTTACTGCCTACACAAATTACGCAACATATGTTTTTTTTATCAAAATTTAGTATTAAAAGTAATTGTATTATGCCCAATGGAATCTTATACAATATGATTTCACTAGTTGGTATGCTGTTTTTTATGTTCTTGAATTTATATAATAGCAAAATTATTAGAGACATCTTTAAAAAAATTTCATTTAGTAAGTTCTTGTACTTCAGTTTTATTTCAAACTATTTGGCTTGTATTACTGGTTTCATTTTGTTTTATTTTCTAAATCTTTTCCAAAGCAATAAACATGTTAGAATAATTGTGGTCATTCAGAAAGCTTTTAGAATTATCTATTTTGACAATTATAAGAATTTCATTTTTGAAAATTGGAGTTATATTTTTAGGCATTCTCTACCTTATTTGATGTTCATTTTCTTGAGAGTAGACATGTCAGTCACTATTTACTTTTTTTCTTTGGTGTACTTCGATGTATATATATCATATGGCGTTTGTTTGAACAAACTATTGCATGGTGCTATACTTGCATGGATTTCGGAAATTCAATATCACACCCGACGATGTTTAGACATAAATAACGAGGAAGATAAAACTTGGACGAAATTGTTTCAAGTATACACGGATTTGATGGAAGCATTTACTATATTCAAGGACGTATTTCAAGTTCCGGTAATTATAACTTTCTAACTAAATACGAATGTGAGTCTTGTTTGTTACGCTTCCCGCTTTAACTATTAAACGGTTCATTCTGAAAATTTACATACACTTTGCTACGAGTATAGAAAAGGAAATTATCCAGAAGAAAACTACTTTTCTTAAGGGATGGAAAAAATCTTTTACGTGAGCGTAGCCAGGGCCAAAAGCTAGTAAAATATATTTTGTTTACTTTTGTGTGTTGTATTTATAAAATCTTTTTTTTAACTATGGTTGATTGTTTGATAAAATTCATTTCAGATATTTTTTACAACATGCGATACACTTTTGCACACATTACTTTACGTCCAAACATTTTTAGTACTTGATAAAACGTTGTTGATTGAAGATGATGATAAGGTTAGTTTTGTACAGTGTACTTGACAATAACATTATTTAGCGTTTCATTCACGCAGTCATCAGTCTACTGATATTTCAATAATAATTTATAAATCAGAATAAATTGAGTTTTAAATAAACACATTACAACTGGTAGTGAGTTTGATTTTTTAAATAAATTTTGTTTAAAATTTATTTCATATAATTTTTCTGTGTTGTTTTGACTGTAATGTTGTTTTTTTTAGATGCTTCCAACCTTGCGTTTGATAACATTATATTGGTTATCAAAAAATATGTTTCTTATCACAATATTCAGTTCTAATTGCGAGAAAATTTACAAAATTATTGAAGACGTGGATGCAGTTTGTTGTCATTTGTTAACCATTAACCAGGAATTAGGTAAGAAATGTAAATATCTAAACGCAGAAACGTTGACAAGAGTTGAAACCTCTAGGGGTTCCGATTCTAATTCTTTTCGAGAGCAAATTAGTTACTAAAACCTCGTGAACAAAAAATTTAACCATTCATAAAATTATTTCGTTACACTTCTAACACACTGTTACACTTTTTAATAGGGCATGTCCTTGCAGAAGTAGATCCACGACTAGGACGTGAAGTATTCCACAAGCACCAAACTGAACAAAAGGGCTAGGCAATTCCATGCGAAAGATCACCTATAATTTGACAATTGGTCAAAGTCTGTTTACATTACAAGTTTATTTTTCTCGAGGGCTTATTTATTTATTTATTTGTTTTAAGGAAACTCTACAGATATTTTGTTGGTTACAATGTCATACTATTATGCAGTCAGCCTCAGCTTGTTGCATTTACAATAAACTTAAGCCAATCACAGAGTTCCACGGCAAGTTGTGGTATATGATATTATAACTGAGAAAGTCTAATATGTAATATCTAACATTAGTTTAGTATTCTCAAAAAATAAGGAAAATTATTTTAATTAAGTAAGTTTGATTGCTTATCAATAGTAGGAAATAGCGATCACGGCACGTTTGAGATCGTTTTTGAAATAATTTTTATTTACGAAGGAAATGTCTTTATTGCTGAACCTATTGTTGTACGTATGGACTATTCGGAATATAATTAATTTTTTACCATAGTTTGTGCGGTGGTATGGCACTGAGCATAAGGTGGTATGCCTAGTACGTCTTTTAGGTTTATTGAATTGAACACAAGATAAAAGTTGGGGACAGTCTAAGACTCCACGCATAATGTCAAATAAGAAACACATGTACATAAAATGTGTCCTAAAATCTCTATAAAACTCGTAGGCGTGCTCGTAGATATCGTAATACATACTTTGTTTCTATGCGTTTGCCTAAAAAAATTTGTCCAAAGAAGCAGAAATGAAGTAGACATTAGATCTAAAATTATAAAATTATTAAAGAAGTCAGGATGTCCACTAACCGGTTAACTTTTAAGGTTAAAGTACGCAAGCTCTACAGAGATTTATTGGCGGAATCATCAGAATAACACTTAACAAGTGTCCTTATTATTTATGTATTTGTATTTGTATATGTATGTATATACGTATGTACATATATTTACCATATATGTATGTATATCTAGTACATTCGGCCTATTTATGTAATACATTTTTTTTTTTTAATTCCTTTATCTCATGACTATTAAATATACACCTGCCACACACAGTTCTGCATCACCCAAAGGTCGACTGGAAGAAAATGCCTATGGCATTAAGTCCGCCTTTTGCAAAGTATTTGCAGGAAGTATTAATAAATAAAATAAAAATAAATAAAAAAAATTATATTATTTTTAAGCTCTTGCTCGTAGTTGTTTGTTCGATAAGCAAAAGTCTTGATGATACTCATATGCCGTCTTTGTTTATGGTGGTTGATGGTTTCAGATGGAAGTAAGAGACTTTGCAAGAATGTGCTTCGTTTGAATCGAGTCACATTCCAGAAGATGAACGCGTTCAGTGTCTTCACGATTGATTCGTCCCTCCCCAAGAAATTAGCAAGTCTAGTAGTGAACTACGTTATTGTGTTGTTACAATTTGCTTTATCATAATCGTTTTTATGTTATAAAACTAATCCTAGGTGTCCTCTATTAATAATAAAATCCAATGTGTGTTTTGCTGCAAAGCATGTTTGTGAAAATAACTTTAGTTACGCATTCCTATGAAATTATTGACATGGTAAAGTAGCAAAAAGTAATTGAACTTGTTGTAATGATAAATGTGTATAATTAGTGTAAATGAAAAGTGAAGTTAGATAGCTTCCTATTTTTAACCGATTTTTTTGTTTGGAAGGATACCCTTTCAAACCAAGTCCGGATCTAATGATGGTATCTGAAGGCAAACGATTCCCTCGTTTGCCTTCAGATACCATCAGAAATTAAGGACAGATGTAGTGTGTTCGTTGATTTTTATTTAAATTAAGCAACATTGACGTTTAGAGTGATGAACATTACTGTTATTAACCGACTCAAAAAAGGAGGAGGTTCTACCTTCAGCTGTTTGTATATTTTTTTATAACTTATTCAACCAAGTGTAGCAAGTTACTAGACAAACTATAAATCTTACCACCTTATCTCGATATTACGATATTATATTACTGAAAAGTAAAAAATAATCGATTTCAAACTAAATTGAAAATACTACATATAAGTAACACTTTTAAAATAATAGGTATCATTATAAAGGGACCAGGTACTTATTGGTCTGTTTGAACTAGTTTGAAGTCGGTGCCAAATTGCCCGGTACCCGGTGAGACGAGGCCTACCGATCGGTTTAGTACTTTAAGCAAATCCACAGGATAAAAATAGGTCTATGGGTACTTTTCTATAATTAGCATTTGTGAGATAGAAAAAAAAGTATTTAATTTGTGAGGGCAAAGTTACGTTGTTTAAGTGGGCAAATACCTCTAGCTTAATAAAGATTGTAATTAAAGAAGCCTTTAATTTTTATGCTTCATTATAAATATGTTTTCAGTCATGTCACAAATATGTTCATAATTTTTTAAATACCGTAGCTTGTATTACTATATCTTGATATTGTATTCATCTTAAGCATCTGAACTAAAAAAATCTTGATTTAATAGGTTTCATTCAAAATAACAATAAAACAAAACTGTAAAATTTTGGCCGTCGGGCCTGTTGGTCTGGTGGTTAGTGATCCTGACTGCTAAGCCAAAAGTCGCGGGTTTGATTCCCACACATGACCAATAATTGTGTGAAGAGCAGTATGAGCACGACCATTTGTTCTATGATTGTGTGTAATTTATCTATAATATCTATGTATTCATAGCAATAAATAAATTTGTTTATTAGCTGTCTGGTTACCACAGTACAGGCTTTACCTAGTTTGGTACCAGACACCGTGTGTGACGTGTTTCAAGTTATAATTATTATTATGAAATAAATTCCATGATGTTTTATGATTCACTTGTTTCACTTAAATCTTAAATTTTTTGAAAGTTCATCAAAAATGTGTGATAAGTGACATCAAAAGGCCCGATAATGAAGATAGAACCATTTTCCATACACAAATATGACAATACTTCAATAAGTTTATGTAACACTGATACTATGGATCTTACAGTCTGCAAATACATAAATATTATTGTTATTAAAACTATTTCTGAATCTGAGTATAAAAAAAATATGAGGGAAACTAGAGAATAACATCCTGTTAGCTCTACAATCGAATTGAATAAGAAACAACACACTATGTAACTGTAACTGTGGAACAGGATGGCTCTTACATAAAGGCGTAACTCTAGATTTAGAGCACAAAAAAAAATCTAAATGACCATTTGATTTTAAAAACCTAAGGTAGAGACAACAGCCGAAAGCAAGAAAAGACGCATCTAAGAATCCTAAGAGCTCTACCTTTTCACATTCATTAGCATTAGCTAACCTAGTGGTTGACAATCGTCCATATTCTTCAGATCATTCATAAATTTTATCTGTTCCGATAACAAGTTATCTGGTACCCTATGTATACATTTAGACATGTTATTACCTACTTTTTATTTTTAACCTAATTATATTTATACAGATGTGTGTGTGTATATGTGTATGCAAATACATTGTGAAGTTATGTTTTCACTTCTGAAGTGCAGTCCTACGACTGACTGTTTTTTATCGATAGGTAGCCCTAAAGCTCGTCATAAAAAAAAAACTAAGAAAAAAGAAATCGGTTGAGTTGGGGAAAAAGGAGTGCGGTCTTTACTTATTAATTTCTTAATGACATAAATGAAAAAACTAAATATTTATCAATAACTAAGATGATTGAACCGCCGCCTCTGAAGGTGAGGTAAACGTTTGAATACACAGATGATTCGGATAAAACAAAAGTTGCTTATGAATTTGAAAGCCAATTTTAAATGATTAAAGAATATCGATACAACACTTAAACTGCACTTTACAGTATTGATTCATGAGGATATCCATAGATTAAGCATGCAAAATATGTTTGGCGTAAATGACGTTAGCAAACAAACACATCAGAATTAATCTAGTTAAAACAAAATATTTAGGCACAAGTGAAAATAAACAGGGATAAACATGGTTTTAAAGATGAATACTCTAAAAATAAATAAAACGAAATGCCAATTTCAAAGGATTAAGACTTGTAAGGTATTTTATGTTAAAAGTTGAAGTTGATGTCAAGATAAACTTTATATTTTTTTTTCACTTGGTCAGCACTTAGCAAGAAATTTAAACTATACCTAATATAAGATAAAAATAAGTCATAAAAGGAAATGATGCAAAATAATTTTATATTTTTCTGATAATTTCATCGTAACCGAACATGGTCAACGGATTCAGAATATCAAAATGAATAAAACTGTCCCGTTTAATATTATTATATTGGACAGCAACCATTTGTGTGTGTGAAGTTATTTCTAATCCAGTACTTTGGACAAAAAAAATATCATCTGCATTATGTTCAGGGCAGAAGCAATGATTGAAAATCTTTATCTACAGAGTTATTTAACATTATTTCCACGTACTTTTGATTATTTTCGCCGCTCTGCATGGAATTTATAATAAATGAAGGTTTTACACAGTTCTTTAATTTTACAGTAACTTCTGTGTCAAGGCTAACTAAGAATAACTATGATTCAATACACCGTAAGATTTAATCACGAGCAGACCATAAACAATATTAAATAATCATTTAAAGTGCTGTTTGGTGAAACACGTTAAGTTTAAGACGTTATTGATTAAATTGATATAAATACCATGAGTACTTGCATAAACTATACAATACATGAATAGGTATACCAAATACGCTTCGTACATTTTTAACCTAGTATTAATCTCTAAAATTTTAGTATTTAGTTTAAGTAGTATTTGCAATTCCCATTGCTTAGCAGCAATGGTTGCTTTAGTCAGCAGAAAGTGAAACTTTGTAAGTTTACGTTTAAGTTACTTACAAAAGCCATTTATCTTATTTCAACCAATGAATGCCATGGGTAAAAACTTGAGCTACTGCCGTTACTGGCAGTGAAGCTGGTCATGATAGACAAAGTGTCTGCTATTCAGAGCTGATCCTCAAACATTAGCTTCAGCTGTAACCTATTATACTTCTTGCCTTTTCATTTTAATAGGATGTATGTACCATTTGGTACAGGCAACTAGCTTCATGACACAGTTCTTCAGACAACTCAAAAAAACCTTTAACTGGTTTAATTTTCAATTAGGAAAAAAATTCAGCCCGCTACTTAAGAAGAATGACCCTTTTTTTCTTGTCTTTTATCCGGGTCGGGTCATCATCTCATCATAGCTACTAGTGAAGTGGTATGTCGGAATCGAACCAACTAAAACCACAAAGTGTTCCGGCACTACTGAGTCTATTGCAAGGGACTCGACTGGGGTATACCCTAAGGTGCAAGGGGCACCTCATTTCAAGTAGGTTTCAGAAACTTGTTATGCTACAGTGACTTTTATTAATATAACTTAAATTCTATTGTCTTAAGCACTTCCAAGCGTCACCTGCATTCACATAAAAGGCGTATGGTTTTCTTCATAATTGTCTAATTTGTGAAATTCTAACTAATACCTATGATAAATGCGAATGTGAGTTTGTTTGTTCTGATTTCACGGCTTGACAAATCAAGCGATCATCAATTGATAAAAATTTGCATACTTGTTATCTACAAAGCTAGAAAAAAAAAAATGATTTTCTAGAAAGAATTTCTAGCTTTGTAGATACGGGTTGACTAGAGAACCTATTCCCTTTTTTTCGTCGGTAAAAAAAAACCATTCCCGCGGTTTTATTCTAAGCATAAATTCAAAATTAGGTATAACAATACCCAACGAAAACTTAAGCTTAAGCAATTATTATGTTTCAATATGGTTTAATTCAGTTAAGCCACCATAACACTATAGTAATATGTGTTCATTGACCGCCTGTATATAAAATGATGGTATTGATATTATTATTATTTTTTAAATACAAATATCAGATGAGGCAAGGTACTGTAACGACGCTTTATATTTTAGTACATCTAAATTAACTATTATTTAGTTAATTTAATTATTAGTTTACAGACGCTCAACAATTTTAATAATACGGTACACGAAATTGCAAGACGCAAGACGTCTCAGAAAAAATCTTAAAGTTTTTTAAATATATATATAACATTTTAGAGAAGAAAACCCCTATACATGGCGTACAAGTCCTTAACTAGTTGCCAATTTGGTCCTGAGTCTGTCAGATGAGAATTCTTCAATATTATTCAGTTACAAAAATGCAAATTGCAGTAACGCAATAGTATATGTCGCCACCAATTGGCAAAAGTTAATGAATAGCATCACATCTATCGTAAAAATACCACATGGGGCCAGCTTCTGAAACTTTATATCTATTAGGCGTTTAATGTTCTTCCAAATACTTCTATACTTATCTAAAACAAGGAATACATTAATGCGGTGTTTGAAATCATAAAATTGCAATTAATCGCTTTTGGTTTTTTTTACAAAACTTACCGTCTTCAAGGATTTTCAATAAAACCATATCATTTGCTGTTGTGAACTCTGAATAAAATAATTCACATGCTACGCAAAAACTGACTTCAACTAGGAATACCTTAATCGCCCAGAGAACAGCACCGGCTACATAGCTGAAATTAGCATTACTGTCCTGGAAGAAATAAGTTATTTTTATGTGTTAAGTAATTATAATTAATAGGAGATATAGGACAATTATAATTTAAAGAACAATTCAAAGAAAAAAATAACACGTTGATACTTACAAAAACTAACTCTGACCTGTTAATTGCGATTTCAACAAAAAGCAAAATTTGTACGAATGTTGTCGCAGAATGAAACAGTATCTGTAAAAGAATTGAATGTATTCATGATTGAGTGATTGAGACATATTTTAAAATATAAGAGAATGTTTACATCATGTCTGTATTAATTTAACCAATATGCATGTTGCGAACAGTCACCTCATTTACCGAAGCTTAAGACAAATAACTAAATGTATAAGAGGGCAGAAATGAGTATATTAAATAATTCCATTTCTCTCAATACAAAATATAGCAGCAGAATTATATGAATGCGATTAAATTATTTTTCAGAAACCCGACGGGTAGGGACACGAAAAAAGTATCGATACTTTGTGGTATCGAGTACTTTTTCTTTCCATATTTATTTATTCTTTATTGTACACTAAAACTAGATTAATAAAAACAAGGAAATGGTATGTACAAAGGCGAGCTTAACCCAAACCTGAGTTTTCTTCCGGCAAACCTTAGACTGAATAGAGGGTAGTAGAAAAACTTAGAGGTAAAGTCGTGTGTACGTAAACTAATTAGAGATAGTAATTAATAGATATAACTTAGTTAAAATAAATATCATGTATACCGACACGTATACTCATTATGAAATATAAATACCTATACTTACACATATTTATAAAGTAATATATATTCAATATATAAATACCGATAACTTTGTACTCGATATTTTGTATTCGATACTTCTACTCAATGAGTACTTTTTGACAGGTATCGTATCGAATAAATCTTATAAACTACCTACTTATAATATTACAATAAAACAATAATATTGCTATTAGTATGATTATATCCGATAGACTGACCTCGTTTTGATATGCATTGGCCATCTGTTGTGAAATTACCTACTTAAAACTTGGTGCAACCACTTATATAAATTTATTTATAAGGCATATTTGGAAATAAATAAAAAATTTGAATTTGAATTTTTACGGCTCATGTGCTCAGAGAGACGATTTATTACTACCACGCTTAGTATTATCGGTATTGAACCTAATAGTGATTCTTCTCTTGAAACAACATATGATTTCTAGAGTCACATAAGAAGTTGGCTCATACGAAAAATTAAATAAAACAACGAGGTCTTCATTAGTCTCAAAATACCTTATTTTCAAACTGTAATGCTATTGCATATGGCTTATTAGCCACTACATATCTGAACAGATTTTACCATTTTCATAGATCCATTTAAACAATGGGAAGTTATGAAAATTGTTTGCCCAAAATTATACAAGTTGGCACGAGAATAACAATAAATTACTGCAACGTCAATTCCTTCAGGGCAGTTACTTTCTAAGGCAGGAAGTACCATAACAAAAACCCGTAACTGATTATCGCCTAAACTTCTATTTTTAAGCGATTGTACAGAGGAGGAATACTTACTATAATTATGTGTGCCTAGAGTGATAAATAATTTTTTTTAAGTAATTTTTGATTTCTGAATTTACAGTAATTTTTTAGGGTTCCATTCCTCAAAAGGAAACGAGGAACCCTTTTTACATTACATTGTTGTCCGTCTGTCTATCTGTCTGTCAAGACCCTTTTTCTAAGGAACTCGTAGAGGTCTCAAATTGAAGTTAAAATCAAATACTAATGTCTGCGGTTTCTTGAAGCTGTAAAAAATCAAGCTTCTACATCAAGAGAGTAAGCAAAACTAAACATTTCTCAGATAAACTAAAACCTATAGGGATCTTCCCATTGACCTAGAATCATTTAATTTGATAAGAAGCAAGGTCTCATAGCACAAGTAGAGAAAAAAATTTGAAAGCCGTTTGTTGTTTCGTCACATAAAAATATATTTTTTGTTAATACAAACTTATATTTTGCGGTTGGAATGTTGACTTTGTCTTAAATCGATGTAAAGTTAAGTTTGTCTTTCGCAAAAACGGGCAAAAATCTTTGAGAATTGATTCTATATATTCTATCAAAATAAACTTGAATGTAGATACTGAGCCGTAGTACTACATTCAAGTTTAGTCGGAACCTTCGGTGCGCGAGTCAGACACGCACTAGTCCGGTTTTTTATTATTGTATTATATTTATTAACCATTTGGTATTTCATGTGTTTGTTTTACTGAAGCTAGACTGACGTCAGTGACTGACATTGACGCGTAGTTTTGTATGCATTAGGAAAAATATTCGATACTTTGAAGTATTGATACATTTGTTTTGAATACTTTTACGAGTACGATACTTTTAGTCGATACTACTCATGAGTACAGTATCGATACTTTCTATTCGATACCGTGTCCCTACCCAGGGGTCATTAGCTTACCGGAGCTGACGGTGAAGTGGTATGTCGGAATCGAGTCGACTCGGGTATATCCTAAAAAGGAAGCCTCCGAAAGCTCCTCCACGGTGTGGCCGCCTGACAGTTGGTCCACACCATGGAGTAACGGTCCGCCCGACTCGCTACTTGCACTCATTCTACGCCTGGTGCGTCTTCTTCGGACGGGAGAGTGCTTGTCGTCTCCCGTTCATGTTCCACCGCCCCTTTAACCAATATCACCTACTCGCAAAACGAGACTGCAGAATCCCACACACTCTTACTTTGGACCATGGACAGAACTGTGGTCCCTAGCGAGAGGCTTACCACACCAAGGCTGATTGGTCTTATGGCCACAATTGTGGTGTGCAATGTTTTTTTTGTCTCATACCTGCCGAAAAAGGTACGAAGTGTATGTTAATAAATAGCTTTAAATTTTTACTTACAATTTGTTCATTATTATCCTTCATAAGATCCCATGCTACTATGATGTTCTTAATTAATCTATGGATTTTGTTTAACATAAACACCTTATCTTCAGTTACATCATTTTCGTCATTTTGGAACTTGATTTTCGTCATATAATCATTTAATTTAGAAACATTACGAGTCAACATGAGGACTATGAAAGTTGATTGCACAATTTCTAAGTCAAATGTTAATGACATAGATACAAAACAAGCTCTTGTTATGGTCCAAGTGTCGTTTAAATATAGTTTTAAAAACACAAAGATAACATAGTACATGGTAAGTATTAGACATAATGTACATGACAATATTTTAAAAAACTTCAAATCCTTTTGGCCGTCAAGATTGCTATTAATCCATGCCAACAAAGCAAGCAAACGAATGCTGAATTTACTTTTATATAAATTGACTGTAGTTACAATTATGAAATCAAAGAAATATTCAAAATATATAACATAGTGTAGAATCAATTGCGAATTTATATCATATACAAGCCTGATGTCTTGTATAGAGACATAAAACAAAGCCATCACGAAGAAATTTATTAAGATCCAACATAATTTATTTTTTAAAGAAATGCCAGTCGCGCTTAATATTAAATTTCCTTGAACATGTGATCGTATTAATGTAGTAAAACGGGCGAAAAATACCAACAAATTTCTGATTTACGAAAATTTTACTCTTCAACTTTACAGTATTACGAGTCATCTTTCTTCGGTTATGAAACGTACAATATTTCATTTTTATGGCCATCGTCATTTCATAAAAAGTAATTTATTAGTGTTGTCATATTTTATTACTAAAATTACTGAATACCTTTGTATAGTATGTATCAGAGCTAGACATTATAAAAATAATAACCATTAATATAATTGCGTTTCATATAAGTTACATGTAATGTTAATTGCACTTAGCAATCAAATTATTTAGATTTAGCTACATTTTTTTATAGTTTAAGTTTTGCATTTAAGCACAAAACACATTCACACAATCGTAAAAACATTTATATTAAATACATAGATTTGATCTGGATCGTTCCGCACATAGCATGTGGTAGATCTCAAGATAAAACCTTAAAGTTGGTTAGCTTTACAAATAAATGCTGCACGCGAAAATGAATTTAAATGTTCATAAGCACGATTATTATTGCTTCGGTTGTGTTAACCGGGTCGGTGACCGATGAAGCATTGACTGTGCGTCGAAGAAACCCAAAATCATTGGAGAATTGTCGCCTATCGGGTCATCATGTGAGAAAACCCCAGAAAGTCCATTCCGCGTCGTGCGCAACGTGGAAACTTGTCAGATTTTGCGTCGAGACTTGGGTTTTAATAGATACAAAGATCGATTAACTCAAGAGCTAAAACCTAACTACCACAGACAGCGCCATGTATTGGCTGATTGCGCTGTAGGGCATTTGGCGGCTGACCCTGCTTTCGGAAAAAAATCATGTTCAGTGATGAGGCTCTTTTCTGGTTGATTGGCTTTTGTTAAAAACAAAATTGCCAGATTTGGAGCGACTAAAATCAGTTAAAGATTTAGTTCCAAATTGTAGCATTACATGCCTGGAACAGAATGTTTACAATACGGAAACTAATGCAAGTATATTATTTCAAAAGGTTTCGAGTGAACAAGTCCTTAAAATTATAAATAAGTGAAAATCCAACAAATCACCAGGATTAGACAATATTAAAATATCTAATAACAGGGTAGAGCCATGCTTCGGCACGATTACAAAGGGTTCGGCGCGGCGCAAGAATCTGTATTAGGGCCTCTTCACTTTTTGTCATATGTAGACGATTTAGCTAATTGTATAAAACTGTGCTGTCACCTGTCTTGTTTTAGCAGATCTGAATGCACAAAAAGCTGCAGAAACGTTTATAATCCGACTTCAAATCACTTTTAAAGTGGTACCATGACACCGGTCTGGTGTTAAATGCTGACAAAACTAAACTGTTGCATTTAAAATCTTCACCTTGAGTGCAATCTCTATTTAAAAATATAGTTGCACACACCCATTGCTGCTTACATACAACATTCAAACACCAGGGTTATTGTACCGACATACAATCAGTTACCACGCACACGTACTTTGGGTTAATTATCGAGTAAGCAAGTTGAATTGGGGTAACCATATAGAATATATGTGTGACAAACTGATACACTGCCTTGTTAATATCACTCTGCTCAAAGATCGAATTCCCTATAAAATCAAAATGATGTTATACAATTCACTAACTGAATCCCACATCTAGTATGGATTAAGCAGTTATGGTCGTACTTTTAATACTGCAAACTATCGCTTTTACGAAAATCAAACAGCAGCTTTATTATGATGACAATGGTCTTTTTAAGCATTGTCAAATCTTACCAGTCCAAACACAATTTAAATACACATTGCTCAAGGTAAACTTTTTCAGCAGTGCGCGGGCCGCTTCTCGGAATCTACTATGTGAAACCAGTCGGGCCGCCACAAGCAATATATACGATGAACGAACCCAGGTGGTTCCTAGATTTATTAACAACCTACCCACAAATTGCGAGATATTGTTACACCGATAAATTTAAAATAAAAAATGAAGACCTTATTTTTTAAATAATACTTTACCAAATTGCAGGTAATAATATAATTTTATTAAATTATGTAATTACGGGAATTAACGCGATCACGAAAAGGTGTTACATACCTCTGAATTGCCTGACGTTAGAAGTGAAAAAAGTTAGTAATATTTTACTTGTCTTGTTTATTTTGTATCCAAATATTGAAATGATTATTTTATTATTTACTTTGTTTATTAGTTGAGTTTATTGCTGAGCTATCGATCTAGACTTACTTATCCATAGCATTCATTATAAATCTTCGTGGTTTTTGAAAATGCTATTCCTAATCAAAACTTGTACATATATTTTTGAAATGTTGAAAGAATAAATAAAAGAAAATGCGTACCTACCGTAATAAGTAGAAGATGGAGAAACTTTGCATTCTCGGACACGCTCACACACATTCTCACAAATAAAGAAATTGAGTTGAATTGAATTGAATACCGTAATTTTTCTATTATTATATAGGTATCTTATTCTTTATTAAGAATATTTAAATGGAACTTATCACTAAATTACTCATAATACAGGATGTAAGCGACACCGTACCGAATCCTGAAATAGTGTATTCAGACCATCTTTCCGAGTCGAAAATCATTAGAATTTTCTGCCGGTAAATTCATCATTTTTTATCTATTTTTTTGCCTAAATCTGATATCACAATGAGTAAACAGCACATTTCCCGAAAAAATGTAATAAATACCGCATAGGGCCAAAACCTGTAATGTAATCATTCAAACAATATATAAACATTTGAATTTTGTAACTTTGGTTGTCTAACAAAAACTGCTACTTACATTTTATTCATCTAAATAGAATTGGAATTTCGTCTTTAGAAACAAAGTTCAATTTATTTGCCTGTTCAATTTATCCGACCAAGGATACATGTTGAATACGCTGCATGGCCACTTGTAAATTTTTCATCGCTCTGCTCTGCTATTCTTTGCTCTGTTTAAAATCACTACATTTTATAAAACAAAATCCCCGCCGCGCCTGTCTGTCTCTCTGTTCGCGATAAACTGAAAAACTACTAAACGGATTTTCATGCGGTTTTCACTAATAGACAGAGTGATTTATGAGAAAGGTTTCAGTGTATAATTTGTAAAGATTTTGTGTAAAATTGATTGAAATATGTTGATGATTGTTGAAGATGTCTCTGCTACCCGTGCGAAGCCGGGGCGGGTTGTTAGTTATTATATATATATATATATATATATATATTATAAATTTCAAATTGGATTTGAAGATTTAGTAAATACATAATCTATATATTAATACGTGAAGCGAGAACTTTGGATCCCTTTTTACGAAAATTGGGCGGACGGAGGAGTATGAAATTTCGCACACTTATAGTTTATACAGAGAAGAAGTGACGAATGCTAAACATTTTTAACAATATTTGTTACAAAGTTAAAAAAAATGCAAAAACGGGTACATACAGCTATGAGTGTCCTTTATATATTTTGACCTGTCATGGTACAAAAGTGTATACAATGACAGGTCAAGTAATATTAGCCAATGAAATAAACCATGGTTGAAATTCTACCACTACGGATCTCTAGTTATAATAAATATAACAATGTTTTCCATATAGTTAATAAATATTCGCACCGACTAACCCAAAAAGTCTAGTGGTCTATTTCTCAGGTTTTCCTGCTAAGTAACTGTGCTGCTACTGACATCACTCATCAGCCTCTTAGAAAGGCAAAAGAGTTGCTTTAACCACTTGTGTATCATCTAATATTATTAAATTGAATACATTTTTTTTTTTATATTATAGTGGGCAAACGAGCAGGCGGGTCTGCATTTAGTAGTTTTAAGACAGGATGATGGGGCAAAAAGTACACAGTATCCTTTTTGAGGTCTTATTGATTTATGTCAATTATAGTTCCATCACCTTTCTCAATATATTCATGCATAAATTCTTTATAAAGACTATACAAAGGAGGATCGCTTTTGAATCTGAGTTAGTCCGTATTTATGTAAAATGGAACCACACCACAAATTTAGTTTTTACTTTAAGAATACTAATTTAAAAGTGTTCTAAATTCTTAAACAAAAAAGAACCACATGATTTTTCCCTTGGAAACTAGGTATACTAAAAGCAGAACAGAACCAACAGCAACAATAAACACTACATATAAAGCAAAACCGAACCACAGCATAATGGGACTCGATTGTTCAAACAAATAAACGATATTAATTTTAACAAAACAACAAGTTAATTTTATACAAAACAGATCCACACGTACTTGGTACCATTATACATTACACATATTTCTATTATTAACAATTATTTTTCATACACCTAATGGAACCAAGTTTATGTGGTATCGTTACGCGTAAAATAAATTCATAATTTAATTGGTATTTTTTTTTTGCAAAATGTAACCCCAAACATTCGGTTCTATCATCTATAAATAAATATTGTAAGATTGTAGAACCACTAGTATATCATCGTTTTGAAACCCATCATTGTTCAAAGGTACCAATTGACATGACTAGTTATATGCCTCTATCTCTAAACAACATTTACTTTGTAACATTGTAACTATATATGGCTCTAAGTGCAATAACTCGAAGTTTCAAAGTGTGCCTAAGTAAAATGTTAAACATCTGTCAAATTGGGTGACATTCAAGGAAGTAATACGAATGCGTGACGATCGTTTATAAAGAAAGTTTTATTGTTTTTGTTAATTTCTTGTAAAATTAAGTGTGAAAATGTTAGTAAGCAATTGGTAAATAAATATTGGAGACAAATACGGAGATAATAATATTTCAATCTTAAACGAGCGCCTCTTAAGACAGATACTTGTAACAAGTGTGACATATAACGAGCGAAAATAACTTGTAAAACTGCTGAGGAGAAAACAGCCATAGATACAAAACAAGAAGAACATTGGCAAAAATGGCAAGAGGCTCGAAATAAAATGAAGTTTGACTTGGTTCTGGCTACTCAATGTAAGGAAACAGAATGTTTAAAAACACTGCCAATGCCTTAGATAGGGCTCTTAGGCATTGGCAAGGTTTTGGAACTGGAATTATTTACTATCAACGACAGCTTTGGCTGTATATTATGGGAATTTATTTTGCAAAGACTAACTAAGCATTGAACGTTGAATAAACGCTCTCTTTTATGTATTATTTTACATTTTTTGTGAAATAAAGCTTTATATAAATCAGTGGGTTGTGGTTCTTTTTTGTATAAGAGAAAATCTATCAATTAGTAAGCGTTAAAACGATACTTTACGACGACTTGCGACCATAAACATACGGAAGCTGAATAAAAGCTTTTCATTGATTGATTATTTCATCTATATATTAGTGAGTTTTGAATTAATATTTAAAATGTGAAATTTTGATGTGAAATAAAAATAAAAGTAAGTAGTACCTAGTGCTTTTGGCAACTCTTGTATGTTATATTTTTATTTTAATAAACTGTATAAAATTAAGTGTCACCGAAATCATGCTTTGTGAAAAATGGTATACGGACTTTTATTTAAATGACTGAATCCTTTTATCACAATCAATTGTCACCGCTTTGAAACGCGCGCTCATGTGAACGAATATACAGAAAACCAATTATCTCAAATCGAGCGTCGCCACCATGGGCGGTGCCGCCGCGTCAAGCAAGCTTCGGATCAAAACGCGCGGCGGCATGTGAACGACTTGAACAAAATGCGTGTTCTAGTTGACGCGCGTCAACGCGCGGTAGCAAAACACGCGCCTGACTCCCGTCATCGGAATGTGGCCTAAGGGTCTCTCTATCTCTCTCTAATATAATCTAATGGCAGCTTTAGAGGCAAGGCTACTTGAAATTTGTTACCTTTTGTATCTAATTTGACAGTTTCACAAAAAAGTTTTTCACAAGTAGGTACCTCTGTACTCAGGGACCTTTTCTGCTTCAAAAAAGGTTTTAAAATTCTCATTCAATGTATGAAGGTATTATATTGGAATTTACAAAAAAGTGTTACCGGTATGTGTGAATGAGCAGTGTAGGTAGGTATGGTGCCAGCAACATCATGACCAAAGACAGTATTTAACACACACTGTAGAATTAACATTTATCCTTACATCTTTCCTGGAGTTGGACTGGGACCCTTTTGGCTCAGTCGGTAGTAGCACCTGGAAGAAGATGTCAGCACCTAATAGAATATGTATTGTACTAGGTTCATTAAAGGTGTTGTCAGATAGTGTTATGTTTGGGGGAAGCGCTAGACCCTCCATACTGAATATAATTTGAGGCAGTTGTAGTGATAGAATCTAAAAGATAGCAATTTACATTTATTTTATAATCTTGGATTGGTGAATTTCTATATTGACATTTGATAGCTTGCTTTTGCTATTACCTAAGCCAGTAAAAGGTGTGTTAATTGATTTAAGCTGTAAGTCAAGTAGGTGTGCAAGCTCAGTTGTGATGAAGGATGCTTGAAAACCGCTATCAAGTAATGCCTTTTCATGCACCTCAGTCCCATTTTTAGCTATAAGCTTTATTTTAGCTGTGGGTAACAAAACCTGATTGCTTGTTTGAGAAATTAAAATAACTGGTGATATGCCCTATCTAGATAAAGCAGTGTGTTGTGATCTTCCTTGTAAATGTCACACTTAAAGTGAAACCTACATTTTTTATAATGTTTGTTTAGGCACACCTTGCCCAATCAGATGCATTTTTTAATTTAAATTGTGCACATGGAAAAAGCTTTTGAACAGACTTAAATATTAAGCAGGCAGGCTGATTTGAAGTGGACAGTGAAGCTGGAGGTTTTCATTCCTACCTTTTACTGATATATTAGCTACCTTTGACGATCCACCACTGGTTTCTCCACATTCTCCAATGCCTGGGCTCGCTTTTCTAGAAAATTCACCAATTGTGCTACTTTTGTCTGTTTTTTCCCTGATTGATTTTAACTCCCTATTGCAATAGGTGTCCAGCTTCCTTGTGAGTATGCATAACAGAATAGCATCCCACTGATCAATAGGCATATTTAAGTTTCTAAGGGCAGCTAGTTGCTGGTTAACAATTGCCAAAAAAGTTTCTAATATTATATGCTGTTGACTTTGTTATAGGATTTATATCTAATAGTGAACTGATTAACTCCTTAGTAATTTTATATTCATTGTCATACCTATCATGTAGAATAGACTTGGCTTCCATATAATTTTCACTAGTAATGGTTAAATTTTTAATTAATTATAATGGTTCTCCCAGTAAATAAAAGAACCTTTGCACATTATCAAGTCTGGTACTATCTAGACACGCGGCAGTGTGTCAAGCCAAGTTCAAGAAAAAGAACTGGCAACGCAGCAGCCGTGTGTTATATTACACGAACCATTTGGAGCCACTTTTGACACTTTCATAACTCAAAACCTATTTAATATAAACACATGAAATTTGGTTTAGTTATTAAAACCCCTTAGACTAACTAGAATCCCAAATTCCATAAATACACCTCAAACGGTCATTGAGATATTAACATCTAAAAATCAGTATTTTTATCACTGACTGACTGACATATAGACGTAAAACCTAACCCACTTCCAGATGACCCAGAAAGTTGAAATTTTTCGACCAGCTAGGTAATTGCATGTATACAAAGGAAAAAATCAGAAAACAGTGCTTTTTTATGATTCAAAATATTTTTCAAACAATCCATTTTTATTAACACCTAGCGCCTTTCAAAATATAAAAGCAATAATGTAAATATTAGTTTGTTTTATGAATAATTTCAAATGCATCTTTGCACCTACCTTATAGCAGTTCTACATCACCCCAAGGTTGACTGGTAGGGAATGCCCTAGGCATTAAGTCCGCCTTTGTATAAATGTGCATTAAGTTTTTTAATTAAATAAATAAATTAAATAAAAATCATTTATAACATTTAAACAACCAATAATAAGACAAACTGCAACTGGTAGCGCCTGCTCAAAGCCATCTGACGTCATTGCAAACAATTCTAATAAAACTGTATTATGAAAAAAATATACATTCATACTCAATCTTGCTAGGTACTTTTTATAAGTCTGTCATTTACAAGAGCCCAGATTCGATCCTGATGTAAGCGAAAATGTAGGAACATAATTACTGCAAAAGAAGTAGGTACCTACCCAGGTGTAAGTGAGGAAGTATTCATCCGCATATTTAATACTAGCTGTGCCCGCGACTTCGTTCGCGTTTTTTTCGGAAAACAGCAATTTGTCGCTTAGGTACCTAACTTAGTTTGTATATTTTGACAGGAGGGCTTAGTTCCACTTTAAATATTTTCATGTTTATCTAATTTTTCTAATAATTCAATGATTAAAGTACGCATATTTATGTATGCATTTTCCATAAAATCAACGTCTATGTCGGATTTACTAGCGTCTAAACCACAAATGTCTAAGTTATAATTTTCATATTTATCGAAGGTGGATTCAAGCGTTCCTGCTTTAAAACTAATGTTTGTTTTGTATAACCCGAATATATACTTGGATCATAGAATGTAGAAGCAAGTTTAATTAGCGAACCTTTTATAGCGCCACGTTTCCTTATGAGCGACTGCAAGGCGTCGCCTTACTTTGCTGCTTTACTGCGCCAGCGCAGTGCACACTCACAGGCGTTATGTTAGCTATGGTGCGATGCTCGTCCAATCACTTTGCTACATGCGTCATCCGCCCGGCGTACAAAACTATAATATTTTGCTTTGGAAATTTTAACTCAAACTCAAAACCAATACGGTACTTTTTGAATCTGAAGAGCTGCAAATAACAATAAGCTGAAATGGAAACATACGTGCGGAATGCGTTGATTGCTCCACTGTTAATTCCTTTTGTCTTTTTCGTTTTACGATAAAGTTGTCTTGCGTAAGGTGGAGAAAATAATTGAACACAGGATTGCGTACTTAGTTTACTGCAAAATCTCTGTTTTTATCCTCGTCGACTCAATGCCAACACTTCCTTTTTGTATTGAGACAAGTTCTTCGCCGAATGTCGTTCAAAATATCTGCTTCTTGTAACGTGACGTGAACGCACGCACGTGCAACAATACACCGTCGACACGCAGAATAATAGTCACTTTAGGTAATTGTTCGCTGGTCATTTAACTAAAGGAAACCATAAGTAGAAAGTACACTGTAGTTTATTGCAGATCGGTCACAGGGCAAGTGATTAGCACAATACAATATGGCCGTAAGTTAGCTAAAAGGGAAACAATGCAGCTAACTTAATTAAGCTACGATGTTGTGTTACCAACAGTACCATCTTATCCGTGCACTGTACACGTACCATTTAGTCCAGTTCCAAGAAGGTGGTAATAGGTGAAGTGACCTCAAGGCTAGTGAGTGTAAACAACGCTAAACCGGTAAGGTCAAATCACATTCTTTTTATTGAATTTTGATCTTTCATTGAATTATTTTAACGTGTGGTGTTGATCACGTACAAAGTTTAAATCAAATCCTCTACCACCGAGTGTTAGACGCGTAGTTGTGGCTTGACGAAAGGCTTAGTAACGGTCGCATATTTCAGGTGGCGTGGGAATTCAAAATGTTGACCGTCTCGAACAGATATTACGAATATTTTGTTCGACGCAATGAAATTAGAATCTGACAACTATCCTCCATAAGCATAGTATGTTATACGTTTTGTATTACGGTTACACATTCTTTTAAGATAAGTTAACGGCAGCAGTAGTTATGAGGTATCACTACCCCTAGAGTTGCTCAGCTACCACTAATGCGAATTTAGTGCCTAACAACCTAATTTTATTTTATTGATTTCTGTTCCGCGTTCTGCATATTTTGGATCGCATTTACTCGGGAGGTGTGAGTCGCCAACGAGGGGTGCCTCTGCTGCCACTGCGAGCATCGATACTTGGTGTGGCCTGCACATTCTTGCTGGAGCCTTGATTGGGGCTTGCCGGTGATGGGCGATGGGAAAGCTCTTCTAGTGTCCCTGTATTCGACAGCCACGCATCGTGTTGTTGATGCCATGCGGTTAATCAACAGTGCGGTGAGATATACCCAACATTTTTTTACTGTGATCCCTATGTGCACAATATTGAAATCTTAATGTTTACGAGTGACTTTCGTGTGTAGGAATCACATACACGTACGTAGGTACGTGTTGTTTGAAAAGGTGGGTGACGAGCGATCACACTTAGACAAATTTTTAAAAGGAGTTTGGACCTTTGTGCCCATAGAACTCGATATTGCAAATGTTTTTGTTTTTGAGTACTAGCTCTAGCACCTACCCTAGTTATGGGAATTATGCTTGTCGTTTCTCTTTCGATTACGTATAGTGCAGTGACTTTTAGACAAATTGATATATATATAAGGGGGAATATGATTGCTTATGATTTTACGCAAACTAAAATTGTAAATGCAACCTGAATCGCTCTTTGCAAAGGTGACCGTGTAGGACGTCTAGTGAGGACGTAGTACATCGGTCATATCATACATGTGATCGGGTTAAGGAATTATTATTGATGCCTTTCGGGCTCAAGAATGCTATTTCCGTCTTTCAGAGACCAATCATAAATGCTCTTGGTGACCTAGCAAACGATTATCTCACCAGATGTAGAGTTGGACTTCAGAGGCTAAAACTGTGCTTGAAATCTATGCTAACTATCATAGAAACGAGCAAATCGTGGCTATTAGACTCTACAGTAGTAGTAGTAGTAGTAGTAGTAGTAGTATAGTAGTCGGTGACATCCGAAAATCCATGGAGTACGAGAAATAGTTTTCGGTTGGTTATTACGTGTTGTTAGCGAAACGTAAAGCGTAATCAGTTGAAATTAGATCCAAAGTATAAAGGTCCTTTTAAAGTAGTCGAGGATTTGGAAGGTGATTGTTATACACTGAAAGCTTAGATTATATATAGGTCCAGATGCCTAATCCGTGCCTCAAAATTGAAGCCAAAAAATACAAGCATCTAATATAAATATAAGCGTCTCACTCGTCACACGCGAGCGAACGTTCGCCGCTGAAGTACGTCTCGAGTCGCTACTTATAATATTTAAAAATGCCTGCTTGTGCTGTCACATTCTGTAAAAATTATACAAAAAAAAATCTTAAGTGTCCAAACATCACATTTTATATGTAAGTATTCTATTTCCCAATGTATTTATAAACAATAGAACAAAATTTCAAATTAATAAAATTACGACCCCATTACTAGAGATGTTGCCAGGACGTGAATTTCATTTACCCATAAAGCATTCTAGCAGTATATATATTTTTCTTTGCCAAACTTGTTATTTATAGAAAGACGAGAAATATGCTTAACGTTAATGTTCGCGAAACTTTAATCCTTCAAATATTCTTAATTTCTAAACTGAGCACCCGGAGTTCAATGTGTCCGTCAAACGATACTTTAGCTGTGGGATTGTACTCGTATTATAACTTATTATTACTACTCCTAACGAACACAGCTATAGAGCACTTAGGACTTGTAAAATTTTGCTAGTTTCTTGATACTGTATAAAAAAAATATATATATATATATTTCCAAGTCCTACAAAACAAGGCAAAACATTTACTTTATTTTATCAAAATACCTTTTGTTACTCTGTTCCTGTGAATAAAGTTGCATTTAATTTTATTACTCAAAAGAGCTTTTATGTTACATTTACCATAAAAAAAAATTACTCTTATTCTCATATCTTTTTTCATACGGCCTTATATGAAAATCGATTCTTAAGGAGGAAACTCTAAAAAAAATGTCTTGAAAACAAACCAAAAAATATTGTGATAAATAAATAGTTCCTACTAAGTAGTTTTATTTTACATTTGTCTTTTTAACTAAACGAATTAAATGAAAAAAATGAAAAAATGAAATAAACGAATATTTGTAACTGATTTAAATACATTCAAAATGTATTTATTTAATATTACTTACATAAAAAATTGGTTGCCTGTAAAGTCGGTATACGGGCGAAAGTTTTACGTGACAACGACTTTGAGTGGTAAAATAATTTTAATGTGAATATTCATTCGTATAGTAGGAAGAAGGATGAAATAATAGTAACAATTTAAAACATTTATTTATACAAAGAATTATATTTAAAACGCGTGCCTCTCACTCGCTCTCATTGTGAGCGCATAACGTGAGCGGAGCGTAACGCAGTTTCTTGAAGTGTCACCCGGCAAACCAATTTATAAGACGTTGTCACGTCAAAAAAAAAATATGTTTAAAAAAAAAGTCCCTGAATTTTGGGGTAACCTCTATGCACTGGTAGTAAAACCGTCAATGCCCACAAGCATAAACATTGTACGTAGACACTCGCGTTGGGCGGGGTTCACTCACACAGCCCCAAAAAGTGGCTTCAAAGTAAACGGTGACTTTTGTACTAGTCACGGTATCTGGACCTATATATAATCTAAGACTAAAGCTAACATAAAAGTACTGAACGAACTGTTAATTGACAATTTTATTCATAGTTGGTGCCGTACAAATAACCGAATTTTATCAGGAAAAGTTGTGTATGATAGGAATGATGATATTAAAAGTGCCTCGCAAGATTATTATAATAAACATAGACATAATAAAACAGAGAAATAAAATAATTCGTTTTATTTATTGACTTCCCTTTTTTCAGTAATTGACACTATTTCTTAAAAACACAGCTTTTGTTATTAAAATTTGATAGTAACTTGATTTTTAAGAACACACACTCAAATAGAGCATTACAAACAAAAGCTGTGTTTTTATGAATTAGTTGTAGTGTACTTATTTTTAAATAAAATTTCAAAGTAGTAGCACACTAAGAAAAATAGATTACATATTCGTGAGTAAACATGTATGGTAGTTTAGGGGTCATAATTAATAGATGGCGCCAAAACATGGGAG
Organism: Euplagia quadripunctaria; assembly: GCA_963859945.1. Classification (NCBI taxonomy): domain Eukaryota; kingdom Metazoa; phylum Arthropoda; class Insecta; order Lepidoptera; family Erebidae; genus Euplagia; species Euplagia quadripunctaria. The sequence goes on from OY982581.1 coordinate 15,263,230, forward strand.
ACACTTGATAGCGCCAAGAGAACTCTCTGTCTCTAATAATCACAGAGTACATTTTTACTTCAGTAACAAATCAAGAAACAGAAAGTGACTCCCTCTGAACACGAGTTTTGCAACTACTTCCTCTTTATCCATAGCCACGCATTACAAACATACATAATCTACCTACTATTGTGATTATAGGTAAAAATATATAGTATTTTATTTCTTTACTGTAAGCAAAAACATTTAATTTTTGCTTACAGTAAACAAATAAATAATGCGTCATATGATAAAAACTATATGGAATAAGTATTTGTTTTACAAACAATAAAAACAACCTTTCGATTTAATCATTTATTTTTTTCTTTTAAAACATTTTTTTAATACTTCTTAGCTTTTATTTTAAATACGTCAGTATCATCATCACACTCTCTTATTGAATAATATTTTATTAATTTCTTTACAATAATTATAAATAAAAAAATCTGCAGGATATTTTGATTAGGAATTCAATTATTTTTTCTTTGTGGACCTTACAATTAATAAATCAAAGTCTGGTTCATAAAACTGTAGTTTTAATCAATTCTTTAATTTGACTTTTTTCTAAATGTTCTTTTAATAGTGCATAATTTATATCCTGCAGATTTGATATACAATCCAAGAGAGAGTTGCTGGGGTTGGAAAGCCATTTTTTATTAGCGAATTCCCGATATTTTATGTATTCATGCTCAGTGTTTGAAATTAAATCATTTTTACATCTGATACACCCCTTAAAGACTTTTGTCGTTGCGTTTTTTAAAAAATAACCTGTTACACATATTGTAACCCCCCAATTTCCCGAGGGTCACTCTTGACTTGTCTTCAAGAGGTGTGAATGTTATATCGGGAATATTTTCAATCTCGCAAATAATTTGGTCTTTCCTACCCTCGCCTGTGATGAGAACTTCATGTAGAGCATAGCATTTGTCTATTTCACAGTTTGCTCCTGGAGCATGAACACTAGATAGGCTGTTAATTAATAACGTCGTAAAAGCTGCTTCAAACCTTTTTGGTGTAGGATTTAAGTTGCGGCATCCGTGGCTCCTTATAGACCCAAAAAAAATTTCAATTGGGTCTTGATTTAGATGCCTCAACCTTACCATACCTTAAATCAAGTTTTACTAATAATAACAGTTTACCGTCTAGTGTCCATATCCATTTGCCTAATGTGGGAACATATTCATCGGCTGAAGTATTTCTATTTATAAATTTCATATTTAGTAAAATATTTTTGGATTCCCTCCATACTTTGTGATGTATTGACACAGGTGTTGCAGGTCCTGAAAGGCTTTTCCCGTGCTTCTTCTTTTTTCCATAGCTGCCATTTACTGAATCGGACAACTGGTCAAAAAATAGTAAGCCATCTGCAGTGTCCTTGGCTTCTGATGGCAATATTTTCTTTTCTTTAAAAATAAAGTAATTTCCTAAGTAAATTCTTCACTAGTTTTAATTAAGTACTTCACATCACTATTGATGGAATGTAAATTGTATCAATATTCTTTGAAAGTTAGGAGGCTTATCTATACTAATATTATAAAGCTGGAGAGTTTGTCTGTTTGTTTGCTTGAACGCTCTAATCTCGGGAACTCCTGGTTCGAATTGTATTTTATTTTCTGTACATCAAAAATTAATTTTCAGTCATTATCAAGCTCGAAGAGACTTTTGTTGATGATTTTTTAATCCAAAAACAGAAGTCATTATTTTGTGACCTAACATTAAAAAGAACCCATTTTTAATACTTTAACTATACCTTTAAACATAAATTCTATATCTTTAAAGTAATCAAGATCTGGTCACAAAGGAAATATAATAAAAATTAGACTTAACGCCATCTTACGAGTTATACGTTAACTACGTAGCCATGAATCGTACTAAGGCTGCCATCTTTTATCATGTTTACAGAAACCATATGGAAAGGGAAACGTCACAATACAATAATACTAAATTAAAATGTCCATTAAACAAGTTGGTTAATAGCATAGTCAGGTACATACATAATTTAGTATACTTATTTGAAAACTGTTACCCATCTGCTTGTTCGAAGATTGTCAACCCTGCTAATAATATTACTGTACTTTGTGGTATAAACTTTATGTAAGGTAGAAAAGTAAACTTAATAAAATAAAACTGAACAGAAGTGATGAGGATATATAGAACTACAATTATATAATTTACCCAGACAGTGCAATATTGAATGTAAACAAGTAATAGCGATAAGTGACTATTGCTTCTTAGAACCGGCAGCTACTCTTCTCGATTTGGAAGCGGGAGTTTTTGATACAGGCGGTTTATCTTTATCGACTGCCTTGATTTTGTTGAGGTCTGCCATACACGAGATACAGTAGCGTGAACCATCAGGCCCCAAGACAAATACAGAATCTTCTCGTGTCCAACACTTTGTGATCCCGTACTTCTCGCGAGCTTCCATGAACGCAGAGTGTTTCGACCGGGTCAAGAACTCTGATAGTGTCACACCGCTGCCTTTCAATTTGGTCTTAGATAACCAGACCCTGTCCCGCACTGCTGTTGTAAGAAATTTAACAAGAATGGGTCTGGGCTTCTCACCTGATGTTTGTCGACCCATCCTATGACAGAGGCTTATGTTAAAGGAGTCCAACTTCAGTCTCTTCTTCGCCACCTCCACCACCACCTGAAATGTGTCTTCATCATCCTTCTCCTCAACCCCATGGAACAGAAGTATTTGTGTCTCCATATTATCCATTTCATGCGCAATCACCTCCATCTGTGTTTGGAAGGACTTCAGGGTGTCAAGAATAAGATTTTTGAAAAATGCAAACTCTTCAGCAAGACCAGCCAGGCTAGCAGCATTGGAAGATTTCTTAAGGTCTGCTTCAAAGCTTCCCATCCTCTTCTCGAAACAATCCTGCATCTCCTGGATGTTTTTCATGGTGATTGCTGTGTGATGTGCTTATTTGGATATTAGTTAATGAATGTTGGATATAACACCTAACTAGCAGGTATTTATTGTTATAGACTAGTGTTATTCATTAGAAATATGTTAAATTATAGTTGTAGTATTTTTATTTAAAACAATTATTAAGAGCTTTTAAGTTTAGTGTTGAACTTTCAACTACCCACACAAGACCACTGTTTAATGTAATGAGGAAATTATTCTCATTATAAAATATACTCATTAAACCTCAATCAATAGTTAAAATTAAAAAATGTAGAACTCATTAAAAAAATAGAAAAAAAAACAAAATGCATATACAATTTTTTTTGTTTATGAAATCGGCATTTTTTTGTTTAAAAAAATATCAACATTTCATTTGCTAATTAAAAATTTTTGAATTAACAAATGCCTGCTAAATTTAGACTCATTTAATACGTCTTATTTTTGGTTTTATAACATTTTAAATGCTTGATGAATGTACGAGGTTTTAAAGTCAAAGTACGAAATTTTTAGTTGTAAAAGTATGAGGAAAAAATTTCTAAGGTTGGCTACCCTGGAAGGGAGTGAAATGACCAAAGAGTGAAAGACACTGGTATGTATAGGCTAAGAGCAATAATTACTATATAGTATTTTTTATTTGCAAATTTTTGTTTTAAGGTATTTTTCAACATATACCTACGGCGGTTAGACTGAGTTCCAGCAAAAGCAATGATGACAATAAAATCATAAAGTAAAACTAAGAAATGGAGGTAAAATTACAATATTTCTGCATTTTAATTATGACAACCCTATATATGATGACATATGGTTTGTTTACAAAGATTCCACATCCAATTTAGTGGTCTATGTGTGGTGAATTAAGTAGACTTTACAAATAGACGAATAACCTTTAAAACCAATTATTTGGGTTTGTCATCATCATGGGTCTTTTATGAGATCCTGAATATGGTTCGGTAAAATGGGTTAGTGTTGAAGAAAGTACATAAACCTTTCTCTGCTACTTTATGTTGGAGCCCTACGGTTTATCATGTTGGGCAATAAAACTCTTTATTATATTAACAATGAGACTTATTTCTCTGAGAAAGCGCTCCTCCCTGGTTTGGTTACAAACGAATTCAACGGCGAATACTCAGCGAAACAGTTCTATAATGAATTCTTACAGGAACTAGAGGTAAGATCTTTTTGTATTTGAATTAAGGAATTTACTTCTTACTTAATCTTGAACATTTACTTCTTTTATTTATTTATTACAAACACACATATCCCACACAATCCTTACAGGAAACCCAATGCGATTGTGGGGCTAAAAACTAACCTTGAAATAATTATAAATTTAACACATTATTTTATAATCTTAACTAATAAACCACATAAAAAGTATAACTAAAATAGAAGTAAAAATGAAAAGTTAGGAAAATTAGTGTTAGAGAAATTAAAAATTAAATGGTATTATTGCTCTTTACTTAAATGCACATTTATTATAATTTTCACTCGAGTTACACGAGAATATATCAGTTCTAGTGGCGACCTCGTTGATTACACGGATTGCGCGAGTAAGTGGCGTTTTCGCCAGTAAGTTAGTTCTGGCTGCAGGGACGACTAGCAGCCTGGATGTCGCCTCTTCGACACGTAGCGGTTCGGCACACAGAGGTTCAGGTGCCCCAGCACTGTCTTGTTACACACCTGACTTCTCAAGATTTTAGCTACATACAAAGCAAGTGAGAACTCACGACGCACTCTTAGCTCATTGTACCCAACCATACCAAGCACAAACAATGTCGGGTACATTAAAGGATAAAGTGGGTATACGCTGCATCATTTCATGTACAGGTGCCTTGTAAATTTATTTTGGACTCTCTCTACCATTGTGACTTACTTAGACTCATGCAGAGCCCATATGCTAGCACCATGATCTAGATGGCTTCTCACGAGTGCATGGTACAAGGCCTTTACCATGCTCAAGTTGGTGAATTGTCATGACTGCCTAAGTACGAATCCTAAAGTTCTATATGCTTTTTTGCATATGTTTATTATATGACTTCTAAAAGACAGGTCTGGAGTCATACTTATTCCTAAGTCCTTCACTTCAAATAAACAATTTACTAATATAATTTGTATTATTGCTGGTGTGTAGGGTTAGAGTTCCAAAAGGGCTACACTTCCATTTGGGGATATAGTTGGCAACACATAAGTGCCACATGTCTGTGTCCAGGTGACCGCTCACCATGAAGTCTGTTAAAATGTGTCAAAAAATTAAGTATACATACATAAACTCCTGCTTTCCTCCTTTCGGGGTAGACAGAGATTACAGCTTGCCTCTCGCTTCTATCTTTACATACCTCACGAACTTCCTCTACCATCAATAAACTTTTCATATAAACTTCAGGGTACATAGTACCCCTTCCCTCCCCTCTCTCCCCCTCTTCCACCTTTCGCCTACTCCCACCTTAAAGGCTGGCAACGTACTTGTGACTCTTGAGTTGCAGATGCCCATGGGTGGCGGTAGTCATTTACCATCAGGTCTGCTCGTTTGCCCTCTTATACTATAAAAAAGAAATCAAAAATAGGTGGGTAAGGTAAGTCCATACCCAGAAGAAATTGTGAACATCACCTATTTGATCAGGTATGTTCTATGTGATTAACTTGGCCATCTTACTAATGTTTGCCTTATACACAACCCTGTAAACTTCTTTTGTCATTTGTCACACTTATTCTATCTACATAAATTCTCTTCAACACTGACTCGGAATTAAAATTATAGCAAATTAAAAATTTGTTAATTCAAAGAAATAGATGACAGTGAAGTATTTTTTATTAAAAACAAGCTGGTGCCCGTGACTTTCTTCACATGGAAATTCAAATTTATCCCATGGGAACAATATATTTTTTAAGGAACAAAAGTAACCCATATCAAATTTCATTACGACTTAGCATACAACACACAGAGTTACTTTCGTATTAATAATATTAGTATGGATATATTCCCCATACATATTACATATCATTTTGTAATAGCCAAGGTGAGTAATAATAAAAAATAAGCATGATTTGAAATATGAAATACTTAAAGACAGTTCAATTCTAAGTATCATATTGTCACAGTCACAGAATGAGACTTAACGACTTAACATACTTACAAACTTTCGCGTTTATAATATTAGTAGGATTTACAGGTACAAACATAGGGTCAAAAACTATATAATTCTTCATTTAAATAATTTAAGAGATTGTGTATCATTAGTTTTGCATTGTCAATTTCTATTTTCAGGATAAATACGAGTTTAGTGATGAAATGCCTGTGCCATGGCTGCTGGCGAAGATGTCACAACTCCATTTAGAAGTGTACACACACAATTTTACATTGAACTACCCCTTAGGTCATGAACAGGTAAGTCTTATCATATTGAACATTTCGAAACTCCATTGAAACTAAATGAGGTACTACATTAATCCATTTAATGAAAATAATAGCTTTATATTCACATAATTAATGGATGCTCCTTAATTTCTATTTATATACCTACATTGCATTTTTAGATCAAGAGGTTCTGAACTTATAAGGTAACGGAATTCACACCCAGTTTTTTTATTACTCTCGCCTTTAATTAACCTACCCTAGGGCCTCCCCGGGTAGGCTAAACAAAGACAATTCAATTTAAAAAAAAATTCAAATGTTACCTTAATAAATGTAGCATAGTCCAGGCTGTATATTTCTTGTGCTATTTGAAAATTATGTTTGTATCTAACTACAACCATACACTCACAGTATGAGAGTACTCGCGTAATAGCGGGCAAGCCTACTGCCGACAATCGGGCACTTTGGGAATTAAAGATGGGAGAATTGGATGTATATTGAAAGAGAAAGGTAAGTAAGAAGTAACCTAACTATGGATACAATAAATAATTGCGTGGCACCCTGGTGACTTTTCCACGGAACCAGGGCTACATCACTCGCTCGAGGTCGCGTTTTATATACCTACCAAATTAGCATGCCGTGGACGGTATAAGTGTCAGTAGAGGCGACAACGCGTATGCAAGAGCACGCACGCACTGAACGATATTCTTCGTAAATAAAAACAAAATGCCAACTCGAATTTATTGTACAGTGGACGTATTTTGTTATTGATAAATGTATTTATTATGTTAAATTGCGTTATTGCAAGATGTTAGTGATCTGTTAAATCCTTTAAAAATTAGTCGCTCGCAAAAAATATTTTAGTTATTACTTATTTTGTCAATATAATTTAAAAATACTTTAGGTGTTTATTCTTTATTCGCCGCGTGGCTGTGCTAATAATAAATAATAGTTATCTTCTTAACACAAATAATAAATGTTGCTTATATATATTCTATACAATGTTATATACAAATTGTACTAAATCAGGTTTAGAGTGTTCGGCCAGGGTGGATGTTTTAGTAAATGTAGTCTATTAAACTGTAAATAATGAACCCATAACATTTAGGAAAGGTGACGAACTTTGTAGGTGTGGACTGCCCGCGTATTCATTTGTAATAGGCAAGGCGAACTGTCGGCTGCTTCCCTCACACAATATGTTGGACATGGACTGACATTACCTACCTATAGGATTTTCTTAAAACACGAAATTAAATTAGAACCATCTATAATAAGGCTAGAAAATAATATAGTAAGAGCGACTGAAATGTAAAACATATTGAGAGCGGCACGGATTGAGGTATTTATTCGAGTATGTACTTATTTGTTATTTAATACTTTTGGAGAACATAATATGTTATACAAAAGTATTAAATTAGAGCGCATATCATGAAACGTGTTGCCGATTAAAGGGCTCTCATAAGATACAAACAGTTACAGGTAGCGGGCAGATACCTTTTGTCTCTAATGCCTGTAATTGTAATAGTAAAAATGTTCATAATGAAAAAGAAAAAATGATAGATTTCACCGTATGATTCTGAACATCGTTGGTTTATTATAAATCATACTCGCGCTATTATAAACTGACGAAAAAATGTGAACTGCAGCAAGGGTTGCCAACTTTTTGTATGAGAAATAAAGTATATTAAAGCCGGAGAGTAAAAAAAAAACAGTATTTTAGAAAAATAAACAGAGTTGTTTTTTAAAATTGAGAAACATCTTTTTGAAGCTTCTCGCACAAATCAATATCTGTAATTTTTGTTTTAAATTCACACGTTAAATCTTAATTAAAGTAAATGAGAACAATTTTTTTTATCAAATTGACAGAAGCCGAAGCTGTAATCCCGTCACTTGGCATACATTACAGAAAAGCAAGCATTGAATCGTAAGCAGGTATTTTCACCTTTGTATGGGAGTGATGTATCTGTTACGAAGTAACTATTATCTTATCTGTGACGGAACCCACTTTGGGAATCGTTGTTTTAGACAGTGAACGTTACACGAAGATATCAAATTAATTATAAAGTGGTTTAGTTTTTAATATACAATGACATTAATGTTTTTTTCAGGTCCATACTGGCACTAATGTCTATGGTATACTACGGGCACCTCGAACATCCCCATTAGAGGCTCTGGTAGTCACGGCGCCTTATCATCGCATCAGAAAGGGCCAGCCGCTGGCATTGCCTTGATGTTGGCAATTGCCAAGTTTGCCAGACGTAAGTGCTAATATCATGATCCTATATACATCTCTGAAGTATCAGATCGTGAAGCAACGAATGTTATGTCCCTCTTACAATACAATTAAAAAAAAAGCAAAAAAAAAAAACATTTGCCTTCAACATCTCCCTCATGGACCAGAAGCTCTTCCAGGCGTTGTTGATACGGCTATCGATCTCCTTGTCCTGCCTGTTTTCGAAGCTTACTATCTGGCCCAAGTAGGTGTACTCGTCGACATACTGAATCTGCTGCCCATCTACCTCAACCCTACGTTTTGTGCTGTTGGTCATCACCTGAGTCTTTGACCGATTCATCTTTAGTTCGACATCAAGACTTGTCGTGCTGAGATCTTGAAGCATATGCTGTAATGTAACGTCGGGAGCGAACTAAGACTATGTCGTCGGCGAAGCGAAGATTTGTGAGCCTTCTCTCGCCGACTTCAATACCCCTGTCCGTCCATGTGGCCTCCAGACCTCGAAAGACTTCCTCGAGAACGGCGGTAAATAATTTCGGAGACAATGGGCCTCCCTGCTTAACGCCTCTTTCTATTGAGAAGGGTGGCCCAGGCAAGTGTTGTTTGATATCAGCGGTGCTGTTATCGTAGATTGCCTTGATGATGTCGACGTAAGTTGTATCGATTGCCTGATTGCGTAGCGCTGAGAAAATGGATGAATGTGTAAGGCTGTCAAATGCTTTTGAATAGTCAACGATTGCAAGGTATAGCGGTTGACCATACTCGTTGCATTTTTCAATAAGTAGGTTCAGCGTGTGGAGGTGATCGGTGGTCGAGTAACCCGAGCGAAAGCCTGCCTGCTCTGGAGGTTGTTGCGCATCCAACTGGTTTTCTATTCGCCTTTTGAATTATTTTAATGAAAGTTTTGTAGACATTAGAGACCAAGCTAATAGGCCTATAGTTTCCGATTTCACATTTATCCCCTTTCTTATAAAGCAATATTATATTTGAGTGGCATAGTCCAACTGGCAGCTTCCCTGTGTAAAGGATAGAGTTCAGTACGTTGGTAATACGGGGCAGCAGTGATGGTTCCGCGATCCTGAGAGCTTCTGTTGTAACGCCATCCTCTCCAGGGCTCTTACTATATTTCATGGTTCGGAGAGCAAGATGTACTTCGTGGCCAGTAATGGGAGGGATGGATTTGGGGTCTGGGCACTGGTATTCTGGGGTGCCTTTTTTTTTGGGTTTTGATGCATCTGAGTAAAGATTTTTATAAAAATTTTTACAAATTTTTGTAATTTGGTCTCTACTACCATGTTTTACCCCATTCTCATCAGCTAATCTGGTGATCCATTTTCTGCTTTTCAATTCCCTGTTTGGCTATGCGGAGAGAGCTATTTCTTTCAATTGGTTCTTTTACAATTCTTGTGTTGAAGGATCTTATGTCTTTTCGAATGTTACGCTTCACCAACTTGTCGAACTCATAGTATTCCCTTGTGCCGTTACCTATTGCTTCCCTTTGTTCTATTAGTTGTTTAGTCAAGTCTGTCAGTTTATCGTTGTTCTTCCTATTTTGTTTTATTTTTCTGCTGGCCGAGCCAATTGAAAATTTTATGTGTTTGTAATGAGATTCCGGGTCGTTCGTGTCGATTTTGAGGTCTGAATAGTAGTTTTGTAATTCTAAGTTAAATGTGGTTTTATTTTCCGTTAAAGTATTTTTCGATAGGTTTTTAATTTTTGATACGAATTGGTGCTTCCTAAGAATTTTGAAGTTAAATACAATTAGCGCTCGGAGCGGCCGATGGTCTGAACTGTAACTAAACCGATTTATGATGAAAAACATTTCGTATTATTTTGTTATCAGATGATAACACAAAAACGAGTTACAGATTTTTAAACTTTGGCCAAAGGCAAACTGGAGCAAACGACTGTCACGATTGTTGCGGCTTCCTAGCCCGTGTGGTCCCATTATTTCGTCACTGTCCAATGGTTGCCTCGGCTCCACCTTAGCGTTGAAGTCGCCAAGGACCATGGTCCCCGGTGCTCATCGCATGCCTTGTTTAGGACATCGTAGAACTCTTCCACCTCGTCGTCGCTGCGCGCGGATGTAGGCGCATACACTCGAATGAGTGTTAGCGATTTATTATGTTGTAGCCGGGGTTTCAATACTGCGATTCTATCCGAATAGCCAATGAACTCCACAATATTATCCTTCCACTTTTTCGAGACCATAAACCCCACTCCGTAGAGTCCACTGGTCTCGCCATAGTAGTAGCATACATGTTCGTCGGTCTCAGTCGTCTCCTCGGTCGTCGGTCGATCTATGGCGCTCTATGGGGTGCCAGTGTGGGCGGGCACTCTGACTGCCCGGAATATCGCGATTCTGCGAAGGCCGCAACGCGCGATGGCCGTTAGAGTGATAAGGGGGTAACGTACGATCTCCTTTGAGGCGGCCAGTTTATTTGCCGGACCCGTGCCGTGGGATTTAGACGCTGTGCTCCTTGCGTTACAGTATCGGTGGCGCAAGGATGCGCTAGATCGGAGCGACCTTTCAGCGCCTCGAGAAATAGAGGCACATCGAGGTGAGCTCCGCCAGATTTTGGTGGCGGAGTGGAAGCAGCGACTTGCGCGACCCAGTGCAGGGCACGCCGCTATAGCGGCGGTAAGACCCGTCCTACGAGAGTGGCTGGAGAGAGGGCATGGAGCCCTCCCCTTCCGGATGACGCAGGTACTTTCCGGACACGGTGGTTTCGGCAAGTACCTGTGTCGGATCGGCCGGGAACCGACGTCACGGTTGGCACCGTCATTGTGGTGACTGCCCCGACGACACGGCGCTTCACACACTGGCGGAATGCTCAGCCTGGGCTAGCCAGCGTCGTGAACTCGTCGTGGCAGTTGGTTCTGCGGGTAGTCTCTCGCTGCCGGTCGTGGTTCTGTCCATGGTCCGGAGCGAGAGTGCATGGAACGCCGTCGCCGCCTTCTGCGAGGAGGTGATGTCCGCAAAGGAGGCGGCCGAACGGGAAAGAGAGCGAAGTACAGCTCTCTCTGCCCGCAGTAGACGCACCGGGCGCCGAAGGGCATTCAATGACCTCCGGCCACCGTAGGAACCGGCCTGCGGGCGACGAACTTTTGGGGAAGTCGTCGTCCGAACAGATACAGGCCCGAGAGGCAGAGCGCAGTGTTCCGCGCGCGCTTCTCAGAGGAGTGCGACCTAGGGGTGGCGGTCGCACCTGGTGACCGGACCCGTTTTGGGTGAGACGGGTCAATGCCTGTCTGCCTGCTAGTAAAATGGTGACCACTGTGACTTCTAACTCAGACTCATTGATTGCGAATCCAAATGAGCAACAAAAAAAAACCATAGTAAATAACATAGTAACACTTAATTTGTGCAAATCTTAGATTTCAGCATATTTTTTTATTTTCTGTTCCAGATGAATTCAAAAGTATGTTTACAGCCTATAAGAAAAGAAAAGATATGCCTTTGTATTTAAAATGTAGAAAGCAGACAAACAAGATTTGCTACTTACAAAAGAGATTAAAAAATATAATAGAAAAGACACTTTGAATGTCCTTGTAGATAACGAAAATGACAAAAAAATTAATGGGAAAGTTAACACCTGCATTTTCGTTGATGTTACAAGGACAATTAAGGAACATCAAAAGGAAGCACTCTGGGCGAAGGTGGACCCTAGAAGAAAAATAATAGCCTTAAGATTATTCAAAAGGTCTGGTACTTGTTATAGGCTTCTACATACATACTAATACCATTGTACCTGAAGATCTGACTTTTAAAAAGAGTGGCCATGAGTTTCTTTGCCAGTATTCTTCTCATAAGGCTCTACGCATTTTGGAAACTGGAAGTTATAAATCGACACAAGCAGGCAGTAGATTTTGGTGTTTTCACCTAATTTACCTCGACAATCCAGTACATGCTGTGGCGTCTATTTGCGTCGATCTATGATTTTTAACAGTAGCTTCAATTTAACGTTCATAAATGTCACTTAGTGTCTTAATTGAATAAATGATTTTGAATTTGAATTTGAATTTACAAAGGCTTTGGTGTCTTCCAGCTACAAGCACTTTGAAGACATTATTAGGAAAGTTCCCACTAAACGCAGGCTTAAATGATAATATTTTTCGTGCCCTGAAAAATCATGTCAGTAAGCAAATTCCATCAGATAATGAATATATATTGATGTCTGATGAGATGGCCATAAGAAAAAACCTATGGTACAACAATAAATCTGACAAAATTATTGGTTACCAAGACCATGGGTCTCAAGGCACAACTCAACAAGAGGCCACATATACTCTGGTATTTATGATAGCAGGCATACGAAAAAAATATAAACAACCTGTTGCATTTTACCTATCAGGTGCAAATGTTACGTCAGACAGGTTAGCAGTCCTAATTAAAGAGGTTCGTGTAGTTTTTTCTTTGGATATACATTTTAAAATGTAACAATTTATTACAACAATTCAAATGTTGAAGTATACATATCTTATACATATTATATCAACATGACCCGTCGATATTGAATTGGGTTCCTTTTTAGGTTTTGAATAAATGCTTCTAAATTGGACTAAGCGTAACAGCAACTGTGTGAGATGGATGGAGTAAACAGAAGAGCCCTAACAATTTTAGGTGTTTCCAAGGGTCAACCCTGTTTTATTTTAAATGATAAAAATATAGTTGCCCTTTTTGATACTCCACATTTATTGAAATGTTTCCGAAATTTATTTTTGAAATATGATTTAAAGTGTACTACGGATATAACATCTAACAACACAAAAGGAGAAGGTAATTATTGGTATATATTATTTTTACTCTTAAAAAATTACAGCCTGTCTGTACAATACTTATAATTTATCTACCCATTTTGATTGTGATGATCAAATTTCACTGTTGTGAAACGAAATAAATTACAAAATAACAAGTAAGAAGATATTTATAAAAATGTCGTAATATAAGTCTGTTTTGTTTCATTTTAGTTCTAAATTAGGGTTCCGTTCCTCAAAAGGAGCCCATATAGGATCACTTTGTTGTTCGTCTGGCTGTCTGTCTGTCAGGACCTTTTTTCTCAGGAACCCGTAGACGCATGAAGTTGAAATGAATACCAAATACTTGCCTGCGGTCCCTTGAAGCTGTTAAAATATCAAGCTTCTAAGTCAATGCAATCAAAAGTTACCGCCCTTAAGCCTTAGATTTTAACAAATTTGAACATTTCGCAAGTAAATCAAAACCTTTAGGGTACTTCCCATTGTCCTAGAATCATAAAATTTGGTAAGAAGCAAGGTCTGCGTGTACACGTAAAGGAAAATCATCCGAAAGTCGTTAATTTGTTGTTATATCATATAAAAACAATGGTTTTTGTCATTTCAAACTTATATTTTGCGGTTGGAAAGTTGACTTTGTCGTACATCGATGTATGAGAGAGTATTTTTTAGTTTAGAACCGCAAAGGCAAAAATCATCGAGAGTTGATACCAGAGATGGACGTACTATCTACATACAAGTTTGTTTGCTTATGGAACCCTCGGTGCGCGAGTCAGACCCGCACTTGTCCGGTTTTTTTAGGGTGGTTCAGAGGATTAGCAGCCATTTTTTATTTCTGGTTTAACTAATTTTAATCTTACTAGCTATGACAACGTTAATGTATTATTCAATTACAGGTATAGCCAAGTGGAGCCATATTAAATTTTTTTTGAAGTGGACAATATTAACCCAAATTTCGTATTTGCACCAACACTAAGGAAGGATCATAATAATCCAAATAACAAACAAAAAATGTGGGTGAATCTAGCAGCGCAGGTGCTGAGTCACTCAGTGGCAACAGGCATGTTTGCTAAAATATCTCAAGGTATATATAGCTTTATTTGTTTCAATTTAAACTCGATTGTGGAAGTGTCTTAAGTTCAAGATTAAAAGTTTATAATGAAACATGACACAAGGTCTATTACAAATATTATTAACAAGATGAAGTTTTGAATTTAGAAAGAAGAATTTGAAGTTAGAAATGCCTAGACATACCACACAATTTACAGACAAGTCCTTTTCGGTGCAAGCGGTTAGGCTATGGAATAACTTACTGGTGTCAATTCGACAAGCCAAAACCCTGCAGGCATTTAAAAAACTGGTCAAGGAATATTACTTGTCATTATAAGCGGTCATTTTATTTTATGTACCTGTATATATGTATTATATTATGTGATTATATATTTATGTATATGTGTAGTATGTTTATGGTAATATAAGTATAGTATACTAAGTATATACTAAAATTAACATTAACCCATCTCAGTACACCACAGACTACCCTGAAATATATTTGTTAGTATCCGTACAAAGGTTGTCTGGAAGATATCGCCGTGACCGATAAGACCGCCACTTGTTATACCTGAATGTCTACATTATTTTTGAATTGTATCTCACTTGAAAGGTGTACAATAAAGAGATAAATAAATAAATAAATAAATAAATAAATAAATAAATAAATAAGATGATATGAACAAGATGCCTATCTATTCTACTTTACCCGAAAAGTACTGTTTTTCTGAATGAAATTGACCCTTTGCCTTCTCTGTACCCCGGACAGTGTGTGGTATGCAAAATTTCTTGATAATCGGTTGAGTAGTTTAGACGTCAAAGCGTAACAGACAGACAGAGTCACTGTCGCATTTATTATATTTGTGTAGATGTAGATATCTACGTGCGTAGTGTGTACGTATATATAAATATAGTAGTATATATATATAATAAGTAGATTAGGCAAGGCGATTTCCCGATAATTTGAACTTTAGAATAGCAAACATTCACTCATAACACAATATGTATAACATTAGTCCTGGATCAACTTTGAATGACCACTAAATTACATGATGCTAGACAGCGCCAGTTACTTTGATTCTAAAGCTCTTTACAGCATAATTCTAATTTTGTATTCTTTTCTTGTTCACACCATAGAAATATTTTGTTTTTATTTTCCAGGGGAACTACCTGGAGATGCAATTGTCACAGCCGAAGTTATATCCAAAATGGATAAGCTGTTTGACACCGTAAACAGTGACACCAGTGACCTCCGAAGAGGCAAACCTTATGCCACAAATTTAAAAACAGAACTTTGTCCAAGATATGATTTCATTTAAAAAAAAATTAGAATTTTTGGGATGCCGGAGTATACCTCCTTCAAGAGATGGTGGATTTGGACGCTGAATGGCATTACAAAAATATTTAACACCCTAAAACAAAAACACGGGATCAAATCTCTGGCTACTCGCAGGCTCCAGCAAGACCCACTGGACAATTTGTTTGGATGTATACGAGCCAATTGTGGTGCAAATAACAACCCAACTGCGATATAATTTATAGGTGGGCTCAAAACAGCCATAATTTCAAACTTGGCCCACATGCAGGCAGGAAATAATTGTGAGACTGACAATCATCAGACAATAATGTCGGATTTTAAAAGTATATTTTCCTCACAGACACACACCACATACCAAGACTTAAGACATGAAGTTTTAGATATGCTTTCAGAAGGAGATCACTGTTTTGATAAAAGTCTAACAGACACTGCGGAGATGCAGGCATGTGCCTATGTCTGTGGTTTTATTTTAAAAAAAGTTAAATGTGACTTGTGGTACATGTAGAAGAGCCGAAAATGTCCACGATAACTTGCAGGTATTTTTAGAATACAAAGAATATGACGACATCAAGAAGAAATTAATGTATGCATCTACTAATTTAATCAAATGTGTCGAAGAGTGCGCGACATTATGCAATAATTTCTTCTCAACATCATCATCAATGCCAAATTTAAAAGGCTATTGAAGAAAATGTACAAAGAAATAGAATTTTCTTTGTTTTTCAAATGCAAGGAACAGGCCAAAAATAATGTAGAAATTGTCTATTATGTTTCACATATGTGTGAAAAGATATTGCATACTGAAGAACCGGGATTTTTGCCGAAGGTGCCCCTAAAACATCATTAAAAAAGAAAATGGACATATTAAAGCACAAATAAAATTAATAAATCTATTTAATCCATAACCTTTATACATGCAGGCTAATTAATGGAGACTAGAAATGTTTTTTTAATCACAGGTAGAAATTTATATTCAATAATGGTGGCATGTCAGTATATTTATGAAAACTTGATTTATGTTAATAAAAATATGGTCTGGTTTAAAAAAAAATATATAAAATCTGGTAACACGTCATAAACATCAACTTGTTGTACCTACCTGCCTCTAGGCTCCAATAAAATAAGACGTTTCAGGGTCAATGTGTGCAATTTTATAATAAAGACCACAGTAGAATAGAAACTGCCTGAAAGGGTTATACCAGGCTATTTCTATTACTAATTAGAAATCTAATAATATGTTTTATCTCCATTCTTTCATGTTTTCCTTTTCTTTACTTTAAATCTATATTGTTTAGTTTTCAGTATGTTTCTTCTTTCAGTATGAATCTATAATAGCGAGAATATATGTGTTGCCGCGCCTAGAACGCACAAACGGACCTAAATGATCGGCATGAAGAGTATGAAAAGGTTTATCTACTTTCGGTATAGGGTGAACCATACCTTCTTTGCTACCACCTGGAGCCTTATGGTGTGCGCATTCGAGACATGCTGACACATACTTTTTTGTAAAGCGTCGCATCTTAGAGAACCAGAATGTCTCGCATATTCGACTCAAGGTCTTTTCAAATCCAAAATGCCCCACATGGTCGTGGTTCATTCTCAAAACCTGCCACCTAACGGCCCTTGGGACTACCCACTTTATTTTGTCACCAACATTTCGAAAAACGTGATCTCCTCTTAGTTGATAGTTTTTATAAATGTCAGCTATAGAGCTCGTATTTTTGTCTCTTAAAATATCTCTTATTTTTGCTATGTCCTCGTCATTGCTTTGAACCGTTGAAATCCAATCTTTCATGTTAATATTTAATACGTCAAGTACAGGAGTTTCATCATCTCCCATGAGAGGCTCAGTCACAGGAGCACGACTGAGGGCGTCTACGTGTGCCATTCGCATACCGGCCCTATATTCGATCTAACAGTCATACTCCTGAAACTGTATCCACCACCGAGATATTCTAGGGATAAGGTCTCGTTTTGTTTGAGTCGTACGTAGTGCATTGCAATCGGTAACTATTTTGAATTTTAATCCTAACAAATACAAGCGAAATCGTTTTAAAGATGCTATCACCCCTAACGTTCCCAGTTCGAACGAGTGCAGGTTCTGCTCGTCTTTAGTTGTTTTGCGACTATAATACGCCACTGGTTTGAGTACGTCACCGTGTTTTTGCATTAAAATACCTGCTACTCCTAATTTCGAGGCATCGGTATGCAATTCAGTTTCTAGGCTCATGTCATACAATGCTAGGATGGGACGCTCAGTAAGTTTACGTTTTAAGGTTTCAAAAGCTCTACAATGGTCATCGTTCCACTTTCATAGGAA
Source organism: Euplagia quadripunctaria (assembly GCA_963859945.1). Taxonomy (NCBI): domain Eukaryota; kingdom Metazoa; phylum Arthropoda; class Insecta; order Lepidoptera; family Erebidae; genus Euplagia; species Euplagia quadripunctaria. The sequence continues at coordinate 15,281,193 of OY982581.1, forward strand.
ATTAGCTTTTAAGAGATCCGTCAGAGGGCGTGCAATTAGCGCAAAGTCTTTAACAAATCGCCTAAAGAAACTGGCTAGCCCTAAAAAACGTCCAACATCATGGACGTTTCCCGGTACAGGAAAATTTGTTACAGCTAGAGTTTTATGTGACCCTGGTCTGATACCCTGACCGCTGACTTGGAATCCTAGAAAATAAATTTCTTTGAAGAAAAGTTACACTTTTTCAGTTTAAGTGTAAGGCCTGCTTCGGAGAGTAAATGCAAAACTTTCTCTAATCGTTCAATACCTTCTCGAAATGATTTAGGAGGTATTAATACGTCATCCATAAATATAATTGCAAAATTAAACTTCGATTTGGACAAAACCCTATTCATAGCCCTCTGAAATACTGACGGGGCATTTGCCAATCCAAACGGCATTCGTTTAACTTGATACTGACCATCGGGGGTGACAAATGCTGTTTTTTCCTGAGAATCATTGGCTATTGGTATCTGATAATATCCTGATGCGCAATCAAGAGTAATAAATAATGAATTACCCGCTAACATATCCAACTGATCGTCAATCAACGGTAGGGGATAATGTTCTTTCTTTGTTTTTCTATTGAGGTCGCGATAGTCTATGCATAACCTTTTCTCGCCTGTTTTCTTTTGTACAAGTAATATGGGGCTAGCATATTAGGAATTTGATTCGCAAATAATATCGGCTTGGGTCATTTCCTCTACCATTGTTCTCACCAGGTCTCGTTCCGAATATGAAAGCCTATACGGGCGATATACAACCGGCCTATCGTCCGTTAACTCTATCTCCATCTTTGCTATATTTGTGAATCCTAAGTCCATCAAATTATTTGAGAAACATTCCTTATATTTAACCAATACTTCTTTCAACAGGTCAACCTGATTGGCAGTTAAATCAGGGCTATAATTACGATCTGAGCAAAATTCATCCTTCTCTACAGCCAGAACGTTAACATTTAAACAGTTATCAGTTCTAAGAGCACGAGTAACCAAAGAGTCGCGTTTTATAATAACTATGTTCTCCGATACATTTTGAATTAGTAAGCTACCTTGACTATTTACGATTCCATATTCTCCCGGCAAAAGGTAAAGCTCATAACCAGGTTTTCCGCGAATAGACCCTCGTATATACACTGTTCCCGTATATTCAACTGAACATTCGACTGGAATTATGCACATTTCTTTCGGATCTATAGGAATGTCAGATGCGGATGTTAGATAAAACCTTTTAATATCCTCGCGTGTAAAAACCAGTGATTCAAAAGTTTTAGTGATTATGATGCCCGGATTCTCCGTAAAACTATGCCCTATCAGTACAGGGTACTTAATAACATTATCTTCCACAACTAACACGTCCACTTTTTCTTCTATAGTTTGAATTTTAATAATAACAGTTGTGATTCCTAAGGGTCATCTAATATTATTACCTATTCCTCTCAGAAGGTAGGTCAGCATCATATGACCACGTTATACCGAGTTTTTTAGTATCGCTACATCGTATGAGGGTACACTGGCTACCCAGATCCACATATCCCAATATCGATTTTCCGTTAATCGTTAATTGTGTCATATATTTGTCATTGTCATTAGGAATGCCAGCGGAATCTATACGTAATATTTCTTTTTGGCTCGTCATATTTACCTTACTAGTATTGCTACTATCAGAGGGTAGTTTGGTACAACTTAAGGTAGTGTGCCCTAGCCTTTTACATATGTTGCATCTCAGTATTTTCTTCGTACACTTAGTACTAAAATGACCGGGTTCATTACAATTGTAACAAACGATAGAACTAGAACTAGTTTTAGGCCTTGAATCATTGGAAGCTGATTTATTATTGGGGTTGTATGACAAAGCACTGGTTCTTTTTTCATTAAATCGCGTTTTATCCGATTCGCGCTGACATTGCTTAGTCGATTGAAAGTATTCTAAGACTTGTTCAGGTTCCTGACACTTCAATGCTTTAGCGCCTAATCTTAACGAACGATCATCTATCCCGTATAGTAAGCAATCAACTGCCCGCTTACCCTTTATATCGCAACGGTGTAACAAATTAATTTTTTCGTAGTAATATAATTCTAAAGATTCATTATATCTAACTCGCTTGGATAACGTTTCTGTTAACAGCTCCGCGTAATCGTCAGTACTAGGGAATGATTCTGATAATTTATTTTTCCAATCGGGCCAAGAAAATGACATGGTAGGTAATGTTTGGTACCAGGTCGTAGCAACGCCTGATAATTTAGGCATCGCATAGTGTATGATTTGATCGTCACCCCATTTGTATAATTTTGCACATTCATCAACCTTATTGAGCCACATCTGTATTGTTTGGCCTTCAACCATCGGATCGAAATTTGGTACTACATTACCCAACATCGGGAATTTATTACTTTCGGGGCGATTGTTCACTAAAGTATTCATAAAGTATTAATATTGAAACGTCTTACCGGTGAGTTAGACCGCCTACGCGGCGTACTGGATCCTCTGCAACTACGTACATCAGCCCGACTTGTTCGGCTATGCTCGCGATGTCGCCTGTGATGCTCACGACCACTGGCATCGTAACTGGAACTCCTACGGCGCCGCCAGTGCTACACACGACGATTGTCGCTACTGGAACTCCTGTGGCACCGCCGGTGATGCTCACGACGGCTAATGTCGCTACTGGAACTACTGCGATAATGCCGGCGATGCTCACGATGACGGGTACGACTGCCGGATATCCTACGGTGTTGTCGATATAGCGAACTACTACGTTCTTCTTCACGCTCTGTATCCGCAGATTTCCTACTAGAAGCGTCCTTACGGCTTCTTCTTTTCTTTTCACTAGAATACACCGTCACTTTATTGTTTTCACGACCGTGTTTTCTTTTTCTCGAACGGGGAACGAGGATTTCCTGTTTCGTCAAGTGTTAAGTATTCGTTTTCCATGACGATAAGTTTAAATATTTTAACTTTATAAAATCGAACGTCACCAAAAATTTTTACAATATGAGCGCTTTTACTAAAAATATAGTATTAGCCTGTCTAATCCCACTTCTGAGATGTAGAGGTCAGGTCAGGTTCAGTTAAATAACAAGAGATTGTGTAACTATAAACGGATTTAATCCGCACAGTACAACGGTTACCACACAAGTGTTTGTTCAAAAACGAATATCAACTGCCAACCCGCATTGTCGTTTTATATTATATGTCAAGAACGAACGAGTGAATGTAAAGAAATATTATCTTAGTATTAATACAAGTTGTCATTATCGAGTATCGGTATCACGTATACGAGTAACTAGTCGACTAAATGTAGGAAAAAATAAGAGAAGCGTACAGCGATTAAGAGAAACTGTGTGTCGAAATAAACGATGACGAAGATCAAATGACCACCGACATGTCCTTTTTTGAGAGCATCGATATGATTCGTAATGCGATTTCCGACAGAAAAAAGGTTTTGACCTCAAAATTGAAGCTTCCAGAGGTTAACTTATCTATTTTTGAAGGTAACTACTTGGAGTTTAAATCGTTCATAGAGATGTTTGTAGCTATGATTGATAGGGATGATACCATCGAAGATGTTCAAAAGCTCTTTTACTTACGCAGTTATTTGCGTGGGGAAGCTTTAGACTTAATAAAAAACTTACCCTTAATAAGGTCTAGCTACAAGGAGTGTTTGAAAATCCTCGAGGATAGGTATAATAATCAAACAAAAATTGTTTTTGAGCACATCTCTCATTTGTTAGATTTAAACACCATGAAACAACCCAATGTACAATCTTTACGGTCTTTGATCAGTGAAGCAAAGCAGCCTGTTGCAGCACTAAAAAAACTTAGGGCAGGCAGTAGAAAAATGGGATTCTATTTTGATCTGCATTTTGTGTAGGAAACTTGATCATTTAAACAATAGAGCTTTTTATTTAGAGCGTGACTCAACGTTTGTTCTGACTTTTACCGAGTTTATTACGTTTTTTGAAGGTCGGGCATTAGCATTAGAGTCCTCCAGTTCACGAGATATTGCTACTGTGAAGGACCAAACCAAAAGTGTTGGACTGACAGGTGTTCCTCGAGCAACGCACATTCCCATAAATATGCAATGTCACTTCTGTGGTAAGTCAGATCATAAATTGTTCAATTGTCCCAAATTTGCATTAGCTTCAATAAAGAAAGAATAGACTTTGCAAAAAGCAAATAATTATGTAACATTTGCTTAAATACTCATAAAAGTAAATGCAAGTATCATTTTAAATGCCAAATATGTAAACAAAAACATAATACTCTTTTACATATTGAAGCTGGTGATACTCCGCCAGGAGGATCTGTTACATTAATGACAGGCATCAATAACAATAATAATCAAGTATTGTTGCCAACTGCCAAGGTTAAAATATTATGTAAGGATGGCAGCGAAATAATAGTAAAGGCCCTTCTCGATTCGGCGAGTCAATTATCCTTTGTTACAAGCAGCATTGCAAAGAAAATAGGTTTGCCTTTGCTACCTAACCAAACAGGGGTAATAGGTATAGCCCATACAGAGAAAAACATACAGCATTCCATGCAAATTGATGTATTTTCCTGTAGCTACCCCTACAAAATTTATGTTAATTGTCTTATAGTTGATAAAATTACCATGGAATTACCACAAAGTCTATTCAATATATACAACATTAATTTACCCAAAAATATTATTCTTGCTGATGACACATTTATGCCGCGTTCCAATAAACAAGAAACGATTAGTTTTGCTTACGGACGGTAAAATTTTCATTTAAAATTCAACGAAATTTTACCGTCTGTAAGCAAAACGAATCGTTTCTTGTTTATTGGAACGCGGCATTAATCAGCCAAGTGAAGGTATTTTACTAAGTGCCAGTATATTTTTCCGGGCCTTACTACTGCAGCTTGAAGAATCAACAAACCTCAACAATGCAGCACAGCCAAGGTTCATACATACACAGTTCGGACACATAATAGGGGGTGAGCTTCCTGCAAGGCGGCAACATGGATGTGCTTTTGTTCCACTTTTTTGTGTGGAATGTAAAAATGATTTAGCTGACACAATGAAAAATTTTTGGCAATCGGAAAAGGCACTAGAAGTGTTTTTTGAGCATTCGTCTGAGTCATTACAATGTGAAGAGATTTTTCAGAAAACAGTAAGGTTAGAAAACAAAATATTTCAAGTTTCTTATCCATTTAAAGTACCTATGAAATTAATAATTATCTTGGCGATTCACTAGGTCTTGCTCTAAAAGGTTTAATCTTGAAAAACGATTTAATAATAATAATAACTTTATTTTCATAAACACAGGTATACATTACAACATTTATTTTGGAGACTCCTTTTAAGCATGTAGTATGCCTGTGCCAGGAGCCGCACTTCCGTACCTACCTTACAATACCTATGAATTACATGAAAATAAACTCAATACCGAGAATGAAACAAAAAATAAAATAAAATAAACATGCATTTACAAAAAAAAAAACACGAATACATACTCCAACCAAAATACAAGTTCTATTAACTTTTAAACTTTCGCGTTCCATGATATAACTATGTATTTCAATGGTTAGCCTGTGACTACGGCCAGTGCAACCTGGTCGAAACGTCAGGCCATTCAGAGGTATGTAATACCTTTTCGTGATCGCGTTAATTCCCGTTTAAATACATAATTATACCTTTTATTTACCGTTTGCTCATTGAAAGATACAACTTCGAAACAATAATCACTCATCAGTGATCTCTCAATCAATACATACAAACAAATAAAATTGAATTATCCGTTTGCAATGTCAAGACAATAGGACTTTTTTTTTAAGCTCATACAGTTACTTACACGATACCTATGCCTAAAATCAGTTCTTTTTATTTAATTTTTTAATTTTGTCTGTTCCGGCCAATCTCCAGAACGGGCAGACTGACCACCATGGGACCTTCACTAGCAGATAGTTGGTGTGGCCAGTATAGTACATTTATAAGTATTAGTAGGGCACGATATCACTACACATTATAAAACAAGGTCCCCCCCGTCTGTCTGTCTGTTTGTCTGTTCGCGATAAACTGAAAACTACTGAACGGAACTTCTTGCGGTTTCCACTAATAGGCAGAGTGATTCATGAGGTGCTTAGGTGTTTAAATTGTTCACGTTTTCTGTAAATTGGTTGAAACATGACGATGCCTGTGAGGATGTCTCCACTACAACCCGTCCGTAGTCGGGGCAGTTTGCTAGTATATTATAATTATATAACACACATATATACATAGACACACACACACACACACACACACACACACACACACACACACACACACACACACACACACACACACACACACACACACACACACACACACACACACACACATAGATACATACACACCCACACACATATATATACATATATATATATATATATATATATATACATACACACACACACATATACACGCATACCCATATATATTTATTTTCTTTTTACTTGAGTGTGCATTTCCAAGCCTGTGTATTTGTGTCGAGAGCATGCCTAATGATTGAGTGTATGCAGTTTACAGTTACTTCACGTTTTCCAATAATTTCTCAAAATCATCATAACTAACAGTCTTTAACCAATTAACTACAGAAGCCTTGCAATCATGGTATGACTTAGAATAGATGTCGAGTACTTTGTTCACCCTTTTGTAGACCAATACAGACCTATTTATAAATTGCATACCAGCAAATACGGTTCTTGTTTGAGGTACTTTAATAACCATATCACTCGTTCTTTTTGTTACTATGCTTGGGTCATATATAAGTGATTTGTGGGTGTTCAAGGTTATTTGTAGAATATATAATTTACGAACTGATAGGAGGTTACTTTCACGATAAAGGTCCTCAGTGGGGAAATCCCTCCTTTTAAAATACATCACTTTAAGTAGAGCTCGCTGTGCTCTTTCCACATCTAAGTAGTGTGTTTTGAAAGTACCACCCCATATGGGGATGCAATAAATTATAACAGACTGCACCAAAGCGATGTATATAGAATTCAGAAGATTCTTATTTGAACTAGAGTCATCAAAACCATTCCTTAGAATAACATGTCTTAAGGAATGCCAAGATAATCTTTGATCGATTACTACGCTTAGATATTTCGTTTGATTAATTTTGTTTATTGTAGGACAACTGCAGTTATTACGATAATTGTTGTTGTTACATCCATGAATTGTTATACTAAAATTTTGACTAGGCTGCAAATTATTATATATGCTAAAACGAATGTAGTTGGTTTTATTTGTATTTAGCGTTAAGAGATTGTACTTTAACCACTTAGCTATCAGAGCCATATCCCAGGATGACCCGTAAAGACGATAGCTGTGTCATCTGCGTAAGAAAAAAATTCTGCATTTTTAAGTTGCATGTTACAGAGGTCATTAACGTATATGAGAAAGAGTGTAGGCCCTAGCACACTCTCCTGAGGGACTCCGCATGAGACTATTATGTCATCACTTTGATATTGTTCCAGTTTAACCCTTTGTTCCCGATCAGTTAGATAATCCTTAAACAAAGCAAGTTGATTATCTCTTATGCCTATTTTTTCTAGTTTTTTAATAAGAATGGAGAGAGAGACGGCTCTCAGCGCTTTAATCCGAAAACAGTTAATTTTACAGAAAAACTGCAAGAGACATTTTTTGTAGACAATTTTATGAAGAACAATTTTTATAATGGCCTCTATTAACCTCCGAGCAATAGGTCGCGAAATATTTGCGAAAAACAGATTTTCGTGACCTGTGTAACTTTTTTAGCCGGCACGATATCGATTGCTTGCTTATGTTTTGCGTTTCTGCAACAATGTAAAGTCAAACACAGAGAAAACAAAATGTAATTTCGTTAAATACTCGGAATTAAATAAAGCTTTACTTCTTATTATTAAGAACGAACAACGTAAACATTTTCAAAAAGATATTAAATTATTAGAGGATGGAAAACAAGTTAGGTAACTATTCAAAATTTAAATCCTTTCTTAGATTCGGAGGGTTTGCTTAGAGTAGGTGGCAGGTTGCAACATTCTGCTTTGCCTTCCTGTCAAAAACACCAAATTATATTACCTACACATTCAAATGTTACAGATTTGATTATTCAAAATGAACATGTAAGACTTCTGCATGCAAGTCAAAAACTTGTTTTAAGTAGTCTCAACCAGAGATATTGGATAACGAGCGGTCTGCGCACCGTTAAAAAGGTCTTACACAAATGTTTGACATGTTTTCGTTTCAAAGCTAATACAGCACAACAATTAATAGGATCATTACCCTTAGCTACATTAAATGCTAACCGTCCTTTTGAAAAAGTAGGTATGGATTTTGCAGGACCAATAATGTTAGAACAAACTCGCATCAGAAATGTAACCACAACCAAAGGCTACATTGTAGTATTTGTATGTTTTGTTGTAAAAGCTATACATTTAGAATTATTATCTGATCTCACGACTGACACTTTCATTGCTAGCTTTAAACGATTTCTTTCAAGACGAAATGTACCGAGTGAAGTATATTGTGATAATGCTGGTACATATAAATCAGCTGATAAATGTCTACAGGAATTGTATTCATTGCAAAATGCATAACAGCATCAATCACAAGTACAGAGTATAGCAGCTAGTATAGGAATCAACTTCCTCTTCATCCCGAGTTACAGCCCTGTGTGCAAAAAAAGGCCCCCAAGTCTTCTTTTTCATATAAAAAAAGCGTAAAATATATCCTTAAAAGATTACTGGGATCTCACATTTATACTTACAAGCAAATGTACACTGTACTTGTGCAAACTGAGGGAGTGCTCAATTCGAGATTCCTTAACGCCAATGTCTTCAGATCCTAACGATCTTTCATTTCTTACTCCAGGACACTTTTTAACAGGTGCACCTTTAACCTGCATACCTGAACAAGATATAACAGACATTCCAAATAATCGATTGAAATTTTGGCAGAAATGCACTGCATTAACGCATCAGTTCTAGAAACATTGGTCAAAGCACTACCTAAATAGCTTGCAAAACAGGCCTAAATGGAAACAATCTCTACCAAATGTTAAAGTAGGAGATTTAGTCATACTTAAGGAGACTGAAACTCCGCCCATGACCTGGCCCATGGCTAGAATAACCCAGGTATTTCCTGGAAGCGATGGAAAGGTGAGGGCGCTAGAAGTAGAAAAGGCCAATAAAAGGCGTCATAAAACGTCCATTACTAGGATATGTATCTTACCTTTAGAATAATTTACCCTTAGAATAAATTATTCATGTATAATATTTAAAAAAATAAAGATTTTGTTTTTGTATATAAGGTTCAAAAACAAATTTATAAATTAGTCTTAAATAACTCAGATATATTTTGTTTAACTAAAGTGTATGTAGCGTAGCGTATGTAGATTTATATCATTGATAACTATGTTTGTTACTCTCTACAGTTATAATAATTTAGTTTACAGTTCACTTATAGTCGTTGTTGGGAGTATGTTGGAAACATTAAAACAACTAAACGCAGCATGCGTCAATTGTTATCAAAATCTGTGGCTTAAGACAAATAAAAATCTCTTGAATCGCAGAAGTCATCATGGCCGTTTTCTTTCTCCTCAAATTCACGTAAAACCACCTTTGACGTCTCTAAACAACGCGAACTTCTAAATGTGAAACCATGAATGGGCATCATCCTTGAGTCATTAAGAATTATACATCTTGTGATAAAATAGTTTCATAATTCTATGGTTTTACGGAAAAGGTAATAACCAATTTCAATAGAAATCGTGTGAGTTACGCCTATACAAAGTTGTTTCGGCTTGAAAAGTATGAAACATCAAACGGAACTTCTTAGATTAGATGGACTATAGGTGCCTCTTAATGTAGTACATCAAACAGATATATTTTAATATCACTACATAGTATAAAACAAAGGCGCTTCCTGCTGTCCATCTGTCCCTATGTATGCTTAGATTTTTAAACTACGCAACGGAATTTGATGCGGTTTTTTTTAATAGATAGAGTGATTCAAAAGGAAGGTTTATATGTATAACACATGCACAATATAGTAGAGAAACACTGATAACTTCAGAGGTTTCTAATGTGATGTAAATAAACACATTTTTTTTGCGTTTACGTTGCAAACGCTGGCTGAACCCTACGAGATAGATCCAAATAATGTACCACAGTATTGTACACCTTAAAAAGATCAATAAAAAAGTTCGCGATGGTATATGTTTATCTCCTAAGGATAACCCACAGTAACCATTTTTATCTTTACATATACAAAAAAATTATGGGTTATTTATCAAACAATTTTAAACAATACAGTATTATTCCTTATCCAATTAAATATCTTAGGTACGTTGTGCATTTCATGTAGATCAAAATTGCCCTTTACAGCATATAATAAAAATGAATATCTTAGAAGATATCAGAGATTTAAAAAGCGAGGGTAGAGCGGCTGGCGGGCCGAACCGATTTTCATAATTCTTTTTTGTTAGATAGGGTACCTCAAGGGTGGTCCCATGTCAAGGAAGTCAGGATCTGATGATGGGATCCTCATAAAATTAATTAATTCCGTAGTACATTAATTTGACCTGTCTCGTAAGGTTTAGCCAGCGTTTGCAATGTAAGCGCACAAAAATATGTTTGTTACGACATGACATTACAAATCTTTGAATTTCTCGACTTTTCTCTACAATAATATGCATGTATACTACATATAAACCTTCCTCTTGAATCACTCTATCAATTGGTGAAAACCGCATGAAAATCCGTTCAGTAGTTTTTCCGTTTATCGCGAACAGACAGACAGACAGACAGACATACTTACAATGTGTCCCTACATACTTATAACTGTCGAACCGATTTGAAATTACCAATTTTAAGTTTTAGTACGAGACTTAAATAGTATTTGTGAGTGTACTTTAGGAAATACACTTATCTTATCGTACACTAATTTTCAGTAGGCCTTTTAAAAACTAGTTATGTTTTTTTCTACTTACTTAAAAACTTAATTAAGTTTTATTATATGCTAGCCGTGACTATAGTCAAACTTATGCGTTTGATTGCACGAAAAGACTGCCTATGAGGCGGTAAACCTGCCCTTCGGCCTTAAGAGCGAATGACAAACTAGAATCCATGAATACTCAGTGGTGGTGACTTACTTGTTTGCTCAAAGGGGCGGGAAGGTTCTAGCTGCTGAGTACGTCGGAAGGGCACAATTTCCCCTATAGGTCGCCGGTTCTTGAATTTATCACCAACAAGACGTCTTTCTTGATGACAGGGAACACTCGCGTGTGATTTTATATATATTTTGCTGTTTGTTGTTAGGGTAAACGGCGTTTACACTAAGTATTTTTCGTTATCAATCAGTCGAAAATGTATGTAAAATGTATGTTTCTATTGAAAGTTCGGAATAAAAAAATAAAGATTGGAAGATAATTTATCAAACACTTTCCGAGATTTCATATAATATATATACACATATATATATATATATATATATATGAAAACAAACCATACTTCTTTAACAATCACTATAGCTCATTACGTCACACACGCTTAAACTTTGCCACCCTTTTTTCCCGTAGTTCCATGGAACGTTCCATTAATGGGACGATGGAAAAAAGTCATTTAACCGTAGTTCCACTTGCTGTGGAACCACCGAAAACAGTTTTTTACTCCACGACAGGTTTTCTGTGATACCATTAATAGAGATGTAACGATATGAAAAAAATATAACTTAAATCAATCAACTTTAATATAACTCAAATCAATCAACTTTTTACTGAAATAAAACAAAAAATTCATGGAAAATTGAAACTTCTTGACGTGGGTCTATGTTTTAACTAACGAAGTTTTTCTAGAGCGTGGCCGACTGTAATTTCTCCAGTGATAAATTGAAGCTGAGTATTCCTAATCACATCATCTCTCAAAGTGTACTCTTTTCTGCGTCTTGCTGATTTCCCTCGATTGCTTTTCAACTTGTCAATTTTAATTTCCGCTAAGTTACTGTTCAGTTTTAAGACATTCAACAATCGTAATTTATTATTACTATTTTTGTTTATAGATCGGTTGATTTTGGAGTGCCATGCCTCTACTACATTATTGGTCCGGTGACGTTCGCCGAATGCACTTATAATGTCGAAATTTTTGCTTTTGTATATAATTTTTCTCATATATTCTAAAAATTTTGGCATTTCTTTACATTCTGTTTCTATATATTCAAAACCAGTTTTGATTTTCTCCTGTGGCAATAATGCGAAGGCGGTACATAATCCGAAGATTCACCTGTCTTGTTTGCATTTAGTGTTTTTACGCCATATTTTTCGAGCCCAATGATAGTAACACCCTTTTATTTTGATATTTGGGAAAACACTTAAAAGTGCATTAATACCAGCGACTTCAAAATGACAGTGAAACGTAGTTGGGTTCCAAGATGGTATTTGAGATTTTATGGTTAATGAAATAATGGTTTTTCCAAACGGTGATAGTGGCGTTTCAACCTCTGGTTATACAAGTCCGCTTTAAACTGTCGGAACCGGTCGTTTCCGCAGTTGCGTCGGTGCTCAGTTAAATACGGCGCCAAATTTTAAAATATAAGTGTCTCGGAATTCGAGTGAATTTAGTGAATTGTTCGTGTTTGTTATTTGGTAAGTTTTTTTTCAAAGATAATCGGGCTTTATTTTAATTGTACCTATAGTGTTAGACTTTTTTATATGTGATCGCAATAAAAGGTAATTCCACTTACAACAAAGGAAATTTTATGGCCAAATAGGGCAGCCGTCATGTTGAAACAATAGCAGATTGTTCCTGGAACCCTTCTTCCAGTAATAGGGGTAAATCATTTCATAAAAATGCTAAATAATTGCGTCCACCGTGAGTTCCTGGCAAATAAAATGGCCCTATCAAACCAATAATTCAAACATCTTTCATGGGGTACTGTATTAAATTCTATAATAAAATACCTACTAATATTCTTCAACTAAATGAGAAAAAATTTATAACTTGCATTAAACGCACACTATGTAAACGAGCATATTATAAACTAGAAGATTATTTTGCTGATAAAAATGCTTGGCAAAATGCTGGTCCTGCTCCACAGTCACACTATAAATAACGCGTGGTCCTAAGAAATGTATATGAATATTCACTTGTATAGTAGTTTTTATCTGACATGTTATTTATTAATGTTTTATCATTATTATTGACATTGTTAACTTTACAAAACATTGACATTATCTTATATGTATTTGATATCAATTTTATTACATTTAGAAAAAGGGCTGGTCATCTCCGAACTGCTATTACTAACATATAGTAGTAGTTTGGCGACTGTTTATAGTTTAGAACAATACGTTACATTGTCCTCACATTTAATTTGCGCATATAAGCAATGTAATCAAAGAGTTGCAAAAAAGATGTTGAAAAAGAGTATCCTTGGAGTTTCTTGCCTGTTCTTCTCTACAGGATCTACTTATTGGAACAGGCAATTAGCTTCACGAGCGACTTAGTCTGACTAACTACTACTCCTGACAATTCAAAAATACTTATAATGGTTTAATTGAAATAAATGATTTTGATTGATTGATTGCCGATCACTTCTGCCCAAATAGTCTCTTTACGCGCGGGTTTTCTTGTTTTGGTGTCCAGTGGTGTAAAGTTTTATTTGTTCGATCTTAGTTTTTTGTTTTTTTACTAAAATAAAAAATTACCCTCAAGTTGGCGAGGAGAAGTCGTTTTTTTTACATTTTTTTTGCTATTTCAACTGTTCTTCATTGTTTCAAATTTTTTTTTGTTCGATCTTTGTTTTTTTTAAGTGAGCAGTGAACTATAAAGCAAAAGTGGGTTACAAAAGACCAAAAATGGTCGAGGTAGCACTGGGCACTTAAAACAATAATAATAATAGGTAGTAGCCGGCCAGGCCCAATCTCCTCAGTAGGTATGAAGCTACAGGTACCTAGCAGAGCCACGCGCCGGCCAGGTAGCTTGTATTTAAATGACAATAATTCAATTTTATAATTTATTTAATTTGACATCTTTTTAATTTATTATATTTTTTTTGTATAAATTAATTAGATTATATATTTATTTGTATATTATTATACATTTTTTTTTCTTAATAATTGTTACAAATAGATAATTAGGCATAATTTAATTTTGTTATTATATGTATTAGTTTTTATGTTTTGCTTTTTGTGCATGTTATTTAAATATTTACACACCATAATTTATTGGTAGAATGTAAATGGGACAACTTAAATTTAAGACCATCTCCTGTACATTAGACTGTACTGTACTGTGACTGACTGTAATATTAGACGAATTATGCGTAAAGGGTATATCAGTAGACACCTTATGTATCACAGAACATAATATGATGGAAGGCGATGAAATCTTTTCAATACTACCAGGTTATAGGCTAGTGTCTTCCTTTATGAGATCCAGCAGGCATGGAGGATCCTGTATTCTAGTAAGAAATGACTATCAGTGTAAACCACTTAAAGAAATCACAAAAAATGTCTATTACAAACAGAATTGAATGTTCTGGAATTGAATTAATAGATCTTAAAATAATTATTCTTTGTATTTACAGGACACCAAGCAGAATTATTAGCTCCATAAATACTTTTTTTTAATTTTAAATAAGATTCTAACAAAATTGTGCACAAACGATAAAAAACTTATTCTGTGTGGTGATTTTAACATAGATATATTAAGTAAATCTTTGATAAGTAATAATTTCATAGAATTACTTTTAAGTTTTAATTTGGTACTTCAGTTTGATCAACCGATACGGAATGCTAGTAACACATGTATAGACAACATTGCCCACAATATTAGAGGGTGTAAAGGCCAAATAATAGATTTCGCTATTTCAGATCATAGTGCCCAATTAATAATGTGTCCGATAAAAAAGGTTAGTTTATTAAAATATTGGTACACTTTTAAACGACACTATGCCAAAAGAAACAAAGAATTTTTTTGTAAATATATAAAACAAATTTCTTTTGACCCTGTTTATGAATCTTGTGACCCTAATTAATCTTACAATATATTTATAGAATTGTTTTCCCTAATATATAACTTATGTTTTCCGATCAAGAAATTTCGGGTTCGTTCTACGACTAGGCCGAAATGGTTATCAAAAGGCTTACAAGTATGTAGTAAACGAAAACGAGACTTATTGTGGAGATATAGAACACATTCGAACGAAGATAATAGAATAAAATTTGAAACATACGCCAACCGATACAAAAAAAATAATAAAACTCACAAAAAAGGTTCAAAATAATCATTATATTCATAGCTCTACTAATAAATGTAAAGCAACTTGGCAGGTCATAAATGATGTCAAAAATAAATTTCCTAATGAGGGTGTTGAGAAACTCATTCTCAACAGTGAAATAATTACCGACCCTAAACGTATGGCAAACATTTTTAACAACCATTTTACAGAAACAGTGAAGCATAATAATAATACACAAACATTCAAATTGCCCTCGTCAATAAAATACAATGAGAAATCGGTATTTCTGCCTCCAACAATACCTCACGATATTATGAAAGTAATATTTTCTTTAAAGAATACATTCAGCGCAGGATATGACAGTATAATAACAGAAGTTGTAAAAAACGTAGCAGGTCAGATTGCTTCCCTTTTAAGCCATATAATTAATATTTGTATAGAACACGGTAGCTATCCCGACCAACTGAAAATCGGAGTGATAAAACCAATGTATAAAAAAGTTAATAAAACAGAAATTAATAATTATAGGCCAATCGCTTTGTTGTCTATATTTTCCAAAATATTTGAAAAAATCATAAATAAGTAACTGCCTATACAGCTTCTTTGAAACTAATAACATTTTCACAACATTTCAATACGGATTTAGAAAAAATAAATCAATAAATTTAGCAATATATAATTTTTTACAGGGGTTTTAATAAATATGGATAAACGAAACCCAGTAGCAGCCCTCTATATGGATATGACAAAAGCATATGATCATGTCCAACATAAAATTCTATTAAATAAGCTGTATGCCTACGGAGTTAGAGTAAATGTGTATAATATAGTCAAATCCTACCTTAATAACAGAAAACAGTATACAGAATTAAAAAGGTTGTCTGTATGTAGCGAAACTGAGGAAACGTTTAAATCTGATTTCAAAAATATCTCAATAGGAATCCCTCAGGGTAGCATATTAGGCCCGCTCTTGTTCCTCGTTTATATAAATGACATGCCCACAATAACGACCCACAAAATGTCATTGTTTGCAGACCAATAATAATAAAATTAATATAGAATGTGACATAAATATATCTTTGACAGTAATAATAGAATGGCTTAATAAGAATAACTTAAAAATTAATTCAGACAAAACGAAAATAATGTACTTTAAACAACGTAATAATATAGAAAACAATTTGAATATAACTTACTTAAATACAAAAATAGAAGAAATTTACACTACAAAATTTTTGGGTTTGTACATTGATAATAAAATAAATTGGAAACCTCATACTGAATATATCTGCAAAAAACTAAGCCAATTTTCATATGCCCTTTACAAATTAAATAAAGTAGTAAATCAACCCGCGGTACTAACAGCTTAGCATGGCTATGTCGCTTCTACGCTTCGTTACGGGATAGTCTTTTGGGGAAACTCTACAGAAAAAGAACGTGTATTCATTGCACAAAAACGATGTATCAGAAGTATGTGTAATTTACAACAAACAGATTCCTGCAAGCCGTATTTTATTAAATGAAATATATTACCCTTACCCAGTCTCTTTATTTATGACACTTTAATATTTATAAAAACAAATATAAGCCTATTTGAATATCGGCAGAGAGCGCGTCATAAGGACAAACTGGCCATAGTCGCCAGCAACACACAGTTATTGCATGAAAGTGTCTTTTGTTTAGGTCCACGCAAATATAATAATATATCATTAAGGAACATAAATGAAATATCTATTTTTAAAAAGAAACTTCACAAATGGTTAGTTGTCAAATGTCACTATTCGCTGAGAGAATATTTACAAGATAAGGGATAGGCAAAAATGCAGACAGACTATATAATAAATGTTGTTTATTTCATAACAGGATAATTTAGATGTGAATTTTATTTAAAATGCTGGGTAATTAATAAATGAGATTTAATTTATTATGTATGTATATTTTAATGTTATCAGAATTATTATTTTTACTTATATATGTTTTGCAGTATAGTGTAATTGATAAATAATTATTCTTATTTGTACATGTGTTTATTTGAAAATTTTATACAACGATTAATATTGTATGCCCAAAGGGCGGAACACAGCTGACCGATAATGTAATTGTGTAACATCCTCTGTACCTGTGATTCACAATTATTATTATTATTAATATTTTTTGTTTTATAAAAAGGTAAAGGGTGAAAGGGATTTATAGTGATTAAAACACTATGTAAAATGACTGAACATTGAAGAAAATTACTAACAGAAACGAACCTGTATACCAGACTTGACTGAACTTTTTAACCATTGAGCTATAAGGTAAAAAAACAATTAAAAGATAGACTTTGATTAGAGATTCATAAAACAATATTTGTACTAACTTTTATGTACTTATTTAAGCAGTAATTTCAAGTTTAAGATAATTATCTATGAGTAAAAATTCTTTCGACATTCGACGCAGAACAAACAACAATTGGAAACCACAATATTAAGGACCGTTTTGTAAAGAGTTATGTATTGAATAAGGTGACGAAATTAATATTTATAATTTATAAGTTTGATATCTTTGATATGCCAGTTTCCCAACGGTTTGCCTGACATGTCTGCTAATTTGTAAACTAGAGGGGACTTTTTAGAAACAACTTTGCATTTAATGAATTTGGGGGCTAATTTTTTACTAAAATATTTATCTTTGTCGCTGAGGTAAAATGTTCTCCTCCAAACTATATCACCGACGTTGAATTCTGCCGGTTTACGACGAAGATTATATGATTTACAATTACGTTGATGGGCCTCAATTAAAGCTGCTTGTACCTTCTCGAAGATAGAAGGTAAATAGCCTAAGGATTCAGCAAAACTATCTCTCGGTTCGTGAACTATATTATAGTCGAAACTAGTAGCAATATAAAGGGGACCGCATGTGATAAGTTCTCGCCCGAAAATAAGAAAATTTGGAGTGAAACCAGTCGTTTCGTTAACAGCACAATTAAGAGCGAATTGAATTTTAGAGATTAAAGTGTCCCATATACAATGATCTGAGGTTATGAAAGTAGAAACGGCTGTAATAATGGTTTTATTGTACCTTTCAACTGTGTTTACGTGAGGCGTATACAACGGTGTATAATGTAAATTAGGAATTTTGTATTTATTTAATAAATTTTTAAAAGTTGCTCTAATGAATTGTTTGCCGTTGTCGAGTACTATGGAGGAAGGGATACCATGTAGGAGGAAGACTTTTTCTTCTAAAGTTTTGGTAATTATTTGCGATGTAGTCCGCTTTATAGGAAATAGTAAACAATATTTTGAGAAACAGCAAGATGCGACGAATATGACCTCATTTTATTGAAATGTCCCAATGAGTAGATTTAACCTCTTTGTAAAACGACATTGCTTGTTGTTTATAATTAAATTTAATAGTTTATGAAAGGAATCAGGGAATTTTTACACCCATTAAAAGTATTTAAGTATAAGGATATATATTAGTATCTAGGTATATTATAGTTTAATAAATGAATGACCCACTTGGCTTAACGAATTATAGAGGATTCGAGACGGATCGACAGCGACCAGATGTACTCCAGATGTATATTAGATTTTGTATAGATTTTATACATATATTTAAATACCAAGAATCATTAGTAGAAACTGGCAAATAGAATTGATTTTATGTCGACTTTAGAAATTTTAAGAGAAATTTATTAAGGTATCACTACAGTAGTCTTTAGGATAATGACAATAAGAAGACACATGAGTTCAGCTCCTCAGGCCCTATTGTCGGGAAACAATGACCAAAATGGGGGTAGGACCCCTGGTGTATTGCTGTCAAAGTAGAAATTTAGTAGGTAGCTACTAATTTCTATAAAAGAATATTCAACGGGGGTAAGTGTCCCGGGCCTTTTAGTGGGAAGAAATTCAGTATCTAGTCACTGATTTCCCCAAGAGAATTAGAATAAAATAAATATATATTTGAGACAACTGTAGCAACACTTTTTAATTTCAGAATTCGTTAGGTAAATATTATCATAGTTATTTCGTTAAGTAGGTATCAATGTAGTTATTTTATGAAGTAGGTACCGTAGTTATTTAGGTACCTATAATCATCATTATTTTATAAAATAGGTACCAATGTAGTTTTTTTTATTAATAGTTCTAGCAGGTTCTTTGGTTTTAGTTTAGCATCTTAGAGGTTAGTTTATTTTGTTTAGTAGAAGGAAATCCACCAGAATGAATTCCCATATTCAACAATTTTATCGATATAAAGAAATTATTAAAAAAGGATTTGTGTAAACAATAGCTGTTACAAAACCATGGTGCTCTTGACCATGCACTTTCCCAAGTTAGAAACGATCAGGCGATCAGAAAGAATTTTTGCAGAAAAAATTCTGAGGGTATATAGAAAAAAGTTGTTAAAAGCCAATTTTAGAGTTATCGAGCAAGTTCGGTCGCGAAGCATTTATTTATAGAAGTAAAAATTCTACAAGCACGTGTCTGATAGAGCATCCGGACACACTCGACAATATTCGCCGTTATTTTTAATGAAAGATTAAAGAGAGAAAATTAATTTAGTTAAGGGTAACGTAAGCAGTGCAACCTATTATTATATTAAAGTTATAAGAATTCAAGCTAAGTACTGTTGAAATGAATAAACAATATATAGAAATTCATCCAGGCGTAAATAAATCACGAGTATTTGCAATGTAACGTAGTTGATTTGAAAATAGTAGGTAGCTATGCGCGAGCGCAGCGGTAAACCGGTTTTTGCTAGTGATCTACGCGTGCCTAAACAAGTTGAGTTTATATTATGATAAAAATTTACTATTAATGTAGCAGAAATATTACGATGGGGTTGTTAATAAACACGTGGTTACGATTTGCACTGTTCTTTCACCAAAAGAAAATTAAAAAGGTATTTGCCTGGACGAGTTTCACACAATTCACAAAATACAAGATAAAGAAAAATAGTAAAAAGTAGGAGATGAACACCGACCAAAACCAAGGAAGACCTTGCCTATTTAATTGGGCGCCAGCTGTAACGTTGAGGGTGAACCTCGTGATCAGCACGTGGTTTCCCGGGGGTCGGAGTTAAGTTGAGAGAGAAATTACACACGTAGAACACTTTTACAATCTATATTGATGTTAAACGTACGAAGTACAGATATGAACAATTACTTTAGAGCAATTACACAAAACTCAGGGACGTGAGGTCTTGAGAGGAGAGAGGTCTTGGTCGTTGTCTCGGAGCTGGTGACTGCAGGAGTACTTAACTTCGTCGTGAAGGTGAACTGGAGCAAGAGGGCGTGTCCTGCGCGCGGTGGTTTATATAAGCCCCCGGGGTGCGGCGCGGCGCGGCGCGGCGCGGAGGTGAAGTCGGTGGTAGGAGTGCGTGTGAAGCGTTCTCACGATGACGTGTGACAAGTTGAAAGAGCAAAAAAACATATAAAAGAACGACTTCTCCCCGCCAACTTAAGATCGAACAATTAAAAATTTTGATCGAACAATGACGAACAGTTAACGAACAATTGATATAGCAATCAAAATGCAATAAAACGACTTCTCCCCGCCAACTTGAGGGTAATTTTTTATTATATTTAAAAAAGAAAACTAATATCGAACAAATAAAAAATTTGATCGAACAGTTAAAAACAGTTAACGAACAGTTGAAAGAGAAAAAAAAAATGTAAAAAACTACTCCTCCCCGCCAACTTAAGATAACATAAGAAACTGGCTCGGTAGCGATCGCTTCGTACGGAAAACGTTTGTAAAAAGTGTCACTTGCCTACAGTTTTAAAGTTCTTTACGCTTAGTCACGTGACAATTATTTGGCTTATGTCAATCCCATACATTTACTATTTATTCTACTGTCGTTACAGAAAATTAAGTGCCACTTGTCTATATGGGCTGATTAGATTTATCCATGTATAAAATAATACTTACAGACTGTTAAATCATTATTTTGCTCGAATACAGAAAAGGTTTGTCAAACGGAAATACTATGGAAAAAAAACAAATTATTAAACTGTTTAAAATATAAATGAACTTATAAACTTAAAATTGAAGACTGTGATGTAAATGTGAACTTATTCCTACTGTATATCTATCTATGTAGGTTCAACTAATTTTGTCTTTGGTATGATGAGACTAGATTTCACAGCAAAATAATACTAAATTGACTAGACATTTGCACCTTTTGAAGAACTTTTTTTTCTTCAGCTTCAGCTTTTAAATAATTTTGCTCTTTTCCTACTATGTTTATATAGCAAAATAATATACTTCATTACGTGTGTATTAAATATATTATTTAACATTATTGTAACATTTAAAAAAATACATTTATATAATTTAAGTAAAATACAGGCTCTAAATCATAAAATAAAATTACTGCTACTTCTGATATATAAGGAAATCAAACTCATAAAATATAGTAATTACTTGATCTATCATGAACACATCATTTTTTTATATGATAACCACATACTACTATACTACTACTATATTTCGTTATATTTAGAAATGTTATTAAAACAAATTGGTACAAAATATTTAAGTTGTAAAATGCGAATAATTTATAAATTTTACTGGCGAAATGCCCAGACTGGGCTAGCCAGTGCTGTGATCTCGTCGTGGCAGTTAGTGCTGCGGGTAGTCTCTCGCTCCCAACCGTGTTTCTGGCCATGGTTCGGAGCGAAAGCGCATGGAACGCCATCGCCTCTTTCTGCGAGGAGGTGATGTCCGCAAAGGAGGCGGCGGAACGGGAGAGAGAGCGGAATATCTCTCTCTGCCCGCAGCAGATGCACCGGGCGCCGGAGGGCGTTTAATGATCTCCGGCCATCTTAGGAAGCGGCCTGCGGACGGCGAAGTTTTTGGGGAAGTCGTCGTCCGAACAGATACAGGCCTGAGAGGTAGCACGCAGTGTTCCTAGGAGACTCAGAGGAGTGCAGCCGACGGGTGATGGTCGCATCGGGTGACGGGACCCGTCTAGATCAATCTGAGCATTTTTCACTATGACACCAAATCTCTACTACCACTCCTTCACCTGATATTTTAAGTAGAAAATTCGGATTTTTAGGCATTTGATTAAAAAATATTTTTATGTTTTGGTGAAAACCATGGTATGTTTTTGTTAGAATGGTAGTACTGGAACTGATACTAGTATCACATCAAACCTTTGTGAATGTTAATTCCATCTTTAATCGACTGTGTAGAAAAAAAAAGTGGGCAGTAAAGGTTAATTAATAAGGAGCTGACAAAACTCCCTTAGGTTACTCCCCAAAACTTAGATTAGCGCCTTCTAGGGGATCTACACCATATACACTATATATCAAACTACAGTAGTATCGCCAGAATCCACAGATGGCATAAAAATATTGTTTTTAAATATAAGAAACTCGGACACATTTTCAATCAGGTCACGTGTACACGTAACATTTTTTACCCATCCCAAAAAGTGCACAACGCCGCTAAAGAAGTTTTCACTTCAAAAATCCTATTAAGAGCTTAAAAAAGGTTATATGTCAAATAATCTAACGGACGGTAAATGCGCGGCAATACCGCTGGTGCAGGTAAAAAAGCCGACGGAGGATTTGTGCGCAAGAGCCGCAGCTATTTTTCGCGTTTAAAAAACGCGGTTATTCGCGTTAAAACTTGAGGTGTTTACTTAAAATGGATGAACGAATGTGCATTCAGTGTCGTGAACCTATTGGAAACAGGAGGAGCTATTCTTGGGCTTCCAGAGAAGAACACTACACTAATATCTCGCAGTTTATTATTACCGAATTGATTCAAACCTGAGACTAGCTTTAATTTTTCGAACGAGCGAAGCTACTTTTTCGCGAATGGTCAATAAAGGTCGCGAATGCCTTTTGCAGGATTTTATGCCATTACGCCTAGGTTACGGTCACATGAATTGTCAAGACGTAGCCCGGAGAAATCTCACTGTGCCGGAGGTCCTTGTTGGTAATCCCGAAAGTTCGTTAGAGAAAAGAAACTCAATCGTTTTTGCGAATTCAGAAAAGTACGAATTACCTTTTCCAGAAAGAGTCATAGTAATCATAAATATAGGAAACTCGTCAAGCCCTTTTTAATTGTTTGCTGTGATGGTCATATCATTGATATGCCCACACACTGCTCGTACATCTGATGCCCATATCATGAATAATGATTTATCTAACGAGACTGATAAAGGTGACATAGTTTTTAATTGGTTTTTCCGAGGAGGCGACATCGTAATACTCGATCGGGGTTTTAGAGATGCTGCAGAGACATGGCGAAGTCACGGCTATTCTAAACAGATGCCTGAAACACGATATGCCAATGAAACCCAGCTTACTACGGAAGACTTAATATTGTTAAGTCACCTAAACTTAACACATACCAACTGAAACAGGCTAGGAGCTATTAACGTGAACATGTGAATGAGAATGGATAATTTATCATTGAATTGGGTTACTCATTGCCCGCATCGCATGTTAGGGAGTTGGAAAGTAGGGATTTGTGTATAATACGAGGTTGAATCCAATCCCATCATATGAGGGCGAAAACCTACTACGTATACGTTGGTTTTGACAGAACATTGGATGGTCGGCAGGCAATCAGTTACTACTACTATACATGTAATACATAGGCAAAATAATAGTAGGATGTTGTTCGCACATCGTGTGCATCGTTTGATATCTGACTTATGCAAGGCATGAACCCCTGAACATGTAAGCCCTCCAGCAATATTCTAAAATGATATCATGGTTCAGTTCCTAGTTCGTCACTAAACCAGGACAACAAGACCGTCAATTTTATGATGGAATTAACATTCACAAAGGTTTGATGTAATACTAATATCAATTCTAGGCCATCATTCTAACAAACACATATCACTTTTTTCATAAGAATATAAAAATATTTTTTAATCAAGTGCCTAAAAATCTGATTTTTCTACTTAAAATATCAGGTGAAGGAGTGATAGTGGAGATTTGGTGGCATAGTAAAAATACTCGGACTTATCTCCCCTACAATAATATCAATATTTTTTTCACTGTCTTGACTTTGTCTTTTGGGCCCAAACTTGTATGAGACGTGTATCCTTTACATTAAATATGCTTTATCAAATTGAAAATTAAAAAAATTAATTCGCATGGTAATTAAAATTCCTGACAGTAAGTTAACAATTATGATGAGACTCTTATATGTTGTTTGTATATGTTATTTACTATGTCAAAGATTGAAAATATATTTAAACTAAAAAACTGATTAAAAATTAACTTAGTCTGAAATAGAAATGATAAATTTCATCAAAATATTCTTAACTTAAGCCTAATAAATAAAGTCTAAATAAAAAATAAGTCAAATAAATAAACATTTCTTTGACGAAGACAGCCGGGACCAATAATTCGTTTAAACGCTTTTATTAAAAGACGACCCTTTGCGCAACTTCTTAAGGATCCTCGGCGAGCACCAACGTGGAACCACGCCGGTGTCTCCGGGAGATACTCCTTCATCAAAGTCGTCAACCTCGGTTTTGATTTCCAATTTCTGAAAATAAAGGTCGCGTTCATATTGGTCTTTGCACATACTCTAATTAGAAGAGAGTTGTTTGTCTATACAGCTCAAAGATTATGGACTTCTATTTTTTTACCTGCACAATCAGCCTGCTGAGAGTGAGTTGCTTTTCTAACAAGCTTGCGCTTCTGTTTTTCTATTTCAGCCGTAATGTAGTCTTCGTTTCCCTCTACCATCTGATCTATGCCGCCTGAAACAGTTCAGCACAAATCTTATTGTAGTCTGTGTATTGATGGTAGTTATGTACTTACTAAAACTGAAAAGACCGCATTCACCTGCTTCAGTTTACTATAACATTAAACATTACTCCTCCTACTATATCCTCATTCAAACACACACACAGTAAGTACCTTGTTCTTATAGTGCGAGTGCCCGTCGACAGAAAGTATAATTTATTAATACACTCCTGAAACATTTTCTGTGGCTTCATTATGTCGAGTCTACCACACCCAGCAAATATGGAAACTGGATGTGAGGGCGTTTTCACTATAATTAATTTCAAAGATGTAAAGGGGAATGCCCAATTTTGGCCATGAAACGCACAACAATTTGCTTTTGTTAAAAAAACATCTTGTTTTATGTTTAATAATAGCGGTATTCATTTATCCAAAAAAGATTGCAACATTTTTCTACAAAAATAAAAGTACTGAAAAGATTAAAAATGAAATTAGGTTAATCCGTCATTCATTCGTTTGTGCATAGAATAAAAAGTGTTGCCAATTACTCATTTTGTTAAAAAATAGATAATTATTTTTCTCAATCGATTTTTTATGATGTCATTATTTTATTGCTAATATTATTCGTTTTTTTCGAAACTTATTATGATGTTATAATAATTAAACAAGCGAATTGCTAGTTGATTTAAAATGAATTCTTAAGATCATAGCAAAAACGCTACTGTACAATTTAACTGTCATTCTTATCTATTACATAAAAATACATTAAAATATAATGATTAAAACTAAAAGAAAATATATTTTAAAAGACTGTACAGGACTTAAAGGCGCCTCGAAGATTATTATTTTATTAAATTATAATTAAACAAAAAATCGATATCGATAATAAATTTTATGTATTTTAAGTGGCAACATCGAATCTATTAAAACAGATAGGCAAAGAGTACCGATACAAACATTACGTTAGACAGCTAGGCCCCTATCTGTCACTGTCATGTGACAGGCTAATCACAAGTCGACTTCGTTTGCATTTGTATTATTTTGTTTGATTGAAGTTGTTTGTTTTCTTGCGGATTTGTTATCCATTCAACGAATAAGTATTCTAAATGGACTCCGAAAAAAGTTCTTCTTACCCTACCGACCACAGCCTGAACATGGATCCCGCTCTTGATTCTCAAGATAACCCCGATCTTGGACTCGATAGCCATTGATAATGATGACCCCAGCTTTCATACCGGCCAGGGTTCTTCCCAGCTCTCAGTAACTCATTCAAGAAGACATTTACGCTGTGTCAATTCTGGTTTAAATGTCACGAAAATACAATACATTTATTGGAAATAGTAGAAGTTCTCTTCTCGAATCTTATTCAACAATGACTTCGGCCATACCAGGTAAATAGTTGGATCACGTTACCATACCTCATAAACAAAACCTGATAATGTATGTATGTATTACAGTAAAATGATTGTTAAAAAACTGTATTTGTAAAAATAAAAACCATTTTATCACAAAAATCCGGACTTTTTTCAAACCAATTTTTTAACCATTTAATTCTTTAACTTGTATATTATCATTTCATTATGCTTTTACATGTGTGCATTCAGGGCCGAAGTGTCTATAGTCGGTGGGCATTCCCCTTTGGTGTGGCCCAAAAAATTTGTATATTCCGTTTTTTAATAAAAGTTATTCAAAAGAGAATTCTATCGGAAGCGCGATTACAAGGTTGAAAAATTTTCGACTTAAAAAAATTTAATCATACACACCAGATACTTTCAGAATAACTTCATAAAAATATTTAGAATAATGCTATTGTATTGTCCGACAACTAAAAGTTTCCCATTTGAGAAAATGGGACTAGAGTCCGACGCCTGGAAGTTGTTGGTTTCACGATGAACAAAAATTTATGAATACTTGTCGGACAAAGAAATTTTTTATATTTAAATAAAAATTTAATACGTATTAAAAATATCGGACAAATATATAGGAACCAATCAGCAGTCGGACAGAAAAACAGGTCGACGCAAATATCCTTGCACACAGTGATTGGTGTTTGTTGTAGCTTATTCTTTTATATACCGTATATTATTTGTGCCCACATAATAGCCACATGCTACCCCCCATCCTCTAACAAATGAAAGTAATTATTAAAAAAAATTAAATAGAAAATATGAAGCTAATCCAACGGAGTATTGACGTTGATGCATGTTTATAATCCATTTTCTATAAGATCGAGTAAAGTGAAAACTCGGCATGTCAGTTCTCTATATTTCCTTTCATACCATACATTCGATCTGTCAATTTTACTCTATCTAGTGCCGGTAGTCCTTGATCAGGGCAAAGTCAGTATGTCTTTGGAGTCTTTTGGTTTTGCTTCAAAACAAACTGCACCAGTCACTTTTGTTCAAGGCAGCACATCTTTCAGTTGGCCTTGGTCTGTGTCTAAGAAGTGCTTCAGGCTTAGTATTTCTTGAGCCAGATTTGCTCCAAAAATATCGCGGTATGAATTATGTACTACAGACTGCTCGGTTTTAACCATAAAGGTTACCATACCATTTTGCTTTTTGCCCTACTTTTTTGCCCTACTACCTCTCGCCTTGATCGCTTCAAGGCGAGAGGTGGTGAGGGCCGCTTGCTCCTCTCGCTTTAGCTTAGGTTACAGACATTAGTAAGTTTTTCATTATTCATCCTATTGTAAAATTGTTAATTTAAAATTTCGATTCTGTATAAAATGTGTCACGGGTATGGTATTGATATCTGAGCTTCTGGAATCGATGGGGAAGAACAATATCTTTGATATCTCAAAAATTTGATTTTTAAATTCAACAAATAAAAAAGTTATTAACGAAAAACCGTAGAACTTAAACGTAAATAACTTAATAAAAATGATTGCGCTTATTTTTATATGAATTAAAAAAAAAGTAGTACTAGTACTTTTTACTCCACGTATTATAAAAGTGGGCACGTAGTTCTGTAAAAACGTCATATGACACGGTCGATGACATCGAGGGAGAACGTTCCTCAAATCTGGCATCTGTAACACTGTTGTAAGAGCTTTAGCATCATCCGACGCGCGCATTCATTTGCACGCCATTTTAATTTCTTTACGTTTTTCATCTTTCTCGCTTATTTAAACAATGGAAAAGGTTTTCTAATTTTTTTTAACGCTTATCCTTATGTAAAATAGTTGGATACTGTTTATCTTTTTCCTTTGCATTAAACACTTTACTTTTGCATTAAACATTTTGCTCTAAAAGTAATACTTTTGTAGATATTTAATGAAAACTGAAGAAAAAGTTGATTTTTAATTTATTTTGCAATAATAAACAATGACGCATATCTCCGTCGAAGTAAACACTTTAGGATGTTATTCTACGTATTTTTCTTCAAATTTTAAGCCAAGTATCGTATTGTTATAAAAGACCACCACCATCCAATGCTCTGGTGCCCGGACTAACTAGACCAGGGCTGAAACCTTTGAAAATGGTAAAAAGTGAAAAAAAATAATAGTAGGATGAAACCCATTGGAAAAGGAAGAGAATATAACAAAAATGAAAGGAAAAATAATTTACGGGTGATCTGAGGTCGGAAAGTGGATGGGGGTGAGTTTTTAAGGGTAAAAAACGGTTTATCGCGATTTCCGGCAAAACTACTACTGTTGTTTTGCACACGTTTACAAATATCTGACGTTACTATATTAAATAATATTGGAGATAATGGGTCACCCTGAACCAAACCACTACCAGAATGTCTGCTAATAAAGCTATTACCAGACCTTATCTTGAGTACTCTTCTATGTAGAAAACTACATAGGTATCTACAGATGAGGGAGCCGACTTTAAGGCCTTTTAAAACATTTATTAAAATAGAATTATTTACATTGTGGTACGCATTATTTATATTTAAAAAACAACCCATAGTAGAACAGTTGAATTGTGGTGATTAGGCAGCTTAAGCTATCTAAAAACAAGCTACCTCTACGGAAGCCAACTGTGTTCACAGAGACTGTATTACTTTTTTCAAAAAACCATTCCAATCTACGATATAAAACATAATGTAAAATTTTGCATATGCCTGACAGTAATTATACGGGTCGGAGTGACGAAACGTTACTGGGGTCAAGACTAGGTTTTGGAATAGGTACGATACAAATGTCGCACCATTGAGAGGAGACAAAATTATGTTTAAAAAATTGTTAAATAAATTTAGTTGTACAAATTTACCTACATCAGGTAAATTCTTAATCATAGAATAAGATATGTCGTCGCATCCAGGACATGTTTCCTTAGATTTGATACATTTATCAAACTCCTGAATAGAGATCTCAAACTCTAATGTAGGGTTACTATGGTGAACGGTAGGGGTCGGTGGGGATACTTAATCGGGTGCTAAGGAATTTAAAAGATTCGTGGCACTTTGAGCGTCTACAAAATGTCTAAGCGAACGGTACCCTCTCAACCATCTCATTTCGCGCCACATTTCACTATACGATGTAGTGTGGTCAACTGAGGAACAAAATTTTTTAAATTTCATTCGCCTAGCCTGTTGGGTTACCTAACCTTTGAAATGTATTTATACTGCTGTTAAGAGATATAGAATAAACTAGATTCTAATGAGGAGGTATTAAAAAGAATAAATCTTACACAGCAATGAAACGCAGTGTGAAAGAGGGACTTAAAGAGTCACTCTGAAGCATGTCTATGAATAAAATTATAAAGAGAGCTGATTTGAACGAGACAATTTAACAAGAAAGAAAGAAAATAACGTATATTAAGAAAGAAAGGAAGTCAGCAAATTAGTTTGACACAGTTCACTTGGGATACGACGAAAAAGATAGGTACGAATGAGAGTCGGCCTCTGAGACTATTTCGTAATGCATTTTTACGTAACTTATTCTTCTTCATAACTTCTTGTTTGAAGCTAATGATATCTATTTGATACTATATATGGCCGCGACTTCGTCTGCGTATAGTAAGTACTTCGGGTAGTCAATTTTTTCTCCAAACTAACATCAATTTCTATAATTATCTATTAAGTAATTATAAATATAATAAATATTGGGTCAATATTTAGCATCTTAGCTTATGCAGGCTGTTACAGAAAGGCGTGCTTGTATTTTAGTTTCGTATAGTAGACCCTGTAAACAACGTATAGCGATACAAATTTTATGAAAATTCGTGTATTTTAATATTAAAATCTTATTTTGAAAGTAAAAATTAAACTTGAAAATTGACATATAAAGTTAATATTTTGTATGTGGGAGGGCTGACATTAATGAAACCATATGTATTAAATACCAAGGATGTTGATCGAATGTCCAGATTTTTCTGAAAATGTCTGCATAAAGAAAAATTAAAAACAAAATCATTAAAAAAAATGTGTTGTGTGTTGTTTAGAAATGTAAACTAGCATGACTAGGGAAAGCATTTTCCAAAGATTTTTTTTTTTAATCTTTTTTGTAAGCTTAATCAACTATTACGTCACGGAGTCCTACTAACCAGGGTCTCAGGTGTATGCTGGGAAGGCAATCCATGTGAACTCCGACACACTTGGCCGCCTGTTGAACGATAGGCGACTCTAATGTGAAGTGCCAGGGTCGTTACTTCTCTTGATTTACAGAGCTGCTGCTAGGGTGACGCGGTAACTTTGATGCTACCCATTGTCTGGCGATCGTTTTGCATCCTCCGGCAGCAGGTGGGTCTTCTGCGAGTTAGGAGAGTACACGTCCTTCCCTTTCCTTTTCCGTTGCCGCTTTGGTCAACATCACTTCCAAATGCATTACCTCGCAAAATGAGGCGGCCGCATCTCACGCATTCCCACCGATAGCTGAGGCCGTAACGCTGCTGCTCCCATGCTGAGCACTTACTAAATGTTCACCCGCTATTTTTAACCGACTTCAAAAAAGGAGGAGGTCTCGAAGACGCCTGAACCAATTTGGAAATTTTTTTTTTTGTTTAAAAGGGTATGCTTCCCAAGTCCCATTTAAATATTATCGAAATTGGTCGAGCGGTTTTTGAAAAATCAACAAATATCAAAAAAAAATTATAAATCGATGATATTTTCGTTTAGTCCGAAACTTCGCTGTCGTATTGGAGCAGTTCGTTTAGTTGGCCTACCTATATAATATTTAAACAAAATACATCTATTTTCCACTAAAAATTCCAAAATAAAATTTATATTGAACCGACTTCAAAAAAGGAGGAGGTTCTCTCCTGGTGGTGGCGGTGGAGGTTGTCAGAAATGAGATAACTCATCGGTGCATTTCTGTTAATGCTCGTTCATTGTGGGGTTTACTTAACAGTTTAGAGGGTTCTAAATGCGATAGAGCTATTCCTTCTAAAGTTTTAACTCTGCAGAGAGCTACGTATACTTGTCCCTTCGCAAAGTTTTAAAAATAATTTATACTAAAAATGTTTTCAGATCTGGGTGTAAAACCTGTTACAAGGACGGGGGGTCTAAAATTCATGTGACGTAATTTATGGATGGTCCCTTATTACCACGATTATATTGATATTATTATCACCGACTTCAATGTGCCTAGCACATTGAAGTCGGTGATACTTTTTTAAAAAGATAATTATTAATGCCTATCCGTGAGCTTAATTTATTGTAGTCAAAATAGGGGTTCAAAGTTTGTATGGGATAATTATTTGTCAAGTTTAGGGAAATAAAACTCCATGCTGTATATGATAATTTATTTCCCTGAACTTGACAAATGATTCTCGCATGCAAAATTTGATCCCCTATTTTGCCACCTTCAATATTTATTATCGCGACAAAAAGTAGCCTTTCTCCTTCTTCAAGGTGTTATTTATCTCTGTACTACAACTCATATAAATAACTTGACAAATGATTGGTCTCACATACAAACTTTAATCACCTATTTTGCCATCTGCAAAGTTGAAAAAATTGTCCTATGTCCTTCTCCAAGCTCTTTTTTATCTCTATACCCAAAATTCATCCAAATAATCTTGACATAGGTTGGCCTCCCATACAAACTTTGATTCCAAAATGTTTTGCCACCTTCCGGGGACAAAAAATAGCCTATGCCATAAAGTCTTGTTCATCAACATTGGTTCAGCGGTTTACACGTGAGAGCTAACAGACAGACAGAAAGAGTTACTTTCGCATTTATAATATTAATGTAGTATGAATTATCAAGTACAGAGATTAAATGGTTAAGTAAATAAATAATCACTATCACTCTTGATTACCTACTTACGTTTACAACCTATTGCTCTGTTTTGTTGGCGAGGAGCATTCTCACTTCCGACTATTAAGAACACAGTTTATATTTAGTAACAAAGGCTATATGTGTGTTGTATTTGTTTTAGTTGTAAATAATGCCCCCCACATTTCCACCCTGCCCCTAGACGCCAGGATCAAAAACAGCGAAAGGTAAACAAATTTAACCTTATTTTAATTGTTGTACTCAAATCAAACTTTGTATACATAAATATGTAGTTCGGATGGCAATACTTTAATTTGTCATCTGAGCTGATCTGATGATGAGGCCAGAAGGTGGTAGGTGGAACTCTTTAGTGGCAAGTGTTACAGATTTGACCTGGTAATGACGATCTGATCACTAAACCAGAAGGTGTATAGTGGAATTCCTTTTACTTTTCAATCCAGTTCGCTATTAAAGCGTTTTATTAAGTTTTACTGTACTATTATTATTATCCTTATAATGCTTGTCAACCTTGTATCTCTCATGGAGCCATACTGATCCTTTAGGCTGGCTGACGGAACACAGTTGACGTTGTTTTTCATAAGGCATTTCTTGAAGCATCTCGCTTCAAGAAAAGTTACGGCGGAAAGAGATTTATTCCTCGTCACATAACTATTCCGTCTGTGGTATACTGCGCGGGGTTTCCTTACATTGACCGTTTGATCACAAGATCCACGGTAAGCCTTCTAAACAAGAACATAGCCTCATGGTTCTCCAATTACCGAGCAGAAAGTTTTTCCTAATTCGGATAAGTGTTGTATCGAGACTCGTCTTAAACTTTAGTCAGTATATCCTTGAGAGTTACCGTGGAGTGTAGAAAGTGATCCAATTAACTCCCGTCTGCGCCTGTCATTATTATTAGTCGATCGGTTCGTATTTCACGGTTTATTTCGGACAAACGTTAAATAATGAGGAAAACCACCACTCTAAAGTAAATGCTTTGAACTTGTTCTTGGTCCATGCTATGGTTGCGGATATATTTAAGTTATTCCTCTAATAAACTTATTATATTTATGAAAACCGCAACTCTGGTATTCACGATAAAATAGACTAATGTAATTTGCATCTACTGCTGATAAATTATCTTTGAGCCTCATTACAGGGCTCTAGAGACAAACTTACCGCAGCGATTTCCAAGAGTGTATTAAGTCCTTAATCGTCAGTTAGAACGGTTCGATGGGGAAGGTACGTTTATACTGGACTTCGCCATTTTAGGTTCTCATTCGGCCTTATCTTTCTTACGTCTCAAAGTTATGTGTATACAGATGAATAAACTACTACATTTTAGTTTATAACAGCGATGCCACCGTAGAAGAATCTCGGTGTCACGAACAACGGCGGTCGGTTATCCGACACGAACAGCTTTATTACCGAGCGTCGTCCCTACGAGCGCGTCTCGGAGTGTGCGCAGAACTCACAAATACCTCTTTATTAATATTCTGCACTTGACAGGAGGACGATTAATTTTGTCCATTACAAATCTGGCCGAAGGGCAGCGGGGGTGAAACACTTTATACTAAGTTATGAAAATGGCCGTACAATTTAAGGATAAGAAGAAAAGCGGACAAGTGCGAGCAGTATAAGTGCTATCTCACTCAAAAGAGGCATACTCCGATGAAGTTAAATCTGTAATTATAATCAATTATAATGTAAATTATACAAATTATTTTATTTATTTTATCATTTTTATTATTATTACTATTTTTTGACATGTGTCCATAATACAATATTCTGTATTTGTTTGTTTTTAATCCTTGACATGTTATTAATTTTTATTTTTTTGTTTATATTTTTATAGTATGTTTGTGAATGAAAGTATTATTTAGGATAGCATTTTCGTGTTATTTAGGATTAATTTTCACAAGTCTATACGTTTTGAGTATTTTATTGGCCTTCCCAAATGTCTAACTACGGTGGCAGACCGGTTGGAGTCGTGGAGGTCCCTAAGATGTGATTGAGTTCCGTGATTACCGACTTGTCTAGTCTACTGGGTATTGTGACTGGTCAGACAGAAACTGAAATGATTCTTTCGTATTAAGAGAACCCCGGACGCCTACATGGCACTTGCACAGTTTGAGTTTACGTAGCCGTACATAGCGATGCCTTGAGAAGCAGCATCTACCATCCTGACTCTCAAGGCCGCAATTGTCGGCACCATCTAGCTTAAGTGTAAAAGTGTCTAAAACTACCTATTTGCAAAATAAATTCATTTTCATTAAATTCATTTAACATTTATCAAATCATATTGAAAGGATCAGCAGGAAAATATAGCTCTATGAAAGTAATATCATTCAGTTAAACACTGATATTATAAAACATAACACTTACGTTCGTAGCTTCTCGAAAGTCATCTGAGACTGTCCGAATGCTGTTTCGAGAAACATTGATTGATACGTAGGTACTTGTGCTGTGATGTAAGTTGAACAGAAGGAATGGCAGTCGTAATCGATAAGCTTATCGATTACTAAAGTGAAACTTTGTAAGCAAATCAACTATCAAGTGATTATTGTATAAAAACTAACGGTAGAAAGTAATGCATGGTACAATATCCAATTACATTTCAAAATGTATCGAGCAATATTGGATGTAAACAATTACTTAATAAAGCCATGATCCATAAGCTTCAAGTGTCGTTTTCTAATTGATTATATTTATTTCTAAACAAGTGCATACTATCTAAACATTAGCCTTTTTTTTTTTTTTTTTTTTTTTTTTTTTGTGCGTGTGGAAACCCCCTCGGGCCGTCACCCCGCCGGGGTTTTCGGCGGGGCGGTGTGTCGGAATCGAACCGACTAAAACCACACGGTGTGCCGTACTGCGCCTTAAGTAGGAGGGATCCGGGAACAGCTTTATTAAGACATCCGGACCCCCCCTAGCGCCTGCCCGCAAAAGCGCGGGCACCACCTCCGGGTAAAATCGTCTCAATTAGGCGACGTCCAGGCACACGCGTACGCCGCCTCCTCGCGGGGGGCCACTACAGCGGGTGGAGGGGAAAACCCGTCCCGTCCACCCGCGGCCACACTCAGGGCGGCATGAGGCGCTGGTATGCGCGCCTCCGCCGCCCGGTTCGCCGGCGGCGAATTAGGTCCGAGTGGAGATCGTCCTCCCGGACCCTTTCCGCCGCCTCCTTCTGCGAGATGACGTCCTCACAGAAGGTCGCGACCGCGGTAAAATTCCTGTCGCTACCGGCCATGGAGCGTATGACGGCCGGTAGCGAGAGATCCCCTCCGATGACTGCAGTGAGGGCCCGACGCTGCGTCGCCCAGGCGGAGCAAACCGCCAGCGTGTGCTGAGCCGAGTCCTCACTGCAGTCGCAGTGGTGACAGGCGGGACTCAGTTCCCTCCTAGCGACCGAGTGCAGGTACTTCCCGAAGCAGCCGTGCCCGGAAAGGACCTGCGTCAGCCGGAAGGAAAGGGTCCCGTGCTGCCGCCCTGCCCACTCGACGATGACCGGCTGGAGCGCCTCCACGGCGGCAAAGCCAGCACGTGGAGCCTCCGGCCGGGACGACCAACGAGCCATGGTGGCTCGGCGAGCGGCCTCACGCCATTCGCGTACCTCTTCGGGCGGGGGCCGACTGCCGCTTCCCGCCCGGAACTCAGCCGTTCGCCGATATACTTCGGCGAGCACTTCCGCCTCCAAATCCCACGGGGGAATCCCGGCCAATGCGCACGCTGCCTCCGTCGACACGGTGCGGTATCCGCGTATGGCTCTGACCGCCATAACCCTCTGAGGGCGCCAGAGGCGCGCCCTATTCTGGGCGGTCAGAGCTCCCGCCCACACCGGTGCACCGTACAGTGCCATTGACCGGACAACCCCCGTGTACAGCCGTCTTGTAGCGACGCTGGGCCCACCCAAGTTGGGCAAGAGTCGCCCAAGGGCGGACGCAGCGCCGACCAGCTTCGGAGCAAGCTGTCGGAAGTGCTCGTCGAAGAGCCACCTACCGTCGAGGATCAGGCCCAGATACCTTATGTGGGCCTGAACCGGTACGAGGACCGAGTTGACCACGATAGAGGCGCCAGGGGGTGGACCACGACGGGGCCAACGGAATAAAAGGGCCTCCGTCTTATCCAGGGCCACCCGCAAGCCCAGCGCCTCGATGCGCCCGACCACCAGGGAGACTCCCCTGGTAGCCAAACGCGCCGCCTCTTGAAAGTTCACCCCCCGGGCTGTGACAAGAGTGTCGTCGGCGTAACAGATTACGCCCAGCCCGGGGGGGAAGTCGCCTCGAAGGGCCCAGTCGTATCCCATGTTCCACAGGAGTGGTCCAAGGACAGACCCCTGCGGAACACCGCACGACATGGGCCGACGACTCAAAACTCCATCTCGGTCCTCGTACATGACGGTACGCTCCTCAAGATAGTCTGCCACCAGCCGCCTCAGGTACTGTGGCACCCCATGATAGAGGAGTGCTTCCCTGATGCAGCTGAATGGCAGACTATTGAATGCTTTGGCGATGTCCAACGACACCGCCAACAGCACGCCGCCACAGCTCACTACGTCTTCGGTCACGGCCCTCAGGCGCAACACAGCTCCGACCGTCGAACGCCCCGCTCGAAAACCGAATTGGGCGTCCGACAAATCGGGGCCGACCTCGCCAAGGTGCCGAACGATGCGGGCAGAGAGGACCCTCTCAAACAATTTACCCGCCTCGTCCAGCAACACGATGGGCCTGTAGGCCGCGACCGAGTCGGTAGGCCGTCCCGGCTTCGTTAAAAGCACCAGCTTCCCGCTCTTCCAGCAGTCAGGGAAGCGTCCGGACGCCAGGCTAGCGTCGAACACTTCCCTGAGGCGGTCCGACATGTGGTCGAGGGCCAGGGCCAATGCTCGGGCAGGAATCCCGTCCGGCCCGGGGGCGGTGTTCTTGGAACGAATCCGTAGAACAGCCGCCCCTATCTCCGCCTCTGTGACGGGCGGAACGTCCTCATTTTCGACCTCCCCGTCGTGTCTGGCCAAAAGGGCCATCGACGGGGGTGTGTGTTCCGCCCGTTGCGGGAAAAGGCCCTCAACCACTTCCTGCAGGAAGCTGGGCTGGAGCTTTTGTTGCGCCGCGCGATATGGGCGACCCCTGGGGTCACGATCGAGACCCTCCAGCATCTCCTTTCTCTTCTTCTCTTTGGCGCGGCTAATGGCCAGCTTCAGAGTTTCCCGCGCCTCTCGGTACTCCTCATGAAGCTGGTCCTCTTCCCCCTCTTCACGGTGACGCCGCCGGCTGCGAGTGTAGGACCTCCGAGCACGAGTACAAGCCGCACGGAGGTCCGCCAACTCCTGGGACCACCAGTAGACCTCCTTCCTCGGAGGCCGACGACCTCGGACGCGGGGCATGGCCGCATCGCAAACCTGCGTAATCGCATCGCGAAAGCGGCCTGCCCCCATGTCTACCTCCTCAGTCAGAGGCTGCGGAGACAGCCAAGAGTAAATGATGGCTGCCTCCTCTAGTAGGTCCCTGTCCAGCTTCGAAACAGCCCACCGCGGAAAGCGGGAAGAACGCCGCGCCCCGTGACCCCTTCTGGGGTCCTGGGTCCGGGAGAGCTCAAATCGGATATAGAGGTGATCCGAGAGCGTCTCAACCTCTTCCAGGACACGCCAGTTCCTTACTCGTGCGGCGAGAGCAGGGGTAGCGAACGAAAGGTCCACTATCGACCCCCCCTGCTGTCGCACGCACGTGTTGGTGGAGCCTCTGTTCAGAAGACAGAGGCCCACCGATGCCGCCCACTCCTCCACGGCATCGCCCCGTGCGTCCGTCCTGGGGGAACCCCACGCAATGGACTTTGCGTTGAAGTCCCCCAACACTAGGACGTGCCCAGACGCTAGTCGCCGCATCGAGGTCTCCAAGTTGTTAAGGAAAACCTCGAAGTCGCTCAGACTCCGGTTGGGGGAGAAGTAGACACCATATATGGTGATTCCCCCCCACTCGGCAGCAACATATCCAGTACCCTTGTCTCTTAGCGACAAGGGCGGGGAATGAGCCGCCGTGGAGCTGACGACTGCTACGGAGCCGTCCCGGTCACCCAGCCAATTTGGACGGGGAGGAACATAATAGGGCTCCGCGGCTACGGCCACACCTATCGACCACTCCGCCATGGTTTGCAGGAAAAGATCCTGTGCCCCGGCAGAGTGGTTCAGATTCGTCTGGACAAGGAGGTTGGAGACTTGGTCCATTACTGGATTGTCTCTACAACCTCCTCCATGGGCATCTAAACATTAGCCTGTTCCAACTAATATTATAAATGTGTATGTGAGCTTTCGAGCCTTAACTACTTATCCGATCATCATGAAATGTGTACACGTTCTCAGACGTACAGAAAGCACATAGGGCACCTGGCCTGGCCTGCCAGAATTGATTGACAAAATCTTCTTAAACGCGAGGGAAGTCGCGCTTTTCAAACAAATTTCAATGTGCTGCAGAAGAGGGCTATTCGAGCAATTTATAA
Source organism: Euplagia quadripunctaria (assembly GCA_963859945.1). NCBI lineage: Eukaryota > Metazoa > Arthropoda > Insecta > Lepidoptera > Erebidae > Euplagia > Euplagia quadripunctaria. The sequence continues at coordinate 15,319,800 of OY982581.1, forward strand.
CTTAGGCAATCGTGATTCACTGAGGCAGAAATTTAAAGAAATTAATACAATGACAGTAGCGTGCCAATACATTTATGAAAACCTGATTTACCTTTATAAAAATAAAGATCAATTCTGTAAAAAAAAGTGATATACATTCACGCGTAATAAACATAAACTTGTTGTACCTGCCTCTAGGCTCCAAAAAATTAGCAAGTCGTTTCGAGGTCAATGTGTGCCGTATTATAATAAAATCCCAAATAATATTAAAATATAAATTCCAAATAAGAAGTCCACAGTAAAACGACAACTATGCCTCAAAGGCTATTACCTATATTATACCTACTTAGTAGTGGATTATATACAGGATAAAAACGATTGGGATTGAATTGTGTTGGATTCACAGGCTATTTTATGAAATAAAGATATTGAATTTGAATTTGAATAGTATTTATTTTCATTCAGTGTATGATCAAGAGATCAACCTCTGTTCTAAGAAGAACAAACTACTATCTCAAATAACGTTTCACTTTAAGAAAATACAACTTATACCTTAAATTCTCTAAGTATGTAGGCTTATCAAGCCACGCCCCAGCCTACCTCGCACCTTGCTCGACGCCTTTAAGGATTTAGAAGGGTGGTACGCGTAATCAAAAGTCATCGGCCGAGGGAGCCAGGCGATTTACTGAAGCAAATATATAAATAACTACTTATATATAATATAAGTAAATACTTAAATAACTTTGCGTCGGCACGTAATGCGGTGGTTGACACGACAGTAGATTTTTTTTTTTTAATTAGCAACTTGTTTTTAAGGTTTACTTAGCGAGTTACATGAAGTTCCTTATCGCACGTTACACTTTAGGTGAAAAAAGTGTTAGCGCAACGAAAAAATGCTAACCGTGAGTTGAATTTTTTATTTATTTGTGTATTCTGCAAGATACTAATGTTATTTGATGTTGATTGTATACTAATCCTACTAATATTATAAACGTGAAAGTTTGTGAGGATGTATGGATGTTTGTTACTCTTTCACGCAAAAACTGTTGAACCGATTGCGATGAAACTTAGTATGTAGATAGCTGGAGACCTGGATTACAACACATTGGCTGCTTTTGATCCCAATATTTCCACGGCACCGGGATTAACGCGGGTGACGTTGCAGGTCGCGTTTTACAATATTTACTATATTTTGATACAATTTATTCAATCCATTAAATATATTTATACGGAAGGCACTTCTTTCCAACCGGGGTCCCAAAGACACCTCACCCGTTTATATTTTTATAATGAAACTAGCAACCCGAACCGGCTTCGCATGGGTAGCAGAGACATCTTCAACAATCATCATCATATTTACACAAAACCTTAACAAATTATATACCGAAACCTCCCTCATGAATCGCTATATCTATCTATCGCGAACAGACAGACAGACAGACGCGGTGGGGGACTTTGTTTTATAAGATGTAGTGATTTGATACTAGTTGATGCCCTGGATTTTGTTTGCGTAGAATTAGTACTTTGAATAGTATATTTTTGAACACGCCTTTATAAGCTTCCTTTGTAACTAACTAGTTATATAAAGAAATTTAGGGAGTCAATTTCAAACTATGTATGTACGTATAATGTGGAATCTTGGAGCTGATCTGATGATGGAGCCAGGAAGTGAATAGTGAAACTCTTTTATGACTTTTAATCTTTCTAAACATTAAAAAAATTCTCCAAGCTTTCATTAATCTTTATCTTTGATTTGATTTATACGTGAAAACATGACAAACTGACGGTTATTTTCGGATTTATAATACTAGTAAGTATTCATGAAGAAGCTTCTGCCACAAGTATTCTCATTTAACAAAAGGCTTCAACATATTTATTATAAAACTAGCTGTTCCCCGCGCTGCTTCGAATAGGAACCTTAGTAAGAAATGAGGAATCTTAATTCTTTTTCCAAAATAAAAGTAGCCTAAGTTACTCCTTATAACACCAGCTACCTGCCAGTGAAAGTCCCGTGGAAATCGGTCCACACGTTCCGGAGATTAGCCGGAAAAAACAGATAGACAGACAGACAGACGGACAGACAGACAGACAAAAATTTTAAAAACTGATTTTTAGTATCGTGCAAATAACTGTATGAGCTTAAAAAAACTGTTATTTTGAAACATCTAATATGTAAGTCGCGAAAGTTTAAAAAAAATATATTTTGACATTATAAAAAGACTTCAGTTTTATTTATTTGTATTGATGATGATGATGAGGTAAAAATTCAGATGCATTAAGTAAAATGCTGTTATTATGATATTACAAACAGACTCATCAATTTTATTTATATTTGTAGATCTGCTCTTCATGAAATAATTAGTATTTAAATATTTTTCGTGTACCACTATCTACACTAACATTATAAGTGCGAAAGTAACTCTGTCTCTCTGTCTGATACGTTTTCACACGTAAATCTCTGCATTCATTTTGATGAACATTGGTACAGAGATAGAAAAGACCTTGGAGAAGAATATACACTGTTTAAGCCTATGTCCTTCTCCAAGACGTCTATCATCAAATAGGGGATGAAAGTTTGTATGGAAGATATTATAGGCAGACGAAGTAGCGGGCACCAGCTAGTATACTAGAATATCAGTAAACAGCACTTATGAACGGAGTAGTTACGAAACTGCACACTTATTGGCATGTTCTACGTCCCAAGTAAACCTGCATCACTATCGCAACTTATTAAATCCTTTAAATTATATTTCACGATTCATGAACGTGATAAAGAAAGCTTAAAAACACTACAAAATTATATTAACTAAATAAAGACAGGTCATTTACTACAACAAAGATCTCATCTTAATTTCAAAGATTTGCTTAAAAAAACCGGACAAATGCGAGTCTGACTCGCGCACCGATTGTTCCGTTTATACTTGTGTGTAAATATCGTCTATCTCGGGAATCAATTCTCAAGATTATTGCCAGTTTTGTTGGAAAGATAAACCTAACTTTTCGTTCTACAAATTCCGACCCATACATCGATGTACGCAGTCAGTTGATATAAGCCAGTTTATATTTTTGAAGTGAAAACTTCTTTAGCGGCGTTGTGCACTTTTTGGGATGGGTAAAAAATGTTAAACTCGCGTCAGGACACGTGACCTGATCGAAAATTCATAAGACGGAGCCGAGTTTCTTATATTTAAAAAAAAAAAAATTACGCCATCTGTGGATTCTGCGCGATACTACTGTAGTTTGATATATACTAATTATCCATATATTAGTTAAGGCAAATTTTACAGATGGCGTAATTGTAAATTTCGACTTTTTACAATGTTTACTATAAGTATTTGCATGTGATATCGATATCACAGCAAATTAACGATTTTCAAATGTTCTCTTTGCATTGTGAGATCTTCTTACCATTTTTTTATGATTCTAAGTCAATAGGAAGTACCCTAGGTTTTGATTTACCTATCAAGTGTCAAAATTTGTTAAAATATAAGGCTTAAATAGCCGTATTTATTAATTGCGTTGACTTAGAAAGTTGATGTTTTAATAGCGTCAGGGGACCGCAGACATAAGTATTTATGTAATAAATATTAATTTTAACTTAATATCTCTACGCATACTTGAGAAAAGGTTTTAAACAATAAGACAGACACACAGACAACGAAGTGATCCTATAAGGGTTCCTTTTGAGGAACGGAACCTTAAAAATTTACATTGTCTGACAAAAAAATTAATGAAGTCGTCCCCTGTCCACAATAAGAAGTGAGGCCAAGTTTTTATGTGAGAAGGTATTTATATAAGAACAACTCCGGATGGTCGTTGGCACGGAGAAATGGCAAAACTTTGTTTTATTATTTTCTGCTAGCGATGAAAAGATAAAAGCTAGGCTATGAAACTAAATAGAGAGCCTCTAAAACTGCTTATTTACCCTGATTTCGGGGACATTCTTTTTAGGAGAATTGAATTTACGCGGTTCACACATTACTAGTATTCTTGTTAACCTCCCTAACAGGGTTCGTGTGGGTAGTGTACTTGGTGGGGTTAACTGTAAACCACTCAATCGCAAGCCCGTAGCTGATTTTTAAATCCCTTATGCAAAAAAGAGGGGTATCTGTATGTCTGCATCATAGCTCCCAAACGGAGGCACCGATTTATATTTAGTTTTTTTGTTTGCAAGACTTAATCCAGAGTGTTCTTAGGTATAATTCAAGAAAATCAGTCGTTTGAAGATGACGGCTCTTGTTGAATCGTTGTTGCTGCCTATACAAAGTACGAAACAAAACTCTAAACTACTAATAATGTACTTAAATAATTTTGCACTTTGTAGCTGAACATCAAGTGACGTATAAGTGTAGGAGGGTAAAGTTAATTATGAAGTGCGTGCAACCCCGAAAGTTGAATGGGCGCCAGTCGGGTGCCGGTCGCGGGCCGTGTCGACACGCCATAGCGGGTGGCTCGTAGCGCTGTACGCTGTAGCGGGCCGTAGCCGATAGAACGTGCGCGACCTAACAAGTGGCTGTTGCCGGCAGCGGCATAGTGAACCTTACTATCGAATTCCTTTTTTTTATTGTTGTTTTTTTTTATTTCATTTGCTTGGTGTATGTATATGTTATTGTAAATTATAATATTATATGACTTTTAGCTTGTTTGTTCATTTTTTTTTCTTAGAGAACATAAACATCATCAAACTTTTATACTCCACATTTTTTTAAGATATATATTATGATAGCTATAATTCGCCACCATCGCGTACGTATGTATATGTGAAGTGCTTACTGCTACATATTAGGCACTCTCCCAGCAATCTTCAGCACTGAATTTGAATAGTTTTTAAGAAGACTACGAAATAATAAAAAAAGAATAGTCTTTATTTGTCATTAGTTTTTCTGGAATAGAACTAGTTCGTTAGAGACTTGTGTTGTGCACACAGCCCCTGCGTGGGATATACGGTTTCAATTCCGTTAGATTAAAGCTGAACATCCTCAGCTATGTACACGACACACGCTGTGCTGCAAATTTAATTATGTCAATACAAATAAAATCGTTCGATAACGTAAAAGTAAACATTTTATTTTTCAACCGTTATAGTAACAAGATAAGATTTAATTAATGTCTTATGTGTTAGAAGAAATTTGTAGAACAGTTTAATTGCTATATGTATTTGCAATTAATAAATTTGAAAAAATGAGTACCTAGGTTAAATGCAGTTTGACTACATTTACAGCCAACGTCAAAACAAAGAGCATTTCGTTTGTACTGTGATAAACGGAAACAAAGGATTTTTGAACATTCTAATCTTCGGAAGTAGAAAAAATCACTAAAGATTAGATCGAAAAATAATTTTTTGTACGTATGTTAAAATAATCATTTAGTTAAAAATAAACATCAGGCGAAGATTTTTTAAATGGTAAAGTCTGGCCTGAACTTTTATTAAGTCTACCCTATTCCTTATTGCATGTTTGGTTTTGTTTCAAGTTAATTACGTTTATAGCAAGAACATTTATTGAAATGATTACAAAACACATTTATATAGAGAACAGTCTGTAGTCTTTGCGTTTCTCGTCTCCCAACCACTTATATATCTCTCAACATTATATTTTGCTTCATTAGTCATTTATTACTGTTTCGTTTTATGTTGTTATCAGTTGTACTAACAATAATTACTATCGCAGCCTTGGGTACTAAATATTACAGGAGTAATGAATAACTGATACTTTAATATGTCTGTGTACTAAGGATGTAGCACAAAGTGATATTAAAAATGTTGTTCCATAAATATTCAATTTAAAGTGTGAAACAATTGTGTTGGAGGTTCGGAGTTACCTCGGGTCTATTCGGGTAAGTTCGTCTTTTGATCATTTAATCCTTAGAGCAATAATTACTTATAGCTCTTTGATGTAATCCCTTTTAATTACTGTTCGCCGATAAATAACCCTTCATATCGTTGCAAACTTAATTTAATAGTAGACATCTGAAGGTCAGAGTAAAGGTTTAGAATTAGTTATAAAAGTACACTATTATTAGAAATATTGTTTGAAGAAAGAAGCTCGTTGGTCGCAATAGGTAGGAAAAAGTATGGTGCCGTTCCCCTGGTAATTTAAAAAGTAATGTTTAATGTATGCTTAGTCTTCCCATTCGTGAATGGGATCAAAATAATTTTTTTTTTTTTTTTTTTTAATTTATTTAGCGCTTAAAAGATACATAATTCACATTATTTTTAAGATACTGTAAAACCACTAGGGTTTGTAGTAAGTATCGTTAGTTCTCGTCCAGATAGGTGGTCGGAACATAAGGTGCTACATTTCGACATTTTATACAAGATAAGTTGTTCAATAAGATAATTTGGAGTAACAGCTAGTAATAATAGGTTAAGATGGTTTAGCATACGGGAGTAGATAAATACGTTTATTTGTGGTTGTGTAGTTGATCCAGGAAATAAGTCCTGAGTTTATTTTTAATATTGTTCGGTTTGAGGTTGTCACGTAAGTCAGTGGGTAGTTCATTTATCAATCGAGGAAGTAGGTAAGCTGCCGTTCTTTCGCCATACGTGTTGTTAGCGCGCTTTGTGCATAACTGGTTTCGGGTGATCGCACGCGTATGTACAGGATGTTCAATTTCTTTTTTAAGTGCCGTGCAGAAGAAATAATTTTTTATCAGTAAATATTTTACTTGTGTTTGTACCGGTAATGTTTTGCAGTATTTGAAAAGACCACTATGGTCGTCGGTGCACAGGTCTCGAATATTTTTGGGAACTATATTTTTGAGGCATCTTACTTGGAGGTTATATATTTCATTGAGGTATGTATTGTATGTACGTCCGTAGGAACTAAGACCAAATAAATTTGTACTCCGTGGTATAGATTGTGTGTTAAAATTTTTATCATTAGATATATTCCTACTGTTAGTTTTCAAACTACTTGATCAAATAAAATAATTTTATAAAGTCTTGTACTTTTTTAATTTGTACAAAATGAAGAAGGTTTTTACAACATTACGTAAGTTTTTACATAAGTAAATTGAAACCAAAAAACCGCGGACGAGTGCGGGTCTGACTGGCGCGTGACTGGCGCGAGACTGACATTCGGTAGCGTTTAGTGGTTGATTGAATATATGAAACCCATAGTCACATTGTACTTTTATGTATTCAATAGAATTTGCACAGAAAAGTAAATATTTGATGTACAAGGCATTACGTATTTAAAATTACTTGTATATGTGTAATGCCTTATATGGTATGCAGGTACATAAGACTGACCGGTTTTTATTTTTGTATTTATAGGTACTCCTTTTGTAGTCCAGTGGTTGTAAATTGAGGAAAAACAAAATAATTCAGTTTTAATCTTTAGGTATTTTGAAAATACTCCTTTAAAAGATAATTCCTTTTCAAAGGTGTCGTATAATAATTCATACCAAGATGTTGCATATTATGTGTGTTATGTATTGGGAGGTATAGTAAAATACCTGACGGCATTGGCAGTGGCATTGTGTTGTGAACAACGGGGCGCGTGTCGGAATGTGGTCGACCATCGCTGGAGACATGCTTGGAGACCACAGATCAAGGTTTTTCGAATCCACAGAAATTTCTATTCACTAGTGGTCCAGACATCGCTATTTGACATTAATTCATTAAATAGAAATGTCGAAGAATTTTCGTAACTCGTTTTATTTAGCTAGAACCTTATTTAAGGCAAAAAATAACATCCAGTAAAAAAAAAAATTGAAAAGAAAAATCAAAAACTAAAGTAATTTATAAAATTACCCGCTAAAACATTCGCTCGTGCCACAATAGTTTGTCAACAAACTCTCGTCTTTTTTGCATTTCGCAGCTAAATAAAAACCAATAGGGTACTTTCCATTGGCATAGAATTATGAAATTTTGAAAAAGCAAGGTCTTACAGAACAAGTACAGGAAGAAATCCAAAAGTAGTGGGCAGTAGAACTGTCTGGATTTTTTTTGTCCATTTTGTTCTATCGTAGAACTAGATGGACTAACCCTTAATTTGTTGTTATGTCATATAATTTATTTTTTTGCGCTTATGAACTTATATCTGCGATTGTAAAAACGCTGTAAAAACTCTGCAGTTTTAAAAATACTCTCCATATTTTTACAACTGCAAAGTCAAATTTGTTTTTCGGGTAAAATGGAAAATATCTTCGAAGATCGATTCCCGATATGCGAGATACACGAACTTCCTACATACAAGTTTGTTTGCTTACAGAACCCTCGGAGCGCGCGTCATATTCGCACTTGTCCGGTTTTTTTTTAATTTCATGGCCATTCGTTGTCCACCATCGTAATACCGTACTTGACACCCCTGACCGTAATAAAGGTTAAACACTAATACACTACATTATTGTATGACATCACATGTCATGTTTATTGCATGGTCCCAGGACTCATATTACAATTATTATAAATTATCTGTAGGTATTAGGTGGGACTGGAATAAATGGACTTTTTGGAGATATTTGACAGTGAAATGAGCTTTGACATAGCAATCAGGTCGGTCATCGGTCATCAGACTGACTCACTCACTGGGGACAGACCATCACTCTACAGATTCGTTCTGCTTCTGGTAACTGTTGTCGCCACTTCAAAACTCTTATTTATTTTATTAAAAATAGGGACAAACTATAACAGATAATAACACAGTTCACTATTTAAAAAAAAATAAGTTAATAGACATTATTTTGACTGGTTATACCGGTAACGCAATGGTATTGGTCGATTGATAAATATTAATGAATAGTGGGGTTATAAAAGGGTAGAAATAAGTTCAGAACTATTGACTTGAGTGCGAATAGAGGTACGAACAACTTGGCAGTTACTGTTAGTTAGTGATTTTCATAGTTTATATCAGTGGTTGTGAGACTGTTTTCCTACATAACTATGGTCATCCAAACTCTACGGCGGAAGAATTTTGGCCAGGCGTGAGGGATGAAGCGAGTGTTTGTACAAATCAGTAACCTTTGTAAACCACCCTAGTGGTGTAAAAACATCCATGTACTTACACAGAAAAAGTTGCGTTATTTTTTTTTTTTACTATAAACATGTTTTACTTCTATCTATGAAAAACAAGTACATTTGCGTTCGTTTACTTAAATTGACGCAATTATTGCGTATGTACATAACTTAGAACGGCCTGATTTGTCGACCACGTTGTGTAACGCTTAGTCATAGGTTGACTAGTACAGAAATTATCGTAGAAGTTTCTTCATCTACCCTCACATTTTTGAGGTTTGTGTTTAATCTCATCAACTCATTACCGACTGACCGACCGACATTGTATATCGACACAAACTTGATACAAATAATATTTACACACGAGTTTGAGGTAAAATATCTTTTACATAAAAGTTCGGCACACAACTGACAGCGCAGCACACTTTACCCGTCACCCATTCATTTTGGAATAGTAAATGCCCACTGTTAGCATGTCATTGAATGTCCGGACATGTGGACAACCACTGCGATCGTATCTTTTTACAAGGATTAATTATCGCAGAAAGAAGCTACTTACACTATATTACTGCTTATGGGGACCCATAACATGACAATTCTAATAAAAGGATTTATAGCAGACCAATAAGACTTTATCCATCTACAAATAGATAATCGTTGAACGTAGCACTAAAATTTAAATATGTGTGCGTGAATGGTATGAAAAGAAATCTATACATCCTAATTTATGGAGAAACTTTTACTTGCAAAAAAATGTGAAATTGACGATTTATTTACACGAAATGTTTTTGTATAAATGTTAGTTAAAGGTGTTTTGTAAGACATTTTACTAGTTGCAGGGGATTTCTTTAGTTATCTGGGTCACATAGGTGACCACGGCCAGTGCAATCTGGTCGAACCGTCAGACAATTCAGAGGTATGTAATACCTTTTCTTGATCGCGTTAATTCCCGTGTGAATACATAATTATAGGCTATACAATGTAAATCTCATTTATTTGTTTTATTTTTGAGTGGAATGAAAGAAGGATTGCCCAATTAGATGCACCGATAACATGGAAAAGTGATCGCTCATGGTGCTCATGGCTCAAAATATGATGATTAATCATCATCTCACGTCTCATTTTAGAAATTAGAAAGGTCATTTAATACTAAATTTATAGGTAATGCTTTTTTATTATACCACTAAGGCATCAAACAGGTATACGAATCCTTTGGTGGGAAGAGGGAAAATTGAAAATTTTAAAACCTTAAAATGTAGTCCTTTCTCGTTGTTATAGTGTGGGCGAACGACAGTGTTAAGGCGTCGTATCCATTTAGACGTGACACAAAAATGAACAAGGGCGAATAAAAATGGATTTTGAACGAATAAGCAGTAAATAGTCCTAGAACGATATTCAAAACACCAAATTGCCAAAGCAAACAAACAAAGCCAATATTGATATTACCTTACCCAGCGATATCGTTGTAAAAGCTGCTGGTATATTTATTGATAAAGATAAGTGTATGTTTTTATTCCTTGACTTTGTGAAGATCAAGGAAATTTCTTCCCATTGCTATTAAAATTGGCCTTACCCAATCTTCTTTCCAACTTGAGTCTACCGACGTAAGCTATCTCGTTAGCACACACGAGTGACTTAATTAACTTGAGGGGTTCATGCCCTTTGTAATCTAGTACATTTTACTAACGCAATTATGTTCCATGTACCCAAATTTCGCCACAAGTATATGCTTTAGTCTTTGGAGTCTTAATTTCGCTTCACTGCTCTTTGGTGTGATTTTGACTAAGCGGTCCGACTACTTATACAAAAAACTCGCGTGGCCCAGTGACCATAACAAGCATAACACTCGAGTTTCTTCGTATCTATTGGTTACATCTAAGCACCAAAACTGTCGCTTTCCGTGGAAGTTTTAATTAGCTAGCAGTAGGTGCTAGAACAATCTTCCACCACCTATACGAACCTTAAACTCAGTTCCTAAGTGCACTACAAAACTTACACAGCATTTACTTTTTATACAAACCTTCTCTGCGCCTTTGTAGCATCTCCGACATTTAACTGCTCGGTGAAGTGTGTTTTGGGACTCATTTCTTCTGACTTTATCCAACCTTAAAATTCTTAGACGCAAAACAATTTACATTTCTAATTAAAAACGCTTGATTATTCTTACGTTATTTCACGTCAGTCATTATAAAAATCTTTTTAACAAAAAATTAAACCGACGAAATAACTAAAAAGCAATAAATAAATCTCTTAAGTCTTCTCTCTCTTTTAAAAACATATTGACAACGTCAATACACAATACTTTTAACAGTGTGTTGTTCCTTTGATCACGCTTTACCTCCAGAAAATGTTTGATTTCATCAAGACCCTGTCTTGGTAATCTCCCTCCAGACGTGTACCTAAACGTATCTCCGTCTCAGTCGTTATCCGGCTGCCTTAATACCTCACAATCTCCATATTACATACCCAGTGTACCGAGACTCCCATTCTAAACGTACTTCCTGATACAGAAATGTCGCTCCCAATGCTGCTATCAAATCTTAGCAGCATCTTAATGTTCACATACAATATTAACAGGAAAGAAAATCTGATAACTGAGATATGTGTTACCGCAAGTGATACGACCCTTCACAGAGACCTCTACTTTTCATGGTACTTAACTTAGTTCAGATATATCATATTATGCATTCGATAGTTCCACATAATAATATTTTACGAGAATGCATCGTAATAAACCACACCATAGGAATGTTTCTGTGAATAGAATTTGTAATAGTTTGATACAAAAACTGCAATGTATATCGTCTGTAGTTTATTATTTATCACAACGGAGCGTATTATACTCGAAAGTGAACGGGCAGGTGCACAAGCCACGTATTTCAAAAAATAAACTTTTTCAATAATCGTTTGTTACAGTGCCAATATTATAATTTTAAAAATTAAAGCTATTATAAAAATATTTTTCTTTTCGAAAGCACGACGTTTGATGCCTTTTTTGCATTTCTAAAGTATAGTTTCAGCATTTATCGGGCTATATTCACGGGGTACACTTTGCCCCACCAAGCCGTCCCACTGGTGGGGCAAAGTGGAATGCGCTACACCTGAAACATCACACCGCCTGAAAAGTCTGATAGCTCAACTGTGCTTACCCCTGCATTAAGCACAGATTAGTTTGTGCCATTTTTGAAAGACTTTTTTTTTACAAAGGAAGACAACTCCCGCATTAGCAATGACTCCTCTGTCGCGGAGTACTTTACAAACATACAAGCAATGGACACAAAGAACACCCAGACTCGTTTGGGAATCGAACCCACGACCTATGGCGTAGCAGTCAGGGTCACTAACCACTAGGCGAACAGGCCAGTCACATCTTTGGAGTATATGATCGAAGGTACTTAAGGATCGACTGCACATTGTAGCTTAAGCTGTAATGTAGCTTTTGTCAAGTTTGGTATCTCAGGGGACAGTACTTTTTTACAAGTCTCAAAGGTACATTATGTTATTCTCTGTATTACTAACAACTTATGCAGAATTTATGATGATCGGTTGAGTAGCTAGGGCGTGAAAACATAACAAACAAACAAACACAAACTAATATTATCATCATGAAATGTTGTATAGGTACACGTTGTAGTCAGGGGTGTAGAAAATGATATAGGGAACCTTTCATAAAGAAAAAATATTGTTCTCGAAGTATAGCAAAATAACTAAGAGACTGTCATCAACCTGACAAACGAACGAAACATCAACGACCAAAAGTAGGGCTAGTAAATAATGTTGATGGAACAGGAAAGGGATTCAAATAATATAGTAAATCAGTAATATCAAGGATGTGGAAAGACGTCTTCAATGCGATTCACCAACTCCTGCGGCCCAATCGATAATAATGTAAATAAAAAATCTTTTGATTAAAGATACGGCTGACGTCTCTTTGAAATTCTATTCCACAAGTTATCAAAATGTTAATTAGGCAAAACACTAACAATGATTATAAAAGTTCAGGTTTTCGTTCTAGAAATTTCAAACCTTTTTTCCTTGGTTAAAATGTCACTTTACAAGAAAAGGTGCTAAGCAGTTCTTTATTATATGTACATTTCTAACGTCAAAATTAATTTTTTTAGTTGTCAGATTTCATTGGTTATTTCATATTAATCTGGGAATTAATAACAAAGAAACCTGACAGCTAAGTAGCGTTTACCATTATTCAAAGTTTTGCCGTTAGGTTAGTACCAATATTATAAACGTGAAATTTTGTGAGGATGTATGGATTTAAGAATGTTTGTTGCTCTTTCTTCTGTTCTACTGAACCGATTGCAATGAAACATGGTATGCATCGGGGCTTACGCGGGTGAAATCGCGGGGCGCAGCTAGTATTCAACAGAAACGTGTAAAGTTTACATTAGATGTACAAATCAGGACTTAATCTCGGTAATATAAATATAGATTAATAATAATAATAAATATAGATTAATAATAATAATAAATATAGATTAATAATAATAATAAATATAGATTAATAATAATAATAAATATAGATTAATAATAATAATAAATATAGATTAAAAGGAATTTGTACGATACCTTTTTGTTTTACAATTACAAAATATCGGTTATTTATTACGATGAGGTTCAAGATACACCCACTCGTTACAAATAACAGTTGTGCACGCAAATACCACGAGTTACTTTTAAAATACTCGTGCGAAATCACCTTAAATATGCGGTAAATTTTATATATTCAGCACAATTATTTGATATTTACTCACGCGAACGTTTAAAGACCTCATCGTCGATGTAAGCGGATTTTTTTTTGAGCAAATATATAATACTTGATATATTCGCATATTCAGTTGGGGACTATGGGTATATTACCAAAGGAGATTATAGCGAGAATGTTGAAAAACATTTCCTGGATAGATAGGTAATCCCTTCGTGAAACAAGAATCAGGCTTCAATTCCTGAAAAAAAAACAACATGACTGCACGGATGGCGCAATGGTTTAAGGCCCCTCGCCACTACGCCGCGCCGAGTGTTGTGGGTTCAAATCCCACACGGGATAAAAATTTGTGTGATCCATAAATAGTTGTCCCGAGTCTGGGTGTTCTTTGTGTCCGTTGTTTGAATGTTTGTGAAGCCCCCCGCGTCACAGGCATATTCCTAATGCGGGAGTTGCCTATTTAAAACAAAAAAAAAAAAAATTGCAGCTTTTAAATTGGTCTGAACTTTTTGAGTGTGATATGCTACATGATATCCCCGCCGCCTGCAAACCGGTTTTAGTGATTTTGAATTAGATTCCTTATACATTAGGGTAGTACTTAAAAGTTTCAGTGACAAAAAATACTAATTAATGTAGGCTCCTCAGGTCATCGGATAACCAGAAAATACCATTGCACTCCACGAACGTCCTTCACAAGTCTTTTAAAGAAAACGCAGCTCGCCTGTGAAATGCATTACCTTAAACTGTGAGACGTCCTCATACTACTATACTTACATACATATAATCACTGACTATATTGGATATATGAATGCAACGCGGCGCTAGCGTAATGGAAGTAACTACCATCTTATCTGTGGTAATGGTTAAGGCGTCGGACTTGCGATCGAGTGGTTGCGGGTTCGAACCCCACCCAGTACCCTACCGACGTGAACCCACTCCTAACACAAGAATTTAGCTTAGCCCCTCCAGCTTTAACAAAAAAAAATTGACCTCCGCACCTTTTCCCAACTAAGTTGGGGTCGGCTTCAGTCTAACTACGATACGGCCAAACTTTAAAATTTTACGTGAACCGACTGCCATCAGATCTCCACAACCCAAGTACTAGGCGATATCGAGTTCTGTAGTTAGACCAGGTTGTCGGACTTTTTAGGGCTCCAACTACCCGTAACGAATGCCACAGATGTTTGTATGGCTCCCGGGACCGACGGTTTAACGTGCTCTCTGAGGCACGGAGGGGTCTCAATGTGTTAAGAATGGTCACCCATTTTTAACTTTGTAATCTGCTAACCTACTCGGTTACCACTTAGCCACGAGCCCCGAGAAATATTAGATATAATATGTTTATATTTCTTTAATATTAGTATGTATATATGTATGTGTGTATATATGCATAAATATATATAATTATGTATCTATTTTCTCTTACATCCATACTAAATAAGCTACTAAGTTGAGTTTGTGCACCTGCAAACTGCCTATGCACTAATTCTTCGCATCTGGAAAAAAATGACAAAAATTCATTGTTTCTCTTTTATGTTGTACCTTTTTCAATTTGGTCTATGGTGTACAATAAAGAATATTGCATTGTACTGTAGTTTGTAGTGATATTTATCTTATTTAAGTATTTTTTTTAGTTATAAGTATTTGCATTAAAAAGAAATCAAAAGTGAAAAGTGTAGTATATTATAAATTGACTTGTAAAGACCTAAAATTTTTTTTTATTGTGTAGTGGAATAGGCGTTTGTCTTACAACTCACCTGATGGAAAGTGATGTTATACACCTATCCAAGAGAAACTTAATCACCATACTCTTGAACGTTCCAAGTTTTTAATTATCTGGAAAAAATAGACGTTGGTAGTTCATTCCAGACCTTCGCCACTCGAACCAAAAAGGAGTTGTCAAAATGTTTCGTTCGACTATTTGGTGTTTCGACAATGAAAGGGTGGAGACTCTGTCTGCGTCTAGTCGTCTGATGAAGGAATCGAGAGGGTCCAATTAGTTCCTACAATTGTCATCAACACCAAAGTGAATCCTATAGAAAACCGATAAGCAGGCGACTTTATGTAAGCACAAAACCGAACCTGGGTTGTATAAAGATTAAGCAGCTGTTCAGAGCTGAAGTACCGCCGGACCTTCGAAATGACTCCCAATTTCGGGGAAGCTGTTTGTGCCATGGACTCGATTTGTTGACCGAAGTAAAGTTTGAATTAAAACTTTGTATATAGTTTAGTAGGAGCAATAGCTTAGGTACACAATTTGAAAGGTTACATGTGGTCAATATGTGGACCTCTACCAAGAGTCATTAACTCCCGTGTCATCCGCCATCGAGAACGAAGGCGAGGCCTGGTGTGCAGTAGATACAGGCTTATTGCGAGAACTGCTGCTGTATGTCATAACTCATAACAAAACTAATAATCTTTTGTAGATGTGTTATGTGACATCGCAATACTTTTGTAGGAATGAAGATGCAGTAGGCATGAAGAAGCTGCAATATGCTTTAGGGACTCGTGGAACTCTGTCTGTGTGTGTATGGGAGAGATTCTCTGAAGACAAAGTCGCGGGCATCATCTACTTCTAAAAATTTATATTAAACCTAATTTCCAAGAAAACATTTCATGAAAAGTTTAGTTTTATGTGAGTTTTACAGGCACCATAAGCTCGTTATTAACGAGGTCAAAATAATCGTGCTAAAGCCAACAACATTACAAGTTCTGAGACCTTGAAGCTCTCCTTGAACCGAGTGATGTGCTGTGCCAGAAGCATCTGAATACCAGAACCATCCATCCTCCATATTTTTGCCGTGTATAAACTTCTACCACCTACACACACCTCTCCGTGGTACGATGAAATAACTAGGTATGCCGTGATCGAACCGACTAAAGTCTAAAACTCACCGCACATTTCCACAGATACCTATGTACACTGTCTAAACTAACGAGCAATTTTCTCAGAAAAGATTAATACTCAAAGCCTTTGAAAGATTTTCCTATAAAAATTCGCAGCGTAGATTATCTTTTGCCCTTTTAAGCATTTAGTGCTTAACCGCTATTTGCTGCAAGGTGAGCGTGATTCCCCAGTCTCTCATTCGAGCAGAAATTTGGTGTCATCTACCACTCTCTTTTGCTATGTGCTTCCTTAGAAAGTCAACTCCAGAACGGGACATTTTAAATGTGTAGATATACTAAGTAGATCTCAAGATAGCGCTCACAGTTCAAATACGACGGTATTGTGTCGATAACTATTAAAATAATATAGATTTTTTTTTTTATATGCTATAGGGGGCAAACGAGCAGACGGGTCATCTGATGGTAAATGACTACCGCCGCCCATGGGCACTTGCAACTCGAGAGTCACAAGTGCGTTGCCGCCCTTTAAGGTGAGGGAGAAGAGGAGGGGGGAAGTGTGGGAAGAGGGGAGAGGGGAAGAACGGGAATAAGGGAGAGGGAAGGGTTAGGGCCTCCGGTAACCTCACTCACGCTGCGAAATGTTCACTGCTGGTTTTCTGTGAGGCCGTGGTATCGAGTGGAGTCGAGCCGGCCCACACCTGCCGAAGCATGGCTCTCCCACGTAAATACAGTTTAAATACAAAATTACACATAAAATGGTAAAACACGTTACCTTCCTAAAAAAACATAAATAAGAGAAGGGGCGTTAAACATGATACAACGAATGTTTCATATTTTAACGACAAGGAGAGCATCATAAAATAGGTTTAACTTTCAGAGCTGGCCATAAAAGGACAGATGGATTGGAAACGCATATTAATAATTTAGTTGAAACTATTGAGTAGCTATTAAAACATAATACGATAAAAATATTATTAAAGACAAGCTTATGCTCGCGGCTTCGCTCCCGTTAGTATACGTATACGAAAGGTGCCCTGTGTCCTTTTTCATACAACGAACTACCAACAAACAACTGCCAACTAACGATTACGATAATTCACGTTCATAAAGTCCCAATTAATTCCTTTAATTATTAATATATATAAGGGTCGGATATATTCCGGTCTTCTTACTAGTCCAAATAATGTGCTTACGTTACGAAGAAGAATTAAACGTACGATTTATCTTACGTTACGTTAAAAAAACTTAAAAACACACTAAATGCCATGTTTACGATACTACCGATCGTGGAAACATAACCGTGTCTCAAAGTAACCGATTAACGAGCACACATAACACTAAAGTATTTATTTTATTACCGATTGAGAATGCATTACCGAACATCTTACCCACAAACATCACTGGGGGTTATGTTACGTAGCTGATATGTATCTATTTGCTCTTGTTTGTGTTCGGACCTGTGTCTTATTTGACATAGCTGGAGCATAAACTACACATGGATTAATCATATTCGTATGTATTTTGTTTATTAAAGATCTTGATTTGTATACAACGAGTTACAGATAAGAGTGGTCATATTTTAGAAGTGTTACTTATGTACAGCCGAAAAATATTTGAACAAAATGGATTTTTTCAAAGTCAAAGTCATAAAATTCTTTAAAATTGTTACTAAAAATAAAAATAAAAATATTTTTTTATCTATATTAACAACGTCACAACGCCCGTTTCCAAGTAGAAGCCTTGTGAGAAGAAACCGGGCAAACAAACTCACAGCCACTCTTTTACATCACCAGACAGTTTAACAACATATATTTAGTGAAATAATATAATACAACACTGCTTTATTGTAAGCTATTATGTTATTAAGATTAAAAGTAAGCAAACTAAAATTAAGTATTGAAAGTATGGATACTGAAAACTAAACAAGATAAAATTAAAATAAGAAAAGAAAGATAATAGAATACATTATTTTGTAGTTTGATTTAAGTATTTGAAATAGCCTGTAAACCTAAAATAATTTATTCCAAAAGTTTTTATCCTGCATATAATCCACCACTGAGTAATAACCCTTCAGGCATAGTTATTGTTTCACTATTTTTTGATTGCACAGATGGCGCAATGGTTTAAGTGCCGCGGGTTGTGGGTTCAAATCCCACAAGGGACAAAAATTTGTGTGATCCACAAATAGTAGTCCCGAGTTAAATTTGTTCAGACTTAAAGTGTGTATATTATTTGCGATTTTATTATAAAATCGCACACATTGATCCCGAAACGACTTGTTGTTGTTAACTTGATGGAGCCTAGAGAGAGAGAGAGAGGCAGGTAAAAAAAGTTGATGTTTATGAGGTGTCCTAAAAGAGTACATCACTTTTCTAAAACTGGTCTTTGTTTTTATAAACATAAATCAAGTTTTCATAGATGTACTCACATAACATCGTCATTATGTTTATTTCTTTAAATATCTGGCTTAGTGAATCACGATTGCCTAAGTTATAAATTGCTCGCAAAGCCCTTTTAAAAATGCTCTCCTAGTTAAGGTATTATTATGTATTCTGTGGTTAAGGTGCATTTCTCAATAAAATATAGGACATTGCATATACATCCCATGTATTAAATATATGCCTAAAATTTTATTCATGTCGGCTCTCTTCCGAAATATCAGTTTTATTGTTAAATTGTCAATGTCAATTTATCTGTTTCAAAATAAAATACGTATGTTAAGAATCACGAATTTTTCTAAAAAAATATTGTTTTACGTCATTCACGGGGCTTACTATACGACCCTAAAATATGAACACACCCTTCTGTACGCTTTGTATAACTTGATACATGCATCTGCTTTCCTCACTGATACACTAAATACACTTATAAAAAGGAAGGCGGGTGAGAAGATTGGATCCGAATGGCGGGGCATCGAGATCCACGACGGACGGACGGACCGGAGCGGCCTGTGTTTTAAAACCTTTCAGGGACAAGTTAACAGCTATTTAAATAAATAATCTTTCTATGATACTGTTTATAACGTGGATATATCACTACTACATATCCTCCTACCACACACTTTGAGGACACTAGAGAACATAAGCTTTAAATAAGTTTGATATATTGATGTCGTCCCTTCTTGAGAGCTAATGTACCAAACTACAAATGACATCAAAGATAAGCTTTCAAAGTAGTAGTGACGTGTAAACTCTGCACACATCACGAGTTAGGGGCGAACGCGGGAGGCACGTTGTAATACTTCATGACCATTCGTAGCATTAATTTTGAAAGAGACTTGGAGCTGCGCTAATACAGTACTTCTCAATAGTATTAGCTAGTCTGTTCTCTAAATAAAAAGGAATAATTAAGTCTAAAACTCAATAATTTTTCGTGTAACTTTTAATTATAGCGACGTTTTCTTAGCTTCTAAAATGAGTAATCATTAATTTAAATTCTGCCATGGATTAATGCTACCTATCATCACAGGCTCCCCGCTCGCTGTGATCGCGAGACATACCTACACGCCTTGCGTTCGGTAAACACTCGGTACACAAACAGTCGCGACTGCTCCGCAGTGACGAACGAACGTAGTGATCGTTTTTTAAGCAGTAAGCGTGCGATTTGTGTATTTCATTGAAATAAATACAAATGTTTTAGTACTTAATATGGCAAATCGAAATTATAGATTATATTGTGCTGTTTTTGGTTGCTTGAATTCTTCAAAAACGCACCCAGAGAAAACATTTTTTAAATTACCTGGAAACTCCGAAAGGTAAGACTATAAAATAATTTGTATGTACCTACTAGTACGTAATTTGTTTCTTTTTTAATAGGTAGGTATTTCGCTATTCCACCGAGTAAAATACCTGGATTAATAAATAAATAAGTAGATAGGGTGACAAAAGTGTCAGTGTAAAAAAAAACTAGTACGTAGTTTCCTAGGCTAAGCTATTTACTTATGTATTTAGCTACTTACATATATTATTGAATTAGACGAAATATCATTATGATATGATTATGAAAGTAAAAAATGGCAGGTACCTACTACTCATTTCATTTACAAGTAAATTTTCATATTTTTTTAATAATATAGATATATATAAGAAATAAATTATAATATTTACAATCACAAAACTAGAAAGAAACTCAAGTATGTAGATGAAATTATGGGCAGTCCTATCGCGTTTACGTACCGTCCGGCTGTAGGTAATTTTTTCAAGGAAAGGGCCGAGTCACAGTACTGTATTTACATATACTGTGCTATCACTTTTATTATGAACATACAAGCGTTCGCCCGTGCGGATTCACATATTTGAATAAAACTTTATTTAAACATTTCTAAGAAACTGTAGGTTGATTTAAAAAAAATGTATTATTCTTCTTAGAAAAATACGTTTAAGCGACTTCATTGAAGAGAATGTATATATCTTCTTTACTTTCTATCAAATTTACTTCGTATGCACACATTTATTTGTCTATATAAATTGATTTTAATTTTAATTTTTGCGTAGAAAGTCCACAGTAGCTTCAAGTTACAATTTTAATTTCACTGATATTGAACTAAGAACCACCTTTCCACCGACTTTTTTGGCAAAAATCGTCTCCGGCGACAGACATCCTAAAGCATTGGGGATTAAGACTTTGTTTGTGTTTGAACCCATCCCTGCTTTAAATTTACAGATCTGGAAAGCGTAGGTACATGATTTTATACAAGCGATTATAATCCGCAGTGGCCACTGCATCAAGAGCCTGACCCCTGTTCCAAGAATGGCGTGGAAGAATTTTTACTGTGGGACTTCACAAAAATGCAACAATTTCATTTCCGTGTGGGGTTTTTATTCTACATAGTAGGTACATACTGCAATGCAGCATGAATTTAAAAGAAATTAGGTCAATTTTATTTCGACCTTCTATTGTCTCGACTTTAGCAACTTACTCCAAAATAAACCACATACATGGACGCTATTACGTCAGGACCACACACAGAGCATTTAAAAACAAGAATGATAAAACACAAAGGAATAGATCTATACATCTCGAAATCATTTTTCACAGGATGTGTACATATTTATTTATATATTTATATGGACATCCAGTAGTTGTTACACTACAGAAATCACAAAAATTTCATACAACATGGTAATTAGTACAAGATGCACAACTTTTTAACGAGTCACAGCATGCACAACTTAATTAAGTAGACCGTTGCACATTAATAATAAATATTAAGTTATTAAATATGCAGTTAAGTTGAGATGTTATGAAGTAATGAAATTATCAAAACCACTAAATACTAAGAAACCTCTTTATCATACACAATTTCTATCTCTCAACAACCTCAACACACTTCTTCTAAATTTAAATAAGCTAGTGTTAAAAATATCTACGTCACGGCTTAATGTATCATACATTATTTTTTGATAACCTGGATAAGGCGGGTGACTGTTTTAAATTTGTTCAAACGCACCATCGCCGTTGCCTTATTTGTGACGTCATAATATTAAAGTCAATCCACATTAGTACACCTAGTGTGGATATATTTATGATAACAGATTTTCTCAAACATGATATTCGGTTTAATTCAGCTGAATCTTGTTTCTAACCAATTTAAACAAAAACAATGCGTCAGCCACATATCTGCGTGTCGAAGGTGTGTGCATCCTAAGGTGTTGCAATCAACTGGTATGCGTAGTTAAAAGTTTATTTTTACCTGTAAATATCGTCAGGTGCCACAAAAACCGTTTTTGTACGCGTTCTATACGTAATATGTGTGCCGCGTAGTGAGGTCTCCATACAACTCTGCAGTATTCTAAGATACTCCGCACGAGACTATTGTATAACATTATTTTTGTGTTACTTTTAAAGCCTTTGATGTTTCGCATCACGAAGCCCAACATTATATTTACTCTTTTAACTATATGTTCCATGTGACGTATAAATGTGAATTTATTATAAAAATGACTCCCAAATAGTTAATGGAATTTACTTCTTGAAGCTTTAGATTATTTATAAAATATATTAGTTAATAGCTTTCTTAGTATACATCCTGTTACATTTACACCATTGGATAAGTCAGACTTTTAGAAACGAAACGAAGTAACTTAGGATGATTAATAGTACCAAACAAAATTACTAAATTAATAATTATCAAAATGATTTAAATGTAATTATAACAAGACAACCACGATCTAAAAAATCTCATAAAAAAATTAATTTTGTCCAATACATAATCTAACATAATATATATATATATATATATATATATATATATAAATATATATACATACTTATATATTTAATTAGTATATGAAACCAAGATCATTCAACAGCATAAAAATTAATTAATTTGTTGTTTTAAAGTATTTACTAAAATCATCACAGAAGTGAAAACCTAAACGAAACGACGAACTTAAAACGTCACATTAGCAGGTTGGTGACATTAATTAATAAGGAGCTGACAGAACTCGATGTTTAGATTAGCTCACTCTAGTGGATCTATGGAGTGGAGTTCAGTGCTTTTTCCCCATAACGAAAGTGCACAAACGTGCCTAAAGAAATTTTCACTTCAAAAATTAATTTCGAATAAAACACACACTTCTGTATACACATATAATTAGGTTAAAAATAAAACGAAGGTAAAAACATATCGCCTTGTTTTGCGAGGAGGTGATGTTGGCTAAAGAGGCGGCGGAACGGCAACGGGAGAGGATAAGTACTCTCCCATCCCGCAGAAGACGCACCAGGCGCCGGAGAGCGCAAAATGATCTCCGGCCTCCATGAGCGCTGGCCTGGGGGTAACGGGTCAGGCTGACCGTTACCCTTGCAGAAGCAGGCCCGAGACGGTGGCGCGACGTGTTCCACGCGCACCTCTCTGATCTGGAGGGGGGTTAGGCCCCCCGTACCCCATGATGTGGTCGCCTGCTAAAGGCGGCCAAGGTCTGCAGGGGTTCCCGGAGGACTCCTTCCTAGGGTATACCCGGGTTCCCCTGCAATAGACCCACTTGTGACGGAACACCGTGTGGTTTTAGTCGGTTCGATTCCGACATACCACTTTACCGTTAGCTCCGGTGAGGTGATGACCCGTGGGGGGTTCCACACGATAAAAAAAAAAAGGTAAAAACAAATCTAAATGTATACATAGGGTACACTGGAAGTTCTGCGCTCCTGGCCGCTCATAAATGTTTGAATTTCGAATGTTATGTTTTTAAAATATAAGAAACTCGGCTCTGTCTTACGAATTTTCGATCAGGGTCACGTGTCCTGACGCGAGTTTAATATTTTTTACCCATCCCAAATATTGATCCTAGCGTAAAAATGATAAACACCAAACTTGTGGGAAATTAAATTTCCAACAACTTTTAATACTACCATTTTTGCTCTAAAGTTGCAAATTAACGAGTTATTTCAGAAAAACGAAAAAATTTAACTTCAAATCAAGATGGCGGCGAATCCAATGGCGGGCTTGCCCCAAAAACCGAAATGTAGACTTCCAACCCCCCCCCCCACGACGTTTAAAAAAAAACGCGTCTCCTAATTTAAGCATTATGACGTCACGGCGCGATCGGGTTAGTTCGGGAACCGTCGGTGTGTTTTCGGTACTGAGTTTAAAACATTATTTTTGATTTGTTATAACTTTTTAACAACAAAATAAAAACAAACAAACAATAGTTTTGTTATAAAACTCTTATATGATCTTTCGATTTATGACAAGAATATTTTTTTTCAATAACCCAAATCTAAAGGTTACAGATGACAAAAAAGCCGAACAATCTAACCCATTTCTGAGTACTTTATATAAAAAGGTCATATTGTAAAGCTGTCTAATAGTCAAAAAGCTGTCAATTTTAAAATGATGTAATTTGGGAGGAGCTGTTTATGTAACCCACTAGAGAATACTAGATGTGAAAGGAGTCTCCTTTGAATTTGCTCTATTCGCAGTTGATGTACTTTATAACTAGGTGACTACACTACACTACAGCACTCAACATTGTTATTTTAGTTTTTTGGATTACGGTAAAATTTTGTGTTGCGAAGAACAAATCCTAACATTTTAAATAAATGTTAGTTTGTTGTCAAAGAATATTCCCAGGTCCCTTACGAACAGCGCTCTTTATACATTACACCTGCAATATGGTAATCATTGTGGATGATGTTGATGTTACGTGTAAATTTATAAAGTAAATAAAATAAAGTAAATAAACTATAAAGTAAATAAGTAATTTATGAAATTAAATTAAATAGGTAAATTATAAAGTACGTTAATATTATATTCTATATACAACTTACACATTAAAACTAATAAAAAAAGAAAAAGAAATGTATATGGGCTATTTACATGCATGCGTCATAAAATTCCTCCACATCGTCGCCTACTGGCAGTGTTCCCAGAAGGCTGGCAGCATTGCCACATTGAATGGCAATGCTAATTCTCTGTGCAAGAAAAGGCCCGCCTTCTGGTCACGAGAAGTGTCGATCAGTCGCTTACCTAATTCCTTATAAACGGAACGAGCACTCGGACCCCATGACCCAAGCGTTTCGACCCCAAACGGCTCAAAAACATAGTTACCAACTAAATTATTGTATTTACGCCGTTTGAGGCTTTCTGCTGATGCAGCAGCAGCGCCAGCACAACCAGCTGTACTTGGAAGATGTGATGGCGCGAGGGTGTCAACGCAGGTTGCGTTCCACACAAAGGCCTACCCATCTTCCATGGCAGTAACGACACACCATCTGGTCTCTTCCCATCGTCTCGTACCAGACCACTAGGTTCACGTACGGCTGGCACGCCGGCGGTGACAAGAGCACGACGGATTATGTCATTAAGATTGGCATGTCGAGATATACGGCCTGCGCTTCTGCTACAAGAAAGGCCATGGTGTCCGAGACTGTCGACAGCTTCTCCACAGTGACAAAAATGCGGAGAAACACAAGGAGCTCCTTTTTTTTTTTTTTTTGTACGTGTGGAAACCCACTCGGGCCGTCACCCCACCGGGGTTTTCGGCGGGGCGATGTGTCGGAATCGAACCGACTAAAACCACACGGTGTGCCGTACTGCGCCTTAAGTAGGAGAGATCCGGGAACAGCTTTTATTAAGACATCCGGAACCCTCCTAGCGCCTGCCCGCAAAGCGCGGGCACCACCTTCGGGTAAAAAAACCTCTCAATTAGGCGACGTCCAGGCACACGCGGACGCCGCCTCCTCGCGGGGGGCCACTATAGCGGGTGGAGGGGAAAACCCGTCCCTTCCACCCGCGGCCACACTCAGGGCGGCATGAGGCGCTGGTAAGCGCGCCTCCGCCGCCCGGTTCGCCGGCGGCGAATTAAGTCCGAATGGAGGTCGTCCTCCCGGACCCTTTCCGCCGCCTCCTTAAAATTCCTGTCGCTACCGGCCATGGAGCGTATGACAGCCGGTAGCGACAGATCCTCTCCGATGACTGCAGTAAGGGCCCGACGCTGCGCTGCCCAACTGGGGCAATCCGCCAGCGTGTGCTGAGCCGAGTCCTCACTGCAGTCGCAGTGGTGACAGGCGGGACTCAATTCCCTCCTAGCGACCGAGTGCAGGTACTTCCCGAAGCAGCCGTGCCCGGAAAGAACCTGCGTCAGTCGGAAGGAAAGGGTCCCGTGCTGTCGCCCTGCCCACTCGACGATGACCGGCTGGAGCGCCTCCACGGCGGCAAAGCCAGCACGTGGAGCCTCCAGCCGGGACGACCAACGAGCCATGGTGGCTCGGCGAGCGGCCTCACGCCATTCGCGTACCTCTTCGGGCGGGGGCCGACTGCCGCTTCCCGCCCAGAACTCAGCCGTTCGCCGATATACTTCGGCGAGCACTTCCGCCTCCAAATCCCACGGGGGTGTCCCGGCCAACGCGCACGCCGCCTCCGTCGATACGGTGCGGTATCCGCGTATGGCTCTAACCGCCATAACCCTCTGAGGGCGCCAGAGGCGCGCCTTATTCTGGGCGGTCAGAGCCTCCGCCCACACCGGTGCACCGTAAAGTGCCATTGACCGGACAACCCCCGTGTACAGCCGTCTCGTAGCAACGCTAGGTCCACCCAAATTGGGTAAGAGTCGCCCAAGGGCGGACGCAGCGCCGAACACAAGGAGCTCCTAAACGAAGGCAAGTGGCAAGGCGGAATGTGTTATCGTCCAACAAGGTGCCTATGTTGGGCGATGGAAGTGTCTAAATCCATAGGCCTGATTCCCATTCTCCCACAGCCATCAAAAGAGCGCGCTTTGCAACATTAGATGCGGTGTCAATTAAATAATTCCTTCTTGAGGTGCATAACGGCGCGTCCCATTGCCTCTGAGAGAATGGATTAACAGGTAAAAGAGTATTGGGACAAGCTATCTGCCAAGCATTTATGGCATCGGTCTTGCAGGACACTTCAGAATAAACCAGTGTGTTTGTTAGAATTTTCCTGGTTAACTCTTCTGTGCTATGGACCGAAGACAAAAATGCTGGAAGGCTGACATCTGAAATTTTGCGAACGCAAAGACCACCCAAACGAACCGTTAAGGATGCTTGGAGCCAGCCTCGGTCGTTCAAACCCACATTTAAAATTTTGCTAAGGGTGTTTTGAATAATTTTGTCAATTTTTTCTAAAAGTGTTAAATGTTTCCAAAGTTGCGATGATCGAAGGGCATGAGTAAATTTTGGTACGAAAAGACAAAAACGGAGTATAGTAAAAGCCGAATGGACGTTAATATTATTTTATCGATACGTCAGTAGCTATACGAAGGTTGCAGTTTCTCGTGCAAGCGTGCGCGTGGTTGAAGTCGTTTATTTATTTTATTAACTTAAATAATATAAACTTACAGTGCAAGCTAAAATGCCTACATCTTGTACATCTAATCTTAATCGCCAAATAAGATAATAAGCTTAATGAAAAACCATCTATACAGTTATTAACCTTCTGTAGTCATTGGTTGAAATGTCGTTTATTAAGAATTGAAATCTTTTAACTCTTGCCGCGCTAATCAATTTTACAAACGCTCACAAGCCAATCTGACAAAACCTGAACCCTTCCAAACAAACTGCACATTACGTCATCATCATCATTGTTCAGCCTATTGCATACTACATATTGTCCACTACTGGACATAGGCGTCTCCTAATATGCGCCAAAGCACTTGGTCCTTCGCCTTCCGCATCCAATCCATCCCAGCTACCTTCTGTAGGTTGTCTCCACTCTATGCCCGTTTGGCTCCAGCGGCCATCAGTTCTTCGACAGATGTGTCCAGCTCATTGCTACCTCAGCATGCTGATTCTTCGAGCTAATTTTAGTTCTTGGTCGGATAATTTCTTTATAATCACGTGGTTTGGTACAATTACACTAATAGTCATTCATACAAAAGTATAAAGATATATATAAAAAATAACCGCAAAAAACATAAGACAAAGTTGTTTGCCTGAAATCTTCTAGAGATACTTTCACAGTCAAGCGACTGTGGTTTGTGAGGAAATCTTGCTGTAACTACGTTACCTGTTTTACTAAACCGGGTAAAGAAGCTACAAAAGCTATAAGAGGACTTTGAAAAGATAAACTAGTAAAAGAAAGCTCGGAGGACTGCTCCCTATTCCGCCTTTTTAATGACTTCATTTCCTGCTTTCTGTGTCTATCGGGTTTGTGATACTTTGCCCCGCTCATCTCCGCTACAACTAAATTTTGCCTTTTACGAAGTTGATTCTTTGAGAATATTAAAAGTACCTAATTTCTTTAACTTCGTTCGCATTCAAGTTTGATGTACTCATTGTAGTACTCGTAAAAAAAAGTTATACCGACCGTAACTATTTATTTAGTTGTCGTTTTTAGAGTTAACACGTAACTCTCAAAGTAATTAAATGCATTATGAGTTGTACTACTACTGGCTCTTTTAAAAAACGTCTACGTAGGTATCTCATTGCTGCGCAACGAGATACCTACTGCCCATACGGAAGCTCACAATGATAAAATGTAAACACGTCGCTCATCTAATTCAGGGTTGTGTGAGGTAAAGGTGCGTCTGCCTATTTTTATGTGTGTACCTGTGCCTACCTCGCGCTCGCAGTCTGACCGCGCAGTATAAACCCATATTCATATTGGTTTTTATATTCGTATATTGTAATTAATAATAATAGTTCACGCTATGTATATTTTAGTATTTTTCTCGATTTGTTTTTTTTTTCTAGTTTTTCATGCGTGAGTCACTAAAGGGACTAGTTGAAAACGAGCATCAGGCATTATTGCCTGACATATATGCTGAACTAGGACCTATTTTGATCATGCCATGAGACATCTTTTCTTGTGTATTATCGTGTAAAGTATTATTTTATTCCATTTATCTTGTTATTTTTTTTAAGTGTCATCAATTTGTTTTCATGCCTTTCATTAATGTTTCAGTGTATGACAAAATAAATGATTTTTCTTTCTTCCTTTCCTTATGTGGCCATATTCAGATGAGGGGCGTTTATTGTGCTTATTATACACAAAACACAAGACTTTCAGATAAAATGCCGAAATATCTATAACTTTTTTTAACTAAAGCCTTTCGGCAGTTTATGTGTATGTAACAGGATTAAGGCGATCCTTAATCCAGTCCTGCCACAAAATCCGTTCTAAGGTAATGTTTCCTACCTATAAATTACCTTCCTGCCAAATTTCAGGTCTCTATAAGAAAAATCTAAAGATTTTCGAGCCCTTAGACCATCTTAATCCGACCCTATCGTAAAAACCTTTTTAGCTGATGTCTTTTTTTTTAGTTTATTTAAATGCACAAAACACATTACAATCGTAAAAACATTAATATTATAATACATTGATTTCATTTATATCATAGCGTACATAGCATGTGTACACATGAAAATACATCCCTAATACATTCATATTTAATATCTAAGCATCAGGTCAGGTTTGAATGCCTCAGGCAATCTTACTGGGATGTGAAGCATCCAAACCCAGACCGCTATTAAGGATGTCTTTCACAATACTAATGAACCTGTTAAAGTTGTAAACACAAATGTTTCTTAGTATAAAAAACCAAAGACTTTCATATAATGTTGTCAGAGACCTTAAATCTTCTTCGCAAAATTTATTTTTAACTGACGTGTCCTCCCTCCCTGAAAAATTTCAGACGCGACCACTCGATGACAACGCGCTGCTCGAATGATTATCTAGTGTTGACTGCGCATTGAAAAGTAGGTGTGGGTCGTTACGTGAATTTCACGAAGCGTATCGTATCTAGTTACTACTACTACTTTAAAAGCGTCACTAGTTACGAGTACTCGTGATTTTTGTAACTAGTCTCATCCCAGTGTGCGGCTACTTACTTAGTACGGCTACGCTACGCACGGAACGTAATCATGTCGTAACCCGTAACGTCTCAAGTCGAAGCTACGGTTTTGTGGTTATAGTTACATCAGTAAACGTCTAACTCAAATGAACTTCTCTTCATAATTTATTCAGGCTTAGGACTGAATGCATGAAATGAATGGTCCATTTATTAGTTTGTTTAACTATGATTATTATAAAAATATTAATACTGGGATATTTAAAAGTTCAATCGAATAATATATTTAAAATGATTTATTTTGCCCTTTTTTGCATTTATATATATGTATATATATATATTTTTTTTTTTGTATTATTTTTTGGGATCTATTTATACTTTCAAAGTATTTAAGTGAAAACATTTATTGGTTTACAGAATCGCTGAGCTTTTTTTCAAAATATATAACTAAAACTAACCTATACTATCTCAAAAAGAAAAGATCTTAATTATTAATATCCTTCGTCAATGAAACAAAAAAATTTTTGTGTTTAACACGATTCATCTAACAGAAGCGCTGACATTATTTTAAAATAAAGTCAACATAAAAGGAGTCTATACTCATCTGTAAAATCATGGACATATGCATCAAAATTATATGCATTGTAGTAAAACTTACTCTGTTTTTCTCTCGGCTCGTGTGTGAGTGTGTAAAGCTGATGCATATATTAATTATACCTGAGAGTAAAAGAAACAGCATGCGTAAAGCGCAACGAGTTCTCATTGTAACGTACCTTAGTTAACTTGAAAATCTGTTTGTATGACGCATCAACCAAAACGACGTCTCAACTTGTAATAGTTACTAGGATCGTGTGTGTTGTAGTGAAAATAACGTAGTCACAAAAATCACTGGTGTCTTTTTTGGCTTAAGACTAGTTTTGCGGTTACATGTTACGTAGCTAGTGACGTGAAATAACACCCACACTTATAGCAAACGCATGGGTCCCGAGTAGACCACGCGCTGCTCACGAGTGATTTACGCGAGGACGATGCGTTGGCGATGCGCCGCTCCCCACCTGACTGCTCTGAAATCCGTGGACTACGCGATGTCCACTTCTTAACCACGCGATATATACTCGTTGACAACGCGACGTTCACTGGTGACAACGTGGCGTCCACCCATTTACCACCTGTCGACAACGAGTTGACGCTGAATGACGAGGCGATGCTGGTCGTTTGCCGGGTGGCTCTAATGACCTTTACTCATTTCTGGTTTATTTCGTTGGCCAGTATAACTTGCTTAGTCATTGTATAGACTTACGTATTATCAACATACGTAAATGCTGGACGCGTGTAGCATAATGTAGCCCTTTATACATAGTTTTGAAAATTTGTAACACATATTGCTTAAAATATTAGCTTTTTTACGTCTTCTTTATTCTTAAATTTCACGTATCTAAGTCTTTATCTTTTTTTTCTTTTATGGTATAGGGGGCAAACGAGCAGACGGGTCACCTGGTAAATGACTACCGCCGTCCATGGGCACCTGCAACTCAAGAGTCACAAGTGCGTTGCCGTCCTTTAAGGTGGGAGTAGAGGAAGAGGGGGAGAGGGACGGGTTAGGGACTCTGGTAACCTCACTCACTCGGCGAAAAGCAATGCAAGCAATTGATTCATTGCCGATTTTCTGTGAGGCCGTGGTATCACTCCGGTCGAGCCGGCCCATACGTGCCGAAGCATGGCTCTCCCACGAATAGAAGTTCACAAATTTTACTTTTGTCAGTTAATATTCATTTCAAGAATGGCGTGCAAGAATTTTTACTGTGGGACTTCACAAAAATGCAACAATTTCATTTCCGTGTGGGGTTTCTATTCTACATAGTAGCTACATACTGCAATGCAGCATGAATTTAAAAGAAATTATATCAATTTTATTTCGACCTTCTATTGTCTCGACTTCAGCAACTTACTTCAAAATAAACCACATACATGGATGCTATTACGTCAGGACCACACACAGTAAATATCGTCAGGTGTCACAAAAACCGTTATTGTACGCGTTCTATACGTAATGTGTGTGCCGGTCTCCATACAACACTGCAGTATTCTAAGATACACGAGACTATTGTATAACATAATTGTTGTGTTACTTTTAAAGCCTTTGGTGTTTCGCATCACGAAGCCCAACATTATATTTACTCTTTTAACTATATGTTCCATGTGACGTATAAATGTGAATTTATTATAAAAAGGACTCCCAAATAGTTAATGGAATTTACTTCTTGAAGCTTTAGATTATTTATAAAATATATTAGCTAATAGCTTTCTTAGTATATTTCAGATATTAACATTTATTTGTGTTTAGCTGCATCCTGTTACATTTACACCATTGGATAAGTCAGAATTTTTAGAAACGAAACGAAGTAACTTAGGATGATTAATAGTACCAAACAAAATTACAACAACAATTGTTTTAAAGTATTTACTAAAATCATCACAGAAGTGAAAACCTAAACGAAACGACGAACTTAAAACGTCACATTAGCAGGTTGGTGACATTATTTAATAAGGAGCTGACAGAACTCAATGTTTAGATTAGCGCCCTCTAGTGGATCTATGGAGTGGAGTTCAGTGCTTTTTCCCCATA
This sequence comes from Euplagia quadripunctaria, assembly GCA_963859945.1. Lineage (NCBI taxonomy): Eukaryota > Metazoa > Arthropoda > Insecta > Lepidoptera > Erebidae > Euplagia > Euplagia quadripunctaria. Next base: position 15,352,175 of record OY982581.1, read on the forward strand.
GCGAAAGTGCACAAACGTGCCTAAAGAAGTTTTCACTTCAAAAATTAATTTCGAATAAAACACACACTTCTGCATACATATATAATTAGGTTAAAAATAAAACGTAGGTAAAAACATATCTAAATGTATACATAGGGTACACTGGAAGTTCTGCGCTCCTGGCCGCTCATAAATGTTTGAATTTCGAATGTTATGTTTTTTAAAATATAAGAAACTCGGCTCTGTCTTACGAATTTTCGATCAGGGTCACGTGTCCTGACGCGAGTTTAATATTTTTTACCCATCCCAAATATTGATCCTAGCGTAAAAATGATAAACACCAAACTTGTGGGAAATTAAATTTCCAACAACTTTTAATTTTACCATTTTTGCTCTAAAGTTGCAAATTAACGAGTTATTTCAGAAAAACGAAAAAATTTAACTTCAAATCAAGATGGCGGCGAATCCAATGGCGGGCTTGCCCCGAAAATCAAAATGTAGACTTCCAACCCCCCCCGACGTTTAAAAAAAAATCGCGTCTCCTAATTTAAGCATTATGACGTCACGGCGCGATCGGGTTAGTTCGGGAACCGTCGGTGTGTTTTCGGTACTGAGTTTAAAACATTATTTTTGATTTGTTATAACTTTTTAACAACAAAATAAAAACAAACAAACAATAGTTTTGTTATAAAACTCTTATATGATCTTTCGATTTATGACAAGAATATTTTTTTTTCAATAACCCAAATCTAAAGGTTACAGATAACAAAAAAGCCGAACAATCTAACCCATTTCTGAGTACTTTATATAAAAAGGTCATATTGTGAAGTTGTCTAATAGTCAAAAGGCTGTCAATTTTAAAATGATGTAATTTGTCTCTATATGAAAGGAGCTGTTTATGTAACCCACTAGCAAATACTAGATGTGAAAGGAGTCTCCTTTGAATTTGCTCAATTCGCAGTTGATGTACTTTATAACTAGGTGACCACACTACACTACAGCACTCAACATTGTTATTTTAGTTTTTGGATTACGGTAAAATTTTGTGTTGCGAAGAACAAATCCTAACATTTTAAATAAATGTTAGTTTGTTGTCAAAGAATATTCCCAGGTCCCTTACGAACAGCGTTCTTTATACATTACACCTGCAATATGGTAATCATTGTGGATGATGTTGATGTTACGTGTAAATTTATAAAGTAAATAAAATAAAGTAAATAAACTATAAAGTAAATAAGTAATTTATGAAATTAAATTAAATAGGTAAATTATAAAGTACGTTAATATTATATTCTATATACAACTTACACATTAAAACTAATAAAAAAAGAAAAAGAAATGTATATGGGCTATTTACATGCATGCGTCATAAAATTCCTCCACATCGTCGCCCACTGGCAGTGTTCCCAGAAGGCTGGCAGCATTGCAGCGTTGAATGGCAATGCTAATTCTCTGTGCAAGAAAAGGCCCGCCTTCTGGTCACGAGAAGTGTCGATCAGTCGCTTACCTAATTCCTTATAAACGGAACGAGCACTCGGACCCCATGACCCAAGCGTTTCGACCCCAAACGGCTCAAAAACATAGTTACCAACTAAATTATTGTATTTACGCCGTTTGAGGCTTTCTGCTGATGCAGCAGCAGCGCCAGCACAACCAGCTGTACTTGGAAGATGTGATGGCGCGAGGGTGTCAACGCAGGTTGCGTTCCACACCAAAGGCCTACCCATCTTCCATGGCAGTAACGACATACCATCTGGTCTCTTCCCATCGTCTCGTACCAGACCACTAGGTTCACGTACGGCTGGCACGCCGGCGGTGACAAGAGCACGACGGATTATGTCATTAAGATTGGCATGTCGAGATATACAGCCTGCGCTTCTGCTACAAGAAAGGCCATGGTGTCCGAGACTGTCGACAGCTTCTCCACAGTGACAAAGATGCGGAGAAACACAAGGAGCTCCTAAACGAAGGCAAGTGGCAAGGCGGAATGTGTTATCGTCCAACAAGGTGCCTATGTTGGGCGATGGAAGTGCCTAAATCCATAGGCCTGATTCCCATTCTCCCACAGCCAACAAACGAGCGCGCTCTGCAACATTAGATGCGGTGTCAATTAAATAATTCCTTCTTAAGGTGCATAACGGCGCGTCCCATAGCCTCTGAGAGAATGGATTAACAGGTAAAAGAGTATTGGGACAAGCTACCTGGCAAGCATTTATGACATCGGTCTTGCAGGACACTTCAGAATTAACCAGTGTGTTTGTTAGAATTTTCCTGGTTAACCCTTCTGTGCCATGGACCGAAGACAAAAATGCTGGAAGGCTGACATCTGAAATTTTGCGAACGCCAAGACCACCCAAACGAACCGTTAAGGATGCTTGGAGCCAGCCTCGGTCGTTCAAAGCCACATTTAAAATTTTGCTAAGGGTGTTTTGAATAATTTTGTCATTTTTTTCTAAAAGTGTTAAATGTTTCCAAAGTTGCGATGATCGAAAGGCATAAGTAAATTTTGGTTCGAAAAGACAAAAACGGAGTATAGTAAAAGCCGAATGGACGTTAATATTATTTTATCGATACGTCAGTAGTTATACGAAGGTTGCAGTTTCTCGTGCAAGCGTGCGCGTGGTTGAAGTCGTTTATTTATTCCATTAACTTAAATAATATAAACTTACAGTGCAAGCTAAAATGCCTACATCTTGTACATCTAATCTTAATCGCCAAATAAGCCAATAAGCTTAATGAAATACCATCTATACAATTATTAACCTTCTGTAGTCATTGGTTGAAATGTCGTTTATTAAGAATTGAAATCTTTTAACTCTCGCCGCGCTAATCAATATTACCAACGCTCACAATCCAATCTGACAAACCTGAACCCTTCCAAACAAACTGCACATTACGTCATCATCATCATCATCATCGTTCAGCCTATTGCATACTACATATTGTCCACTACTGGACATAGGCGTCTCCTAATATGCGCCAAAGTACTTGGTCCTTCGCCTTCCGCATCCAATCCATCCCAGCTACCTTCTGTAGGTTGTCTCCACTCTATGCCCGTTTGGCTCCAGCGGCCATCAGTTCTTCGACAGATGTGTCCAGCTCATTGCTACCTCAGCATGCTGATTCTTCGAGCTAATTTTAGTTCTTGGTCGGATAGTTCTTTATAATCACGTGGTTTGGTACAATTACACTAATAGTCATTCATACAAAAGTATAAAGACATAATATATAAAAAATAACCGCAAAAAACATAAGACAAAGTTGTTTGCCTGAAATCTTCTAGAGATACTTTCACAGTCAAGCGACTGTGGTTTGTGAGGAAATCTTGCTGTAACTACGTTACCTGTTTTACTAAACCGGGTAAAGAAGCTACAAAAGCTATAAGAGGACTTTGAAAAGATAAACTAGTAAAAGAAAAGCTCGGAGGACTGCTCCCTATTCCGCCTTTTTAATGACTTCATTTCCTGCTTTCTGTGTCTATCGGGTTTGTGATACTTTGCCCCGCTCATCTCCGCTACAACTAAATTTTGCCTTTTACGAAGTTGATTCTTTGAGAATATTAAAAGCACCTAATTTCTTTAACTTCGTTCGCATTCAAGTTTGATGTACTCATTGTAGTACTCAAAAGTTATACCGACCGTAACTATTTATTTAGTTGTCGTTTTTAGAGTTAACACGTAACTCTCAAAGTAATTAAATGCATTATGAGTTGTACTACTACTGGCTCTTTTAAAAAACGTCTACGTAGGTATCTCATTGATGCACAACGAAATACCTACTGCCCATACGGAAGCTCACAATGATAAAATGTAAACACGTCGCTCATCTAATTCAGGGTTGTGTGAGGTAAAGGTGCGTCTGCCTATTTTTATGTGTGTACCTGTGCCTACCTCGCGCTCGCAGTCTGACCGCGCAGTATAAACCCATATTTATATTGGTTTTTATATTCGTATATTGTAATTAGTAATAATAGTTCACGCTATGTATATTTTAGTATTTTTCTCAATTTGTTTTTTTTTACTAGTTTTTCATGCGTGAGTCACTAAAGGGACTAGTTGAAAACGAGCATCAGGCATTATTGCCTGACATATATGCTGAACTAGGACCTATTTTGATCATGCCATGAGACATCTTTTCTTGTGTATTATCGTGTAAAGTATTATTTTATTTCATTTATCTTGTTATTTTTTTTAAGTGTCATCAATTTGTTTTCATGCCTTTTATTAATGTCTCAGTGTATGACAAAATAAATGATTTTTCTTTCTTCCTTTCCTTCTGTGGCCATATTCAGATGAGGGGCGTTTATTGTGCTTATTATACACAAAACACAAGACTTTCAGATAAAATGCCGAAATATCTATAACTTTTTTTAACTAAAGCCTTTCGGCAGTTTATGTGTATGTAACAGGATTAAGGCGATCCTTAATCCAGTCCTGCCACAAAATCCGTTCTAAGGTAATGTTTCCTACCTATAAATTACCTTCCTGCCAAATTTCAGGTCTCTATAAGAAAAATCTAAGGATTTTCATATAAACTCGCGAGAGCCCTTAGACCATCTTAATCCGACCCTATCGTAAAAACCTTTATAGCTGACGTCTTTTTTTTAGTTTATTTTAATGCACAAAACACATTACAATCGTAAAAACATTAATATTATAATACATTGATTTCATTTATATCATAGCGTACATAGCATGTGTACACATGAAAATACATCCACTATACATAACAATCAATAATACATTCATATTTAATATCTAAGCATCAGGTCAGGTTTGAATGCCTCAGGCAATCTTACTGGGATGTGAAGCATCCAAACCCAGACCGCTATTAAGGATGTCTTTCACAATACTAATGAACCTGTTAAAGTTGTAAACACAAATGTCTCTTAGTATAAAAAACCAAAGACTTTCATATAATGTTGTCAGAGACTTTAAATCTTCTTCGCAAAATTTATTTTTAACTGACGTGTCCTCCCTCCCTGAAAAATTTCAGACGCGACCACTCGATGACAACGCGCTGCTCGCATGATTATCTAGTGTTGACTGCGCATTGAAAACTAGGTGTGGGTCGTTACGTGAATTTCACGAAGCGTATCGTGTCTAGTTACTACTACTACTTTAAAAGCGTCACTGGTTACGAGTACTCGTGATTTTTGTAACTAGTCTCATCCCAGTGTGCGGCTACTTACTTAGTACGGCTACGCTACGCACGGAACATAGTCATGTCGTAACCCGTAACGTCTCAAGTCGAAGCTACGGTTTTGTGGTTATAGTTACATCAGTAAACGTCTAACTCAAATGAACTTCTCTTCATAATTTATTCAGGCTTAGGACTGAATGCATGAAATGAATGGTCCATTTATTAGTTTGTTTAACTATGATTATTATAAAAATATTAGTACTGGGATATTTAAAAGTTCAATCGAATAATATATTTAAAATGATTTATTTTGCCCTTTTTTGCATTTATATAAATATATTTTTTTTTGTATTATTTTTTGGGATCTATTTATACTATCAAAGTATTTAAGTGAAAACATTTATTGGTTTACAGAATCGCTGAGCTTTTTTTCAAAATATATAACTAAAACTAACCTATACTATCTCAAAAAGAAAAGATCTTAATTATTAATATCCTTCGTCAATGAAACAAAAAAAATTTTGTGTTTAACACGATTCATCTAACAGAAGCGCTGAGATTATTTTAAAATAAAGTCAACATAAAAGGAGTCTATACTCATCTGTAAAATCATGGACATATGCATCAAAATTATATGCATTGTAGTAAAACTTACTCTGTTTTTCTCTCGGCTCGTGTGTGAGTGTGTAAAGCTGATGCATATATTAATTATACCTGAGAGTAAAAGAAACAGCATGCGTAAAGCGCAACGAGTTCTCATTGTAACGTACCTTAGTTATGTTACAATAAAAACTTTCGTGAGTGATATTCATGTTTATTAGAGATTATACGGTTTTACTCACGTTTGTATTTCGGGGATGCCCGACTAGTTTCGGACCCGACGGGGGCCCTTTTTCAAGGAGTGAAGCGTCCTGCCGCGACGGTGTCAGGCGTCACCCGTCGGATCCGAAACTAGTCGGGCATCCCCGAAATACAAACGTGAGTAAAACCGTATAATCTCTAATAAACGTACCTTAGTTAACTTGAAAATCTGTTTGTATGACGCATCAACCAAAACGACGTCTCAACTTGTAATAGTTACTAGGATCGTGTGTGTTGTAGTGAAAATAACGTAGTCACAAAAATCACTGGTGTCTTTTTTGGCTTGAGACTAGTTTTGCGGTTACATGTTACGTAGCTAGTGACGTGAAATAACACCCACACTTATAGCAAACGCACGGGTCCCGAGTGGACCACGCGCTGCTCACGAGTGATTTACGCGAGGACGATGCGTTGGCGATGCGCCGCTCCCCACCTGACTGCTCTGAAATCCGTGGACTACGCGATGTCCACTTCTTAACCACGCGATATATACTCGTTGACAAAGCGACGTTCACTGGTGACAACGTGGCGTCCACCCATTTACCACCTGTCGACAACGAGTTGACGCTGAATGACGAGGCGATGCTGGTCGTTTGCCGGGTGGCTCTAATGACCTTTACTCATTTCTGGTTTATTTCGTTGGCCAGTATAACTTGCTTAGTCATTGTATAGACTTACGTATTATCAACATACGTAAATGCTGGACGCGTGTAGCTTAATGTAGCCCTTTATACATAGTTTTGAAAATTTGTAACACATATTGCTTAAAATATTAGCTTTTTTACGTCTTCTTTATTCTTAAATTTCACGTATCTAAGTCTTTATCTTTTTTTACACCACCTCACCTGGTAAATGACTACCGCCGTCCATGGGCACCTGCAACTCAAGAGTCACAAGTGCGTTGCCGTCCTTTAAGGTGGGAGTAGAGGAAGAGCGGGAGAGGGACGGGTTAGGGACTCTGGTAACCTCACTCACTCGGCGAAAAGCAATGCAAGCAATTGATTCATTGCCGATTTTCTGTGAGGCCGTGGTATCACTCCGGTCGAGCCGGCCCATACGTGCCGAAGCATGGCTCTCCCACGAATAGAAGTTCACAAATTTTACTTTTGTCAGTTAATGATTTTGCAACTGTGATTGAATACCGTCAAATTTATTACGTACTTATGTGTACTTGTATAAATAAATTGCCATTCATTACAAATATATAATGCATGCTATATTAAACTATAATTATTTTTACAAGTAGTCTTAAAACCATAAATTGTATCATGTGATGTGAAGTATTGTATATAACTGTTAGTGAAACCAATAAATAAATTTCTCGGGAAAAGAGACTGCTCCAAGATTACGGCTACTATTGAGAAAAATTAAATACCTTGTGATTTATGTGTAAAATGATGAAAACGCTAGACCGTCATGGTGCTCATTCGTCATGGCATCTGATGTCAAATTAGAATGAGTTACTATCCTTAATACGTTCTACATCGATGTTTACATATTCCGTAATTCGACAGAACAAAGATCGAGATTCATGGGATGATAACCCTATCATGAAAGAGCTTATTGGGTAGATTTGTAATTTCTGCCTTTACAAAAACCGTTGTTACATTAAAGTAAAACACACGGAAGGAATAAAATATACGCAGACTTACAACAAAATACACTGCAAACTGAACAAACATATGTTCAACCCAAAGTTGGGCGAGAACACAATATGCAGATTCTGTCAAGAGGCAGAAGAAACTGCAATGCATATTCTATGCTCTTGTGGCCCACTAATGCGGCACCGAAGTATTAACCTAGGGTTGCACATCATGCAACCGCAGGAAATACAAACAATCACTGCTGAAAGGATCTGGAGGTTTTTCGAAGCCGTAAGTCGAGGTGGCGCTAAGCACTTAAACAATAATAATACACAAAATACACAATTTACTAAGTTATTTACTGACGTGTTGAACGTACGCGTGTTGTACTCTAATGGCGGCCTGCTTTTTGCATATTTGTAGAACAGATAAAAAAACCGGTTAAATTGGAAATCAACTATAAAATTTAATTTCTACAGAAACTGAAATTAACATTCGCCGGTTACTTAAACTAGCGTACTATTGTGTTTTACTTATCATTACATTCATAGAGTTAAATACCCTATTGTTACCAGCTTCGATACATAGGTACAAAGAAAGAATCATCGAAATCTGACTACTCTGTGAAAATAATGTACCCGTCGATTTCGACGAGCCACCTCCTTTTGTTCATTAATATAAGTAATAGTAATATCGTAAAACCAATTGAAGTACGTGGGGATTATCTCTAATGAACTTCTTGTTAGAACTGTAGAATAATTACTATATTTTCTGATGGAATACATGAGCTTAAATAGGAATTAGTCTAGGTTATCATACGTAGTGTATTACGTATGTATGATATCACAATATTATTCACCTAAAGGAATGCTAGGAATTTATCAACTTCTGATCTATAATATAATACATCACAACCTACGTCACGACCTAGTCATGCATTACATCATCCCCGTAATTTTTAAAGACAAACATTCATCATGAAATTTTTGGCTTTCACATAGAATTCGATAATTACTTAGTCTTACTAAGCTATAATTACATTCCATTAAATACTTTTATACATTATCGTGTATAATAATTTTTATTTGCAATATCGGTAGCTACATTTATTTAAGTACGTATAGTTTTATATGGATTAGTTTTGCTTTACGCTTGTAAGATATTTCTACATTAGTGTCTAAATCCCTTAAGACTAAATACGGACCTGAATATACACTGGTATTTTTTTTCTATTTTCTTTTTTTATTAGTATCTTATCATTAACTTTATAATTAATTGGGTTAATTCCTTTCTCATATTTAGTTTTCCTTAATATTTTACTTCGTAATAAAAAAAACTGACATTTCACATTTCTTAACGTATTCTTTAATATCTTTTTCTAAGCCTAAGCATAAACATCTTTTTTTATTATAATACATCTTTTTTTCTCTCCCGCATGTCCACTTGTTGGTAATAAATGGAAATTATTTACTATTAATTACCCCTTTTTTCGTCTTTATTGGTTATTCTCATTACGTCATTTATTATACATAATTGGGGACCGGTCCAATCCTTATTTATTTCATTTGCTAGCTTCTTTATTAATATGTCATTATTTTTATTCTTCATTATGATAATTTTATTTATTTTCCACAATGTACATTGAATACCAAGTTCTCGCACAAAGGCGCCGGAAACTGGCTTAATAAATAACTATTTTTTTTTCATCACAAATTAATATCTTTGATTCTTTTACTTTATTCACTTTATTTTTCTTTTCATCATTATTTGTTTTATTCATTTGAGCATTATTTATAAATTTCATTTCAGCTGAATTTGGTATCCGGTTAGTAAATTCTACTACTTTAGGTTGATCAGCTCTTAGGAGATATATTTTTGTCATTTCTAGTTTGTTTATTTTTTATACTTTTATTTCTTGTCATAACGTATAAACATTATTTTATTTGTTTCAACTCTTCCGATGTTACATTAATTCTAGATAATGCGTCCGTTACTAAATTTCAATATCAATTTTAATTTTGCGCTCTGTCGCAGAGCCTACTTTTAAGAACAAAATTAATTAGCGTTTGCTTACAGTCTGTTTCTTTTAATGTAGATGCATAGTATTAATTGTTTAATACTTGTCTCATCATCCGTCATTTGTGACAATGAGCCCAATGAGGTTTTTAATTCGAATACACCCATTTTTATGGGTTCTTTATATAATTCAATAAGTTTCCCGTTAATTTCATTAATTTTTTGTATTACTTTTTATCTTCTAATGTTCCTTGCTTAACATGCTCTGTCAAAATATTTATAAAATTTTCATGTTCGTTGTACACTCTTTCGGCTTCCTCGGATTTTTTAACAATAATTTCACCTTTTCTCCTACTTGGTCCTATTTTAATGTTCTCATTAAGTAATGATTTATGATGATATAGCAAATGAAATTCAAGTATTCTAGTATTATTCTTAATACTAGAATACTTGAATTTCATTTGCTATATCATTATAAATCATTACTTATAGTCCATACTTTTAATATAAAATAACTTACAGTCTATCTGTTGTACCTGTGCGATTTTTTATTCACTTTTAGATTTATTTATTTTCACGGACACTAAACACTCACTGGCGTTGGTACTATTAACCACTGACTCGCTGCAACTCCAACATTTGACCACCGGTTCTCTTGTCCATCTTTTTGTTAGCACTCTTTATGAAATACCGGGTTGTCATAATAATAACTATTACGACAACAACAGCCACGACAACACTTAGACAGATGGATATGTCCATAACACCCTGTACTGCTGGGTTTTGTTGTTCTAACGTATTTGATTTTCCTATTTGAGTTATTATTTCTCTTCTAGAATTTTTCTATTATTTATTGGTTTTAATTTGGTGTTTTCATGTCACTATTTTCATATTTGATGTATTGAACACTTTTATACTTTTTTTCACTTTTTTATCTATATATTAATACGTGAAGCGAAAACTTTGGATCCCTTTTTACGAAAATTGGGCGGACGGAGGAGTATGAAATTTCGCACACTTATAGTTTATACATAGAAGAAGGGACGAATGCTAAAATTTTTGGACAATATTTTGCTACAAAGTTAAAAAAATGCAAAAACGGGTACATACAGCTATGAGTGTCCAGTATATATTTTGACCTGTCATGGTACAAAAGTATATACAATGACAGGTCAAGTAATATTGGCCAATGAAATAAACCATGGTCGAAATTCGACCACCACGCGATCTCTAGTAAATATATATATATATATATATATATATATATATATATTTCATACAAAGTTTTATATCACTGTCCAGGACTGGCTACGGGTCGCCACGAAGTACGTGAAGATTATCTCTAATTTAAATGAAACCACTTCTTGTTAGAACTGTAGAATAACTAAATTTTCTAATGGAATACAAGATCTTAAATATATGATATCACAATATTATTCACCTAAAGGAATGTTAGGAACTTATGAACTTCCTAACATTCCTTCCTTCCTTATACGTCACAACCTACGTCATGCATTACACTATTAAATAACCACGAATACAAAGGGTTATTTCTACAATATTAACGAATTTTTCGAAATATTGTTTATTATCATAGACACACCCAGACGTTCGGAAACACGCATGGCTACCACTTCACAGATTGTACGATGCAAATACACATTTTAGTGCATATAAATTACAAAACTTTATTCAGGTATATAATATAAGCAGACATATGAATAAAATGTATTTTTAAGTGTAGTTTTATACATGTAAATGAATGCTAGTGTACGGTGAGAGATCTTACACCTTGTGCTGATGATAACTGTGAGTACCGCGAGCCGAGGTTTCTTTGATTGAAACAACGTTTACTCCTTTAAAGTTTAATTGGTACTAAATGTAAATTATACAATTATTATGAAGCAAAACGTGGCACCGCGCAGTTGGTGCTAGCGTATGCAGAAAACATTAACTATGATATTGTACGGGTTTGGAAGGTTACCCACTTTCCGTTCTCATATTTGTATCCTGTGAATGTAGAACTATTTTGTACGTATAGTCTATACCATTTAAAATATATAGGTATAGACTATTTTTCATTGTATAGTGTCAGCATAATCACATAATAATATAAGGACTACCTGATGGTAACCGACTACCGCCTTCCATGGGTTTGAGATGGGAGTACGCTCTTTTCTTGAAGGTTTAAAGGTCGTATCGGTCCGGAAATACCGCAGGCGACAATTTGTTAAATAGATTGGTTGTTCGAGAACAAAAGTTAGAATATAACTATATAAGTAGAATGTATGGGTGGGTGTGATTCTGATGGTAACAAAATATTTCTTCATTTCATTCTTCTCATTAACTACACAAAAGAGCAGCAAAATTTTAAGTGTGATCATGCCCTCAAGGCGGCTCTCCAAGTTAGACAATGTAGACCGGCCGCACTTCTGACTCGAGCGTTGTTCTTACACTTGTGATATAATACCCAACTCAGCAAGATCTAACAAAGATATACACTACATGATAAGGATGTCTCCTTTATGCATAATACAAAGAAGCCTACAAAAGTATTTAGATAAGAACCCTTGTGTTAAAATAAAGTTAAAAATCAAATTCAAATTATTTTAACATAATCTTGGTTTAATCTTACATATAGCTTGCCTCCCTATAGAACAAACTAGCAGCGCCCCGCGATTTCACCCGCGTAAGTCCCGATCCCGGGGGATAATAAACTTTAGCTCATCGTAATCTGTCCGATGTAAAGTCGTCGTTACTTTGCTGCCAAACTGGAACGTACTAGACACAACGTGCGTAGATTAGGTTAGTACCACTATTTTGTTATCTACTTTAAAAAATATTTAAGTATTGAGATTATATATATACTACTTGTATTCTAGGTAAAGTGACCATGTATTGTGATAGTGGCTTAACGTCGGTAGTTTTTTAGGTGGGGTTTGAACCGGCAACCACGTGATTGCAATGTGATGAATTAGTCACCACCGGATTCATTCCTATTCATCCCAACTTCGTTAGCGCTAAACTAAGCTAAGTATAGCTTGTACTGTGACTTCTCGAGAAAACATACATAAATACATTTTTTGTTAATACATAAATATTTCACATACATATATGTATATCTATAAATCAATACTATTCTGAAACTATCAGAAAGCATCATTGTACGTTAACTATTGGCCAAGATGTTTTTTTTTGGAAGATGTGTTGACACTCTTTCTATTTCTATACTGTTTATAAGCTCTGTTAATCCATGTGCTCTCAGCCGAGCACTGATTACTGAAAGGTACAGTAGAGAAATTTTCCGTGTCTTAATTCACAGCACAGAATGTAGACTACATTCACAGACGTATTAAGGACGGATGAAAAAAAAAACAAAATAGATTACAAAATAAAAAAACAGAAAAGAACACGCTTAAATAGCAGAAACGCGCTTTTTTACAATAAAAAATATTTTATTTTGAATTCGGTTTGCTATTAAAGTGTGTTTTTTTTTCAACTAATATTTCTTAAAAAAAATAACAAAAAGAAGATTGTGGTGGTTAAAACTGTGCTGATAACAAAATAAATTATATGAAAAATACAAGAAGAGAACGTTAAACAGCCAATTTTATATGTAATTTAGTTTCAAATAAGTAGAGGGGAGATTTTCGAAGCGTAAGCGCAATCAATCAAATCGTAGCAGCCTGTAATGGCTTCTTACCGAGCACGAACGTCTTGTCGATTATCGCAGGATAATGTGCACAAGCCGCGTATACTTAAAATCCTCCATCTTGATGTTATATAAAAAAATTTATCCGGTCAGCTGGAGCCTATATATCACCGACGTGTATAGTGTCCTCCTGCACGGCCATAACGGCAGTTTGATGATATGCACAGGGAATAAACCACAGAACCAAAAACGTTCGAATTCACTTTTAACAAAAGTACTACTTTTATTAACTAAAAGTTTTTGAGCACGACCAAAAGTTCATATAGTCTACAAGTTAAGATAGATGCACAGACGAACAGAGCGATATAACGAAATAACAAAGGACACGCTTGTTTGTTGCTTTGTGTACCATTTGGAATACGGAACCCTTTTTTTCTGTGGTGCTGCGATCTGTCTTTGCTACTGCTACCACAACAGCAACGGGGGCAGCAAGTAAGGCTGATGCAGTCAATGGTCTTATGAAATTTCTATACATAATTTTATAGAAATTTAAAAGCTTTTGTTCCTGTCCATAGCCATCATCAGACCGTCCTTCCCAAGCCAAATCTATTGGACTCGTCAAAATGAACCATGACCACAAACGAAGGGTTCCACTGAAGAGTTCCACTATCCACCTCCAGCTCCATCATCAGATCAGCTCCAAGATACCTAATTATAGTATTGGCATCCAAACTACATATACCTACCAAGTTTTATTCGATTAGTCGATTTTAAAGTAGGTTGAAATTGCAAAAACATTTGTTTACATTATTCTCTGTTCAACTTTTCTCTCATAGAGTACAAATTGTTTTTGGTATTAAAAGTGATAGAAAATACATGTACCGTATGAAGTGGCACTAACACAAAAATTCATCACCCTTGGGTGACGTCAATCAATCTCGTGTCATATTGAAAGCATTACTCCCCTATTGTTGCGGGCAGCTTCAAAACAGCTCGCATTTCCGTTTTATAATATGACTTCATTTGTCAGCTGGCGATATGGTGAAAAATGCGAGAATTTCATAAATAAATAATATTTTGAAATGATCCGAACGCAATTAACGAGAAGACGGTCAAGCTTGTAGCGCTAAACTGCATTCAGGTCGACACGGCATACATCACCATAATCGATGGTTGTGAAGATCAAAGCATGTACAAGCATTAACTTGTTGCTGGTTGAGTAAAAATTCTTAGGTTCAAATAGCGATCACAAGATCTCCGTGACTTTCTAACTGATATTCTCAATATCTTATATTGAGATTGCCAGGCGAGCCAATAGTTTTACAAGTATCTTAATCATTCGTTAAAGAAACGTCGTACCTACTAACAATGGGTTCCCCTACCTATATTTTATATAGGTCAACAGGATACCGACTATTAACTTTGATATTCGAAGTTTTGTGATTGACAAATTTTAAAAGAGATAGGGCACAGTAGATTTCTACTTAAATTAGGAGTGCCCGATTTGTGACTTTTTCACTATTATTATTAGGGTCACCAGTTTCTTGAAGGCTGAATAGGCTCCGAAAAGCATAAGTGGGACCCATTTTTTAGAAGCACCAATAACAGCGTAGCATCACGTTTGTTTGTGCATTTAAATGAATAACAAAATAATTTAAAAAAATACTAACAAAGTAAGTTTCACCGACTTCAATGCTGGCTGCATTGAAGTCGGTGAAACTTTTTTTTTAAACTTTTTTGATCATGATGTTTTGTTCAAGGTTAAATGTGATCCCATTTAAATTTAAACAAAATATATTATCATGATTTAGCGTTTATACCTTGAGTATAATCAATCAATTCAATTAAAACAGAATTATTAAAATCGGTTCACAAATGGCGAATATATTGCGATGTATGTTACACACAAAAACAGTCGAATTGAGAACCAGTTTATGAAATCGATGTAAAAATAGAGTTGAAAGCTTATCCTTATTATTCGTTTGAAATCTCTGTTCTATAAAACACTTATATATTTGTAACTTTTTGTGTAGGGGTTACCCTGGTGATCAACCCAATAGACTTACATATATAGACATTATTTGTGTCAAAACTAAATGTATTTGTAAAACTTTAGGGATCAAAGACTTTGCGCAAATCAAATCTCATTTGAACAACATTAAACTGTGTTGTAACAGGAGCCAGTAGAGCACCGACCGCCATTAATATTGTATTTTTGTTTAGACGCACTGTACACTTCACGTGGTTAAATAGGCAATGTTTCCTGCCAAAGATTTAAATTTTTATTTTATTCTGTTTATTTATTTCTTTACTAATTTTTGTCCGCGCCTTTGCTTGCTTCAATGAAGATTTTGCCAATCTTTTCAGGTATCCCTTTGTTCTTTTCTGTGTGTACAAAATTTCAAGAGGATCAGTTACTATTAATACACAAATAAATAAATCCACATTCTCATTCGCGGACGTCGTGACAAACGTCGACAAATTTAGAAAATAAGTGAATGAACACTATAATTATTTCTCTGTGAATTGTGACATATTTGGTACTATTAAGTACTTATTATGTACCTCCATATTCGTTATGCATTGTTTATATATATATATATATACATTTATGTATATTTATGTACCTATTATCACATTCATTTGCAAACAATTTATATTTATGGAAAGTATCTCTAAGTAGTATTATGCAAAGCCTTCTTATATTGTACACCGCAGCCCCTCATGTCATCTATGATTCTCTATCAATCCAATAGTTATAGTAAGTATTTAGATAAAAGTAAAATATTGTATACTATTGTTTTGTGTACAATAAGTGTATATGTGGCAGAATGTGATGTACCTACTCAACCTTACTAAAATCTGTAACCGACCATATTCTTAGAAATAAAGTGATTATTATTACTCTAAATTTAAACTTATAAATTATTATTATTAAAAAAATAAAGAGTACATCTATTGTAAGAAGTTTACAAACGTAAGATCATTATTTTGTTATTCCTAGTAAAGTTCAACTAAAGCAAGACGGTGAAGATATAATCCGCGCGCTTAGAGTCTGTCGTGAAGCCCGTTGTGAAATCTTTCAGTAGGTTTCTTTTTTTTTTTAATGTTCAAAATAATTACACGTACAAAACATTGGTTACATGCAAGCTACTCACTTAAACCATAACGGTTTTTGTGTGAGCAGTGTTCCCCATACATATTACGTAGGTATCCATATCTTATATGTACCCATAAGATATAGATACCTTTATATTACATACAGAATCTTAAATTAAAATTAGTTGCAAATACAAAATCCTATTGCTAGTTAATATTTGTTGGTACACGCGTGCACGCGCAGGTATACACGCACACACCGATCGCATATCACCTATTATAATACACACATATACTTTATTGATATATATATATATATATGTACACACATACACACCTTATATAGTTATACACATAGAATTACCTATAACTGCATTATGCATATGCATAATGCAGTTACAGGCAACTGTATGTTTATGCATGCATTGGTGTATATGCATCCCGCATATATAATGCATGTATACACACACCCACACATTACAAATGCATAACGCACACAAATAAATTAATTTTACCAAACATATATGTAAGTATCTATGTGTGTACGTACACATACAAACACGGATGTACAGAATATTGAGACTACAGACATTCCAAGGTTGTATATTCAGGGTTTGCTTTGAGATACTTTTTTATTACAATTTTAAGTTTATTGGAGAAGTCGGCACTAGAGACAAATTCATTAACAATGTGATTTGGTAGGCTATTTAATATCAAGGGTAACAGGTAAGTAGGTATAGGAATAGGTAATGTAAGTTGTTTCACAGCGTAGTCATGTACCTAATTTACAGACTAGTTGTATGCTGGCAGACTACATTATATTCTGTTGTACATGTTCGCTTAAAGAATTTTACTTAATAAGCTCTATGCCATTTTTTTTCTTTTAATAAAAGATTACTCCCGCATTAGGTATAATTCCTGTGTTGCGGGGGACTTTGCAAACATTGAAACAACGGCCACAAAGACCGACACACCGAAACTCGGGACAACTATGTGTGGTTCACAAAATTTTTTGTCCCTTGTGGGAATCGAAACCACAACATTGGGCGTAGCGTAGAGGCGAGGCGACGACTATAACTCCTAAAGCCAATGTTTCGACACAAATAGTAACAAGTGCTCATGTAAAGGTCACGGAATATAAATTTGATCGTAGCTACAAAAACACTGTTAAGAAAAACTAACTAAAGTACATTAAGAATAATATTTACTTTTATAAGTCAACTTGTAAATTTCACCAAAGCTACCCTTGTTAGCCTTTGTAATTGTTTTGTAATTTACATATAAATGTATACTAGAGATCGCGTGGTGGTCGAATTTCGACCATGTTTTTTTTCATTGGCCAGAATAACTTGAGTTGTCATTGCATAGACTTACTTACCATGATAGGTAATACATTTACTGGACGCGTGTAATTTCATCAAGCCATTTCCACGTAATTTTTAAAGTTGTAAGGCATATTGTTCATTATTCCAAAATTCACGTTACCACGTTCGCAAAATTTTCTTAAAAAGGGGTACAAATAATTCTCTTCATGTATTAATATAATGATGACATGTGATGATGATGAGTGTACATGGTATAATGTGATTGTATAATGATGATGAGTGTACACGGTATAATGTGATTAAGCTTTAAGGGTAATTTCATAACTTTTTTTTTGCTGAAGCATATTATATACTATACTTCTAAATTTTTTTTTAACTATGTATTTACTTAAAATTTGTGTTTAGTACAACAATAGCTATTTTATTTATTTATTTTGATAATCGTATCTATCCAGCGCATTGCAGTAAAATATTATGAACTGGTTTAATTGACTTACTTGTTGGTCAAGTGGTTAGGGATCCTAGGGTTCGATTCTCACCCAGGGCAAATCATTGTGGTATGAGTACATGAACACCATCATTTATTGTTCTCTGTCAGGGTGTAATTAATCTATAATATGTATTGACTAATATAAAAGTATGTTTATCAGCAGTCTGGTTAAAGTTTTATGTCGGATATATTTTGTTACTGATGAAGAGAAATTAATAATAATAATTAATATAACTGAATAACCGTTTATCTACGAACTACAGAACACCAAAGAGATTGCGATTGTCTATAATTATGGCTGTAGTGACGTCACTGATATAACTAACTGATAAATATGAAGAATAAACGAGTGAGACCACTGCTGGAAGTGCGTATTTACATGCTGTATGCATGTTGCTGTTATTATTGTTTTAATTAAATCTTTGTTGATAAGTATACGATTTTACATTGCATGTTTTATATGTTTTATGTTTGGCGGTGGCGATATGAGTAGAGAGAGAATTATAGCAAGATGACGAATGAAAAAAGACACTATTCTATAAAAGACTTATATGGTTTTCTCATAGATGCCATTATCAGAACTAGACCAAATTAAAATGGGATCACACGGAAAGCACCAGCTTTCAAATAAAAAAAGAACCATCAAAATCGGTTCACCCAGTCGAAACTTCTGAGGTAATAAACATAAAAACAATGCAGTCGAATTGAAAACTCCTCTTTTAAAGTCGGTTAAAAAATAGACCCCATTTCACATTACAGTCACAGCCTCTAAAACAAAGGATAATGATGATGGACAGGTAGGAGTCATGGTCATTAATGTGTGCTACTTGAATTGGATAGCCAGAGGTGTATTAAACACCCACATTTTGCCAATTGTAATTTTATGCCACTCACATAGTAGGCCGTCAACCGGGCACTTTGGGAATTAATTGTACTCTAAGTTTATATTAATTAAACGTAGTAAACAAGAAAGTCTGTAGGTATAAGGTCTCAAAAACACTTAACAAGTTGATTTGTGGTTTGTATCATTTACAGTTATTTAGAAAAAAATCAGGGTGTTTAAAATGGCTCTTCAAAATGTGACTTACTACCTACTGTACCATTTAATACAATACATATAACAAATAATAATAATGTGTAGAAGTGGGGAAGCCGAATAGCAATTTAACAATTGAACTCAAGTAAAACCTCTACTCACGTAGGTACACACAACAACAGGTAACCCATGAATGCTTGTCGTCGTTGCGTATCACGTAAGTTGATTGCTTATATTATCTTTATGAACATAACAATACAATACTATTAGCTTACCTTTAACACGCTTAACTAACATTTAAATTTAATTATTTATACAGGCATTAACGCGATCATTAGGTGCATACTGCCTTCGCTACAACACCTGGGAATTTTCTTTCGTGACAATTGACGTGACACGTGACGTGACATTACGTTTAAGGTTTTAAAGTTAATAAGGAAATTTTACTTTTTTTTAAACTAACCACAGACGTCGTACCATGTCATAAAGAAAACAATACGGCAGATATGCAATAATACATTTAATCGCATACATATAAATAATTCTTTAATTTCCTTCTCCTATGTGTTTGTATCTTTATAGAGATTTTACTTCCAGAGCTGTGGAATCTAACGCACGGGTTGAGTCTCCCTATCCTCATGTTTATGTATTAACCTAGTTCGCTAACTCAGTTTATTCATTTAGTTCCTACGAACTCAACTAATAAGAGTCTCTTGTCATTCGTATACACAAGGACGACACTGCTCTCTGAATATTTGATACATTTTATGGTCGTGATATTATCTCATTTCTACTGCGCAAACTTCGTATTAGCTGTCTTTGATTTTTATATAGAGATATATATTTCTAAATATAGTTTTTATATAAAATATCTATTACAAAATATTCTACTCGAGAAAGCTTTACTTACCTATATTTTAATACACGAAGAGAATTCTTTATACGCATTTTTAAGAAACGCGCGTTTTTAAGAGCGTGACATTTAAAATAGTAATTTTTTTTTTTAATGATATTGGGGGCAAACGAGCAGACGGGTCACCTGATGGTAAATGACTACCGCCGCCCATGGACACCTGTAACTCAAGAGTCACAAGTGCGTTGCCGCCCTTTAAGGTGGGAGTAGGGTAAGAGGGGAGAGGGGGATTAGAGGGGAAGAGAGAGGGAAGAGGGGAAAGACATGAATCGGGGAGAGGGAAGGGTTAGGGCCTCCGGTAACCTCACTTGTGCAGCGAAAAGCAATACAATCATTGTTTCACTGCCGGTTTTCTGTGAGGTCGTGGTATCGAGCGGAGTCGAGCCGGCCCATACGTGCCGAAGCATGGCTCTCCCACGACTCATACTTTAATATACAGGCATGATTTGCGAATATATTAAATGTATTCGCAGAAGTGACAGCAGACTTCTGTATTTGTCGAAAGATAACGATCAATCATTTACACTAATATAATAAACCTGAAGAGTTTTTTGTTTGTTTGGTTAAGCGCGCTAATCTCTGGAACTGCCAGTTGGATTCGAAAAATTGTATTATATATTGTAGAGTAAAAAATACTCATTGGGGAAGGTTATAGAGGCTTAGGAGCGAAGCAGAGACCATAAACTCGGGAACGACTAGTCTGACAAACACTTCAACACATACACATTTAAACAATAGTTTAGATTATTGACTTTATATGCCACAAGTATTCTCCCACTCTTGTGTCTATGAGAGATGGTTAATCCAAAACTGTGACATACGTCTGTCTGGTCTCAAGGCCCGACTGTTTGAATTTAACTTCTAATGAAATCTCTGACCTCGTGTGTTTAACAAGCGCAGCTGCGGTGCTAGTGGACTGGGTCTGTTCGTAGCTGTGCACAGTAACAAACAGACCCAGTCCACAAGGTTTTAATTAGAACCTTTAGGTAAGCGTTGATCCGTAGGTAGATCATTAGGTAAACGTTCCACAAAAGGAAAGGTGGGAAGCTACATAACATCCTCTCTCTTTTGACGTTACTGTGAACCTTTCGTTAAATTATTAACATTTTGGTACCGGAACTGTTCCAGATAAGATGAGTTGGGAATATTTAATAAAATGTTTGTACTTTAACCATACATTTAATAATTCAGCAAGTTACTGGTTATTAAGTAATCATTACTTTTTCATCTAATAGAGCCTGCTAATATAGATCAGTCTTTCAACTCAACTCTGAACTCCAAGACTAGAACTAATACTCCGTTTTCAAATCCTGAATCCCGACCTAAGTAATTGTCAGTAGAAAGTATTATAAACACAAGCATATTATACCGACTAGAATATTTAGGCTAATAAATAGACATTGTTGCGAGGACCACTTGTAAAGAACACATGGAAAAGTATATATTTTGGGCTTGCAACTATTTCTCCTGGTAAGAAATTATCCCGGATAGGAATCTAGTTTGCCATCTTTGTTTTTATTTTTATAAAATCTGGTAGTAGGTATTATTTATCTACTAGTCCTGAAACAATACAATATGTACATATACAGAATGTATTTGAAAAAGGAACACTTACTTAAATCACTAAAAGGGCATGACTCTAGTATGCAGTTACAATAAGAATTTCATTTCTGTCGGCAGCCCCGTGACTGCCTATTTTTTTTTAATGTTTACATTACTTACTTACTTCTATTACAATATCTTTAAATAAATGGTTTGTGCTCAAGTGTCATATACGAACAGTATACGTGTTACAGGTACATGTAAAGTAAAACTCACTTATAGTCTATACCGATCGTTCACAAATATGCAACGAGAAACTGTATAAGCAAGTCGCCGCCCGCGTGTAGTTGTCAGTAAACAGCATCGCTCCTCTATTCAAATAGTTTCTAGACGGGGACATGTTGATATGGCGCGTGTGACGTCATTTAGCAAGTATTTGGCGTAATCCGTAAAGAGTATTAAATATATTTTAGTAATAAGAAATATAGCTATGTCCTCTGGACACTGGACCTCAACTGCTGCGATTTAATAGTATTGTTTTCAATTAAAATGATGTCCTTTAGAATTTCTTACTTAAAAACAATGAAATGTTGTATAAAAATAGAATATAGTTGTATAAGAACTAATATTTATTTAAATTGACCAAATTATGGTTGGCAAAATGTAGGTGTTTAATACACCTCTGGCTGCCCCTTCGGGGATATAGCCGTGGTTATATGCATGTATGTAAGAACTAATCATACATTATCTCCGTCTGCTCGTTTGCCCCCTATAAAATATAAAAATTAACTTACGTTTGATATTAATTTTAAAGCAGCGACCGGGGTTTGCGATTGTAAAGGACGGGCCACTCTCTCATTTACAGCGTAAAATTTATTGTCTTATTTTGTGATTGAACTACTTATATTGATATTTTTAAAATAATTTGACCTGTTTTTGTTAATAAAAACTACATGTTATAATTCGCCGTTGTCCTGGTGACAAAAGCAATGTTGCAGAAAAAAACTAAATTAAATCCAGTAATTTCCTTTATCTACTATTAACAAAAAAAAACTTGTTAGGTTTTGTCATGTGACCAGTTATGTTTTTGCTTATACCTACAGCTCTATGTGCTGAATCCAAATAAATGGTTTCTTTTTTTCTTCTTTCTTGTTGCTCAGTCAACATCTAAACGATATCTTGTCTGTTGGTCTATTGGTTAGTGATCTTGACTGCTAAGCCAGAGGTCGTGGGTTCGATTCCCACCCCACCCACCAGATAAATAATTGTGTGATGAGCATGATAATTTCTTCTGTGTCTGCGTGCAATTTATCTATAATATGTATGTATTTAGAAATATATAAATATGTTTATCAGCAGTTTGGTTACCATAGTACAGGCTCTGCCTAGTTTGGGATCAGACGACCATGTGTTAGATGTGTGAAGTTATTATTATCTTTCGATTTTCTCATGTAAAATGTCTATAGCATACAGTGCATATAGCATAGCATATAGTGATCAAACGAATACGCATGACCGTACAGATTAACCATACTAACACCATAATGTATATGACAGAAACATTTATTCGATTATAGTTTAGCTTCCCGCGACGTCCAATTAGACTGCACCACGTCTGTTTCATCGTGGCAACACGTCCGACCGACGACTACATTGTATAGACTTGAACACATCCTATAGAACCAAATTGTTGGATTCACGTAGTGGGATTTAGTAGGCGTCTAGTTTTCTGGTTGAGGAGAGGCAGTAATTGTAAAATGAACATCTGCGAAATTTATTTTTGAACCAAATGAATTTCAGGTGTTTCAGTACTAAAATTGTATATCTTCATTAGCTTCCATTAAGATATTATACACACTTACAATACATTTCAATTAATTAAAGACTACGTTTTGCAAGGGGTTCTTTTGCTTAAGTGCGCGCACGTACTCCAGGTCGCCATGATAATCATGAGGTAGGTACTTATTTTCTAGTGCTTAATATAAAGACAGCGACATTCATAAAAACTAATTAATCTTGTTCTTATAAATGGTAAGTGTATCTGGATTATTACATGTTTAGCAAAAGATGTTTTATGATATTTTGTCAGAGTTCAGTGGTCTAATGTTGCCAGGTTTTTGTAGGAATAGTTTATACGATTGACCTCGGCCGATGTTATACTCGAACAAGGCCTTTGTTATTCCATTGGTCCAGCGTCCCCTCCCACTGAGAAACACGTCCCATTAACTACGTTCTTTAATACTTATTTAGAGCACGAAAACAGTAAGAAATTAAAACACAAAGTATTCTTTATACTGTTTTTGGACCTATGTTTTTTTAGGAATATAAATAAGGTGGTGATTGTCTTTAGTGATTATATTACACATTATATTGCATATACTTAGACAATGTTCATATACTATTCAGTTGTATATTTTAGCGGCGAGTTCTCATCTTTAAATGTCCTGTCTTTTCCGTTACTAACTGGTTTAGTGATAGTGAACACAAGTGTGAATGAACTTCACCGTGCATTGTCGGAGCGCGCGTGCGAGTTTGCCGCAACAGATAATATACAATACACAATTACTTTCAGTTCAATGCGTATTCAATCACGAAGCTCCAATATCTGCCGCGACCAGCCGAGTTTATTGTTTATTGAATCAATATGTAATATTTAACTCGCACGAAATTGGTTTTATGTAATAAACTCCCAACATATTGCTAACCTAACCTAGGGCTCCACGAATGGCTGAACAGCTTCTGTGGGCTCCTTGTAAAGTGCTATTTCGGTGCAATTTCGACCAGCACACGTTTTATGTGATTTATAAGAACACGCAATAATCTGCTCGAACAATAACTACTTTATTACAAATTTACCTTATACAAGTATTTAGTTGGTACTTAGTATATATTCTATACGGCCAAAAATATATTATAATAAAATACAATCTATCAGAGCAATAAATAAGTTATACTACCTGCATTAGAAATATTTTGAAGGTACTTACAGAGACGTCCATCCTCGATGCAAGCTCCACCAAAAGTGAATTGACAGCGTAATGTGCAGTGTGCACGCTTCGATAACCCGATTGTTGCCAATATGCAATAAATAAATAAACCTATTTGATGATTTTTTTCATCATAAGCTCAGCTACATGATATGATGATTTCTGAACGCAAATACCTGATAAAGTAATGAAAAGTAAACAGAAACACTATTCGTTCCTGTGTACCCACAGGACAGGTTTGCCTAGGCGATTACTAAATACGAGTACAGTGCCCGGTCGACATCAATAACTGACTTATTTATTAACAGATCTTTTAATTCTTATTTTATTTTATATTAAGGGAAAAAAAATATAAATAAAATAAGAATAAATATAAAGGAAATGCAATAAAAATGATTACATATTATATTATTTTAAACTATTCTAATAAAATATTAATTGGTACTTAGATAATACATATATTATACACATACTTTGATAACAATATATAATTAGTATTTATATAAATGTTTACAATTAAAACTGTGTGGTGTATTTTATTTACCTTAAGTGCTGTAGGAGCTTTTCAGTGGCATCGTATGTTAATAAAGTGAGCCATTCAAAAACCGCAATTTTAGTGAGCACTCTTTGATGTCACATTCTTTAGCTACACTATTATAGATGTAGTGGTCCATATATGGACTGAAACGTCTGGCAAACGATGTGTGAATATTGGGAGTCGGGATTCAATAAACAGTTCGAGTTGACCCTGACCTTCCCCGGGCGGCAATGGCAGGAAAGGCAGGATGTGGGAGTGTAAGCTGTAGCTGAAGCAGCTCAGGGTGGCACACCTGTCACTCAGACTAACTGTCGCCAGGACGTCTTTCTTTCCCTTGCTACATACTTCAAATTTTTCCATCTCGAATTCCCAAACTGCCCGGTTGGCGTTCGCCCTGGAGGTTTGCCCCCTATTTCGTGAGTGGGAAAACATGCAAGTGTAATACGCCTCTTCCTACCCTTTCGGAGATACAGGCGTGAGTGCATGTGCTCCTGCTCAAGCATCTCTCGTTGATTGTCTAGTATGACCATTTTTTTCTTATGGTAATGTACTAATTTGCATATTTTAAGGTTGTTAAAATATATATATCACTAGCAGCGCCCTGCGGTTTCACTCGTGTAAGTCCCAATCCCGTGGGAATATCGGGATAAAAAGTAGCCTATGCGTTAATCCAGATCTCCAACTATCTACATACCAAGTTTCATCGCAGTCGGTTTAGTGATTTTTGCGTGAAAGAGTAACAAACATCCATCTGTCCATCCCTCCATCCAAACTTTCACATTTATAATATTAGTGGGATTAGTGGGATTTCTATACCCACTCTCTATAACATGGGGTTCCTTTATTTCTATATACACTAATAGCTGATCCGCGCAACTTCGTCTGCGTCACGTACGAGTAAGAGAGAGAGAGAGAGAGAGAGATCAGATCAGATCAGAAAGATTTCCCCGTTTTTGCAAAAAAATTCATTGATGCTCGGCCGCTATTGGTCGTAGCGTGATGTTATAGGTATAGCTCATAGCCTTGGCCTATCCAACACTACAATAATTTTTCATTTTGAAATAGTAGTTCCTGAGATTACCGCGTTCAACCAACCGAACAAATAAACTCTTCAGCTTTATAATATTAGTATAGATTTATTAATAACTAGCTGCACCCCGCGGTTTCACCCGTGTAAGACCTGATCCCGTGAGAATACCAGTATAAAAAGTAGCCTATGTATTAATTAAGTTTTCCAGCTATCTACATACCAAGTTTTATCGCAATCGGTTCAGTAGTTTTTTCGTGAAAGAGCAACAAAAATCCGTACATCCATCCAAACATCCTCACAAACTTTTATGTTTGTTAAAATATTACTAAGACTAGCTGTTGCCCGAGACGTTCGCGTGGAAATTCAAATCTATCTCCCACAAAAATCGTAAATTTTTCTGGAATAAAGGGAACTCCAGGATATAATCTATCTCCTTGGCAAATTTCTTTACGATCCGTTCAGTCGTTTAGTTGTAAAAAATCATCAGACAACCAAGCAGAGTTACTTTCACATTTATAATATTAGTTTGGAAATAAGGACACCAGACCACACCATAAATATACACATTTATTTTAGTAGCCGATACACGTTCTATGGTAGTGTTTCTTCCTTTACCTAAATTGGATTGAATCCATTGACGTCGCCTCACTTAGTTAAGTACTTGTACACCAAAATCAAATTCTGTTACACCTTTTTATTCACCACCCAGTACCCCCTAATAGCTTAGGGAAGTTGGTGTGAAAAGCTACAGGAGCACGTGTTTAGTTTAAAGAGTCTTAACAACAGGTCTCCTCCACCTCGCACTACCTCCCCGCTCAGGTTGATGACCTCTAGATACCACGTACAGGCGTGGAGGTACAGTGGCTGCTCACGTACACATATTAACATAATTATATTACTGAACAGCACACGGCTGTAAAGTCTACAAGGTCTGATTTTATCAGGAGAGGGCTCTTGTTGTTAGTACCTTCAACTTCTCGATTGTACCTTTGCTTTACTCTGCCATTAGTACTAATCCTATAACTAATATCAACTAAACTAACTAACTAATCAACTAATAAATGCGACAGTGAGTTTGGTTGTTTGTTATGCTTTCACGCCTTAACTACTCAACCGATCATCATAAAAGGGATATGCCCACTTATGGCTTTGTTTGCCCAACAATGTGGTAAATACTAAAAAAATACCCTTTTTGTAACTAAATTATTGCTAATACTAAGAAGGTCGTAAAACTACGAAGTATAAAGTCAATAAAAATATAATCCTCAATCAATCAATGCATTATTTGGCATTTCCGCTCGCCTAATGTGAAAGAAAGTGAGGGTATTTCGCCCTAAAAATCGATACATATATATGCGGTTTTGAAAATCTATTTATGTGTTTTAAATAATTAAATCGTTCTAATACCGCCATCTCTACGTCTAAATGTTCAACTATGACATTTCGCAATCGCATTTCGTTTCTATCTCTGCGCTTACGCCCCTTTATCTTTCTATATTATTATTTAAAAGATCGCTATGATATAGTTCTATTTGCTGATGATACGTCACTTATTTTTAAAGTCGATCGTAAAAAAACAGTTTTTGACGATGTGAATAGGGCACTAAATGATGTATTGTATTGGTTTTCAACTAACAATCTCCTACTGAACTCAAATAAAACAAAGTGTGTGAGATTTACTATGCCTAATGTAAAACAGCTAGGCACTAATCTAACTCTAAATAATGAAATGATAAGTATTGTAGACTCAACAGTATTCTTGGGAATTACATTAGACAGTAAACTGCAATGGGGAGCCCAGATAGACAGCCTTGCAGGTAGGCTTAGTTCGGCAGCTTACGCAGTATGGAAGGTACGTCAGCTCACTGATACGGACACAGCTAGGCTAGTTTATTTTAGCTACTTTCACAGCGTCATATCCTATGGTATACTACTTTGGGGCAAGGCGGCTGATGTTGAAACGATTTTTATTCTTCAAAAACGAGCCATCCGCTCAATATACAATTTAGGTACTAGAGTCTCTCTTCGAGAGTTGTTTAAGGATATAGGTATTTTAACTGTTGCATCACAGTATATATTTGCAAATATTATGTTTATTGGGCACAACATCAATGACTATAAGAAAAACAGTGATATCCACAATATTAATACAAGAAACAAGTCTAAACTCGTTGCTACCTATAATCGCTTACATAAGGTACACAACTCGTTTGAAGGTCTTGGTATACGTTTTCATAATAAAATTCCTATAGATGTAATCGACCTTCCTGTAGATGAATTTAAGCAAACTGTAAAAAATTACCTTATTAGGAAAGCCTACTATACGATCAACGATTATCTAAGCGACAAACAGTCTTGTGCTTAAGGTGTCTTTGGGTATATACACACAAACTTCTTTGTCTTATAATTAAGCTAAATTATTAACAAACCATTGTTAGTTGAAAGTAATGCGTGACGATTATTATGGTAATTTTGACTAGTAGTGATTTTTATCAGTATCTCGACTATGGTTCGTCATGTTCACTAAAATATCATTGCTTTCGGCGTCGTCATGGGGCGGGTCGTTTCTTTCCCTCTGATATGGCGAAGGAGACGATGGCTGGTCCATGAGTCATACTCGTGAACGGGTGCTGCTTGGGGTGACTGGTCGGCCTAGTCAGCGATTCTTTAGCCTATACTATTATTTTGGTTCGTTCAACTGCAACTCTAGGCTCTTAATCCAGTCACGAATTAGTTTTAACAGTAGACTTTGTAACTGATGTGCACATTGAATGATTTCTATGTTTAATAGGTTCAAACCTTCAACGGTATCGCTGAGTGATATTTTTTGTTTGTACGTTAGCTTTGGAGCATTTCAATAAAATGAAATTTAGGTGGCAACAGCTTGCATCATGTTTACCTTTTATGTAACACTAATACCATTGTACCTGAAGATCTGACTTTTAAAAAGAGTGGCTATGATTTTCTTTGCCAGTATTCTTCTCATAAGGCTCTACGCATTTTGGAAACTGGAAGTTATAGATTGACACAAGCAGGCAGTAGATTTTGATGTTTTCACCTAATTTACCTCGATAACCCAGTACATGCTGTGGCGTCTGTTTGCGTCGATCTATGATTTTTAACAGTAGCTTCAATTTAACGTTCATAAATGTCACTTAGTGTCTTAATTGAATAAATGATTTTGAATTGAATTGAATTGAATACATTCTTTTCTAACTGGTGTATATCCGACGACTTTGATTACTATAATGGACCCCGAAACCTCACCCGATAACGACCTTGGCTATACTTTGGACCTCGCCAACTCACACGATTACGCCGGCTTACTCATGGATAGTTATTTCGTAAAGGGTTTTATTAACCAAATAACTGTACTTTTATTAGAGGGCAAATCAAGAGCAGGCATGTAGCTCGAAAAATGTATTAAGTATACATAATTGTTCATAACAATAAAAGTGGTTAGCTTAGCTGGTCGCAGGACAGTAGGGTGTTGTGCCCAACTTATGACCATTGTTTGGTACTTGGGCTGGGCAAGGTTTCAATGTAATATAAATCTAATAAATCCCCCAGGCCAGTTTCTAGATGATGTGTTAATTATCTTTAAATGAGGACGAATAAAGAATCGAAAACTTAAAATGTTTTTTTGGTTTTCTCTTTATTTCAAGGATATTTTTTTAATAATACACTCATATAACATAAAAAAATAATATAACTTTCAAAAATTCAGAAGAAATACTTGGGTTTGAACTTAAGACCTCTCATTTGCCAGTCAAGGGTCAAACCGATTTGGCTATCTAAGCAAAGTTTTTTATTTTTTTAATTATGTCCTAGTCCTATATAAAAAATATTAGCTATTCCTATATTTTTGATTTTAACCCTAATGCCTACAATTTATTTCATTCATGCGCCATTGGGCCAAAAGCTCTTTACCAAATGGGCATGTCCCTTAGTGTACACGTTGTTTGGAGTACAGAAAAGGATAGGGTATCTTTTGAACATTACAACAATCTATACAAATAAATAAAATTGAAGTGCCTGTTTGTAATAACATAAATTTACTAAATACGTCCGAATGTTTACACGGTACATATACCAAAAGTCAATTTGTAAAATATTTGTCTGTCTGTCTGTTTGTTCCGGCTAATCTCCGGGTCCACCCAGGACTGATTTCCACGGAACTTTCACTGGCAGATAGCTGGTGTTATAAAGGAGTACAAAGATTTAGGGTTCCGCGCAAAATATTTAAATATATAGACGCGGGTGAAGCCGTGCGGGGAACAGCTAGTCTTAAATAAACAACGTAAGGATTAATTTTGGTTTTACCAAAATTAATTATGTTAGAAAAACATAAAAATAGTGATTATGGGAACGATTTCAATGTTTTATGTTTGAAGTTATGTAACGAGTCATATACTATATAATGACAAAAAAAGGTTTTTCCTGTAGCAGAGTCTTCAGATGTTTGTCAGGTGCTAGGAAATAATTTTATTCTCCGACAAAATGCACGGACATTTTGTGGAGTCCGAAAATAATTTGAAGTCGAAAAATAAAATCTAGTTTTACCTTAAAACTAAAGTAATAAAATAACTGAGCAGTTTTAGTACGAAACGAAAGTAGAACGACAAACACGACCTACATTTGTCCTTGCGTAAGTAATAAATGTAGTTAACATTAAATTTATTACTTAAATAAAAATGAAAATAAATAACTTGTACTGAAGTTTTAGTTTAGTTTAGTTACCTATCTTAACCTAAGATTATATTATTAAGCACGTTTAATAATATAATCTTAGGTTAAGATTCGACGTGCCGACTTGCAGGAATAGAAATGAACGCGCGATGGCCGTCAGAGTCATAAGGGGGTACCGTACGATCTCCTTCGAGGCGGCTAGCCTATTTGCCGGATCCGCACCCTGGGATTTGGAAGCAGTAGTCCTTGCGCTGCAGTATCGGTGACGCAGGGATGTGCTAGATCTTGGCGAGTGGCCAGTGCCTTGCGAAGTAGAGGTACACCGAGCCGAGCTCCGCCAGATGCTGGTGGTGGAGTGGGAGCTAAGACTTGCGCGACCTAGCGCGGGGCACGCTACTATAGCGGCGGTAAGACCCGTCCTACAAGAGTGGCTGGAGAGAGGACACGGAGCCCTCACCTTCCGGATGACGCAGGTGCTTTCCGGACACGGTTGCTTCGGCAAGTACCTGTGTCGAATCGGCCGGGAGCTGACGTCACGATGCCACCATTGTAGTGATTGTTCTGACGACACGGCGTTTCATACACTGGCGGAATACCTAGCCTGGGCTGACAAGCGCGTTGTGGCAGTCGGTGCTGCGGGTAGACTCTCGCTCCCAACCGTGGTTCTGGCCATGGTTCGGAGCGAAAGTGTATGGAGCGCCGTCGCCTCCTTATGCGAGAAGGTGATGTCCGCAAAGGAGGCGGCGGAACGGGAGAGAGAGCGGAGTACGACTCTCTCTGCCCGCAGCAGACGCACCGGGCGCCGGAGGGCAGAAGAATGCAATGGCAATTCTCGCTCCCCCGATCATAGACACATAGCGGAACACCGGGGTGGTTTTTAGTCGGTAAGAGTCTGACAGACCCCTTCGCCTCCCCAAGGGCGGAGGTTTGACTTACAATAGGTCACAGCGGCACGTTGGATTTTGGGCCATATAATTTCGGTGGCTGATGTAACTTTGGTGCATATAGTCTGTTGTACTCATCTTCTGAAAATAGGTCCTCGTCATCCCGGATAAGAGATCTTATTCTACGCGTTACTCTGGCCGTGGGGTTATATGATACCGGTTTGTAAACCTTATCATCATCCAAAAGTTCAAGCATTTTACGTTGATAATCAGTAGTACTCATCACTACAGTGGCGTTTCCCTTGTCGGCCTTAAGCACTAAAATCTCCCGGTTATCCCTAATGTTTTTCAATGCTTGACGCTCTTCCATAGTGATATTGCTATCCGGAAGCTTTGATTTTCGTAATATTACCGCGACGTCCTGTCTAAGGATATCGGCATCGCCGGGCGGTACCTTATTACGTGAAATAGACTCCTCAACGCTACTGATTACCTTCTCGAACGGTATTTGTATAGGTGTTGGAGCAAAATTCATACTTTTAGCCAAGATGTTTATGGTAGTATCATCTAAACTCGCGTGTGATAAGTTTATAATGGTGTCCTTCGATCGATCGGGTACCGCGGGTGACGTCTTGTTTTTTGCATACCGCCGATTATATTCCTTCGAGAACTTACGCTCAAAGTTCGCACTACGTAACTCGAAGGTACGACTCGCTTGTAAAAATGTAACCCGATCACACAAATCATAGTCCGTTTGAGATAGATTAACACTACACTTAAAATGTAACACATATAACTCTCTCTGTATACACTCCAAATCACTGTGTTTATTACAAATTAACTGTCTTAGGAGGCGTACACTGGATTGAGTTTCACCGTACGCAAGTCCTCTCCACGGAACGTCACTTTTACTCAAGAGTTGTACGTGAAGCGATTGAAATTAAAAAACACAAAACTTTCAATCGGGAAGATGGTTTCAAATTATCAACAGCGTGGAATCACTTAATACATGCCACCTCGCTTTAAGGCGCAGTAGGGTGAACACCAGAATAGGGGCACATCGGTTTGCTTAGAGAATAGGGACACTGTTAGTATAGTATGTGACGGTACATGGCGAAATCAAAATATTAAAAATATCGAAAATGTGCGGGTGGATAAAGAACCTTCTACCTCACGATCTCGATGACGGAGGGCGTGCACCGCTGAGCCAGTCAGCCTGTGACCACGGCCAGTGCAACCTGGTTGAAACGTCAGGCAATTCAGAGGTATGTACCTTTTCGTGATCGCGTTAATTACCGTAGAAATACATAATTATATCATGGAACGCGAAAGTTTAAAAGTTAGTGAAGAATTTCTGAATATATTATTTTTTACGCAATCACTATTTTCTTTAATTTCTTTGTGTTTTCGTGTGAACTTAGCGGTTGCTTTTTTCTTCAATAGAATGTGAATGAATACGGAGATTAGACAGAAGAGAACTGGGGTAGTATAATTTGTTACAATATTTGATATTCATTACAGCAGGGATAAATACGAATATACAGAATGTTACAGAAAGGAGTGTTCATGTTTTAGAGTCGTATATTAATTCCCGTGAATAACGGAAAGCGCTAACAATTTTAGGAAAATTCGTGATTTTTAATACGGAAATCTTGTTTTGAAAATTGTCCGATGTAGCTAATATTTAGCTAAAACGAGAGAGATCCGACATGAATGAAACTATGGATATTTAATACCAATGATATTGATGAAATGTCCAGATTTTTCTGAAAATGCCCAAATAAGAAAACAAAATCATTGAAATTGATATAAAAATTCATAATATGTTGTTCAGAAATGTGCAGGAAATAAATTTTCAAAGAAAAAATACAGAAAAAACATCAAAATGATTTTTTTTAAGCTCAATCAACTTTTTGTCGGCTACACGTAACGCTCCTAAAATATTGTAGTCCGGGCGGCAGAGCATTAGAGGTTGGTGGTAGTATTATTAATATTACATTAGTAGAAGTGAATGCGCTTATTTTTACATAAATTTAAAAGGAAAAGTAGAACTATTACTTTTTACTCCAAGTACTTTAGAAGTGGGCACGTAGTTTGTTAAAAACGTCGTATGACACGGTCGATGAAATCTAGGTACAACGTCGAAGTAGACACTTTGGGATGTTATTCATGTATTTTTCTTTATATTTTAAGCCAAGTATCGTATTGTTATAAAAGACCACCACTTTTAGCGTTATTTTTGGGTCTGGCGCCCGGATTATTACCACACTTACTACTTTCTATACATTTTACACTGTGTACAGTAGAGCAGAGCGTGCACACCATTACACTAAACAGTGGGTTACTTTCTGTAATACACTGTATAGTCGGTCGGATTTTCCGGCAACTGCCAGTTCCATTTACAGTTGAACCTGGCCTGCTCGAGTCATTGCTTACACTGTCCAAACTTCTGTATAAGCAATATTCCTCTCAAGCTATTGTCTCTCTCCCTCCTTACCTACCATTCTCTTTCAATATACTTCCAATTTTACCATCTAATTCCTAAAGTCTCCAGTAGTAGGGGGCAATAGGCTTGCCTCCTACTACGTAGGGTGGGTGTCTATATAGGCGTAGGTGTAGGTATGTATGGTTATAAAAATTAATTTCAAGACTCGTCGACCAGGTTATATGAGGCCTAGTCACAGTTGGTTAGTACAATGATGGTGGTATGACTGTTCAAAAATAACAGATGTGTTCATCAACCCTCACATTTTTGAGGTTTTTGTTTCGCCATTTACTGTCACATATAATACTAACTGCGCAAAATGCGCATTATTTTACATCAAGCTCCACGAAGCAGATTGACGCACATAATTTTATTTCATCCCGAGGTTTCACGAATGAAATTTTGTTTCTTAATTGCAATCACTCACGTACAAATCTTGAATAAAAGTGACGCTCGGTGGAGCAATTGAAGGAAAATACAGAAATTATAAGTATTATGGATGCGTTAATAACTTATAATTATTCTGAGTGTTACAAAGGAGACTGTTCTTGTTTGTAAATTGCTTTTTGTAATATTTCCTAAAATTAATTAAACGGCATGATGTTATTGCTACAGCAAAGTAAAAAACAACTGATTTGTTGAATGTTGTTTCAGTTGCCCAATGATTTATTTGTTAATGTTTATCCACCAATGTGAACAACAGTCCCGTCCTGCTCACGTCACTGTGAGCGGTGCGGAGCGACGCGCGGTGAGGCGGAAATCAACAGCCCGTAATTTCCCACCGGAGGCGGCAGATTTGCCACAGCGTCGCGCCTCCGCTTCCACATTGTTCACAATTTAATGATACTTTCGCTACTAGTTTGAGATCACAGTCATGAGAGTCACATCATGTCATAACTGAAGCAAGTTTGACCTTAATGACTAAACGATAATGTATACATGTCATTATAGTAACACCAGCAGTATTAGCGATAATTCTTAATATTTAAAACTGGACACTTCCAAATAATGGAGACTAAATAGTGGAAAAACCGGCTCCTTATCAGCAAAAGCTTTTCCCGCGACTTCGCTTGCGTTTTAATAGATTTTGTCGTGCTGGGCGACCAACTAAAGGTTATTTTTCTATCTCTCAGGAAAAGTACTTTTTTGTGTATGGAAGCTACTCTTAGGCCTTTTCTGTATCCCTGACAACGTGCATTCAAAAGTTCATGATTATCGGGTGACTAGTTAAGGCGTAAAAGCGTAACAAACATACTTACATTCGCATATAGTATAAAACTAGCTGCTCCCCGCGCGGCTTCGCTTGTGTGTTTATATATTTTGCGCGGGATCCTAATTCTTTTTCCAAAATGAAAGTAGCCTAAGTTACTTCTTATAACACCAGCTATCTGCCAGTGAAAGTCCAGTGGAAATCAGTTCACCAAACCGAAAACTGAAACAAACAGACAGACAATTTTTTTTAAATTGATTTTTTGTTAAATGTATTATTTGTACCGTGGATTCACATGTATTTAGTAAAATGTTATTATGACATTACAAGCAGACACTTCAATTTTATTTATTTTCATAGATTGGTTAGGATTTTTGATATCGATTAAGGTAGCCGGAGAACCACGTTACAGAGTTAGCAAAGCTAAGTCCAAGGTGAGATGAGTTTTCATGGTTGCATAAAAATATTTTTATTTTGTCCTCAAATCTAGTTATGTACTTAAAGTTCATCAAAGTCCGTACAAAGTTTAACAGGGCGAGGGCCGTAGGGTCGACAGGTTGCTAATAGCCATTACACAAGAATTCGGCATTAGCTTTCAACTCAAACTTATTTTTGGGGTTCTGTACCTTAGAAACCACAACTCTTTAATATTAATTTTATAACTTAAAATGTTCTAAGTAGAACATAGTGGAACAATGAGTATTAAATACTAGTACAGTGTACAAAATGTTACTTAACCTTTAAAATGTTTACTGTCTAGTTTTAGAACAAGCTGCGTCATTGTTCGAACCGTATAACTGCTACTTGTGGCAGTCGTTTCTGCAGTAAAGACAGGCGATTTATAGAATATAAATTGTTTAGCAGTGCAACTTTTCAAGTTTATTTAATACTAGCTGCGCCCCGTGGTTTCACCCGCGTAAGTCCCGGTGTCGTAGGAACATCAGGATAAAAAGTAGCCTATGTGTTAATCATGGTCTCCAGCTTCATCGCAATCAGCTCAGTAGTTTTTGCGTGAAAGAGTAACAAACATCCATACATCCTCACAAACTTTCACGTTTATAATATGGATTTATGTCGGGTTGAAAAACGTTTTCGCGAAAGAATTAATATACATATACATCATATACATAAAATTATTTCATTTCTTATACATTTCTATAGTCTATCTTCTCCAATTTAAACATAAACCATAATAAAGTGAAAAGAAAATTTAATTTGCAATTGTTTAGAACCATCGTGTACCATTCTAACTTTGCCGATGTTTTATTTATGTACTAGCTGACCCGCGCAACTTCGTCTGCGTTTGTAAATTTTCCCCGTTTTTGCAATATTTTTCATTGATGCTCCGCTCCTATTGGTCGTAGCGTGATTTTATATAGCCCTATAACCTTCCTCGATAATTGGGCTATCCAACCCTAAAAGAAGTTTCAAAATCGGATCAGTAATACCTGAGATTACCCCGAACATCCAAACTCACTAACATTACCTTTTTATAATATTATTAGTATAGATAGTATGAATTTAAGTCTTTGCTTTGGTACAATCTAGCTTTGTACGTGTAAGCGAGTATTTAAATTATCTAATATAATAATCCTGTTAATAAGCTTTTTTGTGGTTATTTATTATGTATTCTGCATAGATTTAAAAAAATCTTTTCGTATTATAAAAGTTACTAAACAATAAAACCTAGACGCATAAGGGTGAAGCCGCGAGCGAAAGCTATTACTATAAGAAACCAGCTGTTTTTTTATTTTCAAATGAAGACCACCTTAATCCGGCCCTGTCGCAAAATCCGTTGTTACCTGACGTCTCCTACTCGTAAACTACCTCCCTGCCAAATTTCATCGTCATAGGTCAAGTAGCTTTTCAGATTGAGCGATTAAATGAATGAGTGCGTATCCTCCCGCTTTTATATATAAATATAGATGTAAAAATACTTTATCACTTAATCATGCCCTAACCAATAAATGGTTTTAAATTAAATCCGGCAAACGTACAGATTCTTAGTCTCAAGGGGAATCGAGATCTGGCATAATATTGTACAATTGTTTTATTAAAAACAAATTGTTCATTAACAAGAGTAATTAACTCTGATCTACTCATATACAAACTTATTAACACTGTATGTACTTTATATACATATATGCATTCGCAACATAATACATAGGTATATAACTCTAGAAATAGAAGATACGAAGTTGGGAACGTGCACGTAGTTGATTTATTGCAGAGTTCCATTAGCAACGAGAGGTTTTGGGGGTCTTATTGTTTTTAGTAAGAGTTAGCTTTTCGGCTCCTTATGATAACTTATTATCGCAAAACTGAAAAGCCTTAAAAATATTTAGCTCGACTTTGTCCACTCTTTAACTGAAAGTGTGAACTAACACTCTAACTGTTATCGAAACATTCTTTCGACTTTATGTACAAAAATCAGGCTGTTAAAGATTAGTAGCAATAATATAGAACTATAGGGATAGAACGTTTTTAATCCCCGACGCAAAAAAACTGAACTGAACTGTCTGTGTGTGGCATCATAGCTCCTAAGAGGATAGACCGATTTCAATTTAGTTTTTTTTATAATAACTTGACACTTCTCACACACGACCATTGATCTCAAACTAGGCAGATCATGTACTATGGTAACCAGACTGCTGATAAACATACTTATATATTTCAAAATACATGTCATTTTATAGATAAATTACACCCAGACCCAATTATTTATCCTGGGTGGTAATTGAACCCACGTCCTCAGGCTCAGCGATCAGGATTACTAACCACTAGACGAACAGGCTAGTCGTCGAGGGTTTTTTGTTTAAAAGATCTAGTAGCCTTTACCACCTTGAGAGTGTACTCGAAGAAAAAAATTGGGTCTTCAAAGCAGAATTATTTCGCCGCGGCTAATGTTTGTTTTACACAATATCAAAAGTTAAAATAATATCGTACTATAATAATTATGTACGTAAGTAAAATCACGTGATATAGGTTGAAATCGCCCTAACAACTGGTTTTAAAAAACCTTGCGCATTTGTAAGCGAGAAAAGAGCTTTAAACCGGAATTCTTGACGTGGGTGTTAACGCTATATTGTATGACAAGAAGCTTCAGGTTGTCAAAAGCACCCCACGAAGTACGTCTAGGTCTACGTGATGCAAGGTAGCAATATCACTCTCAAGTATTTCTAATTTTCATCCTCAGCACCGCTTTAGTATCTGACATTCGTCGTTATTACAACATCCGTCGTCCTTTATAGTCTACATACATATATCTCGTTCGCGGATGACCCTCGTCAGTTGGCGTCGACAGACGCTAAAGTGAACATCCGATATGTCACCGCAAGTGATGCCAAATGGTAAAATTGATGCTTCAGGCTTTTTTAAGGAGGCTTAGGTAAATATATTCTTTGTCTTTTTAAAGTTGATAACGACTTATACGAAATAGTGGGTTATGGAAAACATACCTCTGTAGAGTTTCTTTTGAGTTAAATGTAATATGATAGCAATGTGTAGGTATATTGAAATCCTAACTAATATTATAAATGCGAATGTAAGTTTGTTTGTTTGTTACATTTTCACAGCTTCTCGTAATCACGAAATCGTAAAATTTTGCAAATATTATACGTTATTAAGAGTACAGAAAAGGACATAGCATCTTACATACAGAAAAAAGCACTTCCTAAGGGAAACAAATTATCTTTTAGACGATCGCCCAGCTCAACAAAACCTAGATATTAAACCTCGCAATACAAGCAGACTACTTTCTGTTGATCGGGAAGAATCTTCATGTGACCATAAGGTGCGAATACCTAGTTTTTACTTTATAGTCACACGTACATTTATAGAAAGAAGTAATAATACCTATTTTATTGGTAACCTTACGTGGAATAAGAGTGTTTATCCCAGCTGTGATTTAGGGTGTCTTTAGGGTAACAAAACTGGCAATGGGTACTTAATATTACGTTTTCAAAGTAAACTTCTCAAAGGACTTATGTGTGGGTATTCCTATGTTATGAAATATAATTAATAATTAGTTGAAGGTTTTTAAACTTTCGCGACTTTGACACATATTAGATGTGTAACTCGGGACTTAATCGCGATTATATTTAAATGGTACAATACCTCTTGGTTACCCGACGTTTTGATCGAATTGCACCGGTCGTGGTCACGAGTGGACTGATGAGAGCTCAGCGACGCCTTTTCAGCAACTACCCGCACTTGATCTTCACTATTTTTATTTTTTTCGTACTGTACGGTACTTCGACACACTACACTTACGACGGCAACGTCCCCTGAATGTTGTCGAGGGTGTACTCACTGACGATAGCATTTGCTGATGACGGGATTCCAAGATGTTGGTAAGCGGTACCCAGCTCCTCGGTTGAAATTTTTATGCTTTTTTTTATTTTAACTGCTTCACGTACTATTCTGGAGAAATAATGATAGTCGGTTGAAAGGACCTGTGGTTGGTATAATTCAATCCAGTGGTTTGGACCTGACTCCAGCAAATGCTCCGCGTTCGCTGACTTGTTAATTGTGCGGTTTTTTACAGCTCTATCGCGATTAAGTCTCGAGTTATATATTAATAGTTAAATATTAATTAGTTTCATCGAACATTTAGTCGTAACTTTCCAACCCTAAAATGTGTTAAATAAATATTAGGTCATATTGTGGAAGCGTCATGTACAGACGATAGTTGAGTTATTTTTCTTTGAAAAATGTTTTTGCTAGTGTAGTTGCACTATTTTAAACAACAAAATATTTAACAGAACAGTTACATGTGTATGCGTATGATATTATTTCCCGTATCAATTTCATTAATTTTGTTTTTTTTTTTAATGTCTGTCCGCATTCTCGGACAAAGGCCGTTGTATTAATATTAATACAACGGCCTTATAGTTAGTATATACTTATAGTTTCAAATATTTATAGTTTCACTAGCCTTTGCCCGCGACTTTTCTTGCGTTAAATGGTTCTATCCCTCTGGAAGAGTACTTTTTTTGGATTAAAGGTACAGATAGACAGAAAGAGTTACTTTCGCATCTATAATATTAAGTAAAGATTCATGTCAGTGATATGACAAGACTCTCTCTTACGAAATGCTAACTATTTCGCTCAATCTTCAAGTTTAATTTGTCAGTTTCAAATGGGATTCCTCAATTAAAAATCACGATTTTTTTTTAATTGTTATTGCTCTACATCGTATTCACCAGGTCTAGTATACGACCCTAAATTATGACTACACCACAGAAATCTAAATAAGGATTAGATTTCTGGACTACACCTTTCTGTCAAATGTTGTATACTCAGTCCGAATTTTTGGCTTATCTAAAAGTCACTCTTTAATGTTGTGAGGAACAAATCAAGTCTAGCATCGATGAATATACTGATTCTTTCAAGTTAATTTTATATTTTTCTTTTGCCTTGTTATTTTATTTTTTACATTTTCATTTAGTTAAACTAAACCGCTACAATAACAAATTTTGCGATAATAAAGTGTTTGTGTACAGTGTACTGTTTGTATTTGACATGTCATTTCATGAATACCACTAATGGCGTCGGGTAGCGCTCGTGATTTCCCGTGAGATTTATAAGATTGTGCCACAATATTTACAGAAAGTGGACCGAAAAACAACATTTTATTTTGAAGGCTAAGGCTTTCATTCATGAATTTTTGTCTTTAGTTATTAATAAGACATACTTGCTGATGATATATCGGTTGTTTTACCAGATCAAGATAACACAAAAAAGTACTATAAAGTAGTTAACTATAAAACTAATTATATTCAATTTGTAAATTACAAGCTTAAAGTGGAATCTAAATGTAACTTACGCTAGAGAAATGTTAAATAGAGCCAGTCATATTAGTTTTTAGATTGGATGAACACTGTAACTGGAAAATACATGTAAAACAATTAATTGGTTTGTTTATGCCTTCGAGGAATTACGTAAAACTGCAAAGAACTGCATTCGCAGCGTAACATAGCTTTGTGGGTTCTGTATTAACGCAAGGATTAATGTGGGGTGATTCCACACACATAAACAGACCATTCATAATACGTAAGAAAACAAATGAGTGGGAGCGGAATTAAATCGTTAGAATCCTGTAAGCCTGTTTACCTCGACGGCAGGTCACTTCAGCCATTGGTAAAATTGTTGGGCCCGTAAACCGCACGTCTTTAATGAAACACAATACGGTTTCTAAGTTCGTCTGTATGTCATGAAAATTTCTGTTGACAAGCACACGCATGCCCGAAAGAGTCCTGGGGCACATTGTGTGCTTTAGAACTGGCGTATAACTGTTCTTAGTTGAATAGCAAACAAAAGGTACCCTCCTCTTTGGGAAAGGCAAGTTGTACAAATACAGGTGTATTCATTCTTCTTTCATTTTGTGCTCAATCGTCGAGTAAACATGTGAGATTTATTTAAATCTACCGACTTTTTTTTATTTTCAATAAGGTCTACTTAGTTTTGTAACACTGTCTTATTTTTATAAAACAACTTATAAGTCAAACCTTACTATTATTCTAGTTAAATCCTCCAACTAAACGATATGCTTGGCTTAGCAGTGCTCTATG
This sequence comes from Euplagia quadripunctaria, assembly GCA_963859945.1. Lineage (NCBI taxonomy): Eukaryota > Metazoa > Arthropoda > Insecta > Lepidoptera > Erebidae > Euplagia > Euplagia quadripunctaria. Next base: position 15,394,208 of record OY982581.1, read on the forward strand.
TAGGTAGGTAGTGTACTCGGTACACCACAAATGTGCCTTATGTATCTTAAGTCTTCCATCTCCCTTACTAGTGTAAGGGAGATGGAAGATGTAAGTAATGATAAAAAAGTAATGGTAGTCCATTTAAGCCCTTTATTACCGTCCTCCTGCTATTTTTAAACTAAATATTCTTCAAGTCAATTAAAGTATATTTAATTTTTATGCCAAACCTACTCGACGTTTTCAGAGGCGACTGTGGTGATTTCATTCGCATGGACGAATGGAGCCACAGCAGTAAGAAATAATTTAGCATAGTATTGTATATAAGTGGTATGAAAATAGTTGAAAATATAAATGTTATGACTGTGTAATTGAATTTGTTGTGAGTTCGATGGCAATTCAGATATAGAACACTTTGTACATCTTCTGTAGGGTTGAGGTACTTTTGCCTCTTATTCGAGCTTTAAGCTGCTATGGACTATATCATATCAAAACGACAAAATAAAAAAGTGTGGTGAGCTAACGTGATGTCGACATCCTTAAGGACTCTCGACAACAACACTTTTAGATAAAGTCTAAATTGGTAATTAGTAGTCGTTCAGGCGCCTGCTAAACAATTACAAGATACTAATTTGAGCGATAAGATTGCTATAAAGCAATAATATATAAATTATTTTCTCTTTGTTGGAATGAATATAAAAGCCCATTTGGTGGTGCTTGCTCTAAATCATCTCTATAAAAAGTTATCTTTGTTTCAAACAAACACTTACTTTTTATTTTGCTCAGCAACTTACTAAAGTTATCTAACTTAACTAATACTTAGTCAGCAGTAACTTTTCGTTTGGTCAAAAACAAAGTCATACGTATATAAATCACTAGATTGTTTGACCTACGAGCGCTATGAGTGCTCGTAGCCGCGTAGCGCTTCTACGCTGACCGCCTACGCCGTAGATCATAATGTTAGGGTGGGACCACGATAGATGCATGACTATATTAGACTGAGTTACGAACTTGCGATGTAACGTTTTACGTATTTGAAAAGTAACATAGTGAATAATACAATTTTTGGGGGTTATTTAAGGGGTTTGATTTTTATTTATTTCTTAATACTAGGGCGCTTATATAACTTTTGTCGTACTTTGTGAATATTTTTTTTCAAAGTAGCCAGGTGCTGAACACATTGCTCCAATATCCTTCTTTAACATTGCGGCATATTTCCTCAAAAGCTCCTATAAGCTCCTCACCGGTTGAAAACTTGCGTCCCTTTAGTTGTTCTTTTACATACATAAATAGTACAAAGGTCAGTTCATCAGGACTATAAGAAGAGTGTCCCAGTTTCCCAAATTTGATACTAGCTTGATGCAAATAGTCCGTAGTAGTAGGTGCAAATAGCTCGACGTGCAGGGTCGTTATATCGAGTCTTGAGTTTGGTGGTTAATTTTTTAAGGCTTCTAATACTTGATGTAAAAATTCCTCTGTATACCATGCAGCGGTAACGGTCCTCCTTTTATTAAACTCAACCATAACTAATATTTCTCTCCCATTCTTTGATTTAAGAATCGGGACTTTTTTTAGGTTGATCTTTAAACACCCACACTTTACTCTGGAATTTAGTAGGAACGTCGATATAATACAGCCAGGTTTCATCACATGTAACAATTGAGTTCACGTAGTCAGATCGGCCGTCTTCAATTGTTTTTTAATATATCACGAGCCCATGTCACGTACTTCTAAATAGTCATGAAGAATGCGATGAACAATTGTTTTTTTTTTTGTTCGTGGTGAAACCCCCTTGGGCCGTCACCCCACCGGGGTTACGGTGGGCTGTATTGCATCTAAAATAGGAGGGACCCGGAAACTGCTTCTATTAAGATATCCGGACCCCTCCCAGCGCCTGCCCGCAAAGCACGGGCACCACCTTTTAATTAGGCGACGTCCGGGCATACGCGGACGATGGAAAAACCCGTCCCATCCACCCGCGGCCACACGCAAGGTGGCATGAGGCGTTGGAAAGCGCGCCTTAGCCACCCAGTTCACCGATGGCGTATTAGGTCCGAGTGGATATCGTCCTCCCGGGCCCATTCCGCCACTTCCTTCTGTGAGATGACATCCTCACAGAAGGATGCGACTGCGATAAAACTTTGTCGCTGCAGGCAATGGAGCGTATAACGGCCGGTTGCAAGAGATCCCCTCCGATAACTGCAGTAAAGCCCCGACGCGCGACGGAGTTAAGGTGTATTTCAATAACATTTCTAATTTCTGGTAAAATCCAGATTTTCTATGTATGTCATGGAGGACTCTCAAGCGGTCTTTGCGATAATAAATGAAAGAAGTGAGATGATTATTAAAATTAAGATCGAAAGTCTGACACACTTTCATATTTGCGAAAACAGAGTATAAATCTTACTTCTTACTAAAATTATAAACACGAAAATTTGTGAGGATGGATGGATGTTTGTTACTCTTTCACGCAATAACGGAACGAAACTAATTTAAAAAAATCATGAAAAATGCGAAAACTAACGCGGATAGGCGGATAGACGTCACTCTGTGGTACATCAATCGTGGTTATATGATTTTTGACACCAATATTTTGATACTGAAACGTTTGTATAAATGAATACACAAAATATAAATAAATAAATATTAAGTTTTTAATTTGTTTAAAACAGCCCACTATTATGGCTCTACCTTTACTCGGCTTATCAATGTGATATTCGATAGAGATATAGAGATCGTCTCGATCTAAAATGCGTCCTACGGGTACGTGATAAGGTTTATAATGAATGTAAACGTGGCCGTAGCTACGTACGTGATATTACTAAGAATCGTTGCAGTAGGATATTAGCTTGAAGATATCGATAGACTTTTGAGATGACGTCACGTATTGACCTCTCTTTTCATTTTATTGAGTATGAATAGTTATGAATATCTGCCTCAGAAACCTAACGCATCATTACTATATCGGGCAGGTAGGAATGTGTTCTCAGAATTAAAGCAAATTATTTTTTATTAATTACGAATATACGGTGTTACTCACGTGTATATTTCGGTGATGCCCGACTAGCTCCGGACCCGACGGGGGCCGTTTATCAAAGGTTAGGCGCCAACTGTCGGGCACTAGTCGGGTATCCCCGAAATACACACGTAAGTAAAACCGTATATTCTTAATTAACATGAACACCACTCACGAAAGTTTTTATTCCAAATTAATTTTGTATATTACGAAGGCGGCAAATAGGCACATATTTCTATGCGAGATCGGTAAAAACACAACACAAGGTAGGAATTTATTCCTACATTGCTAAAATTTCACAAATAAACGAATAGATAAGCTCATTTGCTCGTATGTTGTGTATTACGGCGCTGAAGGTACTAGGGTACGGAAGATAAGGAAGCAGACTCTTTATAGAGGGTAATATGTGTACTTGTTTATGCCAATGGTTGCGGTTTACTCTTATATGTTCCGATCGCTGGCATTGAATGATATGGTTTTTTAATAACTTTTATTAATATTATAATAAAAAGGCAACGATTTTACTGTTATTAGTGCCACCTTAATTTGTACGAATTTTAAAAGGATACTTTAATGGCAATTTATTGTGTAGCAGTACCCTTACCTGAAGAATAGGTCGATGTATTTACTGTCATTGATTATTTTGGATATCTGAAGAGTGTACGTTCCATGTTGTGCTTTCCAGTCTGTAGTCGCCACACGAGGATCTCTTCCCTAACGGTCGTTGGTTGTTTAGTCTAAGGATTAGGGCATCTGAAGATCACTTCTCCAATTATCTGTGGGCTACTTATGGTTTAGAGAGAGAGAGAGAGAGAGAGAGGGAGGAAGACAGAGGGGAAGGCAAAATAAATGTTAGAGTCCCAGAGTAAGATGTGTGGAGTTATTATTATTATTATTCTAATACCTACCTACTTAATTTTGCGAAACTTGGTATTCACTCGATATAAACAATTAAATTTTAAATTCAATTTTTTATTAAGTATTGGTAATTCTCATTACCATTCAGCATTCTGGCAATAAACAGTAGTATTACAAAAAATGTGTGAGAAATTTACTCGTAGCTTCACTAGAAAAGATCTTGATAAATATTTTTCTCATAATACAAATGAACATTTTAATCATAATTCCGAGATATTCGTCTTCCTAAGAGCCTAAAATAAACCTTTTTCAGTATTATGCATGATGTCTGAGGTCGTGAATTAGCATGTAATTACTTCCAAGATGTTTTAATCAGTGTCCTTTTACACTAAAATGAACCTTAATGCAACGAGGACAAGGCTTTTTGTTCTTTTATTCTTAACACAGGGTTTAATGAAATTGGCAGATGCAAGTGATATAAACGGACTTAAATAGAAATTATCCCTTTGTTTAAAAATGTCTGTCTCGTAACGGATTTTTAAGAGTATTTTTTTTCCACTTAGAGCTTAAGCTTAAAAACTAGAGCAGGAGCGGAAAACCCTGGTGGGGTGACGGTCAGAGGAGGTTTCCACACGCACAAAAAAAGGGTTAATAGCTGATAGTGATGGTATCAAGTATGGGTGTTTTGCACATATATTAAAAGAAACATACAAATGAGAATGGTTGAAAGTACAAACTAAATTGAACAAGAAACAAACAGCCTTAAAAAGTGGATTTGATGTTTGCCTTATTGACTACGACTAGGAATTAATTATTACCTGGCCGTAATTATCAATTGCTTGTTAAATGTCTTAGTTTTGCAACACACATGATTTCTACATGAAATAACTTCATAAATAAAAATAAGAAAAAAAAAAACAATCTTCAAATATAATTATAAAATCTATAATTCTAAAATCTTCGTGTGCTAAAAAATACCTTTTTAACTCTTTACCGACTGATAATAAGTTACCTACGGTTTCTTAAGTAAAGTCAAGAATAATAATATTTACCAAATGTACATAAAATATACCAGAAACCCATTCTAGGAAAATTTTAACAAACTTACCAAAACATCAAAAAACTGAAATTAATCTGTTTCGAAAACTTTCCAGTAGCTTCGTATTTGAATAGTTTTTATCTCAGTCGAGCTAGAGAGTCTCGAGAGAACTCTTTACACTTTTGGTCAAGTGCACCACTGCACAGAGCCGTAGTACTGGCGTCTGCGACTATTGTTGAATAACAAGGCTTTAGTCACGTTTTGGACCGCGATGGTACGACGATCCTTTAAAATTTTCTGAACTTCTTAATCTTTGGATGAAAATGTCCTACGCAGAATATCAATTTTTAACTAATTATACTAGGAAAATGTTCAAAAATAATAAAAAGATAAACATCAAAATGGAGTTTTATTCTAATAACTATGATGGCAAAATAAGCATACAATAAGCATACTTTTGCTATTGGTTAAACTTACCTAGGACAAACCTATAGCCTAGAGCCTTTAGCCAAGTAATTTTTAAGTGGCAAGAATGAATTTAAATGTTATACTTTGTAAGCTGTATGTAGTTGATTGACAGTTTGATTAGAAGTGGGCAAAAAGTTAAAACTGAATTTCCATGTAGTTCTATTTCATTTACCTTGGGATTCTGATCTCTGAATAGCTCCTAAGTCATTAGGTCGTCTAAATACCAGTAAATTTATAGTGGTAGTCTATTTATGGGTCAGCCGGGATGTAAAGGACTAAACTTTTCCCCATTATACGAATAGTTCCGCAAGTTAAATTCAACGTAAATACGTTGAATATCATTGTACTCCTGATTTATACTCGATATTCATGCTTATTATGAAACCATTTATACATTGTTGGTGTAATTTTGGTTATTCTGCTTTACAAGGTAGGTAAGACATATTATTACTGTATAGTTTTGAATACAATTAATTATAATAATACGTGAGATTTCGGGAAACTTTGATGACGATTTTTGTAAGAGTGTATGTGTTCCGAAGACTTTTACCAACATCGCTTGCTGCGGATATTTGAGGTCGGCAAAACGCCTTAGACAATTCGTGGGCAGGATTTTGAGAGTGGAAATCGAGAGTTTTTTAGTTCAATCTCTACGGCAGGAGAAGAAGAGAAGAAGAAAACAATATGGAAAACATTTCGACCAGCTGCGTGTTCAAGTCGTTGACTGTCCCACCATTGCTTACGAATTTGTCTTTTTTACTCAAGCTGAACGCTATTGGCGATTTTTATTCATTTAAATTGTATCTGGTTCATTGGAAACATTGGTCGGGGCACGAACTTCAATAATTAATGCCTGTCATTGTCATGTTGAATGTGCTGCGGTCTATCATGTGAAATAAGCGTAGTGCAGTAAAAAATTCAAATTTCCTTCCGCACAAGGATCGATAATTGGCCCAGATGAATACATTATTTACGTAAACCAAATGTGTTACTTATTCCCACACGGCTCATACCATACCAATTTGCTGATGACACTTGTCTTGTTGTAGCTGACAAAGATATTAAAACTGCTGAGCTTAAACTTCATGAAAATTTTGATAGAATGTGTCAATGGGCGCCCGATGTTGGCTTAGTGATAAACGCACAAAAAACAAAACTCATGCTTATAGAATCCTCACATCGAGTGATAGATCCTCACATAGCGTATGTATGTAGGACTTATAATAGATAATTGTTTTAACTGGGGTGCACACATTGAGCACGTCTGTAAAAAATTGAGACCGATACTGAGTAAACTGTATAATTATATTAAAATACAAAATGCCATATAAAACCTTACGCCTATTGTATCTGGCACTGGCAGACTCAGTTATCAGTTAAGGATTGTGTAGTTACGGCCGCACGTACAAAACTTACATCAAAAAGATATACAAAATACAGCAAAGATTGTTAAAAGCTATTGTGCCGCAAAAAGTAAAATCCACACATCAAGATAATTATAATCAATTGTTTCAACACTGTAAGGTATTACCAATACAATGTAAAAGTAAAATGGCTATTATAAAGGAAGAAATTGTAAACATAGACCAGCTTTGTGTACAAACTCGTAAATGTAACCTAAGGCAGCTGCCTAATTTAAAGAAATATATATTGCTAAAGTTACGTAACAACGTATATGGACCTAGAATTTGTTGTGACGTATTACCAAACATATTAAATGGCATACCAGAACATAACAACAGTCCACAAATATGTAACAAAAAATTATTATGTAAAAATAACACAAAGGTATCTAATAGATAACAAAGAAGCCGTGCTTGCGTAAGCTTCAGGCTTACGCAAGCGCGGCTTGTAACGCTTGTAAAATTGTTGTATTAATTATGTCTGCTTCGAAATGTTTGTGTATAATAACAAGCCAACTCCCGCTCGCATAAAAACCTACGTGGTTTAAGCAAGTGGATCATTGCTTATTAAAATTGTACTTAATGTTTTTTTGTTTTCAACAATAAATAAAAATAAAAAAAAGTTATTTCAATTATAAAAATAAATGGAATGTGGTTTTAGTTTTAAAATGAGTTCATATAAATTGTTAGACGGATAACCAAACATATCTTTGAGAGTCTTATCTATTAATTTTTTTGTTTACATCGTGAAAACCTTCGGCACAAGTTTGTAACTAGGTCGTTGCACGAGTGGATATTATATCATTATTTCTGCTTACTGTTAATGAAGTTGTTCTAACGAATTCATATGGTTTGTTACTTCGTTAAGAAAACTAGCTATTGCCCACAGATTCACTTGCGTAAAAATATTTTTGTGTTTCTCGGTAGCAGTTTCTCTGGATGACAGGTACCTTGCATTGTCCGCCTTCGAACTAGAAATGAACGCACCGTGAAACCACATAGTAGTATTATATCCGATCTTTTATATAAACTGAATCCTCCTAATTAGCCTGAAACTCCGTTAGTCTTAAGAATGATATACTAAAAGTAATGTTCTAAAAGACTTCCGTTCTGAACAATTATAGTGGTGATACTCTGTTAAACGAATGAAAACATTCTATTGCGCTAATGAAGGTACTGAACGAAACAGCTGACGCAGCCATACTCGATTTTCATACACATATGTAGGTAGGAGTGAGGTTAATGTACTACTAAAGTTGACATGTGTAATATTTTAAATTACCTACTTACATGTTTTACAAGTCTGCACGTACGTAAATGTATTTAGGCCCAACCGTGACCATTTCTTAACGGATGAATTGACAGCCCCCATATATATATATGCTGGACTAGTATCGGCCCGTGACTAATATCTTTAATAAATTTATTACCTTTAATAAATATGTATAGAACTCACTATCATTATAATTTATTTATTTATTTTTTATTTATTTCTCTTTTTTGTACACCTTTAATTAGTAAATAGTGCAAATATAAGTTACAAATGTTAAGGTATAACAATCGGCGGTCTTATCACACACGGCGATTTCTTCCAGACAACCTTTGTACGGATATTGTCAAATATAATTGAGGGTAGTCTGTGGTGTACAATATAATTTTATGTTAATATACTGTAAACTGAATACTATATATAACCATAAACGTATCACATACATATACCAATATTAATATTACTTACACATACACTAAAATATATATACATATGTATAATAATATAATTAAAAAGTATTTAAAATGACAAATAATAATCCTTCACTTGTTTTTAAATGACTGCAAGGTTTTGGCTTGTCGAATTGTTTCAGGCAAGTTGTTCCATAACCTGACCGCTTGCACTGAAAAGGACTTGTCTGTGAACTGAGTGGAATGTCTCGGCATTTTCAGCTTTAAATTCTCTGATGATCTCAGGTCCCTGCAATGTGTGTTGTGTAGGAACTCAAAACGTTCCTTAAGATAAGAGGGAGTGTGAGGATGGAACAGAGTACTGTACAAAAGAGAAAGAATATGAACATTCCGGCGAAAGCGTATAGGTAGCCACTTGAGCTTAGAACGGTACTCTGAGACATGATCATATTTGCGTAATCCAAATATGAATCTAATGCAGACGTTTTATAGCCGCTCAAGTTTGTTCAGCTGGTCTTCGGTGAGATCGAGATAGCTGACATCACCATAGTCAAGGATAGGAATAAGAAGAGACTGTGCGAGCGCAATTTTCGTGTTGGTAGAGAGGAAATTCCTAAGCCTTCGCAGAGATCCCGCTGTTGCAAATAATTTACGACTGATTTCTCCAATTTGAGGGCGCCAGAATAGGCACTGGTCCATATATATTTCTAAGTTTTTAACCTTCTCGCTATATGGAATAACCGAACCATTGCAATAAATAGCTGGCATTTGCTGAAGGTTTATTCTGCAGTTCAGCCTAGGACTACCCACTACAATGACCTGTGTCTTTGACGGATTTAAAATTAGTCCATAATCCTTACTCCAGGTACATATTTACGTTAGATCTTTGTTGATAACATCAACTGCTTGTGTTATATTATCAGGATCAGCTTTTGAATAAATTTGAAGATCATCTGCAAAAAGATGGTAGGAAGAAAGTAATCGGTTTGTGATTGAGTTTATAAAAACTGCAAAAAGTAATGGGGATAACACGCCGCCCTGAGGTACGCCCGCAGATGTAGTGCACCAAGAGGAGTAAACATTGTCAATACGAGCACGCTGCTGGCGACCATACAGGTAACTATGAAACCAGTCAATTGCTGATGGAGATATGTTAAGAGAGCATAATATACTTAGCAAAACATCAAAGTCAACGGTGTTGAAAGCATTACTAAAATCTAGTAAAGCAAGGACTGTCAGCTTTCCTTCCTCCATGCCCAACCTGATATCCTCCGTAATATGGACTAAAGCTGTGGTAGTACTGTGGCCCGGACGAAAACCTGATTGGAGAGGATTTAGGATACAATTCTTTGAGAGAAACAAGCTTAATTGATTGTGGATGAGGCGTTTAAGGACTTTGGATAGAAAAGGAAGAATTGATATGGGACGGTAATCTGAAAAAGAGGATGGATTACATTTTTTAGGGAGAGGAGTGATTTGAGCCATTTTCCACGCAGATGGAAAAACATTGGTGGATACGGAATAATTAAGGATGTGGCAAATCACAGGTAGGATTTCATCTAGGATAGGGAGTACCATATTACGGCTGATGTTGTCGCTTCCTACTGCATTAGAAGTTATTGACACTATACTCTTATTAACATCACAAGCAGAAAATTGACTGAAAACGAATGGGGAACAGTCCGGGGTCGGAAGAGAAGAAAGATAATTTAGCGTTGCAGTCTTAGTAGTTCCTCCAAAATTGGAGGAAGCAGAAAAATGTGAGTTCAAGGAATCGAGATCAACGTCTTTTGAAGGAAAATTTGGACCTGATTTACCGACCCCTAATGACTTAAGAAACTTCCAGACTTTGACTGGATCACCATTTTCAACAGATTTGTGGATATGTCGGCGTTGAGTATTCCTACACATCTTATTGCAGTGATTTCTAATAAGCACAAATTTTTCCCAATTTGCTGTAGTAGGGTGACTCTTATATCTTGAATGTGCCCTTGCTTTCTTTCTCTGTGTCGCCTTTATTTCTTCGGTAATCCAAGGTGCGGGCAGATGTCTTACCTTTATTTGACGAATTGGGGCATGTTTGTCATATAAACATATTATAATGTTAGAGTGCTCGGACTTCCCGGCTGTGGCCAGTTCGAGTGACGGGTATACGACCCTGACCTGCTCGAGCAACTGCTTACACTCCCCAAGCCATCCATAGATTCAATAGACTGTTGACATTGTAGGTGTTTGTCATTGTTTTCCATTCATGCCTGAAAGATTATATGTCCTTCCTCTCAGTTATTGAAAGACATATCAGAACCTTTTGACAGATAGAAAAATATTGTATGTAATTATTATTCGGCTATTAATGTTATCTTTAGGTTCAACAGTTTAGGATCGATATTTCAATCAAGTCCAGAAATTTTATGATTGTGACATGAGATCGAAGTGTTCAAATTTGAACCGCTTGACTAGTCTACACCCATACAGGAGACCGTTGTTAGATTTTGTCTATCATTATTTATTTAGAATAGGGTCACAAGAACTCCATGGAGGACCTTCGGTAGTTGAGGACATAGTAATAATAATAACTTGAGACACCTCACACATGGCCTGCGATAACCTAACTGCTGATAAACGTACTTACATATTTCTAAATACAAACATGTTAAAGACAAATTACACCCAAACACAGAACAAATGATCGCATGACACAATAATTTGTCCTGGATGGGAATCGAACCGTAATATCGTTGGCAAGGCGTGTAAGACATCGGTTGCTTGTTTCCCAAGTTGTATAAAAACGGTTGGGGCTTAGGGAACATATGTACAATGTAATGAATGAACAGCGTTATACTGTATCGGCGTGTTCACCCGTGTTCGTTGGGTAAAATGTGTAAGTGAAATATATCACATATGTATATTGTTGTGGAGAAAATTTTTCATTCCTTTTATAAGATTACTATTGGTAACAATAATTTTTAATTTTATAAGTATCAAACACGTGGATTTCTTACATTTTGTTAAGGTAAAACTTTTAACACGTCATAGCGTAAAAACCATTTTACGCCTCGAATTGAGAAAGTTATGGTTTCTAAACCTTAACAAAACTGCAAAATATATTAATTTGACTTTTACACCAATATTTTATGCTGTGAATGACTTTGGTCCAAATATTTTTAGGTCGAATGAACATTTTTTTCGCGAATTTCGATATTTCGAGTATACAAATCTATAGAGAAAAAAAAATCTGAGAAGAATGGTATATACGTGGGGTACACTGAAAGATTTGGGTAACTCATTAATAAAACAATTTACATGTAATATATTTACTGCTTTTCGAAGTATTCTCTATTGACCATGTAAGGGCATGTTTTTCACGTGCTGGTTGAAAACTATCACGGCCTCTTCCGGCCCCGTAAATGTCATACCTCTCATCAAATCTTTAAATTTTGGGAAACTAAAGCCAGGTCTGGACCATGTGCGGTGCAAAAATAACTTTGTCTTGTTCGCGGTGTGCGCCCCTAAGCATTGTCATAGTGCCATAGGATGCGACTTCTTGGTCGTTTTTTCCTGACTTTTTCAAAGACACTGGGCAAACAATTGGTGATGTACCACTCAGCTTAACTGTCTTTTGTTTTTCAAGTGGGATCATGGAGACAGGACCCGTCCGGGAGCAAAAAACGCAATAATTTTTTTTATGACGTTTCTCGCCTGCCTCAATTTTGTTGGTTTGCGAAGACCCATACAGAAGACTGTTGCTTTCTTTCCGGCATGTAACAATATATCCATGTTTAATCTCCTGTCACAATGTCATTGTGTATGACGCATTTAACATCCGTGATCGTACTTTTTAACAACATTTTTTTACACCAATCAACACAGTCCGTTTTTGTTCTGGGGAATTCAGCGGTAACAAAGTTTTCTATCTTTTAAATGTTGACATAAGGTTTTCTGAATTTGGCTCTTACCAATCTACAAATGTCTTCAAATCTCCTCATAAGTGTTACGCCGGTTTTCTTCAATTAGTTGCTTGACAGTTGCCACATTTTCTTCAGTGATCGCAGTTGAGGACCGACATTAACGAATTTCATCATGGAAAGAAACACTGCTACGATCAAATTCTGCGTACCAACGCCTTACCGTGCTCAAATGAGGTGCTTTTCTCCCAAAAGTATTTTGAAGACGAGCAGTTCAGTCTTGCGGAGTCAGTGAACTTTTAAAATCATAAAAAAATCATCACCCTAAAATCTTTTCACGTTAATTCCATTTTTACTACGGACGATGAACTTCAACTTGTCATAAAAAACAATATGTTTAAAAAATATAACATAAATTCAAATATTTATGAGCGGGATCCATGGTACTATCAGATTTATAGAGTAAGTGGGTTACGCCAGTTGTCAAAAATTGGAGTGACGAACCGGAATCCAGTGCTACTTGGAACTGAGATGCCAAACGAGCATGCGAGCTTCGGAACCATTTAAGCTAAAAGTTGTGCAGTCCGTCTGGTCCAGCCGATTTCCAGTTTGATAATGACTGGACTGCACTACTTGCGTCACTTGTGGCTATAGAAATTGGTTCCATTACTTGTATAGACTCGCATGAGCGCCCGACATCTCGTATCCAATCACCTTCTGAATGAGTGACAGGCACCGACCAGATGTTACGCCAAAATGCATTTGTAACATCATCATCTGGGAAATGCTCGTCATTCACACAGGGATCCGATTGAAGGGATCCCATTTTCGGTAAACCCACCTCTCATTTCTTTGGAACATAAGATTCTGATTATACCGGTCTACTCGCTTTTTGTATCTTCGAATCCTATTCGTAAAATTCGTTATTCATAAAGTTTGATTCGATTGTAATTTGATCACAAATGTCACATATTACGTAAACATTACCAAAGAAAGTTAAGTACCAACTTCACGATATTTATTCAAGTTTTTCTGAACCTACAACACGTGTTCTGTATCAGTCCGAAAAATATAAATATACATATATATATATATATATATATATATATATATATATTTAATCAAATAATATATCGTGGTGACTGATGTTTATTAACAATTTATTGATTTAAAGGATTGTACTGTGGTTATAAGTGATAAAAGTCGTTTTTACATATTATTTTGAGTACGTTTGTAGAATTTGAGGTTATTTGACGGTATGTATTATTTATTATGATTTTTCAATAAACTTTATTTAACTAGATGAATGTATAACTTCTTACGTGCGTACATAAGTACACACACACTTTCTTTGTTTTACTGTTCTATAATCTAAATACCACGCCTACTTTTTTTTATGGTAAGCGGCAAACGAGCAGACGGGTCAACTAATGGTAAGTGACTACCGCCGCCCATGGGCACCTGCAACTCAAAAGTGCGTTGCTATTAAAGACTTAAGGTGGGAGTAGGGGAAGGGGGGAAGAAAGGTAGATGGGGAAAGGGGAAGAGGGAAGTGTTAGGGCCTCCGGTAAACTCACTTACTCGACGAAACACAATGCAACATTACTTAACTGCTGGTTTTCTGTGCGGCCGTGGTATCACTCCGGTCGGGCCGGCCCATACGTGCCGAAGCATGGCTCTCCCACTTACAAATATCTAGTTGTAGCCGGTAAAAAGAAGGCTAGAATTAGTTTTAACCGAATGCAACCGGCTATACCTGGTATTAGCCATGAATAGGAAGGCTACAGCTAGGTTTAACCAACTGCCTGCAAATATATAACTCTTAATTTAGAATCTTTAAAATGTTTGCTCTTTAATTTACTATCTATTTTTATTCAACATTTATGTAAAAGGAGTAAGTATCAGATTCGTTTACCTTCCAAATTTGTGTAAAAGCACTTTCGGCCTCTATTCTTAATATGAACCAGTCATGAGTTGATATATATTATGGGCAATGGGGCAGCTCAATGTGTAATGAATGAATTAGAATTTAGAACAAGAGTCAAGGGACTATGAGCCTAAAACGACGACACAATCTCTAACAAACCTATTTTACACCATACCCCTGTAAGAATAAGGGCGTATGATAAGTTCGTGAAACACTCTTTTAAGAGGGTATCTCCTGATAGTAAACAAAGTAAGGCTATATTTAAAAAATGCATACATATTGTAGCTGACTTTTGGTATGCTAACTTCAATCTATATACTGAGAGATAAAAAAAACAATAAGTTAACTTATTCTCTGTATAGACAGAGAATAAGTTAACTTAATGTTTTTTTTATAGCTATAGCTATTGATTGCCTTATGACCAAAATTAGCGAACAAATTTATGACAACTGTTGTCATAAATTTGTTCGCTAATTTTAAACTGTTACAGTTTTCACAACATGGCAGCCATATTTATCTGACAGTTGAGAAAATACTACGAGACCTTATAAAGATGATGTCTACTTCGCAAAAATTATCTAAGGCAAATGTCTGATCATCGTTTGACAGATAATGCCATAAATTGAAAGACAGGTATAACATTATAAGATTAGCATGTATATTGACCAAAAGAGTTCAAGCATAAACGTTATGGGCCGACGCAACCAAGGGCGGATCCAGGGGGGGGGGTCATCTGGGTCATGACCCCCCCTGGACCAGCCCAGAGGTCAACCTATACCCAGGTATAGGTCGACCTCTGATTTTCTTTTCGAATCTCATTGATAAGTTTATTAAATATACTTTATATGACCGCAAATAAATATACACGCATAATAATTACTATGAGCTGTTATTATAACAACATGGTTATAATTTTTTTTCACGTAAGTACTTAATCGTATCGTCGTCGAGGAAATTTGTATTAAGATTTGAGCAGTGCCCCTGTGAGCGTATTTTGTATACCTACTAATATTTCATAACACGGAAATATAATATGTATGAAAAGTGTCAGCACGCAGACGATAAGTTTACGTTGCGAATACGTTTAAAATTCGTGATTACCCCTCAGATCATTAATTGTGAATAAAGAATTGTTCGCACAATTCCAACTTTGATTTTGCCGCGCAGCGCGACGGATATTATCCAATGTGACGGTTGGACTCGGTGGACGCCACACTGGCAGAATAGGCCGCGACGGACGACCCCCCGCGCCACCCCGGCGAATATTCGACCGCGGGCCGTCCGTCCATCGTCATACCTCTCGCTTGCTGGCTTAGCGTGACACATTATTGGCGTGCCGTAAATAATTAACTAATAAAACAAAAATTACTTACTGAGGCTTCAAAATTTTAAGAGTCAGAAGTTGAGTCCTTCAAGTTATTGCAACTTGCGATACAGGAGATGGTAAGTAGGAAATTATTATATAGTTATCGAGTGTCAAACATTTGTAAATAGTATTTGTAATATTATATTTTTTTCGGGTGTTCGAAGTGTTCACCTTAGTCGTGTCAGCGAATTGGTCTGTCTGGGAGTCCTGAACTGTTACTCTATTTCTAGCTTTATTGAGATATTTACTTATTTCCGAAGGCACGGCCCGTATAAATAAATCGTACTCAAAACTTTCATTTCATAGAAATCAGTTATATATTTCGTTCAAAAAAAAAAATGGAAACTGAAACTGCAACTGCAACTGCAAGTCAAAAGGAGCGTTTTTAAATTATTTATTTGAAAAAATATATTGTGATAAAATAGTTGTATTTTATTTATGTTATAAAACAAAGTCCCCCGCTGCGTCTGTCTGTCTGTCATTTTGCGATAAGCTCAAAAACTACTGCACGGATTTTCATGCGGTTTTCACCAATAGATAAAGTGATAAATGAGGAAGATTTAGGTATATAATTTTTTAAGGTTTTGTGTAAATTGGTTAAAATATGATGATGATTGTTGAAGATTTCTCTGCTACACATGGGATGCCGGGCCGGGTACTAGTAATATATAAAATCGTTTATAATATTTTCAAAATCCATATTTACTTCACAAGACACAGAATACCTACTATTGTATAATAGAAGGTATTCTGTGTTCAAAAGTCGCTCTTAAGTCACGGTCTGACTGCAGTTAGTAAACACGCACTTTAGTATCGCATCATGCGATGACCTCTGTTGAGTGCGCAGTTTGGTTTATTCACACGAACGTAACTCAAGAGGGTACAGAAACTCAAAAAAGTCATAAGTCGTTCTATGAATGTGCACAGCATCTCAATTAACAACACGCTTAGGATATTTCTCAGAAATAAGTTCGATCTATTAATACAGGCCTTAGAGTAAGGGTTTAGTTATTACAACAAAGAAATAACAATCAACCATTTGCATGTATAATTTTCGTGTATGTATATTTTGCATGGGTATTTTTTGCAGGGTGACTATAGAGAAACAGGTGATAGTGCTAGTGGGTCAAAACGTAATGCAGGTGGTGGTTCGTTTAGAAAAATAGACTCATTTTTTACAAAAAAGCCAAGGCTTGAGATTGATAAAACCTCGAAAAATTTACCTGTAATAACTACTAATACAGATGATAATAGGTGTTCTGCCGAAGCTTCTAAATCAGCAGCTACATTAACCTTAGATAAAAAAAATACTGCACTTCTGTTACTAATGCTGTTTATAGCATGCCGATATCATGTACGTCGAGTTCTTTCAATTGTGATCAGATAAAGACTTCGCTTTGTCAATCAAAATTTTCCTCAGATATCGGATGGTACATAGGGCAAAATGAAGATGACTCAACCAGAGCTATGTTGCTTGAAAACCATTGGCTGCCTCCCCCAAATTATATTTTCCCTCACTGTGTTGTTAACAAAAAAGGAAAACAAACAAAAAAATATGCACAGAAGTCTCATCTCGAGGTGTTAAAGCAGGGAAAAACTTTTTATTAACATTTCATAAACCTGAAACTAATATTTTTAACCAAATGAATAGTCAAAGAATTATTCAAGTTAATGAAAACAGGGAGCGCCTGCGACCAATTGTAAAAACGAGAATTTTTTGTGGTCATTAAAATATATCGCTACGTGGCCATCGTGACGATGGTAAAATGTTGAATAAAGAAGCAAGTAATGAGAGCGTGGTAGCCGACGAAGGGAATTTTAGAGCCCTTTTGAAATTCCGTATAGAATCTGGTGACACAAAATTGCAGCATCATTTAGAGACTTCTAAATCTAATGCAACATACATCAGCAAAACTGTGCAAAATGAGTTGATTGATGTTTGCAAAGAAATCATTCAGGAAAAAATATTACAGAAAGTGAAGGAAGCTAAATACTTTTCAATTTTATTCGCTGAAACCACAGGTGTATCACATATGTCACAGTTGAGCCTATCATTTCAATACTTTCACAATAAAGTTTTAAGGGAAGATTTTGTTACTTTCTGTGATACTTACGATACGCTTAGATGTGATGAAGTGGGTAATAATCCAGACAATACAGAGCCTCGGTTGACAGGTGTAGCATTGGCGAAAATCGTTGAAAATCTGTGTACCAGATTTAATATAGATTTAACATGGTGTGTGGGTATTGGGACAGACAGCTGCTCTGTTATGGCTTCAGATACAAAGGGTGCAGTACACGAGTTGTCAAAAAAAGCTGTACATGCCAAACGTTGCCCGTGCAGTAATCATGTTCTTAATAATTAATTAGCTACGTCATCCAAAGTCATTTCTTGCCGAAACACCTGGGGCACGATGAGAAAAATTGTAACATTTGCCAATGCATCTGCTAAGAGGCATCAAATTTTTGAAAAAGAACTTGGAGATACAATGCAAGGTATTTGTGAGATGCGTTGGGTCGAAAGGCTTGATGGGCATCTATAATTTCAAGGAGACAACTAAGTAAAAATTTGTAGCGCTCTCGAAAAGATTTCTACTTGGCAAGACAACAAAACTGCTAATGACGCGCATTGCTTACTGCAAACATTACGCAGTTCGGACTTCATCATTCTCTGCTTGAGTGATGTTTTAGGTACCTAAATATTTTGTTTCTTCTTCTTAGGTAACGGTAACGCAGGAACTGAATTATTACTAAATTACCGTTCATATCACGTAAACACCCAAAATGTAGTTTAAATATAACTTGTTATATTTTTCAGGCACAACTGTATCCTTGAGCCGAGTATTGCAAACGCTATAAATGATACAATGGGTATCTTACAAACAAAAAGGCAGAAGGCCGACACAGTTTTCTGACAGCTTTTTGAAGAGGCAAAAGAAGTAGCTGAGCAACTAGACGTAGGAATTAAAAGCCCTAGAATAGTATCAAGACAAATACACAGAGCCAACAACAAAGTGCTGAAGAGTATTTCCGCAGGGCTGTTTACATCCCTCTTCTAGACTCTATAATAAATAACTTAGAGGACCGTCTGTTTCCAGAAGTACTTAATTTATTTCAACAAGGCGTTTTTATTCCAAAATTGAATTACACTAATGAAGATGAAGACATTGAAACTGTGAAACGACTCGCAAACGACTATAAATTGCAGACAATACTCCAATTTCAGTCATTGTAAACGAATATCGGCTTTGGAAGGTAAAATGGCAGCGAAATCAGAATATTCCGCAGTCGATTTCTAATCTTATAGAAGTCTGTGATGCTGAAATGTATCCAAATGTAAGAAAATTTTTATGCATTCTTGCTACGCTACCAGTTAGTGTAGCGACGGCAGAAAGGTCCTTTTCCACTCTTAGGAGGCTTAAGACTTGGCTTAGAGCTTCGATGGCAGAAGACTGTTTAACTGGACTAGCGCTTCTTCATGTTCACAAAACCATGGCCATTGAAGTGGAGGAAGTAATAACTCGTTTCGCGAGAAGACAAAATAGAAAAATTGATTTTGTTATTTAATTAAAATTATTAGTATGTATAACAAAAAAATATTATCTCCTTTTAATTACTTACCACTTATTATTGTAATCGAATTGACTGATTTGATTTGATTTTACTATATGACCCCCCCCCCTGACCTGAAAGCTGGATCCGCCCTTGGACGCAACAGAAACAATACGATTGTGTCCAATTACTCTAAATGAACGCTGCAAACATGTTGCACCAGAACGAGGGCCTGGTGTGTACGCGTCCCTAAACTATAAAGTGTGTAAAACCTCTCGTACATGGCAGACATATTTAACATATAAATAGAGTTTATTGCTGCGCTCTTGTGAATATGCTTCAGCTACACTTGTAAACAGAATACACGACCATTTTGGATAAAAACGAAACAAAGGATTTTAAAACTTAAGAATACTTTGAAACATGACTGAATAGGAAAGAAACTTATGTACATTTAGTCTTTTTGCTGAATTCGTGAACTGGAAAAAGTGAAGTTCTTATTTCCTAGTGGTGAAAGTATTATTTTAAATGGCCCCCTGTGTGTTATATCTAGAATATTCGCTGCAATATGAAGTTATTTTGCTTTGCTTGCTTTTACGTAGAAAGTACACTACAAAAATAACGAACAGAGACAGAAACATTTAAACAACATTTATAATAACATTGGTTATTCATCAATATTTAGACCTTAAAAAAAATGTTGCACATGTCTTAGTTTATTTAAAAATGTTTCTTATATAAATAGTTTCGAAAGCAGAAAATTAAAAAAAAAAAACAAAACAAACGGAGAACGAATGAAAGAGAATTTAGATGTTTCTTTAGAACTATTAATACTCATAATCGTGCACTTTTTGCTTATCCGTAATGCAGTCTTTGTGTTACTGAAAGATATATTAAAATATTTATTCTACTTCGCCAGATAGTTTTACTTCAATAGTAGCAAACATCACATATTACCAGTGTTGTTTTTAATATCTAACTAAACTGCTTATTTTTACTGAAGATTGTCAAAGTAAAGCCAAAGTAAATTATTATTATTCTTTATTGTACACAAAAACAATCACAAATTATACACAAAGAAAATGGTATGTACAAAGGCGCAACCCATATTTGAGCTCTCTTCCAGCAAACCTTCGGAGTGAAAAGAGGATATTGAGAAAAATAAGAGGCAACGTCGTTTGTACGTAAAGATAATTGAGATAAAAATACAGAACATACATAAGTAACTAAATACAGAGGTATACCTACATGTATACTACAACTATAATATTAATACATATACTTACACATATACAATATAAATATAACGTATACATACATATAAACCTAATTTCAGTCTGATTATTGCTGAGAGAGAAAATAATCCTTGATTCTCCTCTTAAAAATGTTTAAAGAAGGGCTGTCGCGTATTTAATGGGGAAGGTAATTCCACAACCACCCCGCAGGAACAGTAAAAGAGTTGTCATAGCGAGCTAAACTATGAACTCAAAATGACTTTATTTAAAAGAGTTGTCATAGCGAGCTGAACTATGAGCTGAAAATGACTTTATTTAAAAGAGTTGTCATAGCGAGCTGAACTATGAGCTGAAAATGACTTTATTAAAGAGTTGTCATAGCGAACTGAAAATGACTTTATTTAAAAGAATTGTCATAGCGAGCTGAACTATGAGCTGAAAATGACTTTATTTAAAAGAGTTGTCATAGCGAGCTGAACTATGAGCTGAAAATGACTTTATTTAAGAGAGTTGTCATAGCAAGCTGAAAATGACTTTATTTAAAAGAGTTGTCATAGTGAGCTGAACTATGAGCTGAAAATGACTTTATTAAAGAGTTGTCATAGCGAACTGAAAATGACTTTATTTAAAAGAATTGTCATAGCGAGCTGAGCTATGAGCTGAAAATGACTTTATTTAAAAGAGTTGTCATAGCGAGCTGAACGATGAGCTGAAAATGACTTTATTTAAAAGAGTTGTCATAGCAAGCTGAAAATTACTTTATTTAAAAGAGTTGTCATAGTGAGCTGAACTATGAGCTGAAAATGACTTTATTAAAGAGTTGTCATAACTAGCTGAAAATGACTTTATTTAAAAGAGTTGTCACAGCGAGCTGAACTATGAGCTGAAAATAACTTTATTTAAAAGAGTTGTCATAGCGAGCTGAACTATGAGCCCAAAATGACTTTATTTCATAAAATTCCCTAAAAATTCCTTCTTTTGTAACTAACTATGTCAACAAATCTTGGAAGTCAATTTTAACCTACTTCTAATTGTTATATCGAAACGAAAATTTGTATTTGTACATAGTATTGATGACAATACTATAATTAGGCATCTTGGAGCTGATATAATAAAGGAGTCAGGCAGTGGATAGTGGAACTCTTCAGTGGCTACAGGTATACCCCTCGAGTTTGGGCTTATATGATTAGACAACAGATTGGGCTTAGCAACGATGGTCTGATGATGAAGCCGTGACCGTTGATAGTGGAACTTTTTTTTACTTTTTTAATTAGGTTTGTCATTAAAGCGTGTTTTAAACGATTATTATTTCACTAAAAATTATAGATCAATACAATTTCACCGCAACAACAAGTTGCTTTGTCGAAAGTAAAATTAATATAAGGTCGGAGAAAAAGTTTTTTCGTATTTTATTTAAGTACAAAAAATTCAAGACATTTTTTTTTCAAAGTTTAATTACATTTAATTATAGAGTATAATAATAATAATAATAAGCCTTTTTTTCCTTAGTATACAACATTTACATAATTCAAAATATCATTAAAAATATTAAAATAAATGCACAAACAGTTGACATCTAGTAATGTATAGAAAATTTGATTATGTATAATTAAATTGACAGCATTACAAAATTTGATTTACTTGACATTAGGAATTAATAAAGTTATAGATAAAATATAATAAAACATTAGAAATACAATTAGAATTGCATGCATTACATTAATTATTAGTTTTACGTAATATAATTATTAATTAAACAATTGAATTATATAATTATTAATTTAGCATTGATAAAAAATTAGATGTCCACAATATTAATTAAGTATTGTAATTTGATTTGAAAATTTTAACATTTAACAATGTTAGCCTTGGGATGAGGTCAACAAATAAAAGATTGTAATGTAGAATACAAACTATAATAGAAAGTGATGTTGTATCACTTGTCCTCCGACGCGCGAAGTTCTATGCTTGAAGGACCAATTTGTTAGCCTTGGGATGAGGTCAACAAATAAAAGATTGTAATGTAGAATACAAACTATAATAGAAAGTGATACAACGACCGCGGAGCACGTTTGGTGGAGCCCGTGTCTTTACCCGATTCGGTTAGATCGCGAACTGATTATAATGACGCGTGGATACCGCGCTGTAGACGAATTTGCTGACGCAGTTGCTTGTACGGGCGTTGCACTGTACATGCTCCCGACCGGAAAATAATGTAAAAATTACAAAATAAATGCTCTTATTATTTTAAACAATTGCATCTGAAATGCTGAACACCCTCCGAGGTATAGGCGAAGTCGCAAAAACCTTCATTTCTGTCTTATTATCATTTATCGCACTTGCACTTATACACTGCACATTCGGTGGGCGATGTGCCCTTCTTTGCCTACGCGCACTCACTACACTGATACTGCTGGTGGGCGTGGCTGGCACGGGGAGCTCTCGCAAAGCGCTCTCCCGTGCATTTACACGACGTCGTCTGCGTCTCCACAGGAATACTGCGACTGCTATCATTGCTCCTATCACTAAACCATAACTAATGGTATAGTGATGTACGTGGTGATAGAAGGCCGAATCGTCCTCTAAAAGTGTTATATTTTTTAAACGTTTAATCCTCTCGCCGAGTTCTTGTACTCGTAAGTGGACCTCTAAGTCCGTTGTTTCATTCCCATATGTGCTCGATGATATATTGAGAATATGGTTAATGGGTGCTATCTGTGGGCTGTAAATATCTGAACCAATTTGTAGCGTTGATAGTTGTGTATTATGAGCATATGCAGTAAAATGCTGTTCTTTCACAATACAGTCTGGCGCAAGGTTAATTATGCACGGATCATTCACCTGTTCTACTGTAACATGATCTCTACACATAAAGCGGAGTGCACACTGTTCGCAGCAGACAAATAAATACTGATTTATTTTATTTAACAGTATCATCTGGGTATTACACACAGAGATGCTTGTTTGACATTTCTTTGAGTCCGGGTCAATAATGCACAATCCATTGTTAATGTTTAAATTGTAGATAGTTGTATGCATATCACACACATAGTTTAAAGAACCACTATCAACACACTGCTGTATCTCGCTATCTTTTAGTGGCAGATAAACATCTTTCTGCAAATTAATAGCTACATACTCCGATATCGGAGTTATTATTAATGTACTATCAGCTCGTTTAAAAGGAATCGGTAATATTTTATAAATCTCATAGTTGTCTCTTGTAATGAGAGGTATCTTAATTTCAAAAATAAAGTAAGTGTTAGTTAATCGAGCCTTGACCTTGAGTAACTGATAGATTTTCGCCATTTCGGTCTGAATGTGTTCAATGGGAAGTGACAAGTCATTCGTCAACTGACCTGCAATGACGTTTAGCTCATGCTGCAATTGTTGTACAGAAAGAATGTGAGTATTAAATTTTTGGTGGTGAATATCGGTGAGCATATCCACCAATTTTTCTTGAATATTCTGTATATTTATTATTAAATTATTTGCTATCATAGCAGATAAAGTAAACTCAGTCATAATTTCAATGTCTTTAATTTCTAGTTTCAAGGTGTTCGCTTCTTTCTTTAAGTCATTAATACGCTGATTTATGACCTTGTGCTGTTTATTGATAGTTTCTTCAATTCTCTGAAGAACATTGTATTCTCCTTCAACCACTGATGTCTGATTCTTCCATAAATTAACTAAATGCTGCTGATTTCTCCGTATAAGTGCAATATCCTTTTGGTATTGTTCGGCGAAGCGTTCGTCCAATACCCCGAACAACGTATTCGCAAGGTATCCGATTCCATTGACAAGACCGCGCCTTTTACGAGTATGCGTACTGTTTTGATGACCAAGTAGAATACGGTTAGTGAACTCTATTTCCTTGAAGCTGTGACGTAGCTGTGATAAAACAACGTCACAATGTGACGTCGCACTTATAGAGGTACACATGTTTTGAAGATAGGATTGATATTTCTGTAATGCTGCCATGCCTTCCCAGTACGGACCCATGTTGTAATACACCACCAGCTTCCACTGATCACGCGCTAGTTTCATATTACCAATTTTGTCGAAATAGAAGCCTTGCGAAACATTTAACTTTGTAATGTTATATGAAGCAAAAGAATTACCTATCAACGACATAAATAAAATAAAGGATATCGCCATTGATAAAAACCCATTAGTAGCTGTTGGCCTACTCTTGGTCTTTTGCCCAGTAGCGCTTTCTTCTGCTGTTTCCTCGTTAGTCAATGTTTGTATAGGTAGTACGGATAATTTAACAATTGGTCTCTTTAATACGCCGTTTTTTGTTTTTAATGACACTACCCTCACTAAACCATCTGAGCCAGGATGTAGATCTGTCACTCTTCCCATCATCCATTTGCCGGGGGGTAAATTGTCATCGTGAATAGTGACCAAGTCTCCGACCATCAAATTAGCTTGCTGCTTACGCCATTTACTCCGAATCGTCAATTGAGTAAGATATTCTGTTTTAAATCGCTTCCATATATCGCGTGCAAGTTTGTCTGCTAAGTGCCATCTACTTCTAGCGTCTTGCTCAGTTTCGATGATGTTTAACCCAACTCTTCCTGTTAAAAAGTGTGCAGGGGTTAGGAAATCTAAGTCTGCTATATCTTCTGTTAAGGGGCACAAAGGTCGTGAATTTAAACAGCTTTCTATTTGAGCTGACATGGTGCTAAACTCTTCAAACGTTAGTTTTTGTTCGCCAACTACTCTTTTTAAATGGTGCTTTAGACTTCGTATCCCTCTCTCCCATAAGCCGCCTGCACTTGGCCAAGATGGTGCGTTAAAGTGCCACTCAATGTTTAGATCTGCTATTTCTCAAAAGAAATTTTCGTCGAGGTTTCTCTTAAGATCGTAAAACTCTTGTTGCAAGACGCGATTTGCTCCTACAAAGTTGGTTCCGTTATCGCTATATAAATGGCGTGGTGAACCTCGTCTTGCAGCCATTCTACGAAGAGCTGCTAAAAATGCCGTGCTGCTTAGATCTGAGACAAGCTCAAGATGTATGGCCTTCGTTACCATACAAATAAATAGAGCGACGTAGCCCTTAGTACTTTTTATTCCCCTCCCTTTACTGGACTTAACTTCTACAAAACCAGTGGTCCACGCCTGTATGATAGAACGGGGATGCTGGATTAACTCGTTCTGATGGTAAGTTTCCCATCAACTGATACTGCAGTTGAGAATCATGTTTACGACACTTAACGCACTTACCAACTACCTCTTTAACTGCTCGATTTCCAGATATGATCCAATATCTTTGTCTCAAATTTGCTAACGTTAAACGAGGACCACCGTGATATGTTAGCTGATGCGCTTGATCAATCAATAACTTCGTAAGAATACCCTTGTGTGGTAGAACGATAGGGTACTTCATGTCGCTATGAATTTGTGCGTTTTTTAAACGCCCGCCAACTCTTAAAACTCCGTTTGAATAAAAAAAAGGGTTTAAGTTCAATAGCCGGCTTTTCTTACTCCAACTGTTATTTAACTGATAATATTTAATGTCCTCTTCGAATTCACACTGCTGTACATATTTTATAATGTTTAATTTTACTAACTTAAGTTCTCGTAATGTGAGATACAGCTGTTTTTGTTTACATTCGCTGTTGTTTAATTTAAACGATCCTATCGCCTTTAAAATCCATGCTAAAACTCTAACAATCTTGTTAAATGAACTATATCTCTGTACTAGTGTTAAAATAATATTTTCATTCTCCCTGCTTTTTTGAGTAACACAAACGTGTTTCTTTAAACACTCTTCGTTGGTAGTATATGTGACCTGATCTGCCGATCTCAATTCCAATGATTTTAGCCACTCAGGTCCTTGCCACCAAAGGGTTGAATTTGCTAATTGGTTGGCCGAAAGTCCCCTGCTTGCGGCATCTGCGGGGTTCTCACTAGATTTGACATATCGCCAGTGATTTGGGTTTATAATTTTGGCTATATCTCTGACCCGGTTCGCTACAAACGTCTTCCATCGACCTGGGTCGCCTTGCAACCAACCCATGACGACCATAGAGTCAGTCCATCCATACACGTCTACACTTTGTCTGTCTAAGCAGTGTACCACTTTACCCATCCATTTTGATAGTAAATGTGCTCCACATATCTCCAACCTTGGTAATGTTATTATTTTGTTACACGGAACTAATCTAGTTTTTGCTCCTACTAGGACCACTGTCACTTTTCTGTTTCTGACGATGCGGGCATAAATGACCCCAGCATACGCTTTTAAGGATGCGTCACAAAACCCGTGCAACTCAATAACGTCTCCCTGCCGATACCCAATCCACCTGGGAATTTCACAATCCTTTAAGCTAGAGATGTGTGATTTAATGTTTATCCATTCGTTATTAATTTCAATCGGTATATTGTCATCCCACTGTAAATTAGCAGACCACACCTTTTGAAACAGTAACTTTATCTTAGTTGATAGTGGCGCCAACCATCCTAGAGGATCAAATAACTTTGATATTTCTGATAAGATAGTCCTTTTAGTGTGAATTACTGGGTGATCAGCGACCTTAAAATGGAAGATAAATCTGTCGCTTTTAGAATCCCACCGCAATCCTAAAGTTTTCGACGTACTGTCAGCTTTAAAATTAAATAGTCGAGCTTGCTCACTCATTTTATTTTCTATGTTTTCTAATAACACTGGCTCGTTGGCTATCCATTTTCTAAGTGTAAAACCCCCTAACTTTAATAAATGATTAACGTCTGCTATGAGCTTCTGCCCATTCTGAAGGGAATGAGACCCATGGACTAAATCGTCCATGTACATGGCTTCTTCTATCACCTTGGCAGCTTCAGGATATTTTCTGCGTTCGTCAGCTGCCAGTTTTTTCAATGTCATCATGGCGAGAAAGGGAGCGGCCTTCGTGCCATACGTAACTGTTGTCAGTTGATAAGATTGTATAGGCTGATCTTGTTTCTCTCTCCACACGATCTGTTGATAATGCTGATCATCCTCACTCACCATAATTTGCCTATACATTTTTTCTATGTCTGCTGTGAAACCGAATTGATACAAGCGCCATTTTATTATCAAAAACTGTAAGTCCTTTTGTAAGTTAGGGCCTTTATACATGATGTCATTTAAACTATAACCACTGGATGTTTTAGCTGAGGCATTAAACACTACTCTGAGCTTTGTCGTGGTGGACTCAGCACGCCGCACAGCATGGTGAGGTAGGAAACAACTTATTTTTGTCTTCTGCTCCTTATTATAAGACATCGTAGAGGGTATCATATGATATAACGCTTTATATTCGCTAATAAATGCTTTATACTGATGTGCTAAATTTCCTTGTTTTTCAAACTTTCTCTCTAAATTTCGAAACTGAGCTATCGCTATCCCCTTTGACAATCCCATCTTGTCACTAACATCCTGCTTAATTGGCAATTTTACCACGTAGCGACCGTCTTGTCTACGTGTCGTAGTCGCCTTATAAAAATCGATACACGTTTGATCTTCGGAGGATAAGTCGGATTGATCTTCAATATCCTCTATCTCCCAAAACTGCTGAATATTTCTGATATTATTTAATACAACGTTGCAATGATAGGACTGCATTCTACCAAATAAAATCCAGCCCAATTGAGTTTGTTCTGCTAATGGCTGAGATGGCTCATCACCTCTGCTGATGCCCCCCATCTTGATTAACGCGTAAATGTCTGACCCAAGAAGCAAGTCAACGGGTCGACTTACGTAGAATTGTGGATCTGCTAAATTGATATTTTGAATAAACGACCATGATGGTTTCGCAAACGTTGCATTAGGTAGTCGTTTCATTAAGTTGTTCATAATAAGTACATCTGTACTAAATATGAAGTCATTGTATGTTGACATACACGTTATGCTAATCATACCTTTAGCATTGCTAGCGTTTTCGCCTATTCCATAAATGACACCTCTACAAAATGTTCTCTTTATACCTAATCTTTGTGCGGCGTTTTCCGATATTAAAGAGACCTGAGAACCTTGATCAATAAGCGCTCTTAATATATGGTATGATCCATCGTTACATACGACCTTTATCAAAGCTGTGGCTAACAGTATCTCTGCAGAGTTCGCTGGTGTCACGTGTAAATTACTTCCAACGTGATCTGTTGATTTCGCAAGTGGCTCGTGATTATTAATTATCGACTTCGTTTTGACACAGGCATCATGAATCAGCGAATTATGTTTACCATTACATTTTCGACACCGTTTTGTAGAAGTGCAAGGTTTGCTATTATGATTATATAAACAATTAATACATATTTTAAGTTCTTTAGCCTTTTTCAACTTTAAATCGCTAGACAGAGAGTTGAAATCCTTGCAATGAAAAAGGCTGTGAACCTCACTGCATAGAGGGCATTTAATTGAGGTCACTGGAAATGATTTGTTCATATTTTTATTATACGAATAACTATTTGGTTTTTTCGAGAAATCTTGCGATTTAGATTGGTTGCTGTGCGAAGATTTTGTGTTAACTTGGTCTTGCTTTCTCCTTGCGGACTCGAGGCTAGTAAATTTACTCTCGAGGAAGCATAAAAACTCTTTAAGAACTGGTAGTTCCCTTGGAGATTTTACAGATTCTAAGTAATCACTATAGATATCGCTATCAAGTTTTTGTGACAGTATATGGACCAAAAATGGGTCCCAAGCTGACACGTCCACCTCCAAGTTCTCGATGGCATGAAGCGTTTCTAGTGTGACGTCATGCATATTTTTGATTTGCGTTAAAGAATGCTGATTTATGCTCGGAAGCCCTAATAAAGTGTTCATATGTGCTGTAAATATTAATTTCTTGTTATCGTAGCGATTTGTGAGAATCTCCCAGCAAGCCCTATAATTGTCCGAGCTTATATGTAAATGCTGGATGAGTCTCTCAGGTTCACCGCGTACTTTCCCTTTTAGGAACTGCATCTTCTGCGCCGAGGATAAAGAAGGATTGTTGTGGATAGCTTCGTTGAAAAGATCTTTAAACGACATCCACTGCTGATAGTTACCGTTGAAAATCGGTATTTCTATCTTTGGTATTGATTTTTCTCTGTGAGATACCGACCATAATTTATGATTAATAGCTTTTTTCAAATTATTGAATGCGGTCTCGTGTGTCGTAAACAAGTTCTCGTATTCTTCATCCTCCCCGTCGGTTTCCATGTAGATCTCCCAATGTAGGCTATCTATTGTCGTCCAGCGAGACTGTAACTCCTTTAAGACGTCCTCGAATTCCCATTTTTCGTTGATGCTCTCTAAGTGGACATTATTTGCAGTTCTCATAAATGCTTTGAAGTTAACCGCTTGTTTGCGTAACAGTTCATCTAATTTGCTCATAAACCCCCTAGATGACATTCCACGAGATGTACCAGCTTTCGGTTCTGATATACATTCTACTTCTTCTCTAGTGGACTCCTCCTGCTGCTCAGGTTTATGTATCATTGCTTTAGAGACCGAAGATGGAGTTTGCGCCAGTTCCTGACTTTGCTGATAGATCAACTCTTTTGCTGCTAAATACAACTCCTTCGTCTGCTCATACTCTTTTCTCGTAAAATAGATATGCTCTTTAATACCTAGCCCACAGATACTTTTGTTATTATTGTCATATTCGAGCCAGTAGTTTTGTAATATATCTAATCGAAATCTAAAAATTTTTTTTAATGGCATCCGTAATTTCCTGTTGGTTTACATATAAATTTTCCATTTCCATTGTGCTTAAGAAAAATATGGAAAGATCTTACTTGAATAATGCTGACTGCTGTTCTCTTTCTGCTCCCCTTACTCTCTGCTAACTGCTCCCTCCAGACCCCTGCTAGTTCCAACTCACCAAACCACGGCACGTGTCACTTGTGCTTATACGACACCACGCGTTCACTGATTTTTGCAATATTGCTCGTTACTGTCCTCCGACGCGCGAAGTTCTATGCTTGAAGGACCAATTTGTTAGCCTTGGGATGAGGTCAACAAATAAAAGATTGTAATGTAGAATACAAACTATAATAGAAAGTGATACAACGACCGCGGAGCACGTTTGGTGGAGCCCGTGTCTTTACCCGATTCGGTTAGATCGCGAACTGATTATAATGACGCGTGGATACCGCGCTGTAGACGAATTTGCTGACGCAGCTGCTTGTACGGGCATTGCACCGTACAAACAATTTAATAAATCAACTTTATCAGTAACTACTAGGATGCCCATAATTGGACGTAGACCTCCTCGAACCTCTTCCAGGGTTCCCTCTCTTTGGTTAGACGGGTCCAACTCGCTCCGGCCACTTGCCTTATATCGTCACTCCAGCATCGATAGGGCCGCCCTCGCGGACGTTTAGCTTCATATTATTACTTATATATATATACTTCAAATTATTCTTTCACTCCACCTATTATTATCTGTCCTTCTTGCTATGTGTCCAGCCCATCGCCATTTAAGCCTACATGCAAACTGTACGGCATCTGTTATTTTTGTCATATTTCTGATATCCTTATTTCTTTTTCTATCTTTCAGTTTGAAACCTAACATACTTCTCTCAGCAGATCTTTGAAATACATCAATTTTTTGTACTAGTTCTTTATTGAAAGTCCAAGTTTGACATCCATACAGTAGTGTAGGCATTATGATAGAGTCCATTGCTTTTTGTTTTAAATGTATTGGAATTTTTGATTTAAAAATATCTGACCAATATTTACTCCAGGCTTTTTTTATTCGGCGTTCAACTTCTCGTGATGTACGGTCAGCAAATGACATATTTTGTCCTAAGTAAACATATTCATCTACATAATCTATGTTCAGTAATCCACTTTTAATTGGTAATTTTTCACTATTCGTCATAGCAAAGGTTTTCTGTGTGTTCATTTGCAGGCCACACCTACTGTTTTCGTTATCTAGACTATTTTACATGTATTCGAAGTCCTTGTGATTATCAGAAATCAAAACAATGTCATCTGCGAATCGTAGATTACTGAGATATTACCCATTTATGTTGATACCTAGATTTTCCCACTTTAGCTGTCTGAAGATGTGTTCTAATAGAGCTGTAAATAGAGTTGGAGATATTGGATCTCCTTGTTTCACGCCTCGTTTTATATCAAATGGCTCTCCAGTACTTTCCAGCCTGACCATGGCTCTACTATTTTTATAGATTTCTTTTAGTATGTCAATGTACCTGGTCTCCACACTTTGTTTCTCAAGAGCCAGCTATAGGGGCATAGCCATCAAATTATAGAGTATACTCCTAAGTAAATCATTATTTTACATGCCGAACACCTTTCTGACAGAGATTTTTTGGATTTGGCTGAATTTTTTTACGGGTTTTGTATCGAAAAAAAGATATACGTGTTCGAGGATTTTTTTTCTCAATATCTTGGGAAATAGAAAATTTGAGAATTTGATGATTTTAGACTTGGAGACCCATTTACAAAAATTCATAACTCCGGTTTCATTAGAGTTAGAAACTTTTTTTTTTCATTTTAAAGCTAAAAAAAGTACTTTTCGAAAAAAAAATAATTTCAATAAAAATTATCAACAAATTTATATTGTTATAAACAATTAAAATGTTAAAATCGTTTTTTACTAATTACCCCATTCTCGTAGCGAGTTTTAAATATTACCATCATATTCTACGTCAAATTTTCTATCAATAACGTTTAAAAAAACAAATTGATAATTGAAGAAATTATTTAATCCTCGAACACGTATATCTTTTTTTTTTATATAGAACCCGTAAAAAAAATTTCAGCCAATTTTTGCCCAAATCTGTCTGTTTGTAAAAGGATGACCCATGTGCCATTTTGTTCTATAACTTATTGCTATCTTGTTGGTAGTGACATAATTGCGTTGCTGTAGAAATCTTGGGATTTTTGATCAAAAAACTGCGATAAATAGTTTTGACAGTCCTCTTTTGATGTTAACCTAACACTACCCAAAGAATTCTGAAGAGACCGAAACATGTAAAAATCTGAAGGTACAAGGTCAGGACTATATGGTGGATGCATTAACACTTCCCAACCAAACTCTCTCAATTTTTGCTGAGTGGCTAAAGATGTGTGTGGTCTGGCGTTATCATGACGAAAGACCACTCCTTTTCTGTAGATCAATTCCAGCCGTTTTTTCTTAATTTCTTGCTTAAGTGTCATTAGTTGTTGGCAGTAGACATCCGAATCGATGGTTTTGCCTAAAAATTCATACTGAACGATGCCCATCCAATCCCACCAAACACACAGTCTCCTTATTGCGTGTTAATCCGGGTTTCACTACAGTCCATGGAGCTTGACCACTCTTTGATCATGATCTTTTTCGAATGTTCTTATCGTAGGTGATCCACTTTCCGTCACCAGTGATTAATATTTTCAAAAATGGTTCGGTTTCATTGCGTTTCAATAGATAATCGCAAATGAGTATACGATGCATTAGGTTTCCCCGACCTTTATGATAAATACTACAATGTTGCAAATAGTTTATATCGCTGTCTGTCAATGTCGATCTATAACTACCCTTTTGCTAATACTTGAGCCTTGTGGGAAGAAACCGGGCAAACAAACTCACGGTCGCTCTTCAATTGAATTCGGTTTTTTCTTATTTGCTTACGTATATAAACTCTTATAGAAGTAATATAACTCCATTGATAAGCAGTATAGCTAAGACCGTAAAAGGAAGATTTTGATTTAATGTGTTAAGAAAAAGGTCCAAACAAGGCCACACTACCGGAACTAGCTTTTGCTAGTAACTTCACTCTCGTAAAAGTTAAGATTCCTTTGGGAGCAGTATTTATTTCGGGATAAAATGTACTCTATGTGATTTTATGTACCCCTGACAAAGTGTTTGCAACATTGCTTGATAATCGGGTCAGTAGTTAAGGAGAGAGTTTACATAATTATATACACATAATGATATAAATCATTACTTTCATCTTACAGATTGCAGATGATCTTCAAATCTATACGCAAACACCATTACATAATCTCACGGAAGCTTTTACCAAAATTAACACTCATTTTTGAGAATGGAGCAGATAATATAGACTAACTAAGACACAGGTTATAGTTGTAGGAAGCCCCAGAATGATCTCTCGAATTGATTGGTCACCATTACCGAACATTGTATTGAATGGCACTGAGTTGCCAATGAGCACTACTGTTAAGGATCTATGCATTTCAATTGATAGTACTTTATCCTGGGGTCCCCAATTCCGGAAGGTCAGTCGCAAACTATTTGCATCGGCGGGGTCTTTACCACCACGCTTTATCCTGCCCACGGTCACTAAAATTGCGCTGGCACAATCCCTTCTTCTTCCTATAATCGACTATGGTGATATCAGTTATCTCGATATCACTGAGAAGCAACTTGATAAACTTTAACACCTTCAAAATGTTTGTATTACATTTAAATTTTGTTTAGACAAATATGATCACGTATCAGATTTTCGCATCTTGCTCAAATGGCTCCCAATACGCTTTCGATGGAATACTCATATGTTCACTACACTTTACAATATTCTGTTTAATTCTTGTACTCCAACTTCTCTAAGGCCACGTTCCCATGACGGGCGTCTGGCGCACGTTTTGCTACCGGGCGTTGATGCGCATCAACAAGAACACATTTTGTTCAAGTCGTTCACATGCCACCGCGCGTTTTGATCCGACGCTTGCTTGACGCGGCGGCACCGCCCATGGCGGCGAAGCTCGCTTTGAGATCATTGGTTTTCTGTACATTCGTTCACATGAGCGCGCGTTATCAAAGCGGCGACAAGTGATTGTAATAAAAGGATTCAGCCATTTAAATAAAAATCCATATACCATTTTTCACAAAGCATGATTTCGGTGGCACTTAATTTTATGCAGTTTATTAAAATAAAAATATAACATACAGGAGTTGCCAAAAGCACTACTACTTACTTTTATTTTTATTTCACATCAAAATTTCACATTTTAAATATTAATTCAAAACTTTTATAGATGAAAAAATCAATCTATATGTACATGTAAAAATCTTTTATTTAGCTTCCGTATGTTTCTTGCCGCAAATCTCGGAAAGTGTTTGATGAATTATCTTCCAATCTTTATTTTTTTATTCCGAAGTTTCAAGAGAAACATACATTTTACATACATTTTCGACTTGACAAATGTTTGCGTATTATATCGACTTTTCGATTGATAACGAAAAATACTGAGTATTTTAGATTGACTTCTAATTTGTCATAGTTACATTTGTAAAATTTTACTAAGCCTAAACTGAGTTTCGTTTCATATAGCCTAAGTTAAGGATATTAAGTTCTGGACATGAAAAGCATGAGGTCGGATCTGAAGATCCACCCAAAATGACTTTTTTACATCACAATAATAAACTTTTTGTTCTCTTTCTGGTAAACTGACTCTTGTATTTCTATTCTTCTTCATTGCTGAGATAAATACATGCATAAGGTCGGATCTGATGACTTTCCGAAATATTTGAAAGGCATGTAACTTTATTTCACTTAATACCTTTATTCCATAAATTACTCATACTAGTACTAGAAACGTGGGTCACACATTACTAGTATTCTTGTTAACCCCTCCAGCTAAGCTAAATTGCTTGTGTTAGGAGTGGGTTCACGTCGGTAGTGCACTGGGTGGGGTTAGAACCCGCAACCACTTGATCGCAAGTCCGACGCCTTAGCCATTACGCTACCGCCGCCTATGCCCTTATGCATTTAATGTGTTTTATTTCTTCATGTATTTTTACGTTCGGTGTACAAGCAGGTACACCGTTATGCTGCTAAAGTGCAAAAGAATTTACACATGGATTATCAGATATACCTTTATGCTACTAAATGGTGTTGTTTACTAATGTATAATATAAAGTCAAATGCAATCATGAGACGTTCTAGCTGTAATAATAACAGCAATATGTAAAAAAATCTATACGTATTTCATGATAAACCTTTATGTCTTGAACTTATTTTACATTGTTAGGCCGCGTCTTGGTCGGTACCGAAGATAGTCCGTATTATTTCAAATTGCGTTGTCATTAGAAATCGCTGGAGGCTTCGGGAGGCGAGACAAGGCATTTCTTGTCTAGCTTTTTTACTTATGCATTGCGCGTCTTAAAGTAGTAGTAGTATAGTTCACTGTGGTGAGATTGGCAGGTGGCCGCCGGCTGGCTTTGAAGTATCAACCATAACATAAACTTTTGATATTGCACGGAACTATTGTATTACCTATACAAAAATGTTATATTTCTCTCTGTAAAATCAATGATTAATTGTGTAAGAAAAAATTAAATCACATTATTTTTTATTTTTATATTATTATTATTTTTTCGTTATGTTTATCCGTGTTCTAGTGCTATAGTTTGGATGTAGATAGCGATGTGTAATGTCCCAGGTTATTATTATTATTTTATTTATTCATTTTAACTACGTATATTTTATTAATTACATTTTTACATAACAACTTTTGTACATAAAAATGAAATAGAACAGGTATAAAAATCGTATAAATTTTTGTGAGAACTTTTCATACATTCACATTATAACAAAATGAAACTGTTCTCTTTTAGATGCATTGGTGGAAGATCCTATGTACATTTGCCTTTGGCCGTCAAAAGAACCCCTGATAGAACTGTTTATGGTAAGTAGATCACTCATATCAAAATAATTTTATACCTATTGTGTTTTTACATTCAATTATATTCAAGTAAAACAATGTTATTATGTGGTTATATTGTTACATACCATAAATTAATTCATACAAAAATTTTAATGGTTTCAGATGAATCACAAGTAAATGACTACAACAGCGACGATTCTGTTAATAATAAAAATTATGTCCCCAACAAAGAGGACAATTATTCAAGCTGTAATGAAATTAGCACCTCTCCCACACAAAGTAGTGTAAATCGAGTAAAAAGGACGCAAATTTTCTTCAGAAAAAACACTTCAGAAAAACTACGAATGACCTGTGAAATGGCACATATCATCACTTAATGTAACTGAAGCTCCAATATGTTTAGAAAATCATTCTGAATTAATAATATACGAAGATCTTGTACACAGAATAAATCAAAAAATATCTTAAAAATTGTGATGTCTCTGATAGTAAAATTTTTTTCTTGCCACTTACAAAGAAGCCTTGTCTGGAAAGAGTCGTCGTTAACATTAATGAAAACGGATATTTGAGTGGTAATTCCGACAATAAAGAAGATTTAGTTGCCTATAAACCAAATAACAATTATCATTTTTATTTTTTCTTAATATTATTTTTTGTTATGATGATTTGTAATTTTAAAGTATATTAAATAATTTTTAATTTTTGTTCTTTTTGTAATATTTTCGCAATTTCACCCTTTTGTCTGATGGTAATCTAATAATTGATTTAGAAGTTGCGAAGAATATCACATCAGTCCTTTACCATCGTTTCAAAGTTAAAATCATAATGCTACATTTTCATATTAACTAGCCAAAAAAATTGCAAGCAAAAAGTTGGATGTACACATAACGTACCCAGAGTTTTTCATAAACTATAATTATTGAAGCCATAAGGTCGGATGTAAGCAATAAAACAGAAAAACAATAATAACCATTAAATTAAAAGTTTATTGAAGTGTATTTATTGAAAAGTATAAGGCACTGATGGTTTACCACAGATAATTAAAACAAAACTGTTACAATATAGTGTAATTTAATCAATATTGTCAAAAATGTTTGTCAATTTTATTTTCGCTATCCTGAAAACCTGCGAATTTGCAGATCCGACCATATGCCTTTCATGTCCAGAGTTATAAAGTGGCTTTCAGTAAGTCTGGATGTTAAAATGGATGAAGCTAATATTGTCGTCTCTTCTTGTGTTGCCGTCGAAATCACTAGATCTGGCAGTACCTAATCATTGTACCAGGTATTATGACAAATCCTTTAGTATATAGGTTATCCGGTTATAAAATGGTCTGCCTTTACCTATTAGATGTGTCCAATCACTGGCCACATTAAAAAAACATAGGCAGTCGTGGCACTACGTACAGAAGTAAAAACTTAAAACGACGTATCACATTAGCATGTTGGTGACGCGAACCCATAACTTTTGCCCCTACCAAAAATAGCTCAACGCAGTTAAAGAAGTTTTCACTTTAAGTATCAACTTCAAGTCCGATTTGATAAAACAAATGTTGTTTTTGGGTTGTTAGGAAATCTTATTGAAGAAGTTTTTAAATCGTGGGAAAGCCATGCTTCGGTTCGTATAGGCCGGCTCGACCGGAGTGATACCAAGGCCTAACAGAAAACCGGTCGGCAGTCCCATCACTGCCTATGTTTTTTTGTATATCTGGTAATTTTTTTCCATCCCAAGGTTGTGTTGTTTTAGCGATAAGGCCACCTTTTGTACATATAAGTTTTTACTCACTGTAAGCAATATTTTAATGGTGTCCAAAGTTTATTCTATTTATCTGATAATTGATTTTCGTTTGGCAAATGAAACCAATATTATACTTCGGAATTGTGCTGCTTAACGTACAAATCCTTCAAATAAACGATTTTATTTGTTGACTCAGACAATATTGAACCCATCACAATTCGATAACAGTGAGACACAAAAAATACGTAAAAATAATTGTGTGTGCGTTGTGTGCGTGCTCATGCATGTGCGACTGTTTATAATGACTTAAATTGTTGCAGCGTCTGTATGTTCATTTAACACTTAAGTACTGTCGCGAACAATTTATATCTTAGAAGATTTAGTGCGACAAGAAGACATTATATTTTTTCAACTGCTGTTGCGGTAGCTTGCTTTGCTCGTGCCTTTTAGATTTTTACAGAGCTTGAATATGTCGTATACTACATTAGACCCTTGTTTGTGTAAAACTGTAATTAAAACAAGTTTTCAGCTTTCAGTTCCTTTAAAAAATTACTCCCGTTGACGTTAAAATTGTGGAATGATTTCATAATTCCTTGGTTTTTCTAAGTAACTACAGTAAGGATTTCTTCAAGGAAAGGATTACTAACCCTGTTAAAAATAATTATAAATTTTGGTGGATCTGAACGGTGAAGTAGTAAGTCGGTTCGATTTCACACAGTATCCCGTCTTAAGTGGGCCAATTGCAAAGCAGCCGGGTATACCCTAGAAAGCAAACCTCCGGGAACGGATCCATACAAATATGGAAATCATTGTAGAATCAAAAATATTAACATTCATAAGTAAATGTCATATCATAAATAAATAAAAATTTATGTTTTTTTGATTTCCAAAGATCATTAGCCTTCGTTAGCCATGACTGTGGTAATGTTTAATAGGTTACTAACTACCCTAGATGGTTTTCTAGTCAAGCATCTCCCAAATGTTGATCCTTTGCTATAAAATTATTGCAAAATTCTTATTCGGTTTTCCCTGCCTCGTTTCATTTCATTTTTTTCACAAAGCTTACGCCAGCCCGTAATTAAAACTAGAATGTTTGCTCTTTTCATTTTCAACTTTACACTTCTTTATATTACTGTTTATACAAGATAGTTACAAACCACGTTCTCATATTATTACTGTTTTATATAAAACCAAAGTAGCAATCAAGCAAAATGTTTCGCCTGGTCACTGCCGCCGGTCGTTTAGGCAGTTTTGGGGTCTTGTATTAATCAGACTCTATAAACGGCCCCAATTGTAGTCATGGACCGATTATTGACTACCTGAAATAAAGGTAGCCTTAATTACCATGAGAAATCTAAATGTACTGCTCCCTATCGAACTTTGAATTAAGTTTTGTCCATTGCGTCCATAATGTTCAAGAAGAATCTGCTGGATGTACACACTCAGTGTGGTCTTTACTATGGTAAATGCATTCTTCATCGCTTGAACAGAAATTAAACTTGCAGGAGTGACGGTATAGAAATGCAAAACCCACGTTATAAGGCTAAATGTAAATAAAATCCACCACAAATAGTCCAGTGGGCTTCTATATCGTCCGGACATTCTTGGCAGTTACTGTTAGTTAGTGATTTTTATATTTTATATCAGTGGTTGTGAGACTGTTTTTAACAAATATATCTATTTATGTTTATTTTACATATACCGTATATCTTATAATATATAAACTGGATATGTTTTGCAAATCGCTGACCATCAACATCAAGAAATAGTTACACAATAACATAAGAAGGTAGTAAAGTCAGATCTTATTACAGTCGCTCCCACTAAACCTGTTATTCATTCAAATATTATCTAAACTAGCTTAAATTAATATACATTGGGCTCTGAAACAATAAGGCTGGGACGAGAAAGACTACGCTGTTCACTTGTAAAACAATTACTTAAGATATATTATTTTGTCTCACTGCGAGGAAAATAAACAACTCATCGAACCTGAGTAAGGAGTTACTTTACGATTTACATTATTCAAAGTAAATACGCTTTTGTATGTCACGTAACTACGTGAACTCTTCAAAAACTTGATTATGTATATTTTATTTTGACGTGACGTCACACTCGATGCCTTGTCAACACCCTCTCCATTTAATGAATGTATCACCTAAATACACGTTCTTTTGCGTTTTATATATGGCCATGATGTTTATATTTCCCGTGATATTACGCATTGGATAACAAAATGAGCCATTTAATCATATAAGATTTGTAAAGGGTAAAACCATAAGTCCTATTTGGTACGAGTATGAAACTCGAATCTGGATCATTGGATGATTGAACTAAGCACAAAAGCAATGCCTTTATGCGCTTCCTTAGCTTGTAAATTAATTTCGTCACGAAATTTTGAAATTCCATTTACGTCTTCCTTTGTGCGGTTTAATATGTATGTATGTGTGTGTATATGAGTAAATGTCGTTGAACATATGAGTACATATAGTTCATAAGATCAGTAATAATGTGTACCAACTATAAATGAATTATTATTATATTATTATTATTATTTTAGGCCAGTTATATCTCTTAGATTCGTCAATTTATTTGAATTAATTATTCGTATTCTTCATAATTAGCAATTCTCCGCAATTTCACTCACGCTAAGGTCATTGCTACGCTCTTAAGGGTTATAGCGTGGTATAAAATAACCTGTAACCTGTCTCAGGAATTGGTTCACAGATGCAAAAAGTTTTTTTTTATAAGACTTTTAATTCCAAAGATTAGACGAAGTACCAAAATAACAAACTCTTCAGCTATTACAGTTACCGGCGCTAGTCGTGGGCACACTTTATTGGTCGCATCATGGCGGTATCACCCGCGTAAGTCCCGATCCCGTGGGAATATCGGGATAAAAAGTAGCCTAAGTGTTAATCCAGATCTCCAGTTATCTACATAGCAAGTTTCATCGCAATCGGTTCAGTAGTTTCTGCGTGAAAGAGTAACAAACATCCATCCATCCATACTCACAAACTTTCACCTTTATAATTTTAGTAAGAAAGTAAGATATGACGTTGACCACGCTGACGCTGCACGTGATTGGTTCATCAGTCAATGCTTATCGTCTATTGGGTTAGCACGTATCATTCGGCTACCGTATACTTTTAATTAGTTTATTTTTGAAAATTTGTGCTCACGCCTCGTGCCGGTATATAGATACAGATGTTAGTATAATTCATATGATTTTAAGAGAAAATGCCGATCAAGGTCTATTTATTACTAATAGTAGTAATAGCTGAAGTGAATTGACCCATTTTTAAAATAATTCATAACCAAGTTAGCTTGATCAACTGACACTCACATAATTGGGTAATGTTTCCCCGCAACAGGTGTCGGCCTCGCTGCTCGCCACCGCCCGCTTACTTACACAGTGACACACACAAACCCAACATACCTCAACTAATTCACACATACACTTACTGCCAAACCTAAATGAATCCTTGTCATAGGAGACATAATATGTAAATGTGGTGAAAGAAGGTTATAAGAAATATATCAGACACAACAGTTACGTTAATCACTAAATACTCTACCTAAAAACAAAATGTTAAGGCTGTTTTGAAGATCGGTTTGGATACAGTTGCTCTAGCGTTCTGCAGGACTGTATTCATGTATGTTTACATAACTGCTACTATTACTTTAGTTTAAGGTGTGGAGGAATGGGTGTGATGTTCTTTCAGTACAAAGGGAGGATCCTCTGACCAGCATAGGTAATCAGCAAGTTTGAGGACTTTCATAGCGCGTTACAGGATTACTAGCCATTTTCTCCCATTTGGGGAATGGCATTCGTGGGAAGATGGGAATAGCCCGTTGCTGTGTAGTTAACTTTGTCTTCGCTGAATGGTGTTGTATTTTGTGGATGTCGCCAAAACGTACTTCAAATCTTAAAAACTTTCCAAAAACAAAAAATCAAACCAGTGGTCGCTGAAAGCTAAAAATTCGACTGTGATTAAATTAATAATAACAAAGCTTATAGCACAAGCGTGTCTAAAACAACTCCAACATCCTGTGATATTACTGCAGCGTACTCCCCAAGAAGCAGCTTATTTCCGCGGAGTCCATCTGAGTGTGAAACAGCATTTAACTTGTGACCCCACAACTATGTGGGTGACAGTAGGGTTGTCGCACAACGAATTATCTTCTGATATTAAAAATATTAAGATAAAAA
This sequence comes from Euplagia quadripunctaria, assembly GCA_963859945.1. Taxonomy (NCBI): domain Eukaryota; kingdom Metazoa; phylum Arthropoda; class Insecta; order Lepidoptera; family Erebidae; genus Euplagia; species Euplagia quadripunctaria. The sequence continues at coordinate 15,436,172 of OY982581.1, forward strand.
TAGGTGTCATATTAGCTTATTTTTTCGTTTGTTTTCTAATGTTACTCTTTTGATGTAATCGCAGCAGGAGATACGAGTATTCGGAGTGTATTGAAATTAAGACAGCTCAAGCTCTAGCTTACACATGACCATTAGTAGCAGGTATAGGAATTTGTTTAAGATGGAAAGTCGTAATAATATTTTATAGTTTTTTTAGTATAGTTTTAGCTTGTATTAGTATATTTTCATAAATAAATAATGAAGAAAATGTACATTATTTTCAAGATGTAATTAAAACTGTAATATGTCATAACTGGCAGCCCTAGTTGTTCATTACAGTACAGTAATGTGTGTACAGTCACGCTCGAACGCGGCGCGTGAGAGATCACCGACCACGGGGTGGGGTGAGGCAGTGAGTGGGGGCATTCGAAACAAACAACAACAGGTATCAGGTGCTTGAGACGATATTAAGCCTCCTTTACTCGAAATTCTGAGGGCGAAAAACATCAAATTTAAAAATAGAACGGGATTTTATATGGTTCTAAAGTATGAGTTATCAATAATAATCAAATAATAGGTTTTTTTTAAAGCAATATATTTTTTTAGGTTATAAATAGACTAAATAAGCAGTCAACCCTTTTTTTTTTTGTGTGGAAACCCCCCACGGGTCGTCACCTCACCGGGGCAACGGTAAGGTGGTATGTCGGACTCGAACCGACTAAAACCACACAGTGTTCCGTCATTGGTCTTCTTGCCGGGGCCTCAGGTGTACCCTAGAAAGGAAATCAAGCAGTCAACCCTGGAGCAACTTGTTGAAGGAAATGTACTCAGATTGTTCCAAGAAACAAGAAGGGGGAAGATTTTTGTTTTTTACAAGAGTTTCATATCATGACGTTGCAAATGGTTCAAAGACTACGATAACCATTTTCTATTAACCTAGGGTGGCTAAGCATATGGCGCATGCTTAGCCATCCTAAGGTTAAAAAAACCATACGTAACATATAGGTTTGTTATGTATTACACAAAGTTCGTTTTCAACACCCCACAGACATAAAATAAACAAATGATCCCGTTAGGGATGTAGTCTTAATTTGAATTTGAACTACAACCCTGCCTTTGGTTAAAGACAATATACGGGTACTTCCGAACCGCTCGAGCCTTCACCATGTCTTTGAAATCCAGTATTTCAATACAATTTTCTCTTACACAATTTTCTGAGGATTCTTTTACTGTGAAACAAAACACGAGGAGTTTGGTTTCACGACAGAACATATGTATTTGTGGAAACACGAGCCAATTTTATGAATCACTGAATCGATTTTTCCAGGGATTTGAAATCGTACAATTTCACTAAGATAATAAGAGGGCGTGTTGTGTTTGGGAAGGCTCGGGTACGTGGCGTTCCTTGAACGGATAGAGAGGATTTTCAATAGAGATGAAACGGATATCCGGCCACTATCCGATATCCGGCCACTATGCGATATCTGGCCTATCCGGCCTAAATTTAAAATTCACAGATAGAGAGCAAGTACCCAGTCCGATACCGGATAGTAAATTTAGGTACTTTATTCAAAGTACATAACAAATATAATCGCCATATTTTTCTTAACAACAAAATTAATAGTAGCCAAACTGTATCACAGTCAAATTATGGTGTATGAATACCAATTTCTATTAAACAGTGGATACTTTATTGAAATTTGCATAGCGTTTAATCTCACGAATATTATAAATGTGAAAGTTTGGATGGATGGATGTTTGTTACCCTTTCGCAAAAAAACCACTTAACCGGTTGCGATGAAACTTGGTACGAGTATGTAGATAGCTGGAGACCTGGATTAAGGTATAGGTTAGACTTTTTATCCCGATATTCCCACGGGATCGGGACTTACGCGGGTGAAACCTTACCTGAAATATTTGCATTAAGAGAAAATAAACGATTTCTGTTGTCTTCATAGACTAGCTAGCTAAAAAAAGTATTCGCTGTGCATTCATATGTTACCTCTGAAAAACTTCGTGAAGTCCGTGTATTGAGTAGATTAGCTGATAAATAAGTTTCACGAAATTGCATTATTTTCTTGATGGTACGCCCAGCTATTAGTGACGAAGTTGTTGTTTTTATTTGCTACCTCATTCAAACAATTGCAGAACGTGTCGTAAGCTTCGCGAAATGCATCCGGCTGTCTCCTCATCTTTACTTTTTTAGCCAATGTTAAAGATTAACTGAAGGACTCGTCGCAAGACATTATTATAAATTCCTAAAGAATCGTCTATCGAGCCCTTTTAGTCTCAAAAACTCAAAATCAAAAATCAAAATCAAAATATCTTTATTTGCAGCTATTACATGAGTAATATTATAGGGTTTGGGAACTCTTCTGTTAAGTTTAATTAACCTGTATTAGAAGAGTCCCCTCTTGTCCGTGGCTTATACTTTAGCTATATAATAGATAAACTAATAGTACATTAAGGTTAAATAAAAGTAGGCATAATTATTACAAATACCATAGGTTAGCTTAGCTTAGAAATATTTAGATTATAAATAACGTAGTTCTTATAGGTCTTGAGCAAAATGGCCATAATAAGTAATTGATTAAAGGTATAGCGTGTGTGTGTGTATGTGTGGGTGAGTGTGGGTGTGTGTGTTAGTGAGGTTGTTGCTTTTTTGTGCGAGTTGCGTTGGCTGTCATTTTAGGAGTTCCTCAGATTCTAAGTAAGAGAGAGATTTCAACCATTCGGTAACCGTTGTTTTGCATTGCTGATGGGTCATGCTACATATATTTATTTTTTTATTTATAGTGTTATATAATTTTAGAGAATTGATTTGAAATTGCTTTGAAAAAAAAGACGGTTTTAGTCACAGGGTATATCACGACTGAGCGTTGTGTTCGTTTTTTACATGTGTTTGGGTCAACGTTAATTGCCATGCGTTTTGGGAATACAATTCAAAATATACATCTGTCTGACTGTTAGAACGTTGGCTTCGCAATATAAACTGTAAGTATTATAGCATCTTTTTTTACGTAACAACTCTCACGTAGTTAATAATGTTACCTCGATTAGTTACATTGACTTAAGGAGCTGAAAAGACTTTTTACCTCACAACGAGCTTCAGCTGACAACGGGGCCTTGTGCGTGGTAAATCAGAAGTTCTTTGCTCAGTTTCATCTTTTTCTATATTTTCACAGCAACGTGACGTCACTTTGGACATCCGGTGTCCGATATAGATATAGAGATAGCCGGATATCCGGCTATCCGGCCTCGAAGTTCGTCAGATATCCAGTATCTAGTCATTAGGTATACGTTTCATCTCTTTTTCCAATCTAGGTAATAATATTCTGTGACTTATTACACAGTATCTAAAGGCATAGGTTGTACTACAGAGACTAGTGTACTATATAACACGGATGAACATGCTTCGATAGAAGGCTCAGATATCTCGGGCTAGGCTTGCCCCTTTACGTTAGAGAGACCAAATGATAGTTGGTAAAATGAAGGTGTTTAATCGCCTCTGCCTGCCCCTTAGGAGTAGCCCAGTCAAGGAACTAAAATACCTAAAAAGACCTAAAAATACCTAAAATTTTTTTTTTAAAAAGCCATAAGAAAAGTATACCTTAAAATATCGTTATAAAATCGGTTAAAAACAATATTTCTTAAAAATTCTAACGGGCTCATAAACTTGAATGGTTTTTTGAATTTTCTAAGCCGCTCTGACTAGTTTTAGTACGTTAGAAAAAAAATTGGCGGATTTTGCAATCAAGGCTAAAAAAATTAAATGATCGTTAATAATTTTAAAAGTTTAAAACCGATCTGAAATTATTAATTAAGTATCATCACAAGCTACAATTTTAGAAAGTTTCAGACTTCTACGTACGTTCTTTTCAAAGTTATTAAATGTTGAAAAAACGCCCTTTTTAGGGTTCCGTACCTCGAAAGGAAAAAACGGAACCCTTATATGATCACTTTGTTGTCCGTTCGTCCGAACGTCTGTCTGTCTGTCAAGACCCTTTTTCTCAGGAACGCGTTGAGGTATCAAGCTGGAATTTATACCAAATATTCAAGTTTACTGTCCCTTAGAGCTGTAAAAAAATTAAACTTCTAAGCCAACGCAATCAAAAGATACAGCCGTTTACGCTGCAAATTTACGCAAATTTTCGACACTCGCAAGGGAATCAAAACCTGCAGGGTACTTCCCGTGAATTCAGAATCTTGAAATTTGGTACGAAAAATTTGGTACGAAGTAACATCTTATAGCACAGATAAAGAAAAAATTGCGAAAACCGTAAATTTTTAGTTACATCATATAACAAAAATATTTTACAGAACCCTCGGTGCGCGAGTCCGACTCGCACTTGGCCGGTTTTTTATCTTTGACCTTCATTTGCTGTTAAACAAAAGCATTTAGTGACTTTGAACAGGCCTCATTTTGTAGGTAATTTAATGGAGAACAAATGTACTGGAAACGAGATATCACACGAAATGAAAAAAAGTATTTTTCTTTCATTAAATTGAAAAAAAAAAATGATGCCGCGCTTGTCCAGACTGCGGGTATCAAAATTCTTAATCAGCGCATTTTTTTTACTATTTATCCAAAAATAAAAACGCGTGGTAATCGAAATGTGCAATTTTAGGGTTCCGTACCTCGAAAGGAAAAAACGGAACCCTTATAGGATCATTTTGTTGTCCGTCCGTTCGTGGGTCTGTCAAAAGATACAGTTGTTGATGCCGCAAATTTTCGACACTCGCAAGGGAATCAAAACCTACAGGGTCCTTCCCGTGAACTCAGAATTTTGAAAATTGGTACGAAGCAATTTCTTATAGTACAGATAAAGGAAAAATTACGAAAACCGTATATTTTTAGTTACATCATATAATAAAAATATTTTACGGAACCCTCAGTGCGCGAGTCCGACTCGCACTTGGCCGGTTTTTATCATAAAACAGCTAGGTTGACTGGGCTAGAGATATAGGTGCGTAAGGTAAAATGTGTAAGGTGTGTACAGTATAATATGTACTATTATAAATGTAAGTCGAATGTTCCTTCACGCCACCACATACTTTGTTGTGAATTTAATTAACGTAGGAATAGGCTAGACACAGTTGATCTCTCCTTTATTTAGAGTATTCCGGATAATGAAAAAGTTAATTACTTTTGAAAAAATGCGCATAATTATTTAAAAAAGTATCACTGATTTCTCCAAGGTAATAAACTGTATTCTTCATCTCTTAACTTTAAAATTGAATATTTTTTTCAAATTTAAAAGGGACCAACCTTGACTACAACTACTTCAATTAATAAAAGAATTTTCAAAATCGGTTCACGAATGGCGAAGATATCGTGTATCATACACACAAAAAAAAACAATATTCAATCAAATTGAGAACCTCCTCCTTTTTGAAGTTGGTTAAAAAGCACCCTCACCGTATGTACAAGCATAATATTCTATTTGTTGATAAGGGTTGCCAGGATCTATAATTGGTTTCTCAACGCCCGAGTTACAACTCTGGTATAGCAAATATTTATCGGCATTATAGCCGTAGGGGATAGGTGTGATGGGTAACACCAGGCGGCGCGTGTGTTTGTTTTTTTCTGCTGACATATTCCGGCAACACTCATAAAAAAGTACAAAAAAATGCTTTATTAGTACATCAACATTATACATAACTAGCAACCCGCCCCGGCTTCGCACGGGTACAAATTATACACCTAAACCTTCCTCATGAATCACTCTGTCTATAAGTGAAAACCGCATGAAAATCCGCTCAATGCTCTTTCAGTTTATCGCGAACAGACAGACGCGGCGGGGGACTTTATTTTATAATATGTAGCGATACTTTTCCATTGTTTTGTAAAAAAGCAATTAATCACTTTTATTCGCGAGTGCTACACGCACTGTGAGCTTTGAGAGAATATGTTTGGAAAACTTTTTCATTGTTTATTTAACTACTACTGGGTGTAGTCTTAATAAAAGATGGTGGACTGTATAGATTATATTTTACGTTACTGATATAATGATCGAGCGAGTGTCGCGGGCGGATGTGTTGCGCGGAGTGGTGTGTCGCACGCCTCCTCGCGCCGTCGTCCTTCCCCCATTCCGTCGTCCGTTCCGTTCCACCGGGTTGAAGTACAACCACAAAATACTTCAATTAATAGGTAAGGGGCATATAGAGTTAAACCCTCTTGTGATGCTGCCCTTCTTCGTTCTAATTTCGGCCACTCGTGTGACCCCGTCACTGCCAGGGAAAACTTTAGTGACCCGGCCAAGTGACCACAATAGAGGTGGCTGTGCCCTGTCTCTGATCAGCACCAACATTCCCGGCTCCAGAGTTCCCGTAGAAGCGCTCCACTTCGACCTTTGCTGCAGTGTAGAAACATATTCATTAGTAAAGCGTTGCCAAAAATGGTTTTTTATCGTTTCCACTCGTTGGAAGCGCTCTAGATGTGTGATGATCTCGTTCGGTGTGACCTGTGGGTGCGGAACAGACGTGAGTGGTCGTCCAATCAGAAAGTGAGCAGGTGTCAAAGCAGAAAAATCTAATGGATCAGAGGAAGCAACGGTGAGAGGACGGGAATTAAGAATGGCCTCAATTTGGACCAAACAAGTCGCCATTTCCTCATACGTGAGGTGAGTAGAACCTAAGACTTTTTTGAGGTGGCCTTTAGCAGACTTGACGGCTGCTTCGGCGATGCCATTGAAGTGAGGAGAATATGGAGGAGCAAAATGAAATTCTATGCCCTCTTGGGCTATGTCCGAAGCAACGTCTGGACCCGAAAGGAAGCTACGCAACTCGTTACAAGCTCCGACGAAGTTGGTCCCATTGTCCGACCAGATGCTGCAGGGTTTGCCGCGACGTGACACAAACCGTCTTAAAGCAGCCATATACGCTTCTTTAGTCAATTCTGTGACAAGCTCGAGGTGAACAGCTTTTACTGCAAGGCACACAAAAATGCATATATATGACTTAAGCAATCTACAGCCTCGCCCTTTCCGGTCAGCGATCAAAATTGGCCCTGCATAGTCCACACTACAATTAAGAAAGGGATATTGAAGGTCAGTGCGCGACGGGGGTAATTGACCCATGATAGGTTGTACATTTTGTGCCCTATATCTAAAGCATTTTATACAATTTCTAACAATTGCTTTGGATAAATTTCTACCTCCTAGAGGCCAGTATCGCTGACGTATATTCGTCAATAAAAGCTGTGGTCTAGCATGTAAAAGCTTTAAATGTTCCCATTGAAACAATAATTTACTAAAGGGATGCTTACAGCTAATTAAAATTGGATGCCTTATATTAAAGTCGTAAGGAGAATTATCAAGCCTACCGCCAACACGTAGAATGCTATTAGAGTCTATAAATGGAGACAAAGAAATGAGACGATTGTTACGCGGTAGGGACTTCCCTGTATGCAAAGTAGTGTATTCCTCGGGAAACATTTGAAGTTGAGAATTGTAAATAAGACAATTTAATGAATTTTGCAGTTCTTGTGTAGAAAGAAAACTTGTAATTTTATGTCGTGAATATTTAAAATTGTGAATAGCTCTAAATACATAGGCAATTACTCTTTGTAAATAGGTTAAGTTAGAATATTTAAGTATTAAATCACTAATTATAGAACCAGATGGTATTTGATTAGTAATAAGTTGATTATAATCAACGCTACTAACTACATGACAAACTACTTCTGGTAGATCTTGTTTAGCATGACTGTTGGGCTTTTGTGGCCAATCATTTTCTGATTTTAATAAAAATGTGGGACCAGACCACCACAGGGAACTGTTGCTGATAGCATCAGCCCTCAGCCCTCGGGAAACAAGATCTGCCGGGTTGTCCTTCGACGGAACGTAGCCCCAGGTACAACCAACAGTACCTTCTTGAATTTCGTTGACTCTGTTACGTACAAATGGTTTTAGTTGATTAGGTGACGTACATAGCCACGCCAGTACAATTGTGGAATCGGACCAAAGATAAATTTTATCGATTTGCATCGTAAGAGAGTCACGAACCTTTGTACACAGTCTTGTAGCTACTAAAGCACCGCATAGTTCTAGTCTTGGTATTGTAGTAGGATTAATAGGAGCTACACGATTTTTAGACACTAACAATTGCACGTGAACGGAACCTGAATTATTAATAGATCTAATGTAAAGACATGCTCCATATGCTTTCTCTGACGCATCGGCAAAGACGTGAATTTCGTTTCTTATAGAGTTACTGCACAATATAAATCTAGGTATTTTTAGTTGATTAAGACATGGCAACGTACATGCAAATGAAGACCAAAGATCATTTATGTCTGTGGAAACTATGTCATCCCAGTCATATTTTTCGATCCACAGGCGTTGCATAATGATCTTAGCCTCGACCACGCACGGGCCTATTAGACCCAGTGGGTCGAAAATCTGACTTATAACAGACAGTACGTGACGTTTTGTAATTTTTTCTTTATTTTGGTCGGTATTAATTGAAAAAGAAAGTGAGTCTGAATCACATAACCAGTGCAAACCTAACATTTTAGACGAAGCATTAATGTTACTATTGTTAAAATCTAAGACATTATTAACAGAAGGACCTTTTGCATTGTAATTAATTTGTTGTAAAATACTAGGTTCGTTTGATTGAAATTTCCGTAAATTAAAGTTTGCCGATGATAGAGTGCTTATGACGCCCTGATATAACTCTACTGCACCTGAGATCGTGTCACTCCCACTGAGATAATCGTCAACATGGAAATCGTGCTGGATGGCATGCTTGACTTGCTCATTATCAGCTGACGTGGCTAGACTAGTTAGACATTTAGTCGCTAAGTATGGCGCTGAAGCAGTACCATTCGTCACCGTATTTAAGGTATAGACTTTAAGCGGCTCTTTCGCATCATACCGAAAAACTATACGCTGAAGTGATCTCTGAGAGGGATTTATATCTATGGCCCTATACATCTTCTCGATGTCGCCCGATATAACATATCTATGCTGACGGAAGCGCAACAATATCGAAAAAAGATCATCTTGGACTACGGGGCCTACCATTTGGATGTCGTTGAATGAAAGACCGGAGGTAGTGGCTGCAGAGGCATCAAACACCGTACGTAATTTAGTTGTTGTGCTAGACTCACGTATAACTCCGTGGTGCGGTAAAAAATAACTAATTTCTTTATCCTGAGTTTCGGAAAAGTTCCGAACAGTAGTCTCAAATGTCATATGTCCTAACTGTTCGTATTCACGCATGAAGCCTAAGTACCGTTCTTTGAATACGGAGTCGCGTTGAAAACGTCGCTCGAGAGACAAAAAACGTTTTATAGCCATTTGCAAAGAATCACCTAAAAGGTTTGGGTCCTTTTTAAGAGGGATTGTGACTACAAAGCTCCCTTTAGTGTTGCGATATGTATTAACGGAGAAGTTATGTTCGCATGAGTTTTCCTCTGCAGTTAATACATGTTTAACTGGCACTGAGTCTAGTTCCCAAAAACGATTGATATTGACTTCGTCTTTTATAGAATTACAAAAATGAGACGAAGCTTGTGACGTAGGACAATAGCCTTTTTGATAAGATATGTGCCCAGAAATTATCCAACCTAACTTCGTTTCATGAAGCTTAGGTTGATTTTTGCCTAAATTAATAGAGTTGGAGCCTAAGACGTCCCAAAATACTTCAGCCCCGACCAGGATGTCTATTGCTGACGGTATATTAAATGAAGGATCCGCCAGACGCACTCCTGAGGGAAGAGGGACTTTATTGACGTTAATGAAGCGCGATGGCAGCACCTTTGTTATCTCAGGTAAAATAAGACAATCTAAGTTGACCGAATAGGCACCGCAAGAAGACTCAAGTGTGAGATTACAAGACTGTGTACTATAAGAGGTTTGGTTGTTAATACCTGTGACTGTTGAACCAGTGCAGTGTCGTGACAAACCCAGCCTTCTACATAAAGCTTGTGAAATAAAGTTAGCGGTACTTCCGTTATCCAGCAATAGTCGGGCGGAGTGCTGAGTGCCATTGACACCACGCACCCTCGCCAAGGCTGTGGAAAGTAAGACAAAAGAAGATGAATCATCATGCTCAAAATTAGTTGAAAAGGCAACATTATCTTTGTTTGGCATTGGATTAGAAAAGCTACGTTCAGGTTCTACGTGTAAAAGAGTGTTATGCCGTATTTTGCAATATTTGCAGTGTGACAACCTGCACATTTTATTTGTATGGCCTGAACGCAGGCAATTCATGCAAACCTTGAACTGTTTTGCCTTTTCAATGCGTGTTTCTACTGGTAAGCTCCTGAATGTTTCACAGGTGTAAAGCAAATGATTTTCAGAACATAATAGACATTTATTTATAGATTTAATTGTATTATCATTAGAAGCTGTAACGAAACTTTTAGATTTGTTTATATTACTATTGTTTTCTGCTAATTTTGATTTAAGGTTGATTTTACTATTCTCTTCTAATTTTTCTAATAAGTTAATCTGTTTCTCAATAAATTTAATAAATTGATCTAAAGTCGGAGGCTTTAATAATGTATTACGATGCTCTTCCCAGTAACGGCTTGTGCTGCTATCTAGTTTTTGAGACATCATAAATATAATGAGCGTGTCCCAATGTTCCGTCGGTTGTTTTAATGTTTTTAACGCTCGAATGTTCTTATTAGTAACGTCTATCAAGTAACGCAAGCTTTTACTGGACTCTTTTGAACATGGCTGAACACTGAACAACGCTTGTACATGATTATGTATAAGCAGGTGACTATTATCATATCGCTGGCACAGCAAATCCCAAGCATTTACATAGTTGTCGCTCGTAAAATCTAGATTTTTTATAACTAAAGCTGCAGTACCGCGTAAACATGATCGCAAATAATGAAATTTCATTATGTCGTCATTACAACTATTGTTATGAATTAGAGAAATGTATGTGTCCTTGAACTCGAGCCAACCCTGAACGCTGCCATCAAATTGTGGTAAGTCAATTTTAGGTAGACGGACATTTTTGTGTGCCTTACCTGACCCTTCAAAGCTAGGATTGGCAGAAAGTAAGCTCCGAGCCAGAGCTGCAGCGGCGTGGTACTGTTCTTCGAAGTCACACCGGCTTTTAAATTCCTCCTCGGGCGTGTCCAACAGCACTTCAATCTCCGTCTGTAACGCGTCAAAGTCACCATATAAGATATGGAGTCGTTCATAACGTCCTTCCAGTTCAAGACGCTGCAAATCGGACAAGCTAGAAGCACTACTTATAGGATAAATATAGTTTTTAAAGATGGTTAATTTGGCTTTAAGTGCACCGCGTCGTTTTTTCAATGTTTCAATACTCTCACTCATTGTGAAACAAATAAAGCGGACAGCTGTTTAAAGTATTTACAAACGAGAATGAATGAGAACCGGTTTGTGTGCAAAGGAATGCGGTCCTTGACCTTGCAACGGCTCGGTTAGATACAACGCGCTTATTACCGTTCGAAATAAAAGGATGCGCAGCTGTTAAGCAATGGAAAACAAATAATTATTATGAATAAGCTTGTAAGAGATTTAAAAGGATAAAAATGCAGAAATGAAAATTAGCAATGTGTAGGTAGGTACCTATCACAAAAAAAAATAATTTAATCTCAGCGCTTAAGCCTACACAATTACAAATAAGCGCAAAAATATGTGATGGCAAGCAAGACCGAGCGTTAAATTAAATGTTTAATCCAAATTGAGGCAAAAATTGGTATAAAAAAAAGAATTACGATTAAAGAATCCTGAATAGGAAGCCTAGAAGAAAGAAAGGGAAATCTGATTGGAACGAACTCACTCAATTATCTAAATCCGTCCCACCAAGTCAGATGTCCTCAGCTCCGTTGTGTAGCAGGAACGTGGGGTAGCGGGCGATCCAATGTCCGTGCCGGGTTCAAAGTCCGCCAACGCCGACTTGTAGGTAACTCGTTGGTTTTTTTTCCGTATCGGTTTTATTAAAAAACTTATGGACCAATGTTTATTTAACTACTACTGGGTGTAGTCTTAATAAAAGATGGTGAACTGTATAGATTATATTTTACGTTACTGATATAATGATCGAGCGAGTGTCGCGGGCGGATGTGTTGCGCGGAGTGGTGTGTCGCACGCCTCCTCGCGCCGTCGTCCTTCCCCCATTCCGTCGTCCGTTCCGTTCCACCGGTGCTCGTGCGCCGACATTCATTGTTAATTTAATTAATGTTTTGGTAATGACAAGGGCTTGCTACATGGAGATTCAGACAGGGTCTGACTGATGACGTTGGGTGCCGCTGGTACTTCAATGTGGAGTGCTACACAGAGTTTGTGACGAAGTTTAGTTTCCTGAGAATAGCAAGAAGCTTTTGAAGCTTTTATTATTGTTTTAGACCATTTCAAAAGGACCCAGCCAAAAACGCGTCTTAAGCAAGAAAGCGTATTATGCGGCAAATGTGTGTAGGTATTGTATCACATATTTATAAAGTCGTTAGAAAGTTATTATCCCTACATATTATAAAACACAGTCCCCCGCCACGCCTGTCTGTTCGCGATAAATTCAAAAACTACTGAACGGAATTTCATGCGGTTTTCATCAATAAATAGAGCGATTCATGAGAAAGGTTTAAGTGTATAATTTGTCAGGGTTTTGTGTAAATTGGTTGAAATATGATGATGATTGTTGAAGATGTCTCTGCTATCCGTGCGAAGCCGGGGCGGGTTGCTAGTAATGTTATAATGTATTTTTAAATTACGTTACATCATAGTGTATTACTACTATTATGTTACTTAAAATAAACACTTAAAAAAAGTTTAACCGACTTCAAAAAGTGGAGAGTGGGAGAGCCATGCTTCGGCAGGTATGGGCAGGCTCGATCGGAGTGATACCACGGCTTCACAGAAAACCGGCAGTGAAGCATGCATTGAGGTTACCGGAGGCTCTAAGCCTTCCCTCTCCCCCCTTTCCTCTATTCCCATTCTTCCCCTCTCCCCCCTCTCCGCCCCTCTAACCCCCCTCTCCTTCCCCCTTCCCGCTCTTCCCTGGTCTCCCGCCTCTTCCCCTACTCTCACCTTAAAGGGCGGCAACGCACCTGTGACTCTTGAGTTGCAGGTGCCTATGGGCGGCGGTAGTCATTTACCATCAGGCGACCCGTCTGCACGTTTACTCCCTATACCATAAAAAAAAGCATTGAAAAGCGAAAAATAATCGGTATCAAACTTAATTGTAAAGACTACATACATGTGACACTATTGAAATAATTGGTTTACTATTGGTAACATTTAACATTAAAATGTTTTTGGTGGGATTTCACTTCTTTTTGTAAGTTGCTTATGACAATATTTTTTTATTTTGTTAATTTTTTCGTTCTTTTTTTTTGGGTGTATTTCTTGCACATCAGAGGTGCCTTTTTTCATATACCCACTCTCTATCTTTGCCTTTTTTCTTTGTTGGTTTACTGTTTATAATCAGTCACAGCGGGTACACATTATGCGTTTTGCGCGCTCTTAACTCCATCCCCTAATTTAAAAGGTGCTGGGTGATTTACTAAAAATTTTGAAATCGACCCATACATAGAATAAGGTTACACATGATTATAAAACCAAACTACTTTTTTTGTATTAATAAGGCTACACTTATCTATATATTACACAACTAAAACAAAAAAAATTAAAAGCTTTTGTAGTAACGAACATAGTGATTGAATAAGGGTACATGTAATTTATTGTTCCATCGAGTAAGTAGTCGAGCGCACAAGTACCATTAGCCGCCGTCGGGACAGGCGCGCCCGCAACCCGCGCCCGGGGTCACATCAGCAGATGTATTCATGTTCTATCTAACATCGGCCGCGCAGAGCGTGCGCTTTCTTATTTCTCTTAGCGAATGCGAATTCATTTTATTTTTAACATTGTTAGTAACTTAAGTGCTCAATATGAAAAACACACGCTCTAAATATATGGTGAACCTTTTATCAAAGCAAAACAAGTTAAATTATAGAACAGCGACAGATTACTTTGTGACGTATAATGAAGAAACTACAGACTTTTTTTCAGATAAGTACATTTATTTTTGTAGATTAAGTTTCGTTAATAAAATAAATTGCTTGCATCGTTGTTTTTTGGCAGTTTTTTTATATAAAATAGTTTTTTACAGTCAAATAATGTGAATAAGTGGTCTACATTCACATAAATCTTTTTTCTGTGGAACATCAGCTTCCATTAAAAAAATCATAAAATATTGAAATAATAGTTTATTCAATGCATAAAACGTTAATATAAATATTGTAATAACTACTAAAATTATATGAGCACTTCTTTTTCAATCACTTTATTATTCGTAAATTACGTAAACATATCTGGTTCTATATGCACATGTAACTTTGTTCGGTGGGAATTATTTCTAGATTATGAGGTTTATGTGATATTAAGATACGTCTTTTTTCAACTTAAAATAACCATGAAAATTGATTTATATTTTCAGATAATGACATGGAATCGTGAAGCATTTACACAATCACCACTACCAAAAGGTGCTAAAAACATTCATCAAGACATGTACAAAGGGTGACAAAGTTGTAGAAAACCAACCACCCACCAGCCACTACAGCCTGTAAATAATAATGCAAGCCCGGTTTTTGCCACTGATACATAAAATGCAATCACACTTTCATATCATGCTGAAAGTTCTATGGATGATAATCTACTGTTGCCACTAACACCTGGAAATAAAGATGTACTAACCCCTCTAGCACTCGAAGTACCATCCGGCTTTGAAAAAGAAAACGATACCATATAAAGATCATAAAGTCTTTAATAATCTCCTGTCGAGTAACACTACATCCGCAAAACTTCGACAAAACTTTACCTAGACGGCACTGAGGCTGCCGTCCAGGTAAAGTGGAGACTTATTTCGACTATGTTTCAGCTGTTTCGAAAAGGATTCGTTTGATGATTCTACTTATTCCAGCAAGGCAATTACAGCACGCCAAAAATGGCGCTTTAGGATTTTTCATTCCGAAAAAAGACCAGTGTGATGTTTATCATATTTTTTGTAATCACTCCGATCATGCAGAACAACAAAAATTAAATAAAACTAATCATCTCTCAAAATAAAGATGAAGATCGTAAGTTAAAAAATCATAACAAACGTGACACTGTTGAATTGAATGGCGTAATCTTAAATCTTCGGATCATTTACAGAAGCTGCTTGGCACACCGCTAGATACCTTTAAAATGGAGAGATGTCAAAGTACGCTTCATTGCCAAACCCGGCAAAGAAGATTAAACACAACCCAAATCACTTAGACCAATCAGCCTCACATCCTTCTTACTAAAGATGTTGGAGAGACTCATTGACAGTCACTGTACTAGTAGACACTGTACTAGTCAGCTACCCTTTGAACCCCAACCAACATGCTTATTTGATGGGCAAATTAACAGAATCTGCCCTACATCGAGTTGTCTCATAAATAGAGGGCAATCTAAAATACAAAAATGTCAAACCTTTCTTTTCCTTCATAGGCATCGAAGGTGAGTTTGACAAAACTAACTTCACCAGCATAAGCCAAGCTCTGTCAAGACATGAGGTCAACTCTACTATTGCCGGGTAGATCGACAGCACACTTAGATACAGATCCATACAATTTACTGTGAATAACACAACGAGAGGGGTTGGTGGCCAGAAGGTGTCCGCAAGGCGGAGTTCTCTCACCTCTCCTGTGGAACATTGTGATAGATGAGCTCATCACTCAACTCAATGACCGCAAGTTCCTCACATAAGGCTATGCAGATAACCTGACCATCCTCATTAGTGGCCCCTTTGAGAGTGTGTGGTATGCGACCTAATGAGGTCAGCATTGAAGGTTCATGGAACAGTGGTGCGAAAAGAATTTATGAAATAAAGATGTTTAATATTAAAACAGTCTATTTAAAATATTGTTAGTTAACTAATTAGATGACAATTAGATCTCACCACATTTCGCAGTAAAAAAACCGCGTTGCGAACTTTGCATTTTTTACATGTTATGCTGAGAATATTATGCTATGTTTTTGATGAGATTATAATTGATGTTGCTATTTTAAGAAGCATTTCAGCCATAGGACGTCCACTGTTGGACATAGGCCTCCCTTAATTACTTCCAAGAAGACCGGTTGGAAGCGGCCTGCATCCACCTACGTCCTGCGATCTTTACCAGGTCGTCTGTCCACCGCGATAATGGACATCCCACGCTGGTGGTTCCCACGTGGTCTCTATTCCAGAACTTTTCGGGCCCATCGACCATCCGTTCTATCTACTTATGAAACGGATAATTACTAAAAATAAAAATAAATATTGTTAAACAGGAAGAATTAATAATCAATAAATGTTTTATTTACAAAAACTACATTGTTTTATTATTTACTAGCAACGCCCCGCGGTTTCACCCACGTAAGTCCCGATCCCATGGAAATATCGGAATAAAAAGTAGCCTATTCGTTAATCCAGGTCTCCAGCTATCTACATACCAAGTTTCATCGCAATCGGTTCAGTGGTTTTTGCGCGAAAGAGTAACAAACATCCATCCATCCCTCCATCCATCCATCCATCCATCCATCCATCCATCCATTCATGCAAACTTTCACATTTATGATGATTAGTGGGATGATATCCTTTTTATACATATAACTGTGCGAAAACCAGTATTTACAAAAAATTAAGTTACATTAACACATGATCCTTACACGTTTCCCTAAAATAAAGTTACAAATGTATATATGACGTTGAGGTGTCCGCGGCAAATCGTCACTCGTGCACATAAATACTGTTAAATTAGGAAATATTGGTTTTTAATTTATCATTTTTATGAAAACCATTGTCTTAAACAGTTTTACGTATTTGGTAAAAGAATCAGTTGTTTAGGACAATAGAAAAAAAAGTTACAGCTAATTTTGTGCATAACAAAATTCAAATCACCCTCTTGTAAAGTTGAGTTTTTGCAAATATAACTTTATTCTACAGATAGGTCGGAATATGTATTTTATTATTTATAACAAGGATTCCCTATAGGGAAAAAAATTCTAAAACTTGGAACTTTTACCCCCCAACCCCTTTAGGGGTTGGGGGGTAAAAGTTCCAAGTTTTAGAATTTTTTTGTTGTTTGTGTACTAATACTAGCTTACATACCAAATTTCAGCTTTCTAGGATTTCCGAAAGTACCCTAAGCATTTTGATGATCATCAGTAAATCAGTGATGAACTCGGAGTTTTTAGATATCAATAAAATCTAAAGTATACGAGCTATGCAATTGAAACTTTATATGTTTAATAAATATACTGTTGACATCATATCTTGAGAATTTTGTGTATCTGGTGTATAATCCAAACCCAAGTTATGAGGGTTAAAAAAAGCGTCGAAGCGCTTCGCTTGGCTCGTTTTGGCGGGGTCATTACCGTGCCCCCAGATTCCCTCAGATACCATCATCATATCCAGATATGGTGATATTGGGACCACTTGGGGAGCACACCCTTTCGAACAAACAAAGAATTTTTGAAATCGGTCCGTAGATGACGGAAATATTGTTAAACATAAATAAAAAAATAGATACAGCCGAACATAGAACCACCTCCTTTTTTACTATATATATAATAACCACTTATTTTGACTTTCAATATAACTTAACTTTTGCAGTGCATCTTTCGCTTTCACCCAAACAAGATACCGATATTTATCAGGCACAAACTTTTGTGTGTATATTGTATCCAAAGCGACGTTACAAGCGTGGTACCATAAATATTAAAAATACACATCATCATATTGTTAGAAAAATATAAAACACAATACCTCAAAGAAGATCGCCTTACAAATCGAGTAACAAAATCAAATGGTCTTGATATATGCATGAATTATGAAATAATGTCATATTAAAAGTCATAGGTACCATTTTTTTATTTAATTATTACGCAATAGAATCTAACCGTCGCATATTTATTATACTTAATTAGGACACGACTCTGTCTTGGTATTATCTGTCCAATTACCATTTTCTATATATTATAATACAACAACACTATTTACTACTACTACATACAACAATATTTACTTTTAATAAAACTGTAACAGCTCCAACTCTATACGTTGAATTTGAATTTTTTTTTTGAGGGGGTCTCTTTTGTCGATACTGAAGCCAAAACTATTTTTTTTTCATTTTTGTCTGTCTGTTTGTTTGTATCTTTACATGATTTGAGATCATACTACGAGGTACGAGATTGGATACTTTTTATCCCAAAATTCAGAACGGTTTCTTTGAGGGAGGAGATAAAAGTCAAAATGTATACTTATTTGAATTTCATTAAAACGTAGTCCGATTACAATCATTATTTTTCTGTTGGAAAGGAGATATTTTGACGATTTTCACTTAATGTTCTTTCTTCTGTATCTATATGTATAAGCTGAAATGACAGATAGCCGGTGAAGTTTTTCCGTTCGGTTACATTAGTGTGAAATCTTATGTTACACCGTGACTAAACAAAGCTCAGAATCAAAACTGTATTGGCCGTGAAACAACTTGAAGCGCACAAAAAAAAGGTTGTTTTGATTGCTTACACTGGAAATAACGACGTAATTTGACCATGGGAAAATTACCCAGTTTTTTGTGGTGAAGCTTACCTCACCGGGCTATTGGAGGCCCTATGTTGGCTTAAACCAACCGAACCGATTACCCGATAAAACCGCAGGGTGTGCCTTACAGCACCGGTTATGAGTGGACCGTCGGTACGGCGACGTTTTGCCTGCAATGGTCCACCCAGTGCCAGCCCATGGGTGGCAACTAAGCGATGTCCAGTCCCTTCACGGGAGACTGCTCCGGGAGAAGAACATTAAACTCGTCTCATATACCCGCGGCCACTCTTAGCGTACCGCCTGGAAGTTTTCCTACCGGATCCACAACTTAGTTTATTATTATTAGTTCCTCCTCCGCATTTAGTTAACGTTTAAGCAGCGGGGGAAAAAATATAACTTAGAGTTTTTCTTTACGAGTTCCTCAATTCGTTATTTTCACGATACAACTGAAGTTATCTGTACCTAAATGAAAGCTACAATACATTATAACAACCTAATATTTGATTTTATATTAAAGCGAATAAAATACAACCGCTCCCAACCACCATTTTACTAATTATACTACAACGAGTAAAAATAACGAAAACATAAAAATATCATGTAAAAGCACTTTTTTTTTAATGTAAACTGAGCTGTCT
Organism: Euplagia quadripunctaria; assembly: GCA_963859945.1. Classification (NCBI taxonomy): domain Eukaryota; kingdom Metazoa; phylum Arthropoda; class Insecta; order Lepidoptera; family Erebidae; genus Euplagia; species Euplagia quadripunctaria. Next base: position 15,455,335 of record OY982581.1, read on the forward strand.
GGCAGATACATGGTTATGTAGCGAGCCCAACTGAATGCCAAATGAAACGTAATAATGTAGGCTATATATCACGGAAAAACAGTTTATGTTCTGTAGTTTAAATGCAAAACAATTTAGGAAAACCTTTTTTACAAGCATTTATTATGTTTGTTAGTGTGGGTTAAATCTTGCAAGCTGGCTTTCATCCTACGGAGTGTAACTTTTATACGTTAGTTCAGTTCCGAAGCATGACCTGATTCTGCATCCAAGATTGACTCCAGACGAGGGAACTCCTCAACGGTCAACAGTACCGACACGAAACGTTGTATACGCATTGAATCATGATAATATGTTCTTAAGAACTGATTTTTATTCTCAAAGATTATTGTTGAACAATCGTTGATGATAAAACTCGATCCTATAATATGTTGCTACATTTGAGTTAATATAGTTAATCCATTAGTTATACGATAATTCAAAGTTTTTCAACATTAAATACAAAATATGCCGCTCTATGATTGTCCATGACATCTCAATCCAACAACAATAAAATTAATTTATGTTCGAATGTTCCCGACCATGGGGCCTTATTCACATTGTAAGAATTCACAAACAAAAAAAATATATTCGGATACAGTTAAGCTAAATATCTATAGTAATAAACATACATCTAGACCATTTTTTGCTTAACCCATTTGGACCCAAATACAAATTTACAGTAGAAATAACAAAATTTCTTTATTAATTGGTAGAAACTAATGTTATTATAACAAAAACCTAAAGAAACTAATAAAAAATATTTTCCTTCATTGAAAAAAAAAGCCGTTCTCAAATGGGGACAATGGGCTAAAGCGGTGTGTAAATTTTTAAAACATTTTCTTTCAATGCATAAAGTTTTCACACACTTTTTGCATTTCCAACATACATTTTTATAACACATGGTACATCAAAGTTGTTTTAAAAGTTTTTGAGGGTAGTGACCTACTCGACCATTCTGCAAAATTGGCACCACAGCAGCTGTTGGATGCAAATTTTCACTGCTTGTATGTCTCAAATAATGAAGAGCAATGTTGCGACGAAATTAAAACTGCTCTAACTTGATATTAGTTTGTCACTGTTAGAATAGTTTGACCCCATGACACAGAGATTGTTGCCCATCCAACGTACGAATAAATTTTGGTCGAAACAAAAGTCAAGATCAGCATAGGTTTTCTTTTTCACATCTTGCACTGCAACTATTTTGTTTTTTCAGCACATCTATCAATTTATCAAGATGCGTTTGCACATTACCGTTAGTGAAACTATAAGCTTATAATTTCACTGAACGTCTCTGTTTTACAGCGGGATTCCGCAAGGTTCCTCAAAATTAGTTCTATCTCTTAGTTCGTCATTGCTACTTTTCAAGTCCTCTTCATCTTGATTCGTGAATACTTCAAATCTTACTTGGTATGTCTTGTGGAATAGCTATGCTTTGTATATAGTCTACATCACTATCTTCTTTATAGGTAAACACACTTGGTTTAGCAGGAATCCCACTAATATTATAAATGTGAAAGTTTGGATGGATGGATGTTTGTTACTCTTTCACGCAAAAACCACTGAACCGATTGCGATGAAACTTGGTATTTAAAGAGCTGGAGACCTGGATTAACGCATAGGCTACTTTTTATCCCGATGAAACGATCGAAAGAACGATGAAATGATCCGGGTGAAACCGCGGGGTGCTGCTGGTATCTACTAAATGTATTTCTGTAACACCGTCTTCTTCAAGCATTACAGTACCAAGTGCTTCTTGAAACTCAAAGTAGTCACTATAACTGTTATTTGTCAGTTTAGACATTGTTTTTCAAAAATTACATGGTGACAATTATACGAATATTTTGCCTCTCATGTGTCCATTGGCCCCAATTGGGGACACCATTGTAAAACGCTCCTAATACAAAGAATACTCGACTATTTTACTATAATTAAATTTTACCCTATTGTCTGGAACATATTTATATATTTTACCTAAAAAAACTAGCAGATTTAGAGGAAAAAGTAACAAATAAAAATTCCTTAATAATTGTGATCATCGAAGCCTGAAACAGCTCCGCAAGATGCTCGGCAAAATCTCTTTTATCTGCTTCTAATTACTATTTTGTCTAATAACGAGTCAATAGCTTTTTAACCAACAAATATCTATATTAGAAAAAAGAAAAAACAAAAGCATAAAAAAGTTGAGGGTACTTTTTTGGGTGTCCTTATTTGGGCACAGCGGGCTTAAATGGGTTAAAACCCAATGTGTACCTCACGTGTGTATTAAATAGTACCTGGTTCAGTATGGCAGACACGTGTCTAGCGCTAGGACTAATGTACGTTACAGAAGGTTCTAAAGTGCCTTATATACACATATCATGCTGCGACTTACAGGCTCCACGTAGTGACCGTCCAAATAAAAAATTAATTTCAAATATTCAATATTTAATTTAAATTGTATGGTAGTCGCTCGCGTACTGACCGAAATGTTTAAACTGAACTGCAACTGAACTCAGTTTTGAGGATTTCTTTTTTTTTTTTTTTTTCGTGTGGAAACCCCCTTGGGTACCACCTCACCATTCAGCGAGGTGGTTATGTCGGAATCGAACCGACTAAAACCACACGGTGTTCCGTCACGGGTGTCTATGGCCGGGGGCTCAGGTATAACCTAGGAAGGAACTCCCTGGACCCCCGACAGACTTGACCACCTGTCCACAAAGCAGGTAGTCTCGCAGTCGTGTGTAGGAGCCCTGTCCCCCTTCAGTCTAGAAAGGCGCTCGCGGAACCCGTCGCGCCATCGTCTCGGGCCTATTTTCTACTGTTTCGGCGCCGGGTTACCGCCGGTGCGTTCTCTGCGGGACGGGAGAGTGCTAGTCCTCTCCCGTTCCCTTTCCACCCCCTCTTTGGCGTACATCACCTCCTCGCAAAACGAGGCGGCGGAATCCCACGCGCTCTCGCTCTGTACCATAGCTAGCACCATGGTCTCTAGCGAGAGGCTTCCCACGCCTATAGCTGTCTCGAGGTCATCGCGCTGTTGGACCCACGCTGGACACTCCACTAGGGTGTGGAGTGCAGTATCCTCGGGACAGCCCCCGCAGTGATGGCACGCAGGCGTTGGCTCCCGGCCTATGCGACACAGGTACTTCCCGAAGCAGCCGTGCCCAGTAAGCACCTGCGTCATCCGGTAAGAGAGGCTGCCATAACGCCTCTCTAGCCATTCCTCCACGACGGGCCTTATCGCCAGAATTGTGGCGTGCCCCGCGCTCGGTCGCCCAAGTCGTTCTTTCCACTCGGCCATGAGTACCTGGTGGACCTGGCACCTTTGGGCCTTGAGTTTACCGGGCAAAAGCCTCAGCCCACGGTCAAGCGTCTCGTTGCGCCATTGGTATGAGGACGCAAGGGCTTTCGCTTCCAAGTCCCATGGCGGAGTGCCGGCTAAGAGACTTGCCGCTTCAAAAGAGATTGTGCGATACCCTCTTATGACCCTGACGGCCATCGACCGTTGCGGGCGTCGAAGGAACGCAACATTGCGGTCCGTCAGCAGTTTTGAGGATAAGAAATAAATAAAGAACTTATTGCCTCTTGGAAGAATATGCTTTTTATGTGTGGATGTGTTTTCCTATCCATGAATGTTTTTACGAAACCCTAAGTTGAGGGTAAATTATATAGGTGTAAGTAAGTATACTCATCATTCTACACCAAATACTAATATACAGAACCAGATAATATTTTATTAATATTCTATATGTGAAGTTTGTGTATTTGCATATGTGTTACTCAATCACGCAAAAACGGTTGAACGGGTTTGTATGAAATTTAGCCACGCATAAAGTTTAGTACCTGGATTAACACGTAGGATAGTTCTGATACTCTGGAAAAATGTAAGGTTCCTGTGGGATTATGAGAAATCTACTTGAAATTTGGTTTACCCAAATTTGACTAATGGAACATTATTCCTGGGGTAAAAAGTATCCTTAATATAAATCTAAGTAGATTCAACGCGAACAAAGTCGTGAGCAGAGCTAGCTATAATATCCTTCTCGGGAATCGATTGTCGTAGATTTTTGCCCGTTTTGTGTTAGAAGCAAACTTAACTCAGCCGTTTTAAAAATACTCTCTCCAATATGTTGTACATTATATAATAATAAACAATATTTTGTACACTTATCACTTACGTATATCATACTAGCAGCGCCCCGCGGTTTCACCCGCGTAAGTCCCGATCCCGTGGGAATATCGGGATAAAAAGTAGCCTATGTGTCAATCCAGGTCTCCAGCTATCTACATACCAAGTTTCATAGCATTCGGTTTAGTAGTTTTTGCGTGAAAGAGTGAGAAACATCCATACATACATACAGCCATACATCCTCACAAACTTTCACGTATATATTATTAGTAGGATATATAATATACGTACGAGTAAGAGTTAATTTTCCGAGCGCAAAATATAAGTTTGTTATTCCAAAAATCATTTTCAGGGTTCCGTACCTCGAAAAGAAAAAACGGAACCCTTATAGGATCACTTTGTTGTCCGTCCGTCCGAACGTCTCTCTGTCTGTCAAGAGCCTTTTTCTCAGGAACGCGTGGAGGTATCGAGCGGGAATTTATGACAAATACCCAGGTCTACTGTCCCTTGGAGCTGTGAAAAAATTAAACTTCTAAGCCAACGCAATCAAAAGATACAGCCGTTTATGCCGCAAATGTCCGCAAATTTTCGACACTCGCAAGGGAATCAAAACCTACAGGGTAGGTACTTCCCGTGAACTCAGAATCTTGAAATTTGGTACGAAGTAACGTCTTATAGCACAGATAAAGGAAATAATTGCGAAAACCGTAAATTTTTAGTTACATCATGTAATAAAAATATTTTACCGAACCCTCGGTGCACGAGTCCGACTCGCATTTGACCGGTTTTTTTTTATAGGATATAATAACAAATTAACGACTTTTTTTTGCTGTAAGACCTTGCTTCTCGCTAGATTTCATGATTCTAGGTCCATGAGAAGTAGCCTGTAGGTTTTCATTTACGTGCGTAATGTTTAAATTTAAGGCTCAAATGGCCGTATCTTTTAATGCCGCTGACTTAGAAGCTTGAATATTTTATAGCTTCAAGGGAAGATAGCCATAAGTATTCAATGTTAATTCAACTTGATACCTCCACGCGTTTCTGAGAAAAAGGGTCTTGAGAGACAGACAGGCAATGAAGTGACCCTTTTTTCCTTTTGAGGAATGGAACCCAAAAAAGCAATGTTAATTTTCAGTGTTAACTCCCATAAGCAGCTCTTGTTCTACTTGTCGTCTAAAGTGAGTGAAAAATGTCATAGTACAGATGTGTCAATAGGTCACATCGACTGTTCCCATTGTGTGAGTCTTATCAGCACTACCGATCGCTCCTACAGCCTCCGTTTTCATCTTTGTGTCACGGAGCTTCTATTGTAAGTGGATATACTATTTTTATATTTGTATAGAAACTGGGCTATTGTTATTTATAGAAATTAATCTTTTTGTCGTGTGTTTGCGATAGCATAGGATAAAAACATTTGTTATTTTTGTTTCATTAAAAAAGTGGTGTCCGTTCAAAGTTATCAATCAATCAAGTCTTTGTTTGCTTGAAATACAATAACATTTTTAGTGAAAATATCTAGTCACTGGTTTTAAGCTTAAAGTGATGATGAGAAGATTTTTCATTGAACTCTTTATCAAATTTATTTATTATTATTTATTTATTATCAAAACTACACTGTTTTTAATTTTTTAGGGTTCCGTTCTTTTAAAGGAAAAAAAGAACCCTTATAGGATCATTTTGTTGTCCGTCTGTCTGTCAAGGCCCTTTTTCTCAGGAACCCGTGGACGCATCAAGAATTTAATACCATATACTTATGTCTGCCGCGGTTCCTTGACGCTGTAAAAAATATTAAGTCTTCTAAATCCGCGTTCCAATAAACAAGAAACGATTCGTTTTGCTTACGGACGGTAAAATTTTCATTGAAAATTCAACGAAAATTTACCGTCCTTTGGCAAAACGAATCGTTTCTTGTATATTGGAACGCGGCATAAGTCAACGCAATCAAAAGATACGTCCATATTTAAGCCTTAGATTTAACCAAATTTAAACATTTCGCAGATAAGTCAAAACTTATAGGGTACTTCCCATTGACCTAGAATCATAAAATTTAAAAAGAAGCAAGGTAAGGGCTCACTGCACAAGTAAAGGAAAAAATCCGAAAGTCTTTCATTCAAATAAAAAAATAGTTTTTGTGTTGAAGTGTAGAAGTTGTCTTTGTCGTAAATCGATGTATGGAAAAGTATTTTTAGTACTGCATAGTTAAGTTTATTTTTCGGAATCAATAAATGTTCTTTCTTGTTGTCTTTACTCTAGTACTCTGACCACGTTGGTTTTATGGTGTAAAAACTGTAAATAATATTGTCGAAAGTTTACGCGAATGTTACACATTGAAATAAAACTATTTTTAACGGATTCTATCGCCTTTTTTTTGGTGTTATTTTACTATTTACACTGATCCCGACGTTTCAGTTGCTTTTCAGCAGCCATGGTCACGGGTAGACTGAGATGGTGGTCATCTCATGTATCGAAGTGCAAAGTTATTTCAAAGTACCCGAGGTTTGTTGATTGTTGGTGTTACTATTTACGCAGAATGAGCTCAAAGTGTCTTAAAACCTTGCTGTGTTGTGCTGTGCAAGAAAATACATTACTTAAGACAAGTAACGTGTACTGAAAATAGGTTTCTCCTCAATACATGTACAACAGGCTAAACATTATTAATCTCTCTCCATGTCATTTTAGTAAGCTGGCCGATCTCTTGTGTTCAGGGACTTTTCAAGTTGCGCTTCCCACGACATTTCTTCTCCAGCGGTTGTCTATAGAGCATAATTTTATCAGCCTATCGCCGTCCACTGCCGGACGAAGGCCTCCCCCAAGAAACGCCAACTATCCCGGTCTTGGGCAGTTCGCATCCATCCGCTGCCAGCCCCTTTCTTCAAGTCGTCGGTCTATCGTGCCGCAGGGCGCCTTACGCTACGTTTGCCTATTTTCAGTTATTTCCTTCATAGCTAAATTGTTTCATGTTCTCTAAAATAGGAAAGACAACATGATAAATTTGACTTGCTTACCACAGTTAGTTCTTAAAATATTAAATTTAAAAAGAGAGAAAAATATTTTACCGCTATGCTTATAGGTCGTGGGTTCGATTCCCACCTGAGTCTGGGTGTTCTTTGTGCCCGTTGTTTCTGTTTGTAAAGTCCCCCGCGACACAGGAGTAATTCCTAATGCGGGAGTTGTCTTTTCCAAAGAACTGAAGAACTGAATCATAAACTAAATACATTTTACTTTACAAAAATACTTTTATTTAACACAATTTAAACAAATTAAATAATTATAACAATGTTAGTGTATATCTGCAGCTATGTCTTTCGATAATATGGGTACCATAAAAGTAAGTAAAGTTACCGCACATATTAATTAAAAAAAGCAACTGTCATAAATATTTCAACCATTGAAGTTTAATTTTAACTTTTCTACAAAGTTACACAATAATAAATTCTGTTTCAGTTAAGTTAAGTTTCAGTTATCAGTGTATTAACTTCGTAAGTGCCTATTTCATCCCGCGTACAATAAAAACAAAGTCCTTTTGCTTCTAAAACTTATGTAATTGTAGTTTTCAAAGTGTTGAGGTGTGTATTCTTGTCTTGTAGGTTTGAGAGATACACGTGGTTGAGGCGGCACACTTTAATGAGCACTCATTTGAAATGAGGCTGTGTCTTTATGTTGTCTACGTTGGAGTGGCTGGCTTAGCAACAGTGCTTGCCTTTATGCCTAATGACTTTGTAAACCGCACGCTGCTATATCTATATATACAAACAGAGACAATGTTATAACATGCTTAGTTTTTTATACCACCACATACATATATACGCTTTCTCCATTTGGGGTAAGAGAGACAACAGCTCGGCACTTGCTTCTATCCATAATATAATCAATCAAATCAAAATCATTCATTTAAATTGAACCCATTATAGGTATTTTTCAATTGTCAGGAGTAGTAGTCAGTCAGACTAAGTCAGTCGTGAAGCTAATGATAACACGATCCTGTGGAGAAGAACAGGCAAGAAACTCCAAACTCCAAGAACACTCTTTTTCAACATGTTTTTACAAGTATCTGGTTACATTGCTTACATGCGCAAATGAAATGTAAGGACAATGTAACGTATTGTTCTAAACTATAAACACTTGCGTAAACTACTACTATATGTAAGCAATAGCAGTTCGGAGATGACCAGCCACGACAAACGCCACACGTTCACGAGCATGAAGCACGGGTCCACTTCAACCATACAAAGGGAGCCAAACGACCCCACACATACACCACCATATTCAGGACTTCTAGGCGAGCATAACAAATAATTTTCAAATTTTATTTTATTTTATTTATAATTTTTTACTTTATCAAATAAAAATGTGTGGTGTCTATTCAATGCCTGTTTTTCTGTCTTCCGCATATTGAAGTTCTACCAATCTCTTTTCCCTAGTCGAAACTGTTAATTAATATAATAATGTCTTTGCAATTATGGACGAAGTTGTTATGACGAATAACTATCGGAAATATATCCTGAAAGATGGTACGGTGGATCTATGAGGCATATTATTTCTGGTTGTTCTCGTCTTGCTAACGGTGAATATTTGCAGAGACACAACCAAGTGGCCAGGATTATGCATCAACAACTTGCCCTTATATACAATCTTGTGCATTCAGAGGTGTCATATTACAGGTATGTGCCCGACCCAGTTCTCGAAAATGGTCGTGCCACATTGTATTGGGATCGATTTATCATCACTGACGAAGTTACCGTGTGATTGGATAGCACGTGTGCCTTGTAAGTTTACGGATATTCAGTGTTTTTGTGACTGTTAAGACAAATTTGTGACTTTTTTTTTAAAAGACAACTCCCGCATTGGGAATTACTCCTGTGTCGCGGGGGACTTTACAAACATAGAAACAACGGACACAAAGAACACCCAGACTCAGGTGGGATCGAACCCACGACCTATATAAGCATAGCGGTCAGTGTCACTAACCACTAGACCAACAGGCCAGTCAACTTGTGTGTGTATTTACTGTATTCTAACTGGTATAAGGCATTGTGCCGTCTTATTATCATATTTATACACTCATATGAAGACATTAATTAGCTATGGTTAGGACAAAGCCCCCTGATCCTCCTGATCCTCCTGATGATTCCTTTCCTCTCACCCCAACTTTCTCCTGTCCCCCTAACTTTCCTACTACTTCACTTACATCTACAAACCCCCTGACTCAATTTGCTGAGGTGGTTTGCAGCATCCCTGATGCTCAAACCCGAAAATGTCCCGTCGAAGAAGAAGCATCTCCTAGTCGTCCATTAAAGCAAGCCAAGAGTCAAGTTGCCCGGGAGATACAGCTGATGATAAGGGTCCATTCATTGTACATATGTCTAAAATAGAACTACTCTCCACGCAGTCTCATTGGGTATAGTCTTGCATAAGAACAATATTAGTAATATTGTTAGGGACGGCGTTAAGAGAGTTGGTCGAAATTGTGTGTCTATTGAGTTTTTGTCCCCCTAAGATGCAAATTCCTTCTTAAATAACCCTATCTTATCAAGCAATAAATTTATCACTTCTATACCTTCCTTTAATGTCACACGTATGAGTGTAGTTAGTGGTGTGCCAGTTGACATGACTGAGGAAGAGGCAATGGAACATATATCTGTACCCTCAGGCTGTGGAAGTATCCTTAAAATAAGATGGATAAATCGCAGAGTGTTAACAGAGGGAGCCCCTCAATGGAAACCCACTGAAACCTATGTCATTACGTTTGATGGACAGATACTTCCCCCAAGAGTGTATTGCTGTTATACATCCCTTCCTGTACAGCAATACATATACCCTATTTTTCAGTGTCGCAAATGCTGCAAGTTTGGCAATGTGGAAGCAATCTGCAGGTCTAAACCCCGTTGCCTAAAATGTGGGCTTGAACATCCAGGTAGTGGCTGTTCTATAACTGCTGTGGATACTTTCTGCATTATGTGCTCCGGGAATCACTTTGCTAACAGCAAGGATTGCCCGGAGTATGGAAGGCATCGAGCAATTAAGACTTCTATGGCTGAAAAAGTTATATCTTATGCAAAAGCGAGTCAGACTTGCATGCTACTTCTCGCAGCTATGCCAATGCAGCTAAGAGTCCACCTACTTTGCTCACTGAGTCACACCGCAAAACTGTTTTCCTTAAGCCTAGGTCCCATGCCCCCCTCTCACCGTCATATGATAAAACAGCCCATTTCAACATCACCAGTACTCCCCTATCTACTCAGCCAAACGGATGTTGTCTTTCTAACCCCACCATTGAATCCCTTACCGGTATATCACCCATTATTGAAATGCTGATCGAAATTATCAAATTGTTCATGTCCCCTAATATTTCTAGCCTACCGTCCAACGTTGCCAACAACATAATAACACTTTTAGTTAATTTAAAAAATGGCCTTACAACTATCCCTTCTTCAGTGGAACGTGAGGAGCGTGTTTCACAAGAAACATGACCTCACATTCCTCTTAAATAAATACACTCCTATTGCTTGTTCCATTACAGAGACTTGGTTATTACCCAGTCTCAACTTTCGTGTACCACGATATAATATCTATAGGTGTGATAGACAGGATGGCTATGGAGGGTCGGCCCTCCTTATTAATAATAGAGTCTCACAATCTGTCGTGCCCTTCCCTCTAGCTACGGACGATATAAACATGGTTGCATACAAACTGGAAGGCATAACACTCATCTCTATTTATATTGCCCACCCTCATAGAAATCTTTTAACAATCCTTAGGAATATGTTCCAGAACATCAATGGCCCTATTCTGGTAATGGGTGACTTCAACGCTCATCATTATAGATGGGGCTGGAAGCGATGTGGTGCATTTGGAGACGGACTGGTGGAGATTTTGGATTACCTTAACCTGATCATTCTTAATAATGGTTGCCCTACCCGCCGATCTCATCCTGGACAGCTCAAAAGTTGCGTAGACCTGATATTTTGCTCAGTTGACTTAGGCACTTCTACCCATTGGGATTGTACAGACCTGTCACATGACCACTATCCCATAATTGTTTATCTTACAGGTAAAACTTATTTAGAAAAGAGCTCACCTCCACTTCTAAAATTTAACTTATAAAATTCAGACTGGGCCAAGTATACTGATCTTCTGGTGTGCTGTGCTGAGTTAACATTCCGCTTAAAAATTCAGCTCGGGGTAAAATACCTTCACCACCTTGGTGGGATCAAGACTGCACCAGAGCTGTCAGGGAAAGGAAGGAGGCGGAGAAAAAATATAATAGTAACATGAATACACATAATTTATTGTCTTACAAACAAATTAATGCAAGATGTAAAAGACTATTGCGACAGAAAAAGCGAGCGGGTTGGGTTAAATTTTGCACATCTTTGTCTCCGTCTACTCCTTCATCAGTAGTATGGAAAAGCATCAACAGGTTTAGGTCTGGTTGCACTCCTAAAACCTCTTCTCCAATGACGCGTGAGACAGCTGAATTGTTTTTTGCTAGAATAGCTCCTTCTTATGTACCTTCTACACAAGAGGAGAGTGAGTGTTTGCTTGGGGATAGTGGACTAGAAATAGCAGATACGCCATTTTCTCTCCGAGAACTAGATATGGTACTCGTTCATGTCCAGGACTCAGCTAGAGGTATTGATGGAATACCGTATTCTTTCCTTACCCATTTTGGCAGCAACGCAAAGGAATACTTCCTAAACATTCTTAATTATTGTTACGATAATGGTTGGGTTCCTAATCAGTGGAAAATAGAAATTATCATCCCAATCTTGAAGCCAGGCAAGAATTCAGATGACGCAAATGGCTACAGACCAATCGCACTTTCATCGGTTCGTGAAACTCTGCTCAAAAATGGTTTGGAATGGTTTGTGGAATCGAGAGGTTTACTACCAAGTTCGCAGTTCGGATTCAGGAAAGGACTCGGCACCGTAGATAGTATTGGAACAGTGATTACTGATATCCGCATGTAGTACGGAATGAATCATTTGTCGCAGCATTCCTCGATATAACTTCGGCCTATGATAACGTGCTTCTTCCTATGCTCAGGCAAAAATTGCAAGAGCTGAGTATTCTAGTGAAAATAGTACAATGCATTTTTGAAATGCTTATATCACTTTCACTGGTTTTGAGAGTACAGAGGGAAGACTTCGGGCAGCGAAGGGTATGGAAAGGCTTGCCGCAAGGCTCCGTTCTAAGTCCTTTGTTGTACAACCTGTGTACTGTGGATATAAGCTCATGCTTTAACAATAATTGTCATATATACAATATGCTGATGATTTGGCTTTATATGTGAACAACCTTTCCATTACTGATGCATCCACATCCCTTTCTGTTTCTCTGGACTCTCTAAACCAGTGGCTACTTGATCATGGCCGGAGTTTGTCTGCTCCCAAAAGCACAGTAGTTATATTCTCCAGGAAAAGAAGTATTCCGCAAATAGAATTAAAAATCCAAGGACAAACTATTCCAGTGGATAAAAAAGCTAAGTTTTTGGGCGTGTATTTAGACTATAAATTGTCAGGCATTCACCATCTTAACTACTTGGTTAAAAGATGCGAACAGGTCATCCCTATTCTGAAAGCTCTTGCCGGTGTTTGGTGGGGAGCCCACCCTTACACTATGAAGCTAGTCTATAATGCCCTCATTCGTAGTGTGATGGACTATGGGAATTTCTTATTATCTCCCTCTAACAAAGGGGCACTCACAAGGTTAGATAGAGTACAATCCATGTGCCTTCGTATTGTCACTGGCTGCATGAAGTCTTCCCCGGTAAATGCTTTGCAGGTAGAATGCGCAGAACCTCCCCTGGAATTAAGGAGACAATATCTAGCAGCTCGTTTAATATATCGTTTAGTATGTAGAAACACCCATCCCCTTATACAAAAATTGAAGAATTTAAATTCTCTTATTAATACTACTCAGTATTGGTGACATAAAGAAATACCCTTAATAATAAAAGCTTTTCAGTCTTTTGAAAATTTAGAATGTCCCTTAATTAGTTTTGATAGGCTTCCTTTGTTTAATTATAAATTTAAGGTAATATGTTTTAAATCAAATATTATTTTTAATATTGGCATATCCAAAGGAAGCACTTGTACAGGAGCCGTCTTTAACACCCTTGTAAATTTAAAATGGCATGACTTCCAAAGATTTTTCACGGATGCCTCAAAATTATCACAGCAGAATGAAACGGGTGCTGCAGTATTTTACCAAAATTCCAGAATAATTTTGAACTTCAAATGGCAAAGAGAATCTTCTGTGTTTACAGGCGAGTGTGTAGCTATACTAGAGGCCTGTATATATATACATTCGCATAACATCAATAAAGCTGTAATTTTTACAGACTCTTTGAGCTGTCTTCAGGCACTGGAATAGAACCCCTACAAGAGAGCACCCCCCTACCTCGTGAAAGTTGAAAAAGAAAAACAAATCAAATATTTGGATTTGTCTCACGAGATGGTCGATAATTATGGAATGTCGATTCGGCGATCATTGTTCCGATCATCATATCTGCTCATGAATTGATAGCCAAAAGCCTCGATCAACACCTTAAGAGGCTCGCGTTAGGTGGCTAGATCAAGGGACTGATACAGAAGGCAGTTCTCCTTGACACGGCCCGTATAGTGAGGAGGTTCCTGCCTTTTAGCCCTAACCACCGGTGTCTTGGTTCCTGTACCCGATGTCGGTGGTATCCTATTTTTTATATTTTTAAATATATTTTTGTTTTATAGGTATTTAAAAATGTAATTAATATGTTTTACTATGAATAAAGAGAATAATAATAATAACGTTAGGCAGCTGGATTAAGAGCCTGATGCAGAAGGCAGTCTTCCTCGATACTGCAGGCATAGTGAGGAGGTTTCTGTCTATGGAACTCTAACCACCGGTAGCTTGGTCCCTGTGCCCGATACCGGTGGGACATTATTTTTTATATTTTTATATATTTTTTACATGTGAATGTATTTAAAAGTGTAATTTATATGTATATTTAAATGAATAAAGAGAATAATAATAACAGTCTTTATTAGGAACAAGAAAAAAAGATGACTACTACCGAATTCCTAGAACGAGTCAGCGTTCGTGTAATGCAGTAATGTTTACAAATCAGTCATAGTCTTATGTCTACTGCCACTTAAGTGGTGTACAAACTTGAGTTATATGGTTAAGGTGCTCTCTTAATTTTAAGACAGTGTTTTGCTACTGATTTTGTCATTAGAATTTCCTTTACTGCAGGACAACATCCATTAAAACATGCAACTTATTTATATAAAACGTGGGATTTTCTCGACTGCAATAGATGCGAACGAAAAGTTTCTTTTGTTTTCTGATATTTACAATGTACCCAAGTTTTATCACCTGTCGAAGGGTTAGGTTCGGTTATAAACACGCCACTTGTTTATAGAAAGTAAACATTGGTACGATGTGACGTTAGAGAAAAGGCTTAAATCAATCAAAAAATACTGTAATGTTTACGTTCAGATACTTACCTGATAATAAAAAGGTTTAGAGTAATATCGTTACACGACTCGTCTAGTAGATAACCGAACAATTTCATCTGTATACGTACCAGAAGGCAGGTCCTTGAAACACAATTTGGGGTTCCGTTATATAACATCGTTTTGTTGTCCATTTGTCTGTCTGTATATCGAATTTTTTTCTTAGTAAAGTATGTATCAAATTTTATATAAAATTAAATACTTATGTTTGCGGTCTCTTGAAGCTGTAAAAAATCAAGCTTCTAAGTCAACGCAATCAAAAGAAACGGCCATTTAAGCCTAAAATTTTAACATTTCTAAGGGAGATCTGCTTATGGAACTTGCACTTGTTAGGTTTTAAGTGAGTGAGTTAAACTTGCCATGACTATAAACTTATAACGTTCCAGGACCTAATGAGACCACAATCACGTGACGGGTACTAAGATGCTTATTTCGTTATATTTTATGGTGTTACAAAAGCTTGTCTTCAAAGTGTGACAGTATCTATATGCATACTGAGTTTTCCCAGCCGATGACGTAGGCATGTGAAATCCCTCGTCGCTCCCGTATATCCCCCGGGACGCACCGAGTTAAGGTTTTATAGACGACACGCGGACATAGAATATTAATGTAAAGATGTGGGGTAGGCCTTACACTGTTTACGACCCGGCGAGATTTGGTGAAACTTGATTTAAAGAAACCTTGTGACGCTGAAAGGTTTATGTTGAGTTTATGACTTTTTATATTATTACTCAAACTCAAATCTATCCAATGGGAACCGTACATTTTTCCGGAATTCCAGGGTGGCCTTTGCACTATTCTAGACTACAATCTATCTCCAGAATTTGTCCAGATCCATTCAGCCCTTCTGGCGTGTTTGAGTCAAACATCCATCCATCCAAACTTTCGCATTTTAATAGTACTAAGATTAAGTCGAGAACAGTTTGACAATTATTTCTTAAGGTTTTTTGTGTTTGTTTGTTTAAAAGCGCGTGTTTGTCTCTAGAATCAGATTCGTTAGGAATAGTAAAGGCTATCTATCATTAGGCTTCTCCTCTCAGCTATCTTTGAAAATTGATTTTTGTTAAGCATGTCGGAAGAAACATCGTTCCGGAACTACTTTATCCACGTACGCTGGTGTAATTAATGGTAAGTGATACGTAAACAAAATTACTTCTTTTATACATAAGCCACAGTAAGGTATTTTGTGACAAAATATTATTGAAAATTGAAAAGTGATATCTATAATGACGCTAACAAGCCGTGTGACGTATAACCTAAGAACAATACTTACTATAGGTATATTGCTCTTAGCGTATAACCGTTTTTGATGTGAAACAACTAACGCGGAGGGTCAGACCGGCTGTTAGCGTGGTATATGATAGTATATGTGACATGTACTGCAGTGTGGTGACGCAAGTGACACTGCGACGCAACATTAATATTAATATAAGTGTATATTAATTAAACAATCATCTTTTTCTTTAAAAAAATCTGAATATTATATTTTTAATTGTTCTATATTTATTTCCTTTCATAAGCTAGCTAGTGTTAAGTATCAACGGCTCAATTTTTTTTATTGTGTGGAGACCCCCACGGGTCATCACCTCACCAGGGCTAACGGTGAAGTGGTATGTCGGAATAGAACCAACTAAACCGTTATTCCGTCACAAGTGAGTCTGTTGCAAGGGATTCGGGTATACCCTAGGAGGAAAGTCCCTGAAAACCCAGGCTGACTTTAGCTACCTTTTAAACAGTACGCAGCCACATCGTTGCGTGCCGAGGGGCTTGCCCCCCTTCTGGTTTAGAGAAGTGCGCATAGTACATCACGCAGCCATCTATAGCCTATTTGACGCATAACCCTGCCCGCTCGACGAACATGAATAGACGAACTGTGAAAACCTCCAAGCCAAGAAAATGTTACTAAAATATTGTCCCAGAAGGATTATAAATCAGTAATCCCACTAATATAATAAATGTTAAAGTTTAGATGGATGGATGGATGGATGGATGGATGGATGTTTGTTACTCTTTCACTGAACCGATTGCGATGAAACTTGGTATGTAGATAGCTGGAGACCTGGATTGACGCATAGGCAGTAGCCTAAAAAGTATTTTATACAGATGTTAACACGGGATTGCGACTTACGCCGGTGAAACCGCGGGGCGCTGCTAGTTAGTAATATCTTTTAAATAGTACGCAGGTGAAACCTTGGGGTACAGCTAGTCTATAACTGTGGGAGACCCATGCTTCGGCACGTATGGGCCGGCTCAACCGGAGTGATAACACGGCCTCACTGAAAACCGACAGATAAACAATGTTTTTCATTATATTTCGCCGAGTGAGTGAGGTTACCGGAGGCCCAAACCCTTCCCTCCCCCCATCTTCCCCTCTTCTCCCAATTTCCACACTCTCCCTCTTCCCGATCTTCCCCTACTACCACCTTAAAGGTCGGCAAGGCACTTGTGACTCCCGAGTTGCAGGTGCCCATGGGCGGCGGTAATCACTTACCATCAGGTGACCCGTCTGCTCGTTTGCCCGCTATCCCAAAAAAAAAAAAAAAATATATACATAAATTGGCAAAAACCAAACAGTTTACCTTTTCGTCCTTTGTTTGTAACCCGGCTATACTATCTATTAGTACACTAGTACATAACACGCTCACGCCTACATCCCGAAAGGGCAGAGACGTATTAAATACCTACATTTTACCAACATTAAATTCGTCCCATTCGCATCACCCGGGCACTTTGGGAATTAAAGGGCAAGGTACGTAAGAAGGGAATGAAAGAGATATTGCTTAAACGGA
The DNA here is from genome assembly GCA_963859945.1 of Euplagia quadripunctaria. NCBI lineage: Eukaryota > Metazoa > Arthropoda > Insecta > Lepidoptera > Erebidae > Euplagia > Euplagia quadripunctaria. The sequence goes on from OY982581.1 coordinate 15,472,743, forward strand.
AGAATTGGGGAGAGTAAGCTAAAGCTTGACCAGGTCAATGTTAAATAAATAACGATCAAATGACCTCCGGGTATATAAAGTGGCAAAAATGTCTCATTTATCCGCTCACCATCAGCAGGCTGTTAGTGTATCTGTTTGTAGTACCGTCTTTCGTAGCAACTTGCTACGGCGTAGTTGGTTCGTAGTTGCCACAAAACAGTTCGTAGACATTTTCAAGATTACGAGTACAACACTGAACCGGATTTGGTGAGTTTAACTATAATATGGTATCAACCTTGTGTCACGTCGCTTCCTTAACAACGAGTTTGTATTCAGACATCTTCATGTAATCCCTTAGATAATACACGGTACGCAAGTTTTAAGCTTAAGAAATGGCTTACAGTGCAGTTTTCTTCAGTAAATCAATTTAATTTCATAAACACAATATCACAACGCCTTTATATAACATGTTGTATATGTATGTAGCTATAGACGATAAAGCTTGCCTTAATTTACTTGCATGCTCACATCACGTCGCATGCAAACCTTTTGCAAAAAGTGTGAACACTTTTTGCTGACACGTTGAAATACTGAAACACGTACGCAAATGTTGCCTATAAAACAGGCATGGCGGCCATGCAAGTTACTATAAAGGTAATTTTACATTGTTGAGCAGAGCGGAATCAAGCTATACAATGTTTTAATACAGTATCTATCATCTGTGAGCATCGATGTTACAGTTGCATATGATTATGTGGTGCAGCGGTAGTGCGTCCTACTGCCACATCGACGGTCGCGGGTTCGAAGTGCGCTCAGTGTAAATGTTTGTATGCATGAATACTTCTATTTGCAGTATTTGTATGTACAATATGTGTTTGCAAAAAAATTTTGTGAAAATATTATTTTCAGTGTTCTAGAACGCGTAGTGGTTATGCTTATTTTGGGTCAACTAGCGTTTTTTATGTGCCCCAGAATATGATATTTAATATATGTATTCCATGTAGCTTCGCTCGTTAATGAAATAATTTAACTCGCGACAGAGTTTCAAATAACGCTGGTTTACGGATTCCCTTATTTACTCTCAGCAATTTAAATGCAAATTTAAGGAGTCTCCCCAAACTTTTTAAATTGCTTTTAAGACCATTTAGGTTAGTAATAAGCCACCTTTAATAAAGTTCATACAATTTGATAATGTTAATTTTTAACAAACGGTCTTAATACCAATTTTGGGTCTCTGACTTAAGAGTGATTTGATTTCTAACACTTTCAATTGCTCCCCATAAGCCCTGTATGATTATAATCCTCTATATTCTAGAATATTAAAAAAAATATTGGAAAGTGGTCACGCAAGGACAGTTTCAATATTAGCGCAGGTTACCCTTTGGCGAAGTATAGGGATAAAAACTTTTTATCCCTATACTTCGCCGTAAAATTGTGGCCGTTTCACGATTTGTAGTCTACAGAATACTACTTCTTCTTCTTAGTCGTACACTTCTGGCGGAGTGGTCGTGGTCATAGATCATCTGATAAATTTACTGTGGCTTTTGGGAGACTTCTCCATTTCTCTCTATTTGTGGCACTGCTTGTACATACGTGTACATACAGAGGGATAACATTGTAGCCGATTTAATGAAGTCTGTCCATCTTGTGGGTGATCGGCCAAGAGAACGCTGACTCTTCCTTGCACCACTAATCGTTCCAATGAGTTTTCATTACGGACAATATGTCCAAACACCTTAAAGATTAGCCAAGTATAAAATAACCTTGTCTGTATCTTCTTCAAGAATTCTTTTAGTTCACAAAACAGTTATATTCACAAAACTAACTAATATGTCAATTATAATAAAAAAAACTGAATAAAATCAAGCTTTGTAATATCTATTTACCCAGTACTATGTCTTGAAATAGCGAGCTGCAAAATGTCCAAATATGGTGTTTACTTAATACGTGTTGGAGGACTCTGACAACAGCCAGTTCGAGTTACAAGTATGCGAGCCTGACCTGCACGAGCTATTACTCCCCAATCCATCCGTATAAGCAATACCCTTTTCCTCATTGCCTTCCTTTTTACCTCCCCTTCCCTTTTAATATCCTTTCAATTTTCCTATCCTTAACTCCAAAGTGCCCGGTTGACGGCAATAGGTTTACCCCTTATTGCGTGAGTGTGACCGAATTATGGTTTAATACTTAGGCTACCCCTTTGGGAGCACAGGCGTCAGTGTGTGTATGTTTATAACTACATTTGACTAACAGCGTTTGAGTGGGGTTTAATTTTCAGCACAGATCTCCAGCTATTGTTCGTGTGTTGGTACTTATGACCGCTCGTTTGCAGACCGCTCATAATTTTTGCTAATAGTTTCCTGCGGCCAACTACAACACACCGCCAGTAAACAACACAACAGTAAACAGCAAATAATATAACGATATTGCCTTTATGTACATATTATTTATTTTGTATTTCGTTGCTATATTTCCGATATTCGGGAATCACACAAAGAACTGTTTTTAGCTTTATACAAGTTTGTAAGTAAGTGAAATACAATACGGTTCGCTTTCTATTATATCGGAGAGAGAAAAATATTAAAGGTGTATCGCAGCCTCAGGGAAAAATACGGTCAGCATTTAGCATAGCAAATAAAGTATTTGTACTTGTATCAGAGTAAATTATGAGTTTACCGTAGAGCATTGAGGGAACTAACAGAATACTCATCTACGAGTACACGCTGGATATAGTCGCAGTAACTAACATTCTGTAAACATTAGCGTTGAACATAATAGTTGAGTTGATGAGTTTTTATGGCATATTCTTTTTTCACTATCTCTAATTAGGGCCTTTAATTTATTAATAAATGTGGTAGCAACATTTTTAATGTTCGGAAATATACTCTTCACTCAGTTTTTGAGAAAATTCATAAAAAAGGTCATAATATCTGGAAATTCAAACGTTCTTATCTTGTAAATTGATAGTTTTTTTTTCAATAATTATTTTCTAATCTCATGCTAGAGTCAGGCCCTTTCAGTGATTTAAGTAAGTATTCCATTGTGATAAAAACCTTGTATAACTGCGAAGCTGAACAATTATACTCACCTTGATATATCGAAATAATGTCAAGTTTCGGATCAGTGCTAATACAAGTTAAACAAGATAGAACATTCTAGATTAAAGTTGAATGTACAGAATGTTTATTTTCGAACACACGAATATCCATTAGTAAATAGTTACTAAAGCGGCGGTAGCGTAATGGCTAAGGCGTCGGACTTGCGATCAAATGGTTGCGGGTTCGAACCCTGGCTTGGGGTTGCACTACCGACGTGAACCCACTCCTAACACAAGCGTTTAGCTTAGCTGGAGGGGTTAACAAGAATACTAGTAATCTGTGACCCACGTTGCTAGTATTCTTTAAAAAAAAAAAAAAACTACTATTACATTGTTTTCCTTTATTTGCTAAGATTACATATTACCTATAGTCCTACAACTTTTACTTTTAAACTTAGGATTACATCAAAAGAAAAACTTTCTTTACTTAACAGCTAACAATGAATATTCAAAAATGTTTTTACAAACGCAAAATGTATTAAATCATAAAGGTGTGTTACTTACACTAAAATAAAATGATAATCACATAAACCCTACCTAGCGTAGTATATTCGTATAAGTTACGTACTTAACCTACCCGTTGCTAAGATGGTGATAATAAAATTATGTGGAAATATTTCCGCTTGAGGACTATTATTCCGACAATCTCACTACCATTCATTGTCATCTTGGCAAGCTCCGAAGCAACAGTAGTAGACCAAAAGAGACAGGAACTTCTGCAACGTACTAGTAATTGCAGTCATTGTATATTCCGTTTCTTGGGCGTGCCTCACTTTTTCTACAGACTCTCAAACAATTCGTCTATTAAATACACAGGAGGTTTTTGCTGGAACCTGATTCGACTGGCTAAGTAGCTTCTCTGTACATAAGAATTTGAATAAACAGTGATCTTAGTAGACAGACAAGTCGTGACAGGTATCAACTTACCATCAGGCAGATCATGTACTGGTTGAAAAACTTTATAGAAATATACATATGCGTACGAAATTTCAGCTCAATCGGAATCATTCAATCGGAATCAATCGGAAGTGTGTCAAATTTAACTTGCAAGATTTGATTACAGACAGACGACGGGACAAGTGAAACTAAATAAAAGCTTTTAAAAAGAAACCATTTATCTTAAGCTTTACATGGTGAGCACAAGCCCTAACATCACTCTCTTTTAAAAAAAATAATAGGCCAGCAAGGGTTTTATTGATTTCACGCACAAAGAAGAATTTTTAAATTAGTGTTCGCCCAGAAATCGAAATTTGATGGTAATGTATTAAATCTCACTAATATTATAAAGGCGAAAGTTTCTGAGGATGGATGAATGTTTATTTATCTTTCACGCAAAAACGGCTGAACGGATCTGAATGACATTTGGCACAGGGATAGATTATAGTCTGGAATAGCAGATAGCCTTTTTGTCCTGGAAAAAATTACTTTTCCCGTGGGATAGATTTCATCAAAACCTCCACGCGAACGAAGTCTGGCTACAGCTAGTACTAATATTATAAACGTGAAAGTTTGAATGAATGTTTCTTACTCTTTCACGCCAAAACTACAAAATAGATTGAGATGAAACTTGGTATGTAGATAGCTGGAGATCTGGATTAACATATAGGCTACTTTTTATCCCGATATTCCCACGGGATTGGGACTTGCATGGGTGAAATCGCGGGGCGCTTCTAGTTATTAATAATAATAAAACGAACGGAAGTTAACTAGTAAAAAATAAAACTGTTTAGCAAAAAAAATCGATTGACAAACACAGGAGAAAATATACTTCACTGTTTTTTTTTGTCTTTGGCTATTAATTCTATAATGATACTTTCATCATTAAACTATTTTAAAGCTTGATATTCGTACAGCTATTACTTACTTCTACATTAGTGAGTGTAACTCTGTGAGATGAACACGTGCGAGATCTCACTTCATCCCGCGTTTCATTACGCAGCCTGTCGACTCGCTTTACCATAAAGTCGTAAAAACGCCGTCAAATTACCTTATAACAGAGATTTTCTATAAAATAAGGTGTAAAAGAGTCTGGCTTTTATATTCTATTGTAAATGAAGTGGGCCGTTACCTATGTAATTCTTGCTTCTTGTTTGGATTTGTTTACGTACGTATGAGTACGATTCAGTGAATAGGAACATCGTCATTTATCGAGCCGTTCTGCAGGTTTTTGTCAATAGTTTGTGTACAAATGAATATAATACATTTCGAGCTCATTTAACAAAAAATATACAGACATAGAAATACAACAGAGAACAATCTTTAGATTAATCTTCAAGTTAGATTTCAGAAAATTATGCAGATACAAAGGATAATGTTACCCTATATAAAAACAGCTCGTTATAGCGAATAGTAAATTAATAGATTAAACACTAAAGAACTACAGCACTAAATATATATAACGTTATATAGTTATGGCATTATTGATTACTGTTAGGTTAAGCTTTTCAACTGACTAATTGTAGTCTACACTAGGCGCAGTCACGCAAAAGATATTTTCTTTACAAAACAGGGTGTTACAGAAAGGTGTGGTAAATTTTAGGAACGTTATATGTAGGCGATAAATAGTTGATTTACTTTGAAATGTATTTTTTTTTTAAAGAATAATAGCAACGTGGGTCACACATTACTATTATCCTTGTTAACTCCTCCAGCTAAGTTAAATGCTTGTGTTAGGAGTGGGTCCACAACGGTAGAGTACTGGGTGGGATTCTTATCCGCAACCGCTTGATCGCAAGTACGACGCCTTAGCTATTACGCTACCGCCGCTTTTCGAATTTCATTCTTTTCAATCTTTCGCGACTAAGATTAGATTAGATGTACAAACAACAATAAATTATTAAATGAAACAAAGATACCGACTGCGATATAAATGAATATTAATGAAAATAATATATCCTATGTTACTAATGACACTTCAAATGTGGAAATCTGTCAAACAGTTTAGGTTGTATAGCGTGTCAAAGACTTAGATATAGGTACATACAGTACGCTTGAAATAATCCAGGAAGATGTGAGTGTAATGTAAAGGACAGTGTACAATGCGGGAGTGCGAGGTGAGGTTTGCGGGTGGCGGCGGGAGATGCTCCCGCCCTTCACCTGAGGCCCCGACTGCATTCAACTCGCGCGCCTACTGTACATATCTACATTGACATGATATGAAAAGCAGCCTCCCTTCGGTGGTCGGGAATCGATATCGTATCGCAGGTTATCAATTTACCCAACGTGTAATACATATATTAATACGTCTTGTTACTTGTTCATTTTATCGAGGCTGTTATATAACAAGCTTTGTTCGTATGTACCTAGTGAGATTGGGCCAACAGCACAGGGCTGTTTGCTATTATCCCGAACAATGCACTCTGTTCCCGTCTGCGCCACTGTTAGCAGTCCTCCTCGACGCAACCAAAATTGATTTTCATATTTATTGGACATATACGTTTGGCACAGTGACATACAATTATAGTTTTTGCATATTAACAAATTAGTTTTTATTGTATGGTTCTTAAAATCATTACACGCGTAGAGGTATTTTTAGGGTTCCGTTCCTCAAAAGGAAAAAAAGGAACCCTTATAGGATCACTTTGTTGTCCGTCTCTCTGTTTGTATGTCTGTCCGTCAAGACCCCTTTTCTCTGGAACTTGTGGACGCATCAAGTTGTTATTAATACCAAATACATAAGCCTGCAGTGAGCTTCACTGCCGTTACTTAATTGATTTGACTAAATCATATATTATACACTGAATGTTGTATTCATGTTTATCGCATGTGTGTTGTTAACATACGGCTCATAATTCGTGCCTAACGAAGCCTGATAGACACAGTACATAAACTTGCAGTTGTGCAATGTATAAATAATAATTATATACACATTAACTTTTACAAATGACTTCTTCCAAAGTAGACAAATTCGTGAGTAAGCATAAGCCAATAGTGAGCACTCCATAATTACCTTAATAACAGGCTTGATAATAATAATTTATTAATTAACTTAAATAAAACAAAAATAATACATTTTCCTCAAAGATGTGAGGTCCGAGCTTTAGTGTTAGTATATCCTTTAAATATTGAGAAATAGGAGAGGTAAATAGGACTAAGTATTTAGGAGTAGTAATAGACAGTAAACTTACTTGGAAACCGCATCTAGAAGAATTATGCAAACAGTTGAGTATGCCTATGTACTTTTCAACTCTCAAAAAAGGTTGACAGGGAGGCATTATTAACAGCATATCATGGGCTAGTGACCTCAGTCCTAAGATTTGACCGACTGATCGTGAAATGGTATTTAAGATGCAAAAAAGATGTGTCAGGTCTATGTGTGTATGTTTTAGAAAAGATTTATAGTTGTTTACCGTACTTTAAGTCATTAAAAATATTAACGTTACCAGTGCTATATATTTTGGAAATTGCTCTCTTTGTAAAAAATAATACGGATCTATTTACTATCAGTATCAGAAGTCCGAAGGGCTCCAATGCGAGCTCAATATGCAAATAAATTATGCCAAACAACATGTAAAACTGCAATGATGAAAAAGAGCACCAATAATTTTTAATAAACTGCCTGATCATTTGAAAACATTGCCTATTTTACAATTTAAAATATCTTTATATAAATTCCTAATAGATAAATGGTAATATACATTAAATAATTTCCAAAATGATGAATTAATATAAGACATTAATATTGAATAGGTAATTATTTGTAATGATAATTACAAATGAAAATTAATTTATTAAAAATGATTATTATATTGAAAAAGCAATACATTTTGACATTATTTAATTTTATTTGTACTAATTTTATTTATATTTAGTAACTAATTATAATTATTGAAATCTGAGGAATTAAATTTCAATAACTATAATTAGTTACTTATTATAATTTATATTTGTGCATGTAATGTAAAATCATCTCACCTATTAATAATTATGCAAATTAAAATTATTTGTATGTTTTAAAGACAAAACATAGCGCACTAATATTTCATCTAAGACCTACACAATGTACCTATGTATAACAAATAAAAATTCTGATTCTGATTCTAATTCTGAACAGGCAAATTATTTGAATTTCCAGGATTATCCAGGACCTACATAAAGTTGCTTTTGGTATTTTGCGAAGAACCATAAGAATATTAGAAAAGACAGTTGTTTTGAAACGACATTTACATTTATTTATTTGGATCGACAAAACGCGAATGTAAATCTATGCAGCCATGGCGAATGTCCATTGAAATACGAACAAGGTCGAAATAACCAACAGCAGAGATATCGGATCTGGGATTTAATTTACGATTATGGTTTAGCACTTAGCTAGTTGTAACTCGATATTTATTAGATACTGATTGTGAAATAAAAGTAGAACTCATTATTCGGAAACATTTATGGCCATAGAGACTCAAAATATTACCTCATCGTTCCAAATAAGTATTGCGATATTTGCTGTTTACTATTACAAATTGTCTTGACTTTTGTTTTTCTTTTTAATAAATATTTTCAACCCTGCCAAAGCTTTAAGAGGCGTAGTACTTTTTGCGTGGAAAACTGTATAATTAGCATTAACAGGTAATAGGTGAAAAAATTCCTGGCCACCTCCTGACCCGGACAGGACGTCATAACCAATATTTTTTTTTAGAATTACTGCCGGCAGAGGCGGTTTATGCAAAATTAAATACGCACCAGAACGCATCTTTAGAGAAAATTCAACCATTCTTCTTACCCGTTGCTTGTTTCGTGAACATACGTATGTTCATCGATTGCAAGTGCACCACGTGTCACGTGTACATAGGGTGTACAAATTAACTTTGTGACGATTTATGAAGGTATTTCTAACTAAAATATTTTATATATATATACTTGTCTACGCATTTTAATATTTTTTCTTGTATGGCACCCTTGAAATAAATATAAAATAAAATGATTTGTTGATTTTTCAACAGGCCGCCATTTTTGCGTCGTCAGTTAAAATTTTGTGTAGTTTGAAAAGTATTTTAAAACAGGAAACGGTTAGTGTTTTTTACTTTATTCTTGTATATAATTACTGATAAATATATGAAGAATAATTGTAAAACTACATAATTATGTATAATTACAAATAACAACCAAAAAAAAGTGATATACTTTTGAAAACAAAAAAAACTTCTTCAAGCGCGAATATCTTTACTGTTTTATATTGGAAAATAAAATCAAAAGTATCTAAAATATATATAAGTTTTGTGATAATGTATATACAAATATATTTTCATAAGTAGTTAAATGTGTGTACGCTTATACAAATCGTAATTTTGTTTCCAATATCATGTTCTTCAAATTTCGGCGGTCGAGGTGCCGACGGCGGGACGCCATTATGTGACGTCACAAAAGTACAGTCATTTACAGTTTACTTTTCAAATTACTATGTAACATTGCACGCAATAGCATCTTATTATATTTGTTAATTTATATGACTATTAGTATAATACTAATCATTATGTCAAATAATACATTAAACATGGTTTAATGTTTGGAAACAAAGGAAATAATTTTTACGGAATATTATGTTGATTATGTTATAATATATATCTATACTAAAATTATAAAGCTGAAGAGTTGATTTGTTTGGTTGAACGCGCTAATTTCAGGAATTACTGGTTCTAATTGAAAAATAATTTTAATGTTGGATAGCCCATTTATCGAGGATCGCTATATATCATCACGCTACGACCAATAAGAGCGGAGCATCAATGAAAAATATTGCAAAAACGGGGAAAATTTACAATCGCAGACGAAGTTGCGTGGGACAGCTAGTATAATATATAGATTTTACAAAACTAAACTTTGGGGCTAGTTCAATGCAATGGCGAGCTTTATATTTAAAATCTCAACATAGGTGCTACTTGCATGACATTAAGTGCCACTTGCAGTGCCACTACACAAGGATCATTAAAATGAAATGAAAATGCTTTATTTTTTTATACCGCGTCGGTGGCAAACAAGCATACGGCCCGCCTGATGGTAAGTAGTTATCATAATCAATGTATTTGTTTATAAAAATTGTACATATCATATATAATTTTCATTTAGATAATATGATAAAAACAACTTTTAACAATATTTATATTAATTTATCATCAATACATATGATTACTTGTTCTGATTGACTGATTAATTAATGCAGAGTCTAAACCGTTACAAGTTACAAACTTGAAATTTTGGCCCTTGATGTTACTTTGATTGCACTCGTATGTTGTAAGTATCCACTAAGAAAGTATTTTTGAAAATTTTACCCCTAAGGCGGCAAAAAAAGAATGAATGGTTGTTTAGAAATCCGACCGTTTCATATTTTTTGTTGTCTGGTGTCTCGTATTTCACACTCGTCTGTTAACTTTTCAGGTCGTCAGTCCACCTGGGAGGCGCGAGTGTCCTACCTTCCATTTACATATACCTGTTTTCCGCTCTATGGCTCTATGCCCAGTAGTTACCCTGCAAAAGGCTGATTGATTGATATAACTTATTGATATAAATAGGAATACATTAGGAAACATGTGATTGTGACTTGCATATAATTCGTAAGTAAAACAGACGGCGCCATTTATATTTTATATTTTAAAATAAAACAAACTTCCGACTAACTGTGTTAGATTAATTACCCCAAAATAACAATTTTACGCATATTCCTTGTTTTGTACAAGGAATATGAGTAAAGTTGTTATTTGTTTCTTTCAATATAAAATAAGCGGGTAAGTTTAACATGTATATCGTATTGTTTATTTCATTATTATCATTTATTTCACTTGAGTTACCTATCAGAAGAGTGTTTATTTAATAAAAAATCGAAAAATGTGATCTCGGCGCAAAAATACTTGCAAGTCGTTAAACTTAGATATTTGGCCTTTGTACCACTGAAATTTGATACCAACACAAACATGTTCGTATTTAGCGGGTGGATTGCCATGTAAGGGCAAATACATTAAAAAAAAAAATAAAGTGACGAAATTGATTGTGTAAAAATGAACTAATAAATGCCTAATGCATTACATACTAACACATTTTTTGGTTTTTATTTGTCTAATGATTTTAAAACATATCGCAGACATACATACAAATCGAATGGATAACCTCCTTTTCTGAAGTCAGTTAAAAAGAAGACGGACATACAATCATACACACATAGATACAGATTGAATACAGAACCACCAAATCAGTTAAAAAAATACTTTATTTTCTCCTAAACCTTTGTAGCGGGACGAGGATTTGGTAGTGTGGACATTAGGTACTTGAAACTATCACAAAGTCTGTCATACCAATCGATGTCTTATAAAAAAGTGCGATAATGTTTATTATAATTAGAAGAGAAGGGTTCAATGGGGTACTTCGTCGATTCACACCACAAGCTGTTCGGACCACAGTGTGAATCGCACGAGGCCCTTTTTTGAATTCGTCGTTTCGGACCAGTGGTGTGAATAGACGAATGTCTATTTTGTACTTCGTCGTTTTGCACCACTGCACATTCCTACCTCTTTTGACTTTTATGTCCTGACGACTCAGATGATAACGCGCATACTATAGTTCTCGGGTAAAAGCAACCCTTTTAATACCTTTACTGATACTTTTTAATTGACAACATGTCAATTAAAAAGTATCAGTAACAACACACATTTGTTACACACAGTAAATAAAAACTTCTCTGAACGCTCTTGAAATAGTAACATTAAACCATACGAACTTTAATGCAACAACAAGTCTTTTTATGGTCACCTGTACTTTGATGTGCAACTACGTCACAGGTATTGGCCGTTTGGCGCGAATTCGTAACCAAGGTCCATAATACGCGTCGCCTGGGTAAAGAATGGCGGACCGATTTTTTGATCGCGATGTTTTTTTGTTTTATTTCTGTAAACAATGAGTTTGAAAGTTAAGTAGTGATCGTTGTGTATGTGTTTACATGTAATCTAAGAAGTTATGGTGGTATTGGAGTGAATGTGATATTAGTTTGGTTTTTATAAGTGAAAATATTAGTGGTGTTAGCTGAAATAAAATATATTGGATTGTTTCGCCAACTGGTATGTAATTATAATTGTTATAGATATATTATTCTAGTAGCCCATGTAACTGGGATTAAAATGAGATATGAGTACATTGTTAATATTTTTAATATTCAAGTTAGCGCACTGTGTTCATTAACACTGTGTCTGAGTACTTAGTTTGCCTCTTTCGCACTTTAATATGTTATTTGTTAGTCCACAGAAAATTATGAGAAGATTATATGAACAATAATTTTCATTGTTTACATTTAAACCTTACACATTTCATTTCGTCGTGAACTTCTATCATTTATGTAATGATTATAGGGATATAGGATATGGTATAACTTTTGGTGTACAATATCCCCAACAAAATTGTTTTTCAGTTTGACGAAAATGTGTAAACAATATTTGTTTGCAAAGTATTTAGTTTAGTTCTTGGTTAATTATAAAATTGAAAAATGTCCCTGTATTTTATAAACCAATTGAAATGAATGAAAGAAAGTATACGCTGTAAGAGCCTTCTTACTTGTTTGAAGTAATGTTTAGTTCATTTAGTTAACATTCTGGTCGATAGGTGGCGCTGTACCAAATTCTTAAAATTAAAAGGTGGTGTTAAGATTTTCCGCCGTTTAATGACCCTAGTGATATTTTGTTAACGTTGGCATACTTCCTAGTATTATTCATCCTTTTAACAAGTAACTAGATCACCCTTGAACATACTACAATTGTGCCAATTAAAAAAAAAATTGCGGTGATTGATCATTAAAATCGATCAAATCGATTTCTTTACTTCTAAGCCACATAGAAATATTAAATTCGGTGGAGGGCTAGGATTTGACAAAATGTTAAAGGATACCTTACAATCCGATCCGAAATCGGTCTACGTTCGCTGCACACAGAAATTATAAATTTTAACATTTTACATTAAATAATTATCATAATAAAATAAACATAACGTTTCAATAAGTAATATAACATTATATTTTATTTGAAATAATAATAAATTCAAAATTACGATAATTTTGGCGCAAATTCGATCGAGTTATCTACTATAATATAGACTAACAAAAATATTTGAAATCTGACTAAAAACATAAATGTGAATGTAAGGGAAAACTAATGATTTAATGTGAACTTGACGAGAATATTGTTGCATAACTAATTTCATACCTACTTAAAAAAATTATTCGTCAAGTTTACATTAAAACACTCATAACATTTATTAACTAGTAACGTAGTTGAACCTGAAGCTTAATTCTGAATTGTTTTCTTTTTTTAGTGACAAAGAATTTGCCCTTACATTGACATTTATGCTTTTGATTTGATTATATACCTATTCATACTAGTACTTGTTCTCAGAATGTTTACGCAACTCATGGCAAGATTTCCTATTTACTTAATAACCACTTTATAGAGCTTAGCGAAATTTATGATGAAGTGGTTTACACTCATGCGCAACCACATGAGAAAATCACTTCGAACGCTTTACATTTGGCCTTGAAATTAATCGTCAGTGAAAATGTTCGTGTGTATGTCGAGAGACATTAAAACAGATAAAATAACACTTGTAAAATTACGACATTTTATGGACCAGAAAAAAGTCTATCATATTATTTAGTCTTATTTTCGTCTAATTTTAAATGGTTTCGTTTCCTCTCATTTAATTTTAGGGTTTTATTCGTGCACTAAAACCAAAAACGTATATTATATATAAGAAGTATTAGACGATAGATGCCTCTTGAACAGTTCAACAGTTATTAAGAATCAAATTCAAAAACTATTAGTCGAGAAATCGTAAAGGACTTATTGCTCAACGAGTTAGTGATCTGAAAAAAATGTCGATTAAAGGACAAAGACAGTATTGAGCGCATTATTGGAAGGTGTCCCTTCCGTTTTCTAATACCTGTCTTATAACCCACGCATAACTTAGATGCTCCGAATATCTACTTTTTCTTTATCTTTCTTCTAAAAAGTAGTAATTTTACTACATATATACTACACAGACGAACCAACAATATTATTTAGTAGTACAATAGTACATTTTGCTGTACCTACTCGTACTTATAATTACACTAAATATTGACTCGTTAACTAAGGAATGCAAACATTTTGTACAAACAAATGTTTTGCAAATTATTATTACTCTAATTACAGATTATGGGGTTAAAGATTTTTAACTATTAACGAGAATTTACTTTTAATTGATTTATTTATTGTTTTTTTTAAATAAATAATTAGATTTTATTTATTACGCGCACATGCTAAACTATTAGTTCCTAGTTTATTTTCTACTAGTTCACGTAAAAATAAAATTGAGTCGTGAAATTGAATAATAAAACAGTCAGTCGTAGGACTGCACGTCAGAAGTGAAAACATAACTTCACAATGTATTTACAGATACATACACACATACACACATCTTAAAAATAAAAAGTATGTAATAACATATCTAAATGTATACATAGGGTACACTGGAAGTTCTGCGCTCCTGGCCGCTCATAAATGTTTGAATTTCGAATGTTATATTTTTTTTAATATAAGAAACTCGGCTCCGTCTTACGAATTTTTGATCAGGTCACGTGTCCTGACGCGAGTTTAAAATTTTTTACCCATACCAAAAACTGCACAACGCCGTTAAAGAAGTTTTCACTTCAAAAACATTCAACAGAGAAAATGTGCTTTTATTTGCAAGTTTCACCATTGTTACATCCACGTTGGAGAATAATAGCCAAGCCCGCTTTTAAGGCTCTTCTGACATGAGCTATGAGAGTGTAAATAATACTACAAACATGGCCGAGTATTCTTTGCAGTCTAGTAAAAAGACTCATAGAAATAAATAACCTGATTTTTAACAAAAATAAAACCTTTTTAACCACACCTTTTTACACCTCATCTGTATAGTTCTTAACAAAGCCTGTTCCTGAATTTTTATTTAGTGAATGAACATTTGTTTTTGCAAAATGAACCGGTGTGATTCACAACTATGTTGTCGGCACTTCAACATCGAAACTTTATTTAGTTATTTGTGTTTGTTGAGCGCAGAACTTTGGTCTTGAACTTTTAAAGTAACCATGGTAAGAGTTTTTGTACTGAAGTGTTCAGAAAGAACTATTTTATTCCTCGTTTTGTCTTTATAGTTTATAATGGTTATCTAGTGGTTTATCAAGTGGGTTATTCAAGTATTTTTCTGTTATGAGAGTGGCTTCAATTTTACACTTTAGATTCGAAATCAGTGCATCTTCCTCATCGCCATCATCTGCTAAAAAATAATTTTAAGCAAGAGATTAATGGGCCATCTTGCCTCGTTACTATGCAAAAGTATCCCGTTTATTATTAGTGTAAGTTATGAGTTAATTATAAGCAACATTTTATGCCTTGTCTGTCCGTATTTAACATTCAGGGATCTCTTAGGTTTTTGATTCAACAAAAACATGATATTATTAGTTCAATATGACCTACTAAAATCTTCTAATCTTATAAATAGGTCTTTTTTAAATTGAATTGGTTGTACTCAGGTAGGTCCCCTTTGAATTTGAAGAAAATATTCATCCTACAAGGGTGGAAAATTAAGGGATGAAGCATACAGTTTAGTACAATTGATAATGATTTAGGCGCATTGAAGTTGTTGATACATTTTCGATGAGATTCCAAATTGCAGTATTGCGATACTTCTCAGATGATTTAATATTACAAAAAATTACATAGGTCTTTATTTTAGAATAAGTTCTTTAAAAGTAAAGAATACGCATTCTAAAGTATTTATATTTCTGTATATGCAAAAAAGAACACACAGTAAACAAAAATAGACAGTCATGGGACTGCCGACAGAAGTGAAAACTTAAACGAAACGACGAACTTAAAACGTCACATTAACAGGTTGGTGACATTAATTAATAAAGAGCTCTAGTGATTCTATATAATATGTATTATTAGCGTGACGGTCATGAGTTCAGTTCTCTCTCTCTCTCTTTTTCCCTGCCCCTGTCAAACTCCACATTACAATGCAACAGAAATAATGTCAAAACGTTGTGAGCCATGTCATAATAACAAATAGTACTTTAAATTATTTTACTATTTGAATAGTAGGACATTTTTACAATATATGGTTCATACATTTTATGTTTATTCCGCCAAAACATAAAATTGTACGAACATAACAAACGACTGAAATTATTTGTAGCTTTTTTTTAAGTTGTACACCTGGGAGCTTCTATTTTGCAGGGAAGGAGGGAACAAATATGCTGTTATGTAGATATGTTTTTATTTGTTACAGGTACACAGCAGGAGTAGCATCTCATAAAGTTTTATGAAAAGGATCATAACATCAAATGAATATTACAACGTTGAAGTACTGTGTTTATGTGCATATAAACGTTTTATTGGTTACGAATATCTAAAGACAAAGTTCTTGAGAACGACTACTGATCTGCGTGGAAGTTTTTGATTTCTCATAAAGCAATATATGTTTGTTGGTGTACCCCAAGGTACTTTCCTAAGTCCTATATATTTTGAAAATGTGATTTTATTGTAAATGTGTTATGTTTTAAATTCATATACCTAATAAAAAAAACCCTATAACATAAAGCCAATGAGAAGGAAACTTTAATTATAATCATTTCAAAAAACATAATCAGCTTTTTTTACCGATGAAAGTGTAGTGCTTTCATAAGTGTTTGGTGGTAACAAGTTTTAGCTGCAGTTTCCAGTATGCAGACTAACGTACAGATTGATACAAAAGCGCTACGGCATTCACCGGAGCACGGTAAAGGCGGGAAAGGAGGATCGAAGTTAACTGCTGAGGTAAGTGAAACAATTATTGTGGTAATTTTTGTATTTCTTATTGTTACTGTTACAGTGTACAGCAAAGTTTCTGGAATAACCGTTTTCTTTACTTATCAGCAAAAACTTTGCCTTTTATCATTCAAGTCCAGAAGCTCAACAGAATAGAATATTATTGAATATCACAGCTATTAATGTAACCAGTAAATCGTCTAAACATGTTATCAAGGCGATTTTAACAAAACTTTTAATTCGGTGTACAGGTCTGTAAATCATCAACATTATGTAATCAGTTATATTTTATTAAAAAAATCTGTAAACTATAATGTGCTTTTAAATAATTAAATTCTACTTCGAAAATAACATTAAAATTTAAGTTTTGAATAAAACGTTTTGCTTTAAAACATGTTCGTGGTCGTTCAAAATACGTATATTTTATATAATACAGGTGTTAAAAAAAAATGTGGTCATATTTTGGGGTCTTATATTAGATCCCGTAAATAAAGTCATTCGTTGACAATTTTAGGGAAATTCGTAATTTTTAATACAGAAAAATGTCAGTTTTTTTCAAACCGACTAATTAAACTTAATAGTTGACCGATAAAGCTAATATTTTGTAACGGTTTAACATGAATGAAACTATGGGTATTTAATACCAAGGACGTTGATGGAATGTCCACATTTTTCTGAATTGTTTTGCATAAAAAAATAAAAACTAAATGAAAAATATATTTTTTAAATTCCATTCTTTTCAATCCAAATCTACTTTCTGCAACATTCCGTATATTATGTGGAATAGTTTACGTTTCTCTATTCAATTGTAGCCTATTATAACTTAGGATTGCGTGCCTCCTAGCAACGGAAATATTTTTATCGCAAAGAGCATCTATACGTACAAACAGTTCTAATTTCATTCCTTACTTCACGTTTGCTACAAAAGTTTTTGCATAATTACTTCAATAATGTTTATAAGGAAAGTTTTAATTTCGCTTCCGTGGCAATTTATAGTAACGTATTAGTTATTTTCTTTTACAATGGAAAATATTTTTACTGGATATAAGAATAGAAATATTTTCATTTAAGTTCTACAGTTCGTGTTGTAAGACCCAAGAACAATAAACGTATGTAACGTTTTTCAACGTCGGTTCAATTTTATTTAGTTTAAATCGTGAGTGTGTGATTCAAACGATTTCTCTATTAAGCTTATGAGAATAAAAGTGGGCTAAGGAAAATAGGCTCCATAGAGGTGTGCTAACTTAATTTTTCTGAAGGGAAAAGTAACAACAATTTTAGGGCATAGGTTGTGGTCAAGTGTGGATCTCAAATATGTTTAATAATTACAGATGATTTAAATCTTCTTATTAATATTTAGGTACCTATCGAGTGGAGCCAAAATATTGTACTTCACAATTATACGACTAACTCCTGCTAAGATTCAAAATAATGTTTTACAAAACCTTTGTTTTTCAATAGCATCGAATATCGCAAAACGGCTCAGATCCCACACCATTTTATTTTATTAAATTGTCCGTCTCTCATTTCACGAACGTTGAGTGGATTACTTATTACCATGGCGGCGATTTAATTAAATTCTTTGTATCGCGATTTACTTACTATATTTAAATTCTACTAGCTGTAGATTTTATAGCTAGCACACTAGTTAGAGTTATATATAATTAGATAGATAGATAACACTTTATTTGTACACCATTGGTTCAGTATGGGTATTATACATACATGTACTCGTACAAAGGTAGCGTTATTGCAAAATGAAATCTCTTCAAGGCAACCTTATTCAGTTAATATAATAATTATTTTTATAGAACGAACTTTCTAAATGAATAATTATTTATTGCTAATCCATAGCTTACATTATTTTTAGTTCAAAAATGACAAAGTTTCGAGGTGAGTCTGACTATTGTTGTCTGCTGGCAAATTTCCAGACTCCGTACTGCTACTAAAATGTAATATTAGCAAACCTCGGTAATCGAATCTAAGATCTCACAACCATACGCAATACGAATATGTATAACTAATATGTAACTTAACTCAGTTTTTTTCGCTTAGTAATAGAACCAAAGGTCATTTCAATACCTACTTAGATTCTACACAATACACACTCTTCTGTCAGCAATAATTTTCTACTCACTCTATTTTTCGTTTAGTATTTTCTTTAAAATAATTTCTGATATCAAAAGACAGTATATTGTATTAGGCTGTCTCGGACACGTTCTCTCGAGAAGAACTTACAGATAAATATGAAATACAATTACAATGCCTTTACAAGCTCTAAAAAATACTTTTAAACAATAACTGTTGCTAGAGGTCGCTCTCAGGTTGGAATTCGATCATCACTACATATTATTATAAAACAAAAACGGATTTTCATGCGGTGTTCACCAATAGATAGGGCGATTCATGAGAAAGGTTTAGGTGCATAATTTGTTAACGTTTTGTGTAAATTGGTTGAAATATGATGATTGTTGAAGATGTCTCTACCACCCGTGCGAAGCCGGGTTGTTAGTTTTAATTAAATCATTAACACTATCGCAAGTCAGTAGCTACGAAACACAAAAAAGTAAATCGGTTGACAAATAAGAAATTATTAACTTTTGAAAAATGAAAATAGGATCACCGACTTCAATGATGAATAAAATTCTACTAATATTATAAACGTGAAAGTACGTGAGGATGTATGGATATGTGGTAATAACAAACAGTTACTCTTTCACGCAAAAACTACTGAAGTGATGGCGATGAAAATCGGTATATAGATAGCTGGAGACCTGGATTAACACATAATCTACTTTTTATCCCAATATTCCCAAGGGATCGAGACTTACGCGGGTGAAACAGCTGGGCGCAGCTAGTATAATATAAATACATAAAATTATCATCGCCTAATAGGTGGAATGTTTTCCTCAAATTTAAAGGGGATCAACCTTGAGTACCTACAAATTAAACCGACGGAAGGAGAAAGCGAAAAATAAACTTTTTGGCCTAAACTCCTACACTAATGTAAATACCTAAATAATTTTGAGTCAGCCAAACACAAACAAAAAAAAATTATTCGAAAAAACTTACCTAGGCAAATAGACGCGTCATGTTTCTACGTTTGGCGCTGACTCATAATTATTAAGTTATTTAACAATAGGTATTTAAAATATACTGGTTGACATGAGAACCTCCTCCGTTTTTTCGTCTTGTTTTATTTTATTGACTAGTATAATTTGACCTGTCATTGTATGAACTGACAGATCAAATTATACACTGTACCCTAATAGCTTGATATAGCCGTTTGTACATAATTTTTAGTTTATAGCACATACTGTGAAACAAACATTTTGGCTTTCTGCACTTCTTCTACATATAAACTTTAAAGATTCAAGTTTCACATTCCTGTCTGTGCGCGTTTGCTTAAAAAATGCATATAAAGAATTCTCCTCACGTATGTAGAAGAAAAGTCATTTAAGTATTTTAAACATGAGCGTTTTAGCTACCAGCCTACCATTTTAACTTGTTTTTTGAAGACCTCTGTTACAACATCAGAGTGTGCGGGTTGGATTCTCCTCAGTGCCTTTTTGCATTGCATTTAGTGTTTCTATCTAAAATGTAACATGTACATTTTTATGTATGTACAGAAAAAGTGTATCTGAGTATCGTTATCCACGTTTTCGAACCCATTATACATACCTTATACCTATCCTATGGGTATAAGGTATGCCTACTTTGGTTATAAAAAGCGCTATGTGATAGAGTTTCGATGTGTCGGTCGTTCAGCTGCCTTTGATATGGTTGAGCTGGACGATGGATGGCATCATGCTCGTGAACGAGTGCCGTTGGTCGGAGCTGACCATCTCCAGATTGCTATTACTTGAATAGGTATAGTAGTATTTTTGTGCGATTGTTTACAATAATAATAATAACGTTACATATTATATCTCACACACGGCCGTCTGATTCCAAACTAGGCTGAGCCTGTACTATGGTAACCAGACTGCTGATAAACTTACTTATATACTAATAAATACATACATATTACAGATAAATTACACACAGACACAGAAGTGTCTGGGTGTAATTTATCTGTAATATGTTTTGATATCTGCAAATGATCATGCTCATCACACAATTATTTGTCTTGGGTGGGAATCCAACCCACGACCTCTGGTTTAGCAATCAGGGTCACTCACCACTAGACCAACAGGCCAGTCCAATATATATATTTTAGAAATTACAGTCCCCACATTTAATTTTGCGCTTATAAGCAATGTAACAAGCAACTTGTAAAAAAATATGTTAAAAAGGAGTGTCCTTGGAGTTTCTTGCCTGTTCTTCTCCACAGGATCTACGTATTGGAACAGCCAACTAGCTTCACGACCGATTTATACTGACTGACACTCCTGACAATTCAAAAATACCAATTGGTTCAAAAGAAATAACTGATTTTGATTTAATATTTTTTTTAACCTAATTGGGCTAGGTTAAGCTTGTTATCGAGTTGTTATACAAAAGTTGTATATAAAGCCGAAGAGTTTTTTGTTTGATTGTTTTTCGTTTAAACGCGCTCATCTCTGAAACCACCAGTTGGATTCGAAAAAATCTTTTTGTATTGGATAAAGTATTTAATAAGGAAGGTTATAGGCTGTGTAACATCACGCTGCGACCCTAAGGAGCTGAGCAGTGACCATAAACGTGAGTGAAACTGCGGGAAACGTATTGTAATAATATAGGGTGAGATTTCAATTGGACCTTTTATTGGTTACCCTCATAAATAACCCTTTGGATGTAATAATGAAGGGGTCCCGTAAGGGATTGGACTGACATATCGAAATGTTATTTTATTATATGTATATTTGGTTCGGTACGACATTCAATTATCATGATAGGTATTTATGTGAAATCGGATAGTCTGTAAGCTATGACGTCATAATACAGGTTTAAGAGGATATTAACAGAAGTGTACTTTAAACTGTTCTTGAGATAGTACTATAAAAATCGCATCATGCATAATGATATACTTATAATTTCCAGTTATTTCTTTTTCTAGCCCTTCAAAGGTGTAGGTAATTTGACAATCTGGCATTCTAAAATTCGTATAGAACTAAACGATAAATGATACCACTCAAAAGTTTAAAAAGCTTAATACAATTAACCCCAAATAAAACGATTCTTAAACCATGCTTATGTATTTTAATATTACAAAAGTACCTATAGCGCGATTTAGCCGAACCTATCAACGCCACCGGTGAATTTAAAAAAATATCTTGACAATTGTATCATTAAACAAAATGGTTTTCGCATTCTGTGATGTTCTCAAAGCGATTAATTGTTGTTTCAAGGTTCCATTAGAGCACCATAACAATGAAATTGAGGAGTCGTATATTTGTTTTCATTTAATTTTGTTGATATCAGTATGAAGTACGCACTAATTTGTTTCGTAATGGGAATCGGTCTCACTGCGTATAAATAAGCGACTTCGATGAAAAAAATCTTGGTTATTCGAATAAAAGCATTAAATTATCTTTTATGGTGTTCCTTGAAAATAATTTATTCATCTCAGTTGTTTAGTAGGCACTTTTATGTTACTTGTAATAAATGTAGTTCAAAGTGTTATACTATCTTACTAATTATAAACGCGAAAGTTTGTGAGGATGGATTTCTGGATGAATGGATGGATGTTTGTTACTCTTTCACGCAAAAACGGCTGAACGGATCGGGATGATATTTTGGCACAGGAATAGATTATAGTGTGGAATAGTACATAAGTTTAGGCTTTTTATCCCGGAAAATGTACGGATCCCGTGGGATAGATTACATCAAAATTTCGACGCGAACGAAGTCGCGCATTTGTTTAGATATTTTTTTTTATAGTATAGGGGGCAAACGAGCAGACGGGTCATCTGATGGTGAATGACTACCGCCGCCCATGGGCACCTGCAACTCGAGAGTCACAAGTGCGTTGCCGGTCTTTAAGGTGGGAGTAGGGGAACTGTGGAAGAGGGAGAGGGGGGGGGGTTAGGGCCTTTGGTAACCTCACTCACTCGGCGAAAAGCACCTCACCAGTCCCACTATTGACTCCTTTGAATTTTCTCCGGTGCTTTCTGAGGACATCAAGAAGATTATTCTGTCCATTCGTTCTAATGCTGTGAGCCATGATGGCATTAGTCGTCGCATAATTGTAACTATCCTTGACCGTATTCTTTTAGCAATCACTCATACAATTAACTTTTCCCTCGACTCTGGAACCTTCCCCTCTCTCTGGCGTAAGGATTACATCATCCCTTCGCCTAAAAATAATAACCTTTCTCGTCCTGCCCACTGTCGACCTATTTCTATTCTTCCCTTTCTATTTAAGGTGCTTGAGGCCTCTGTGCACAAGCGACTCTCACAGTTTGTATAATGACATAAACTTCTAAGTCCGCTGCAATCTGGCTTCAGGCCCAGTCACAGTTCAGCTACTGCTCTTCTTAAAGTGACTGGCGATATTAGGAAAGGCATGGAAGATACAAAGGTTATACCTTGGTTGACTTTTCGAATGCCTTCAATACTGTCAGTCACGATGTCTTGCTATCCATTCTTTCATCTCTTATGATCTCTTCAGAGGCACTGGATTGGTTCTCTACCTATCTTCAGGGGCGACAACAGTGTGTTCGCATTGATGACTTGTCGTCGAGTTGGTGTGATCTCTACGCTGGCGTCATTCAAGGTGGAATACTATCTCCACTACTATTTTCAATATTTATCAATCTCATTATTAGATTATAATGGATAATTTCGAATGTGATTTCTGTGCACCTACCTTATAAGATTTCTCCACCACCCCAAGGTTGACCGGTAGAAAATGCCATCGGCATTAAGTCCGCCTTTGTACATATTGTGCATGAAGATTTAAATGAATAAATAAAAGCAATGCAAGAATTGCTTCACTGCCGGTTTTCTGTGAGGCCGTGGTATCACTCCGGTCGAGCCGGCCCATACGTGCCGAAGCATAAAGCATAATTTGCTTGTATTTGTATTATTTGCTTGTATTGCTCGTATTTGCTTGTAAGGCTTTAATTACTAAACCGATCGTCATGAAATTTTGTTTATGAATAAAGAAAAGGATATAGAAAGAAGAAGAAAGAAAGAAAAAGTATTTATTTCTTAAATGACGTTCGTGCTTACAGTACTTAAAGTGATAAAACATTTCAAAAAAAAGAAATACAAATAAAAATAAAGAAAAAAACGAAATACAGTGACAATTGCCTTACACACATTTGCACGTCACTTATTGAAATTGGTCACCGCTCAGCATTGATGCTGATGGCGCCAGCAAGGAAGTTGCTGTGCGTCAAGCAGCGCTGATTTTCAGCGGTGACCGTGTGGAGTAGGTGCGCACATATAAATAAATAAGTATACATATATTTTTAATATAATATTTTATATTATGATCTACTCATATGAAGAGAAACTGGTCAATATATTTGTGGCTGGCAACATTGTGGCGCGTCGTTCGTCAAATGACGCAAGCCCTATAAACCCCAAACTTCCGGGACGCTCGTCTTGTAGATAGGTTGTTTCCGGCTGTAACATGTACTGTAAGACATTGTTTTTTTGCACAAATAATGCGCCTGCGATGACTTGAATGTTTGGAGCTTACCCCGGTATGTCCAGGTTGCCAGCCTGTGTAAAGTGTTGTTTGTGTTGTGTTATTGTTGTGAAAAATTCAGAATTCATGGCTTATGAAGATCAAGTAAGATCACACTCGATAAGGTGTTTCCAGTTCACATATTCTGTGTTAAAAACCGGCACTATTGTACTAAATTCTTAGTATTAATACGTTTTTGAATAAAGGCAAGGGCGGGGGACATCCATGAGGATCTTCCATCTGGTCACCAAAAAAAAAAAGGGAAGCTGGGGGCAAAAGGTAGTTTTATAATAATCAAGGGTTATAAAAATAGGGAAATAAAAGTGAGAAAGAGAGAAAGGTTACGTTCTATGATGTATTTAAATCAATAATTAATTAAAGCACAATATACCTTTATTAGGATAACAGGAAATTTAACTAAACTATTATACATACATAGAACGTCTTACATTTTCGTTTCAAATGTTCACATGAAATCGTATTACTTAACCATCAAGCAGCGTTGATAAATTCTCAGACAGGAGATATTAATATAACACAAACAGCATTATTTTGTTATACTAACGAATAAAGTAAAACTTTTCTTTATTGAAATCGCTGCTCGCGATCAATGAGTCTTCATCTAGTTAGTTACTAACTTGTTTCTAACAAATTGAAGTTGTTCTGGTGTCATTCAGTTTCATTCCAACACTCAACACAGTTTCTCTTCCATTATATTACTTGTTCCGTGCTTTAATTTTATCAAATACCTTGCTAACAAAGTATTAAGTTCGAAATTAACTGCGAATGTAAATTATGTCAGCTTCCCCTTAACTTTTTACTAAATGTTTGCTACTACCGTTAACTACCGTTAAACTGAAAAGTTTATAAACAAGAGTGGTTTTAGTTGGCTCAAGACCGACGACCAAACTTCAATGTTTCACATTCAGACCTAGTGAAGTGGAGATTTTAAACGCATTTATACAGTTTTTATAATACGCAATCTAACGAATGAAATAGTTTTTTCTTCCTGAGATCAAGAGTCTCCTGTGTAATAGAAATACCTAGCTTACCTTCCAGCCAGGCCGGTTTCCGCATCACTGAATTTACGGTGTATTCGCCGATAAAAACCACATCAAGTAAAATACACCGGTCGACAAAAATGCCAATAAACTTTTATTTTATGTCGTAAAGTAATGAAACCGTAAATAAACAGTATAATGTTATACTGTTTTTTCTCCATTTATTTTTATAAAATAATATTATTGTTAGTGTTGAACTGCGAGCTTTTAAACTGATCCACTAGGAGGTACCTTCTTTACCAAAATTCGCGCGGAGTCTGTGTTCCTTAAAACCTTAAGTCTCAATACTTTAGGTATATTTTAGAGAAGCGTGCAGCTTAAGTATTGCATACTTCTGATAGCAAGCCGTATCTACCTTCAAATTATCCTTAATGTCCTCGCTCGAGGAATCGCTCAACTATTTGCGAAGGGAGGGGTTGGTAATGGCTTCCGAAGTAAAATAATATTTGTATTTTGATTTGCTCTCACGCCATAAATACCATAGTTGGAATAGTGTTTTGTTTAAAAAAGTCTTGAAACTTTTACTAATTTAGATAAGACATTAGAAGTCATATTTTATTTGTTTAATTTTTTTCGTTGTTGGATTTAAGGCTAACTGAAATTAAAGCGGCAGCAGCGTAATGGGTAAGCGACTATGGGACTTGCGATCTAGTGGTTGCGGGTTCGAACCCAGTGCACTACCGACGTGAACCCACTCCTAACACAAGCTTAGCTGGAGGGATAAACAAGAATAATAGTAATGTGTAACCCACGTTGCTAGTATTCTTTAAAAAAAAAATACGAGAATTGTGATATTTATTACAAGGAAGGCAGAGCTGAACTTGTTACTTTATTGTGTTTAATTTAAATTGTAATAAATATTATATGTAAAATGCTGTATTATTTATGAAGTAGCCATAAAAGCAATTGTTAGGATTAACTATACACTCTAGTCATCATTGAGAGTCGACATGAATTAAGACAAGATTATTAATATATTTTTTAACCGATGAAAAAAGGAGGAGGTTCGTTTGAATTAGTTTATTGTTTGGCGCCAACTTAAAATTAGTTTATATAAAATTTGATATTTTATGTAAATAAGCTCAATACTCAAGACTTAAAAAGTTTCTTTATCTCTTGCTTTTTAGTTCCTTTTCATCGGTTTAATTTTTTGTTAAAAAGTTTTTAAATTTCAATAATTTATGTGTACATACATAATTATATAATCACATTAATAATTCCACCCATCAATCACTGAACTATTTTTAATAACCTTTTCCATTATTGCTGCAAATTGTAAAAAGAAATGAATATTTGACAGCTTTAGCGTTTATAGCGACGTTTATAACCAGAGTTTCTGCCTTTGATATGACACATACATGAAGGTGTATCGCTGTACCGATGCCTATGATTTCTATATAAGTTATCGTTTGCGGTCTTCACTTCACCCCGAAATGTAGGCCAGAATTCTGCGATAACACAGAACTGCAGGATTCAGCCCCAAGATACCCCAGCCCACTGAAGTCTGTTGCCTACGCTGGTGTTTACTAATCTGGATATTGTTCATATCATCTCTAAAAACGGATCCAAATTACTTTGTAGCTTTGAATTCAACATAGTTTGGAGTGACGTGAAGAGCAGTTTTTGTTTTATGGATTAATACATTTATGTATTCTTAGCGATACATTCTTTGTTGCAGATAAAAATATGCTATGCTATTACATGAAAGGTTTAATGAGTTTGTTTGTTCGTGATCGTCGCCTCAGGGCAAGTAATTTTTTTGGCAATCTGCCCTTTACTGTCTTTTATTAGGAAATTCGTTACTGTGCGTTTAAGTTTGAAGATTTTTTTCAGGAAACATGTTTTTATAATTACAATTTCGGGTTTCGCACTAGATTTCTAATTTGAACTCGAATCTGCGACATCTTAATCTTCTCCTGTTCTTTTGAAAGATTAAAGAGCGCTATTAGGCAACACTACTTGCACACAGAGATAGTACTGTCCCATAAATAACCCATTATTATAGAGCGAGCCGTGCTTAAAGTATCTGCTTAGGTCATAGAATAACTTTTGTTTTAATTTTAGTTTATAATAAACTAGCTGAAATTCCATTGGCATGATTTTTCAGGCTTTAATTTTGGTGATGAATATAATTTCAACGGACAAAATGCAAAGGGCATCCAGCAGTGGATCGCCAAGAGTGTTTATTAAATATCACGGAGACAAAGTTACTATGATTGATAAATTTTCAATAAACAATAAACAAACTTACCAAACCCCTGTGGATAACAAGCATTGACTTTACAATCGAAACGTTTATTAAACCTATACCTTACCTATTATGAACTAAACTACATCGCCCAACGAGTGTAATAATTAACTATGAGTGTACAATAATATTACTGTTTTATGCTCCGTGCCATTGATGCTATCATCGTGATCATCTTCTCAATCTCATCAAGCCTCGCCTAAATACTTCCGACGATTGTACTCACTCACTCATTAGTAAAGACAAAGATAGACTGATAGCGTCCAAATAATTTGTAAGTGGGTTATACCGTAATGATACACAGATCAAGTGGACCCTAAAAAAAGTACGTGAAGCAACAAACAAACATAAGATGTTTGTTCAACAGTCACGCTATCTCTTGGCGTGAGCGAGCATCGTAACTTAACGAGAATAACATGAAGTGTTGCTTGCTACCAATCATATTATCATAGTAAGTTTATTAAATTTAATAATTATTTCTCTTGTTCTTGATCTGCCTTTTATCTGTGAAGGTTAATTAGTTAATTTAACTTTGGAATTGTTTTTAAACTAAGTCCTAAGAAATATAATGGTGATAAATTAAATACGATAATCCTTTTCGGATACCTACTTTGTGAAAGTTTTTGAGTTGTGAAGTTTAAACTTCGAGCTCGGCTGTAATAAATTATTAATCCCGCCAATTTATGTAACTATTGGCAATTGTAGATTACAAAAATATATGCCAAATGATTAGCCAAAGTTCATAAATTATTGTAGTTAAGTGTATTTCATAATAAAGAAGAGCTTAAAGTTTAACCCTGTACTGATAGATGGCGCTGTACTAATGGGCTAAATCACTGTATTAAGATTCTTCGACCCGAGTATCAAGCTTTTTTTTGGTTGTGTTGAAATATACGGCTGTGAACGGATTTATGTGTTTGAATTATTTGAATCTCTTTCCCACAGAACATTTGTTTTTTACGTTTAGTAAGTCGATACAGCACAAAGTGTACCTATCGTCTGTATTATAATCGCCCGACTGAGGAAGTATCTCCACTTTATAGGAGATAGCGGTAAGTAAGTACTATGAAGACTACTTGTATTATTACTGGTGACATTTTTTATAGCTAATATGAATCAGTAAAATAAAGTAAATTACTAATTTCGTACTACGTAATATTTAACGTCCTATTATATAAAGTCGTACGTCATTGGTATTGGTATAGGGCTCTGTTTTTGCACTTAGACTCATAGTCGGTCCATTATGCGTTCAGATATCGCTGGTTACTTGAGTCTGCCTAGCTCCTTCTAGAAGCACAGAAGCCTCCTACAACAAGTAATACTTACTTAAGATATAAACAGCTTGATTAAGAACGGAATATAATTCTAATGAAGTATCTGAATATTTTGTTAAATATATACATACGTGCACCACGGTGAACCTTTTTTTTTCTTTTTTTTTGCAAACCTTTTTTTTTTTTGGAAACCCCCTCGGGCCGTCACCCCACCGGGGCTTTCGGTGGGGCGGTAGCCTATCTATCAAGTACCTATTTAGGTTGGCACCGACTTCAATCAAACACACACACATTTCAGTGACCTTTCTTAGTGCTTTTTGAAGTCGGTTTAACTTTTTTTAAGTGTTAAGTTTTCCATTTTTAGTATAAGATACGTACGTACTGAGTAAATACGGTATACAGAACATTATTTACTGTAATGTAAATTACCGAACTGAACTTCGTTAGATTATGTTAACTTTATTAAGCATGATACTTTATTAAAATAAGGTGGTAAGATTTTTTATTTGTCTAGCAACTTGCTGCACTTAATTGAATAAGTTATAAAAAATATACAAACAGCCAAACGCCTCTTCCTTTTTCTAAGTCGGTTAATAACAATAACGTTCAGCACTTTAAACATCAATGTTGCGTAATTTCAAGAAAAATCAACAAACACACTGTCCTTAATCATCAGATACGGACTTGGTGACAATGGGACTACCCCGGGAGCATACATTTTCAAACAAAAAAATATTTTTTGAAATTGGTTCATAAATGTCGGCAAACAAACATAAAAAAAATTCATAGCTCTTCCTTTTTTTGAAGTCGGTTAATAACTTGGTAGTTTAAACTTTTTACAAAGGAATATTTATTTATAAGTATATTTTATATTAAAAAAGTCTTTTGCCTGTTCTCTTTTAAGCTTTCGATTGTGGCGTGGCGATAGAGCGTTTGATGTTGCATCAGAGATCGCCGGTTCGATTCCTGCTAAATTATTTGTATGATTCAATATGTCTATATCTAAATATATTGTCAGTCATGTAACGGTTATATAATCAGGCACGTTACGGTTGTACTTACTATTATATTTCTACCTGTAACAAACAGTGAATAAATTGATTGATTGATTGATAATGCATTGGTCTGGTGTTTTCTATACATTTTTAGGTATTTACAAAATACTGTACTGCACACTCTTGATGCGTATACTAGAACCACACACAACATAAGTACAAGCAACAGCACAAGATAAGTTTAATTGTGTGTGTAATATATGGCACAATAACACGTAGTATAATGTCACTTGAAATAAGGTTCACATCATATAATTTCCATATGCTATAAAAACAAATAACCTAATTTCATGTGACCTGATGTTATATTTCATATAATCTTCATTTGCTCTAATAACATTTAGTATAACGTTCATTTCATATAATTTTCAATTTGTATATAAGTAATGCTCTTTTTTTATAACGCTTATTTCACCTAATTTTGATATTTCATAATTTTCAGCCAAAATTCTGTAATGAGTAAGTAAATATCAGGAAACATCGTACTACTATAACATCATCTAACCCAAATGATTTACCAACAATAGAGGGCAAAGAGTAAAGTAATATTAGGGAAAAGAGAGGCCTCTTGCGGCATTTCAAAGCTTACTAATTGGACAGCTAGCGCTGCCTAGCGGTTGGCTCTGGAACTAATCATGCTATACATAGTTATGGTGGTACTTTAGAATTATTATACCTATACGTTATAGACTTAGTTGTGTAGTTTTCTCATGATATACGTCTTAGCTGTGACATCATATTCAGATACAAGTGGATGGTGATCGGGTATACGGTATTTTTATGGTTACTCTAAATTCAAATAAATTATGAAAATTTCGTATACCCGATCGCCATCCACTTGTATCTGAATATGTTCTAACAGCTAAGGAACACAAGGTTCAACTCGACGCACTTATTAGAGGTTTTCACAGGCAAAAATATACAAAATGGAACTGAAGATCTACAAACATGCGTACTCGCAAGAAGTAGCCACCATTTTGTAACATAATAATTATTATTTTTGACTTTTTGTTCTCAAATGTCAAACGGTCGGTAAATCACTGTCGGTAAATCAGTACCCGTAGCGTCATCTAAGTAAAAATTTAACTAACTAGGAAGGCTTTTCGTAGAGCCAACGCCTAGATAGTGCCTCTATCTTTCTAAAACGTTACTTTGTAGGCACTGTTATCCTGAATAGAGGGGATCTGGCGCTCAGCGGCCGCTGCCGCGGCACACGCTTGCTAGCCTTCGTGCGTTAGTGCCTAGTGGTCACTATTCTAACCTAACCTAACCCTACTGATTCAATTACAGTAGATGGTATCTGACGCTTCCAAATTATATTAAACGTTACTTACACATTTTGAATATTATAGTAACTGAATATTATACTAATTGAATGTTCATTCAATTGTGCAGTATGGAAAATTTTCATTAAACCATAATATAAAATTAGGTAAAATGAAATTATATCAATGGTTCATTTTATCATTTGATCGCCATATAAAAAAAGTATATTTAACGAAATTAGATCATATGATCATTAGGTCTTTTGTTATTAGGTATTTCAAACGTTACACACCCGTTTAATGTAGGTTTAGATAGTGCTGTGTGTTACAGCAGAGAAGCAGAGCATTATGGTATCAAAATATTACTTATTTTCTTTGAAATTTTGCTAAAGTAACATACAGCATTTCTTAATTCTCCCTCTAAAGTACATTTCATACTTTCCTCTGCCTAGTCTGGAAATAACTCTTATTCATAGTATTTTAATCATAATATTTATCTAGAGAATACTACAAACATTTGTGTACTTAGTACAACTGAAGACTATGTAAAAATACTGAGAATATTTGAGAAACGAAACTACGAAAGCCAGAAGAGGTCTTGAAGTACACTTAGTTGTGCTACTCCTCACTAGAGGGTAGTGTATTCAATAAGTTCTTCAAAGCCTGCCTATTTTACGTTTTCATGTTAGTCTTTTAATACTACTACCAAATCATAGATGGCGTTGTAGTAAATAAAAATGAATGGTTCTCGGAATAACTTAGAATTTTAGTGGTTTACGGTACAATACTTAATTTATTAATACACATTTTTAAATACTATAAACTGATATTCAAATATTTAACTTACTCACACTTGTGTATATTCAAAATAAAAATAAGGAAAAGAGACACCGATTAGGTGTATGGTTTCCATATTGAAATATTTCTTTATAGTTTTATTACCATTTATGTTTGAACGAAGTTTAAAAATGGGCCCATAATAAAGTATACCATATTAAACGTCGAACCTCCCAAACTGTTTAAAAAAAAAGGTTCAATGACAATCCTTACATAGGTACCTACTAAAAGACTTAACCTACTTCAATATGAAATACGAAATAAGCCCTAGCTTTCGTATTGGCAAACTACTTAAAATATTGTTGTGATTTTCTATTATCTGACATAGTAATGATATTATAAACTTCTGCTTTATAGAAAAAGTACTTGAGATGCTGACAGACGTAGAATAAGATTAATGGATGAGGAGAAATTTTCTGCTCATAAACTCTTTCATGACTCAAAATTAGAATAAAACACTTACGCGTGTAGTGCCTGACCACAACGTGACTGGTTTTACCCCTTGTTAAAGGGCCATTGTTGGGCCCAAATCGAGTCAGCCATCTCTGAAACATATACATAAGTACATCGCTTTTATAGTTACATTTTGTGGGACTAAATATGAGCTACTTAAGTTAGGTAAGAGTTAGGTTTATCATTGTTCGCTCTTTCTGCATTATCTGTCACTGCAGTATTACTCAAAAAGTGTTTGTGTAACGATATAGATAATCTTATATCACTCAAGATACTTGAACTCAAGATGAGTTTAAGTCTCGGAAGCGCTCGAGTCCTCACTCCTCTTGGTTTGACCTCGCTTTACTTGGAAGGTGAGGGCATGAATATTTGTATCATGATTTTCATTTGGGTCGTATACAGGGTGTTACAGAAAGATGTGGTCATATCTTAGGACCGTTATGTTTAATTGATAAATTACAAGCAAATATGTTAAACGTTAAACCAGCCTTTTTTTTACACGACTGTTCAAAAAAGGAGTGATATGTTTTCAGGGTTCGTGTAGATAGATATGTATGTTTGTGAGTTCCTTTATTTATTTCTCCATAACTTTTGAATGCCTCAAAAGATTTGGATATGTGGGGTATTTTTAGAATCCTAACATAATCCAAAGTGACACAGGCTGTAATAAAAAATCCATATGAAGGCAGGTAAAAAAAATCTAAAATTATTTTTTGTCAGAGTGGTCGTGTTTTTCTTTTTTAAATTAGTAACTTGTTATTTATTCCTATAGTAGAAAACTACTAATGAATATTTAATAAAATATGCTACAGCTTTATGATTTATACAGCCAGATATGTCCTGTAGTTACATATGTAAAATAAAAAGTTTTGAATGTAATACCGTATCACCAAGTCCAAATATACAAATTAATTCTTCAGCACTAGAAAGATATTATGTGGACCAGCAGCGCCCCGCGGTTTCACCCGCATAAGTTCCAATCCCGTGGGAATATCGGGATAAAAGTCTCCAGCTATTCACATAACAAGTTTCATCGCAATCGGCTCAGTGGTTTTTGCGTGAAAGAGTAACAAACATCCATCCATCCAAACTTTCACATTTATGATATTAGTGGGATTACAAAGATGTGAACATATACGTATAGTGATAAACTACAAATTCTTATTCTAACATATCTGGTACGTAAGGATATAACAAATTTATTGGCCCTTTCGTAAAATATAAACTCCTGCAATATTTACAGGCACTGCGGAGAGGGACACAAGGACTGAGCTGAGGTCACATGACAATACACACAAACAATTATATATTGCGACACTTAGGCTGACCACAGACAAACGGCTAATACGAGTATGTCGCTTATTATAGGGGCATTACACATTTTGAAGTAATTAAACATTTGAATTATATGCTTGTTATGCTTGTAAGATTTGGTTTAATAGTTTTTTTTTTATTATATATCAAACGAGCTGACGGGTCACCTGATGGTAAGTGACTACCGTCGCCCATGGACACCTGCAACTCAAGAGTCACAAGTGCGTTGCCGGCCTTTGAGATAGGAGTACGCTCTTTTCTTGAAGGTTTGAAGGTCGTATCGGTCCGGAAATACCGCAGGCGACAATTTGTTCCAGAGATTCGTGTAAAAAAAAGGCTGGTTTAACATCTTTGCCTGTAATGTCATGGTACTCATTTATTGTGCGTTTATGCACAAGTTAATATATAAGTAAGTAAAGAGCTAGTTGTGTTCCTGAGTCGCAATGTTTGCCAATTACAATAGTGATTTGTTTTGTTTTCGTGTTAATCTATACAAAAAGGAACACACATGTTATATGAAAGTACTAAACTTTAATGCGCCTCAATTATGATAATTGGTATGGGATTGATTGGTATAATAATATGGGATTGGGGGAAAACGAGCAGACGGGTCACCTGATGATAAGTGACTACCGCTGCCCTAGGCCCCTGTAACGCAAGAGTTACTAGTGCATTGGCAGCCTTTAAGGTCAGGAAGGGGGAGTCAAGGAAGGGGGGTTAGGTTCCGGTAACCTCACTCACTCGGCGAAATACGATGCAAACATTGCTTAACTGGTGGTTTACTCTAAGGCCTTCGAAGCATGGCCACAGTAAAACTTGATCGCCCTAGCACTAACACTAGCTTTCTTCTTTCCCCTTTCTAAGAAAAATATAATCATTGGTAATATATTACATATATTATATTGGTAGACAAGTATGCTGATATCAAACATGTTCCGACGAATTATATAAATTCCGATGATCCTTGTCCTATTTTAAAGTCAGTTTCAAAGAGCCGATAATGAAGTTAATAAATATTTATAACATACTAGCTGCCCCGACAGACTTCGATCTGTCAAAAGTTATTGTTTGACAGCTGGGATTTTAATTATTGTTGATGTCAATATTTATACGATACTAACGTCACTCAATTGTTTTGCTTTCCCGGAACCTCTCCACTAGCACTTGAACTTTATGGTATGGTATTAAAGTTGAAATTGACTTTTAAGTATTATTACGAATCGTTTGTATGGGAGTATAGAAAATGTTGTTTTTAGACTTTTTCAGGCAATTTTTTAAATTTTTCTCTGCGTAAGAACCATCCTTGTACTTCTAGGAATATTCTAAAAAAATAATTAGCGAAATCGGTTCAGCTGTTCTCTAGATTTGCACTTAGCAACACATTCAGCGATTCATTTTTATATTATAGATCACTATACCAAGTTCAAATGCCTGCAATACAAAAAAAGAATGAATACGAGTGTCACACGTTTGTAGACAGTCTTAGAGCATATTATAGTTGTTTAGTCAATACTTTAGTTCAGCATTAGAAGTACAGTATGAGTAAGAGCACTTTGAGTTTTATAGACCACCCAAAGCTACATATCATAGTAAATATTAAAAAAAATCGTTTTAAAACAGACATTGTTTTATAATATTTATGTTTATTGTCATTTAGATTTGTTGCTTTTAAAGATTATTTTAGATATGAGTTTAGTGGAACGAGTTTAACAGGATTATTTTGGCAAGAAATTATTTACAATGTAAAACTCTTCCAATGGTAACTCCGGTCGTAGTAAATAATGTCTTTGTCTATGAACAAGATAAGCTTCAGTATATATGATTAAAGATAAGCACAACAATTAAGTAAAATACACCCGGGCGCAAAATAAGTTGGGTTATCTTCGATGAAAAATAATAGTACATGATCAAAGCAGAGCATTAGGATTTATATTTTTTTTATAGAAGTTCAAGTTCAAGATCTTGAAGTATCGGTCAAACGTTTTGCCAATTCTTTGTAGGGTATACAGACATTCAGACCTCATATTCTTAGTGTGTCTACACCAAAAGGTTTAAACATGTAATCATTGTCAAAGCTGTTTCATTTCATTGGTTTCGGGGTTGCAGCAGAACTCTTAGTGCTCCCAAGATAGAATGGCGCAGGAATGTAGACGCACGTTTCCACCTTCACCAAAGACTTAACCACCATTCATGCTTTCTTCTAGTTCCTATTTCTTCCCAGTGGTACCACTCCCCATATCTTAGTGTTTTAGAATTTCCTTCTTCATTTTGGTTTCCTGCATATTAACATAGAAATGAGGACACACGGATATCTACAGAACAATGTAAACAAACTGACACAATGTTTTCAGTCTCATATCAAACATTGTCGATTCCACGAACAGACACTGGCCATCTAGATACTCGGACGCCTAATCGGTAAAATAACTTTGGTGTCAAAAGTATTCATTTTATTTGTTGCGCACGAACGTTACAAAGTTCACCTGCCGGTGACACAAGCCTATATGTGATGTAATTTCTTTTAATGTCAATTGAATTCAAATAAATCGCTCTATAGATACTATACCCACGATCATTGATTCTATTTACAAATAAATAAAAAAATTGTTCATTGTACACCTTATTCTATAAAGTATACAGTAGACAGCATTTTAGACTTCTTTTACCATCCACTACTAATAATGCAATGGATATAACTTCAGTTAACAAGAGATAAGGGTTTTTCGTGACGTAACAGTTGTGGCCGTCCACGTCTCATACGCGGGACTAGTTACCTATTCAAGGTTATATTTTTGTTCTTATTTCATTTTCTTTCACAAAAAGGTTTAAATAAACTCGGTGTTTCGTAATTGTTTACATGGCTTGCTATATTCTATGTACTTGTTCTTTAGTAATGAAAAAAGTTGATAGCTAATAATCCTATTAACATATTTAGTTTTTAGATTTAAAATATGTCTCCTTTTCAGGTTTTAATAAATATCTGAAATAGGAATTCAAACGCCGCGTATAATAATATGTTTTCATATTAAACTCTATAATACTGTGCAGAACTAGTATCGAAGTCTCTAAGCGTGTGAAGCTCATAAGGCACTGAGCCTCGGCCCGAAGACCGTCAGGCTTTGGAAGCGATTCGTGGATGACATCTTTGGTATTGTCAAAGGAAATAAACAGGCAGTAGATCAATATTTACAACATCATCATCAAAGTATATGTCATTACACTACAGTTTTCTACAGTTACTGCTAAAGTTGGCAATACGGAATTTATCGCCTATAACAGCTGTTTACGCAATATAAGCTTGTATGTACATTGTGTGACATCTTTACTCAGGTAATTGAATAATAGAAATTGGCAACGAGCCAACTACTTAGTTCGTTAAACATCTCAGATAACTCAGAAAAAGTATGAAAAAATATATTCAATATATTATTATGCAGATTTAATAGTTTCATGGAAGTATGGTCTGTATTTGATATCCTTAGGAACATGGGTCTTCGTAATAAGTAACATTACCAACCTAGGCGCTATTTATGTTTGTTACCCTGTTTGTCAATATTTATTTTGTATGCATGAATGTCTATTTGCATTGGCCTGGGTGTGTCTATGTATAATCATGAATGCACTTACAACCCCCTTGGCATGTAGAAAAATACACAAAAAAACGTTTCAGATTATTTTATTATTATTAAAGTCACTATTTTAAATAAAAACGTAAGTCGTCTAAGTTTTCGTCCATATTTGTCCATTGTCACGATACCTTTTCCTATGCACACTGAGCATGCTTTTTAGCCTCGCGTCTTCCATCGTCCTAATACGTCACACTCGACAAAGCTGCATCCCAGAGACTTTAACTACTCCCGCGTGATTTCGAGTAGACATTAATTTCATTGCTACTGAGTGCCACTAAGAGATGTTCCTGAATAACGTAGTTAAAATTACTATTATTAGAAATTCGTTTCAAATAGAGCAGCTGGCTTTGATGTAAAACAATCAAAACAAGAATCGAAATCAAAGATTTTTAAACAAACAAACTTATGTCATTTAATTTTGTATTGATCGAAGTTAGTTTTTTTAAACATTTAAATAATGAAGTATGTGCAAAAAAAAAGCATAAATTGTTATTCTTAAATGTTTGTTTGTCTGTGTCACTTTTGAGGTGGCATTCAACGCAGTATATTAACCTTGGCCAACGATATTATTTGAACGAATGATGCGATTTTGATGGTTGAGGTGTTCATCGCGTGAACAGCAGTTATTCGCACCAAACATAAAAAAATATATATTTTTCAGAATCGTCCGTTCGGTCCCAAAATGGGAGCCATTCAAATCCACCAAAAAGAGGTAGTTAAAATGTTTGCAGCATCTTGACGTGAATAAGGCCAACGAACCAGACGGCATTCAAGCACTGCTTCAAAAGCGCTGTGCAGCCGAATTGTCTCCTGTTCTGACAAGTCTCTGTCGGCTCTCATTAGAAACTGACAAAGCACCAAGCTCTTGGAAGCTTGCTAACATTCAACCTATCCCTAAATAGGGAAGCCGTGTAGACCCAGCCAATTATTGACCCGCATATCCATAATATGCAAGATTATGGAACGTGTATTGAAAAATCGACTCCAGGTGTACCTTGAAACCAACAAGCTCATCTGTGAGAGACAATATGGTTTCGCAGAGGACGCTCGATTGGGGAACTTCTGATATACGCCACCCTCCTATGGAACGATTCCTTGAAAGGTCATGGTGAGGCAATAGCCATATTCTTGGATTTTTCTAAGGCCTTTGAAAGTGTCTGGAACGAAGCTCTTATAAGTAAGCTTCCAGCGTATGGCATGCCAATTGGACATTGGATTGGAATTGCGACTGGAATCTGGAATGGCAGTCAATGCTGGGGTACCTCAGGGATCTGTTCTCTGTGCAACCTTGTTCCTGATAAATATTAAACCTAACCTGATACATTCGGTGAACAACCTACAATGGAGCTCAACACACATATTTCTATTTACTTTCGAAAATAATTTAATTTTTAAAAAAAAAAATTGTAAGGTTATATTTTCAAAAGTGTTTCCTAATCATTGTGAAATATTGGGTATTGATAGAGACTGTTATAAATAATATATAATAATATATTATTAGTTAATAGTTTAATATGTAGAAGCAGATGCACCTCCGTGAAAATAATTCTGCCGGCGCCCATGTTTAGTGTAGGTATTAACAAAAAAAATGTATCAAAATATTTTTATCAGTGTTCCAGAACAAGTGTGTACAAGTTTGGGTCTAAATAGCGCTTTGTGGTATGGCCCCAATTATTATTGTTATCTATCCTATAGGTATCTAAAACACACGAAAGTATAAGAGATAATGCATACGTCAGTTTTTAATAAGAGTCATAGATAAGCACCCCTTCACCGCTTCGTCAGCGCTTCAATTACAGATTTTTATATCGATACCAATGCTATCGAAGCGTACTGAAGCGGCTTGTCTTTATAGCGATACGGATTGTTCGGTTAATGCGTGTCAGCCTAGATAACATGGACTCCCGCTTAAATAGAAGATTTTTTACTAAAACCGAAATACAATAAACCTAAGATTAAGCTACAACAATTGAAAATTTCGGTTGTGGATCGCTGGTGCCTGAGATAGGTATAAAAACCTGTGTTACAGAACACCAGGACCCCACTCGGATCACGACTTGACATTTCAGATAGATGGATATACTTTATTGCACACCAAATAAAGCAGGAGCAGTTTACACTGGCTGTTTCTGTGATATTTAAGTATATATTATACTGTAGTAACTAGCGTGAGAACCTTTATGTAGAATCAGTTAGCTTTGAGTGATTGAAATTAGACTGAAGTCGTTGACTTGTGTTCACTTGGTAGCGGTGCTTATATTCACTGTTAATGTGCTTAGAGAATATTTAGCTTTACTGCGCCACTTGTGCCCGCATATTTGACACAAAGCTTGGTTTCGCCAGTCACATTCGTGCACATGCTAGGAATGGTTCTTAAGGTGATTTTCCACCAGAGTGGCTAGGCGAGGCGAGGCGAGGAGAGAATTGAAATTTGTATGACAAATTTTCAATCCTCTCCCAGCGCATCTTTGGTGGAAACAGTGTGGATTGACGAAAATATGCGAGGCGTGAATTGAAATATTTGATTGTGTAAAAATGAACCGTATTGCTTCCGAAATAGAGTATAAATTAACTTTGCAACAGAAACACGCTTCTCGCGAGAGGCTTATTGTTGTTCGTTGCTACTTATTCCCGTGTTATTACCTGAGAATACCGTCATGATAGTACAAGCCTTTTCTACTAGAGGTTTTTTAGTCGAAAAGGGTCAGTGTGATTTCAATTCTCTTGTCGCCTCATCTCGTCTCGCCACTCTGGTGGAAAATCACCTT
Source organism: Euplagia quadripunctaria (assembly GCA_963859945.1). Classification (NCBI taxonomy): domain Eukaryota; kingdom Metazoa; phylum Arthropoda; class Insecta; order Lepidoptera; family Erebidae; genus Euplagia; species Euplagia quadripunctaria. The sequence goes on from OY982581.1 coordinate 15,513,134, forward strand.
TAGGGTCGCCGTTGACGGATACGTCGAGGACTACATCATCATGATCAACACAAAATAAAACAGAAATATTTTTTCCTTTAGTGTCCTTCTTCACGGTTTTACATTTTAAAAATCTTATTTTATCTGTCAGTTAAAGGGAAAAGTAAGTGGAATCTTGGACAAGAAATAGCCAGTCCCTTGGGGTGTAGATAAAAAGTGGGTTTTTCAAATCTCTTTATATATATAATTCTTGTCCTGACTGACAGATCAACGCACAGCCTAAACCGTAAGTCGTAGAGACGTGAAATTTAGAGGACGTATTCCTTATATGACGTAGGCATCCGATAAGAAAGGTTTTTTTAAAATTCCGCCCCCAAGAAGTTGAAAAGGGGTGGCAAAGTTTGTATGGGAACACGTGTTGGCTTGGCCTGATCAACTGCAAAAAGGAGATAATATTGAGTGAAATGATAATGTGAAAAATGTTTGAGAATTTTATATTATTTTCATATCTTCAGTTTTCCGTACAAATAAATAAGTATCATTTACGTATACAAGTAATAATAATTTAGAGGACGTATTCCTTATTGTGGATATTCGATAAGAAAGGATTTTTGAAAATTCCCCCCTAGAGGGTAAGTAGAGAATGAAAGTTTGTGCACAAATAGTACTAACATTATTTAATTAATTAAGCCGTTTCTTTATAATATATATTTACTACGCATCTCGTGATGAATGGCCACCGTAGTAATTTGAAAGTTTATCATAAACCTTAAAAAAGATGAATCCTGCATATGAATATTAGAGTATATATTATATATAAAGTTGAAAGTAATTTCATGCAACTGAATACTCAGTGAGTATTGCAGGGGTCGGCTGCTGACATTGTTTGAAGTCCGACGAAGCGCAATAATGAGCTATCTACTGCACAATACCTACACTCAGTAGTCGCCATTGTCAGCTTTTTCTCTGGTCAAATCCATTAAGATGCACGACAGAAATTACCACCAAATTGTAAAAACAATTGACGAATGAAATTATTAAGCATCTACAGATTCCAAACGAGTTCCTAATTCGAACTTTAAATATATTTTTTTATTGGCTGCTTTTCTTACGGGCCTATTCTAAAAACTTTCAGTGTGACCCACGTATTCATAAAACGAAAGTAAAATGAACGTAAATTAAAATAAAACTTTAGCCCAACGTTACTATCGTCGCAGGTGCCACGCGTGTAATAGTGGAAAAATACTGCTGTATAAAGGCTTTTAATACCACGTTTAAGTCCCTAGTAAAGTGTTATGAGAAAGTTGGTATTACTTAAACAAAGAGGGTACAATGTTTTGCCTCATAGCAAGATATAAGATTGTTCTTAACAGACTTGCCGTCTAGAACTCCTAGTTATCATTAATTATTGGGAACTTCGGGTGTTTCGATCCAAAACCAAATGTCATTTTATTTCATTAGTATTGTACTTTCTGTGTTAAAAGTGTGGTACTTTTTTTAACCTATTTGGTGTCTGTAATAGAGTTAGGAAATACAATACACGAAAAATAGTACAATAATGGTATAGGGGGCAAACGAGGAGGCGGGTCACCTGATGGTAAGTACCATCGCGCATGAGCTCCTGCAACTCGAGAGTCACAAGTGCGTTACCGACCGGTATTGGGAGAAGAGGAGGGAGAGGGGAAGAGCGGGAAGAGGGGAGAGGGGGAGAGGGATGGATTCGGGCCTCCGGTAACCTCACTTACACGGCGACATTTGTGTTAATGCCATTCACATTAGGAATAAGGACGAACGGTCGTTAATAATATCAATTTTTAGGGCGTACCAACACTACTTACCCTTTTTTAGTTAATAGGGCCAATACGGCACCATAAGTCAAATTGATATGGTTACCATCAAAGCGCGGCAAAGAAGTAGACAAAGTGTAATGCCGTACAAATTGTTTTTTCATAATTTTTCTTCAATTTCTTTAGATATTGTGTTTAAAAATCCTTTTTTTGTGAGTTTTTTATAGGTAATTTATAGTTAATTAATTATCGCAGTTACTAAACGTTTATGGTCGTATGCGTTTCACGAAGCCTGACTAGTGTCGAGGTTGACAAGGGTTCTTTATCAAGGAGAGAAGCAAGCGATAGGCTCTCTAACAAGGATACATCGAAGGCACTGGTAATTGCTTAATATCTGCCAAGTGAGTTTATTTATAGCTTATTAATATAAAAGAAACAATACCGGTAATCCGAAAGAAATTACTGCAATAATTACCAAAAATAATATTAATATCTAACGTTCTGATACCATATGAACATATTAAAACTATTAAGAAATTTACCTGCAAGTCTAGCATCTTAATCAAATATTTCAACGCTCTATTTACGTAGAAATCTAGAACTAAATAATTCCCCAGCACGCCTTGGGGGGTCAGAACACTCAGAACAACGGGCTCCGAGCTCGCGGCTCGAGGTCTCTATGAATTATGTCCGAAGTATTTTGCATTTACCTACGATATACAACGGTGTCAAGTGCTTTTCCGGTTACCAAACGTATCTGTATAGGAAAATTAACGTCTATTTTGAATTTCGTCTTTAGGACTTTATTTGCGAACCTTTCCAGTATCTATGCAGTACATTTAAATTTATATTGTGTTAAAGGTTCCTACTAGAATTGCTTACGTTTAAAAAAATTGTTGAGTAAATCACTCATTATATTATTTACGTGTTAACGGGAATTAACGCGATCACGAAAGGTATTACTGGCCGTGGTCACAGGCTGACTAGCTCAGCGGTGCATGCCCTCCGTCGTCGAGACCGTGAGGTAGAAGGTTCTGGTGGGGGTGGATGAAGTGGAAAAAACGTCAGGCAATTCAGAGGTATGTATGTTCGTGATCGCGTTAATTCCCGTAAATACGTAAATAATATTATATCATGAAACGCGAAAGTTTAAAAGTTAGTAAATCACTCATTGACCACCCTTTCATAAATAGCATCTTTTGCAACTAGTAATTGAGTTTAATATTCAATAAACAGTTCATATTCGAAAAATATTTCACTTTCTATTATGTACCGACTACCTCCACGCGAGTATTTTTTAACCTCCGACGCAAAAAAGGAGGACTGTTACTTTCACTCATATAAGGTTGACGTGTGTATATGTGTCTATCTGTGGCATCATAGCTCCTAAATGGATGGACTGATTTTGATCTAGTTATATTTGTTTGAAAGGTGACTTGATCGAGAGTGTTCTTAGCTATGATTCAAGAAAATCTGTTCAGCCGTTCGAAGATCATCGGCTCTTTTCTAATCGTAGAAGGAATTTTCGATTTGGAGGTGTTCTTATTTTATACCTATTGTTTTCATGTAGGTGTAATTGCCACAATATTCGCTCGCGACGCTCACCTGTTTTTAAATGTGTGCCTTTAAGTGAGATATAAAACAAAAGACATTTAGTGTGTAACGGATTTTTTGCGAGTGCTTACTGGCCATTTGTTTTCTATGCTATGAATGTGTTGTGTACTTTAAATTTACAAAAAATTGCTTATATGTATTTAACATAATTTGTTGTATAGTTAAACAATGAGTTCAACTAAAAAGAAATCTTATTTACTCATATTAATTTTACTAAAAATAATATTGAATTTTATTAATATTTATTCTGTTTATATTTATTTTGTTCATCATTGTTTATCATCATCACTTAAGGCTGTTTACTGAAAAGTACTTGGTAGTATAATAATGAGGTGGTAAAATATAACGCTTGTAAATTATCTAAAATATTCTGTTTCTATCATTAGCGTGTACCTATCCTTTAACCCTCAACACAAAAAGAGAGGTGTTATAAGTTTGACGTGTCTGTGTGTCTGTCTGTGGCATTGTAGCTCCCAAACGAATGTACCGATTTAAATGTGTTTTTTTTTGTTTGAAAGGTGATTGATCGAGAGTGTTCTTAGGTATAATTCAAGAAAAACTGTTCAGACGTTCAAAGATCGTCAGCTCTTTTTTATTTATTTAAATTTTAAATTTATGATTATTGTCCAATTAATTTGTCCTCCAAGAGGTTCAGCAACAAAGGGTTTTATATGTTTATGTAACTATAATTAATATCTAAAGCTCTTAATGCATAATAAGCATATACTCATAAAGTGTGTTAACGAACGTTCTTGATGTAGTTTGTCTATAAATAAAAGGGTAATCATTTATAAGTTTAATTTTGTTACATAACTTCACTGTTCACATATATTTAAACTATAGATATTATTATTTACTATGACATGTACTGAATAATGCATGTTTCAATGTTACTTTTAATCACAAATAAAACTTATTTCAATAAAGCCAGTATGAGATAAACGGCTCTGATTATAAACCTTGTAGAACATTGGCCTCGTAAACTATGACAAGTTTACGACCTGCTAGCTTAGCACCAATTAAATGGAAAATTAATGCGCAAAATGGCCACTTTACGGCGATTTACTGTTAGGCTCCAGGACCACCGTTATTCAGACTATTAAACTTTTATAATGTCAACTCGTCTGTTTCTGTGCGTATCGTATAATGCCTCACTAAGAGGATTTGTGGTTTACACAGTACCTTAGATTATAATTTACACAAAACTGAAAATATGTAATTAGAAATGCCATCCAGCCAGCCTGTTTGAAATCATATGTCGCCAGTTGTGCACACTTGACGATAATCATAGTTTACACCTTAATTTGAGCACACTGCAGTCCTGACCTCTTTTTCGACAAGTAATTTCCGCGAAAGTATATATACGCCAGTACGAAAATGTTTGCACGTATTTCTATTAGTTGTGACCACTTGGTCATAAGTTTAGCGCACGCGCCCCGCCCACATCGCATTTGTTAATTATTCTCAGTTATATGATAATTTACTATTGACTAAAAAATCCACAGTGAAGCTGTTTCTGTAAAATTAAAAATTATTGTGTTATATTTTTTTATTTATATCTGTATACTATACAAGACGAGCAAAGCTTGGAATATCAAGGACTTATGGCTATTTTCTCGAACTCGAGAAATTTGTAGGAAATTTCGTAAGTAAAACAGAAGTTCAATTTTCAATTTCAATTTTCATTTTTTTTTATTTTTGCTGAACATAGGTAAATTTACATAATTACAATGGTGTTAGCTGTATAAAAAGTCCGTCTATGCTCTACCATATTGGCGTGCAAATCTTAAAATAATTAAAAATGTTACATAATGATATTGATTAGATTAATGATTGAAATTAATAATTAGAACTAATAATTAAACAATAACATAAGTCACAGCAATAATAAAACTCATAAACCAAGTAATATATGTAGAATTTCAATGTATACAAATCAAATAATCTTCTAATTTAAATAATAAGTACAGGTAAGTAACAAATGTGTGACTTATCTGTGAACATTGATACAATATTTATATACAAAATAAATACAGTTAAATACGACGGACGTACTAAACTTCCCTTAAATTTACAATTTGTCTTTCAGGTATTGATTAATTGAGTAGTAAGCTTTATTAACTAGTAAATCGTTGAATGTATTTTTAAATTCATGGATATTATTCATTGTTGTTAAACTCTTGTGTGAATAGTGTATTTATATCAAATCAATAGAATAAAAAATAAGTTTCAAGCTTCTAGCTCTAAATATGACGATACTTCCATACAACTTTTCATCCCCACCTTTCAACCCCTTACACCCCTTTTGCATTAAAAAGTAGACTATGTCCTTTCTCAGGCTCTAGACTATCTAGTAAGGATTTTGGGCGCCATACCTAGAAAATTGTTTTTGAAAATGGTCTTTTTATGTGGTACACATCTTATTTTATGGGTTTGATGAGTATGTAAGTTTTTATTGTTATTTTCGGCACACCAGTCAACATGTCATATCAAACAATTTAAGCTGTTGCAGAATAATGTATAACTACACTATCACCCAGTAGTCGACATTCGACCATAAGTCATATATTTCCAGTAGAAGTTGAACTGTTTCTATTATCCTTTAAATGCCATGACAGGTCAATATATATACTCGACGCGAGTAGCTCGAAGTAGTCGTTTGCATGTCATTTTTAAAGTAACACATGTTGTTTAATTTCTTTTTTGCTTTCTGCGCCCTTATTCTCTATATAAACTTTATATATTCCAAATTTTGCATTCCTCCATTAGTAAAAATTGCTTAAAAATCAGGTATTAAAATGTAGTGGCTTCAAACCTAGTCTTAATTTATGAAACAAAATATGCATTATAACTATCATATATTATGTACAATTAGCTTTCTAGACCCAAACTAAGAATACCTCGAACATGATACTTATAAACATATGTTTATATTTTTTCTTAGTTAATACATAGAAATACCCACAATAAATTAAAATAGACATATAATTGTTGACATGCAAATTATCATTACAATTATTGATACAAATAATCATATAATATACAATTCGATCATGTGGGTCTCTGAGTACTCACTGAAGCAAATAATTAAAAGTACAAGTATTTGATTTGTTAAGAACCTGTAAAGCGAATGAGCGCATTCATATTTACATATATCCTCCTTTTGTTGCCCCTGGTTGTCCAAGCTACCAACTATACTCAAATATGAATAAAACATTGTAAACGCCACAAACGAAAAAGAAGGTGAATTTATAGCTGGCGTTTATTTAAGATTCACGTGAATGTTGGAATCATGTCTTTCAACCTGTTATACGTATACACACTCGCAAAATATACATATACCCACATATGTATTTATATATTGAATAGTATATATAATTGTATATATATATATATATAATAGTATATATATATATATATATATATATATATATATATATATATATATATATATATAAAAAGTTGCTCGTTATAAACAACATGTCGATTTGAATTGATTAGGTATTGGCTTCTTGTATAATACCTGATCTAAGTATGTTTATTCAAGTTCTAGAATATTGTCTGGATAGTGCTGTGGGTCTTCGGAATCTCTGAAGCTGATAGTACCAACTCACAATACAAAATTTCACGATAAATATTTTAAAGTATAGGCTGTCCGTGGAACAATAACAGCTTTTAAAAACATTGCCAAAGACCACTACTAATTATATTTATTTATTTATTGACACTTCCTGCAAATACATTGCATAAGATGGACTTAATGCCCTAGGCGTTTTCTTACAGTCAACCTTTGGGTGGCGCAGGGGACGTGCATGGCGTGCATGCCACGTGTATAATAAATTTAGTCGCAGAGTAAACAACAATATATTACGTAAATTTATTCTTTGCCCTCATTGGCTGTATCTGTCTATTTTCGTTATATCGTTAAAAATATATATTATATTGAACTATATCCATACTGTATCTTTGTACACTTTGTACATATACGTACATCGCTCTTTTACACCAAAAACTACCCATTATTTTTTTTATGACCTGTCGTCTTTGTCCATCGAAAGGTTGCCTGTAAGACATTTCTTTTAGCGATAAGGCCGTCCATTGTATATATTGTTTCTGCAATTTCCGTGCAATTTAATGGTCATTGGTGTACAATAAAGTTTCTATTATATTTTTATACTTCGCGGAGGATTCATTGAGCTCTCGCCAGTCCACCCGTGACTACAATCAATCGAAACGTCGGGTAACCAAAAAGGTATTGTACCTTATAATTCTGGACATGAAAAGCATGAGGTCGGATCTGAAGATCCACCCAAAATGACTTTTTTACATCACAATAATAAACTTTTTGTTCTCTTTCTGGTAAAACTGACTCTTGTATTTCTATTCTTCTTCATTGCTGAGATAAAAACATGCATAAGGTCGGATCTGATGACTTTCCGAAATATTTGAAGGCATGTAACTTTATTTCAATTAATACCTTTATTCCATAAATTACTCATACCTTTAGCGTACTTTCACGTTCGGTGTATTAGCAGATACACCGTTATGCTACTAAAGTGCAAAAGAATTTACACATGGATTATCAGATATACCTTTATGCTACTAAATGGTGTTGTTTACTAATGTATAATATAAAGTCGAATGCAATCATGAGACGTTCTAGCTGTAATAATAACAGCAATATGTAAAAAATTCTATACGTATTTCATGATAAACCTTTATGTCTTGAACTTATTTTAAATTGTTAAGCCGCGTCTTGGTCGGTACCGAAGATAGTCCGGATTATTTCAAATTTCGTCGTCATTAGAAATCGTTGCATGGGTGGTTCTGGAGGCTTTGGGAGGCAAGACAAGGCATTTCTTGTCTAGATATTTTACTTATGCATTGCGCGTCTTAAAGTAAGATAGTAATAGTTCATTGTGGTGAGATTCGCAGGTGGCCGCCGGCTGGCTTTGAAGTATTAACCATAACATAAACTTTTGATATTGCACGGAACTATTGTATTACCTATACAAAAATGTTTTTTTTTTTTTTTTACGTGTGGAAACCCCCACGGGTCGTCACCCCACCTGGGCTAAGCGGTAGGGTGGTATGTCGGACTCGAACCGACTAAAACCACACGGTGTTCCATCACAGTCCATATTACCAGGGCCTCAGGTGTACCCTTAGAAGGAAATCCCTGTGTACCCTGGCAGACTTGGCCGCCTGTTAAACAACAGGCGACCCCACTGTGTTGTGGGAGATTTTGTCCCCTATCATAAGAGAGGCACGCGCGGAACACGGCGCCACCGTCTCGGGAGCAAAAATTTGCCGTGTGCCTAGGATAATAGAACAGGTATAAAAATCGTATAAATTTTTGTGAGAACTTTTCATACATTCACATTATAACAAAATGAAACTGTTCTCTTTTAGATGCATTGATGGAAGATCCTATGTACATTTGCCTTTGGCCGTCAAAAGAACCCCTAATAGAACTGTTTATGGTAAGTAGATCACTCATATCAAAATAATGTTATACCTATTGTGTTTTACATTCAATTATATTCAAGTAAAAGTGTAAAACAATATTATTATGTGGTTATATTGTTACATACCATAAGTTAATTCATACAAAAATTTTAGTGGTTTCAGATGAATCACAAGTAAATGACTACGACAGCGACGATTCTGTTAATGATAAAAATTATGTCCCTAACAAAGAGGACAATTATTCAAGCTGTAATAAAATTAGCAACTCTCCCACACAAACTAGTGTAAATCGAGTAAAAAGATATATATTCTTCAGAAAAAACACTCCAGAAAAACTGAGAATTACCTGTGAAATGGCACATATCATCACTTAATGTAACTGAAGCTCCAGTATGTTTAGAAAATCATTCTGAATTAATAATATACGAAGATCTTGTATACAGAATAAAGCAAAAAATTTCTTAAAAATTGTGATGTCTCTGATAGTAAAATTTTTTTCTTGCCACTTACAAAGAAGCCTTGTCTGGAAAGAGTCGTCGTTAACATTAATGAAAACGGATATTTGAGTGGCAATTCCGACAATAAAGAAGATTTAGTTCCCTATAAACCAGATAACAATTATCATTTTTATTTTTTCTTAATATTATTTTTTGTTATGATGATTTGTAATTTTAAAGTATATTAAATAATTTTTAATATTTGTTCTTTTTGTAATTTTTTCGCAATTTCACCCTTTTGTCTGATGGTAATCTAATAATTGATTTAGAAGTTGCGAAGAATATCACATCAGTCCTTTACCATCGTTTAAAAGTTAAAATCATAATGCTACATTTTCATATTAAGTAGCCAAAAAAATTGCAAGCACATAGTTGGATATACACATAACGTACCCAGAGTTTTTCATAAACTATAATTATTTAAGCCATAAGGTAATAACCATTAAATTAAACGTTTATTGAAGTGTATTTATTGAAAAGTATAAGGCACTGATGGTTTACCACCGATAATTAAAACAAAACTGTTACATTATAACGTAATTTAATAAATATTGTCAAAAAATTTTGTCAATTTTATTTTCGCTCTCCTGAAAACCTGCGAATTTGCAGATTCGACCATATGCCTTTCATGTCCAGAATTATTATCACGTTTAAGTCCTAAGCTACACATCTAATAAATAAATAAATTCATCTGAAACCGTCTGTGTTGTGTGCCAGTTATTTGTTTGTAAAGTCCCCCGTGACACTTTGGATGCGAGAATTATGTTGGTTAATAAAAACACATCTACATTAATATACATCAGTTAAGCTAAGGCTTAGTATTATTAATAATATAATTTATACAAGGTACAATATCCTGACGTATTCGACGTTAAAACTGGAACAAAATATTTTATAATTTCTGTGATAAAGAAAAATAAATGTGTAATAATATAAACTAAAGATTGCGTGGTGGTCGAATTTCGAAAATAGTTTATTTCATTGGCAATATAACTTGACCTGTCATTATATAGACTTTTGTACCATGACAGGTCAAAATATGTACTGGACACTCATAGCTGTATGTACCCGTTTTTGCATTTTTACTTTGTAGCAAATATTGTTCAAAAATTTTAGCATTCGTCACTTCTTCTCTGTATAAACTATAAGTGTGCGAAATTTCATACTCCTCCGTCTGCCCAAATTTCGTAAAAAGGGATCCAAAGTTTCGCTTCACGTATTAATATATAGATAATACAATAAAGCATTAATTAATACATATATACACTCACGATAGTAAACTTGACCGACCCCGAGTGAGCCCCCACATCTTGCTAGCTATAGTTTGGTCCCACTTTCGTAACAGGGGCAAGGCTATTTATTGCCTTTAACCCGGCACTTAAAGAATTAAAGATGGGAAAATTGGGAGTATTTTGAAAGGTAGATAGGAAGAGAAGGCAGTGGAAGGAAAAGGACATTGCTTATACGGATGGATTGGGGGAGTTTATGCAATAGCTGGAGCAGATCAGAATTGCATTCTTCTAACTCGAACTGGCTGTTGCCGGAAAGTCTAAACCCTTTATGATATAATAATTAATAGTACATAAGTTAATTAATAATACTGATTATATAATAAGGTTCGTGTGGACCACTTTCGGGTGTGGCTGCTGTTGATGACTTCAGTTTAATTACTTCAAACGTAGATGTTGTTTACTAAATATGTCGTAATTATGGTCGTATATTATAACATTGTAGAAACCTCTACGAGACGTCTATGAAGCTACGAGATTTCGTAGATAGTTGGTCTACGAACTGTCATTTTCATTGATGACTGTGTTGTCGGTATCTGTCAGCTGATTCCCGTTAACGTGTGCTGGGGAGGCGGCGCGCGGCAGTGGCTGACGGACACGCGCGCCGAACGTGTCCTCCCTGAGGATCACTGAGGGACGCGACAAACTTACAAATATTTTTATAACTATATTTATACACCCTGTAGATTAGTTAGTGTAGTGAAGTGTCTTAATGTGGTATCTTTTGATTTTTATTTGTAAGTAAAGCAAGCATCGTGTAATATGAACAGTGTTTTGATGAGTCGGTTTAATTTTAATGTCGAAAGCTCTCGTAGATCTTGATCTAGAGCTTTACGACCATATATTTACGAGACCTCAATACAAGTATTGAGGTCTCGTAAATATATATGTGGTGAACAACAACGTAGATTTCATATTGGTATTATTGAGATGTCATATAAATTGTCTTGTATGACGATAAACGTGTAACTTTAAATGACTGATCTTTGTTAAAATGTAACTAATAATTTACAAAATTTATTTTAAAATATATAACCTTTTGTTACTTTAATCAGTCATCAAAACAAACTCACAAGATGAATAGCAAATATTTTCATGCGGCTTTAGTTATTAATGAGTTTCAAAGCTAATACCATATTCAAAACAGTGGTTCCGTTGAATGAAAAAATCTTTTAGATTGTAGATGTAGAATGTATCGAAGTTGAATATTTTATTTAAAAAAAATATTTTATTGGCATCAACCTACGATTTCTTTAAGGAAAATCTAAAGAAAAACTACAACAGGAGCTCTTACCCTGCACGCTCGATTGATTCTTTGACTATCCATTGGAAATTATATATAATATATTTATGTACATGGTGATAAAATTTCGCAGAAATATATGAATTATTATATATCATATACTTCTCGTTAAATATTTATAACATGAATATGAAGTTAACTTTATAATAAGTTTGTGTTATAACAAAGAATCTTGATTGTACTAAAAAGTAATAAATAAGAGATTAATTTACTTCTTAATTATAGGATTAGAATAATGGTTTCCAAGAGTGATATTATTTAAAACATACGGTTGGATTAATGTGTTCGTTTCGGAGATGCTCAGCTAGTTTTGGGCCTGACAAAGGTCCTCTACCAAGGAGCGAAGCAATCAGACGCATCAGTATCAGCCACTGCGCTGGCTTTTTTCTATTAGTTAATTTATTTTAGGTGTCTTTAAACAAATTTACTGTCTATGAGTATTCCATGATATAATTATGTATTTACACGGGAATTAACGCGATTACGAAAAGGTACTTATTACATACTTCTGAATTGCCTGACGTTTCGTTGAGGTGATTTACTAAAAATCCTGAAATATGTATTTTATTATTTATTACAAAGAGTCCCTAAATCAGCAATTTTCAGACCTCTAGCATCAAAATTGGCAGAAGTCTCATACAAACTTCCAACCCCTAGTTTAAGGGGTTGGGAGGTAAAAGTTCCAAGATTTAGAATTTTTTTGTTGTTTGTGTACTAGTACTAGATTACATGCCAAATTTCAGTTTTCTAGGACTTCCAAAAGTACCCTAAGAATTTTGATGATCATCAGTGAGTCAGTGACGAACTGGTTTTTTTTTTAGATATTAATAAAATCTAAAGTATAAGAGCTATGCAATTGAAACTTTATATGTTTAATAAATATACTGTTGACATCATATTCTGAGAATTTTTTGTATCTGGTATAATACAAACCCAAGTTATGGGGGTTGAAAAAAATTACGAAGCGCTTCGAGAAAAAGTAGGTAGTGCCCTTGCGCTTCGCTTGGCTCGTCTTGGTGGGGTCTCTACCGTGCCCCAGAATTTATTTATGCAATTTGTAGATTTTTTCAATACGTAGGTAGTATAATATAATTATCGGTTGGTCCTAAGTTATTCATTTCTAATACCTCATTAAGTTTAATCAATAATGATAAGCGAACATAATTATTAAAACAACTTATTATTTAAGTTAGTTCTGGGAATTCGTGAGAAAATATTCCGAAACCTTGAGATTTGAAATGCATCGCGTTTTGTGTTTGTTGATATGTTGATATGATTCATATACAAATATTGAACAAAATGACATTTATATCACACATGATATTATTATATTTAATCTAAAGATCTTGGATTTAATACTTTATTAACATTGGCTGTAAATTTTAAATTCATCTACAGAGCGACGAGTTGTTTTTTCTCTAATTATTAAATCCCTAAAACTTGTCACTGCCTAACTACAAATAACTTGAGTCCCTAACTCAATACTATAAATTTATTAAAGGTAATCTCGGACACTATGTGTTTTTGCCAACAACAATCTCAGACCCTAAATTCAAGATGACAATCACACAAAGTATGGTTGACAGTGACGTATGTGTGATGTCACATAGCGTTAGATGACAGCGCGGTACGGTCGTCAGCTGATACCTCTCACGGACACTTGCGGCAAAAGATTACGAGGTGTGGAGTGCATGCGAGATAAATTATTGTCGCATTTGTCGTGATATATGTGTTCCTTTTTGCTAGCAATGTGATTTAAGGACTGTTTATATTTTTTTTCATTTAGTGTAATCTGTTTTCTTTTCGTTGGAATACACACACCAAAAATGTCAAGCTCAAGTACATTTATTTTAACTAAAAAGAAATATCTAATTAATATTTACCAAATCTAGTCCTCCAGACTGGCTTCTTACTTTAATTCCTAATATTTCAGTTAATAACTTATCCTTATATTTCGTAAAAATTAAGAAAAATTGCATTTTTGCAAATTGTGGGTTAATATCATCAATGAAATGACGAAAAAGGCAAAATAGAGGATTTTTTAAATTTGTATTGTAAAGATAAAAAAAGTAATAATCTGTGTTTCCACCATTGACATTAATCACACAATTACAGCGATTTGGCATGCTTAAAATCAGTTCATCAAAATCACTTTGAGGAATGGCCGCCCACGTTCTTTCTAACAAGTCAAAAAGTTATTGTGCGGTATGCACGGTATCCGTACTCGGCAGTGCTCTTCTTTGGACCATATCCAATGCTTGCTTAATTTCGTTGAGGTCTGGCGATTGAGCTTGATTGATTGCTGGAGATTTATTACACACCTTTTCTACGTGTGCCTTCCAGTTTAAATTTTTATTTATTATTATACCCAAAAATGTCGTTTCATTTACTTCAGTCAGATTGTCAGTGAAGTATTTAATGTCAAGATTTTGAGGCTGCTTACCATAGTTACCAAATTGAATAAATTGCGTTTTAGTTAAATTAGCTTGTAAATAATTATTATACAGCCATTGAATTATAGAAGTTATTGTATTATTAATGTCATTTATGTAATTAATATTGGAATAATTAGATGACATAATGAGGGAAATATCGTCAGCGAATAAAATACTAGGGTTTTCGGTACCACTTGGAAGATCATTGATATAAATCAAGAACAACAGCGGCCCAAGTATACTGCCTTGGAATTATTAACTCTGTACGAGGATCTGTGTGCTTGTAATTCCCTTTTATTATTAACGTTTACAATTACAATTTCAATGCACTATTCCCTATTCTTTAAATACGTCTCAAGCCATTTGTTTGCCATACTTTGAATACTACATTTTTCCATTTTGTTCAGTAATGAGAAATGAGATCGATTGTTTGCTTATTACTGTCTAGACTTTCAGATATTCTTGCAACAAAATCAAAGCACGCCATCGTTGTGGACTTCCGATCAATTCCAAATCTATTGCATCGCACAATTAAATGCCGCAGGTCACCTGCGTTATTGCCGGACCGTTACGACCTTCAAGCTTCCAAGAAAAAAGCTAACTAACCCTACGTACCTAAAAGGCCTGCAACGCACTTGTGACTCTTGAGTTGCAGGTGTCCATGGGTGGCGTTAGTCAGTGACAGGTGACGCTTCTGCTCGTTTACCCCCCATACCAAAAAAAAGGTTGAAGGCTCGAACTAGGTCAACAGGATTGAACTTTTATGTAAGCGTACGTGTATTAAATTATGCGATATAAGTGAGGTATATCCGAGGGACAAGGGAAGTGTAGGACGGCAGTAAAGTGATTGAATATGATTTCTGTATTATCTTTTTAAGTCACAATACCCTGATTAACGAAGATAACGTTACGTTATCTAGACCCAAATTAGGTAGAGTTTGTAGTATGGATTCTAGAACACACATGACACTCACACACACAATAATAATAACAATAACTTGAGACACCTCACACACGGCCGTCTGATCCCAAACTAAGCAGAGCCTGTACTATGGTAATCAGACCGCTGATAAACATAGTTATATATTTCTAAATACCATCGTAATTTATTATAGATAAATTACACCCAGACACAGAACAAATGGTCGCTCTCATCACACAATTATTTGCCCTGGTTCAGCAGTCAGGATTATTAACCACTACACCAACGGACCCTTCAATAAACACATACATGTTAAACGTAGAACACGCTCAGACTAATGCAAATAGACACATTCATGCATACACATATTTGCACTTAGCGGGAATCGAACTTGCGGTCCTCGGGCGTGGAAGTCGAAAACAGTACAGCCACGCCAATAAGTCATATTTTACATCTCACAATAGCGAGTTCTATAAAAATGTTAACAGTTAACCAAACCTATCTCTAAACCCATAGTAACTTTATTTTAAAACTAGCTGTGCCCGCGGCTTCGCCCGCGTTGAAATCAGTTTGTGACTAAAAGTTTTATTGCAGGAAAATACTGCATATGAGGCGGTAAACCTGCCGACCTTAAAAGTGGGCATGAAGTTTCTTTACTTATTTTATTTCCAAACGCAGTCATCTGAAAGAGACTATTGCAATTTATTGTTTTCCCTTTTTTCGGCACTCCTATGACTGCCTATTTTTTTTTTGTAAAGTTTAGTATGCTATGCCTAATAATCACGATTGAAAATCACGTTTTAATGTTTACATTATTTTTGACAGAAAATGCGTTATTGTGTCTTATTTATAAGTATATGGCACCGCTTTTTTTTAGACCTACTAAACACAAACACTTTTGTAATACATGACCATTTAGTCAGCGCACGCGGATAAAGCAGCTCGGAAGTGCTTTATCTTCTGGCTTGCATCACGTATACCATTATTTCAGGCTGAAAACTTATAATTACTGGTATAAAATATAACCTATGTAACTCGCTGATAATGTAGCTTTCTATAAGTGAAAGAATTTTTAAAATCGGTTCAGTAGTTTCGGAGCCTATCCAGTATATCACAAACAAACAAACAGAAAATCAAATCATTCCTCTTTATAATATTTCTGTAGATATTGCACTACAAATATTTACTTAAAGGTATAGGTACTGTATGTATGTTTATATTATACACAGATGGCGCAATGGTTTAAGTGGTCGCCTCGCCACTACTACACGCTGAATGTTGTGGGTTCAAATCCCACATGGAACAAAAAAAATGTGTAATCCACTTATAAGTGTCCCGAGTTTGGGTGTTCCTTGTGTCCGTTGGTGCCTCCTTTTCAACAAAAAAAGAATGAATCGGACTAAGCATTAATGAAATACAACGAAGTTACACATTTTGACTTTCATCCCCCTTCTCAAGGAAACCGTTCTAAATTTCAGGATAAAAGTATTCTATGTCCGACCCCGTAGTATGAACTCAAATCATGCCAAGTTTCATTTGAATCCGTTCGCGATCTCTAGTAAGTTTGTTCTATGCTAATAATAAATATCTAAAAAAATTACCATTTATTTTAACGTTAAAAATATTTTATAGTTAGTATTAAGCGGGATCAACAGATGTCGCTACGTGATGTTTACAATTTTTTTAAAAACTTTGAATTATTTTTTCTATGGATAGATAGAACCAATTTTGAGCAATCAAATACTAAATGTTACACCGAATTACACACAATACTTGTGCATAATACGTTTCCGGGATTACTTTGTACTTTTTACGTGAAGCCACCAAACAAACTCCACGTTTATAGATTTATTATACACATAAATATAGAAGAAAGAAGATTACGTAACAATCTACAAAGTGCCTCCTTTCAGACAGACAGACAAAAAAAAAATAGTTTTGGCTTCAGTATTGATCATAGAGTGCTCCCCAAATTTTTTTTCTAAATTTCTTCAATGTACAGAATTGGACCTGTTACATTTTTATTATAAGTATAGAAGTATAGATGTAACAAACTCTGTTTGTAAACTCAAACGTGTCTTGTATTTTAAGGCCGGTAGTTTTGTAACCTACTGGAGTATTTCTCAACTTCTGTCAACGTGAATGCGATGGTGGGGTTTGTTGTTGACAGTGAGTTATTGTTTCTGAAATCCTTGCAGTTTATTGTTTTGAAACCTGTTACGTTGGTTGTTATCTGTCCTCCTCCATGTCTTTCAGAAAGGTCTCCTTCAAATGTATATATTGGTGAAATTTTTAAAGTTGTAGCAACCTTACTTACCAATAGAAACACATAATGCTAGTCAAACCATTTTTTCCTTGCAATGAAGCTACTGCTCTAGTCATGTGTCTAAAATGCGAGCTGAAAGCTGATGTGAAAAGTAAAAAGTTTGTTGAAAGCTAGTAATAAGTTTGTCTTGTTACACCGTTGTCGTACAGTGACAATACACAAGATAAACTTTTTACCAAGTTTTGATAGACTTGCTAGGAGGTAAGAAAGAAAAATAATTCGCAGACACTTAAGACACACAATTTTAGTTATAGCAAGTAATAAACTTACATCTAAAAACAATAATCGCGCTTAAACCATTTGTACCTCACAATAAAAACAGTGGTATAGCGAGTATTAGCTTCAATTTCAAAAACTTGTGTAACAAGATTTATATAAATAATAAATAAATTATAAGGTGTAAATTGTACTCCAAAATGCACTGACGGTATATTGCCATCCTTATGAAAGAATCGCCATCAGCGTAACAGCTACAATCTTCAGAATGCAATTAGGTCTTACGTAACCTTAAAACGCTATAGTTATGTTCCGTGGCTAGAGCTCAATACATAAACTCGCCGCCAGCAATAGCAAGAGACTCACAAGCCTGGCTAGTCCGTCCTCAGCCGTACGTTAATAGCGGTAATTACTCTGGCTGTCTGTATTACACGTCCACATACCGCCTATTTCAGGATTACAGAAGCGGAACTAATTACTAAAGAAAGGTTTTCTATAAACGTGGAAATAACAGAAAGCGTTGGTTTTTATTATTTATTGTTTGTTTGTGTAAAATCTCGCATTATTTTCAAAGTTACTACCTTTTAAACTTTCCCGTTTCATGATATTCCTATAATTATTTTAACAGGAATTAACACGATCACGTTAAAGGTATTACATACCTTTGAATGGCCGACGTTTTTCCCAGGTCAGATTGTGACCATGGTCAGTGCAATCTGGTACAAATTTGAGGTATTGCAAAGATATGTAAAAACTATCACCACAAAAAACATAATAGTACGTGATCGCGTTTATTCACTTTTTCTTTAATGTGATAGGGGGCGAACGAGCAGACACCGCCCATGGACACTTGCAACTCAAGAGACACAAGTGCGTTGCCGGCCTTGAAGGTGGGAGTAGGGGAAGGGTGCAGCGGGTTTTAGAATGCTAGGAATAACCGCAGACTAGCAAAACAAACAAGTATTTGCAATAAAGATATTTCCAATGCAGTAGACATGACCGTATTACATATGAATAAAATCTTAAACATGGATGAGAGACTTCTTGCCGCCTGCGAATTAGTTTTATTTGTAAATAAATAGGCAAGCCAAAAACGGTTAAGGACCATTTCTCCTATGATTTGATTGAAGTTTTTGTGATATCAATTTTTTTTTTGGATCACATAGTTTTTTCATTTTAAAACTTTCGCGAATTTTATACATATTAGACGTTTAATATGGTAAGGTACAACAGTGCAATTCAATCGAAACGTGGGGTAACCTAAAATTAATCGTACCTTATAAATGTTATTGCAATAAAGTCCACGTCTATACCAAAACATTCAGAATTAAATCATCATTCATTCAATTCAATCAATTAATTAGCTTCACTTGTAACTTACTACGTAAACAAATCTTGGCAGCTATTTTAAACTACTTCAAATTGTATCGAAACGACAATACTATAGTTTGGCATCTTGGAGTTAATTTATTTTACATGATATTTTCGAAAGTTTACGCGAATGTTACACATTCGCGTAAACTTTCGATAAACGTGTAATGTAATTGTAAATGTTGTTTGTGTAAATAGTAAAATAACACCAAATTAATCGCGATAGTATTCGTTAAAAATAGTTCAATTTATTTTAGTTAACATAAAGCTAGAATGTGGGTAGTAGAAGTCTTCAGCGGCTACTAGTAAACCCGTCGAGTTTGGACTCGTGTAATTGTTTTGATGAGTCCAACAGATTAGGCTTTGTAACTATGGTCGGATGATGAAGCCTGAAGAA
Source organism: Euplagia quadripunctaria (assembly GCA_963859945.1). Taxonomy (NCBI): domain Eukaryota; kingdom Metazoa; phylum Arthropoda; class Insecta; order Lepidoptera; family Erebidae; genus Euplagia; species Euplagia quadripunctaria. Next base: position 15,532,739 of record OY982581.1, read on the forward strand.
TGAAGGTGGATCGTGAAACGCTTTTTTAATTTTTAGTTCGCATTGCTATTGAAGTGTGTGTTTTTAGTGTTACTAAACTAAACTAATATAATAATAATATTTTTAAAGTAAGGTCCTTATCACACGTTACACTTTAGACTTCGGCGGATGGGGCGTTAGGCAAAAAATTGTGTTAGCTCAATGAAAAATGCTGACCGCCTGTTGATATTTTTATTTACGCCATCTGTGGATTCTGCTCGATATTATTGTAATTTGATGTTGGTTGTATACTAATTATCCATATATTAGTTTGGTCAACTTTCACAGGTGGCGCAATTTTAATTTCGAGTTTCTACAATATTAACTATATTTTGATATAATTTATTCAATTCAGTAAATATATTTATATATAGCGAAAGGGACTTCGTTCCAACCGGGATTTCCAAAGACACCTCACACATTTTTTTTTAGATTTAAAATCTTTACAATGCGCAATTAATAGTCTTTGGCTAATATGCCACAGAGATATTCATTATTTCAATGGTGAATATAAAAGCGACTATATACGGACAAACATATCTGGAGATCAAGTTATAATGAATAGCCATGAATACACCTAATTATTATTATCTAAATTATCTATATCTATATTATTATCTACTTCAAAACTTTTCAAGGGCAGACAATATTTTTGTCAGAAAATTTAGATATTTATTTGATATTGAAATTCATGAGATTTATATAGAGATTACAATAAATCTTATATATATTATATATATACCTTAGCTATGATTTTCTTTCTTTTCAATTCCGTTTATAGACCTCCTGAATTTATATTACGAGTTAACTGAAGCGTTTACATATACTATATCTATAATAATAATAACTTGAGACACTTCACACACGGCCGTCTGATCCTAAACTAGGTAAAGCCTTTACTACTTGTATATTTCTAAATCAAATTCTTTATTTCCAAATAGGCCTCATAAATAAATTTATATAAGTGGTTGCACAAATGTACATTATTAATGAAAAATATGGTGTCTCCACTAAAATTATACATATTATAGATAAATTACACCCAGACACGAACAAATGATCGTGCTTAGCACAGAATTATTTGTCCTGGGTGGGAATTGAACCTACGACCTCTGGCTCTCTCTCTCTATCCCTCTCTGGCTATTTAGAAGTACGAGTGAAGTTACTTCCCAGTTCCTCTGGTACAGATCCCAACAGACTCAATAAACAAACTGTCTACATTAGGGTTTGCAAGCAGCTAAACTAATAATAATTCCTCGATATTTGCAAGCATAATAAAATTATGTTAAAATAAAATAAATTATTATTACTATTAACAGTTTGCTAATTGCGGTATAGTAGAAGAGACGTGGAAGATCGACCTTCACCCATCTGATAACCAGATAAGACACATTTTTTATCAAATATCTTTTATTTATAAACATGCCTATGATAGCTTGCCTATCGAAAAGTGTTCATGGCCATTTTCAATTAAATTAATTTTAATCAATTTCTTTTTATAACCTTCACTCTTTTGACAACCGAAAAAAATAATTTCAACTGAGAGCTTTCAACATAGAGAATATGCCTTGGTAAGCTTACCTACTTATTTTTGTTCATGGCTACCTGGCAAGCAGGTATGAACAGGTAAATCAATATAGGTAACTACACCGATCTAATAACCGATAGAAATTAATATCATAAGAAAGATAATTTAATTACAAAATCAATCATATAGGCTTGCCTGCAAAAAACCGTTCATAGAATATTATTGCAGGGTTCGAAGTTTTAGAATCGGAGTAATTTTATAAAGTAGAGCGTCCGAGGTCTGTGTGATAGAACAAGACACAACGTAGCTGCTGCACGCGACATGTCCGTAGAATGTAATCGAGTGCTCATGCTCTGTTACATATCCAAAAATATGTCGCGGGTTACCATCGAACCTGCATGTTATCGTAACTTCCTTCACCCAAATCATTGATATAGCGAAACTCATTAATGAAATCTACATTGATGATATAATATGGGCAGCTAGATAAAATAGGTACCCAACACAAATGATGAATGAAAATGAAATGATTAGCTTAAATAGAAATGGTAACAACAGCTTAACAAAATTACCAACCAAATTACTGATGACATAGTAGTATTCTTAATAGCAGTCATAAGAGTCTGGATTGGCTTAACACAAAATAGAAAAAGGTTTAAAACATGAAACTCACACAGCAGCAATTTAGTTAATAGTAAATCAAAATGCATGTTATCTCAAACTTAAAAAAAATGTAATTTAAAAAAACTATAATAATAAAGTAGCCCAGTGGCTCATATCTAACATGACTTTTAAACTAACAATAAGTTGGACAACATATTTCACTTTAACTTTGAAAAGTCATTCCCTAGACCTTTTTCTAGCGATCGCGGGGTAAACCAGTCGTGAAATTTACTTTAGGTACGAAGTTTAATGGGTTCAGCATATATTAAAATCTATTTTATTGAGAGTCGTTAGTTTTTCAAGCGAGATCTTTGATATATGTGATGTGGAAGTTGGGGAATTTATGATCCTATTGCGGTGCGTAACTGAAAAAATAAATACTTGTCAATTGATGTATGCATGGTGGATCTCATGCCTAAATTTTGGAGGAACTGTAGTTTCAAAGCCAAGACCGATGACAATGGACGATACAACTCTACTATTTTTTATTGCTTTAAAGCTTACCAACTTTTGCCCGCAGTTTCGTTTGCATGAAAGTTATTTTTCTACCCCTCAGGAACAGTATTTCCTAGATAAAAGTACTCTATGTACTTTTCTATACCCCTGCATCGTGTATGCAAAATTCCATGATGCTCTGTTGAGTTATTAAGGAGTGAAGCGCAACAAAAAATCAAATTCATTTTCCTATTTACAATACTAGTTGTTGAAAATTATTATTATACACTGTAGTGAAACTACTGTTGCGTGTTCTCTCTTGTTAGTAAATTGTGTTGGTATTTATAGTCTAATATTAACCGTGTGTGAGATCGATAGACACATGGAACAGAGATTTAGCTGACTAGCAGAAATATTATAAGTAAATAATTAATAAGGAAACTACATGTAATTGGGGTCGTTGTTAACGAGGTGACATACATAGTTGTGTATTGAAACCTAATAGTAATATGCTTACATATACTTTAATATCGCCAACAGCAGGATTTTGGACCTAAGTATGTAACACAATACAAAACTAATACCTAGAAAATTTATTTCCTACTAAAGCATCGTATATATCAAGTTAACGGTACTTTAGGCAATTTAGTTGTTCTCACTGCGTGGAATACTTCAAATAGGCTCAATTTATGTATTGTAAAGGTATTCTTATAAAGGCTCTGACGGTGTACTTACCATTACGTATTGCCCCTAACCGGCCTTTATAGTAAACCAATATGTGGAAATTGAACATTCAACTTTTATGTGAACTTTGGTGAGTTTAAATATACTCGAGAACAATAAACCCGGGTCACATAAAGATCTGAGAGAGAGAGAGAGAAAATACCGGAAGCTTTCTTACCTTTCCGAAATTTTCTACGAGCTCAGTGAAATAAATTGTTTTTTATAGGCAGTTATGTGCTCCTCATTTAAATTTTACTACTTTCATTTAAAAGTAAAACAAAATATTTGTCACTTATTATCTTCATAAAAGTTCAAAAACAGAAAAAACACCATATTTTCTACAATTTTCTCAAATTTTAGTGCTTGTCAAATTGTGCTACCTCCACGTGTTGCCATTGCTGAGCTTATGTGTACACCAAGTTACTTATACGATGGTTAGTCCCATTTTTTTAATTTGACATTTTTAATGTAATACGTTCTAAAAAAGTACACCTAAAGTTATTTTACTTTAATTTAAGGAGTATTTAATTGTCTGTTAAACACAATTTATTTCACTAAGTTAACATTATCTTTATGTGACACGAATTTATTTCTCTCGAGTGTTTGCCTAAAGACTAAGTCTATCTATATTTAAGGATATCACCCAGTTGGTCGACTATGATAATGCATGTAAAGCAATGTAGATTGACCTATCTACACTGTTTTACATGCGTTATCATTTCTTTCCACGTGCCCAGGCCACTTTTACATACATCTTTTTTTTTAAAGACAACAATAATATTCCTGTGTCGCAGGGGCTTCACAAACATTCAAACAAGGGACACAAAGAACAACCAGACTACTATTTGTGGATTACACAAATTTTTGTCCCGTGTGGGATTTGAATTCACAAGACTCGGCGCGGCGTAATGGCGAGGTGACCACAAAAATCATTGCGCCATCCGTGCGTCTCATCTTTAAATCCCTTTCTTTCTACAACTATCTTATTTCCTTTTTTTATGGGATAGGTGGCAAACAATCAGACGGTTCACCTTATAGTAAGTGACTACCGCTGCCCATGGGCACCTGCAATTCAAGAGTCACAAATGCGTGCTGACCTTTAAAGTGGGAGTAGGGGAAGAGAGAGAAGAGGGAGAGAGGGGGAGAGGGAAGGGTTGGGGCCTCCAATAACCTCACTCCGGCCGTTTTACTGTGAGGGCGTGGTATCACTCCGGTCGAGCTGGCCCATACGTGCCGTAGCATGGTTCTTTCACTTACAAATAAATTAAATATTTTTTAAATTTAATAATTGTTTTAATTTCATTTAATAATTAATAAATTAAATAAATTTAACACGTAATTCCCAGTATATTAATGTGTCTTACATAATGTACAAAATTTGTCTCTTGCTTATATTCCTTTTATCTTTTATTCTTTGAAAACACAACAGATTACACTTGAAAGATTTACTGAATAAATGCGTATTTCTTGATTTCTCTGAAAGGTTACACTTTTTTATCTATCTCACGAGGATGCTCCCGTGTCCGGTACAAAATATACCCGGACTCAGAACAAGTGTCAGCTTGTCAAACATACTAGTACATCCTGATTCTCTTGGATTTGTGATTATTCGTGTACTTACTAGTTAAAAAGACAGACCCATGAGTTTCGTGTGATCTATTCTTAGATTCCGTCAATATGCCATTTTCATACAATATACCGTAACAGAATCGTTTCATAAATTATGAATTATTTTCAAAGGTTCCTCTCTCCACACCTAATAAACCTTAATCTATTATTATGCATACGAAAATGTTTTTGTGTACGTGTGAAATCAGTGTGACATAATTAAAAATTTCAACTGCAAATCAACAGAAAGTTTATTTTTAACAAAATATTTACTGATGTTTGTGGTCACAATTTAGACTGATATAATCTGTTAATGGTGCCAATTCTGTTCAATTTCTCTCTTAACTATAGTTGACTAAATTTTCTTCATAGAAGATGTAAACCTTGTATCCTTCGAAACAAGGTCTCATTTCAAATATAAACAAGTAGGTAACATACGTCGCTATCGAAATAAGCAATTTATTTGTCGACTAAAGTCTGACACACTTAAATAAACTTTAATACCACGTAGCGAGTATAGCGAGTATAGAATACCGCTATCCGTTGAATGCCATCTCTTTTGCTCTGTGTTTTTAGTAAGCGTCTTCGTAGGTGTCGATTAAAATAACGTCATCTTAGTTCGTTTTGAACAAGTTTTTGTACGGCAATTATACGGTATTTTAATAAATGGGGACTCTCCCTGCGTGGAAATGAAGTTGAGTATACGTTGATAGGTTTTAGTGAAATTTAGTGGCGCTGAGAAATAGATGCCAGTAACAAATAGACCTTGTTGCAAAGAAGACAAGGTTGATTTCATATGAAGAAATTAAGTTAGGTTTTAGTTTAGTGAGTCTGACAATAGAATCGGTACCAATGACAGCTTCCACCAACTGTTGGTAGTCCCTGCGAATGTACATTAACTTTTAGGATACGAATGTGAAAATAACACATTAACACAAACAGTAACGGTACATGGAACAAACACAACTGGAAAAGATTATTTTTGGTTTCATCTTTCTGAGCCACAACTTTCTCTTAGCGTTGTCTTTAATCCTTATATTTACATTTTGCCATAAAATTCTTGTGAGTTTTTTAAGTATTAACTATTTTTTTTTTAATGCTTTCTTCATGCTTAGATATTTATGTTCAAAATTCTGTCAGTATCGGCGCTATCAACTCCCTGGACAGACCGCGAAAATTCGTTGTAAGGCGAGTAATCATGGTCTTTGGTCAGAACACATTTCAGTTTAGGCTGATGTGACCTGAGTAAGACGACGCCTGCGTTGGTGAAGTAGAGAATAGCGCACAGAAATAGGAGCACGATCGACTTCATTTTGGTACTCAAAAGTTGAACACTGACTCTGTTGGGACTGTGACTGTGTTGGAACTCGTCGTATAATATATAGGTCTTGGAATAATGATTTTTAATTGCCTTGTTCTTACGGTCAATTACAATAATTTCACAGTTGGAAATACAACAATCATACAGTTGCGCATTTGTTGAACGATATAATTTTTCTAAGGGAATATTACAGTGAGACACTTTTTTTTTCATTGATCTACTAAAATCTAACTTTAAAAAGATAGAACTCCCTTTAAAAAGATATATTGATTTCGGACAAAGGCTAACAAAAACACGGTATTTCGTGGTGTGTGGCCGAGAGTCCATGTAGCCTTGATAACCTTTTTTAAAATTATAATAAAACTAGCAAACCGCCCCGGCTTCGCACGGGTAGCAGAGACATCTTCAACATATTTCAATCAATTTACACAAAATCTTAACAAATTATACACCTAAACCTTCCCCATGCATCACTCTGTCCATTAGTGAAAACCGCATAAAAATCCATTCAGTAGTTTTTCAGTTTATCGCGAACAGACAGACAGACAGACGTGGCCGTGGAGTAAAGGGAGGCTTTAAAATTATCATTGTCTACGGACGGAAGAGACTTTGTCAGTTCCAGTTTTCTTTCCACCGCATCTTTCAGCAACGTTGCGGTCTTCGGCGTTGAACCCAAAATTGTTGTTTTACCTCTACTTTCGTGCTTTTTACCCCCTGTCACTACTAAAGATGTTTATAGTAAACAAACCATCTGTTTCTTAACTTATGTGCAAGTTTTTTCTTGGAAAAATTGATATTTATTTTCCCCTACTATATAATAATATAAATTAATTGAACCACATAAACCAGATGATGTTTTTCTACAGTTAAAGTCTCTCGTGTATAGCTTTTTTTCTGAATTAATGTCCCATTATTTGTATCCCAGACAAACTCTTTGCAACATTTCATGTTTGTCGTAGTAGTTAAGGTGTAAAGGAGAAAAAACAAACAAAAAAACTCACTTTTGCATTTATATTATTAGTTAGGATTACGATACCATACCTCAAGTCATGAATATAATTGATCTAGGATATTCTTGGTTTAATAATATCTTTCAAGCTTTATAAGTAGGTACAGCGAAAAAGTGTCTCAGTAAAATATTCCCTTAGAAAAATTCCATATCGAGCAACAATTGCGTAACTGTATTATTGTTCTAGTAAATGAGGTTGATAACAAGTATACCAACTATGACATTTTTGCAATTGACCGTAAAAACACCAATTAAACGCATTTTATAAAGATCTATAATTTAGGCGGCGGGAACATTGGCATCAAAATATCTACGAAACATTGAACGGTCAAAAATGATGAAACTCCTAAAAATTGTTGAAGAATTTTCTGTTAAAATGTGTTCATAAAGATTTCCGATACGCTAAAAGGAATTTGGTTTTTATTTACACAACAAATAATGATTTTGATGTAACTCAAATTAATAATTTCCATTCTTGCTGCTTGTACCTTTTTGGTTCGAACAATACTAGCATTGTCTCCTACACCGGACCAGGTCGTATCCTAAACATCAAATTATTGGTCAATAAAAACTTTTATTCAAGGATCAGTCATAGGGTCGAACGATTGGTGGTGGCTGTTAATAGATACCAGATTTACTTTGACCACAAATCATTGTAAATATTATGTTATAAATAAATCTTGTGTTGATTAACAGTTTAAATTTTAATTATATCCAACAGATTTCCTCACGTATATTCCTTATAATATAAAAAAGGTACCAAGATGTAACCCGTAATGTGAGTAAATTAAATCTAGCACTAATAAAGGTTTAATAGGTTCAGAGAGTGGTGAAGCTGAGCCATCATTTATGAAAAGCTAAATGCTGTTTCTAACAATATCAATGTAAAAAAAATGCAAAATTGACGTGAATATATTATTGTGTTCAGTTTTCCGAACAATAGCAATATCAAATTGAGCATAAACATGAAAATTCAATGTCAGTCCTTTAAAACTTCAATAAGATAGGTGATGGCAAATACTGAGGTATAGCTATATTAACATAAGATATGCAATGCTACTGCTACAAAAGTGTATCAATGAAATATTTAACAAACACATTTGTTATCTACTTATAAAACGAATTGCAATCTAAAATTAACCAATTCTAAATGATCTATATAATTTCTTGTCTGACTGATTCATCAACGCAGAGCCTAAACCGCTAAAGCTAAAAACTTGAAATTTTGTCAGTTGATGTTGTAAGCATCCACTAAAAAAGAATTTTTGGAAATTTTACTCCTGGGGGGGTAAAATAAGGGATGAAAAGTTGTACGGAAGTCCGTCATTTTCAAAGTAAGAAAGACGAAATTTAATATGCCTACTTCTGGTTAGAAATAGTATTTTTCATAATTTTACCCCTAGGAGGGTGAATTAGGGGTCGTAAGTTTATATGGGAAGTTCGTCGCGTTTGAAGGAAGAAGCACGAAATTTTAAATACCTGCTTTTGGTGAGAAATAAATATACACGTAGAGGGTTGATTTTAAGTTTCCGAAACGACAAAGAGAAACTTTAATAATCTATTTAAAATAAATTTGTTTTTCAACGTAATTTCCTACTACCTCGATGCATTACGTCCAGCGCTTCTCCAATGCCGTGACACCAGTTTGATAAAATGTTTTCTCCTTCTCGTGTCTCGTCAAATACTCGTCTACGGCAACAATGACTACAACATTTGAGGAAAATCTGTGGCCACCTAACCATTTCTTCAGATTTAGGAATAAGTGGAAGTTGCACGGGGCCAGATCTGGGAAATAGGGTGGATGCGGTAGCAATTCGAATCGCAATTCATGGAGTTTGGTAACTGCAACCATTGACGTGTGTACAGGCGCGTTGTCATGGTGGAACAAAACTTTTGTCTTGGCCAAATGAGGTCGTTTCTTTAGGATTTGTTCACTTAATTTTGCAGCAAGCTTGCGTAGTACCCTCAATTTATTGTTTTTCCTTTTTGCAGATAATCCACTAAAATAATCCCTCGAGCATCCCAAAAAACAGCCGCCGTCACTTTGCCGGCTGACAAAACCGTTTTTGCTTTCTTCGGCGCAGGTTTTACGCTCTCAGTCCACTGCTTAGATAATAATAATAATTAGCCTCTGTAGTGTATATACATCATAAATATATATGTGCGCCTACTAGTGGGGCGTGCGATGGTGGGGCCGTGCAGAGCGAACGCTCACCGCGCACTTCGAGTCGTGCCGTCGAGCTAATAGGAGCACAGTGGAGCCAACAGAACAGTACAGCCTCGACTAACACCTTCAGAGGCTCACGTTAGGCAGCTGGATTAAGAGTCTAATGCAGAAGGCAGTCCTCCTCGATACGGCACGCATTGTGAGGAGGTTTCTGTCTCTGGACCCCTAACCACCGGTAAATTGGTCCCTGTACCCGATACCGGTGGGACACTATTTTTTATATTTTTAAATATATTTTGTTTTTTTTTATTGTAAGTATATTTAAAAATGCAATTTATATGTTTATGAAATAAATGAAGAGAATGATAATAATAACCCTCACATCTCACACACGGCCGTCTGACTCCAAACTAGGCAGAGCCTGTACTATGGTAAACAGACCGCTGATAAACATACTTACATATTTCTAAATACATACATATTATAGATAAATTATACCCAGATACAGAACAAATTTTCGTGTTCATCACACAATTATTTGTCCTGGGTGGGAATCGAACCCACGACGTCTGGCTTAGCAGTCAGGGTCACCAACCACTAGACCAACAGTCAGTCAGATCGTTTTTTATTTTATTTCAGGAGTATAATGATGTATCCAGGTTTCATCTACTGTAACATAACGTAGCAAAAACTCGTTAGGATTTCGGTGAGGCAGCGCCAAACACTCCGATGAATCGTCCACTCGAAGTTACTTTTGGTCAACAGTGAGCAAACGCGGTACCCATCGCGCGCAAAGCTTTTTCATTCCCAAATGTTGGTGTAAAATTTATTCAGACAAAATGCTCACCATCTCTGCTATCTCTCGCAATTACAAGCCCCGATCCTTCGATACAATTTTGTGAATTTTTTAAATAAAGATCCTTATACTAGCTATACGGCAATTAAAAAGGCAAATGTGAACCACAAATTACCTACAACCATACAGTATAGTCAATCCAAAGTTTCTGTGTAAGAGATTGCTAGCTGCGATAAAACCTGTACTACTGCTGCTAAATATGATATTCCTAATGTGTATTATAATAAATATTTAATTTACAATACAAAGTATATTTCTATCTATATACTGAGGGGCTAAGTGGTAACCGAGTAGGTTAACACATTATAAAGTTAAGTAACATTACCCAGTAAAATATCGAAGATCCGTATCGTAGTTAGACTAAAAGCCGGAGGATGATGATGAGAATATATTTATATCTAATTTTTTATTTTATTTTTTAGAACAAAACAAAAACATTCACATTAATTACAAAAAATCGCCAAACTATGAGAAATTTTGTCTGCGATTATGGCGCTCGTTTTTATAACAAATATTTACATAATAATATTTGAGTCATGCGTACACAGTAATATTTCTTTACATCGGTAGGTTTTTTAAATCTCTCTTACCTATTTATCTTATATACTAGTAGTTCCTAAGAAAGTACCTTTTCAGTATTTTCTTAAATGTGAATTTGCTTATTTCTTTGATATCTTATAAAATTTATTTTGTTTAATATTAATGGAGTCAGGTATTGCCTGGTTCTCTTGCCATAGTAATTTCTTATAGACGGTATCACGTATTTACCCTGTGTAATTTTACTTGTTTGATATTCATGATATATAGCTTCTTTGTATTTACTTAGATTATATTGTTCTAACGCAATAATGTATTCTACTTTAGCGAACACAGGTAGTATTTTATTTACCTTTTTTTATCTTTTTCTCTAGTACGCGATTCTGCAACACAACAATAATTTGAATGTCAGTAATATTGTCACTATATAATCACCATGTCATGGTAGACTCCGTTCTGAGATTTAGAATCTTATTTTCGGGGTATCCACGAATAGGGGGTTTTATTATATTTATTTAAGTATTTATAGTATTTAAGTCTCCGAAAAGGTGCATAGCTTTGTTCCGACTTGATTGACTTTACAGAAGCAAATCATCTGCTTCTACTTTTCTAAAGAAATCAATATTTGTTTGTAGTATTTTATCCGCTGCTGTACCTTTGAAAAAATGATGATGAAATTTTGCATTCACGGTGCCAGGGATACAAAAAGCAAATTCAAAAACTGCCGATATTAGGACAATGTAAGCAAAGTACTTTTCTAACTGTAAATGCACTATGCTTGGTTTGCTAAATTTATCTTAGGAACGTTTTTTATTGAAATCGGTTATTCTTTTTTTTTTAATCCAAACCCTTTATTCCAATTTAACCAATTATAGGTTTATGAATTGTCAGAAGTAAAAGTCAGTCAGACTAAGGCAATCGTGAAACTAGTTGCCTGTTCCAATATGTAAATCCTATGGAGAAGAATTCATGTTTTTTACAATTTTCTGATATATTCTGACATTGCTTATAAGTGTAAATGAAATGTGAGGACAAATTACTACTATATTTAAGTAATAGCAGTCCGGAGATTACTAGCCCCGACCAACGGCACTTTAAAAATCAATTTTGACAAAACTAAAGTTATGACGTTTGAGCAAAAGGCTTATAATATTAAACTTGACATATATGGTGATGATAATATAATTTTGGAAACCAAATGTACTACATTTCTAGGACTTGGATTAGATAGAAACATGCAAACGCATAAAAATAGCATATGTAAGCGTTTGAGATACTCATGTGCATCATACAATTTGTCTAAGGTAACAAATCAGACAACGTTGGTCACCATTTACCATGTATATGTTATTTGAACCTTACGCTACGGCCTTATATACTGGGGTAACTCTTCAAATGTCGAAACGGTATTTTGAGCCCAGAAGAGGTGTGTCCGATTAATATGTAGCATACGATCCACCGATAGCTGTAAACCGTTTTTTTATAAATCTTCATATACTGACCCTCCCATGCTTATACATTTATGAAGTAGCCATGTTTCTAAAAAAGAATTTTCATTTCTTTGAGACACTGAACAGTTCGTGACATAAACAAAAAATACAGTTCAGACAACACATAAAAGCTGTATTTAACAAGAGTTTCTTAGGCATGGCTCCAAAGATATATAAACAATTACCAAAATCTTTATTAGAGTCAAATAATTTAAGTATGTTTCAAAACCATAGTAAATAAGGCATACTATTCTGTAAATGAATACTTATCGGATATTAATTTAAGTAACTATATAAATGACATTTTGGTTATAACTCCATAAGTCCGATTGACCCGTGTGCAAGTTTAATATTATATTGTAAGGATTGTATCCATGTGACAAGTTGTTCGTTAATATGATATATTCTATGCTAAATTTTTGACATATTTACCATATTTTGTGTGCGCATTAGTAGAACATAATGACTACGCGCTGTTCTAACACCTGTAATGCACATTATTGTTTATGTTCCGCAATAAAGAAATCTGCGTCAGGTCAATCACACGTTAGCTATCGTACAGATGAAACATATTGAAGGGAGCCGAACGACCCGACACATACGCCACCACCGGCAGGACTTTTACGCAAACTATGTACGGAGGTGGTTCACCACCAGTTAGAGGGTCGCAGACTCGGATTGACTACAAAAGACGCAGAATCAAACCCCACTTACTTGTGCACTTTTTGTGGTAATATATATAAATGTTCTGGTAAATTGGAAGAATTTGAAAACATGACGCTAAGAAAAAGACAAATAAGACAAAAAAATCGATTTTTATGATAGCGAATTCGAATCGACCATCATATCAGAGTCAGCCAAGTACAAATATAAAAGAAGAATACACAGAACTAAAGGATAGGTTGAACAAATTAACTATTGAATTACAAATCGCGCAGAGAACACAGAACTAAAGAAAAAAAACCGGCCAAGTGCGAGTCGGACTCGCGTACCGAGGGTATCGTAAAATATTTTTATCATATGATGTAACTAATAATTCACGGTTTTCGCAATTTTTCCTTTATCTGTGCCATAAGACGTTGCTTCTACCAAATTTCAAGATTCTGAGTTTTTTTTTTTTTACCACATACAACTATCATCACAGGTTACTACCTAATACAATAGTGTACTTACATACTTAAAATAAAAATGAAAGTTAAGCACATTTACTTGTATTATTCACAATCAGTTCACGGGAAGTAACCCTTTAGGTTTTGATTCCCTTGCGAGTGTCGAAAATTTGCGGAAATTTGCGGCATAAACGGCTGTATCTTTTGATTGCGTTGGTTTGGAAGTTTGATTTTTTCACAGCTTTAAGGGACAGACTTGAGTATTTAATATAAATTCCAACTTGATACCTCTACGCGTTCCTGAGAAAAAGGGTCTTGACAGACAGACAGACGGATGGATGGACGGACTACAAAGTGATCCTAAAAGGGTTCCGTTTTTTCCTTTCGAGGTACGGAACCCTAAAAAATACATGGTCATCAAGAGAAATAAAATTATTTTAATCTGTTGTTTTCCCAGAAACACAACAATTAGGAAATAGTACGCCTTTGATATTTTAATCACCTTAATATAACAGACGTCGTCAGAACATCGTCTCGTGAAATAATATTTAGTACCGTATAAACCGAGGGTGAATGGTATGTTTTTAATCCTCAATTATTATTTAATTATATTTCTACTCTGATTACCTATCACATTACAATTTAACAAATGTATTTCACGTAAATTTTTCAGGGTTTTACACTGAAGTTTTTAAGAATAGGATTTAGCGTTTAATCAAATAATGGCTTATTTTCAACTTCACCTCTCTCCAAACCTATTAAGCCCTAATTTGAGTTAGATAATTGACCGACGTTTACTTGACGCGTCTGTGATATTATATATGCAAAACTGTGGTTGTGTTTGTCTCTCTGTGTGTGTTTGTGTATAAGGAATGTGCATCCCACTAATATTATAAATGTGAAGGTTTGGATGGATGGATGGATGTTTGTTACTCTTTCACGCAAAAACCACGAAACCGATTGCGATAAAACTTGGTATGTAGACAGCGGGAGACTTGGATTAATGCATAGGCTACTTTTTATCAGGATAATCCCACGGGATCGGGACTTGCGCTGGTGAAACCACGGGGCGCTGCTAGTAAGGGAATAAGTTGGACACGATTAAAATTTCAACTGCAACTCAACTCAAAGTTTATTTAAAACAAAATCTTTACGATTTAAGAGCTAATAGTTTAGCCATCACCAACCGTTCAATCCAGCGACAGATCCCTAACTAAACGTTTTTATTGAGCAATAATGCGATGTGGAGAATTCGACATGGGCCGGTGTAGAACACAAAATTTGTATTGTACTAACAATAACGGTACAAGGAGCAAAATTGGAAATCATTATTTTGGTAACATCAGCATTCTTGATCGTCGTGTGTGTTTCGTTGGTAAGAACCTCTTCTTAGAGTTATCTAAAACCCTTATATATACCGTTAAATAATTCATAAACATTTAGCTGTTACATTAATAACCTCTTCTTTCATTCATCATTCTTTAGCAATTTTTAGTAGTTTTAATAATTTTGGTGACCATTCAATGTTTCGTAAAAATTTTGCTGTTAACTTTCTCCATGTTTATATATTTATATTGAAAAATTTGTCAGTATCGGCGCTATCAACTGCCGACCGTCGAAATTCGTTATGAGGCAAGTAATCATCGTTGTTGGTCAGGTAACATTTCAGTTTAGGTTGCTGTGACCTTAGTAAGACGACGCCTGCGTTGGCGAAGTAGATAATAGCGCACAAGAATAGGAGTACGATCGACTTCATTTCGGTACTGAGTAGTTCAACACTGACAGTGAAAGACTCGCCGCACAATATATAGCTCTTGAGAAATGCCTTGTTTATATGGCCAATTACAAAAATTTCACAGTTGGTAATACTTGTTATCAATCTCATTTACTAGAACAATAATACAGTTACGCGTTCATTGCTCGATATAAAGTTTTTAAGATAAGATTTAACTGTGACACTTTTACACTTAACTTATCAAGCTTGCAACAGATTGATCAAACCAGGAATGTCTTAGGTCGACTATATTTTTATGAATTTAGCTATCGTATCTGTTTGTGTCTGTACAACCATGAGATTAGGCAAAAGGTGGTTTGTTTTTGCAAAATAAGTGATTCTAACCAATTTTATAATTTACAATCAAACTTTTAAGACCGCTTTTTTTAAATAAAAACTACTTTTGTCATTTATTGAACATTCACAGAATTTAATTCCTTAATAACATTAATTATTAATTAATTATTTTGTCCGAGCTAATGAATTTATCGCTTCATGCCGTAGCAGTTAAAATGAAATGTTAATGTTGTTGATTGTATTTCGTCAAATGGCAATGTCTTACACACGCTGTCAATTATCCCACTTAAAGAGAGTACTGTAATGAAAGGCTCATTTATTCTAAATGACATGAAAGTAATACCCAAAATTTTGAAGGCATCCTTTAAACTGTTCCATATAGTTCATTTGAGTGGATTTATTTGTAAAAATGTTAATTTTTATGCCCATGTTCAAAGTTCAGTAACCTTTATTAGAAAGATGAACTTAAAAATTATTTGATCTTTTTTCTTTTACTATCCAGAGAATTACAATAAAACAAATCTAAATGTTAATGAAATATATTTCATTTCAATTTTGCAGGGTCAGTTTCATAAATGGTAGCTTATTTTCAGCTTCTACGCTCTGTGAACCTATTAAACTTTAATTCGAGCTAGATTAAGTTAACTGGCATTTGCTATTATGTGATTAATATCCGTTTTGGGGTGTGATTTAGAAATTCTAACGAATATTAAGTACACACGCGAAAGTGAGTTTGTTGGATTGGCAAAAGTTAAGTTTGTAATGACTAAACGTATTTAGTCTTTTCTTTCTCTTCTCTTCTAACCGTTGTGCATAGCGTCTGGTCATTGATATTTAACAACGAAAGACAGCCCATATACAGGGTGTTACAAAAAGATGTGGTCAAATTTTGGGAGCGTATGTGTAGCCAACAAATAGTTGATTTAGCTTGAAAAATAATTAATACTGAAAAATATTGATTTTCTTCGGAAAATGCTTTTCAGGTGTATATTTCTAAACAACATATTATGAATTTTCATATAAATTTTAATAATTTTGTTTTTTATTTCTTTAATCAGACATTTTTGGAACAATCTGGACGATTGTTATAAAAATGTCTGCAACATCCTTGGTATAAAAACCTATAGTTTCATTCACCTCAGTCCTCTCTAATATGAAATATTAGCTTTATCGGTCTATTTAAAATTTTAATATTTCAGTTGGTTTCAAAATAAGATTTCTAAATTAATTAATCCTAAAAATATTTTTTTAAAACATGTTTTTGTACAAACTAAGTTTTACTTTAGTGTAGATATGACGTTTAAAAAAGTACTCCTGAAGACGAATCAATTGAGCCCAAACTCGATTGGTTTATCTTGTTTAGTTTAGAAGTTCCTATGGCCACCTTCCGACTCCATCATCATACCCTGGATATCATGTAGCATCAAGTTCTTATCAAGACAAAACAAATGAGCCCAAACTCGATGGGTTTATTTATTTATTTATTTAAATCTTCATGCACAATATGTACAAAGGCGTACTTAATGCCGATGGCATTCTCTACCAGTCAACCTTGGGGTGGTGGAGAAATCTTATAAGGTAGGTGCACAGAAATCACATTAGAAAATATCCATAATAAACTGTTAAATCAATACAAATTACACACAGTACACAAACAGGAGTATACACTATTACCTTCATAATAAGTATAATAAAATAATGATAATATATAAATATATATATATAAATGCATACATTGTATTTGTACACTATGAATACCGAAATACAGAGTCGAGTAACTAGAGATCACGAACTTTCGTTTTAAATATGAAACGGTTAAATAAACTTTTACTTGTACTTTTAATAACATTTTAGCTTAGCCTAGTTTAATCGAATTTTCAATATGACCCGAAAGACTAATGGCTAGTCTATGTTTGTGAATGATTGCTCTTACTGGTAATTAGTTAGGCTTGACACCGTAGAAAACCTTTTGTAGTTGTTTTTTTCATAGTAGTGAACCCCCTTGAACCTGAAACCTCTAGTCGTATTCCGACTTAGAAAAAAAAAATCGTTTTGTAAATTCTAGTAAGTAAGTTCTGTTTAGTTCTAGTAGTAGAACTAAACGGAGACAAAAATTCATTTAGTCCTACTATCAACTGTATGAAATTTAATTGGACTAAATGGTCAAAAAAGTTCTTTTAGTAGTACTAATTTTAGTACAAAATTCAATAGAACTAAACGGACAATACTAGTAGGACTAAATGGACAAAAAGCCAAGTGCAGAGTACGAATAATTCCTTCTGCCCGTATAGTTCTACTGTTCAGTTTTAGGACTAAATGACTCATGAACTAAAACTAACTCTAACTAACGCAACACTAACTCTTAGATAAACTAAAACAAACATAATATGTGGCTACACTTTATTTCAAACATTCTAAAAAAAGGAAAATAGTTTATCTCGAAAAGGTTGACCTTGAATAGGACTAAGATTTACTAACTGCAACACTGATACCACTAATACTTTTTTTTTAATAATGGTAATACCATTGACACTAATAGCTTTTTCATCCATCCATCTAAGTCGGTTTACGCCAGCGGTATACGGGTGTAGTGACCTAAATATTCGAGCAATTCCAGACCCGGTGTTTTATGTGTAGGTATTGTTTAGTTTGTAGTGTGTAGAGTTTTGATTTAAAATATTTTATTATATTATCATAACTTCGTCAGCACCATAATCGGGTCTTGTGACATCCATTACTAACCATAGTTCTGGTTCGCTGTTCTCTCAAGCGGTTATTTATTCTCCAGACTATTTGGTATGTACATTGTCACTCCATTTTGCTTAAAACTAATCTTTGAGCTATCGGAAAACTGAGGAATTCCGTGTCTCTTTATATGAAGGAACATTATGTTGCAAGGTTTTTACTTATAAGCAATTTAACCAAAAGTTTGTACAAAAACATTTTAATTTATAATACTATTTTCCTTGGAGTTTCTTAACTGTTTTTTTTATAGAACAAAGACGTAAAATACATTATTAGCTGATGTCTCTTACCTATTTACTACTTTCCTGCCAATTTTTAGGTCTATAGTACGTGATTTTGGAGGACTTTCATATGAAGTGACCAGTGCCCTGAGATCTCCTAAACCCGGACCTGTCGCAGAACTCGTTCTTGGCGTACGTGTTTTACCTATGTCCCTGTTACATTTTAATACGCCTATTATTATTTGTCGCTCGCTGGTCATCAGTGCAGTTTGCACTCACAGCTGCTAGCTGTCGGAATTGTAATGAACACTATAAAACGACACAGAATTGTTTTCTCGGTCAATCAAATCTGGCAATATGAAACCCTCAAACTAAGTCCTTGAATTACGCTAAAAGTTCTGGTTATGTTTAAATCTACAAAGTCAATGTAGGTAAATAAAATGGCAGATCAAAATATGCAGATAAAATAAAAAACACTGAAAAATTATTTAAAATGTAATAAATTTTACATAACCGGAAGCACTGAAAAACCGCACAGAAGAAGTGACTGTTTTGTATAGCATGTCAGTTAGACAAGTCCGCCACGAATGTCATCCATTAAAAGAAATCTAAAATTACCAATTACTGCTGAAATTTATAAATTATTGAGATATTAAAAAAAATTACTATGGAGAAAAGGCACAATTGGACTGAAGAACTAACGTTCTAAATTATATCGCAATTGATAGTCTTATTCGGCTACCCCATTGGTAAAACCAAGAATGAAAGGATTAAAATATCAACTTGCATATATCAACACACTGTTTATTTAGAACAAAATCTTTACAAATTTTTGTTGTCACGATTTAGACTTGTATTTCAACCAAATGTTCGTCGCTGCGACTGTTCCTTGACCCTTGAGCATTGAGTAAATTATTTTATTGAGCAATAATGTGAGAGAGGATATAGAAAAAATCATTTTGGTGACCCTTCAATGTTTCGTAAATATTTTTTTGTTGTGTAATATTTCTTCATGTTTAAATATTTATGTTCAAAATTTTGTCAGTGTCGGCGCTGTCAACTGCCTGGACAGGCCGCTGAAGTCCGCTGAGAGACGAGAAATCATCATCTTTGGTCAGAACACATTTCAGTTTAGGCTGCTGTGACCTGAGTAAGACGACGCCTGCGTTGGCGAAGTAGAGAATGGAGCACATGAATAGGAGCACGATCGACTTCATTTTGGTACTGAACAGTTGAACACTGACAGTGTTGGGACTTGCCGCACAATATATAAGTAGGCCACACAATAATAGGTCTTTGGAAAATGCGTTTAATTGGCCTGTTTATACGGTCAATTACGCCTGTTATCAATTTCATTTACTATAGCAATCCTACAATTACACATTTGTTGCTCGATATAAGGTTTTTCTAAGGGAATATTTGACTGAGACACTTTTACTTCAACCTTATACAGCTTGGAACAGATTATCAAACCAGGAAAGTGCTACATCCACAATATTTCTTGGGATTAAGTTGTCATATCGTAAGCTCTGTATATTCGAGCAAAAGTTTAAGTAAAAGGTGGTTATACTATATTCTGTATTTACACAATATGAGATGTTAACCATTTTCATAAATTGTAAATAGGTCCCGCATTCCTCTTGTCACAATGCACAATTAAAATTTCAATAAAACTAAGTTCGTTTG
Organism: Euplagia quadripunctaria; assembly: GCA_963859945.1. NCBI lineage: Eukaryota > Metazoa > Arthropoda > Insecta > Lepidoptera > Erebidae > Euplagia > Euplagia quadripunctaria. Next base: position 15,552,926 of record OY982581.1, read on the forward strand.
AAATAAAACAATAGGTAACCGTTTTTATTTTTTAAAGTGAAAGGCGAGAGCATGTCGGTTGATTTGGACTAAATAAAGATTTTTTTGAAAGACTAAACATTTGTATAAAATTTTTCGCCAAAGATTTTCTTCTTCTATCGATGTTAAAGTTCTTAGTTTTTTTTACCGTATAATAATTTGAAAAACGGTAACAATGTGAAACTAATTGAAACGCATTAAATTAATCTAGATGATGTTTTCCACACTCTATTACAAGATTGTAACTACAAAATTAATTTAACGGTTTGTTGGAACTAATGAATTTCTCACTTCATGCAGAACACTCCGATGCTCATGCAGTTAAAATTAAATATAAATGTTGTTGAATGTATTTCGTCATGTTGTGATTATAGTTTACATATACTATTAATTAGATAACCATTGGCCCACCTAGAGTGAGAACTGCAAGAAAAGGCTCGTTCAATCTCTCAAGTGATAATAATTTATAAGGTACCCTTTAAACTGTTCAATACAGTATTTATAACGCTCTGTTACACTATTATGCTCTAGTATCGGCGTTTTGCCTAGTTTTAATGAAATTATAAATTTAAATTTAAATAATTGAACACCATTTATATGTTGAAGTAATAGTGGAAGTCAAAGTCAAAATCAAATACTTCTTTAGTTAGTAAAAATAAGTCAATAGTAATACATGAAATCGTCAATTTGAAAAGGGCGTCTCTAGCTGCGAGTGCCAAGGTGTACAACTAACATAAGATACTTCTGGAAATTATGGTACATACTTTTCAGAAGTATGGAAGTGGTTAGAATTTTCTAAAATTAGATAAATAAACAATAATATGAGCAAAACTTATCTGAAAAAAAATAAGATTACTTATAATAATAAACAACTGAATGATAAGCACATAGTACTTATATAGTAGGTCACACGTATTATTAAATATTTACTTTAAAAGAGTGCTTCATGAATATAATGAAAACTTCGGCTCACCATTTTATATCTAAAGAAAGAAACATTTTACGTTACCTTCTATTCTCTAGAAAATTAGACTTACATACTCATATTTCTACAAGTTATATACTTGCAGACATTTCTACAGATTTCTGCAGGTATATAAGTTGTAGAAATGTTTTGTTGCAAGACAAAATAATCTTTTTAACAATATTGATATCCAAATAATATGTTTTTTTTACTTTTGTTTTCTTTGATCCATTTTTTACTAAAATAATATTTTTTATTTTTTTTAATCATTTCTATTCTATAATATAATAACTAATATAAATAAAAATGTAAGTTTATTAATGTTTATTAATGTGCTCAGAACTGACTTATATAACTTACTAACTGTTCCCTGCAGTGTCACCCACGTTTATGTGTACTTCTTTGCTTCTATGCGCTGAAGCGTCAAGTTATGACCTTCCTGAAACATTGAGCTATAAATAACGAAAATATATTTTCAAAAGGCTTTGGCAGGTCCAGAGATTCTAGATCTAGGTGGATACTAAGCGTTTGTTTAAAAAAATCTTTAGCTTTATTTATTTATTTAATACGTTATGCATAATATCTCTGTACGAGGCAGACTTAATGCCTAAGGCATTCTCTGCCAGTCTACCTTAAGGTGGTGTAGAAGTTAATGAAGTAGGTGCATTAATAAGTATACGAATGAGTGTGATATCAGAAGAAATATATATATATATATATATATATATATATATATACGGGAAAATATATACATAGAGACATACATACCTGTATGAATATATAAATACTACTACTTTAAATGTTTATTTATTTATTTATTTATTTAATACTTCCTGCATTTCAAATTACATGAGGCGGACTTAATGCCAAGTGGCATTATCTACCAGTCAACCTTTGGGTGGTGCAGAGAGGACGTGGCAGGTGCATATATATATATATGGAGAAGTGACTAATTATTATTAAAGGCTCAATCTTACTATTACCTTAAATGTTTTTTTGACGACCAATATAACTTAAACTGTCATTGTATAGACTTTCCGTACTTTGACAGGTCAATATACTGGTACATATATACTCGATGGCTTTTTGTAGCCATTTGGAATTTTTTTTTAATTCAAATACATTGATTAAAAATTTAAGGTCCCTGCACATTTTCAAGTATTTCATGTTTCGCATTCCTTCCGTAATTCGCTTAAAGAGATTGACCACGTAGTGTAGTCCACGTATTAGTATATAAAGTAGGAAAGCCTGAATTCAATAATAAATAAAAGATTACGTTTTTTGTGTAAATTATTGTTTATTTCCCAATTAAAACTTCTACCCACATATACGGAACAGGCATGCATATTTGTAAAATATAATGCGAAAGTCCTTAAGATCTTAGTTAAAAATGAATCATTGATCCGCCGAATGGAAAGTACTTTCCTATAAACGCTGACCCTGCTACCCTGCAGACCCTGGGTTTAATAGTTTCCTACCTTACACTAAAGTTTAGAGGCAAAAAGAAATTAATAACTAGCTCAATATAATTTTAATTATTTATTTTTAAATTTCCTTATATAAGACACGTATCTTATATAAGATACGTATTTAATTAGACTTTTCTTTAGCCCCCGGCGCAAAAAGGAGGGGTGTTATAAGTGTAACGTGTGCATCTGTGTGCACAGTTACACAGGTACACAATACACATATGTACCTGTATATCTTTGTGCCTGTTTGTGTGACACCATAGCTCCTAAGCGGATGGCCTAATTATTGAGTTTTATTGGGTAACGTGATCGAGAGTGATCTTAGCTTCAATTTAATAAAATCTTTTAAGCCGTTCGAAGATCATCAGCTCCGTAGAAAGTAATTTCAATGTCTAATTTAAACTTCTTACAGTTGTAACTGACTAAATGATCCGGTGAACTTCGTATCGCCTACAATTTTGTAGAAGACATTCATACAATCTTCCGAGAGCCGTTACATCGCCCTATAATTGTTACAATGATGTGCAATAAAGATTATTCTATTCTATTCTATTCTACTCCACTCTACTCCACTCCACTCCACTCCACTCCACTCCACTCCACTCCACTCCAATCCACTCCACTCATACGAACATCTGTGGCATTCGTTACGGGTAGTTGGAGCCCCAAAAACAGTCCTACAACTTGGTCCATTTGTAGTTGACTGAAAACCGACCCCAACTTAGTTTAGAAAAAGCTCGGCGGATGAGAATGACTATTTTTAAGAAACACTATTGCTAATGAGAGTCACATATTACTGCTATTCTAGTAAACCACTTCAAATGAGCTAAATCACTTATGTTAGGAGTGTGCTCACATACGTGACATACGTACTGGTTCGAACTTGCACCCTCCTGATTACTAGTCCGTTGCCTTACTCATAACGCTACAGTTGCTTATACAACACAATCACTACAGTTTTAACCTTTTAATAAAACCCACATTGACCTATTTAGGAAGATGAGTAGACAATATAAGTTTATTTAGTGTAACAATGGTTTGGATCTTTGAGAGTACTTTCATTCGTCAACAATGGGAGGCAAAGAAATTCTCACTTAACATAAAATACTCGGCTAAGTACTTTACTAGAATAAATAGGTAGGGTAACCGTTTAACTTAGTGGTTCTTTCACCTTAGTGATATAAAAACTGCATTAAACAGCCAATGTGGATATCTAGTTAGATATTCATATTGATTACTGACTTGTTTACGTCCATTCTAGTACGTAAACAAAACGTGCCTGTAAAATTCTACACGTATTATTTTCAAAAATATTTGCTCAAGATTTTGAACATACATTATGTATGAAGTACAAACAAGTGAAAATTGGATTACCTAGAAGCATACCATTACTTCAAAGGCATTTACTTAACTCGGTAGTTAAATTTTGACACGTAATTATATATCAAATACCTGTGGGAACTACTAGAAGTAGTGATATTATCATTACTCAGTATCAGGAATAAAGTATGGCAATTTGTTTTTATTTCGAAACGCAATTTTAGAAACAGTTATAGGTTTGTTATGATAAATAATAGACTTAGGCGACCTTGACCGACGTGGGCTTGAACCTAATCAAGCGTATATTTAGTCTATTTTTACAGAGTGTCTGCTAGCGCTATTTACGCATAATAAAACTCTACGCGGGTTTATTTCACAACATTTAATTCGCCAAGTAACTAGCCCACATGTTATCTTCACGTCGGAAGTCTCTTTTAGTTCTCTGAAAGTCTGATCTTTCATTTGGATCGGTCTCCTGATACCATTTATATATCTACTAAACTACCTAAAACTTAATGAGCAGGGATTTTTATGGTAAAAACACAATATATTGAATGTTATTTTATTCCATCTACTTACTCTACATGTATATTTTCAGCTCTGAAAAAGCGAGACAAGCCCGTCTGTTGCCGCCATCCGTCGGGCCTAATTAGGTAACTTTAGACGAATATCGATCTTGTACTATTTAGTAAACTAATAAATATATATATCTCAGAATATAGATCAGATACGACGTCCCCAAGGCGATATCATGTTTACCTTTAAAAGGAATTCTTCAGTACTTGGTTGTTGTTCCGTAATTATATTTAGCATACATTACAATACATACTTCATATGAATCTAGTGACGCTCTTCGATCAAATATGAGACAGATACGTCTAAAGGTGCCCCTAAACAAGCAATATTTTTACTACAATATGTTTCTACAATATTTCCGGCCATCACAAAAACATTCTATTGCAGATTAATATTTCTGGCCAAATAAAAACATTTTTATGCAATATATTTCGGCAATATGTCTGAACTAGTATGACTCAATATCTTTGTCTCTATATGGGTACAAAAACAAAATAGATTTGGAAGAAAACGCAAAACGAAAGAAGAAAACCAGATAGTGGATGCGACATAACTTTAATAGGCGCAATACTTTAGATACACTAAGTAAAGCCTTAGGTACAAATAAGCCTTGGTAATTAATTGTTCAAAAACTATACAAGAATTTCCAAAAATGACTAATTAATTCTTTTAAAAAAAATTGGACCAAGAATAAAAAAAAAAGTTAAACGACAACAAAGCTAGTCGGGCAATATTGCAGAATTTTCGGTTCCCATGCAAAATACATCCACTTGTACCAAAAATATGTGGTTTTATGCCCGGCCACACTTAAAATATTGTTGTATATTGCATAGGCTGGCTGTAATTGCTGGAAATATTGCCGAAAAATAATAAAGCAGCCATACATAGTAGTAAAAATATTGCTCGTTTTGAGGCACCTTAATAAATATTGCGTCAAATAGTGCCACCAAATACTACTACATACTTTACGTGTATGCAGTTAATAAGCCATCATAATAATAAACCAGGCCATACAATGACGGGGCCAGTTCCCAAGAATATGGAAGACTGGGAAATTGGTCCTTATTTGAAAGGGAGGGAGTCCGGCGGACTCGCCATCTGCCTACCGGCCCATTGTATTGCTCGACGAGGAGTGTAAGCTCTTCGAGTGCGCCATTGCGAACCACCTTGTCGAACATCTTTCCACAGTGGGTCCAGACTTAGTTGACAAACAATTCGGTTTCCACCGGGGGCGCTCCACCGTAGACGCGGTCATGCATGTTAGAGCTCTGGCGGGAAGCAGTGTCCCGGGGTGCCCTTAACAGCTTGCCCTGGAGTTGCATCAGGGAGGTACTTCTTTAATACAAAGTGCCCATATACCCCCGTTGCGTTGTTGGGGCATACTTATGAGAGAGAGCTGTGATCTACCCGAGGCGGGCAGAACACGATCGGCGAGAAATGTCGTGCGGTGTTCCACAGTTTTGAAATCTATTGGCGTATTACTTTTCAAAATCTCTTTTTGGCTCCAATATTTGTTCCATGTTAATTGTACTCTTCTTTCTATTTCTAATATGTTGCTGTTTTTGTCAAAAGTTATTAATTTTCCCAAATAGATGTATTTTTCTACGTGTTCTAGTGGCTCCCCATTAATTATTATGGGTCTCTTCCTGCTGTTGTTGGTCATTATCTTAGTTTTAGTTAGGTTCATCTCCAGTCCCACCTTGACACTGGCTTGGTGTAGAGACTCTATCATGCACTGCATCTCGCCGGCCGTCTCCGACAGCAGATCGTCTGCGAACCTAAGATGGCTTAGATAGGTCCCATTTATATAGAGCCCTGATCTGCTCCAATCCATCTTGCTAATGATGTTTTCAAGGTTAAATACTATTTGTATTGGGGAAAGGGGGTCTCCCTGTCTTACTCCTCTTTTTATAGAAAAAGATGGGCCGACGGACTCGAGTTTGATCCTTCCTATATTGTTGCTGTATATACTTTGGATAGTTTTTATATATACTTCTTCAACTCCTTGCTCTACCAAGCTTTCCCATATGCTTGCGTGTGTTACCGAGTCGAAGGCTTTTTGGTAATCAATAACAGTTATATATAAAGTTCTCTGCTGTTGTTGATATTTTTCTATGATTAACTCCATTGTGTGAATGTGGTCAACTGTTGAAAAACCTTTCCTGAAGCCCGCTTGCTCTACAGGTTGTTTTGTTTCTAATACAGTACTTATTCTTGTGTTTATAATAGTAGAGAAAAGTTTGTAGAGGCTGGAAAATAGGCTGATTGGTCTATAGTTGCCAATATTCTTAGGGTCATCTTTTTATATATCAGTATAGTGTTTGCTTCTGACCACTGAGTAGGAGTTTCAGATTTTTTAAGTATCAAGTTGAACAGTTTGGTTAGCGGTGCAGCTAAAATTGTGTGAGCAGCTTTCAGAGCTTCGTTTGTGATGTTGTCGGAGCCTGGGTTTTTTATAGTTTAAGTTTTCTTATTGTTTCTATAACTTCAGTTTCATTTATCTCTTTAATGTCTTTAAATAGGCCTTCTTTGTTATTGTTTGATGTTGCTATGTGATTATGGGTATTGTCACTATATAGTTTTCTATAGAACTCTGTAGCGGTATTTACAATATCGCTTCGTTTGCATGTATCTTTTTCCAGGTTTTTTAACCCTTCTATCCAAGATTTATATGTTCGTAGTTCCTTAAATGGTTTTTTGTGCTACCGCAGATCTGTAGGTGTCTCTTTATGGTATCCTGTCTGTATTTTGAGTAATCTCTTATTATATATTTATTGACTAGTTTGTATATGGCAGAAAGTTCGTTTTTCATTGAACGAGTTTTATTTTGGTTTTCTGTAATACTTTTCTTCTTTTTAGTAGTTTTTCTGTTCGTTCTTGTATTATTTTTTTGTGTTTAACTTTTCCATTGTTTATTTGTGCAAATTTTAGACTCTCAGAAATAGCATTTTCTATTTTGTCATAACAAGTCTGCACTGTTTCGTTACCTTGGCAAGCTGATGATTCAGATGATATTGATTTTAGGTTGTCTTTGTACTTTATTATTTCCTCTTCACTTTTAAGTTGACTTCCTTGTTTATTACTAAATTATTTATTAGTAATTTACTAATCAATCTTACATAACTATTTAAAAATTAAACTACAATCTAACCAACTAATCAATGTGGATGCAACTAGGACTATGCGTCTGGTAGTAAAACTATGCTCGCAACCAATTTTAGCACAGTTTAGTTGTTGCCATTTTTTTAGCGCCGATCAAATATGTATTTGATCAAAAGACTAGCACCGTTTATTTTCACCATGCGGTCCCGAATTGCGCCCGGTCTTAACCATTAACGAATAGTTTTACTAGTTGGACCAAACAAAGTTCTGCGCCACAACATGTCCTACTTAAAACCGAGCAAAACCAATCCTAGATCATTCTTTGCTTATCAGAATATCAGTCCAAGGTAGTAAAGTTTTCCCCAGAGATATGACCAAACTTACTTAAAATAGTTTTTTTTTTTATGGTATAGGGGGCAAACGAGCAGACGGGTCACCTGATGGCCAGTTTTCTGTGAGGCCGTGGAGTGCCGAAGCATGACTCTCCCACACAAAAAGTGCGTTGTCGCCCTTTAAGGCGGAAGTAGGAGAAGAGGGGGAGGGGGGAAAGAGTGGGAAAAGGGGAGAGGGGAAGGGCGGGAATAAGGGAGAGGGAAGGGTTAGGGCCTCCGGTAAATATTATGTCAATCATTTATAGAACTGGTATTTAGATATTCATATTGTATATGAAATGTTCTAGAGAAACAGTGTTAGTGCTGAGGTATTTGTAGAAAATGATGTGTACAGAATATAATTAATTAATATCACCGACCGAAAAATCATTCAAGAAAAGCCGCACGAAAATATTTACTAGTTTTTATATATATTATGTATAAAATCAAAAGATACCACGATGTATAATAATATTGTAGATGTCGGTATACCATCAGTAACAGAGGTCCAATAAGGAATTTTGTTTTATTCCAACCCGGAACCAATAATAAATCAAGATAGATAACAGTGAAGACTGAGACTCATCCACGGGATCAAACGAAATGAAAAAAACAATTCAGTGAAATTGCGTGAAAAACTCGGACCAAACAAACCGGAACACGTTTTCCTCAAAGATAAAACAGTGAAATGTGAAATAAATAAGAAAATAAAACAGTTCAATTATCAAAAGACAATAAATAATTTTCTAATCGTATCACACAACATATAATAAATTAATTATTTCAATTAAAAAAAAAATTATGTCAACTTAATTTTCAATTTTACAAAATTGTGACTCCCTGAAATAAATATCACGAAAAGCATTTAGTTCAATTAAAATCCGCAACAGACCGTAACAATTATTACAATGTGGACATAACATTTTCAAAATGAAACAAGAGATGGACAGTGAAACATGGATAAAGGAATTTTGTGGACATTATTCTAAAGGAATGGTACGTTTATTGTGATAACATTGAAAAGTGTACTTTGTGAGAACGAAATAAGGTCTGGTTTACAATGAGTAAGTAAGCAATTATTTGCTGTCGACTTTTTCTCTGCTTGGATGTTCAAGACATTGTAAAAAGTTGTGTGCAAACTTAACTCAGTGTTGTTCGGTGGTCAAGATAAGTAGTTTTTTGCTAAGGGATATTGTGTTTAAGTTGATAAAGGTTAGAGTTCATAATGAATGTGCCGATGAAGGGTGGTCCCGCTCCCACTGTGGCGGTGGTGCCAGTGCCCGAGAGCGAGATGGACGCGCTGCTGCTTGGAAGGACAGCGGTGAGGACATTTGATCAGTACGTCAAAAATGTATGTATTTGTTATAATTATTTATTGATATAGGAAGTCGATCGTGGAGAAGACATACATCAGTAGTTTAGTGGTACCTAGTGCGTAAGTTTGACTCCACGTATGACGCAGTAGTTTAAGTGGTAATTGCCAACTGTCACAGAATCAGATGTTTCGACAAATAATGAGACAATACTTGTATGATTCATATATAATTCTTCTGATTTTCAAAAAAGAAATTTATTAGTCTATAATATGGACATTTTTTTTTTACGTGGACGTTTATTTCTGGTCAGATGACCAGAAATAAACGTCCACGTAAAAAAAAAATAGTGAACAAAGTTTTTTATTTAAGTTTATTTTCATTTAGGCCAATCCTATTGCTAACTGAATGTTAGCTGATAACATTCTCAATTTCAAATACTGACATGACTGACAGCAACATAACACATTGTAAAAAAACTTTATACGTACAGCCATTTGATTCTATACTTTCGTAATATATAAAATGGCCGACTATATTTATGGTAACAACGTGAAATATAACTCGACTCTGCGTATGTACATATTATGTTCGATAAATCACCATTGAATAGCTATTAGCCTTCACTGCGATCGACTTTCGAATGCATGCGGATTTGCCCGATTTACGTCAGTACACTTCGTATATTCACACGATTTATGAAGGATCATTGCAATGTTCCTGGTTCTGTATAATACAGACGGAATGTTTTGATAAAGATAAATTGTGTTATTTTGTGTTTGTACTAACTCATTATTTCTATAAAAGTATAACGTTAACTAACTCGCTACTTCTAGAAATTATTCAATACGTGGTCATTGATGTGCGTCTTGTAACATGACAACTATAATCAATGTTATTTATACTTGTAGTCATTGTTGGTGTTTAAGGTGAAAGTGTAATTTATTACTCACAAGAACATGTGTAACGCAGGATAATTCCTAGCAAGAGGCTAGATTTTCTCCTTTTATCCTAGCTTCTCCTTGTAACATAATTTAGAAACCTTTCATTGGCCTTTGTTTGGACTACTGTTACCTGCATTCTCCCTGCTCTGACTTCTGTACAATTAATGATACTAAGCGAGTGCCAAGGAACGATATAGTGGACGGTCAACTAACCTCTCCGTAAGAAATTGTGTGACACAACGCTTACGTAAGGTGCTACATTGCATTTTACCTGTTCAATCTATTTCTGTTTTCCCCAATCTTTTGATTAAATAAAATTAGTCCATTCAAACGTACCTTCTATTCCTCTTCGCTGAACGGAACTATAGGAGGTTTATATTATTACACCGCTTTGAGATACTTATAATATAAAATTTACTAATTTTACACTTTATGTACAATTTGGACATCACTTCAGTGAAATATCAACCCGCCAGTTAGCAAAATATATCTTGGAGTAAAATTGACAGCATTTTGCATTTGAAAACGGTTTTAGATATTACCTATTTTGGGTAAAATATTTAAATTTATTACAGTAAGTAAGTCGAAAGTCTTAAGCTCTGTATAATATTTGACAGTGCATGTAATTTCATTTAGATCAGCTCTCATAGCTTTGAGATAACCAGCTTCTGAATTATATAATAATGATTCAACTAAATCTCCGGTGCCGCTGAACGCTACGCTCGTATTTAGATGAATATTATTTGTTCGTTAACGCTCCAATTTGTGAATTGTGATGAGTTAGTTTTATAGCTAGGATAACAGTTGGAATTCCAAGAGAACCATAATATAGAATTACTCAGCAATAAAGGTCATCTGCTTATAATGACAAGTACCTAGGAGAAGGAGCTTCGCTCGGTAGCTTTTCGTAAAACCGTCATTTTTTTAAATATTTTTTTTTAATTGTGTTTTCACAGGAAATACAATTATGCAGTTGAACTTAAAATGCAAAACTGTATCTGTATACATAATTTTATCAAAATCGTTAGAGCCGTTTCCGGGATACCCGAAATATAAATATGTACATGAATAAATACATACATACAAGAATTGCTCGTTTAAAGGAATAAGATAAGCTGTGTCGAGATATTGCTATTAACACGGAAATGTGCAATAACATTCCTATAGAGAACCGTGATTGCCTAACATGCTATGTTTTTTCTCGGTTCCGCAAAATAGCATGCTTTAATTCTGAAAGCAAAAGACCAATGAGCCATCAAACTATGTGAATACATTATGAAAACGTAGACGGGGCCGTATCTTTAAAATATAAACAATATATTTCATTCCTATGAGAGAGGGCCCGTACTGCTCCGCATGGTGTTGATAATATAAGTTGAATGGTAAACTTACTTCCTTCCAATTTCAGTGATCATATGAAAGAGCTCGTTAGAACCGAAGATTTAGATGAAGAGAGAGATATGAAAACAAAAATATACAGGAGGAAATCGCGTTTGAGTATAACTTGAGAAGGGTGAAAGTTAGGCCATTTCCAATGCTTATGACTAATCTGTGTATTAATACTTTTCATTTAAAAAAATATGTAAATCAGTTGGATAGAACGGTCAGACGGATTCTGAATAGATTTCATTGGAATTTTAATATACTTACAATATACAAATATGCACCACTGGAACCATTACGAGCCACTTGGCCCTAAACCGGCACAGTCCTCTATGTAGAGGCTATCGCAACGCGGAGGAAACGGCCGCCCACGTTGTTTTGGAATGCGAGGGAGTGGCCACACAACGGGCAAGTATCCTCGCGGGAGCGAGGTCGCTCCTAGAAGCCTGTCAACGCCCCAGGAGGCTTCTGTGCTTCATGAAGGAGCTAGGCTGGCTCAACTAGTCAGCCTATCTGAACGCATAATGGACCGCCTATGAGTCTAGATGCGGAAACAGAGCCCTGTACCAATACCAATACTCCGACTGTACCTAAATTCTGTCACGAACATCACAAGTATTTTTTTGTAAAGTTAACGGTAATTATGAACAACTATGAGAACGTTGTAAAACAAGATATTTAGAATAATATTCAATGAGCTTCGACTTAATGAAACTTGAAATTTTCTCTGAATTGAATTTAAAATGAGTGTTTACTTAAACATAAAAGGCTAAGTAATACTAAGTATACTGTAAGTGTACTGCAAAGTGGTAACACTTGATGTTATACTTTCAGTTTATAGTCTGGAGCTCATTTTGGAAAAGCTCTTTGAAAACATCTTCATTAGTTACAAGTATTACTTAAGAATAACTACCTAACTTTGGTGATAAATTAATTATAGGGCTAGTCAAATCATGCACTTTCAAAAATTCATGAAATTTTCAAAAGAATAAAAAAAGTGTTTATTTAAAGAAAGTTTTTATTTAGACATTTTACTGGTGATGTCACTAATACTATTACATTATGTAGCACAATAAGTTATTTAATAAATGTGTTAGGTTATGTGTAATCGGGGGTTGCGGAAGAAAGCAATAACGACTTTCGCACCCCTAATCATAGGCAAGTAGCGGAACACCGGGGTGGTTTTTAGTCGGTAAGACTCCGACAGACCCCTTCACCTCCCCAAGGGCGGAGAACATCCATGAAGATCTTATGTATCATGTGGACAATTTTTTATGTTCATAGGTTTATTTATTTTTTATCAGGGATTTGCCTTTAAAAATTTTAGCCTTGTAAATTTTTAAAACAGTACCACTCAAAGGAAGGATTTCGTCGAAGAAAGTAGATAATTTGCTTCGAAAACTCGAGACGAAAATAAGGCTAACTACACTCCATATTCATTTCTTTATTTGATTGCTTGCAATATTGTAAAAGTAGTCTGTCTAACTGAGTTTAATATTTAAGGATCTACAAAATTAAATAAATGTCAGAAATCGACGTTTAACATTCGGTGGTACTGACTCACAGTAGAGAAATTGGTAGGTCGCCAGTCAATGACAAAATCACGATGACCACTGGAATTGATTTGAACTATGACTATCATAGGTTGCATCCAACTAGGACTACTTTACACGATTTATATTTAAAGCGCTTTGTACCCATCTAAATAATGTAACGGAATCTTTCAACGTAGTTTTCATATACTTTAAGACGTCCGTTAATTCTTACAAGACTTACTTCCTTACTTCGTTAATACTTGAAGCTTTGCATTTGTATCAAGTACTGATGACAATACAAGACTTCAAAATAAATTAAAGTTAAAAAAAAACATAAAACATTCAATAGCAAACCGAAGTGAAAAGTAGAAAATATTTTTTAATTGTAAAAAAGCGTGAGGTCCTTGAGATCAAATGTTACATAAAAATATAGTTCTTTGGGCTACCAAAGAACTTTGGAGTTTTACTTTTATAAATAGCTATATTTATAAAAGTAAAACTCCAGTCCATCTTAAGGTTGCCTGGAAGAAATTGCTTTGAGCGATAAGGCCGCCCTTTGTATACCATCGATAAAAATCTCCTGTTACATATTCTTTGTAAAACCTTGGTGCACAAATAAAGTGTAATCTATCTATTCATAAAAGTAGTCATAGTATAAAAAATATAACTAGCAAAAAGCAGCCCATACCTTTAGAATAAAAAAATATTGTCTTCTTTACGGTTCGGTTTGGTTCGGTTTGGTTCGGTTCGGTACTTAAAAAAACGTTTTAATAATAAATATTAAAACGTTTTTTTAAACTATGGTTTATTAAAGTGATTGAACAAACACTTCCACAAACATCCGCTGCACAATGTATTCGTATACACAGGTAACAACAAGATAAACGTGAAACATTACTTAGTCAAAGTCAGAGGCTTAAGCGGTATTCAGGTGGAGAATGTTCAATACGCAGATAGCCATATAAACCGAACCAGAAATAGATAATCCCCGATATTCAGCACATTCACACACGTACAGTCCATTTGTATCAGGAAAATCGGCTATCTGCAGTTAACGCGTCAATCCGTTAAAGTCTTCCCGCTATGATAAGGTTTCTGCACAGATATTTGCGTTATCTATAGCTGTACTGTCAGTGTGTATATGTCTATGATTAAGTATACTGAAGTGGTATACAAAGTTCATGGAATTGTTTTTTTTTTACAACCTGCACTCACATTCGATTTGTAAAACCCACTGATGACAATAAGGATCAACCTCAAAAAATTGCAGTAAGTAGATAAATAAAGGTAAGGTAAATTGAGCTCTCACAGCTAATATATGCTTACAAGATGCGGGTTGGTTACTTCAAAGTCGTAATGCGCAATGCTCCGCTGGCTCAAAATTATATTACCTTTACTACGATAAGTGTTTCGCCTCCACACTACTATTTTTTTTGTTGTTAAAGTCCATAGATGTACCATTTCACTTTTGTTAAGTTTAATGTGCTTATACTGATAAAAAACAATATTCCATCGCGATGGGGCTAGTTGTAGGGCTCTGGGAAATCTCTCAAAGTCTATCGCCACCTGCCAAATAGCGTGGATACCTAATGTGTCTTATGCGTGACGTTTCGATATGGTGAATTCACAAAATAAGCGGAATCTAACATGCTGTCATTCAAATCAGGGAAAGAAGATGGCACAAGTTAGCATAAGGTATAATTTGCTTTACCATAACATAAATGTTTTGGTTTTTATGTTGGAAATATCTATAGGATTAAATATTAACTGTGCTCTGTGTATTCAGTTTTCATTGTGTAGGAAGCGTCTTTATTTCTCTGCCGATATCAAAGAATGCAGTATGAGCGATATAAAAACCTTAATACTGTTTACCAAACAAATACAGTCAGTTCCATCTGCGTTTATTTAGTCAGACAACATGTCGGCTCGACTTACGAGTAAACACGGGGGACGATCTAATAAAAGCGGCCGGTGACGTCACTCAACATGTTGACATACCGTCGCGTTGTACGAGTACGGATAGTCTTCATATCCCTTTTATAAAGTTAAGTCGCGATGACAAATAGGGTTGGGTACAGAAATATTCTATTATACGCACATATGGGCCTGATGGTCTACTGGTTATTGATCCTGACTGATGAGCCAGAAGTCATAGGTTCGATTCCCACCCAGGGCAAATAATTGTGTGAAGAGCACGTTCATTTTGTTCTGTGTCTGGGTGTAATTTATCTAAAATATGTATTTAATTTATCAGCATTCTGGTTACCGTAATATACAGACGGCCGTGTGTGTGGTGGTGTACATATATAAATATATTCATTCCCGTATTCCGAATAGGGGATGGGAAGGCGTATTAAACACCACAATTTACCAAATTGGATATATCTTGAAAAAGAAAGTAGGTTTATTTATGGAATAGGCGACAAAAGACGGGTCATCTGATGGTAAATGACTACCGCCGCCCATGGGCACCTGCAACTCGAGAGTCACAAGTGCGTTGCCGGCTTTTAAGGTGGGGGTAGGGGAAGGGTGGAAGAGGGGGAGAGGAGGGGAGAAGAGGGGGGAGGGAAGGGTTTGGGCCTCCGGTAACCTCACCCACTCGGCGAAAAGCAAATTGCTTCACTGCCGGTTTTCTGCGCGGGCCGTGGTATCACACCGGTCGAGCCGGTCGATACGTGCCGAAGCATGGTTCTCCCACGATAAGAAAGCAAGACAATGGAAGGAAATTGATATTGTTCATACGGTTGGATAGAGGAGGGGTATGTTAGCGAAGGCTCGAGCAGGTCAGGGTCGTACCTGTATGTGTTTATCAGCGGCCAAACGATTTAACTTTCATTAAATTATTTTGCAATGAAAATAATGGGTTAGCTTATAAATTATTCTTAACATAGAGAATTTAATTTAAATATTCTGACAACTCCGAAGTAAGAAAGGCGTGTGTGTAAGTAAATACGAGTATCAAAATCAAAATCATTTATTTCGAATGAAGCAATCATAGGTATTTTTGAATTGTCAGGAGTAGTAGTCAATCATGAAGCTATTGACTGTTCCAATACGTAGATCCTGTTGAGAAGAATAGGCAAGAAACTCCAAAGCAATAGTGTGAACACTTAAAACCTGAAAGACAATCCGCCTACACTCAGGCGGATTTGCGATCAAGTGATTGCGTTACTTTGCAGATCATGCTATCATTTCATTTAAACGAACAAGATATGTAGATATGTGAATGTACATTTAAGCACGTAATAGTTTTCATCCATAAACCATTTTATTACATGCTATAAAATTGGCTTATCTACTGAACTGTGATTCAAATAGGTTTGGTCCCTGCGTAGGTAGTAAAGTAACCATTACAGACGTGTGAATGAAACCGTTACGTATGCCACACCTGATAATAGAACCTTATTTGCGATACCTATAGGAAGGGAGAATATTATAACGCGTTGTACTGTGAAGGATGTAAAGACTTTTCAGACAAATTTCATTACTTGTTTGATTACTTGAAGGGACTCTTAATATATGATAATTAATATTGAATATAAGAAACGTTACTGTAGTAAAATTAGTTACTTACTCATTAAACGATTTTGAATATCATCATTTTGACTAGCCTGTTGGTCTAGTGGTTAGTGACACTGACTGACTGATCGATTCCCACTCAGGACAAATAATTGTATGATGAGCATGATCATTTGTTCTGTGTCCCGGTGCAATTTATGTATAATTTGTATTTATTTAGAAATACATAAGTGTGTTTATCAGCATTCTGGTTATCATACTACAGGCTCTGCCTAGTTTGGGATCAGACGACCGTGTGTGTCATGTGTGAATATTATTATTATTTTTTGTTAAACGTGTAATTTATGTTAATAACACGAGCAGTAAGGGGGTTACTTGAAAGTACCATTTTACCAACTACTATGGTAAAAAAGCGATATTTACTAAATATTTGGAATATAAATAAATGATTTACAAGGGAATTCCATATGTATATAAATGGAAAACATACCTACATACCCATATGTAACTGTAAAATTAAAAAAATATTGCTCATTGCTCAGGATTTAATAATCCTGAGCAGTGATAATACATACTATAGACGTGTATACTTATCTTAATATACATATATAATATCTACTAATTGAAATGTTTCAGTTGATTCTTAGTTTGCACTAGTTCTATGGCTACCCTAATCAAGGCAGTTGCCTTCACTGGGATAAACAAACCCAGGGCACGTTAGGTATACCTCTTATGATTTGAAAAATAATATCTAAAGTAGCCAGCTCACAGAGCTATAAAACCGACAGTAATGTAATTGGATGGTGGGTGCGGCCGCTGTATGAGCTTGATTGATTGATGACATAGTATGCCATTGTAAGTATAGTGCTTTAGAGACACTCGTCCAGTCCGCGGTTTATTGGCGAAGTATAATACTTTTAGAGTAAGAGCCCGCGACCTTCGTATGACCTACAATTTATTTGAGGACTTTCACATAAACTTCTGAAAGTCCTCGGTTATATTTCATTTTATTCGTACTGTCAGTACTTCGACACACTACACTTACGACGTCCCCTGAATGATGTCGAGGGTGTACTCACTGACGATAGCATTTGCTGATGACGGGATTCCAAGATGTTGATAAGCGGTACCCATCTTCTCGGTTGAAATTTTTATGCTTTTTTATTTCAACTGCCTCACGCACTATTCTGGAGAAATAGTGACGGTCGGTTGAAAGGACCAGTGGTTGGTGTAATTCAATCCAGTGGTTACCGACTTGATAATTTGGCGGTTTTTTACAACTGCGATGAGTTGTTTTAAAAAACATCTTTTAATAGTTACCCAAGTATCATATAATGAAATTCAGCTTTAATTAAAGAGTATTTAAAAAATTGTCACAGCGACAATTGAGAGTTTATCACCAATTAAACAGAACGGCAAATTTAGCAATTGTACGGAAGTGTATGGCAGAGTCCTGCTTAATTCATAACCGTTGGACAGAAGGAGAGTTTCTACACTCTATTTATATAGAGTGTAGAAACTCTAGTAGACCGTAGTTATTTGGTAATTAATGGAGTTGCTAAAGCTACACTGGAGTTAGGACGGCCGTGGGTTTTACACAACCACTGAAATCATAACGAATTTTAAGATATAGTTTTTGCTTATAACTTAATAAGGAAACTAAACTCAATTTTAAAACATTAAATTTCGTGTTGTATTTTGACGACATAAATATAATCGAGTAGTATTTATTAATTGTTGACAAAAATAAATTGCAGTGAGTTTTACTTTGTGTACTACTTTTACAGACTCTGAATATTGTAAATAATCCAGTATTCCAGTATTGACATTTGTCTCACGCGATTAAATGATTCAATTTAAAATTTAAACCATTATTGTATTTTGAATTAACACGTTTTTTTCTAATGTAATATCTATGTATAAGTACATCAGTTCATACTAAAGCACTCTCTTTTTACTTGCACATAAAAATAGTACTAAAACGTGCGGTCATTAGCTTCGTCAGAGTACACATTTTGTGTCCGCTATCTGCGCCCGACACACATCGCATTACAACCGCATGTATTATGTATGAGCTCACATGCCTCAAGTTTACATACACCAATTAAATTGTCAGAATTGTGTTTGAAATAATAATCAACAGGAGAGTGAAAGTGTGTGGCCACACCCGCTAAATTATTAATTTAAATTCTCAATGCCGAGGCTTGGTTTTCACGTTTGAAGCATTTACAGCATACTACCTTTATTTTATTTTCATTTGAAGAGTATGTACATGCTGATATTTTCATAGGTTATCGTTAGAATAACCAATGTAGTTAAATCAAATACGGTGTGTATTTTCCTTCCTTTTTAGGGTTCCGTTTCTCAAAAAGAAAAATAGGAACCCTTTTAAGATCACTTTGTTGCCCGTCTGTCTGTCTGTCAAGACCCTTTCCTCAGGAATCCGTGGACGCGTCAAGTTGAAATTAATACCAAATACATAAGTCTGTGGCCCGTTGAAGCTATAAAAAAAATGAAGCTTCTAAAAAATTAAAAAATAAATACGGCTATTTAAGCCTTAGATTTCACCAAATTTCAGTTCGTAGGTAGGTAAATCAAAACCTAAAGGGTACTTGCCATTGACCTAGAAACATGAAATTTGGTACGAGGTAATGTCTTGTAGCACAAGTAAAGGAAAAACTCCGAAAGTCTTTAATTTGTTGTTATACCTGTCTGTCTGTCTGTCAAAACCCTTTCCTCAGAAACTCGTGGAGGCATTAAATTGAAATTAACATCAAATAATCATAACGCTTCTAAGTCAATGCAATCAAAAGATACAGCTATTAAGGCTTAGATTTTAACAAATTTGAACATTCCGCAGATAAATCAAAACCTATAGGGTACTTCCCATTTACCTAGAATCATGAAATTTGGTAAAAAGCACGGTTTGACAGCACAAGTAAAGGAAAAAATGAGAAAGTTGTTAATTTGTTGTTATATCACATAAAAAAATAGTTTTTGTGATTACAAACTTATATTTTGCGGTTGGATTGTTTACTTTGTCAACATCGCAACCGCAAAGTTAAGTTTGTCTTTCGAAAAAGACGGACAAAAGTCTTTGAGAATTGATTCCCGAGATGGAAGTATAAAAGTTTGTTTGCTGACGGAACCCTCGGTACGCGAGTCAGTATCGCACTTGACCGGTTTTTTAGCTGGTAAGTATTCCATCATCATAAAGACCCTGTATATACATTTATAAAGATTTTGTACGTTAACTTGTTCTGTGCTGACGAAATTTATTAAGAATATACCTGTTCGAAAGTTTTCTGATTAGCAACTAAATATAAATCTCGAAAAAACTACCCTTCCAAATTTTCGATATAGGATCATTATATCGCCGTATGTCTTCATACGAAGCAATTCCGCCTTTTAATAGCAAAGCAATCAGTACGTTCTATCGATACTCAGTTTTAAATAAAAAACAACCTTAAACTACACTTTCTAAGTTTAAAATTCATCGATAGAACATCCGGTATATTTTAGGATAGGCAAAATACAACCTTCTGGCTATAGTTATAAAATAGAGTATCGGTCATTGTGAGTGGACTGGAGAACCGGTGTGTATGACATTCCATTGATGTTTTAATGAAGTCGAACTCAAGTACAATATAAGAGCTTAGTGGTTTAATTAAACATTCTGATTTAAGTGGAGTTGGCAAGTGGTAAATTGTTAGTAGCGTGAGCGTATGTTTTACTTAAATATAAAGGCACATACTACTTAATAGAAATTCTACTCCTGACACTAAATCCATCCAAAGGTTGTCTGGTAGAGATCGCTTTTAGCGATAAGACCGCCCATGTACCTAGCATTAAAATTAAATTTAAGATCTATTGTAAGTTTATATGGTATACAATAAAGAATATTCTATCTATCTATCTATTCACGGTGGATAATTGCGATTTACGGATTTCTTGTAAGGCTT
Organism: Euplagia quadripunctaria; assembly: GCA_963859945.1. Classification (NCBI taxonomy): domain Eukaryota; kingdom Metazoa; phylum Arthropoda; class Insecta; order Lepidoptera; family Erebidae; genus Euplagia; species Euplagia quadripunctaria. The sequence continues at coordinate 15,573,402 of OY982581.1, forward strand.
ATTTTTCTGAATTATTTCCTGGAGTTTAGCGTAGAATGTAGTTACCAAAGAATTGACGTTTGTGCATTGCAATAATGCATAATTCCAGTGAATCATTGACAGATCCTTTTGAATGGCTTCATACTCAGCTCTATGGTAGTTTAGCCTTCGATTATAAGGAATGACATCAAGGTCTTTACTATCTATGATCGGTATGTTGACTTCAAGTGGTGGATGTAAAGGATCGGTCTGAGTGAGTCACAGGCTGCGGACACTCTACAGGAAGATATGTCTGAAAGAACAAGATCATGATTTTCTTGCCTGTTATTCCGGACATAATTTAGCTGGCTAAAGCCAGCAACGTGCATAAAATTAGTCAGAAACTGACAATGAAATCATTATATTGTGACAAATAAACCCATTGCATTAAATTGTAAGTAAATTAATATTTACATGCATGCGTAATATCGGTTTTCAAATCTTTATTCTGTTTTTGAATAATGTTTGAATACTAAAATACTCTATTTTTTCCAAACTTTCATAATTTTTCATCTATCTATAAAATATAGCCTCACCTTCCTTTGACACGTTACACCAGAGTAAAAATGAATATCGTTATAAACATTTAAAACAAATGAATTTCCCTTTTTACATAATCATTATTAAATATAACACTTTCATTTCAAATTAGGAAATTGCATTTACTGATGATTTATTAATTAACTCCTAAATCTCTTAATGAAGTTGATATCATTGTATGAATGTGACGTCAGGAAGTTGGATTTAATTCTAAAGTTGTAGTCAAGAACGAATCGATCAATTCATGAATAGAATTCATTATTCATTCTCTCGTCCCTTTCTTTTATTCAGCCCTTTCTATTGAATTTAAGGTAATCGCTTTTGAATCTTCTCGTGATTGAGATATTAAATTGTATAGTTGTCTAGTTTTATCTGATAGAGAAAGGAAAAAGAACTGTGGTTCTTGTAGTGTAGACTGGAGCTTAATGTTTCACATTAACTCGAATCTCTAAACAAAGAGTAGACAAAAAATTGTGTATGTTTTTAAAGCTGTAGATAGAATATTGGTTTGCCAACGACTCTGCTCGGTGTTTATATATTTGTCCTCGAATCGGAACCAAACGCTTTGGGAAGTAACTCTACCCTAAAGCATAATTAAATAAAATGACTAGCACTGTGTGATGTCCTTCTTCGGACCGCCAGGATTCTTAAATAGACATTTTAACGCCGAAATATTGCCAGGGTTTGTAGGAATCAATAACCACTCACCATGTAATGGCCAGTGTGCTCGTCGCCGTATACAGTATGTCTCTTGCGAATACGTGCGCTCTCAGACTGAAAATATTTAGTCCCAAGTTGAGAGTTTTTGCCATACGCAAAATACTACTTTACTCTAAAGAATGTTTTCTGAGCTTAGACCAAGTAAATTTGCCTTGATACAGATCAATTTGTGACTGCACAAACATTAGTACATATACATAGTTAAGTTTATCATGATCTGCTTTAAGTTGTAAGTCCTTGTCACATTTTAGCTGTAAGTGGGGATTTATGTTTCTGTGGCAGCCAAACGCAATTAGTTCTATAAGCAGGGTCATTAGTACGCCTTAGGGAAAGAAATATAATACGTAATGCCTAAGTGATACTGGTAAACGCTTATCGCGGTAATAAGAACAAGGACCTTGGCCTGGTATGGCCTATGTACAGGAAAGTGGAAGGAATGGTTTAAGTTCGTCAACCCTCACTTAAAGACTTACACAAAAAGCGATCTTGCACTCTTCCTCTATTAGGCATATAATATTCTATGAATTGCAAACTTAGATCAAAATAATCTTATACTTAAACGTCAAGAAACTAAATCCTATTCAGCGCAAGTATATTTAACAAGTTTTATCTTATTTCACATCGGACCTTATCCGAAGCAGACCTGCAGACTGTTTTTTAATCTAACAGCTTCACGAAGTATAAGATTTATTCGTTGTTTCCTTCAAGATCGGAATCTAATCAACGAGGAACATCTAATTGGTTGGCACTCGAGAGGCCTGGAGGGTGAAGCGCGGACTCTAGTTACTGCATATACGAAGGATTTTTAAGGGGGTTTTGTTTAGGAGCGAAGACTTGAAATTGTTTCTTGTAATTTATTACATTGTTGATTTAAGACAGTTTATTTATGTTTATGTAAGAGAGTTGTTTTACTTGTCAATCATGTATTTGATTTCTAGAAATGGATTTTTGGCGGTGGAGTGGTAGGTGAGAAGGGTTTCACTAGCAAAAGCACCACACTATGCTAAAAGTACTGCTCCAATTATAACAGAAATCTGCGCTGTTATACATTACTATCTAACATCATCATCTTGGTCATGAACATGATCTGATGTCAAACTAGGCAGAGCATGTACTAAGGTAACCAGACAACTGATAAACATACTTATATATTACTAAATACATACAAATCATATATAAATTACATCCAGACACAACAAATGATCGCTTAGTCAGTAAAGTAGTTAAAGTCGCCTCACCTACGCCGAGTGTAAGGGATTCGATTCCCACAAGGGACAAAAATTTGTGTAACTCACAAATAGTTGTTACGAGTCTGGATGTTCTTTATTTCTGTTATTTGCATGTTTATAAAGTCCCCCACGAGTAAATGATTCCTACTGCGGGGGTTTTCTATAAAAATAGAAATACATGGAGCCGAGCGCGAAGTCATAATCGGCATAAATTAATTACATCTCCGGTCACTATTCAAGTAAAATACATAATATATATGTTTTGGGTAACACAAAAATATATGTATTTTGTTTTGTTTGTGGACAATAAAGAATACCTACTTACTTACTATTAAATAATATACACACATCAAAAAAGTCTAAGCAACATGTACGGTTTTGAACCTTTGAACGATTTTTACTATTGTAATATTTATATATGTTTTTAATATTGTATATTTTATTTTGCGTGGGAGAGCCATGCTTTGGCACGTATGAGCCGGCTCGACTCCGCTCGATACCACGGCCTCACAGAAAACCGGCAATGAAGCAATGCTTTCATTGCATTTCGCCGCGTGAGTGAGGTTACCGGAGTCCCTAACCCTTCCCTCTCCCCTTTTCCCACTTTTCCCCCCCTCCCCCTCTTCTCCTACTCCCACCTTAAAGGGCGGCAACGCACTTGTGACTCTCGAGTTACAGGTGCCCATGGGCGGTGATAGTCATATACCATAAAAAAAAATATATATATATTTCTTTTGTAAATAATAATTGGAGGTGACTTACTTGGTTTCTCAAAGGGGGGAAGGTTCTGGCTGGTATGTCGGAAGGGCACACGTGCTTCAGACCCTTTCAGTAATCCCCTTGGTCGCCGGTTCTTGAGTTTTATCACCAACAAGATGTTTTTTCTTGATGACAGGGAACACTCGCGTGTGATTTTATATTTATTTTGCGGTTTTAATTATTATTTAGGAGCTTTATAAGCAGAGCTCCTTGAGTACACGTCGACACCTTTTTCCTTTCAGGGGAAACGGAAGCGGGGGTGTAGGATAGGAAGGGGAAAGGGCGTGTTATACGTTCGGAAATGTGTTATGAATTTTTACTACTTATGTAGTATAACTTTATCCTATAAATGTCTGAATTAAAACTATGATCTAACTATAGGGTAAACGTGCGTGGTAATATGTGTACCGTAAAGTACGTAGTATAAAATAAAGTTATAACGAAATTAAACTTTTCATGTTTTATAAAATTAAATAACGACATTTTTTTTTACTATTTGGTAATTCAATACAAAGTGTGAACGCCTTTGTTGTTTTAAACTTGTCGGCAACGATTTTTCATTGAGTTTATAAGATTGTTTATCTGATCCTGAGGCAATCGCTCCCAAAGGAACAAGTCTTTCAGTTGTTGGGTTGTCGACACTCCGTCCAGGTCCTTTAGAACACGTCTCTGGAGCATATCCCATGTCTCATGGTCGATGGGATTGAGGTCTGGCAATTGTGCAGGCCACGGCAATACCCATATGTTTTCCATTGCCAAGTACTCTCTGGTCCTCCGAGCTGTATACAAACATGCATTGTCATCTGTGTGAAAGCGTGAAATCTGAGCCAAGACTTTGTGCAAATGGGTGAACATAAGGCCCTGTTGAGCAGTTGTACTCCTTCCACGTCCTGTTGCTCAGCAGGATCCCCTGTATTAAAATAATGCTGCCAAAGACGACAAATCACGCTCTTATTGACACCAAAATGCCGAGATACCTGGGACTGATTTCTTTCTGGTTGCAGCATTCCTACAGCACTGCATTTCATCAGCAATCAAATGGCGTTGCTCCATGGCATAAAAAATTACTCACCACTCAAATTTTTCAAAAACAGTTTGTCTCAAAATGATGAAAGTGAGATAAAGCAACGAAAACACATGAAATCAGAGAAAAATAATTAGCTTTTATTTTAATTAAAACAAAACACAATTGAAAAGATTCTATTTTTTTAATTAGCCAGAATTTATGTTATCGAGAACAAAAAAGATTGTACACCAATCTACTTTGTTTATAGAAAGATGATATATCAAAGAAAAAAATAAAATAACATGCATCGTAGGGGACTTTCTGTAAATGATGCGTGTTGCTTGGACTTTTTTGATGTGTGTATATTCTACCATATAACATTCAGACCAGATTTTGTGATTATATCCCCTTATTGTTGCTGGATACTTCGCTTTTACGTTTTTTACCACTCTTCTTCAACGGTGGATCCGACTTCCACTTCAGACAATTGCCGCTCTACTTTTTTGATGTCCCTTTGTAACCACAATTTTTTTGCTACATACTTATTATCGTATCATTTCTCTGAATTGAATGGAGGTAAAATATATTTCGTAAACTCCAAATAATTGGAATAAGCATGAAAACATCATTTTCATTTCGTCGGCAGTAAAACGTAGTCAAAAAAAAAAAATTTTTAGAAATGATCATTACAGTTAGAGGTATTAACGTTGATTACTAATTTACTATACATAAATATCGTTAAATTTTTGGTGTTTTGGTGGTCCAGTTATGCAGATATACATATGTATGTCTTGTTGGAAAATAATTGTCAATCATGGCAGAACACAAAAGACCGCCTATTGATCGAAAAGTAATTTCATTTGCAGAAATAAAACATCATTTAAACCAGTGTCGTTCGGAATTCTGTCCCTGGGTCAATATGTGCAACTCTTGAGAACAGTCGCATCAAAATTACATCAAGAGATTGTTTGGTCTAGTCTAGTATTGTCCCGCGTGCTTTCAAAATGTGTCAGATGTGTATTCGATTTATGTTTATGGTATTTTTGAAATAAAATACAGAAATACTTTCATTTTGATATATCGAGCACAAGGAAACAAATATCGAAATATAATTTGAAAAACTACAGAAATTGTTATTGATAAATTACTTTTTCTACCCAATAACGTGATCAAAAAATCGACTATACGCCCGTGGACAAATTTTAATTTCCTAACTATAATAGAATCTTCATTCCGCGAATGAAAAATATTGCTTAATTTGATATCCTATATTTATTGTATCCTTGTTTATATTTTTTTCTTGAACGCACCTTTATTTTTGTCGTATCTATTCGCCTCAGTTTGAATATTGTCCTTCCTGTAATAAGAACTGAGCATAGCATAAAGATATGTATATATTCCAAAAATCATTTCTAACATATATTTACAGATAATAACTCTTTTGTAGTTTTCATTTAACGTACCGTATGTGTCTGAAATAGCAAATTCATTTTCAAAGCCACAATCGGCTATATATATAGATAAGTTGAAAAGATTCTGAGTGAAGATTACAATTTATAAGAAGGTCAAACAGAATTAGTGAGAAGTATTGTTGGGTTTATATCTGCGACAGCTGCGGCAATCTCTATAAGAGTTCTGGGGACTTGTAGTCTAAGAGCTAGCATACATAATAGACCCACAACCAGACTAGAGAAGAAGATTTTAATAAATTGTGATCAATATTTATGATTTTAATTGTGTTCATTAGTATTCAAACTGTGTAGTTCTATACCAAAACCAAAAAACTATGAGAAGTCACAAAAGCAAGAGCAGATATAATTATGATCAATAAGCAGTCCTCTCAAGTAAACTCAAGCTAAATCAGCATTTTTTTCAAAATAAACGTATTTTGATATTCCGGAACAGAAATTTTAATGACCTCCTCATTAAAATTTCTGTTCCGGTTCAGTCTTTATGTGGTCGGTTGGATGTCGGTTTACAATGTGTCCAAGAGTCCCGTTTCGTGTTATCGATAACCCTCGATGTAATTGAGAAAGATCATTGATTTGTCTACTTTTATTTTAAATCTGAATGTTAATGGATGTTAAAAGTGTGAAATAATTGAAGTGCTTCCTAACTTACGTATTAAATTTCTCAAAAAATATCTTAGACTTTAATATTCACCCTTATTTAATTTCTATTCAGTATCTATAAATAAATACCCTTCAAATTTAGAATGGTAAAAAGTTAATTGTCTGAAAGCCTTGAAAGTACTCACGAAATATTCAATATCAAGTTCTAATTTTATTTCTGATATTTTCACTATAATATATATTACAACAATAGCTAGCGACTGGCTTGACAAAAAAGATGGAATACCTACAAACCCATTTCTTTAGCTCTTCGACTTAATAATACAAAAAGTTAAAATAAAATAAAAAAATCACTATCTCTTATACTATATAAAACTCATTTGACAAAATTATACACATCAGAAAGAGAAATAAACCTCTCTGAGTGTTTCTTTTAAATTAATTTTCGAGGAGCCAACGCCTGTGGGTCAACGGAGGCTGGAGGGACATAGGGGTGGTAAAGAAAGCGAGTGCTCAATTGAATTATGTATATCTATTTTTAAAGAGATGATCAGAGTGATTATCGAAATATAAGAACAAGAAAAAGAAATGACAAGCCTGTTGGTCTAGTAGTTAGTGATCCTGACTCCTAAGCCAGAAGTCGAGGGTTCGATTCCCACCCAGGACAAATAATTGTGTTATGAGCATGATCATTTGTTCTGTGTCTGGGTGTAATTTATCTATAATATGTAAGTATTTAGAAATATATAAGTATGTTTATCAGCAGTCTGGTTACCATAGTACAGGCTCTGCCTAGTTTGGGATCAGACGGCCGTGAGTTAGGTGTGTGGATTTTTGAAGTTGTAAATTCTCCGATAAAACTCACATTTCGTTAGTGAGGAGACTGAATCAAACTATAGATTATAAATACCAGGGATTGTATTTTCAGCGTTGATATTTACAGAAAAAAAGTTACACGAAAATGTCTAGAGATTCTAGAACTGTGCCTGCAAACGAATATTTTAACCCATAACATAAAATTTTGCCAAAAAGTTACTTTAAAATTTATCTACACCCTTGTGTGGACTCATGTGTTTATGAATTATACATAGGGATTTAAAGTATAACCTATTTGAAGTATAAGTAGGTATCGTGCTATAATTTTATTAAACGATCTACTCCCTCTTTGCCCAATAATATTATTTATGGCTATCTTCCTCCACACAAAATAAAATTGGGTACAAAAACTAATTAGAATGTTAATTTTTCAGACCCATGACTTTTCATTTTATGCTCTTCCTTAATTCTCTTTATTATAATATTTTAATACACACAGCGTCGTTAAAGCTCCCGATCTCGATAATTGAGATTTATGTACTTCGGGGAGATGCTTACCTGGGTGCTCTTCAAAAACCTGCAATTTGATATTTTAAACATTTTAGTCCAAGAATTTGAATTATTAGAACTGATTGCTTTGTCATTTGATAGCGTAAAGAGCGTAAAAAGATACATTTATCAATTACATTAGTCATGTACTTTGTTAATTAATTATTAGATATTAGTGATTAGTCTTTACATTGGAAGAGGCATATGTCCAGCAGTGGACTGCAATAGGCAATATGATTGATCGATCGAATGAATACTTGAATTAGTAGGTGTTCAATATGTATTTTTTATTAGAAAAGACTTAGACTAAACATGCTAAGCTCAGCTTGTACGGTATGTTGTAGAACACAGCTTGACTAAAAATATTCAGAATACATTTTAAATGGTCTTTTTCCTTAAAACCACGTAATTTACAGCTGGATTGGAAGAACCTTGACTAATTTTAGGTAAATTTCTTTGGTCCGTGGTACTATTTAAACAGCGTTCTACAAGAATATTACAATTAGTTTAGTTCCTAGGACAATTTTTTCATTTAAAAACTAACCATTCTAACAATTACTTACATATAATTTAAGTTTCTGGATTTTGAATAATACCCCCAACAATGGCCTTATTTAATGTTACAGCTTTATTATTTAAGACTTTTACGGGTGACAATAATATTTTAATATTATGCGAATAAAATATATTTCAATATAATTTTGTTTGGACCAAAGAGATAATTATCAAATCTGTTCAAAGTGTTATCGTCGTTATCACTTGCTGTAGTTTCCGTCCTACGCTAATATTGACCAACCAGTGATTTAGTAGTTTGACTAGACTGAACAATTTGATTCGTTACATAATTTCATGTTTGTTTGAGGCACAATTTCTGTTTAGGCTTAAATGTTCAATAGTACTTGTGAGTTTAAGATCGTCAACAAACTTCAACAGAATCTTAGGAGTTTGCCTTTACACCGATTCAAGAGGCTCTAGTTTACAATAGTACTCCATGTAAAGTCGAACTTGAGACTTACGAACCCGGGTAATTTAGAACCTGGAATATTCCTAGAACTGTTTTAACTCCGACGCAAGCGTATCTGTTGTCTGTCGGTGGCATCATAGCTCCTAAACTTAATAGGCCTATTTTGATTTAGTATTTTTTGTTTGAAAGGTAACTTGATCGAGAGTATTCTTAGAAAATTGTAAGTGGCGGTAGCGTACCTAATGGCTAAGGCGTCGGACTTGCGATCAAGTGGTTGCGGGTTCCAACCCCATGCAGTTCACTACTGACGTGAACACGCTCCTCCACACAAGCGTTAAGCTTGCTAGAGGGGTTAACAAGAATACTAGTAATGTGTGACACACGTTACTAGTAATTTTATTTAAAAAAAAACTGTTCAGCTGCAGCAATTTCTAATTTACACTTGTCTTTTATTTGATCTAATGACTGAAGTCGCTTTAATAATGTTGCGTGGGTATGCGAATGGAAAAAACGACGATATTTTTGTAACCACGCTTTATTGTCACTTCTTTCACACAGAAAACACGTTCAGAATAACGTAAACCATTTGAGTTGCTGTAGTACTGACTTGAGAGAGAGGACTCTCTGACGTAGCTTGGACGTGATCTTGGCTGATAGAAATTAGGAATGGCATTCATTGACATAGAACGTCCACAGTACCACTTTAATTCAACACCGCAGTGACCACAGACCGCAGAACTTCAAATTGAATTTTCAAAATTTGGATTACACGAAATGGGTTAAATAAGAAATTATCTAGTTCACATGTTTAAATTTTTTGTGCAGCTAACGTAAAATTTATGCTAATTACGCAGGGAAATGTAAAAATGCAGCCTCTGATCCGCAGTAAAGTACTGCTTCAGTCTGTTGAGCACAACGAACTTTTTAGATTAAAGCTTACTTTTTACTCTTACTTTATGATTCACAGGATTTATTTTAACTTTTGATAATGCTTACTAATATTTTCATCCAGTAGGTTACTAAGATAAACCTTACCTTACCTTCTAGTTTGATGTGAATCATTGAATCGGATGTGTTCGACCTTCTGACTTTTTGTAATTAACGGCCATGTTTTTTTAAGTGGGATCATCATCTACTTTCATTTTAAAATTATTGCAACTTCATTTGCAAAAACCAATAGAAGCAATACAAAAATCAACTCGAGGTTTACAAATGTTTTGTAAAAATATTCACGACGGAATACTTAGATGTTTTTACGAAGTCTATCTGTTACAGACAATACCATATAGACGCCAAATAATTGATATATCAAGTGAAGTCATGAAAAAAAGTATGTAAAATACCTATCATTATTAGATAATATATTATAGTTTAAGATGATAATAAAACTACTGTCATTGCTGCGTATTCATCCTCTATATTCTTCCAAGGAAAGTTATGTAGTGTGAAGAGGCAAGATACGTAGTCTATTAAATAAATTGGATGACATGCCCGTATCCCAAGGGTAGCACGAAGCCTTAGCAACGTCAGTACGTGGAACGTGTGCGAAACTCGCCACGGACAAGCGAGAAGCCTAAATAATTCCGGACAGCTCCGAATTCAGATTACAGGCTTCGCGGCATCCTTATGGAGTGATGGAATAATACTGGATTATCCATAAATATAAGGGGATAATATTATGTATTCAAGTTTTGCGTCATGCTATGTTTTACTTATGTCTTAATTAATGAAGTGATTAAAAATAACTATATATTTGATAATTTCGATAATTAATTAGGTAATATCTCTGTCCGTAACTTATTTTATTTCTGATTTATCTCAAGGTTGACTTGTAAATGATGCGATAGATAGTAGGTTTGCCTTTGTACGAAATAAAATGAATGAATGTTGTGTGTTGTGATTTTTTATATAAATAAATAAGGAATAAAAAAGGAAACTTGGGATTTTTTGTTTTGCGTTTATTTGCTTTTTAATTTGCTAAGGTAAGACTTATTAGAATTAGTTTTTTTCTTTTAAAACTATGAATGACGTTCTCCTGCTTAAGATTGTCAAATAGTCAAACTGACAAACAAAGAATACATGAGTGAGCATGAGAGTAAGCAATTGAACCACTAACTATCATATATTTATTCACTTTGTAGTATACCAGTATGTATCTGTGGTAATGCTTACACGGTCTTTGGCAGGGTGGTACTTTGTTTATCTCTTGCCATTCAGGTATTTATTAAAAAAATAAGTAACACGAAACTAGTCATAAAACTTTGCAAAATATTATATCAGACTGTTTATCAGATAATTCCTAAAGCTCTTACAAGGAAACGTTCAAAATGTTGCGACATAACTTTAAAAGCATTTAATTATTATTATTTAACATACATATATATTCGTTGAACATATGGAAGTGAATTCCATATGTTCAAGTTGTAATTATGAGAGTGGTTCGTTATCGTCATCGTCGGTGAAAGCCCTTTTAAGCTCTGATTAAGTTTTATCTCCTTTTGTGCATGCATAACATTCGATGCATAACTATATTTAATAGTTTGTTTCTTATCTATCTATCTTCTATCTTACAACTCAATTTGAATCAGCTTTTAGAAGATAAATTTATTTAAAGTTTAAAGAATTAAAATTTAAAAATTATCAAAAAATTGTTTTAAAGAACTAAAAAGCAGAGTAAGTGCTTAAATAATAAGTTGTCATCGACAATCATTGTAATTTTTTACTCTGAATCTTGTTTTTTTTAAAGAATAAACATAATGTTGCAAGCTTCTTCGTAAATACCCAATGGTAATGACAGTTAAGCCTCTAGGACGCCGTAAAAACCAAAGAATTATCGACGTGTAGGGAGGGAATGATTATTTTGATTACATTTAGTTTGCCAGTGCAGCAACTCGCTAACCTAAAATGTAAAAGTTTGAAGGCAACTACTCGTTCACTGTGATAACTACTACCCATTCGATATGCTTGCTATATAGCGTCGGTAATGAACGGTTTTAGATTAAAAAAAGAATACCTAAAAGCAATATTTTAATAGATGGCTATGCCCAAAACATCACCTGACCGATGTGTGTTTTCGAAAGTAAAATATAACTCATTTGAATGCTACCCATTTCCACTGTTTGCAAAGACTTTGTGAAAAAATTCAATTACAGTTCCACTAGAGTTTTGCCACAAGACGACCAAATATTTGCACGTGCTTTTGGAAACGTTTGCTACCTTTGAGACACACTGGCTCATTGCAACTCGGAGATTGGGAACTCGACGATGAAATTATAAATTCTATTCGTTTTGTGTTTTGTGGCTACCGCGTTGAGGTAGTAAAATTTATAGTTTGATCGTTTACATAATTATGATAATTCATGATAATAAATAGTAATATGCTAGTACTTGCAGATACAATCTAGCAAAAATATATGTAAAAAAATATGTTCAGGCACTTTTAAACGTGAAACGCAGTAGTGTATTAATTTTACGTGTACAAGGCTTGTTAATAGTTGGTTTTTGCGTTGATACTACTTGGAGAAGTACCTTCAGCCTACCTAAGACCGTACCGTAGACCGTATTACTGCAAGCTAGAAAGGAATTGGGTACAGTCAATTTCTACTCAAATTGAAACCATCCGTCTGAGGAAAACTAACAATATTCCTCAGACGGACCAATTAGAGCAAAAATCTGCTGTAACCCACACAAGACCCTGCTATAGCCTACACTACAAGTATAGTATTTTTTGTGATGAATAGTGTCACCTAAGCTCAAGGGAAGGAAGAAGGAAGGGCTATTTGAAATATTTACAGGTGCCGGTAACCGCTTAAGTTTAGGCAGGGCCTATGCGTATTTGCCAACTGAAAATTATATAGGATGTAGTTAGTGTTCAGAAATTAGGGATAACAAATAAAAATGATGAAAACCAAATATTGTAGTAGAAAATTATTGTTTTATTTCGGTTCCATATGTGTTGCACTGTGCCTTAGCTCTACTTTTTTTGGTATTGAACTGGAACACTTGAATGAATTTTAGGAATAGTTTAGCATATAAATTAGCTCGTTTGTGTAGCTGTGTGTGTGTTTGTACGTGTGTACGTGTGTGTGCGTGTGCGTTCGTGTGTGTGTGTGTGTGTGTGTGTATGTATGTACCTATGTATATTTGCGTGTCTATGTTTGAGTGGATGTGTGTATGAGAGAGAGCTTTTTTTTTTCAATGTAAAAACAAATCAATCATTCAAAAAATTGGTAGGAGCGATGTATTGGGGTTCTTTCTCTTTATTTCAATTTCATCAGCTAAACTTGACGGTCTGCCTCTTTTCTTCATAATCGACAGCCCATGGATATACACTTGAATACCGTAGCTTTAGATCGTTTTCCAGAGTTTCCAGGAGTTCCAGAAGAGGCTTGAGTGGTGTTATCATTGAAATGCAGGAATTTACACATTTTTTTGAAATGATTGAGTGACATGGTCTCCATAATCAGAGAAATACTCAATTCAGGTGCCCAAAACATAAGAATATTTGGCAATGGTGCCAAGCTCATTATCAGACAGACACTTAAAAACTTTTTCTATTCAATGACTGAAAAGTTGCATGATCGTGAAGTATCTTTTTGGACACAAAATTTTTGCATTTCTTCAACAATATGCTTTAAGAGTTCGTCATCACAAAACCATGAAAAAAATTCATGAGGAGTTTCGAATTTCTTAATCGGTGACTGTAAATTTATGTTACCAGAGAACGGGGGATGTGTTGGTTGAAAAACTTTCTTTTTCCATATGAATTTTCTCTTCTTCCTTTTAATGGCAGATACAGAGACCTGGTGTCTAGTTCTGTTAGCTAAAGTGATGGAAGTGGACGATCGTCTCATTTTGCGTGATTGTCTAAAGTAGACTAAAGTAGACTCTGTAGTCATACCTGATGTACTGGGCAGAGGAGTTGATCTGCAAACATCCATGTTATCTGGAAACAAACTTCGTGACATTTCCATATCGCTAATTGATTTCGCGAAGTGATTGAGGGTTGACTGGATTTTGGCGATGTCATCATCACTTTCAGCTTCTGAATGATCTTCCTCGTCCTCACTACTTGAGAGTATACCAAGATAATCTTGTATTTTATGATTATTTAATAATCTACGTGACATGGTCTCTAAAAAACAAGATCTCGTAAGTAGAGTTGTGGTCTGTGAACATACCTAAAACAGGCAGCTAAAGCTCACGATATCAAATGTGGAACATGGATAAAAATACAATTTTCTAATACAAGTACCAAAGTATTGAAAAAAAACTAGCTTACCTCTGTATAATAAACACTTTTTACAAATCACAATATTTTTTTCCGGTCCAAAATCTTTTAGTTAGTAGTATTTTTTATGAATTTTTGAATTTGCACTAACAACGAACGTGTCAGTTTTATCTCAAATTTCGCACTTTGCCAACAGCTCGGCAAAAGTAACAACAGCTATGCGAAATGTCTTATTTCATATCGTTACTACCTTTGTAGTGTATCTATAAAAATTCAATAGATGTCATTACGAGTATTACTTTAACCTGTAGGAAGCATAAAAGTGGTTGTCCCGTATATGGCACTGGGTGCCTTGTAGGGTTAAGTTGTTTTGTAATAAAATAAAATAATTAAATTTGTTTCTCAAGAGATTCATCGACTTAAGATTTATTAGATATTGACGAAAAACATTAATTACTTAGGTACTTACATGATCAAGTTATACCTATGAAATAAAAATACTTGACTCAAGTCACGACAATACTAGTATCTATTTTAAAGTAATTCTTTTTATTAAGTGATTCGATCGGTACCAGCGAGGCCACCCGTAATTCGATTCCACTTTTCAACACAGGCGGTGACAATAAAGGCCACCCCATTGTTCAAAGATTATTGGTAAAGGTCTTATGGATACATTCTGTTGTCTTGACGTTTCAAGGTTATTAGACTTTTATAATCTGTATACTAACGTGAAGAGATTTCTTTGTACGCATTTTTAAGCAAATTTTGCGCACTTAGAAGTTTTAATGTGAAAATTTTAATAGGTACTTAAAGTTCATATACGTAGAAGAAGTGCAGAAAGCTAATCAATATGATGTTATACGTTGGAAAATTATGTTAAAATGGCTACAAGCGTTCAGTATATAATATGGTAACCTGTCATGTTACCGTTTATACAATGACATTCGTTATTTAAACTTTCCTTCTTATCACACTCAGCATTCAGAATACACGACGAAATGAGGAAGCGGAAATGGGTTGTAAGAAGTGACTACTTGTCTAACAATCAAACTTTGAGGTACCATGTAGTTTCCATTTATAAGTTATCCAACGTTTTCTATCCTTTAGGGCTAGATGGTTTTAAAATTCATTGTCAAAATAGATTTTCAAATAAAATATTACTGAATAAGATATTCAATGTAATTAATGAAAATAAGCCTTATAAAATCTATTAAGTTTACTTTGTTTTTCAATTTAAGAGTGGATAAACAGGTTTATTTTAGGATTCACCTTTACCTAAAACATCAACAAAACGAGGAGACTATTATTACCAAAGTCGTAACCGGCTTCTAAATAACAAATGCTACATAAACATTATACAATATTATAGTAATAATATGTTATTTGTACACTAATTGGATTAGTTTATTTATTTATGTTAAAAACTTAGTATATAAAAACATGTTGATGCACATATTGATTATAATAAAATAATTATTACTCAACAAATAAAAAAAAGCCGAAAGAGAGGGTATTTAGCTTTTTCATACAACACTTTATTAATTAAATAAGTTAATTAGAAAGTCATTTTATAAAAATCCTTAACTTACCTGCTTATAATTATAATGAACAAAGGATATTTTTTACTTTTTCAAAATGTGTTCAACTCTCGGGGATTTCCTTCCTAAGGTATACCCTGGTCCCTTGCAATAGACTCACTTGTGACGAAACACCGTGTGGTTTTAGTCGGTTCGATTCCGACATAGCACTTCACCAGCAGCCATGGTGAGGTGATGATCCGTTAGGGTTTCTACAAGAAAAAAAAACCTGTGTTCAATAACTTCTGTAGAAATCCTTTTTTTTGGTACTTCAATATATATATATATATATATATTTAAATATTTTAATCATTGTCAAAGAGACGATTTACGAATACTTGAATAATACGAAATTTGATAAGCTACTATGATAATGTTTTATAAATATCTTGTTTCGAGCATATTCCTGAAATTGTTTTTTTTTTGGGGTAGTGTAAATACACTACCCCAAAAAAAAAACAAATACAATTACTCAAAAAACAACCTCCTTATTTTTCGTCGGTTAAAAAGAGACGATTGTTCAAATAATAAACACAATTATTTCTAATATTTATTAGAAATAATTGTGTTTATTATTTGAACAATCGTCTCTTTTTAACCGACGAAAAATAAGGAGGTTCTCAATTCGACTGTATATATATATATATATATATATATACTCTCTCCGTTATTTATGAACCGATTTTGATTATTATTTTCTTGTTAGATAGGGTATACCTCAAGGGTGGTCTCATGTCAAGGAAGTCAGGATCTGATGATGGGATCCTGATAAAATTGAGAGAAACCTTCGAAAATTGTAGGAACGAATAGTGTTTCTGTTTACTTTTCATTACTTTATCAGGTATTTGCGTTCAGAAATCATCACATCATATAGCTGAGCTAATGATGAAAAAAAATCATCAAATGAAAATCTTTTTAACAAAAAATTAAACCGACGAAAAGAACTAAAAAGCAAAAAATAAATAACTATAAAAATTTTAAAATCTTATATTGAGTCGGCGCCAAATAATAAAATGATTAATTATACCTACGTAGAGTTGGTTGTTTGGCGTTGACTCAAAATAAGTTTATAAAAATTTTATAGTTATTTATTTTTTGCTTTTTAGTTCTTTTCGTCGGTTTAATTTTTTGTTAAAAAGATTTTTATTTATTGTTGAGTAAAGCCGGCGGTACGGCTAGTGAGAATAAATAATGATCATAAATATCATTTTGACCTTTATAAACCTTTTAATATCGTATCTTTAACGTTTATCTGAGGACATCGTTCATAACGGAGCTGTTCATAAATCTGCAATAACGCACCGATATTATGGTTTACGAGAAACTAAGGCTTTAATAGAGTGCTAAAGCACTGGCTAAGTCGTCGCCTTTATTAAACCATAAAACGAAAATAATTCTAATACTCAAAGCTTATATTTTTCACTTTATTTTTAGCAATGGATAATTAAAAGTGTATAATGTATAAACCCATTTTATAAGCCATCTTGATTAGTATTTGTATATAAATAAGCCTAGTTAAAGCCTTCTAAATTTAAATTTCCTAAATGTTCGGCCTTAAGGCTTCTAAATGGGTTTTAACTTTTTCATTCTTTTTTTTTATTTTTAAGAATCAAATTCCCAACAAAGTACTAACAAAAAGAACTATTAACAAACACAATCAGCAATCTAGTCTATCTATTTTATACCAGATTACCCGGTGAACTTCGTATCATCTAGGATTTATGGACCCAAGACTTTCATAAAGACTTGCGAGAGCCCTTAGAGGTGTTTAATCCGGCCCTATCGTGAAATCTTTTCTTAGCTGACGTCTCCGACCTGTGTATGAGCTATCTCCCTGCCAAATTTAATACGACTATCATTCTCTGTCGCTCGCCGGTTATCAGTGAAATAATTTGAAATGTAATAAATTTAATTAAACAAATACGTTCGCCACAAACGCCATGTTTTAAAAGTAATCCGAAGGGGCGATTTCCTTACAAAATTATCAATTTTCCATTTTTAGATGTTTTGCTATTGTTTTGGGGTTTTCCCAATTATTTTTTCATTTAAACCACCCCTGTATTAAAGCAAACAAAACAAATTATTCAAATTGGTCGAGCCGTATTTGAGTTTTTGCGAGACTAACGAAAAGCAATTGATTTTTATTTACCCATTAAGTTGTGAATTATTCAGTTTATACTTTTCATTGATAAAAATGTCACCATTAATAATATAATTTACAAGATTCTTACATTTTTTCCAATGACAGAACAACACAATATTTTATAGAACAGCTCTTATGGTGTACATTTCTTCTTATAAAGGTGGACACACCACAATATCTCTGTATCCGTAAGTTCGAATTTCCGGTGAGCTCCACCTCAGATCCGATTCCGGTTCGCAAGACTTTGCTCTAACGGCACAGTGCTTAAGAACACTCTTTGTTAGGTACTTACTAACAGATATTTTATGTTGAAGAATATACTATCCATATTATTTTTCTCAGTAGAAACAAACGATTATATTATCGAATTATCAAAAACTCGTCCAAGTTACATTCTTGAATTATAATTTGAACAAACTGTAAAAAATCTTTACTCACGCCTGTATTTTCCGAATGAATAGGCAGAGGTGTATTAAACACCATATCGTCAACCATAATTTGGTCCATCTTACTTAATAGGGGACAAGCTAATGACGTGAGTGAGTCGTCAATTTGGCTCTTTGTTATTTAAAGAAGAAAAAAATTGTCGTAAATGGAATGGTAGGTAAAAAGGGAAGGCATTGAAAGGAGAGGGATATTTCTATAGCTTGTGCAGAGCAGGGTCGCATAGCCGTAATTCGAGCTGGCTGTTGCCGAGAAGTACGAGCCCTCTAACTTACTTGTGACGTCTATAGGTGACAGTGGCACACGGTAACATGGTTTATGGTCTGCTTTGTGTATGGGATATACATATTTGTGTCCAAAATTCGTCACCGATGCTACCCAATATCAAAAGTTTTTCTTAGCCGCTAAATAAAAAGCAACTGAACAGAGTCACGACGTTAAATAACCCTTGTGTATTTGCGGTCTATTCAAAAACGAGGATTTTTCTAGAACAGTGTCATAAGTTAAGTCGATAACGACACATTTACACGTGAACAGAAACCATGGCCTTTTAAGCGTCACGCAACGTTGTCTGGCATTTGTCACTACACTACATGATTTAGAAGAATAGGTAGTAAGTAGTAGGCCAAATAGAAATGAGTCTTAGCCCAATTGTTTGGTTTCTTGCTATCATGACTGATGGAAGTTGAGGAATCTATTCGAAACAAATAGGAATTAGTTTAATTCTTCCTCCTAAAAGAACGAACTAAACTGTAGCGCAACTCTGAAATAATGAGTGGAGTTGATAGTTGTTTACACTTTCTTAAAAAATGCCTGTAAACTGTTTTATTTTGATGCTATACTGTTTTACAGAAATGAAAACACGACTAATATCTCTAGTGTTATTTATTTGTATAAGTAGGCGTAGTGAATAAGAAGGCGTAGGCGCGTAGTTGTAGTGTAAGTGGTTTTTGTTATAGAAAGAGAACGAGAATGAATTTAATTGTTTTGAGCTGACCAGTCACGACACCAAGTAGACTAGATAAGTCAGTAATCACGGAATTCAGCAATATCTCAGTTACCTCCACGACTCCAACCAGTCCGCAACGGCAGTCAGACTTTTGCGAAGGCCAATAGAAACACTCAAAACTGTCAGGCAGACTGTTGTAAAGCCTACACCCTAAAAACTGTTATTAAAAAGACTTGGAATTACAATGGTATGGCCATTGTAAAAAAGAATGCCAACACATTTTAAAAAAGAATGCCAACGTGATAACCTCTGTATATCTACAAAAAGATCTTAATGTAATTTTAAAATCAATATTTTACCATTGCTTTTATAAAAGTACATTAAAATTCTCAGTATAGGCGTCGTCACTAATCGTTTAAACCAACGGCCTCAATTCTACCAATAAAACCTCCAAGCAATCAACTTGTACTTTTTATCGCGAACAACTTTATTAGTTCAAGTAATTGCCGTTCGTCTTTCAAAGAATTTTACTTTGAGCGAGGTATCGTCACTGAGTTCGGCGTGTAACTTTACAATCTTTTGGCAGTTTCAATGTTATCAAGTAGACATTGATTTATAATTGATGTTGTGTATTTAGTAGTGTCTAAATATTTTAAAATGAGATGTGTATAATGATATAAGGTTTTACAGTTTTAGAAAGAAATGCTTAGATTTATGTGCATGAACGGTGTGTATACTTAGTAGAACTATTTGCACACGTCATTCATTTTTTTTTATACTAAGGTATACAACAAATAAAATAGCTCGCAAAAAACCCACAATGCTTACAAAAGAATATTATTATATTAGTGTAAATCGTTATCGATGTTTTTTGTAATTCAGAAATAGCATGGTATAAAAATTATTGTTCGGTTTTTATTTAAAGATTCTTCATAGTTGTGCACCAGAATTAAATTATAACTGTACCTATCTAACGTAAATATTTATGTTTTTGTTAACAGGTAAGTGTTGAAAACAGCTACGTTTGGTGAGTAAACCAAACGTCAAATTCGAAGACATCATCAAATCACAAAGTAAATATTACCTACTTTGTGTGGACTTTACCAATAGAACAAGTATATAAAATAAACAAAAAAACAAATTAATATTTAAGGCATGCGACTTTAAGTCGTTGTATAAAATCATTATATTAATACGTGAGGAGAATTCTTTGTGGGGTACAAAGAATGCTCCTCCTTTTTAAGAAAATTTCGTAGTAAAGTGAATTATGGAATATTTACAGTTTATATATAGAAGAAGTGCAGAAAACTACATTTTTTAAACAATATGTCTTACAACTTTAAAAAATATGTGAAAACTGCAAAATGAAATTACACGCGTCCAGTATAATATGTGATAATCTGTCATGGTAAGTCTATACAATGACAGTTCAAGTTATACTGGCCAATGAAATAAATAAAAAATAAAATAAAGTTAATACGCGACTAAAAAATCGTCGCAGTGTTAAATTGAATTGTGCCAAATGACCGACCTGTCTGAGATGATGGTAATTTTTAATATGAATTAAGGGACTAAAATAGACAAGAACCTCTATTTTCACACCGTATCAAAACAAGTAGTATCAGAAAATACAAAATAATGAAATTGTATTCAAATATTAAAAATAGTGGAATAAGGGATTGGAATGTGAGTTTGTTGGCTTTGGACGCTTTCACACCTTCACTAGGCGACCGATCATCATGAAATTTTGCATACACATTGTCAGGAATACACAAGAGGACATAGATATATTACATCCAGAAAAAGTTAGGTACCATTCCCGTGGGATAACTGAATTGATTGATCATTAAGGCGTAGATAGGTTAACAGTCGTAGTGTGTT
Source organism: Euplagia quadripunctaria (assembly GCA_963859945.1). NCBI lineage: Eukaryota > Metazoa > Arthropoda > Insecta > Lepidoptera > Erebidae > Euplagia > Euplagia quadripunctaria. The sequence continues at coordinate 15,594,299 of OY982581.1, forward strand.
GAGAGACGAATTGAAACGGTTACTTTTCGATGATACGCTCACTATATTGTCACAATTAACTTTATTATATACCTTACAACTACTACAAGATAGTCTGTTTAGCACTTTATTAAATAATCTTCATATCTCCGAGTAGATTATGTCTTTAATGGTAAGTTAAATGTCACGTCTAGGGAATAGGTAATACAGTTTAGGATAGGCGACGGTAGTTCCAGAACTACGTGTGGCGGTGGCTTGCGATAGCATCGTGAACTTTGCCCACCTCGTCTGGGAGTTAAATAAGTTTAGTGTAGGTACAATTTATTTAAAGATATTGAGTATGGGACGAAATATCGAATGTGACCTTAGATTTCAAAGTTGTGCTTGTTAATGAACAAAGCAGAATACAAGTTAGAGTGATCGGGTTGTAAAAAGTTCAGTAACTCATCATCGCCATCGTTTCAGCCATAGATCGTAAACAGCTGGACGTTCCTCGACGGCCTCCCTTAATGACTTCCAAGAAGACCGGTTGGAAGCAGCCTGCATTCACCGATGTCCAGTGATTGTTGTATGTTAATTAAAATGAAATGTTCTATTACAGCTTTGTCTTATTCCCGTAGCATATTCAGATTATCTATCTTTCTTTATGACTTAAATATGATTGTTGTTGTTTGCAGATGATTATGGTATGTTAGAAACCGTCTCACAACCACTGCTATAAACTATGAAAATCACCAACTAACAGCAACTGCCATGTTGTTCGTATCTCTCTCCGTACTCAAGTGATTGTTATTAACTTATAAAACATTCCTACCCTTTTATAACCCCACTTTTCATCAATATTTATCCACCGACCGATAGTATTGCTTCATAAAATAGTCATAATAATATTCTATTAACTCATTTTTATTAAATAGTGAACTGTTTTACCAGTAGTATAGTTTGCCCTTATTTTTAATAAAATAAATTAGAGTTTTTGATGTGGTGACAACATATAGTATAGTAGTAAAAATAGAGTGTAATGCGTTTCTAATAAAAGCATTTTCATGTATGTATGCAATCGCACACATCAATGTTTGTGTATGCATAAAGACTCGCTACCGTTATGGTTAATTAGGACAATTGAAAATAGTAGATTATTCCTATGAGTTATTCTATTTAGTAAATAAATAAAGATATATATAACCCTGTAAGTATTGGCCTTTGTTACCGATACACTTTTGAAGTTTTAATAGAATTTTATTGATGCCTCACCTAAAGAATTGCCAAACTCCAGAAACATTTTTTTACGCCGGATTGGATAAGGTTTCCCTTGTGTTGCTTGTGGGCCACAACGCGACTTGTATTTCAAACAAAAGTTTAAATATATTTTTTTTCGTGTTCCTAGAAATAGCGACATCAAAGAGAGAAAACAAATGAACAACTTTTTTTAATAAACATATCTCTACAATAAGGTTACTTTAAATTTGGAATCCATAGTAAAATAATAGATAATTATCATTTTTTACACTTAGCCAGTTTTAAAAAATCTCGATGTTTTATTTATCCGGTTAACCTTTCCTTAAATCTTTAGTTAGATATATCTATCTTGACCGAGAGAGGGATCTAAAACGCGGTCAAGTGTGAACTCTGTCGTTAAGTGATCCGTGACATAATTGATAATGAGGGTTGATCAACTGTGAAAGTAACTTCAAAGAATTTATTCTTTTTGCTGACATAATAAGGAAAACTTAAGAAATAGCTTTTAATGCAGTTGATGGGGAAGAATAGTAGTGGGATCGAAAAATAATCATCGTGACCCAGTGTTTTGAAATCCAGATGAATAGCAAAGACTACCTATGGGTACTAAGCGTGTAGTGAACAAAATGAATATGGTAAGGTAGGTAATGAAAGGCATTGACAAGCAAAGCTTTAAAAATAAGTTTCAAATAATTCTTGGTAATCACAAATCTTGCAGCTTTTTCGTGGCGGCGTCAAAATCATATGCTTAATGTAATCTTTAGAATAATATTTTATCCACAAACACCATAACACATTTCTTCATTCTTCAGTTAAAACAAAATAGCATCAGTGTCATTCGCACATTTGCAATCCCTCCATGACGTTCGCACGATCTACTTGGTGATACAATATTCTACAATAACAACTTCCTTTCCTGTTCAGGTTTCTAAAATTCGAAAAGAAATGTCCCGTTTCATACTTACTTCATTAATGCTTTTTTTAAATTAAATAAATCAAAGTGGCTTCATCAACTGCTGGCAGGAAATATAGTTACAATAATAAATTAATTAGTGATTAGTTCTTTAAAAAAAAAATAGGTGAAACTAATCCCTTTTTTTTTTCGGAAACCAACACTGGTCGTCACCTCACCATGGCTATTGGTGAAGTGGTATGTCGGAATCGAACCGACTAAAACCACACGGTATTCCGTCACAAGTGAGTCTATCGCTAGGGACTCGGGTATACCCTAGGAAGGAAGTCCCCGGGGAAGGTGGAACTTATCCCTGATAACTAAATATGTTATCTTTAAGTTAAAATTATTAAACATTTTATTTGTGTCGCTGACTGTACTGTACGATTAACCTGAACCAGTCACACTTATGTAAATGTTAGTAAAGTTTATAAAAGTGAAGACCTGTAATTGGCTTTTTAACACTATTCTACTGTTAATCTGTTGATTTAGCTGTAAGTCGTCCATAGAACAAATAAATAAATAAATGAATAAATAAATAACAAAGTTACCATTTCTATTACAGCGCTAAGCGAACTAAGAATAGTCTGAACTGGTCGTCAACTTCACGTATAACGTCAACAATACCTGCAATAATATTTAGTTCAAAGTACTACGACTTTAATCAAAAGTTTTCTTTGAGTTCATCCTTGGTAAACCAAGGACATGGAAAACAGATCTTAGAAATTAAATTATATAGTGTTGTTCTAAAATAACAAAACAGACGAAACACAAATAATAATGTCGTGCGGATATTGACCCTACCAACATTTTTAAATATCAATAGGTATGGTATAATTTAAAACCTAAAACGAGCAATGAATATATATACAATTTTATTGTATATAAGTATATATATATATATATATATAAAACACACCTAAAACATAATGCATTTGTCCTTTGTACATTCAAAATCGATTCAATTTTCGAGAAAGAACTAGAAGTTTACTAGCCCATTTTCCACAATACTTTTTTAAATTTCAATTTAAACCTACGTAGATTACAAAAAGAAAATAAAGCTCTGGACCTACTTACAAGGACCTACTCACAGTTTGGTGTTGTGTCAGACCGAACACCGAACTAACAGTAGAATGGTATTGAAACTATCTGTTCAACTTTGAATACAAAGTTAGTTCCACGAAGGAAATACTTCATCAGATTGGGAATTGTGCCAACTACTTACTTGTCGTTGTCATGGTCTAAAGCTTTAACTATAATTAACTTTATATTCAATTTGCCGCACACGAACATTCAGGATATTTCTGTATTATCACTTCGTGAGTTTGTCAGTATCTTTGTTTGTTCCGATTTCACACCTTCGCTAATCAACCGCTCATAAAAAAAATTTTGCAATTTGTTCGTGGAAGACCCATACTTCGGCATGTATGGGTCGCCTGGACCGGAGTGATACCACGGCCTCACAGAAAACCGGCAGTGAAGCAATGAGTGAAGGCCGGCAACGCACTTGTGACTCTTGAGTTGCAGGTGCTCATGTGCGGTGGTAGTCATTTAGTAATTTACCATCGGGTGACCCGTCTGCTCGTTTGCCCCCTATACCATAATAAAAAAAATGTACACGTTGTCCTGGTTACAAAAAAATACATAGTGTAAGAAAAAATACTGTTCCCGAAGGGAAATGAATTGGACGCGAGTTTTTTGTCCGATTTCTTCTCACAAGGCTCAACCGTTCCGAAACGAGCGGTTATAGATCAAAGCAACCTATTGTTGCGGTAACTCTGTGTGTTGATCTATAATTTTTAATCATATTTCTTCAAATTTTATGATTCTGAAATGATTGAAATTCACAAAATCTACATTAACGCGAATGAAGTTGCAGGGAGTAGCTAGTTTTGAAATTAAATTAAAAGGCTGCTGAATCAATTTATTGCTTTCAATCTCTACAAGTATTCAATGTGAAATAAATAGTTTGGCTAATTATTTATATTGAAGAGAGCTTTTTGTAAGCGTACACAAACATTGAGATTTTAATATTAAGGAAATACGTGGCTCAATAAAACATTTCTAAAAGCTGCCTCTACTGCTAGCGCCATTAATTGTTTCAAGTGCTTAACAAAGTGCGAAGTGGTTGTGTTTGTCCAGAAGGGTGGATGAAGAACCTTCTACCTCACGATCTCGACGACGGAGGACGTGCACCGCTAAGCCAGTCAGCCTGTGACTACGGCCAGTGCAACCTGGTCGAAACGTCAGGCAATTTAGAGGTATGTAACCTTCTCGTGATCGCGTTAATTCCCGTACAAATACATAATTATAATATACTTATATATTTCTAAATACATACAATATTATAGATAAACTACACCCAGACACAGATCAAATTATCGTGCTCATAACACAATTATTTGTACTGGGCGGCAATCAAACCTGTGGCTTAGCAGTCAGGTTCACTAACTAGCTAGAACTAACTAATTAACTAACTAGAACACTAACAAGCCAGTCAATGAAAAAAAAAAAAAACAAAACTGTTAAACAAAAACTGGATGAATATGACTGGGCCCAGTTGGTTACAATAACGTGTCCGTTATTATTGTATCAGACGATGTGTAGTATATTTGATCGCATTTACAAGGAAAGTACAATTAAAATTAAAATAGATAATAAGAAGGTAATAAAACAGCCATGGATAGATAGATATTTATATACAATGTTATTGCGAAGGGATTATTTATATAGAGTTTGGAAAGCAGATCCAAAGAATATGAACAAGCGACTAGACTATACAAAATTTAGAAATAGAGTAAGTAAATTAACAAATATGGCAAAAAATAAATATAGACAGGAACAAATTGTAAAATGTAATGGAGATTTTAGGAAAATATGGACAAATATAAACATATGGTTGGGACGAAACAAAACTAGTTTGGACGATGTTATTTTAAGGCATTTAGGAAAAACAACTAGTATAAAACAAATCTGTACAAACTTTTCTATAACATTTACGGAGGAAATAAAGGGAATTAAACATGTGTGTAACTTGAAGTTTTTAGATAGACATAAATATGTAAAACCTAGTGATGTAAGCTTTAGATATAATAGGGTGACTTCGTCAGATGTAGAAAAGATCATAAGAACATTGTCCTGTGAGAAAGCACCCGGTTCAGATGGAATACGGGCGCAAGACATTATATACTTACGTAAGCAAATAAGTCCTGTTCTAGCTTCATTCATAAATATGTCCTTATCTAATGGTATTTATCCTGACCAGTTAAAAAATGCAATTATACGTCCTATATACAAATCAGGAAGTCATTTAAAATATGTTAATTATAGGCCTATCGCAATATTATCTGTTATAGATAAAATAACCGAAAAAATTATTGTAGGACAGATTAGCGCGTTCCTGGAACAACACAACATACTATGTGACTCTCAGCACGGTTTCCGGAGAGGGCGCAACACTGTCTCTGCCTTGTTAGGATTTTCAGATTATATTAATGACTGCTTAGATTCTGGCAAACAAATTATAGCACTTTTTATTGATTATAAAAAAGCATTTGACACCTTAGACCATGAGATCTTATTACAGGCAATGGACGAATGCGGAATACGGGGTCCCACAAAAAATTGGTTTAAAAACTACCTGAATAATAGAAAAATAAGCACAATTATCTCCCGCGTAGTTGGGAAAGAGGCGGATGTCGATATGGGTGTGCCTACTGGATCGGTGTACGGCCCTGTAGGATATATAATGCATGTGAACAGTGTGTCAAATGTCGTACATAAATGTAAGGTGTTCATGTACGCTGATGATATGTGTCTTGTATATGCCTCCAAAGACATAGCTGAGGTACAAAAATGTATACAAGGAGATTTTGAAAATATAAGCAAATGGGCACACGACAATGGGATTATACTAAATCTTGCAAAAACTAAATGTATGCATATACACTCGCCATATAATCGAAATGCTAAAGCTGTAAACAATGAATATCTCACAGTGATAGGACATACATACGAATGTTTGCATATAAATAAATGTAATTGTAACTGTAAAAAATTGGATTATGTAGATACATTTAAATATTTAGGTCTAACAATAGATAAGAACTTTAACTGGAGATTACATGTAAATGACATTTGCAATAGGCTAAGATCGGTGCTAAGTAAGTTTTACCAATTAAAAAATGTATTAAACAAACAGACGTTAAGAATAGTTTATTTCGCATTTGCCGATTCGCTGATAAGTTATGGACTCCTTGTATACGGGCGAACCTTTGTTACATATTTGAAAGATATTAAAGACATACAAATAAGACTGATAAAGTTCTTAGTTAGTAAAAATGTTAAAGATAAGTGCAATAAAGATTATGATAAGTTATTTCCCATTTGTAAAATTATACCCATAGATAAAAAAGTTGATTATTTGGTAGGTCTGGAATATTATTATAATGATGAATATAAAATTAATATTATAAACAAGTACAACACACGTAGGGTTAGAGAGAACAAACTGGTTCAACCACAGATAACAAACTACTATGGTAAGAGAACATCTAAATATTTGGTACCTGAAGTGTTTAATAAAATAGATATTTTAAGAGAAAAAGTAAAAATTTGTAAAGGATCGCTTAAGATAAAATTAAAAAATATTATACTGGGTAGCTAATAGCACTAACTACGTTTATATGTTACTGTATTATATAGAATTGTATATTATTGTGTCTAATACTAGGTGTACATAAGGTGGTTCATTGTTATGCAAAAGAGCGCCTCTCGCCATCAAACGTAAAAGTTTGGCGAGTTTAGAACTATGTAACACCTCTGTAATATAATTTCATTACTTAAATAAAAAAAAAAAAAAAAAAAATGTAACTCCATTGTGTTTGGGTTCGTTGTATTTGTCTTAACGTGTACGACGACCTAGATAAGTGTCCAGGGTCTAATGGATGGATTCGATACATGAGCATAAGAACACCTTATCTACTGAACATAACTCCATGGTGTTTGGTCTTGGTTTGAATTATCTTAACGAGTACTATAGACCTAGATGGTGTCCAGGGTCTGATGAATAAATTCGTTACAACGACGAACGATGCAAAAATTGAAAGATTAGGACTTACTGACTAAAAAGCACAGAGTACAATAAATTTGCTGGTATTTGAAATAAATCCAATTTAACAAAAACAAGAAGTTCTTTATATTTATTTTATTATTGTTATGTTTATCCACATGTGAGTTTGTATATTTGTCGTTTTGTGTCATTTTACTCCTCAATCGCAATAAAATTTATTATCACGTACGTACTCCAATATGTCGCTGAAGTCTGGCTTGTATTACTTTGTGTAATGTATATATGTCTATAATATATGGTATATACGTGATACTTTTCTTATCTCGAGCATAAAATAAGTAGAGAATAGAAGGTTCGGCTGTATAGTTTTTTTTATTACTAAAGTGTTACAATTTACAACTACGAGAACCATTGAAACAAAGCGCTCTATATTCAGTTAAACATTTTGCATATTTTATAAGATTGTGTTGATGATTTTAATTTTTACAATATAAATCAAAACACAAAACAGCGCTCTTGAAGTGTAAGTCTGTTTTTTCGTATCTCTGTATTTAAATTATTTATATTTAAATTTCAGTTGAAATTCACGTTATCGACAAAAAGCTAACGTAACTTTATGTTGCATACGATTTACGTTATAGCAAATTTCTATTTGTATTAGACCTACTGATTCACTGACCAACAGAAGGTCGGTCAGTTTGTTCACCTCCTTACTTATACAAATATATTTCAGATGTTTTCAGTCTTCAGAGTGACACCACTAAAGTATTTTATGTTTCAATTCTAGTAACTTTTTTAGACTTACACGACAACATATCATAGTGAAATTAACATAAACAATATCTCAGCTAAGCACCTGAATTCATTTCAACTTTACTGAACTCGCTTAGAATTTTTCTACATAAGAATAAAACTTGTGTCCGTTACGTTAGTATGCAAATTCGGGGGTTCAGAAAATGTGACTTTTTAAAAAGACGAAAAGACGAAAGTTTCAGCACTAAAACTTTCGAGGTGCTTTCAGGAAATATGCTGATGAAGGAATAGTTTATACATACTCTGAGGTGGAAAAGTTACAGGGTATGTAAGAGGCGTTTTTAAGTTTCTGTCTCATATTAATAAAATGACTACATGATCTAACTCTATGTAGGAATATACTAATAATGCTTATTTCAACACCAGCACTTTTTATGGATTACTTAATAGTGTAATTCTTTTGAACAGGTACAGTAACTACTACTATTAGTAAAATAACTTGGAGTTTCCTTCTAAGTGATCATAATATAATCACAATATCACCATTTTTTATTCTTTCCTCTTTTAATGTAACGAGCAAAACTAATTCACTTAAACGAATTACTTAGATGAATCTCTTATGGTTTCTTTTTCAGTATAGAGGTAACAGAATTTATATAAAACTTAGATATAATTATTCCGAGTTAAAATATGAAATTGTATTATAAATAATAATTGTTCTGCTGCATAGTATTGTATGAATGAAATTGTAAATAATTTACTGAACTTGTTTTTAATTTAAAATTTAAATTTAAATTATTATTTTGGTGTTTTTGGTAATTTATAACCGTTTTTCATTGTGCATGTGGTGTTAGCCTATAAGTGATTATTGCACTCATACATGTTTAGTAGCTAAGTTATAAATCTGTAATGCTTAGTGTAATAATCGTTGGCTGACCTAATAAAAAAATATAAAAAAAAATATTTTTATTACAATTGATTTATACTTTTGGCCATATATGTAATGAAAAAATAATCTCGAACCCAGGGTTAGTTCGCCAATTAGCAGGACCATTAGAGGTCTGTTAAAGGAAATACCGTATGGTTTGTAATCAAGTCGACTTCAACTATTATAGCTGCTCAGTCCTCCTGGCTTTTGCAAAATTTCAAGATACAAGGGTCTAATAAACCAACAATAACACACCCAATAGTCATTAACCGACCAACAATAACCCTTAACATATCTAATTAACCTCTTTCTTGCTGAAACATTAATACAAATTCCTTAACCCTGGGATTACACCTATACAATATAAAAATATTTGTCATACTTTCACGACCTTTTCAGGAAATTAAAGCTTTTAGAAAATGCTCTTTTCAATCAACACAGATAAGACTAAAATGTTTTGTTGTACACAAACAAAGAGATTCTTGATGTATAGTTAACTCGCTATGGAATCTAATAAAATTAAACTCGGCATAGGGATGTGACGACCCAATTAATAAGATATCTATTGTAGTTTATGTGATCTCTATAAATGCGAATGTAACGTTGTTTGTAGGCTACCTAACCGATCACTATTAAATTTTGCATGCACGTTATCAATATTACAGAAAAGGATAGAGGGTACCTTTAATTCAGAAGAAGAAAGCTAGTATTTAGTTAGTGTTTGCTCTTAAAGCGTGTTTACTATAATTTATTAATTGTTAACATGAGTAAAGGGGATCGAAGGTATATTTATTTTTCCATGCATAATACCCTATACAGGGAAAAATCAGGTCATAGTGTGTTCAATTTTAGGTAGGTGACAGTAGTGAGACAGTGCTAAAAGTGACCAATGATATAAGGGCTTTCGTAGATTTATGCTAAGCTAATCTTATTGACAGAATCTTTCGAGAGACTCAATTAAGTACACAGAAATCTGCAACTAAAAAGACTTTATGTTTATATATACATATTATAAAACAAAGTCCCCCGCCGCGTCTTTCTGTCTCTCTGTTCGCGATAAACTGAAAGACCACTGAACGCATTTTCATGCGGTTTTCACTAATAGAGTGATTCATGAGGAAGGTTTAGGTGTATAATTTATACCCCTGCGAAGCCGGGGCGGGTTGCTAGTATCAGTATATTTCATTCGGTGTTAACTGAACAACAGGCACATCACTATTTGAAAAATGATTAAAACTCTTCATTTGAACGCTCAAAGACATGTCTTTGTTCGTCGCTTTGTAAAGCTTTGTATTATAATGGAGCTATTTCTCGTACTGCTGTATGCGGTGTAGCCATGTTTAGTTAATCGCTGTCTTTGTTATTGTTTCACTAACGATAAATTTGTTTCATTGCACTAATATAATGTTACGGTACATAGGATTTGCTATGTCTTTTGTAGAAGTCATCGAGATTTCTTTAAACTGACTGAAAGAATGGCGCCTTGGTTTACTTGGGTGTTCTTATCAACCACCACCGCTTCGAGTATTGTCACACACATGGGACAATTGTGTGGTTCATAGAGTGTGTTTTTTTTTTAACTTATATTTGACGGGCCTGTTGGTCTAGTGGTTAGTGATCCTGGCTACTGAGCCAGAGGTCGTGGTTTCAATTCCCAACCAGGACAAAATGGTGTGATCAGCACGGTCATTTGTTGTCTCTGGGTGTGGTTGATCTGTAATATGTATGTACTCGTATTACTTATCAGCAGTCTAGTTATCAGTTTGGCCGTATGTGAGTTATCTTAAGTTACTATTATTATTACTTTTTAAGCTTTGCACATTCATTTCTTCAGTGCGAATATGACTTACTGAAGTAGTCTTATGCATTACTGTATGCTGAGATGCACCCATTTTATCTATACAAATGCTTACTAGTATAATAAAGCAATTTTTTATATATACGGGTCACCTGACGGTAAGTGACTACCGCCGTCAATGAATACTTGCAAGTCAAGAGTCACAAGTGTGTTCTTTCTTTCTTTTTTTTTTGCATAAAGGAGCTATTTTCTGAAAATGGAACTCGGATTTCAAAAAAAATTCTTTGGTAATCCAATTCTGAGGGATAGGTTTGTCTCCCCCCCCCCCCCTCACCCTCTTCCACCCTTCCCCTACTCCCACCTTAAAGGCCGGCAAGGCACTTGTAACTCAGATGCCCATGGGCGGCGGTTGTCATTTGATGGCAAATGGCAAAAAGGTGACCCGTCTGCTCGTTTGCCCCCTATATAATAAAAAAAAATGTAATTCAATTCAACATCTTGGAAGTGACTTTTTTAAATAAAATGATTATTATAAAAATAAAAACTAAATTATAAAATAAATATTTACAAGCATACGAATGACCTCACAATCAGAATTATTATCTACTGTCTTTTGCCTGCGGTTTGGTGCGCGTTAAAGTAGATTTTAAACAGGAGGGAATTTGAAACAGTATTTTTTTTCTTTCAGGTTGAAATGTACCCTGGTCTTTTTCTGTAGCCCTGACAACATATATTCCAAATTTCATGATGATCGATTGAGTAGTTACGAAGTGAAAGTGTAACAGAAAAACAAACTCACACTCGCTTTTATAACACTAGCTTTTGCTCGCAACTTCGTCACGTGGTAAAATTAGTGAAATCTATCTCACGGAAACCGTGCATTTGCCAGGATAAAAAGTAGCCTATGTGCTGTTCCAGACTATAATCTATCTTTTATCTTTTTTTTAAAGACACCTCCCGCGTGTACAATTCAGAATGATTTCTGGGTGGCGGGGGGCTTTACAAACATTTAAACAACAGACACAAAGAACACCAAGACTCGGGACAACTATTTGTGGGTCACACAAATTTTCATCCCCTGTGGGAAACGAACCCACAACACTTGGCGCAGCGTAGTGGCGAGCGACCACTGTAGCCATTGCGCTACCCGTGCAGTAAGCTCTGCTGAAAATTTTATCCAGATCCGTTGCACTGTTTTTGTGTGAAAGAGCAACAAACATCCATCCATCGTCACAAACTTTCGCCTCTATAATATTAGTAAGATTCGTTAGGATTAGTTAGAATGAGTTACACAGATTGTTGTCTCTGACCCACCAACATTTGGCTTTCTCAGTTTGTAGTGTTGTATGTGTTGTTAGTATTGTACTTGATGGCAAGCGGTTATCAAAACCAATACCGGTTCACAGTGCCTAAGTGGTGTTGCCGTGGTGCGCACGGACGGGAATAGGGGAGAGGGAAGGGTTAGGGCCTTCGGTAACCTCACTCACGCGGCGAAATGCAATGCAATTATTGCTTCACTGCCGGTTTTCTCTGAGGCCGTGGTATCGAGCGGAGTCGAGCCGGCCCATACGTGCCGAAGCATGGCTCTCCCACGTAAGCGTAGCGATTGTTGTAATTCATTATGAATTGTAACATCAGGCTACAAAATTATTATTAATATCGAAGAAAAAAAATAATTCAGTTTGCAACGCAATGACAAAAGACAATTTCCACAATAGGCTTTTGACGTCTTCTTTGAAACTCTCGTAACTCGAATTACGTCAGGAATACAACAGAACTATTTCGAGTGCTATCTTCTTTAAAGCGGATTTCAGCTTCCGTTTGAGAAGCATTCTCATGTGCCCTACATCTTTAAAGATTTTATTCGCATCATAAAATATTTTGTAGTTGCGAGGAATTAGTTATATATTTTTTGAAAGTGAGTTAGTCATAATAACTGACATTTTATAGTCTAATTATTTAATTTATTTATTAAGCTTAATAGTTTGATTTTCTAGCTGTATCAAGGTAGCAGTGTCAAATCAGCAAAATTCAATAAAAAATTCAATAAAATTTGTAGCTAATTTGTTGCTGATTAGTTACTAAAAGGGCGATTTTGTTGCTCGCGCCGTTTAAATAAAAACGCAATTACTGATAGGTTCATATAAAGCTAGCATGAAAAAACGGTAAATCAGTGAATATCAGTCAAACTAATAGGCGAAAATGTGTTGCTAATTTGTTGCTGCAAGTAAGTAGTAACGAAAATAATAAAAAAAAAGAACAAAGGTGGGGATGTTAAAGCAAACGGAAAAAAATACATGCTGTCTTGAATTTCGTTTACCGAATCTCAACTGGTAATTATTATTTGTTGCTGCATGCTATAAAAAGAAAATCAACACATGATTAAGATAGACGTTAAAAAAGAGATCCTACAATAAAATAATGAGTTTGAAAATTAAAAAAATCTAAAATATTGCAAAAAGTTTACAGTACGTTTAGCTCCATGAATACTAAAGTAATTCCTATTGTGCACTAAACAATCTCACAAAAATACTGTTACCTATGTCACTGATTTTAATGTTTATTAAATTTTGAAAGAAACATCTCATAGTCTATGATGTTAATTTGTTGCCGTAAGGTCGCTCCACTAACGCGAAGAGCTTGAAATTTCAACATCAAAAGATGTTAGTTTACATAATCTTTATGTATTTGTTTGTATTTGAGGGGAATGTTAAAAAGCTAGTTACATTAAGCATCTTTGTATTTATTCTGTATTAGTATAAATATAATCTGTAATTCTGTATACTTTTGGAAATCGTTTGGAAACGTCTGACAATTCTTTTGAAGGTGCTGTGATAAGAACACGATAAAAACTTTTATTTAATACAACCTGGAAAACTACTTTTACTTATACTTTGCTTTCTCATCAGGAGGGCTGTTAAACCTGCTAATAAACAGAGTACCCCAATAGTATTAGAGGTTTAGAATCTAAAAGGCAATTTCCCTTTACCACTTTTCTTCAGCAACTAAAACTTTCCTAACATTTAGCTGTCGCAAAGGAATATTTATTGGGTACTTAAGATAGTCACAGTTGGAATTGAAAGAAACACGATAATATTTTATGGTTAAGTCTGCGACTAGCTACGAAGCTGCGGAGCTACGACGTAGAGCGTCTACGGATCATTGATTTATTTGACATTAGTACTAACATGTAGTAGTAAGTAAATACTTTTATTAACCCCTTGAACTAAGCTAAATGGCGGGATTCGAACACGCAACCATCTAATAGCAAGGCTGAACGCCTTAGGCATTACGATAATTAAATTGATATAATAGATAAGTTAGTAATAAGGGTTCATTTACTATTTATCCAACTGCGGTGAAACCAAAAAGGAAAGGATATATGTTTGACTTGTATATATGTTTGTCCGTCTTTATTTCGCGAGTATCACTGGTTATGTTCAAATTATAAAAAAATCAAAATGGCTGATTTTTGGTGGCAAAGTATATGTTTTCTTTACTTCTACTACCTAAACCTAATGAGTTGAGTATCTAAATGAAGGATTTCAAAAGGTGATTATGAAAATATATACAATTAATATATTGTTTGGTAAGTATTTTTAAAGCAGTCGGTTTCTGGTTTTTTTTTATGCTATAGGGGGCAAACGAGCAGACGGGTCATCTGATGGTAAATGACAACCACCGCCCATAGGCACCTGTAACTCGAGAGTCACAAGTGCGTTGCCGCCCTTTAAGGTTCAAGTAGGAGAACAGGGGGAGGGGGGGGGGAAGAGTGGGAAGAGGGGAGAGGGGAAGGACGGGAATAGTGGAGAGGGAAGGGTTAGGGCCTCCGGTAACCTCACTCACGCGGCGAAATGCAATGCAACCATGGCTTCACTGCCGGTTTTCTGTCAGGCCGTGGTATCGAGCGGAGTCAAACCGGCCCATACGTGCCGAAGCATGGCTCTGCCACGTAAAATGATTTCTTATTATGTTTTGTTTTTTCATAAAAACACATACAATACACGATTTAAATAGAAATACTAAGCAGATAGTGTACGTCTACCTTAACTTCCTCAAAGCGTGCGTAGCACACTTAAGAACTAATAAAAAAGTTCCTTCGTATTTGCAAACTCATTCATAGTCGAGAAATGTACTTAAAAAAAGTTAAAATACTACAGGTTTTAATTATGATTTAATAATAATATGAAATCTTTTTATTTTAGACAACAAGGCCCATTTCTTGTTAGTATTGAGCATCTTAAAACTATGTTAGTATTACATTGACATGAACTTAAAATTAGAATGAGTACTAGTAATTTGGCAGATTCAACAAGTTACGTGTAGCTTGATGAATCTGCCAAAGGTAGGCCCATCTAGCCTCTCCGCAAACACTTTCAAAATGCTGTTGGTGCTCCCCCTAACCCTGCGTAGTAAGGAGGCAACGTTCTTGCGCATTATTGCATAAAAATCGTCCGTGTGTGCATCAGCAAACATCCCTGACGCACTGCAGTAAGGTGTAAGCCTCAACAGCATCCTGAAAGTATTATTATACTGTATACGCAAAGTGTTGGCTGCTTTTTGGGTATGGTTGGACCAAAGGCCACTGGTGTAAAAGGTTTGACAGTAAGCCTTGAAAATTGTAATTTTAACAGGTACAGAGCAACCAGCAAACCTTCGAGCCACCATATTGCCCCTCACAGTCAACGCCCTGCGCTCCCTTTCCAAGTCTAAATCATCTTTCAGATCCTCGGTAACAATATGGCCCAAGTATTTAAATTTTAATTTTTTTTATTTAATTTTTTAAATTAATAATCTAAATAATCTACGAAAACTTTTGAGGGGAAGTCTTTAAGTCCTTAGACCTCCTGGGTTATGTGCCTAAACTCCCTATTCTACAGAAAAAAATTAAGAGACATTTTATGACAGTGATCACAAATATGTCACTCATCACCTAATGTTTCTTTAAACATGTGCTAATTAATGATATAATGTGTTCCAATTTGTTGAAAAAACCTCTCTCAATACAAACACTACACATTTAGGTATATATGATTGATTTTGCAGAACAAAGTGAAAGGCAGTTTGTCCACGTTCCTAACCTCTAAATATCATTTCACCCATTTATTGACCAAGCCTTAAGACTTTTTCACGTTGTTTGCAGCCGATTTATATCATAGTTTCAGTGCTTTCGTATGTTGAACAAGAAACACTGTTTCATAAAGTTTCAAGTATTTTTCACTCATTGTAACAAAAACCAATTCACATGAGCATGAGTCAAAACTCAAACATTACTTTAAGAAAAAATAGATTGTGCTGTGGTGACTTTTTTCTGAATAGTAGTCATCACGTTCTTGTTGAAGGGACTGTACGTATGAACACTAAATGATTGTTCATACATACAGACTGTTGAACAAAAACGTGACCGTCATCCGAGTAACTTACTTTATTTTTGTGTTATTTATAACGGTGATTGAATCTTTGTCTTAAAGTATTATCAAAGTTATAAATAAAAACTAATACTCTATAAGTTTGTTTAATTTGATTGATGCACCAGATGTGCTTCAACAAAAACCTAACTTCATTTGTGTAATGCACGATGAAAGTCTTTTTATTTTGAGTATCAGTTCAGAGCTGGTGTAAATAAAGTTTGTGAAGAAATTCGACGGTGACTGTAATCCTGTCCGCCTGCCTCGAGGCTAACTTTGAGGTTATGACCCCTAAATAAGCTATTATCCAAATGTTTTTTTAAATTGACGAGTGACGAGTATCATCTCAATTATATGTGTAAAATATCTCAAATAAAGGTAAAACTGACAGTACAATAAAACTCACGTGAATACTGTAGGGTAGATATTATATTCTTCCATTTCAATACACTTTTAAACACACGTCCGAACTCGATGCTGGCCACGAGCAAATCGGCCGCCTAAATTTACTGTTCTCCCGGGGTAAACATTCGGTGTTGCCCGTTACATTCGTTTCCACTCCCCAAACATGAACAAACGAATACAATATTTCGAATTTATATCAAATTAATATATCTATTTTTGTAAACCTAACACTCGACCATCCTGACGTCGTGCATGTCCTCATGCACGCACGCAAAAACAGCCGTATTAACCTAACACTCGGCCAATAGTAATCTTCCATAGCATCGAATTCAGACTTACAATTTTACGGACGTATGTGCCTTGCGTCAGAAACATGATTATGATACTTCCTTACATACAAGAGGACGTCACAAGTGGTACTTCCTTCCCACAAGCAACAGGTACATACATAAATATATAATAATTATAATCATAAAGGCTGTGAATTTTTTTTCTCACAAATCGGGGGACGTCACTTGCGGTACTTCCTTCCCACAAGTGACATATCTCATAACGGCTGTGAACCTTCCTTCTCACAAACCAGGGGACGTCATTTGCGGTACTTCCTTTCCACAAGTGACATATCTCATAACGGCTGTGAACCTTCCTTCTCACAAACCAGGGGACGTCACAAGTGGTACTTCCTTCCCACAAGCAACAGGTACATACATAAATCTATAACAACTATAATCATAAAGGCTGTGATACTTCTTTCGCACAAACCAGTTGACGTCACTTGCGGTACTTCCTTCCCACAAGTGACATGTGTCATAAAGGCTGTGATACTTCTTTCGCACAAACCAGTTGACGTCACTTGCGGTACTTCCTTCCCACAAGTGACATGTGTCATAAAGGCTGTGATACTTCTTTCGCACAAACCAGTTGACGTCACTTGCGGTACTTCCTTCCCACAAGTGACATGTGTCATAAAGGCTGTGATACTTCTTTCGCACAAACCAGTTGACGTCACTTGCGGTACTTCCTTCCCACAAGTGACATGTGTCATAAAGGCTGTGATACTTCTTTCTTACAAATCAGGGGACGTCACAAGTGGTACTTCCTTCTCACAAGCAACAGGTACATACATAAATATATAACAATTATAATCATAAAGGCTGTGATACTTCCTTCTCACAACCCAGAGGGCGTCACTTGCGGTACTTCCTTCCCACAAGCGACATACATATATCTAATAATGGCTGTGAACCTTCCTTCTCACCAACCAGCGGACGTCACTAGTGGTACTTCCTTCCCACAAGCGGCATACATCTCATAATAGCTGTGAACCTTCCTTTTCAGAAACCAGCAGACGTCACTAATGGTACTTCTTTCCCACAAGCGACATACTGGCTGTGAACCTTCCTTCTTACACACCAGCGCGGCGGATGACAACAATTAGTAATTCATCACTTCGGCCTCGTACGGGTAGCAGAGACATCTTCAACAAACATCAACATATTTCAATCAATTTACACAAAATCTTAACAAATTATACACCTAAACCTTCCTCCTGAATCACTCTGTCTATTAGTGAAAACCGCACGAAAATCCGCCCAGCAGTTCCTCAGTCTATCGCGAACATACAGACGCGGCGGGGGACCCCGCTCCATTATTATGTAGTGATATCTCATCATAAATCATTTCTTTTTGCTGTCTCGCCTTTTTTTTTGTTTATATTATATTATCCATGTAAGTGCATAGTTATGTCACATCTTATTAATTAATATATAACTAGCTTATTATGATAAATCATTTAATTTTATACTAATAGTCTATATTTTCTCATACAATTATTCCGTATCATATTTACAGTTTGTACCGATAGACAATAATTATTGCATTCAGCTGAATGTATAAGGCAGTCACAATAAGCATGCCAGGTTTACTTGGCAGTGTAGGTATAAAGCTACAATTACACTTCGGGTTCGACCAATCGTGCCAAAATTCAGTGGGATGCGGCGCGCCATTTGTTTGATGCTTTAGCACACAATATGCGTCGCGTCATTCTTTCATATGTAGACTAACGAGTTATTGGTACCTGGTCTAGGTTTATTTGTTCACAAAAATAAGGCAGTAACTAAATATTCACATTAATTAATTTAAATAACAAGACAACCCTAATATCGCGGTGCTGTCGAAACAGATAAGAGTTACGCGATAGAAAGAGGCAACTGCTAGTTGAATATACCTGTAGATAATTAGCGCTGTGTGACCCGAGTTGAGACTTTATTATGTCGGAACAGGAGTCGCTTGTTTAATTAAATTATTTGGTAAAGTGTGACTTCTGTACTTGAACTATTATGAATTCTGTGCAATAGGTAAATAATTATTTATTCGGTACCTTATGCCTATGCAAAATACACATACACTACACACACATATACTAATGTTAACGGAATATTTTAACTTTTCTGTTCTTTTACCTGTTCTGTATCATCATCATCATCGTCATCATCATCGTCTATGTTTATGGTAGCTACATGAAGGCATGGTAACATACGATCGGCTGCTGTCACATGCACGTTTTTATTTTCCTTGCTGTACATATATATTATGTTTTTGACGGATTTAAGCAATATTTCTAAATTCAAATTTTAGTTACTTTTGCGTCTTACCTCATTCAACCGTGGGTCAATCTCCGCATTCATATTCAATCCAAACATAACCTCGGAAGGAGTCCTATCTTTTTGTGGTTAATATTATTTATGCCCCATTGGATTTGTATGGGATGACCCACTTTGTCTTCCCAATCTTTTTATCAAAATTGAAACTTCGAGCTGTTAAAGAGCTAAGAGTGGTGCGGTTGGATCGCTAAACCTTATTTTGTAAATAGTATCTAACATTTGGATAAGGTTAGTTTCAGATACGATCGATCGAATCTATCTAAACATTCAGGGATAGACTTTTCATAAACAAAGATGACATCACTATTGCCTTGGTAAATCGAACTGATCCTAAGACCCAAGTGTATTTGCTAATCTGAACGGCATGCGATTAATTTCGTATTGACTTTCCGGTGTAACAAAACGATCTCAATCGGTTGACTTCAGATCTAGGTACTTGATAGTGACCAGAAGACATGCAAGGTTATGGAAAAAATGAAATAATTGGATACCGCTGATCGTAATCGAATTTCGCAGTCTAAAATCGACACTTATTTAAAATCCTGTTTGCAAACCAGAATTAGGACTAGCGTATTCTGAAACCGATTCGTGGATGATGCCAACTTCCATCATTTCTGCAACCATTTCCCGTTCTTGCTATTATATATTTTATATATTTACAAGCTAACCTGCAAGGTTTGTATACAACAGGGCATTTAGTATTTCATTCGATACTCATCTCAGTGAAGCCCGCACATCCTAGTTCCTTCAAGGAAGTTGCGAAGTGCTTGTGCATCTCTAACAAGATCATTGTTCTTGCTACGACTCGTTGATAGAATCACATTGGCTCATTTCAATACCTATACCTACGGAGCACTTCTGGAAATTACATGCCTAACGACTCGCACCTTCGTGCCTTTCGATAAAATTTCTCCCATTCGTAGTTTATAAAGTTTTGATGAAGGGTGCACGTAAACATAAACATGACTATTCCTGACACGGTACGTTCCTCCGCTAACAAATTTCACTCGACTCCGGTTTACCAATAATTTTCCTACTCAAAACGTAATGACTCCGTTCACTAGAGTCTCGACACAAGCTTTAACTACGGCTGGACCGTAAACGTCATTATCAGCGATAACTAATACGGTGACCGCCATAACCTCGTCCTCATTCAGTTGGGGCAGAGCTGATTCACAACATCAAAAGCATTAAAGTTCTTCTGCCTTTTTGTATACCACGATATGCGGTTGCTCCGTAAAAGAAAGACCTATCAGCATCTATCGAAACCTGTTCTCAATTTCTTGTGACGTTACAGTAGTTTTACATTATAAATATTTAAGTCTTCAGAAATACTACCTTTCGAGAGTGAAACGCACTTCCCAAAACCCTTCATAGGTATAGTAGAGCTGTCGTGACTCGGTTCTAATAAACATACTGTGAACTCTTAACACTTCAGCAAGCCCAACAAGCAGATATAATGAATATATTGTCTAACTGTACTCATATTCATGCAAATGCAAGAGTATTGTAACGTATTATTATTAGTTTCAATAATATGCATGTCACCTGAATATATATATATTCGTATACTCGAATATAGTTTCCGTATACATTATTTACATGTTTACTTTATCATCGAAATGTCTGTTCGTTGTGTGTATTTTAATTAAAACTTTTAGTAGTTGTTCGCGATGAGAACAACACATTGCGTTAGCGTTAGACCTAAAGGTTTAATCCAGGGTTTATCACTCAACACCTGGATGAAACACTTAATTGTACGTTTACCATCAATATCACATCCATTCAGTTGAGCAAGTATTTCAGTCAGAGGTTCACCAAACTAACTTTTCCGCTTAAGCAAATCCTTCAAGTTTAGACTCTCATGCCACATCCTAGCTAATCCTCATAGTTTCTGCATTACAAGAAGAATGATAGTTTTTTTTTTCTTTCCCAACTGTATACAATGGCACATTGGTTAACTTTCTAATTGAAATATCTATGCGCTGGCTTTTAATCGAGGGGTCAAAGTCAGATCGAATGTTTGTGGTTCATCTTACCATTACTGTTAAATGTCATAATTTACATTTCGACTACTTAATGACTCTTAGATTTAAAATATATTTCGAAGCAAAAATTGGACTGTCTGACCGTTTACTCAGCTTTGAAGTCAATGCGCCGATTTCGACATCTGATGCTCCCCGGAGCCGCTGTACATCGACGTCGCAGCAGCCACGAGCAGCGACCTGGTGCATAAAGCGGCATTTGCTCGCGTTGCAGCAACGGGCTATGTGTACGTTGCAAGCTTCTGTCTCGAAAATCTTCACCTTGTTATCTTGAATGCAGAACCCGTGTTTGTCTGCGACTTTTTCTATTCGAACAGGAGCTCAATATTTCGATAGATGGCGGCGTGCTTAACCGTTTTTGCTTTTGCTTTTGAAGTAACTACTCTTCTTACAGCATCGTTACTCTGAAACTTATACATGGGAGCTGTGTACAAGGAGCTATGTAAAATAATTAAAAACTCCTTTTTTTCAGAATAAAATTACTGCAAGGTACTTGAACATTATTCGTGATATTTCGGTAACGATCCTTTGAAAACCAATTATGTTTGCAGTTGCATGGTTCATTGCTTACCCTGAACTATTGAGAGACCACGAAGAATATTGCAATATAATTTAACAAACAGATGATATACACCAATGGTTACATATATAAAATTAAATTACGCTTTGTGATGTTATTTCAAAATTATAGGGTATCTCGGAAACAACGCTGCCTAGCTCAAATTAACGTTTAATTTATTTTTATTTTTTTTTAGACACCCAAATAAACACCGCTACGTTTAGCAACTAGATGTTGAGATGTGTAATGTAATATTTAAAAACTTATACCATTTCGTACAAAGGTATAACACTAACAAAAATGTTAAAGCGATGGCTCAATTCTCAAATCTCGCAAATCCAAAAATTTCGAAATTTTGATGTCATCTGTGTATGATGCCGTAACAAACACCATGCAATCACTCGTATTTTCAAATTGTTTTTAGTTTTTTTTTTTTTTTTGTATTTACAAAAATAAAACTACCTACTTAGTAAATCCATTACACATGTTTAAGAATTATACGTAAGTCCATTTCTTTAATAATTTTATCAGATATAAAAATAATGATTACAACAAATATAAGGCCAATTAATAATAGATATTTAAATAATGCTATTTGTCTATGTTTTATAATTAGTAAGGTACTTAATAATTATTTTTTTTTTTCTTCTGTAATATTTTTTTTTTAACATTTGGAGATACGAAGTTCTTAAATGAAATCATCCGTATTTAAATCAATTAGCCACTATAATCTAAATAAAATGAGGAAAGTGGGCCTATTCCACTTCTGAAAATGTAAAATATCTCAAATAAAGGTAAAACTGACAGTACAATAAAACTCACGTGAATACTGTAGGGTAGATATTATATTCTTCCATTTCAATACACTTTTAAACACACGTCCGAACTCGATGCTGGCCACGAGCAAATCGGCCGCCTAAATTTACTGTTCTCCCGGGGTAAACATTCGGTGTTGCCCGTTACATTCGTTTCCACTCCCCAAACATGAACAAACGAATACAATATTTCGAATTTATATCAAATTAATATATCTATTTTTGTAAACCTAACATATGTTAAGCTATTTATTAACCAAAAGATATAGTTCTGCTGTTTCTGAAGAGCCTGCAGGTTTGTTGTCTTGATTTTGTAAAGAATTAAAAATTTAATTCACCAATTGTCTGTATTGAAACGTTTCTAGATATCAACGCACCGAGAGCATAATAAGATAATTACAAACCAATGTTTAGTTAAATCACGCACCAACCCACAGCAGGTTCCAAGAACAATGCTAGTGCCTTCGTTATTTAAAGGAGATTAAACTCTTCTGGAGAACTTTTACCACTTATAATTATGGCCCTTAAAAAATTAGAATATTAAAAACACATGTAGCAATAATTTCTGGAGAGTCTACGTTTCCCTAGGTTCACTTCGGTGAGTTCTCGGATTGAATTTGTCTGACGATTCTCTTCTGTTTTCAAGATTGTTCCGAAGAACCCTATTTTTTTATCTCAATATCCGTGAGCAATTTAATATCCGAGAAATCTAATAAATTACAAGGTGAAAGTCTTAAAAGCTTGTATGAACTTCAATTCAGTTTGATAATAAAGTTTAATATTAAAACTTGTAACAGGGTTTTAAGCTTTTGATTAAAGATCCTTGTAAAAAATGTGTTTTATTGCAGTTTTGCGACATAAAGTAATAATATTTCACACTGTCTTAGAACAAGATATTCCTACTATGCAGAAATTTAAATTGAATAAAAGGTGATAGGAATTATATATTTATAGGGGATTAACGCGATCACGAAATGGGTAGGACGTTTCAACCAGGTTGCACTCGCGGTGGTCACAGGCTGACCACGGCTAGTACAACCAGGTCTAAATCAGGCAATTCAAGAGCATAATAAGATAATTACAAACCAATGTTTAGTTAAATCACGCACCAATCCTCAGCAGGTTTCAAGCACAATGCTAGTGCCTTCATAATTTAAGGGAGACTCTTCTGGAGAACTTTTACAACTTATAATTATGGGCCTTAAAAAATTAGAATATTAAAAACACATGTAGCAATAATCTCTGGAGAGTCTATGTTTCTCTAGGTTCTATATGTTTTCATACATTTAGAGTTACGAAGCTTAGAAGGACTGAAATGTCATAACAAACCATTCACTTTAGGACACCTAATTGATATTAAAGTTCAACACCATAGCTAATAGAATTACCGGTATCAATTTTTATAAAATTGCCTGTTTCGTAGCCCGCTCCAGTTTCGCTAACTCCGGACAATCGCATTTCGCTCGCTTATAATCGCTGATCTACGGCGCTTTACTCTACAATACGGTAACGTTTAAACGTGTACTTCATATACTTATAGGAGTGTATTCTTTGAGATAATGAACCTAATATTATGCTTAACAGTTTACAAGCGATATCTAAAGCGGTGTTACAACGAGTTTGCCTCAGAAACTCTGTCTTGGATTGACCTCTGACGGGCCTTTTCCCCTCACGATTTGGGGGCTTACTACCGCCCTTAAACCACTTTGGCAGATCCAACTGATCGCCGCATTGAGCAAAACCTACAACGCCGGGGACCAACGACTTGCGGGGGCTGCTTAACCTCGCAGAATACTTCGTGCATACCTCAATAGCTTCAGCATTTACACCAGAGAATACTGCGACCGCTTGGAAGTAGGTTTAGAACAGCCCTACTCCCAACTACTGCTTTACTGTGTAGAAACAGACTCCCCAAGTACTCTCCCGGTATGCTACTTAGTTTGCGCTTTGGCATTTCATCAAACGGTATTCCACCTACATATATCTTCTATTTTATGTAACGATTTGCTGAAGACGAAAGTAAGAAAAAAGAGAAAAGTTTCACTTGTAACTTACTAACTATATAAACAAGTCTTGGAAGTCAATTCCACTTCTAATTGTCGTATCAAAATAAAAAATTTTGTGCAAATTTTTTTTTATGGGATAGGAGGCAAATGAGTAGACGTGTCACCTAATGGTAAGTGGCTACCGCCGCCTATGGCCAACTGCAACTCAAGAGTCACAAGTGTGTTGCCGGCCTATAAGCTGAGACTAGGGGAAGAGGGGGAAAGGAGGGGAGAGGGGGAAAGGAGGGGAGAGGGGGAAGAGGGTTAGAGAGAAGGGTTAGGGCCTCCGGTAACCTCACTCACTCGGTGAAAAACAATTAAATCATTACTTCACTGCCGGTTTTCTGTGAGGTATCACTCCAGTCGAGCCGGCCAATACGCGCCGAAGCATGGCTCTCCCACTTAAAATATATGTATGTAGTTTTTATAACAATACTATTATTTGGCATCTTGGAGCTTGATCTGATGATGCTGAGGAGGTGGGTCGTGGAACTCTTCAGTAGCTACTAGTAAATCCCGCGAGTTTGGTTTCCTTTTGACGAGTTCAACTTTGGCTTGGTAACGAATGTCTGATCATGAATGTGGATAGGAGAACTCTTTTTTTACTTTTTAGTTAGTTTTTCTTCTAAAGCTGTTTTTTTTTTTAGGTTGCATATGTTTAAAAACCATGATTATTCTAACTTCTTTAATACACTTTAGTATAAATTCATTACCGATTCCAAGACAGTTTAACTTTTTATCAAGAAATAGTCTCAATAAAAAAATGCATGTCTGTATTGGTAATATTGAGGCATTATCTGTACCATAGTATGATATACTTATAATAGCAAAATTATTCATCCTATATTTTGTTACATCATCCATACATAATTGAAAATGAGCATAGCGAATACTCATGTAGTCAAGGGCATGTATCGTAAAATTGCTTTGCTCATTTCCTTGTTTAGTTATAATTGCAGTAGTTATAAAGCGGCGTATTAATTATACATGTTAGCCATTTTGTTATTATTGTGAGTATACTCTTCGAATCGTCAGCCATAGAGCTTGGATAACTAGTCTTCATCGTGTGAATACAAATTAAATTTGTTATTAATTGAGTATTTTATTTTTTGTGTGTTTTCGCATTTATAGATTCCTATCATCTTATACTAACTTTTAAACATTCGCGTTAAATGATATGATTATGTATTTATATGGGAATCAACGCGATCACGAAATAGGTATTACATACCTTTGAATTGCCTGATTTCGACCTGGTTGTACTGGCCGTGGTCAGCCTGTGACCACTACGAGTGCAACCTGGTCGAAACGTGATCGCGTTAATCCCGTATTAATATATAATTCCTATCATCTTTTATTCAATTTAAATTCCTGCGTAGTAGGAATATCTTGTTCTAAGACAGTGTGAAATATTATTACTTTATGTCGCAAAACTGCAATAAAACACATTTTTTACAAGGATCTTTAATCAAAAGCTTAAAACCCTGTTACAGGTTTTAATATTAAACTTTATTATCAAACTGAATTGAAGTTCATACAAGCTTTTAAGACTTTCACCTTGTAATTTATTAGATTTCTCGGATATTAAATTGCTCACGGATATTGAGATAAAAAAATAGGGTTCTTCGGAACAATCTTGAAAACAGAAGAGAATCGTCAGACAAATTCAATCCGAGAACTCACCGAAGTGAAGATCTTTATATTTTAATTTTTATGATACATTCGTAACTGCTTGGTGTCAAGGGTTAATAGATACTGATATTATGTAAAATGTACAGGATTATACAGTACTCAGGAAATAAACTTAGAAACTTAAAAAAAAACTCAGCTTAGTAAACTATTAAACTACTAGGAGAATTGAGAAGAAACGACACTGTATCTGTGTTGTGATTTACGAGTAAACTTGTAATGTATTGAGGTCCTTAATTGACTTATTGACTTCGGTACCGAAACACCAGCGCGCTACAGAAAACTAATAAAACGTCATGTAAGTCTATGTTTTTGGTTCATAAACGCATACTGAGACATACATAAATGCCAAATCTATATTGTTATGATTGAAATGAGTGATCATTTCATGTATCTCGGCAAAGGCTCTGACAGTTTGAAAATTATTTTTCTTTTTAAATTTATCTAAAGGGTTTTCCCTGAAAAACCGTGATTATAATATAATAAGATATGTAAGAATATTGAGAGTAAGGAGAAAAATGAAATAGTGCGCGCATCACTTGAGTGGGTGCGCCAAAGTTCACCTAAATTTTCAACTCCGATAATTGGAAATCCGAAAATGTTCTTCCTAATATTTTTCATCTTAACAATCACAATTCCTAACTACTCTGTCTCTAATGTTCATAATTTCGAAGCATTCAACTTCATAATGTCAGTAGCAATAAACATGTATTATACTTTTATTAGTTTTCCTATATTTTTTCAACATAACCATCTTTTACACTATTATTCAAAGTCATATCTTTTTTGTTTAGATTTCTTTTTATTCATAGTAATCAGTATTATATTGCGTAACTTTTCCATTTTTGTTAATTAGTTGTTTTCACATAACATGTATAACATTTAACGGTACTATTTATAGTCATTGGTTTAGGTTAGGTTAGAACTGTGACCACAACGCACGAGCCGAGCGAGCGAAGCGAGCGAAGCGAGCGTGCTATAGTTATTGGTTTAGGTACGGTTAAAACTGCGGTATAAACTCCCAGGCCATAAACAACCGTATATGAGTCGTGTTTTATGAATTTCATTCATTTAAGACAAAAATCAGTGAAACGACCTTTAATCATTCTAAACAGTTGGTTTTGTAGACATAATTATCTCAGGTATAGTCATAGTAATAAGTATGTAACAACAATAACCAAATTACTCTTGGTAAATATTTCTTTCCGAGTATTAGTGACATTATTTTGGTAATTATGTTTAGGGATAAAAGCGTTATGATAAAAAACAGTAGCAGTTTTAATATATTTGCATATATAATGTTATTAATTACAATTTTCGGAAACATTAGTGTTATGGACATCGCCGGTAGCACTACTAATAGTATGAATGAAAACTTTAGGATGAAAAATTTTAGGACGAGTGATCATTCGGATTAGAAATCATTAGGAAGAACAATTTCGGGTAAAGAACTTTAGGTGAGCCAATATGGACCCCACTTAAGTATAGTTGCATTGATTTTTAAACTTTCGCGTTCGATGATATATAGTGTTACAGAAAGGTGAGGTCAAATTTTAGGAACGTTATGTGTAGCCGACAAATAGTTAATTTAGCTTAAAAAAGATGGGTTTTAAAAACAAAAACTTTTTTGAAATGTTTTTTTATTTTGATAATGCTTTACCCAGTGTAGGTGCACAAGTATACCAATATTATAAAGCTAAGAGTTTGTTTGTTTGGTTAAACGCGTTAATCTCAGGAACTACTGGTTCGAATTGAAATTTTTTTAGTGTTGGATAGCCCATTTATCGAGGAAGGCTATAGGCTACATAACATCACGCTACGACCAATAGGAGCGGAGCAGTGACCATAAACGCAGGTGAAACTGTGGGGACGACTAGTTTATATATAAGATTATGATTTTTCATGTCAATTTGTATGACTTTTGTTTTTTTTTATGCAGACATTTTTAAGACTAATATTAAGTAATAACAAGAACAACGACATATACTTGACTTAGACACAAATGTATTTTTGTTTATGAAATAAATGAAATGCAACAAAAAATTATGATGATACGAGAGCGACTTGCTATCAAAGAACCGACTGCGACTCTTCCCTGAGCTACTACCCACTCCACCCTTGAGCTATCAATACTCCATCTTTTTCTAACTTATAAATAGCTTATCGTTGTCGTTGTAAGTGTTCTCCCTAAGGCCTACATTACCTGGAAGACCTAAACCAATATACTTTGATTTACTCAATCTGAGTTTGTGCCTATTATGTTTTAAGACATTTCATCTATTAATGTAAGTTTAAAACTAAGGAGAAAGGAGCAGGTAAGAAATTTTCTGAAAAAGGGACGTAAATAATTGTTAGTAAACTTGAGATTGTCATCTATGGAAAAACAAGCATATGCTTAGACACTATGATGACTTGCTTTCTTGAGATATATTTCTTAAAGATATATAAATGTGCTATCAGCCAGTGCGCACAGCTCCAGCATATCTAGGTTCTGTGAAATCAACAGTTAGACTTTAGCTGACTCCCTAATGTTATCGTCTTGTATTGCCATAATTGGTTCAGGTCATACATGGGTTAGTCACTTATCAGCGTAACTCTCGTAGAAGAATCCTTATAACGACATAGATAAGTATCCCAGTGAGATGTTTTTACCTCAGCACAATCACAAGAAAATATAATGTACCATTTTTTTTCAAGAAGTTAACGTGTTCATTACTATCTCGTTCATAAAAATCAACAAATCATGTCTTCTTAAATTTTTCCCTGTGTTCATTCTAGCACCGTCACTAAAAATAACTCATTTATGAATATTAATGTAACGTGTCTGCAAGGCCATACCAAAATCACAGAGAAGGCTTAATTTTGAATTCTATCAACATGAAGGTATTATTAGATTATATTGAAGGCTTCGAATATGTAACAGTACTTTGTTCTAGTCCATGTGTGTCCTTCGTTAAAGCTTTATATATCTTTAAGACCGAGATCATTAACTAATTGGGTGGCGGAGCGTCGATTTTTTGTTAAAAATCAAATCTATAAATACGAGAGAAAATAATCTATTCTCTTTTTTATCTCAGGGTAATAAAAAAACTATTCTGTCTCTAACTGTACGTCAAAATGTAATTTTCATTACCGAAACACGCTACCAGGCAATCCAGTTTGTGGATTATGCTAACTCTGTTGAAGCTGAAAGGCTTCGAATAGAGTTAACAAACATGACGTTAGTACAAAAAACACAAATTGCCGCACTTTGCCAGACATACCACTAGATTTAACATCCACTTTCATCATGTTACACTCGCGGGGTAAATATGTCAGAATAACGCGAGTAAATTTAAGCTTCGTAAATAAATTCACATTGCTTAAGACGAGTAGATTTGCTTTTTTGAGTTAGATGGGTTCCAAACTGTGTTAGTGTTTGCTCCACAAAGCTTTACTCCATTCAAATTGAATACAAAGGATTTCTGTATTTATTTTTGTTATTTCGAATTATTTATTGTTGTTTTTCAAAATAAATTGTCTTACCGTAAACTTTTGCCCCTAACCAGCCTTAACCTTCAAAAAACCTTCCCTGGTAAATGAGATAAGGAATGCTTGTTGAATAACAATTTGGTATAATATATGATCTGTCACAAAGGATTTAAACCGGCCAAGTGCGATGACGTAGGTTCCTATCAGTACCTACGTGAGAGAAAGATAAACGAAGTTCGTGAATTATATTTCGTACGCTTTTGAATTATCGTGATGTAAAATAAAAAAAGTACAATGAGCTCCCACCGGAGTTGAAACTCCATCCTAGAGAGCCCAGTAGTTAGAGTATTTTTTTTAGATGTGTTTTAGGTCGCTAGGGTTCCATGGAAGAGAGTGAGTGTTTATCTTCCAAACATTATAAAGAACTAAACATAAACAAATTCATACAATAAATTAATTTCGTTTAAATTTTGAATCTGACTGATATATTTAAGTAATTCCTTAAAAGGAATGAAATTTCTCCTTCAAAAACTTTAGGAATGATCAAAATTCAGATTCATTCAATTCTTAAGGTGAACACTTACCGTAACGTTAACGATTTTAGCTTTCTGAACATTTTATTTATTAAGTATATCTATCATATCTTGTTAAGTTTCATGTTTGGATTTGTCTTCTGTAACGATCACGACCAAATCTCGTGTTAGTTTTTAAACTACTAAGATACTGAATACTGCTAAGTAAATGGTCAGTATAGCCAGTTTGAGACCATGTTGTACTCTTTCGAAATAACTCCTACCAGCTGGTCTTAAATTAAAAAAAACAGACAAGTGCGAGTCTTACTCACGCACGGAGGATGCCGTACAATTGTATGTAGGTAGTTTGACAAAAGCAAAATATAAGTTTGTAATCAGCAGAAAAAAAAATAACAGCAAATTAATTTTGCGTTTTTTGTGGCTTCTACACATTGGAGAGAAGTTTGGCCTTCTGTTACCACGTTGGCCAAACGGGTTGATAAGGGGTTTAGAGTTTTAATTCTCCTGCAGAGATATTATCTGCTGATTGTCTCCTTTAGTCAACTATTATTACACCCTTGGGATGGAAAGGGGTAGTGGTTTGTATTCGTAACCACCACACGGCTAGGAATCAAATGAGGTTTTGATTTTCCTGTAGTAAAATTGGTTAAAATATTATGATTTAATAGACGTATCTTTTGATTGCGTTTACTTAGAAGTTTTTCTATTTTATAGTACGGTACCCTAAAAACCAATGTCTGTTAAAAAAAGCAAAAGCACTTTTTGGTGTAGTGGAACTGATGCTAAAAACCACAGATGACCGGTACTTACTCAATAATAAATAATTCACAGGCTGCGATTCGATTACTTTAATTAGGTTTTCGATTACTTTAATTTTTAAGCAATAGATTTTTAAGCAATTTATGCTCGTCACAATCCATATGATGAATTACGAGGAGGACTCCTGAGCAATTATTATTAACGTCCCAGCATAGGAAAATATAAACCTTTATGAAACACCAGCTTTCACAATGTAGATTAGATGTTAGGTATTTAATAGTACCCCCCTCTTCATTTTAGAGGGGATTTGATATGCGCTCCGGCTCTTGCTTGGCGCAAAGGTTGTCCATTGCCGTACAGCATGAAAACGATGCCTGTGTTCTGGGCAGCTTTGCGTCGGGTAGAGTTCGGGGTGGACTCTTTTATATTTGACTATTTTTTGTTCTTAAACTAAATATTATTGTTATTATATTATATTATCCGTTGTTTTATTGTATTTGGTATACGGTGTGCCGTACTGCGCCTTAAATAGGAGGGATCCGGGAAACTCCAACCTTAAAGGCCGGCAACACACTTGAGACTCTCGAATTGCAGGTGCCTTTGGGCGGTAGTCACTTACCGTCAGGCAAACCGTCTTCTCGTTTGCCCAATACCAAAAAAGAAAAATTTCGCCAACAATATTCTTATATTGGTCAGTTTATTTGCCACCTATCGAGCATGTTTCCAGACTTCTATTTACTACTGAAATTTTCCTGACTCGAGTTGAGATGGACAATCCAGTTCCATATTAAGAAAAAAAGAACGGACAAGTGCGAGGTTGACTCGTGCATCTAGGGTTCCGTAAGCGAACAAACTTATATGTAAATAGTTCGTTTAATCGATCCCCGAAGAAATTGAAGATTTTTGCGCATTTTCATCGAAATATAAACTTAACTTTGCAGTTCTAAAAATATTGTCCCATTCTCGTAGATAATAACAACGTCACAGGTAATATCAACCGCAAAATATAAATTTGCAATCGCAAAAATATAAAACAACTGGCTGCACAAGGCATGCGCTGCAATGTCATTTTTTATTTTTATATAATTTTTTTGGGCCAGGAATCATCGCGGGCATCCTCAGAATACTCTACCAAAGTTTCATCACAATCTGATCAATGATTTCGGAACGCATAGAGGACAAACATACAAACATTGATTTTTATTTATATAGATTTTCGAATTTTTCCCTTGCTTCTTGCCAAATTTAATAATTCTAAGTCAATAGGAAGTACCCTTATAGGTTTTGATTTACCTGCGAAATCTTAGCATTGGTTAAAATCAAAAGATACGGTCTTTTAGACCATATCTTTTGATTGATATCTTTGATTGATGAATCAAAAGATGATTGCGTTGGCTTAGAAGCTTGATTTTTATTAGCTTCAAAAGATCGCAGACGTAAGTATTTAATGTTTTTTTTTATGGTATAGGAGCAAACGATCAGACGGGTCACCTAATGGTAAATGACTACCACCGCCCATGGGCACCTGCAACTCAAGAGTTACAAGTGCGTTGCCGGCCTATAAGGCCAGCCTTCCGGTAACCTCACTCACTTGGCGAAAAGCAATGCAATCATTGCTTCATTGCCGGTTTTCAGTGAGGCCGTGGTATCTCTCCGGTCGAGCCGGCCCATACTTGCCGAAACATTGCTCTCCCACGATGCATATGCACGTTGTTAATTTTAACTTCAGACCTGTCCGCGTTCCTGAGAAAAAGGGCCTTGACAGAGGGCCTCCTTTAAGGTTTTCTTTTTTCCTATAATATAATATTTTACTTACTTTTACAACTTAAAAAGTACCAAAACAAAACGAAATACCGTACTCAGACTAAAAGAAAGAAACGTGTCCAAATAAATAAGTAAACCTTTTACACGGAACAAGATAAGAGATGTTAGGATCAGTTTAAGAAGTTTATCGTCTCATTCGTTCAGAACCCGAGCAGTACCGTAAAACCCACTTAAGCTCGCGTGTCAGCGCCCTTGCTACAAAGGGTATCATGTGTGTACTTATCTATACGTAAATTGTACGAAGGCCTGAGATCAATCTTATTTTTTTCTCCTAACCGTTATCAATGTTGATTAGTTTTGTACAATCTTCTTTTATA
Organism: Euplagia quadripunctaria; assembly: GCA_963859945.1. NCBI lineage: Eukaryota > Metazoa > Arthropoda > Insecta > Lepidoptera > Erebidae > Euplagia > Euplagia quadripunctaria. The sequence continues at coordinate 15,627,552 of OY982581.1, forward strand.
CATTTATATTATTCAAAAAAAAGCAATAGCATACGCTTGCATGAGGTACTAATTGGAACCACATTCCCTCTGCTGTAACTTCTGTACTTATATATCCAGGATCGACACCAAGTGACCAATAAAAACGTCAACCATGACTCTTGGTTGGATTGGACTGGTTGGACTTACATAGTAGAAGCCAAAGTCTTCTTTTCTTAGTAGAAGCCAAAATCTTTATTTAATTAAATTCTAAAACTATTTGAAAACGTCTTTTTTTAACAAAAAAATCAGAATTTAAGATCAATACAATGTTGCCGCAACAAAAGGTTGCTTTGTGAAAAGTAAAAAATAAATTATACCGTGTTTCAAATAGGTAAGATCGCTATCTACCAATATCGATCTATAACCGCCCGTTTCCAAGTACCTACTTGAGCCTTGTGAGAATAAATCGGGCAAACAAACTAAAAAAAGCAATAAAAACATACATGCTTTTTTATATTTAAATACTAACTTTCACCCACATGTTCATTCACGTAACTGTAGATAAATTTCTATTACTATCATCACAACATATTAATTTATTTTGTACTAGCAGTTCCCGCGCGGGTTCGCGCGCGTGATATTTATATATTTTGCGCGGAACCCTAATTCTTTTTCCAAAATAAAAGTAGCTTAAGTTACTCCTTATAACACCAGCTATCTGCCAGTGACCATGGAAATCGATCCACCTGTTCCGGAGATTAGCCGGAACAAACAGATAGACAGATAAAAAAAAATCTTATTTTTAGGAATAGGCATCCCGAAAATAACTGTATGAGCTTAAGAAAACTATTATTTTGACATTACAAACAGACACTTCAATTCACAGTATATGTATTTAGGAAAAAAATAATAAAATGAAAGAAAGTGTCCTCATCTTGACCTTGAACGATTCTTCGTTCTGGAAAAAAGGACAAGCTGATTATCTTAAACTTTTAAATAAAGATTTTTATCATGATCAATAATTATGTTAATAGTAGATGTAGTGATTATTGAATCAATAGCCCAGTCAAGGAACGAAAATACCTACATTTTGGATTACCACGCATTTTTATTTTTGGATAAATAGTAAAAAATGCGCGCTGCGGTGCTATCATCACGAAAAGTGCTATTTATTTCAGCGAGTTCGGTTTTAAACTTTTTAATGTATTAGCCTAGTTGCAAAAAGCGCCATTTTTTTTCTAAACTATTAAAACTGGTCGGACCAGCTTAGAAAATTCAGAAATCCATAAAGTTTATGAGCCCGTTAGAATTTTTACGATATATCGATTTTACCCGTTTTTATAACGATATTTTGAGGTATACCTTTCTTTACGCGACGCATAAAAAGTAAGATATATTTCTAAAAAGCTGATCAGAAATCGTATGTCAAATCTCTTATCAAGTATATAGTATATAATATAGTAATTTCTTTTTGGGCAATGTTTCCGAAATTGGAACTTATTTACTGTTAACTTGACAGCAAGCTCTGATGAACAATATTTTGATCAGTCTTACAGAAACCGGGCATAAGTGTGCACTTTTCACAAAGCCATTTTGTTTAAGTTTTTAAATTATATCGATAAGTATATTTCTTTCTTGACCTTCTAAAGTAGTATCTAAAGCTATTAAACTAGGTCTCCCAATCTTATAAAAATAAATTAATGTTTATCGTTAGTCGCCGATCGTCGGGGGTTGATAAGTAGCGCTGCTAAAAAATGGTGACTCGTCTACGCCTCGGGTTGTCGACATTTATCAATGTCTTACGAGACGCCGTGAAGTTAGAACTGACCCTGATATGTGGTGAAATTTATCACTTACACTTAGCGTAACATAGACTGCTTGAAGGGAAAGACTTCGTACAAAAATAACCTATCCGTCTTTTTAAATCTAATGATTATTTAAATGGTTCTCATGTTCGTAGTTAAACCAAGTCAAACATAACCTATTTGATAACACAAAGACGTTCTTTGTGTTATCAAATAGGTTATGTTTGACTTTGTTATACTCAAAATAATATAATACCACGAAGTTAATAAAACAATTGTTTTGTAGCCTAAGCAAATATACAATATTGTTGGTGTGGATAAGTTAGAAATTCCTGACAAATACATATATTACTAAGTATATAACCATATATATACGTATACAATTATTTGTTCTGTGTCTGGATGTAATTTATGTATAATATATATGTATTTAGAAATATATAAGTATCTTTATCAGCAGTATGGTTACCATGGTACAGGCTCTGCCTTATTTGGGATCAGATGGCCTTCTGTGAAATTAGCTTTTATCCCTGGCTTCACTCTTAAGAACGGTTGGGAGAGCACAAGTTTAAAGTCAAACAAATAACAATTTGAATGTCAAATGAGTTGTAATAGTAAAAAGCTCTTCCGTCAGTTTATTGTTATGTTGTTACTGACAGAAGGAAAAACAACAAATACGTTCTTGCAGGATTGGAAAATAAATAAAGAAACAAAGTTATTCTTCCAGTTATTAGAGAGTTAGAGATATTGTTCATAAAATATAATTCTTACAAAAAGGAATATTGTTTAGGCTTGTCAGAGTTTAGAGTCCTATTTTTATAATAAAAAAAATATTACTACTACATAGTGAAAAAACGAAAAATACCTTTCACATCACAAGGTAATACTTAAAGTAGCAATTAGTAGTAGCTCGTACAGTTAAATTTACTGGCAAACCGTGAAGGTACTCTTAGAACTGTCTAATTTGTGGATCATGTGAAAACTAACTTTACTAGAACAAATACATCCGGCAATAATTACCATTACATCAAGACTGGCCAGCAACTGAGAACAGAACACGTTCGTAAAAAATAAAGTTATAGGAAGGTGGTTTATCTATTATATAACTGTTTTTAGAGGTTTATCAAAATTATGAAGTTAACCAGTTCATGTTGGTTTGTAATTCAATCCATCCGATATTTTGTGACAAGGGTCTTTTTCGAGTTGAATACTCCAGAAGTCTTTGTACTATACAATATATTATATAAACATCTCCACAAGATTGATAAGCCGTCTCTATCTTCATTAGACCCATATCAAACCACAGCTAAATAAAATTTATTCTCAAATAAAGTGATACAATAAAGTCGCTGTTTCGCTAGTCTTTTTGGGAACGAACCCTTATCAACATGCAATTGTAATCAGAATATGTTTCAGTAGACAACTGAGCAACAATGTCAACAATACTTAAACAAGGAAGGGAGGAATGGAGTCCGGGATTCCGGTCCTATTAAGTAAACTACATAGTTGTTTCCTGAGTATATATATACTAAATGCATTTTATAATAAATTGATACTTAAATGTCTTCCTGTGAAAGACATTTAAGTAAGTATTTTACTTTAAACGACAAAGATCGACATTGGCAGATAGCGATCTTACCTGTTTGCAACACGGTATTATTTATTAAGCGACATCAAAAAAGGAGCAGCTTCTATGTTCCACTGTATACATATATTTTTTTTATGTATGTATGTACGATTACTCAAAGACGCCTGGGCCGATTTGGAAAATTCTTCCTTTGTTTGAAAGGGTATACTTTCCAGGTGGTCCTATGGTCATCATGGGTATTTTGAGGCCCATGGAAGTCGGTAATACTTTTTTTACAAGATAATTATTAGTAACTGTTTTTTAAATATGTGTTATTCTAAACTATAATCTATCTCTGTGCCAAATTTCATCCAGATCCATTCAGCCGTTTTTGTGTGACAGAGTAATAAACATCCATCCACTCCTCCATCCATCCTCACAAACTTTCGCCTTTATAATATTAGTAATATTAATTTATAAATTATTTCTTTTACTTTTGACAAAGCAACTAATTAGTTTAAAAAAAGATGATTTTAAGTATTTTTCAAGGAATTCTATGAAATAAAAATATTTGATTTTGACTTCATCTTATAATACCAGCTATGGAAGACATTTAAGAACTCTGCAAAGGACATTAAATTTTTTTTTTAAGGCCAGTACTGTGACCTCATCGGGTTTAAAAATCAAAACAAGTTTATTCATCTACGTCACAATATATCACTCATTATAGACTTTATAGTTCAACTATTGTATTATTACCATAGTTAGAACCAACCACCGATAAAACGTGGGTCCTAAGTATATAAAATTGACCTCAATCAGAATAACAAAATTGCCACAAAATAAATAATATTATTATTAGGTGTGTAATTCGGAACTTAATCGCAATACCGAATGCAATGTGTGACGTGAATTGCACCGATCGTCACGATTAAATCGTCCTCAAAAAAAATACTGAATTTTGAATTTGAGGGTCACATTTACGGAACAGAAAATTAAAAAAAATGCAACCTGTACTGTGTAACATATCAAATGAAAGGGCTTATTGTTAGGGTTTAATTTAATTTTATTTTTTACAAATTAATAGGTTTAAAGTTACCCCCTCTCTCCTTCCTCCCCTTATCTGTGAAAATACTAAAGCCAAAATTTTGAGAAAAGTACAGAAAATAGTAAACAAGCTATTTTAAAAAAGCCGTACTTAAGCAAGATCTAACAGTTTTTAGAGAAAGAATTTCGAAAACTTGGAACGAGCGAAATTACTGAATCTTTTAAAAAAATAATATAATAAATACCTCCTTTCTTTGTTATCTACTTTTAGACGTAAGAGGAACTCTTAAAAGCATCTCCGAGTAATTATCAAATATTCATACTCTATTATAACAACTCTGTACTCATCTGCGTATCGTAGCTGAGAAGTCATCAAACTTGAGTTAGCTGACGACGGCGACGCCTCATTAATATGCGAATGTATAATTACAGAGATCAATTGTTTGAAACTTGTGTCTTAAATGATTCTACTCTTGTAGGTTGAATATAGCAGAACTAATACCATGTAGCGGTTTTGTCTCTACTGACCATTTAAAGAGGTTTATGCACCTTACAAGAATACAAAGAAATAGTGTAAGAAGAAGACAACAAAAGATGCAAGCCTCTATTAATAATTAGTTAAGGGTCATAATTTATGTCTCAAAACCTTAGAAGAACCTTTAAAGTTTAGTCCTTAAGAATCGATTTTCATATAAGGCGCCCGGTATGAAAAAAATAAGAAGAGTAAAATATTGTGATCGGAGGGCAGCGTAACACTTTAACGCTTTTTGTGCTTTTGTGCTTTAATGGAGTTTACTCCTTATGCTCACGCATGTAAGTAGATATGTGTACACCTTTGTGTTATATATTTATATATATAATATATATATATATATATATATATATATATATATATATATACATATATATAAATAGAATATATACTGTACTACTGTACAGCGTCTAAAATGATGAGAGACAGATTACATTTTTGATTCCCAAAGTGCCCGGTTGACGGCAATAAGCTTTGTCCCTATTACGTATGGGACCATTATAGCTTGCACAGTGTGGCTGTTTAATACGCATCTGACTACCCATTCGGGGTACAGTTTAGTGTAAGTGTATGAATGTTTATATATTTTATTATTAATGTTTATAATTATAGACAACAAATTAAATACATAATAACATGTTAAAAAAATACTGTCTGTTAAAATACGGTTGTTTCTCATGTTTAAAAAAAGTAAATGATTTGACAGTAGCAATGTATGCAGCCACAAGTATAGTACCTCTCAAAATCAAAACCATTGAACACGAATTATAGGTATTTTTGAATTGTCAGGAGTACAAATCAGTTATAATAAGTCAGTCGTAAAGCTAGCTGCCTGTTTCAATACGTAGATCCTGTAGAAAAGAAAGAACAGGCAAGAAACTCCAAGGACACTCTTATTCAACATGTTTTTTACAATTTTGTGGTTACAATGGTTATAAGCGCAAATGAAATGTGAGGACTATATAACATATTGTTCTAAAATGTAAACAGTCGCTCAAATTCTTACTACATCTAAGTAATAGCAGTCTAGAGATGACCAGCCCCGACCAACAGCGCCCATTCACGAGCATGACGTACGCGTAGCCATCGTATAGTTGGACCATATTGAAGGGAGTCGAACGACCCGACACATACGCCACCATCGGCAGGACTTCTAGGTGAGTTTGATATACTCAGAAATGCCAAGTAAGATAGGAAACTCAGTATGTTGAGTAAAAATTAACAATGTCAATTCCGAGAGCTGATTGAAAAGTTTCCGAAATGACAAAGAAAAACGTTAATAATCTGTTTAAATGAAATTTATTTCTCAACGTAGTTTCCTTCTACCTCGATGCATTTAGTCGAGCGCTTCTCCAATGCCGTCACACCAGTTTGATAAAATGTTTTCTTTAACTCCTCAAAATACTCGTCTACGGCAACAATGGACAACAGTGGAAAAAAACTTTTTTCTTGGCCTAATGAGGTCGTTTCTTTCGGATTTCGTCACTTAATTTTTGCCACAAGCTTGCGTAGTGCTCTCCATTTGTTGTTTTTCCATTTTGCAAGTAATCCACTAAAATAATCCCTGGAGCATCCCAAACAACAGTAGCTACCACTTTGCCGGCCGACAAAACTGTTTTTGCTTTCTTCAGCGCAGATTTTCCGCTCTCAGTCCACTACTTAGGTTGTTCTTTTGTTACAAGAGTATAATTATGTATTCAGGTCTCATCTACTATAACGTCACGCAGCAAAAACTCGTTAGGATCTCGCTTAAACACAGCCAAACACTTCGATGAATCGTTCACTCGACGTTGGTTTTGGTCAGCAGTGAGCAAACGCGCCACCTACCGCGCGCAAAACTTTTTTGCGCAAATGTTGGTGTAAAAGACATGCAGACGAAATGCTCACCAGTTCTACTATCCGGATTCGTGATTTCATTTTGACAGCCAGACCTGTGGGCGTCTTCGCAGCTCTCTCTTCCACGTTTAAAATCAGTTACCCAGGTGTGAATTGTACTCAATGCAGGAGCAGAATTACCTAAAACACTGTCTAGCTTGGCTTTAATCTGGGTTGCTGTTCTCTATTAAAACATAAAACTTTATCACCACACGAATTTCGTTTCTTTCCATTGTTAAGAAAATTCACGACAAAGTTCTAGGTCCTGTCATAGAAATTTCACCAGTTCAACTAAATTAAAATGTTTCCTTCTATTTTCGAAAAGATGTCAGAATATAATGTAATATTTTTTTTTTGCGTATCTTTTTTTAAGTTCGTCATTTTAGCCAGTTATCAATCAGCCCAGGTACAATATTGAAATGAAATGATATCAATAAATAGATACATCTCAGATAAAACAAGTTTTTAAGGGTCGATAAAGAGAAACTGATTTGACTTTCAATTATCAATCAAACAAATATTTCTATGAAACCTTTACAGATAATTATTTCATAAAGTGCGTTCGAGAAATGGATGCGATTTAACAATGTGTTATCAAGTGTAAAAATTGCAAGATGGCGACAATACTAAACCTGGTGTTCGGATTATAACAAGTGTACTTGACATAGAAAATTTATACACTGGAGTACCGAACTAAACTCCTTGAGTGACTTAATAGCCAGTTTAGTGGAAAAAAGTACAAATTGAACGAATGTTGTAATATCAAAACCATATAAAGAAAGCTGGCCTTTTAAAATTTGTATAGATTTATCATATCACATTCCGGCTATTCCGGTATAAATTTGCTGCAGTGAAGTTTTATTTTCAATACTTCAAAATGATATTATGATATTATGATAATCAACAATGTAATAACCTAACCATGGCTGATCTTGCTGCTAGTATGAAAGCGACAGTTTGCTTAGATGGATCTTTGTTACTTAATCACGCCTTGGATATGAATGAAACTTGGCACAAAGATACTATAGTCTGATTTAGCACGGAGACCCACTTTTTATCCCGGAAAAATGTATTGTTCCCGTGGGATATTTTCAGGCCAACAAAGTCGTGGAATGGATGGACATTTACTGCAGTTTAATAATATTTAAGCTGTGTATTGCATATACCATGTGTATGTTAAATCACTAATATTTAATGTGCCTAACCAGAGTATCTACGGAAAATATAAATAAAATAATATTAAAATTAGTTTATTGCCAAAAAATGTTATACTGTGGTCCCAAACTAGGCAAGCCCGTCCTGTGGGTGCTAGATTCGATAACAATTTACGTATAGATTATAGACACATAAATTGTAATCGTATCAAGGGCATCAGTGATACTATTAGATTGCCCATAAACTACTTTGAAATGTCTAGATATCCGAGAATGATGAATATACTCCAATACAGCTGAATTAGGTTTAATTCCAATTGTAGAATACCTACTTACCTAAATACCAACTCAAACTATTCTCCGGGGCCCTTCAATTAGTAAAACTACCCGCAATCACTGTAGTATATGACTTATTTGATTCTGAACATTTAGAAAGCACTGAAACAAAACAGCCAGAAATCTTTGTTCAAATCGTAAATTATATACATTTATTGCAGCGTACATGCTCTAGTTCGAAAGAGTAATGGATACAATCACACAGTTTTACAGCACCACTCCATCAAGACAATTAATAATCAGTTCTCCGAAGTAGCAAATTACACGAGTTCTGTGAAGGATCTTAGATCATTTCAAATACCTGCGTTTATTTATAAAGTTGAATTAAGCTGTGGAAATTCATTTAAACAGGCATGTATCACGACTGGCAAACAATTTCATAGAAACAGATTTGCCATAACCAAGATTTTATTAGATGACATACCAAATCCCTGGATTGGACACAATCAACAAACCCTTTGCCTACTGACGCTTGCGCATTATGTTAGTATGAAATACGATTAAAACAAAAAAGTATAAAATTTTCAATCGTCAAAATCCAAAGCACATAGCATCCTGTGTCATTAGTAAATATAATTAATTATCATTGTTATAAAGTGTGATTATGATTGAGGAGTCCGTAAAATGTGAATTTAGATAAAAAGCTAAATATAATTATGACTCGTTGCCTTTATTTCACTCTTTCTTACAATTTCCTTTTCTTTTTTCAATCGACATTAGCAATGGTATCCATGACAACAAAATGTACCACTAATTATTGCTCTTAGGTATCACTGAACAAAACAACAGCCATTATATTACAAGTACAGTACTGAATCAAACTGCAACAAATTTATCATAGTCTTCTCTGTTAACGTATAATGGTAGCAATTCATGCCATTTTGCAAAAAATAAAGTTATCCTTTCTCCTTCTTTTGCTTTATGTCAATGTCGTTCTATATTCTTTGCTTTGCTTTCCAGCGTAGCGAAGCGAGGTTGTTTTCTTCTAAGTATCATTTTCTAGTTTCCTTTTAAATTTTTTTTAGTTTTTGAACCTTTTAAAGTGGATAAAATATTTAATCTACTTTCTTTTTGTTATTACCTTAGTTAGTAGTCGCGTTGGTGTCTTTGTTTCGAATATTTTCAATTATAAAGGCTAGGAATACATTTTTAATAATTGTGTTTAATTTAATGGAGGTAAATTTGTACCAAGTTTCCAATTAAAAAATAAATATTTAATCTTTGTAGGAGTTCTTTAAAATGTAATCTCAATTAAACTGGAAATATACAAACAGTTCCAATTTGATTGAGGTATATTTGTTCCAAATATTTAAATCTCTACCAACAAATTTCTGTAGCAAATTCTGGGAATTTCGGGAATCTTTAGGAGTTTCCTGGTATCAATATTACGTTAGTTACAAATGTCTATAAAAAAATATTGTGCATTACAACATACACATAACATATAATATCATATTAACAAAAAAAATAACCCGAAGTAAAAATATACTAAAAACATATTGTTTCAACAAATTGAACTGTAATACTAATGTAAGAAATTAGGAAATTAATTACATAATGCGCAAAATTATGTTATTATTATTGATTAAAAATAACTTTTGGTGCAGTTTTCACTATGTCTTTAGGGCGGATATTTTTGTTTTAATTTTATGTGGTTAGATCCGCCCTACATACAAGAAAGAAAGGAAGTAGAAAATTAAATGAAACACAGCATAAAAAATAACAACTATGAAAATTAAAAATAAAATCAATAAAATATTTACAAAGGTTATTTTTACATTTGTACATAACTATGTATATGTTATTATCACATGACACTAACATGACACGTCAATATCACGTATCCGGTCACGTTGCAGTAACTGTTAATTATAACGGAATTACAACAAAACACTTTTTATGTTACTGAGGTTTGAACGCCGTGTCCTAAAAATAGGTGGACACTCGGTGCACTGCGATGGACAAATGCCACCGCAGTACTGAATTTCAGTGCCCACCTTAGTTCTCAACTTGACGCCGATATAGCCGCAATTGCCATCTACTGTTAACCTTAAAGGTTAACAGGATAACCTTTGTTAACTATTTGTGGATCAAATTCAGCATGTGCTTACCATGCTAAATTTGATCTAATTTAACGAAACATCATTCATCCCTTATGATTCTACCCATAGAGATAATGTGGAATGCATTACCAGCACACGTGTTCCCTTCGACATGTAACCCCGGGTCCTTCAAGCGGGGCGTAAAAAAGCATATCTCCAGGCCGTCAAGCTGAGGGCGACCATTTTAGTATCATCCGTATCTATATTGATGGTCCTTAGTCTTTGGACCTCACTCTTTTCAATTTTTTTTTTTATTTTACATAAAATTTGTTACGAGATATACAGTTAGCAAAAGTTGTTGGTTAAAAATAAAATTTAATTTAGTTACTTGTTGGCATTTGTAACATAAAATTCAATACATACAGAATACCTATCAGATTTAATAATATCGCTGTAGTTTATATACGCAAACAAGAGTTTACAAACACCTGAACTTTTTATGTTTTTGACTTATGCCGCGTTCTTATAATCTAGAAACGATTCGTTTTACTTACGGACGGTAAAACTTTCGCTGAAAATTCAACGAAATTTTACCATCCTTAAGCAAAACGAATCGTTTCTTGATTATAGGATCGCGGCATTAACCATTCATATAAAGTGTACATCAAAAGACATCAAATGTACAGATAATAATCTATAGTAAAATTGAGTAAACGCACTACACTATAGTCTTTAGCAGGTACACAAGAATTTGTAGTTTTTTCTCTCGCTTGATTAAACTCCATGGCATATTTTTTTTTTTATTTACTTATTTATTTAAGGTTCACTAACAATTACTTACACATAAAAACACTTATAATATAATATATGCAACAATAAGAATACAATGTAGCAATTACTTAAAGGTAAACACCACTTGTTTATATTATATTTTGTATATATATACATTATATACATTATATTAGCACATGTATAAACACAATCTATAAAATGTATTTATTCATATTGTGAAACTATAGTAACACGGTAATACTTAGATTCAATAGAAAACTAAATTGTACGCTTAATATTTGGCTATTTGCCAGCAAAATATTTAAGCAATATGTCATACGTCGAATGAAGTTAACACTTTTGATGTTGATTTAATTTAAGATTTTCAATGTTCATTTGTTTTATAAACTATAATTTAGACTACAATGCACTTGTCGTCGAAAAAACTAGGACAATAACTCGTACATCAGATATTGCTTACACGTTTGGTCTGGTAAAAGGTTGCCCAGAAGTCAGTTATTGTCCATAATGTTCGTGAGAGAGTGGCGGCGGTCGTCATTTACCATCAAGTGACCCGTCTGCTCGTTCGCCCCGTATAATATAAAAAAAAATTGACTCATGCTATCCTTGAGTGTTTTTATTCTTCGCTCAGAGGTCGAAACATGACAATTTTTATTTGATGAATGAATTATGGTTATATATTTATACGGGAATTAACGCGGTCATGTTCGTCGCGTGCCTGACGTTTCGACCAGGTTGCAGTGGCTGTGGTCACAGGCAATTCAGAGGTACATAATACATTTTCGTGATCGCGTTAATTCCCTTATAAATACATAATAATGTCATCGAACGCGAAAGCTTAAAAGTTAGAATGAATTATGATTAAAATGATGATTTTTTTTATTCTTCGGTAAATGCTTTTCCTAGTGTAGGTACACTTTTCTAAACAACACATTATGAATTTTCGTGTCTATTTTAAAGATTTTGTTGTTTTTTTGCAGACATTTTCAGAAAAATCTGGACATTCCATCAACATCCTTGGTATTAAAAACCTATAGTTTAACCCCAACTATCCCTCTCTTATACTATATATTAAATAATAATAGTAATATTAGGTTTGTCGGTCAGTTTTCAAGTTGAATTGATCAGTTTCAAAATAAAATTTCTGTATTAAAAATCACAAATTTTCTTAAAATTGCGTTTTACGTTTTTCCAAGTCTACGACCTTAAAATATGACCACACCTTTCTGTAACACCCTGTATGAATAATAAAGCGATATTACTTACACGAGAATTTTCGCATTTATTGCGCAGAACTAGATAACTGGTAGTCTAGCCTTCAATTTTCCAAGATATTCCCTTACGTATTACTTTCACCCAATTACTGAGCTAGTGGCCGCTTCTCTTTAATAATTCATACATACATACATGTTATGTATGTAGACAGACAAGCTGGTTCTCAATTTGCACTCTCCATCCGCTGAGAAATAGCCGAGCTCGGTAATTTGTTATACGCCGCGTGTGGTCTAAGTCTTAAACTGTTTACTTAAATTAAAAGCTGCAGCCAAATGTAAAATTAATATAAGACCTCTTCGAATTAGGAAAGTTATACTCATATACTAAATCACTGCAATAAGGTGTGTAGAGATGCACAACGCCAACACATTCACAATTCTGCCCAAAACGGTGATCCGGCGAAAGTCTGGAAATTTCTTAGAACATTAGGAGTCGGTAAGTCCGACTACGACGACGAGGACTACCAAGGCCAACACAATAAACTATCTTTCAGCTCTGCCAACCCCTAGTAATCCATCATTTGTCTTTACTCAATTCACTACTTGTGATGTTAAGAAGAGTATTATGTCACTAACGCCCAACGCGGGTGGAAGTGAGTGTGTTAGCCGTAATATGATCCTTCCTATTATTGATGAGGTTCTTCTAGTCCTCTATCTCATCCTTAATTCTTCTCTGTCCAATGAAAAATTCAGAGATCATTCCTCTACTTAAAAAAATAACCCTTCCTGTTTCTTTGACTATCGTCCTATTTCAATATTACCGTTTCTTTCTAAAGTACTGAAACGACTTGTCCATAATCAGCTTAAGAGGGGGAGAGAGGGAGAGAGGGAGAGAGAGAGAGAACTGACACACACTTTTTTTGAAGTGTAAACTTCTTTAGCCACGTTTGTGCACTTTTGCTGATTGCTGAACTCGTGACCGTCACGCTAATAATACATATATACATCCACTAGAGGGCGCTACTCTAAACATTAAGTTCTGTCAGCTCTCTATTAATTAATGACAGCAACCTGTTAATGTAACGTTTTAAGTTCGACGTTTCGTTTAAGTTTTCACTTCTGTCGGCAGTGTTTTCTCCTCATTCAACTTTATCAAAACTACAAAAAAAAACAATAATTTCCGAAAAAATTTAGTCTTTTAAAAAAAGTAGATGGTAAAATTATATTGTTATTAGATACATTTTGTACATTTAAGCAATCAAAAATACATGGGTGTTAAAATCAAAAGCTTATTACTTGTAACATACATGTCATTCTAGTCCTAGCCATACGTTATACTTAAATGGATACGTATATAACTGATTACTGCGGTGCCGCCTCTGTTATTAAAGGATTAATTATAAATTGGATATTGATTACAGCCTTGTCTTTCGATGATGTCGAATGAATCATCATTGTGTCACTTGCACAACTTAGGTCTGGAATCTTTGAATATATACTTTCTGGAATGTATCCTCCATCTCCTAATTACACATCATCATCATCTCAGCTATACATTTACACCCGCTCGAGACCTTTCTTAAAGATGTAAATCAGAATCGAACAAGCGTGTATTACGGCCGAAGTCAAAAAACTATTTAAAAAAAAATTTTACATAATGTATTTTTTATGATATAGGGGGAAAACGAGCAGACGAATCTCGTGATGGTAAGTAACTACAACCCATGAACACAAGTGCGTTGCCAGCCTTTAAAGTGGGAGTACGATCTTTTCTTGAAGGTTTGAATGTGATCCATCCGTTCCACAGATCGGTTGCGCGATCAAAAAGATTCTGGAAAACCGTACAGCAATATATTGCCAATTATCTAAGTGTGTTTCTGTTGGCTTAAATAATGATTTACTATTTAAAAACTTAAAATTATGTAGTTAAACTTGGGAATCAACTCAAACTTCATAATCCAATAAAAATATCCAAGTTTATATTAGGAAAAAGGTCAATAAAAATGCTAACTTGGATATTTAATTAAGGTATATATATGGTTTTAATCACGTTTGTATTTCGGGGATGCCTGACGAGTTTTGGACCCTTTTTCAACTTGAAGATTTGCTAAAAATACTGTATTTTTTTAAATATTTACTTAACAGCAGTTAAAAAGTGATTTTAGAAGCCTAGTTGTGCATTTACATCAGCATCAGCACGAATATCACCTTTATTGTGATAAACAGCGTCGTTCTATTTCCTACGCTTAAGGATCAACATCGTTCCAGCTTTAACTTTACACGTTCCATCTGCTTTTATGAAAAACGGAGTTGAAAATACCTGGAAATTCAAACGGTCATAACTTGTAAACGGATAGATTTTTTTCAACAATTCTTATTGTAACTGCATGCTAGAGTCATGCCCTTTCAGGGGTTTAAGTAAGTGTTCCTTTTTTAAATACACTCTGTATAGCCAAAATTTACATCATTTATATCATATTAATATCAGCTGTGAATAACTATGAAATTGATACTAATTGTGTTACAAGTTGTATTCAATTATACTAGAGCCGGTAGTTGGTAATTGTTTACTCGAGCCACAAATATGTGAAAACTTTGTGAATACAATGCTGGTAAACAATTTGCTATTATATTTTGAATATTGCAATATAATTTTGTGGTTAGTGAAGTTATTCGACAGAGTTTAATTCGGTTTAATTACAAATTTTGTGAAATTCAGTCCTCGGCTCAGGATGTCCAAATAACCATTTTCGTTTCAACTGGCGTATATCCGTTTGGCTAATGGTACTGAAGGATCTTAACCAGCAAATATTTTTTTATCTACGGTAAAGATACACAAATGAAATTAAATTTTTTAAAGCTCTATTACTAGAGTTTTAAATCTGCCACCACTAACACTAACTTCCTTTGTCTAAAAAAGTCCAATTAACTTTTCTTCAGTTTTAACCGAGGAATAAGTACACTTTCAATGATGATCGCGGCCATTGAATAAATTCTTTTCAAATAATATTTCAGTAAGAAGTTGCAGCTAATTGAGTTTTGTATTCTTCTCTATGGTGATTTTTATGAATTGTAATTCCAGAATTGCTTCACTGAAGGGTGTACGCGTACGTGACGTAAATACATACATATGTGATTAAAACCGTATATTCTTAATGAACATGAATGCCATTCACGCAAGTTTTTATTCTAAAGTTAGTACATCTTGTTCAGTATTTAGCTTTTAGCGATAAGGTCGTATTTTTTTTTAAGTTCAACAGGTTCACTTAACCTACTTCTTTAAATTAGTGTACAATAAACTTTGGGTCTAATTAATTCTGTTATGACAATGATAATTTGTGAGGCTCATGTAAAGAGGTAAATTGCCAGACATATTCTCAATATATTTCCAATTTATACTTCAACGAAAGATTCCCAAGTAATTGGCGATATGTCAGAAAAAAAATACATGAAAATTATTATATACATAGGTACAGTCACGTGCATTGATATGTAAACGTTGACATATTTACAAATATATGTTAATATTTGATATTTAAAAAATAAGTATCTCGTGTGTATTCAAAATTACATAATCTTCAAACTGGGTCAAAATTAGGTACCTATACTTTTTCTTCATAGTAAAGTAAACAAAACACTATTAGTGAATAATACACACTCCCAAAGTTATATTTATGTAAATGTGACATTTTCTTTATATACAAAGCAATTTCAGAACAATGTAAACACATTATTTTTGATTTTGAATTAATAAGCGAGCAATTCAATGTAGATAATACATGGACAGAATTTTAAATAAATGTGTACTCAAAAATTTCAAAATAAATAATCACTATAATCACTAGTCCCACATACGTAATAGTGGCAAGCCTATTGGCGACAGCCGGGCACTTCGGGAAAGTTAGGAATATATTGAAACATGAAGGTAGGTACGAATTGAAGGCAATAGAAGGAAAGGGATATTGCTTATATGGATGGAATGAGGGGTGTAAGAAATAGCTGGAGCAAGTTAGGATCGCATAGCTCTCACTCGAAGTGGCTGGTGTCATAAAGTCCTCTAACACAAAATTGTATAATTATTAAAAAGTAAAAAAAAAATGTTCCTTTACAGGCAACTTCCACTATTTTTCGCCTATACATTACGCGCCTTGTATAAAGACCAGTTTAGTCAGATCAGTCAGTGTTGTTTAAACAACTATTTTTATGTTTTCTGGTGCTCTGCAATGCCTTAAAACAGAAACCTAACCTCATTTCTGTTTCTCTTTCTTTTCTCTTTCTTTTTCATTTATATAAAGCCGAATATGAAGAAAGTATTTCCAAGTAATATACTCGTAACGAACTTAGCATGTACATTTTACTTCAGGCAAGCCTGTCTAACTAACAAACCATACGTTTTATTTGACTTGGCACCACGACGAGTTTGTGTATAAACTTCTTTAGCGCTCTCCTTGAATGTTACGTTTACTTAGGCGCTGTTGATTTAGGTCTGTGTCACACTGTGCGAATTGTCTAATACGAAGTATGTTGTGAAATATTTATTTGCATATCTGAATCTGCTGATCTCTTGATGAGTCAACCTCTACGCAAAGAAACATTCAATGAATTGAAAAAGACAGGGAAGGTATACCGAATTAGAACCGGTAAGCAAATTTTTGTTTTTAAAAAGTTGCGAAACTCTGCTGACAAAAATACTCTGAGAATGGTATACTACGCTCTATGCCAATCGATACTATCATAGTGTATACCAGTCTGGGGAGGAACCACAGATAATTTCTTTATTCGACTGGAACGCGCACAGAGAGCCGTCATAAAAGTTATGCTCTCTCATCCATTAAGGTACTCTACTAAACTGCTGTATGAAGAATGCAAACTATTAACAGTCAGACAACTATATGTGCTTAACTCTGTGCTTCTCAAACATTCAGTCCGGCCTCCCGTTCAGCCAGTTGGTAGACTTAATTCAAGGACTTCTCACTAGAACCTCATAGTACATCGTTATTGTATGTTTTTGGAGGTTATGAGGAATATATTTCGAATAATATACATGAATGTAAAATTAAATAAAATTAATATCTCCTTAAACACACACACACACACGCACACACACACGCACACGCACACGCGCACGCACACACACACACACACGCGCACACACACACGCGCACACACACACACACACGCACACATGCACACACGCACGCACGCACACGCACACGCATACGCATACGCACACACACATACACACACACACACACACACACACACACACACGGGTGGTGCTCACTTCTAACATACAGCTAAACCTAGTTTAGAAATCAGAGTGATTTAGAATTATAACTATATTGTAAACTGTGTACATTTTCAGAATAATAAAGATTATTATTTATTATATTATTATAATTCCCTTAATAGTTTTTACTATTTTTACTAAACCTGTAAAATTCTCATGTATTACGCTGTTAGGTGCAAACCAGTAAGGGGCATTGGCGGTTATACATGTAAGTCGGGAATTGACCACGTTAATAGTTTGTATCAGTCATGGTTGTCCATGATCTATGGTTTTAAAAAATATGTGACTCTGTACTCTTTGCTTTTTAAATGACATACACCACAATTTCAAGGATTTACTGTGGTTTTATTAATAAAAAAATCGTGACAATCCGATACTTTTTTGTTTATTCGACTACATCCACCCGTGACCAAAAAATGATTTGATCAAAACACCTAGTAAAACAAACGTAACTTATAAATATAACCGCGATAAAGTCCTAATTTACACATTTAATAAATAACACACAAGTCAAAAAAGTGTTACCAATTTTATGAAGCCTTAAATATTAAAGTGGGTTACATGCTACTAGTCAAGCCGTCATAAATTTTTGATGACAGGTGCAAATTATTGGATACTAATTACCGTCGGCTAAATGGCGATATTAAGAGGCGTTAAAAAATGATTGATTGATGATTGTGAAAAAGCCTTATGGACTTAAACCGGTTTAAGTTTGAAATCATATATCTAACGTTACGAGATGTTTAATGTATGGATCATATGAATGGCAGTTGATGATAATTTGTATTTCAGTTACCGAAATCCTGATATAGTTGAAAGTTACAGTTTGAACCCAGTTTGGAGTTAAATTTTTAACGGCTATCATAATCATAATTAGGGAAAAATCGGTTAAAAAAATTAAGGTTGTAATAGTAACCAATCGTTAACAATTTTATTAGCAGCCTTGAATTTCGCTCGCGTAACCGAATTGTAACTTTCTTTAGAAAATTGGATTTCCTCTTCTGTAGAGTACTCTTAAGGGTGCAATGCATCATCCGTTATCATCTATACATCTATACAAATAAATAAAATTGGAGTGTCTGTTTGTAATATTAAAATAACAGCTTTTTACTAAGTGCATTTGGATGTATACACGGTACATATACCAAAACAAAATATTTTTCAATTTTCATCTGTCTGTTTGTTTCGGCTAATCTCCGGAACGGGTGGATCGATTTCCACGAGACTTTCACTGGCAGATAGCTGGTGTTTTAAGGAATAACTTAGGCTACTTTTATTTTGGAAAAAGAATTAGGGTGGCGCGTAAAATATACAAATATTTACACGCGAGTGAAGCCGCGCGGGAACTGCTAGTTTTTAATAAATTAAAAAGTGAGGATGTTCTATGCATACACACATATTGACGTGTTATACTTCCCGGTAATAGCCAGATCGAATTACGACCCTGACCTTCTAGAGGTATACACTACTCAATCCATCCGTATAAGCAATATATTTTTCCTTTCATTGCCTACCTTTCCCTTTAGATTTATTTCTAATTTGCCCATCTTTAACTAACAAAGTTCCCGGTTAGCGGCAATAGGCTTGCCCCCTATTACGTGACAGGGATCAAATTATAATTGGCAAAACGTATGTATTTAACACGCCTCTGCCAACCTTTGCGATGTTACATGCCTGAGTATATGTATATTCGTTCCGCTCACACAGCCACACCTCATCCTCATTATAGTCGAATAACTCAATATAGTCCTATACGTTAGAGTGCAATAACATAATATGCTCTCAATTTACATGCCTCGGTGTACAGTAGAGCATCTTCAAGGTATTCCGTAACACAGCCTTACAACATATGCTAATATTCGTATCTAGGCGAAGTTGCATCGTGAGCTAGGATCTAGATGTAAGTGACTGAGTTAATTTCATTCTGTACTTAGCATTTCCATGGATACTTATTGGTAAAAGATTTTTAGAGTTAATATAATTTTGTACAAACGAGGAGGACCCGTACTGCTCCTAGAATTAAATTTAAGTTGATATTCACACCTAGCTTCCCTCCAACTCGATCAATTTAAATGAGCAAATGAAAGAAGTCATTCCAGAGAGTGTTCTTAGACCAAAGCAAACCGCGTACCTCAATTAATTAGCATCGGTGATATAAAGAAAGAAAGCTATGAAAACACAAGAAATGTACAGGAAGAAATCGCGTTTGAGTAATATTTGAGCAGGGTGAAAGTTAGGCGTTTTCCAATGCTTGATGAGTAATTTGTGCATCATTTAAAAAAAGCGAAACGGTTGAATAAAACGGCCGGTCTGTCTTGTAATAATTTTTTTTTTTTTTAATAAATAGATGAATAGTGGTAACTCCTTATTTTACAAACATCACAACTATTTCGTTTTAAAGAAATTAAAGGTTTATTTTGTGTGTAATACACATAGAGGTTGATTATTCTTTTGACAATACTTTGAAAACCTTAAATCTCGAGTATAGATTAATGGACAACACTGAACAATAGGCAGTAAATTTTGTATGTGAAAATAAATAAATGTAAATAAATATTGTGTTTAATTGCAGGTAAGTTGGAAAATCAGATCAGAAGAATCGCATCCAACTTTTTGTAAACATATTGTAAGTATTGCATTATTATAAGCATTAAATTACTATAATTGAATTGAGAATAGACATCGGATACAACAATTGCAGCATAACATTACTCTTTGTTATGTCCGTTTCTACTTGACCCCGTACAACTTCAAAATATCGTCCATTGGTAACACTACGAGAACATTAAAACATAAATTGTTTTGAAGATGTTGATTGACAAAGTGAATAAATATTCTTATTTTCATATTGCAGAGTTGCTTTTATTAGACGACTGCGAAAAAAAAAGAGTGTAATGTTTCAGGGTTCATGTATGTATGTTCATGAGTTTCTTTATTCCCGCATAACTTCTATATGCCTGAACGGTTTTGGTGGAACACATGTATGAAATATCGTGAGAATCCTTACTTCATTCCAAGTGGCAGAGGCTATAATATTTTTTGTAAAAAAAAAAACAATATGGTGGCGCATATTTAGATTTTTTTGCCAGGGTAGTTGTGTTTTTTATAATAACTTGCTTGTCCATCAGCAACTTGCTCTTAAATATAACCTCGTGACTATGGAATTACCGTACCATTTTCAAGAACTAGGTCGGGCACATACCTGTAGGTATGTGCCCGACCTATGCCGATTGGCCTATTGCCGAGCAATGATTGTTGATATCACCATTCCCATTGACGACAATCTCGTAAGGGCTGAAAAAGAAAAACAAATGAAGTATTTGGATTTGGCCTACGAGGTGGTCGACATGTGGGATGTGGATTCGGCAATCATTGTACCGATAGTCATATCAGCCCATGGGTTGATTGCGAAGAGCCTCGATCGACACCTTCAGAGGCTTTATATTTTTAAATGTATATTTTATATAATAATGTATTTAAAAATGTCATTTATATGTTTTATAGATGTTAATAAAGAGAGTAATAATAATTTATTGTTTCTCTCACACAGTACAGCAATACATTAGGCACTACAAAACAAACTTACTTTAGACACATTGCTATGCTTCTATGTGAGAGGCTGGTATCTGTAATAGGACAGGCCTGTATGGTATGATAGATATGGTATATTAGTAACTTGTTTATTTTAGGTAGTTCTGGATATAATTGCTTTGTTTTGTTTTTTTGGAAAAATCCAGTTACAAATTATGTGTAAATCCGGGTTTCCGGCGGTAAAATTTATGTTAAATAAAAACCGCACAAGTGTGAATCTGACTCGCGCACCGAGGGTTCCGTAAGCACACAAACTTGTATGTAGATAGTACGTCCATCTCGGGAATAAACTCGCGGAGACATTTGCCCGCCTTTTTCAAAAGACCAACCTAATTTTGCGGTTGCGATGTATGACAAAGTCAATAATCCAACCGCAAAATACAAGTTTGTAATTACAAAAACTATTATTGTATGTGATATAACAATTAATTAACGACTTTCGTTTTTTTCCTTTTCCTGTACTTTGCTTCTTACCAAATTTCATGATTTTAGGTCAATGGGAAAGTCCCTATAGGTTTCGATTTACCTGCGAAATGTTTCATATTTGTTAAAATCTAAGGCTTAATGATCGTATCTTTTGATTACGTTGACTTAGAAGCTTGATTTTTTTACAGTTTTAAATGATCGCAGTCATAAACAATACCTAAAGGAGTTCCTGAGAAAAGAGTCTTAACAGACAGACAGATAGACAGACGGACAATTAAGTGACAAATTAACAACTTTCGGATTTTTTCATTTACTTGTGTTGTGAGACCTTGCTTCTTAATAAATTTTATGATTCTAGGTCAATGGGAAGTACCCTATAGGTTTTGATTTACCTGCGAAATATTCTGGTCAAATATAAGTCAGGCCATATCTTATGATTGCGTTGACTTAGAAGATTGATTTTTTTACAGCTTTAAACCGACCGACCGACCGCAGATTTATGTATATCGTATTAATTTCAACTTGATGCGTCAACTAGTTCCTGAGAAAAAGGTCTTGACAGACAGACAGACAGACGGACAACAAATAATCAAATAATCATATATCGGAATACTTTGCAAATAACGTCTCTTAAGATAATTGTTCCTCAGAATTCAAATGATTTAATTTCAGTAATGAAAATAGTTGTTCAACTCGATTGGAGTTATTAACTGCTTTTTCAAATGAACAACAAATATACTCCTTTGCGCTATGAATAGTTGGGTTAATATCATGTAATGTTAATTCTGACTCTGTGGTATTCAAGATCCTAATAGGTATTTTTCCATCTACAGGATTAGCTAATGAGCTAGCTATAAAAACACCTTCACGCAGTTCTGACGCGCAGATAACGCTTGCTTCCGTAACGGAACTACTTATAAAATGTATAGATTCAGATCTCGCGGATAAATGTACCGTATTATTCTGAAAAGTTAATGGTATTGTTACCCTATTATTATCAATACACAATGAGATTGTCTTGTTATTAAAATTTAAAATCGATTTGTACTTGTTTAAAAAATCATGTCCAATTATACAACTTGCCTTACAAGGTAAAGAATTCAAAACATAAAAGTTATGTTTCATATACCGATCTCCGAGTAATAAGTCTAAGTAGACATATCCGATGGTACGGACTTTGCCTCCAATACCGCTGACAACGGTATTCCTTTTATAGATCGGAAGATTCTGCTTTAATATATGTTTATAATCTACAACTGAAATTGATGCTCCGGTGTCAATTAGACAAGTGTAGTAATAATTATGACTATGTACCTTAATATAACATGGACTATTATTGTCACAAGATAAAATTATATTTTTAGTCTCGAAAAAACTGATTCTGATTTTCGTTATTGGTAGGAGGTTGAGGATTAGAATCTGTCAAAGTCTGTATGTGGCGCGATGCCCCGTGACCTCTAAAATTATTAAAATTTTACCTACCTCTGTTACTGAAGAATGTTCTGGTTCCGCGTGTCATATTCGGGTGACCACGATACTTGTAACCCGAACTCTGCTGGTTAGTAATGCCTCGATGCTGGTATCTCCCGCGCCCCGCTGCATTCGACCGACCAATACTCCTATGATAATTATTAGTTTTTCGCTGGGGGAAATTCCTGTAATATTTATGGTAGACGTTGATGGTGTCTCACTATCTTCATCAATAGCAGCTTGTATTGCGTCCTTTAACGTAGTATAATTCCTTGCCGCTATTATGGTACCCAGTCTTCTATTTCTAAGGCCGTCCGAGAAAGATTTTATTGCTTGTTTTTCATTTAAGCGCCTTAAACTTTGAGAATCAATATCGCTACCATCCGATTGTACAATAGTAAGATCTACAAACATTTCTGTAATATGCCTACCATACTCGTCTAAATTCAAGTTATTTTGTTTATAATTATATAATCGACGTTGAATTGCTGTTGCCGATTTTTTAGGTAACAAACAAATTCGCATGTCCTGGATTAGGGAGTCAACGTCAACATAATTTGACGAAAATTTAAGTTTAGCTACTTGAGAAAGTCGATTTTTTAACACAAAATTTATTAATTTTTCATGCGATTCCTGATCTATCTCTGATTTGTAATAAATGATGCCGTCAATCAACTGTTTAATGCTGGATTCATTGTCTGATGCAACTGGTAATAAACTCAGAGCTATTTTTAAGTTAAACTTTGCCATTATGGTTTAAATAATTATGAACTACAAGACTTCTTTAAGCACAATTCTAGAATTTCTTTATATAAAATGTTAAAATCCTTACTAATACAATGAATTTGTAACTCTTCCTCTTTAGATTTATTACTAATTTTTTCTAATGACTCTAAACATGCATTAAATTGTGTGTATAATATTTTGGACTCTTTTAATTTTATAACAATCATGTTTCCAGCTCGTCTACTTGGACCGATTTTTATTAAATAAGTTCGTATATTTACTAATTATTTATACAAACTTCTTAATGCTATTGCCATGGGAAGTTACAATTTTCTATAACCGAAATATAATATAAGCAAGATATATTATTATAAAACCACATACCTCATATAATATGGTTCAATACCTGTTATAAGCCTAAAATTTAAAGTCTTTACACTATACTATATCTTCATTTCAAAGTCTCCGAATTTTTTATTTTATTTTATTATTAGAATTATTACACTGATTAACACGCACTAAATGATTTACCGATTAACTTATTCCGCATTTATACGTCAAAACGAATATTAATGAGCCATTTTTCGCACTTTCACGGTTTTCCACCATTTTTATCCATTACCTCAGCAGACTCCGCGTCTCGCCGATGACGATAGTACACGGACATCGATTTCCGAAAAGAATGCATACGTATTTCATTTGTAATCCACTTTTTGTGGCATTTTCTATAGGTCTTCAGGCCAAAGTATACCAAGCCAATTGCCAAAATTATTGCTATGACAGCAAGAACGATATTGGTAATACTCATGTGAAACTGCAGTTCTCCGATTCCTTTATTTGTTGCACTTCCTGCGGCATTTTGTGCTAAAATCAGTTCTTCTTTAGTGTTTGAGGAACCCATCTTCAAAATATATTTCAAAATAACAATTATTTTGAAATATATTTTGCACTGGTGTTGTTTTGTAACCCGGCCGATAGAAATATTACGATTGACACTCATATTGTTTTATTTTTCGTTTAGCTTCATGCAACAAACATTTGTTTATGCAGCAAATCGCTTCCATGCAGGGTCGCCATATAAGGATTGTGTAAGACAAGTGAAACGTCCAAGATTCGAGTAATGAATGCGTTTAATATATGGCGTACATTGTTATCCCTTACACAACCCTATGACGTATTTGAACATTGACATTTAGTGCGAGTTTAATTATTTAATAACAGACATCACTGACAGTTTATCTTAGTCAACATTACTTTCATTTAAGGAGTATAAAGTTGTCTTTTAAACACAATTTATTTAGCATTGTTAGTTTCCGAGATTTTCAGGTATCTTTATGTGACCCTGATTTTTTGCTTTTTCAATTACCTCTGTTAGTTCTTTTTGAATAAATTTATCATAACGAATAATTTATTACACTTACTGATTTAGACTCCATAAGTTTATGTAGTAAATAAAATCAGTTTAAATGTGGGTTACAATTTTGTTGTTAAGCCGCTACATCTTTTGGTTAGTCTAGTCTAGTCAAATGTTAAATAATTGTCACATTATCTATCTTTTTTTTTACTTGTGGAAACCCCCGACGGGAGTCCCACCTTACCGAGCACTCGGCAAAGTGGATATGTTGGAATCGAACCATTGGCCATCACCATTATTTCGAAATTTCGAACACGGTGTTCCGTCACAGGTGTCCATAGCTGGGAGCTCAGGAAGGAACTCCCTGGACTCATTGCGCCACCATCTCGGACCTACATTCTACATTTTTAGCACCGCGTTACATGTACTGGCGCCTTCAGGCCAACGCTCATGGAGGCCGTAGGTCTCTAGGGCACCTGATGCTACCTCTGCGGGACGGGAGAGTGCTAGTCCTCTTCCGTTCCCTTTCCGCCGCCTCTTTGGCGTACATCACTTCTTCGCAAAATGAGGCGGCGGCGGTATCAAATCCTCATAATTTTAATAAATCTTTTATACATTATGAAAAATGCGCGAGCGAAGCCGTGGGCACGGCTAGTACTAAATAAATTAAAAATTGATTAATATAGACTGAAAACTCACGTGAATTTGCGCGACGTCTCATAAATCTAACAAACCATTAATTAAAATCATAATTTGTGCAAATGTGGCCTGACACATATTGCACCGGTAGCATTTTATAAATTGAAAACTAATTATTATCGCTTTGAACAGGTCTACTCTAAATATACATGTATATGAACGAGTTAATTAAAGCTAAACTGAAGTGTACTCAAATAACATTAGATCAAAACTAGTCAAGCTGAATTAATTAGTTAAGTGCCTTTTGTAATATGATTAGTGTTTGAAGGAAAATTGGGGATTAATGGTATATTTCAAGAGGTTGTGTGTTTACCATTTAGTAAAGAATCAAGTCTTGTCAATGTTTAATGTTGCCTCCTTTGTGTTACCAAAATTTCCTTTTTTGCCGCCAAACAGTAAAAAAATTTCAAAAAAGGAGAAAGCTAAGAAGATAATAATCCACCAATAAGTATTGTGATTCAATCACTATAAAACACCCAAACTTATTTTAATAAATATAATTAACAGATGAATGAAAAAACCTTCATTTTTGTCAGTGTTGCCATTGGATATAATCCCCCATTACTGTTTAAGCAGAGAGCTTAACTTTTGCGTTTGGTTTATTTTTCAATGAAGCTACATAAGTTAAATATATTGTTTACTGTACAGCCACGACTTTATAAATTGATTTTTAAACGGGCGGTACTTATTCAAAATATAAGTATATCTTGAATAAGAAGGTATGAATATCCTTGAATTATTTTATACTATTTTATAGGTTTCCAAGACATACAATACTCTTGGATCCTTAGATAGAAATAGAAGGCAGAGTAGTCAGTTTGTTAAAAATTGCTATTTTTGTACGAAAACTAACCAAAAAGCAGATGCAGTTAGAGGGTTTATAACTATTTTCTTAAATAAAAAAGTTTGTGTGTGCAATTCACACACGGCAGGAGTGAAACTTCAGAAAAGTAGGATAAATTAAATTTTAGATAATTTATATTATAAAAGTAATTGGTCAAATTAACACAGATGTGTTAAATAATTAACATAAATTAATTAACCAACGAATTTTAATATGCAAATGCACAAAAAGGATACACGTGAATGATATACCACGTTGACTACCAATAGTAAAACGTTCTAGGGCTATTGCATTTTCTGAAGGCATCGTAGTACGCAGGCGCAAAGACATGTGCTAGCATACGAAGATTATAGGAAATACTGTATACTTGTATTCTATCTCATTCCCTCGCAGGCTAAATCCTATTTATGAATATGTTTGTCTCTTTTTCTTCGTAGTACGCAGGCGCTAAGACACGTGATGGCATACAAAGATTTTAGGAAACACTGTATACCTACTTGTATTCTATCTCATTCTCTTGCAGGCTAAATCCTATTTATGGATATATTTGTCTCTTTTTAGTGTGACTTTTTCGTTTCATCGAATTTTCAAATCACAACGATTCTAAAGAAGTTTCACTTCAAAAGGTGTAGCCTTGTGTCGCGTTTTACTTGAATAATTATACGTATTTATTCCTTACACAATTTTTTAATCATTTTAGTAAGAACTGTAAATCATAAATAACGAAAATAGAAGAAATAAATATAAGGAAACATTAATATATTGTAAATAGAGTTTCCCCCTTTAAATCTCAAATTGCCCTATTTTAATACCAAAATTTAAAAACTTGACATCCCTGTACATGCTATAAAAACAACAGGCAGCAGTGTAAAACAATACCTACACGCACACTAGATTTACATGGAGGAGCCGTATCTACGATGCTTGTCCCAAAATGACGCGGTATCTAGACTTGTAAGGAAAACAGCACTACGAATTGATATTGGTTGTATGTATAACAGTTAATATCTATACGTTTATGCAACGTTTGATATTGAATTTGACTATATTAAAGTGATAAAATATCATTTTGAACTAACAACCCCATGCAAAGACATAAATCAAAATTGGACTTTTAACTTGACAGCTTTCTCTTTTTAAATTTTAAATTCACTTCCATTTTACGAGCTACTCATAAATTCGCTTTCTGATTGTGTATAGCTGCTTGTGTCCGTTTCGAAAATGACTACCTTTTATTTATTCAATTTAAATTACCCTTCAAACTTCTCCTTAAAGCTGCATATCATGTGAAGTCAATTGTGCATACTTACTACAGAGACATAGTAGCTACATAGAATCGTGACCGGCATTAAAAACAAGATTACAATTGACAGTCTTACAAATGCGTGTTACGTACCCTGCCTACACTTAGCTGAATAGCAACATTATAGATAATAACGTGCAATAGAAGTTCTTTATTGAAATATCCTAAGTACCGAGCCGTCGCGTCGTATTCGATTACCTACTTGTATGTGATAACGCCGCAACTGATTTAAGAACTGAAACGTACAATATAAGTTCTTTATTGAAACATCCTAAGTGCCAATCATCGCGTCGTTTCATGTCGCCGCATCTGATTTAAGAACTGAAAGTATTTATAATGGTAATATTGAAATGAAGGAACACTTCGGTACTGACATCGTCCAAACTTAGACATAAGGCCAGTTAAGTTAATAATGTAATTTCTTTTTAGTAAATTAAATTTTAATAATTTCGGTTTCTCTTCAAGTCCTTCGGCTGCCACCTTCCATAATTGGCGCAGTCGGTAGGATGTTCGAGGCAGTGCGAGGCGCGGTATAGATTTTCAAACATCGCTAATCTGCTGACTCCGATAGTCGCTGTCGGTAATCTCAATTACCTCGTCGAATATCCGAACCAAAGAAGACGCAGCTGAGGACGTATCCAACCATTGATACAAGAAGAAAACCACGTATATGTAACTCCTTGAAACTTTCTTCAAGTGTTGCTTCCTTGTCCTTCCTAATTTCCCTACCTATATATAAATTCAGTCAAGAGTTTTTACCGTAGGGAAACCAAGAAAAGATCTGCCTCTTCCAGGGAGATAAATAGGCGCAAGGAACTAGATTCTAGTAGGGTTTTAGACTCTGATAATTTAGGGTTAGATATATTATTTGAAAGTTACACAATGTCAGTGGACCCCGATATAATCTATAAGGCATTACGCCCAGTCCCGGAGTTTGACGGCAATCCGAATGTTCTAACACGCTTTATAAAAATATGCGACCAGCTCGTATTACACTACGTGAGAACTGACCCAAGTAGCGAGTTGAGTAATTTATGTGTAATAAACGGTATATTAAATAAAATTACTGGATCGGCAGCCAGAACAATCAACTCTCATGGTATACCAGAGAATTGGAAAGGAATTCGTGACGCTTTCATTAATATTTTTTCTGACCAAAGGGACGAGACCGCTATAATGACTTATCCTTATTAACACAGGGAAATAACACTCCTCAGGAGTATTACGACAAATGCCAAACCCTTTTCAGTACCATAATGACTTATATATACTCTACATGAATGCATAGCCACTACCATTGAAGCGAAACGCGATTTGTATAGAAAACTGCCATTACAATCGTATATTAGAGGGCTCAAAGAACCCTTAGGGTCCCGTATTCGATGTATGAGACCCGAGAAACCCTATAGAAAAGGCTTTGGAATTTGTACATCAGGAATTGAATGTCATGTATTTACAACAACGTAGTGAAAGTATATCTGAACGACGTAACCCGACTACACAGCAAATGTATCCTACTTCCAAAGTGCCAGCAATGGTCCCTATGACCACTCCCAAAAATTTTAGTTTCCCGAACGCAGGGTCTGGTTGGCACAAACCTATCTACGTTTCACCACAACAGCAACTATGGAGACTACCCCTCCAGTTAAATCAGGTACCCCAACGAGTCGCAAACCCATTTAACTGCACCCAACAAATGTTTCGCGCACCCCCGCCGAATTATAACTACCAAAGTAACGTATTTAAATTACCGCATAATAATCCCTCAACGCAGTATACTGGTCCGAGACCCATGAGTGATGTAAGTCACTTTGTATCTAAGCCATTAGGAATATCAGGACATGATTGGCGCAAATCAGGAAACCCGCCAAATACTTATTTTAAATCGCGTGAAATGAATTTTAACGAAATGACTGAGTACGACGACACTTATAATTACCCTGATTGTTATTATGAACAACCAGACTATCATAACTACTATAACTATTACGACCCTTGTGTCTACGAACAGACTGAGACTGATTATTATCGTTCATTCGAACAAGATAACATTCAATGCGAGGACTCTAATAGTGCTAAGTGCATGGAAGCACCGTTGGCATCAACATCAGGATTTTTGCAAGGAAGAGGTCCACAAAGGAGTAAGATAGAATTAAATATACAGTCTAGGAAGGAACTGCGTTACATAAAAATATCAGACCCACCACTAAAATTACTAGTAGATACCGGTGCTAACTAGTCCTTTTTAAGTCCCGAGGCAGTAGAAAAAAATTTCTCACATGTGCCATTAAACTTTGACTCATTTGAAGTTACAAACTCGCGTGTGACTAGTACGCACGAACATTCTATCACTATTCCAAATTTTGCTGAATTTAATAACCCCAAAAATATTAAATTTTTCATATACAAATTTCATAATTATTTTGATGGTTTATTAGGCCTAGATTTACTTGATGGCGCACAGATTGATCTTAAAAATAATTACTTAGTTACAGATTGCTCTAGTATACCCATTCTATTCTATCAGTGTAAGAAACCATGTTATCAGGAAACCATTCCTGGTAACTCTTCTAAACTATTAAATATTCCTATCTATTGTTCGGATAGTGATGTTTTGATAACTCAGCAAATGCATTGTAATTGTATTATTCATGAATGCATTACTCGTTTTACTGACTGTACTGGATTAGTAGAAACTGAAAACCCGAGTAATTATGACCAAGTCATTACGTTTGAACGACCTTTGCAGGCCGATATATTTAACACAGAGTTCATTACCATTGAACAAGACCCCAAGCGCATTAATGACGTCTTATCGCGATTACGTACCGACCATTTAAACATTGAGGAAAAGATCAACTTAGAGACCTTATGTGGCCGTTATGCTGACGTATTTTACGTTGAGGGAGAACCTATAACCTTTACAAATAAAATTAAACACCGAATAAGAACGACTGACGAAATTCCCGTATATACAAAAAGCTACCGCTATCCCTTTGTTCAACCGTCAAGAAGTTAGAGACCAAATTATTAATATTCTGGATCAAGGTATTATAAGACCCTCTGAATCAGCATGGAGCTCACCTATATGGGTAGTTCCTAAGAAAGCCGACGCATCAGGCAAACAAAAGTGGCGAGTTGTGGTAGACTTTCGTAAACTGAATGAAAAGGCTATCGACGACAAATATCCTATCCCTAACATAAATGACAAACTTGGTAAGTGCCAATATTTTAGTACCCTAGACCTGGCATCAGGTTTCTATCAGTGTGCGATGTTTTCTGACGATATTCGAAAGACAGCATTCAACGTGGAGCATGGGCACTTCGAATTCTTGCGTATGCCCATGGGTTTAAAAAATTCACCGTCTACTTTTCAGAGAGTAATGGACAATGTGTTTAAAGGGTTACAAAATGAAATATGCCTAGTATACTTGGATGACGTCATCATATTTAGTACGTCATTACAGGAGCATATGGTAAATCTTGAAAAAGTTTTTAAAAGATTACAGGAATCGAATTTTAAAATTCAGATGGACAAGTCCGAATTTCTTAAGTTAGAAACCACATTTCTAGGTCACATAATTAGCGGTGAAGGCGTTAAGCCTAACCCTGACAAGATAGCAGCGATAGAGAAATACCCCTTACCTAAAACATCAAAAGAAATAAAGCAGTTCCTTGGATTATTAGGCTATTACAGGAAGTTCATCCCTGACTTTGCTCGCATTACTAAGCCTATGACAAAATGCCTAAAAAAGACTAATAAGATCACCTTCGACTCAGAGTATATTGACTGTTTTAATAAATGTAAGACCTTACTGACTAATGACCCTATTCTACAGTACCCCGACTTTACAAGAGAGTTTATTTTAACTACTGATGCCTCCAACGTAGCCATAGGCGCTGTACTGTCGCAAGGCACTATAGGATCAGACAAATCTATCTGCTACGCCTCGCGAACCCTTAATGACAGCGAAACTAAATACAGTACCATAGAGAAAAATCTTTTAGCCATTGTTTGGGCTACAAAATACTTTAGACCATACTAGTTTGGTCGAAAATTTAAAATACTTACTGAACACAAGCCATTACAAAGGATAATGAATCTTAAGGAGCCCAATTCTAGACTGACTAGATGGCGACTGAAACTAAGTGAATATGA
This sequence comes from Euplagia quadripunctaria, assembly GCA_963859945.1. Classification (NCBI taxonomy): domain Eukaryota; kingdom Metazoa; phylum Arthropoda; class Insecta; order Lepidoptera; family Erebidae; genus Euplagia; species Euplagia quadripunctaria. Next base: position 15,659,739 of record OY982581.1, read on the forward strand.
CTATACTATTGTATATAAGAAGGGAAAGTATAACACTAATGCAGATGCGCTGTCCCGGGTTGAAATTAATAATGAAGAGACGGATTCGATGGTACGTAACCCTTCAGAGTGGCCACCTTCCATAATTGACAGGACTAATATCATAGAAAACAGGAATAAGGACCGAGAACCCAAAGTAGAATACCAACCAGGACAACAAATATTCATTAAAAATCCAGTAGCCAGTCGACAAAAACTAGCACCCCGTTACACCCATGACACTGTGTTAGCTGACCTCCCGATACATATATACACTTCTAAAAAGAAGACCCCCCTAGCGAAATCCTGACTCAAACGTATCCCTAAGAAATCAAAACTGTTACAGGATACTACTTGCAATGATGGTTCAATCGATACTCACACTCAAGATAACACTTAGACTAAGGACCCGGACTATTATCCTTCAACCTTGGATAAGCGAGACTTATTACACACTACCACTCATTTCTACAATACATAGAACTAACTGACATTGAACATAGGCTTAATTCAGTAATGACTCAACTCGACTACTTTTAAACCAGATTAGGTAACCAACCCTTTCTCTTATACGAATTTCCAATTAATCATAAATTAAATTAAATTATCTCTCAGTTAAAACCTTAGAACCCACTCGTAGTAAAAGAGGTCTCATAAATGGGTTAGAGTCCGTCATAAAAGGTATAATCGGTAACTTAGATCATTCGGACGCATTAATTTATGATAATGCCATTAAGTTTTTAGACAATAATAATGACAAGATAATATCGGAGTTGAACGAGCACATCAGTCTTAACAAAGTTTCGATGACTCGTTATAGTGACATACTTTCAAAAATCGTAACTAATTAGGAGAAACTTAATAGCATATTAAGATTATTTTTAGAAGAGAAAACTTCTACCGACCTTATAAGATTCGCGAAGTTTAAATATAGTTAGGATAAAACAGACGATTTATTATTAGAGATAACTAGGATAGAAAATACTTTAGGTTCTATACGCGCATCAAGCACGCTTTGTAGTATATTAAACATAGATACCTTAAATAATATGATAAATAGGTTAAAATTGATTTACGTCGTAGATAAAATATTAGATGCAATGAATGAATTAAATCAAGTTATTACTATAAGAAGAAAAGAATAGTCATTGTATTCAAAATTCCTATTATAACTCCCGAACGTTTTAAATTTTATAAATTAGTAATAGTCCATATAAATTAATGTATGTCCTTATTCCTCCTCACCCTTACCTTGTAAGTAATGGGAAAGTTTTCAAGTACATAGAGGCTGAATGCCCGAAGTTAACCAATATCATCTCTGCGAGGAAGGAGTCAATCATCAACCGACGAGAGGACATCTTGACTACTTTCAAGGGCTCACCTTCAATCAATCTTTAGGGAAGTCTTGCCTGAATGTCACTCTGGTCAAAGAAGCTATGGAACAGCTGGACGAGAGACGTTATACGCTCAACTTTCTAAAAACATCCCGGACGGAGCTACACTGTGAGCTTCAAGAATCCCGCAACGATGCCTACCACGCACAAAACAGTTTACAATTATTAACACAAACGAAATTCCTATGAACGAGAATGTCATTGAAGAACGTACCCTCATTTAAACTCGTAACACCTCAAAAGTCTACATGAAACTGAAGACAAAATCTTTATACAGAACCCTGTGCAACCACATTACACAGATATGCACCCATCGCTCTACCCTACGACGATACCGCTATATGTCGTACTATCCGGTGCAACTGTACTGATTATTAGTATCGCTATACGTCGGTACAACGCGTGCACTAAGTTCAGAAGGCCACAATCATCAGATGGAAGTCTCGAGACTCATCAATACGCAGAAGCAGAGTCATCTACAACAAAAAAAACAGCTACCAGCAACCAGCAACTGATTTAAGAACTGAAACGTACAATAGAAGTTCTTTATTGCAAATATCCTAAGTGCCAATCATCGCGTCGTTTCATGTCGCCGCATCTGATTTAAGAACTGGAAGTATTTATAATGGTAATATTGAAATGAAGGAACACTTCGGTACTGACATCGTCCGAACTTAGACATAAGGCCAGTTAAGTTAATAATGTAATTTCTTTTTAGTAAATTAAATTCTTATTTTAATAATTTCGGTTTCTCTTCAAGTCCTTCGGCTGCCACCTTCCATAATTTGCGCCACTGTCATGTTGCGACTACATAGCTAGAACCATAATCATAAACAACCTTAGCACGATCTATCTATGCGACTATAGCAAATATACTTATTGATGAAATTGACAATTTGTCTTGTACGAAGCAAGTAGGGAAAGCGAAGGTTACACCGTTGTATAACAAGGTTTTAGTGTTCTTTTAGAAAAAAAACAACATATGTATCTACAGATGTCATATTATGTGATAAAATACCTACACTTATATTCTAATAAGGTTTAAAAATTAATTAAAATAAACTTTAACTAACTTTATTTCAAAATATAGAGGTCTACTATGCACGGGGATGCACTCAGAACGAAAAGAAGCGAACGAGTGTTTTTGAAATACCTGTCATCTCTTAAGCGGTGACTAGAATTGTAAACTGTAAAAACAATACGACTTGCGATATATGATCTATTCATAAACACTAGTCGCTAGATTCCTCTACATTCTGTGAGATGTTACCGATTTATGAAAAGCTGGATTTCTAGAAAATCAAATATTCTGTTAACCGACTCTTTATTTGCATTATTTAAATGAAACTTTTATCATCATATAGGTAGAAAAATGGTACAGTATTGTTTAATTTCTATAAAAAATATAACGTATTTTTTCATACTCTTTTCAACTACCTAATTAACTGGGCCTACTTTCTGGGCCCAAAACTTCCCCTCTCCTTTTTAACCCTCATTATTGAGTTCTTCAGAAAGTTTTCACAATTATGTGTTATACGTGACGTAAATATTACAATTAAGGTTTATTATTTTTTTTTTTATATTATAGGGAGCAAACGAGCAGACGGGTCACCTGATGGTAAGTGACTACCGTCGCCCATGTACACCTGCAACTCAAGAGTCACAAGTGCGTTGCCGGCCTTTGAGATAGGAGTACGCTCTTTTCTTGAAGATTTGAAGGTCGTATCGGTCCGGAAATACCGCAGGCGACAATTTGTATATGGGACATAAAAACTATGTCTTATGACCAGACAGAAAATAAGAAATAATATGCCTGTTTTAACTATGGAGAATAATAGTTCGTCCTACATGTATATGTAAATGCGCGGATGGCGCAATGGTTTAAGTCATTTCATTTCATTTCAAAATGTCTTTATTTAGGATAAATTCGGTTACAATGTATAACTTACTACTAAGCTTTATACACTGAACTGGCAATAATGCTACTTTATAAGGCTAGTGGCGCCTGTAAAAGTTTTTACATAGTTATAATTAATTTCTCATAACAACATATATAATAAAAAACAAATAAACATATCAGGTAATTGATTTGCGATGTTATTGTAGTAACTTACGCTTGTATAATTATTGGAGGGTAGTATTCGCAAAGTTGCATCGACTCAATACGCTCCACGTACTTACGAGGTGTAATATAAAACCAACATAAGTGGCGACGAGAACTTCCGCGACCCCCGCCGCCACGCATATAGCAGGCGGGTGAGGGGAACTAGCGACGCGCGGACAGGTCACTATAACTGGTCGTGTGTAGTTTAAGTGGTCTCCTCGCTACTACGCCACGCCCAGTGTTGTGGGTTCAAATCCCACACCGTACAAACGTTTGTGTGATCCACAAATAGTTGTCCCGAGTCTGGTTGTTCTTTGTGTCCGTTGTTTGAATATTTGTGAAGCCCCCCGCGACACAGGAATATTCTTAAAGCGGGAGTTGTCTTTTTTAAAATAAGAAAATAAAATAAATACGCTTCCTGAAACACAGTTACACAGTAACACACACGCACACACAGTACAATTTGCCCGTTCCTTTCTCACACTTTCATGTATCGAAGTTCGAGTTTCTGAACTTTACGTGCCTTAAATATAAACAAAAGCTTTCACATCAAATATTTCCGATCGTTACAGTGCGGTGTGACAAGCTCACTGGAGAATTTAACCAATGGCTGATCGACGAGTGCACTTATGACTAATGCACCTACCGTAGATGTTAAACCGATGTCTGTAGAGGCACTTTTGTAGACAAGGCACGCTTTACATGTCATTTAAGCACCTAAGTTCTACCGCACACGTAATAGTTTCAGTATTAACAATGCTCGCGTCTATTTTAACAAGCTGTGAGAATGTGCATTGTGTGTTGGGCACTATGGCCAAAATGGTGGTAATCGAAAGTGGAATAAATGCTATTGTATTGCGTTTTTGTTAACGTATGCATTGTAATATTTAAATAGATAGTACATCTCTACGATATGAATACAGATAAATAATAACTGAACGAAATAAAAATGTAAATGAACTCTTCAGTGGCTACTAGTAATCTGCTCGAGTTTCGGTTCATATGACTCGTTATGACGACGCCCACAGATTGGGTTTAGTAACGATGGTCTGATGATGGAGCCGGGATGTCGATAGTAGAACTTTTTTAAATTTTAAATATGGTTCACCATTAAAGGGTCTTTTTTAATTTCTTTTTATGGGATAGGGGGCAAACGAGCAGACGAGTCGCCTGATGGTAAGTGACTACCGCCGTATGGGCCATACTAGCTATATACCAGCAACTCAAGAGTCATAAGTGCGTTGCCTGCCTTTAAGGTGGAAGTAGGGGAAGAGGGGGAATGAGAGAGAAGGGGGGAGAGGGAAGGGTTAGAGCCTCCAGCATTGTTTCACTGCCGGTTTTCTGTGAGGCCGTGGTATCACTCCAGTCGAGTCGGCCCATACGTGCCGAAGCATGGCTCTCCCATTGTTTCACTAAACTATAATTATTTTTAAATTATAAATCTCCATTATTTCTACCTAGTCTGCTTTGAAATTACTGTTCAACATAGCAAAAAACTTCTATTTATATACCTTAACACTGAATGTAGTTTCGAAAATTAAGAATCTCAAGCCTAAAGCTAGTTAACATAAAAACAGGTCACATACGTATGTATATAAATTGACAACATATTATTATAATTATGAATGGTCATAAGACTCCCAAAATAAAAACTAGCAATACATTTAAGAAAAAGTTTGTTCAACAATATCATTTTATTTCTACTTGATAACTTAAATAACGGTAACTGCAAATTGGCTTGCACCTAGTTTTCGCACCGAAAGTACTTGTTTTAAATATCCAATAACAATAACCATTTGTTTGACCAATAACTACAGTTTATGAGTATTGCATCCACTGGGACCTCGGTAACGATAATTTCACGGATAAAGGAAGACAAGACCACATATCGGATTTCTCGTCGAATCAGAGCCACCTTAGGGAACAACGCGGTTAGTACAATGTTATTGTATTTTTACTTTAGTAAAATTTTTAATTCGCTTTAGACTCGGTCATAAATCACACAGTCATAAACACTGATGTTCCGCCCATGAGAATTGCTTGTATTAAATTATTACTGATGAATCTGTCGTATAATTCTTAAATTTCATATTTATTTTTGTTTATCGTTGTTATGAATTATTTTGACAAGTATGTTTTTTTTTTTTTTTTTATCACTATTACAACAAAATTTATATCTAAACAAAAACTTCATCTATATCGATAGCAGTTATCGACTCTTTGTCTGTAGACAAATTCTCCACCCGCCGCCAACACAAAAAGGACGTGTGCCTCTTTTCATGTTTACCTATATAAACAAAACATGATAGGGCCCGGTGTTTTATACGTGATGTTTGTGAACTTCTGATGTTTGTAGTGATGGGTGTAAGGGGTTTTTTTTTCTAACTTTCGTTAGATTACATTATGTGGTATTTTTCAATATGATGTTACTTTCAATCAATCAATCAATTAGCCTATTCTAGTTTACTGCTGGACATAAGCTTCTCCCAATGTACGCCATAGTACCCGGTTCTCCGCCTTCCGCATCCAGTCCCTCCCAGCTACCTTCCTCAGGTCGTCGGTCCGTCTTGCTGGGGGGCGTCCTACCTTCCGTTTACCCATTCGCGGTCTCCACTCTAAGATCCGCTTGCTCCAACGACCATCGGTCCTTCGGCATACGTAACTGAATAATGTGCATGTGTTATTTCGATGTTACTTTACTTCGTAGTAAATAAATGAAATCCTGAACGAAAATCGCAATAAATGGTTTTGATATTTTTTATACTTTTACATTACATTACACAGCTACAACCCTCTGACATTCTTTTCAAGTATCCCTTTGATACACTAGCACAATCTACTACAATATTGTCTATCATTTGTGCGACTTACTCTGTAGTAATTCCACTTGTACCTTGTCCTACTTGAGATTGACAGCTTCAAGTAACAGTTCATAATTTCAACGATTTGAATCTGAAAATGCAAATGCAATGCAAAGTTCCGGTTAAATTCTTCTTCTTAAAAACTTTCTCCCATCCAAGACCAAAGCTATGTTAGCTCAGACTTTGATTATCCCCATTATTGATTATGGAGATGTATGCTACTATGACCTGAATGCAGATCTTCTCAACAAATACGACCGTCTTCTGAATAACTACATTCGATTCATTTTTAATCTTCGTAAGTATGATCACGTTTCCTCTTTTCGTTCTGAATTAAAGTGGCTTCCTATTCGACAGCGCCGTCATCTACGCGCCCTCACCACTCTGTACTCAATTCTTAATTCACCTACTTCTACATATGTTACCTCCATTCTCCAGTATCTTTGCTCTAATCATCACAGAAATCTCCGCTCTTCAAACAATCTTCTAATATTATGTCTCTGTCCTCCTCTGGAACGCTCTACCGCAAGAAATCAGGATAGCACCAAGTCGCCTATCATTTAAAACAAAGGTTCCTGCTCTCCTCTTCCGTAGACTGGCAAAATCATCAGAACAGTAGAAAAATATGTTTATGTATCTATTATTTATAAAACTATATTTATATATTCATACAGGTATGTATGTATCTATGTGTATATTTTCTCGTATATAAATATATATATTGTTTCTTCTAATATTACACTCATTCGTATACTTCTTAATGCACCAAATTCATTAATTTCTACACCATCTTAAGGTAGACTACCAGAGAATGCCTTAGGCATTAAGTCCACCTCTGTACATACTATGCACAAAGTAATTAATAAATAAATAAATTCGAAAGTCAAACACGCAAATTGCAGGTATAAACTGTTTGACGGTAAGCTTATCTACACAGTGCTTACATGTGTTTTGTACTGCCTTAATTCAAAATATCTGTATAGCATGTTAACTCTTGGGTTTTAATACTTTACTGGAATGACTAAATTCTAAGATCTGTTTCTTTATCAGTGGTTGCGCCGTAATACATTTGTGACATTTCTTGCAATAGACAATTGTTTCTTGTAGGTAACGATTTGCCCCTTACACATAAACCACAAACAAGGAAGGTTCTGGAGAATTACAGTTAGTAAAGATATCAGAATGTTCGATGGAAGTACCCTACCACCGTGTGCAGCTTACTGCCGAGAAAAAACTAAAACCATTTGGTCAGTAAACGCCGTGACGAACACAACCCTGCTTATAACTCGGTCGTTGTTCTCGCATCCGCTGTAACCGCTTTTCTTACAATTAACTACTCTCCTGTAGAGGTGATTCCGTATGAGATCACATAATAATGATTAATTTTCTTACAAGATTAATTGATGAATTAATTATCGCTGACAGATTGATATAAAAGTTAAACAAAATAAGAAACGTTGAACACCTTGTCTAAAACCGAATTCCAGTACGTATTGATAAAAAAAAACTTCTACCTTCATCTCCCCTAGTCGTATTTCTTTCTTTTTGTCAAGTATAGTTTATAAATAAAGATTTTTAAATGTATAGTTGTAAAAGTTTCAAGGAAGGAACTCGCTTGTGTCTCGCTCGAACTTTTCAAGAGGATATTCTTACCGTCACCGCCCGCTAACGACCCGAGGTCTGTTGGATAACTAGGTGTTAACACCTAGTTATCCAACAGACCTCGGGTACACTATTAATGGTACACTATTAACCCGACAGAGACAGTTTTGAATTAATTCAAAACTGTCTCTGTCGGGTTAATAGTGTACCATCGAAGATGGCACTTCAACCTGCTCTTGAAGAGATCAACGCTACAGAAAAGTTATTCACATTTGCGTAAAAAGCTCACAGTGATACATTATTTATTATAACAAAAAGCGTAGGTATTTTTTCCTTCTATATCCACGGCCACAAAACCTAAGCTAACCAATAAAGCAACGTTTTTTCAGTGCGCCATAAAGGCTTGTATGCCGGTAGTTACAATTAAGTGCTTCAGTTACCTCATATGGCACCGTTATCACGCCCGCTGGTTTAATGGCGCTACGTGAACATGGTGACTATGCGAAAATAATGGTCTTGTTTGTTATTCTTTGTGAAATAAAGGAATGAAGTTCATTTAAATGTAATGCAGGGGCGCGGACTTGTTTTTTAATGTTTTAAATTTTGTTTACAAAAACCGATTTTATTAATAAAACTGAGCAACACGCATAAATGAAACGTATAAAGAATGTATAAACACTTCATTTGCGTTTTATTTAAATAATTACATGTATTTTAATAGCATAACACTAGTTGTAGGCCGTCAGATTATTTTATAATACCAAGGATCCGGTATCACATTTTTTTTATGTAAAGATAGCAGTTATGCTTTTGTTTCATTCTACAAAGCATGAACGGCGGTGCTTCGTTAAGAAAATATTTTCTCCCTGTTTAGTAACAAAGAGATCAATTAATTTTACTTTGCAAAAATCTTTCATTTGGCGAATATACATTACTGAAGTAATGGTTCCAACTAAAAATGGTAAGCATATTACTTTATAAAAACTTCAAAGTAAAGTACTGATAAACAATACCTTTATCAATTTCCATTATTTCTGCTTTAAATTTTACTCAGCCATTTGATTTTGACAGAAAGCTTAATCATATTATAAATATGGAAGTCTGTATTTTACCTTTTGATTCATACATGAGTCGTTCTTCTTTTTAGGGTTCCGTACCTCAAAAGGAAAAAACGGAACCCTTATAGGATCACTTTGTTGTCCGTCCGTCCGTCCGTCCGTCTGTCTGTCTGTCAAGACCCCTTTTTCTCAGAAACGCGTGGAGGTATCAAGCTGGAATTTATATCAAATACTTAAATCTACTGTCCCTTGAAGCTGTGAAAAATTCAAACTTCTAAGCCAACGCAATCAAAAGATACAACCGTTTATGCCGCAAATTTTCGACACTCGCAAGGGAATCAAAACCTACAGGGTACTCCCCGTGAACTCAGAATCTTAAAATTTGGTACGAAGCAACGTCTTATAGCACAGATAAAGGTAAAATTGCGTAAACCGTAAATTGTTAGTTACATCATATAATAAAAATATTTTGCGGAACCCTCGGTGCGCGAGTCCGACTCGCACTTGGTCGGTTTTTTTAATGATACTGTGGCTTTTTAAATTTGAATATCTAAAATAAAATGAATACATTGTTTCTTCAACGAAATGTATTTTGAACAAAGTTTACATCAAAGTATTTCCTGTAAATTCTGCTATATTCAAAGTTTTGTGCGCATGGTCACATGTCAACAGTTACAGTTTTTATGTTTACATTCACCACCAGATATGCCGCTGGGACCTGATTCCCTATTTACATATGGTGCGCTCCAGAAGGAGAGCAAAACTTGGGTAAAAACACATTTCTATACATTTCTTCTATAACTATATTATTGTTATTGAAACGTTTTCATATAGGAAACCTTATAAGAATACAGATGCAGTACCCATTTCTAGTATGCGAACATGCGCAAAACCAAAACATACGTTATAATAATATTAGTTTTGACTCAAGGTTTCACTGGCTGAACGTGAATGAAAATTTTGACATGATCGGTGGCGTAGTTAAAGTCGCTTTTGCATTTATTATATTAGTTAAGATAACTTATATGTTCATTAAGTATTGGCTACTCAATTATAACTATAATATATGTATTACACATAATTATATAGGTTTTATTTAAAAATATCTGTCGGTTATCAATATAACCTAAATTTTTCATGGGGTATTAACCAAGTTTTCCTTTAAAAAATATTAATAAATTGTACGCCTAAGCAACAGGTTGGAACCCTCTGCAACATTAACTCAATTTCCTCCTTAAGCATCAAAGGTTACAGCTCATAAGAATTTTAAGGCTAATTATTTTCCTCATCATTCTTCATCAAGTATTTACGCAGTAGGAGGTCATGGAACAAAACGCACTGATTATTTAATAATATATAGGTAGCCAGGTTCTTAAAAGGGTGGTCATTATTATTGTATTGTATATTTTTCCCTGTCTGTACATATACGAGATTTGTATATTTGTTAATCCACGATTGTTTGAGAAAAATGTAGCTATCCCTAATAGAAATAGTAGATTATATGTACCATAGCAATGCACAACAATTTTTGCCCAAAATTAGTACTGTATGTCTAATAAAAATTATAATAAACTACCCAACTGCTTTAAAGACTGATGATGAAAAAGAAATGATTTATTACTAGTTAAATGTTATTGTTCAACAGACGAAGTATTTAATGATAAAAATTATGCAAATTAAATTGTGATTGTAGATTATGAATGTGTAAGATTATGAAACTGAAATAAATAATATTTGTACACCAGAAATGGTAGAATGAAATGAAAATTAAACTTCAAATACTGGAATACAATATCCTAAATCGAATTATTAGTTAACCAGATCCACGACAGCAGTAAACATGCACTCGATATCTTTACACATACAGTTGACAAGAAACGCCATCAGAATGCGATTGGGTACTTTAAGGCACTATCTGAAATTGAAAAGTTATGTCGATACTAAGTCTGTCAGTACGGAGTCATCAATCAGCGCAGATAACACTCCAGCAATACTTTAACATAGAATCAAGTTGAACGATGAATGAGACGGCATATTTCACTAAGTGGAACTTGTCTTTTTTTGGGAATGAAGTCACATTGAGACGGATAATTTAGTTATATTATAAGTATTTAATTTTCAGCTTGCGTTCGCGTTTCACACGGATTCGCAGGCAACGTGAATTCCCTGTTTTCTTTCACATTAACATGAAAAGATTTAGAAGTATTTACATGTCAGTATAGGATTCAAACAGGTGTCAAAAGATCCAAACTCCTACGCAACAGCCATTATTGAGGTGATTTTGGCGATTCTGGCTGCGGGAACAAAAAAGAAAAATTGGTTAACCAGTGCTGCTAGACTTTACTTTATCACTTTTAGTGCAAGGTTCGGTCCATGCCCCTTACTGACAAATATTTGGACATCTAAATTGAAACGCAAATTAAATTACTCCTCAAGGGTCAGTGAGAGAAGAAGAGCTTAGAAGAGCCACGGAAGTTATTGTTCAAAATTAACGCACTGAGTTTAAACAAACAACGTCCAGAAAATATACAACAGTATCAACTCCACGTTTTTGCATGTTTCCTTTTCGCTCACCATTAACGTCAGATAGAGACTGTCAAGTTCGAGTCCCAGCCTGTTCACATATTCAGATTTTCCAGGTTTAATTAAAAAATTCAAGGAGGTCAAAGAATGATTCTTTTTTATTAAGGATTTATTCTGATTCTTAACAGGTTCCCTGTCCCCATAGAACACAGAAATTTGTCAGTGAGAGAAGAAGAGCTTAGAAGAGACACGGAAGTTATTGTTCAAAATTAACACACTGAGTTTAAACAAACAACGTCCCGTAAATATACAACAGTATCAACTCCACGTTTTTGCATGTTTCCTTTTCGCTCACCATTAACGTCAGATAGAGACTGTTAAGTTCGAGTCCCAGCCTGTTCACATATTCAGATTTTCCAGGTTTAATTAAAAAATTCAAGGAGGTCAAAGAATGATTCTTTTTTATTAAGGATTTATTCTGATTCTTAACAGGTTCCCTGTCCCCATAGAACACAGAAATTTCATTCAGTAATATCCAAAGCTTTTTTCCTCAATTCGGCTACTAGTTGTTATCTGGAAGTAGATATATATTTTAGAAGCACGTAAATGCAATGCACAAAATAAAACGTGACGCATATATGATCCACGAGCGTGTTGGTCACATAATTGCATTGATAAGTCCTATGAATCATATATTATGATTCTGACCGAGATACCTCAGATGGAATGGATGGATGGATGGATGGGATGGAAAACTTAAAAAACGAAGCCCACTAAAACCTTAGTAGGATTTTTTTTATAATTATGTAGGTACTTAATTTCGTATGAATTTTTAACATCTAGAGATTTCTCACTAATAAAGTCTATAAATAATAATTATTTCCTTCGTGTTTTTTACTAATTTACTATGTTACTAAATTTTTTGCCACATTCAGGTTAATTATGAAAGAAATAAAAATAAATCCCATAACTTTTTTCTTTCTTTTGACAAAAGACTATGTACCCCATACAAAAAAATGCCATTTATCTTGCTACGTGCAACAGAAATAAATAAGCAAAATAACCTGTAAGTTTGTTCACATATCATTCACAAACTTGTCAGTGTTGGTACAAAAAGTGTGATGTGAATCAAATGTGTGAAGAAACCTGTTAAATAGTCCATCACAGATTGTTCAATTATCGCAAGTGTCACAATTCACCACTATTTTCTCTGCATTGTCTCATCTGTGAAAGCCGCCACACACGATCACCTCGGCAATAAATCATATAGGATATATCCGAAGCGTCAGCAGACTGCGCTAGACGCTCCGTCTCGAGGGAAATCAGACTAGACTGACATTTTGAAAGGTTTACTAACTGAAATATCCAAATGTAGATGATTTGGTGCTTTCTTTGTATAACTTGACACATATATTTCTAGAAACTTCTTCTTCAATTAAAAAATCAACAAGAAAAAGTCAAATTAAATTTGAAGATATTTATTTATAATTTTTTGGGTTTTAAATGAGTGACGCTAGGAGCTTTTTGCTAAGAACATTCATAGAACATGTTTTCGTCATCAATATAAAAAAAAATAAACAACCTTTACTTGTCCTATGAAAAATAAACATCAGAAGTTTCTGTTTCAGTTTGGACGCCATCTACCGGGAAATAGTATTAACTTTTTTTTAACAAAACGTTTATATTTAATGTACATATATTGTGTTTAAAATTATAAATAACACAATACTCCTAGCAAAAATGTATTGTAATAATAAATTATACAGACTTATAAATTATACGGAATTGCGCCATCTAGTAGCGAGTAGTTAAACTAATGCAATCGAAAGCACACCACCTTTTGTTAAGTACCAGTAGCAGAATATAGATGGCATCTTTGAACATTTTACTTTTTTCTTCCGATATCCATATAGTTTCGGACAAAGCTCCTTTAGTGATAATTGATAATGCAGGTAAACTAACTAAATTTATTGGGCGCTGCACATATATTACTATTTAATGGCGATGCATGGCCGCGCGGTGTACCACGATGCTAGTCATCACATGATCTGATATAAACCACCCGCAACTCTTTATCCCAAATCTTACTCCTTTGTTAATATGTTATCATGTAATACTTTTTCAAATCACAGTCTCTGAGAAGAAAAAAATACACAAGTACCCAAAGTGTTTAAGAATATTTCTCGTAGATATCAGCTAATCCTTCGTATGATAATTGTTATTTTTGACTATATTTTTATGATTATGTACACATATAACTATTTATATTTTACATAAGAACTATGTTGTACGGTTATAATATATTATTACATGCCTTTAAACTGCCTGACGTTTTGACCAGGTTACAATAAATTTGCGTCGTCACGTACGAGTATGTCAGTCGTCGTCATTATACACGTATCCTCAATGCATGTCTAAATAAACTATTTTATCAATCCATTCAGTCAATCAATTCAGACGTTTCTTTAGGAATAGTACTTTTCTGGGTATTCCTGACAAAGTGTATGCAAATTTTTATGATGATCGGTTGAGTAGTTACGGTGTGACAAACAAAGAAACAAACTCATAAATGTGAATTCTAATGTTTACACTGTTATTATATATGTCATAATATCGTGATTCCATTTTCTCCTGTTACCGATTAATTATTCTGACTTATCACGTTCTATTGCAACACTAGCTTACATTGCATATCACGAGTGTGTTGCAATATTCTTATACCTACATATTATTAACTTCTTAGTGTTAAATGTCATCTAACAAAACAGTTAAAATAAATACTGTTGGCAGTCTGTTCTTGCCATAAAAGTTCTAGAAAATTTCGGTAAGACTATGGTTATTATCATCGCCATTATTGTATCTGTCACTGAGACAACCAAACTAATAATTATAATTACCAATATACCAAATACTTAAACAAACTTTGACAAAGACTATTCAAATTCCCTTAAGGATTTTCATTATTTCACTCTCCATTGGAAAGACTACAGGATTAGACTACCGTTTTAAACAATGGAAACGTTGGAGGCTATTTCTAAATGAAATCATCAGTAATTTAATTCCGCCTTGTAACTCAGTTGTGGCTCGTAAACGAGCGAGGCGCGAGCTAGTAATTGTGTAACTATATTACTGAAACGTGGCATCACGAATAGTTCCTGAATAGTTTTATACTATGAAGATAGATGGCGTTATTCTCAATAGTTAGTAAAACGTTATAATAATAATAAAATCTTTTTATTTTAGACAACAAGGCCCATTTCTTGTTAGTATTGAGCACTATGTTAGTATTACATTGACAGAAAATTAAAATTAGAATGAGTACTAGTAATTTGGCAGATTCAACAAGTTACGTGTAGCTTGATGAATCAACAAAGGTAGGCCCATCTAGCCTCTCCACAAACACTTTCAAAATGCTTTTGGTGCTCCCCCTAACCCTGCGTAGTAAGGAGGCAACGTTCTTGCGCATTATTGCATAAAAATCGTCCGTGTGTGCATCAGCGAACATTCCTGACGCACTGCAGTAAGGTGTAAGCCTCAACAGCATCCTGAAAGTATTATTATACTGTATACGCAAAGTGTTGGCTGCTTTTTGGGTATGGTTGGACCAAAGACTACTGGTGTAAAAGGTTTGACAGTAAGCCTTGAAAATTGTAATTTTAACAGGTACAGAGCAACCAGCAAACCTTCGAGCCACCATATTGCCCCTCACAGTCAACGCCCTGCGCTCCCTTTCCAAATCCAAATCATCTTTCAGATCCTCGGTAACAATATGGCCCAAGTATTTAAATTTAGAAACCGTTTTCAAAACTGATCCATTGAGTGTAACCGGAGGAACGTGAAATGGACTTTTATTAATTCCCCTAAACACTAACATCTCATTTTTTACAGGGTTATACTTTAATCCATGTCGTTCAGCAAAATTCTCACAAATATTTAACAATTTTCTAAGTCCATTGATTGATGGGCCCAGCAGCACCATGTCGTCTGCATAACTTAAGTTATTGACACATACCCCATCTACATGACATCCAACATGTGTGCTGCTAAGCTCAACAAGTAATTCATTTATGTAAATATTAAAAAGCCTCGGAGAGGTAAGACCTCCCTGCCTTACACCACATTCGAGCACATAAGGATCTGATACAGCATTAAACCATTTCACAAAATTTCTCTGTCTGTCATACCACACCGACAGTATAAATATTAAAGAACCAGGAACGTCCATTGCTTTAAGCTTATCCCATAATACTTTATAAGACACTAGGTCAAAAGCTTTTGTAAGGTCCAGGAAACAAGCATACACTGGTGTTTTTCTATCCGTATAGTATTTGACAGTGTGCTTCATGGCAAAAATAGCACTCTCAGTGGAAAGCCCCGGCCAAAAACCAAATTGAGAGTCATGTAATTTTGTATATTCACTGAGATGCGCGTCAAGCACACTGTCAAACACTTTGGCAATCACTGTAGCCAGCGAAATAGGTTTGTAGTTATCCTTGTGTGCTATGTCTCCCGTCCTGTCCTTCACAATAGGTACAACCACTGTGTCTAGTAACTCCTGTGGTAAGTGAGAATGTCCAATACATAGATTAAAAAACATGGTCAAGACTCCTGGTAGATGCACACCAGCATTTTGAAGATGTTCGATGCTGAGTCCATCCTTTCCTGGAGATTTACCCCTCTTCATACCTTTAATTACAGATTTTATCTCGTTACATGTAAACCTAATGGGAGCTCCTAAGTGTCTGGACTCATCATCGTTCGTTGGGTTATGTTAGTTTATTAATTGAATAATACATTTTGGAATGTCACGCAAAACTTATAACGAAAAGAAATAGTAGTTAATTATTTACTTTTATTTGATCATAGGACTGACTGTTAAGTAATTTCTACTTAGTTTAACGAACATAAAGAAGGCGAATATTATATGGAAAACAGTTAAAATTCTCCGGGGTATAATCATCAACAGAATGTGTTTTTTTTTTTTTTCTACTCTATGGTTCGTGATTACAATGCTTCTCGCCTTCTAGACATATCGTCTACCATAAACTTAGTATACTAGTTTATGTCGTGTACTCTTGTACCTGTCAACTTCCATAAATAAAAATCCATTCACCACATTTTGCTTATCCCTCTTCATCAGATTCTCTAAATATTTTATATACTTACACATTCATAAATACACGCACTTGTTACTTTTGAGTTGCAGGTGCCCATGGGCGACGGTAGTCACTTACCATCAGGTGACTCGTCTGCGCTCGTTTGCCCCCTATAATATAAAAAATTAAATAATATGTCTATGAAAACTAAATTAACTTTTTTAATTATGCTGACGTAATTAACCCACTTCTTGAATTAATCTTGAAGTATCGCTTATAGATCCACGTTCACGTGTTTATGAAATGCTGAAAATTAAACACTTTAGAGTAATTTACCCGCTGGGAGTTAAATCCATTCTGACATTCTTATTTAATAACTTTCCCTTTAGATGTCTCGTTTTAATTAATATTCTAATGAGATTCGCGTTGATGAAATCGTTATTAAAATTTATTACAAAGTTATCTAAGATTAGGCAGCTTCAGAGAATTTACAATTTAACCAGAATGGCTTATCATTAGTATCCAAAAGGAAATTCTTTTAGACTGTTCTAGTTTCATAAATAATTCCATATTACTGGAACCGTTGTTAAACTCTGGAAAACTTAAGCTAGTTAAAACGTCATATTTGAACAATATTTAAAAGGCTCTAGACTAGATGGTATTAAGTACCCCTGGACAGAGATGCCAACATTGCTGTAGTATGAACAGTAGTGAAGAATACCTAACTAGATGTTTATAATTTGATTATTGTCGCTATGACTGTGAATATTGTGACAATAAACACTGAATCGAATTTTTCTTTTTCTGATAGCCGTATTGCAAGCAATTTAGTCTCGCCAATGGAATGGAAACGTTATGTAACCGGTGAGTATGTATCAAAGGTCTGATGAATGTGGAATATGCCAGGATCGTGGTAAATGACGCTTTGTCGTCTCGGCCTTCACTGAACGGGCATAATACATTTGTATGTGTGTTTATTTATAAATTTACAAAATAAATAAGTACTAACACGTTCGCATTTATGCTGTCATCTAAAATCCAATGCACGAGTGCTACGTAGTATAACTTGGTATCAGACAGTTTACACTCCACCGCGCGCTACAAGGCATTTACTTGAGCTTAATGTTCACTGGAACTACCCCTATAGTGTTATGTATGTATTTCTACGTCATTGTGTTTCTTTTTATCAGTATATAATTTTAAAGCTTAACGTTAGCTAAAGTTTTTAAGGGATTTACAGTAACAGTGCTTCAGCTTGTCAATATTTGGTGTCAGGTTATCAACTGATCGAAGTAGAAACAGTAAGGTTTATTACTGATATTTTGAAAGCGTTATATTATATATGCTTACTATGTACGTTGTACCTATAAATTTGATACAATTTCAAAGATCTGAAACATTAAGCGGAACTCATAGAAAGTGTTTGAACTTAAGTATATACTATGGAAAGTCAAAGATTAAGTCACACAGCTGTTACCGCTATTTTTAAGTTTCCAGCAATAAAACTACGTGACAAATGATTATATTGGGTGAACAATTGACTACCTACTTCGTGTTAGCAAAAAGAATTGCACATAGCTGAATGAAAAGAAAATTAGGAATAATTAAATAAAAATTTGACAATCATCAAATTAAAAACCGTCAAAGTGCGTGTTGGACTTGCGTGGAGAGGATTCCGGATTATCCCAAGAACAAACTTTACATTGAATAATTATATAAGTAATGAAAACAAGTGAGACTTATATTACAAATTTATGTTAAAGTTTATACATTTAAAAATTATTATAAAATAAATTTAATTTGCAAATTTGAATAGCCTTTGTATTTGTACACCTAAGTGTTTTTGTACGACAATTTTCAAACCTGTAAACTATGTTTATAAAGAGTTTCCAGAGCACCTGCTTTATATAACAACTTCCCATATTTGATTAATCACTCCCCCATTCTTTATTAAAAAAAAATTTAAAACTAAAAGATTAAAGAGTTTAAAATCCACATATTAAGGATTTGTTTAACAAATTTGGTTTTCCAAACGCAGTGGGCGAGAACTGGAAAGTCAAACATTCATTATATTTGTTGTATTTGTTTAACAAATTATGTTTATCCAAATAATGGGGAATTGGGACGGCTTTGTTTGTACATATCAATGTGTATTCATGTATACAGTTTAGTCTCATATAATTATTTGATAGCATGATGCCCGTACCTATATCACTCGGCCTTAGCAGAACACCAGCGCTTCTTCGCTAACCGTGCGAAGTAGCATAATGCTGAGCTAAGGACCATTTTTGTCTCATACAGGGGTATTTTATTTATTTTAATTTTTTCCTGCGTTGTTAAAAAGCATGTACCTATCCTGTATGAGTCAGAATGAAAATATTTCTTTCTTTCTTTACGTATATATTATTTTATTTATCATATTATTACGTGGCGAGTATAGACATAACTAGTCAGCATCATCATTTATCATTAGCAACAAGTCCCTAAGGAAAACTTGCTTTACTATTTATACTACAATTTTGGTTAGCAAATACGCAGCGAAAGCTCGCGTGTTTCCCTGCCGAGTTAGTTGCTAGACAGTTAGTATGGCGTAGATATTAAATTTGTTAAACAACTCGAAGTGGGCCGGGTTTCCTGTAATACTACAAATATAACAATTGCAGACTATTAACATTACGTTGTAACACAACAGGTTGATAAGGAATAAACCTTGGAACATCACGATATTTTACAAAATATTGCAGCTTAATGTTTAATATCACATTATTAGTTAGAATCTTCTCAAATATCTGAAGCTTATACTCAAGGTTGAACTGGAGGCGTATTAATTTAAAAAACGCCATGAAATATCAGACGTTGTAAACAATCACTTTACTAGGGTTTCTTCAAATTTAAGTAAATTATATCAGGTACGTCTTTAAGCCTCAATCAATCAATTTCTTTATTTGCGAAAATGAGTAGGTACAAGGGTGTTATAATTATACAAAGTTTATATAATACATCATGTAAAGGAAAGAAAACAAGTCAGTAGCCACAATATCTTTTTATATTTAGTTTAGAAAATTTTTAAATATATTAGTTTAATTAACAATGTCTTGCTTAAATTCTGAATGTGAAATATTAATAAGATTTATGGAAATTTCTTACTCAGTCATGCCAAAACTGCTGTAGCAGATTTTATGTATTACGTAGAAAAAAACTGACACACATAAATTGTAACAAGGAACAAAATATGGACACTCGGAAATAAAAAAACTAGCCATGCGGGCAACTTATCTGTTAGGTAAGTTACATTGTATTAGTGTTGTAATAAGTTAATAGACATTATTTTGACTGGTTATACCGGTAACGCAATGGTATTGGTCGATTGATAAATATTAATGAATAGTGGGGTTATAAAAGGGTAGAAATAAGTTCAGAACTATGGACTTGAGTGCGAATAGAGGTACGAACAACTTGGCAGTTACTGTTAGGATTTTCATGGTTTGTATCAGTGGTTGTGAGACTGCTTTCCTACATTATACATAGTATTTTTTTGTCTGTAACAATTTTTCAAAGAGTTAAAGAAAATAATGTTTGGTGGTACAATTGATGACTGTATCGCATTAGGCAATTTGTTCCAATCCTACCTCCGATGATCTCTTTACATCCTTGTTTCCCTTCGGGTATCTGTAAGTCTCTGCAAAAACGTGTTTACCAACATTTCCCTCCGCAAGTAATACGCCCGTCAATCACCTCTTATCTCTTAGCCTTGCTTCCTTATCAGTGCTTGATCCCCCGGGATCACCCGTTTGATTGAAAGGGTACTGCAAAACGCGCATGATGCACAGTTTATTTGAGGTGCTTTGTTTATACTATGGATTTAAAAATAAGGCAAGACTAAAGTGACCTAACAGAATATAATATGTTTTCTAAGCCAAGTAAATTTTCTGACTTAATTTTTTTTTCATACTTACAGATAATGATGTTTGATTTTTGAATTGATATCTAAAATATGTAAAAATGCAACCATGTGTATAGAAACACGTATATTACTACAATATTCAAATTTTGGTTAAAAATAATTTACAATGCATAGAGTATTCATTATTATATTGAAATTAAATTCTATGAATGAATTAAAGTATGTCTGTTACTTTTGTTTTCTTTCTAATTGTTTCATTAAATTTTTAGTATTATCTGATACGTCTTTATGCGTAACGTATTTCTCTCTATTTTACGCTGATGAACAGCTACTTTATTTTCGTCCTGCTTAGCTAATGACCATTCAATAATATGTTAGGCATGCTAAGAACACTATGTTGCAAGGTAGCGTTTTTATGTTTATATCATCATTTTTCATAATTTATTTTAACATCTTTTCTTTCAAGCAATTTTCATTTCGTTTGAAATCTGACCTATTATTATGTTTTGGTTCAACCAATCAGATGGTCTTAAAATAATATAAAAGGGCCGTTTCGTGCAGCACGGCATAAATCCATAGATTGGAGCTGATAGATACAAATGAGTGTACATCCAAAATAAAACTCATTAGGAAGCAAACTCGACATTGATTTACTGCTCGAAATAAATTATCTACAAGCAGAGATAATAATTATTTATTTAAGGTATACGGTTTTACTCACGTGTGTAATTCGGGGATGCCAGACTGCCCAACTACTACTAATACTTTCTTCATTTCTTCTATCATCTAGCTGGTCCAGGATAGAGGAAACAAGGTTCTTTCTGTGCTACTCTGGTAAACTTACTCATGAGTAGAAACAAGACTATTACGTTAATAGCGCTGTCTATTTGCGGTATTTTGTAGTACCAATGTATTATACAAGTTGAAAAACACCGATTCGTACATAAACCTCCCATATCCTACCTCTCTTAAGACTGGAGAAGTAGCTACACTCTGCAGAAGAATTACTAGCGCCATTTCTGATTCTTGATTCAGATTCTGATGGTCTTTACTTGCTAATGTACAAGTCACGCCACTGCTTCTGCGGTCTTTATGGTTACCATTAGAAGAACGAAGATTGTTTACTGCATAAACCCCTTACGTCTCTAGCACACCTCCGCCGTGAAACCATATCAGCGAAATCACTAGATTAATTCCACTCTGAAGTGAAACGTAACAAAATCGTGGACCACGCCCAGATGTGTAACTGGTATCTGAACAAAATCACGAGGAAAAGAGATAGAATCAATAAATTCTATACGTTAGAACGTGCAGTTTCACTTCTGTTTCGCGTAGCGTACAACGGACAAGTCATGGTGAAACTACTCCGGTGTTGCTGCTATGGTTTCGCGGCGAAGGTGTGCTATACAGGCCTTGTGGGGTTTATTTATGCCACCAATTGGAAACAATTATACTGTCCTGTATTGATAAGCTTAGAAACCGCAACAACATCAACCGCAACAACACCAAACATAACTGGTTCATTACCAAATTAGAACGTTAGAAAAATAGCGCTACCAACTCTTCTGCAGATTGTAGTCTACGTCTCAAGTCGTGCGGCTCTGATTTCAGCAGTTTAGTGTACAATAGTGTCCAAAATTTTCGACCAGTAAAAATATTTCAGTACTACAGAAACACCATCCTGTACTGAGTTTGTTAACTGATATATGCACTAACATATACAGGCTTAAAATAACGTTTCATTTAAAACTGGCCTCATTATCTATCCCTTACTCCACAGTCTATGTATGTCATGAGCGACCTACACCCGCAGGTGGGATATAATGGCTTGCGAACACTGCGGCGGAAAAAGCGACCATTGTCGGCGGTAATGACGTATTTCCGGTAGACCGGAAGTGTGTTCAGGGGTGGATTGAAGTTATGCTTCTGTTTAGACTAGTTTGACGCTTTTTAAAAACGTAATCTGTGACACATCGATGGCTCGCGAAGCGGCTCG
This sequence comes from Euplagia quadripunctaria, assembly GCA_963859945.1. NCBI lineage: Eukaryota > Metazoa > Arthropoda > Insecta > Lepidoptera > Erebidae > Euplagia > Euplagia quadripunctaria. Next base: position 15,682,295 of record OY982581.1, read on the forward strand.
GCTTTTGATTAGTTAGTTGATGTTAGATATAGTTGACTAATCTAGTCACTCAAAGATCAAACCTGTAGTATCTAGATAAATATTTATTTATTATTACTTGCAGCCTGACTTAGCCCACTGCTGAATACCTATAGGATTCTCCGTTTCTAACATTTTTAGCGGTCCTTTTTTTTTTCTTTGTTGACGAGGTGCAAGATCCTCATGGATGTCCTCCGCCCTTGAGAGGGGAAGGCATAGGGGTCTGTCGGACTTTTACCGACTAAAAACCACCCCGGTGTTCCGCTACTTGCCTATGATCAGGGGAGCGAGAATCGCCATTGCATTTTTCCGCAACCCCCGATAGGCATTGACCCGTCTCACCCTAGACGGGTCCCGTCACCCGGTGCGACCATCAGCCGTCGGCCGCACCCCTCTGAGAGCGCGCGCGGAACACTGCGCGCTGCCTCTCGGGCCTGTATCTGTTCGGACGACAACTTCCCCAAAAAGTTCGCCGTCCGCAGCCCGCTTCCTAAGGTGGCCGAAGATCATTAAACGCCCTCCGGCTCCCGGTGCGTCTGCTGCGGACAGAGAAAGTCGTATCCCGCTCTCTCTCCCGTTCCGCCCGCCTCCTTTGCGGACATCACCTCCTCGCAGAATGAAGCGACGGCGTTCCATGCGCTCTCGCTCCGAACTATGGCCAAAAACACGCTTGGGAGCGAGAGACTACTCCAGCACCAACGGCCACGACGAGATCACAGCGCTGGCTAGCCCAGGCTGGGCATTCCGCCAGTGTGTGAAGCGCCATGTCGTCGGGGCAGTCACATCGCATTGAGACGTCGGCTCCCGGCTGATTCGACACAGGTACTTTCCGAAACAACCGTGTCCGGAAGGTACCTGCGTCATCCGGAAGGTGAGGGCTCCGTGCCCTCTCTCCGGCCACTCTCGTAAGATGGGTCTAGTCGCCGCTATAGCGGCGTGCCCAATTTTTAGCGGTCCTAAGTTAACTCATTCGCGTTCGTTCATTTTCCTACATCTCGATAAAAAACAGACTAAAATTTGTCAAGCACTTTTAATTGCTTACTTTCATTACTGCATTTTTTGTTCCAATGACCTTCTGTCCACCTCCTATTGGAGACGGTTATTAAAACTCTTGTAATGGTACCTCGATGAGCCTAAACCGAGTATAGGAGTTATTCGTCAAATCAACAGAGTATTTTTCACTGAAACCGGCTCCCCTCTGATTAGGGGAGGTCTAACGCCCCGCCTTATTCCGCGTTAGACTGTAAGACTTGACCCTGGCTTGGCATCTTTTCACTGGCATTCGATGTTTCGATATAATCAATAACAAAACCGCAATAAGAGGGGATCCAAAAGTTAATTAGTATGATTGTACTTTTAAACCCTTTGGCATTGGTTTAGTTTACACACATATTCCACCTTAATCATATTATCCCATAACCACCCCTCGCTAACGACTCACTCGAAACTTGGACTTCTACAGCAGACGAGATCAACCCGGCAATGATCAGGATATCGCTGCCTCTGTTAAACCTCGATTACCATAACCCGGAATTATGGTACCCGATAATTCGACTTCTATAGCAGACGACGGTTGGGCTGATGATCACCAAGGCCCCGTGTCCTCTATTCAAGATCGAATGCTATAACCAGGAGACTTATAGGATAAAAATATTCATTCATCCCGTCCAAAAGCACCTTAACCAATAATAAAAGTAATTATATTAAATTAATACCTTGAAACCGGTATGTACACAGGAGGTAAATTTGATTACCTGACGGATACTGCGTTACTCAGTGTAGGACATAAATACATATTAAATATAATGCCTATTAACAAATAAAAATTAACGACTCACCGAACTTCCCCAACGTTCTATGTCAAACTTACGTGAACCGACCGTCTTCCCTGAAACCTGTCAACCCGATGTCTCCGAAGCCACAACTATCCACCTTCCCGTACTCAACACCACTCCTTCTCGTTACCACGAAAGACGTTCTCTCCATCGCCCTTCTCCCCGCCTGTTTACACACATCTGGTCCTCCTAACCGTCACTCCCTGTAGAAATATCCTAAAGCGATCCTTTTTTATTACATAACCTATTCATTTATCTTAATGACTGAGGTCAGTCGTTGGCAAACCAGGAAAAGTTTCCTGGTTTGCCAAATGTTCAATTCTAAGACACTCATACTTAAAGCAATAAAATATGAATTTTATTAGGATTTGGCCTTTTTTCTATGCCTCTAAGTGTTGGCTAATTGATGACCTTAAGTAACACATGTGCGCATGCAATACTAAAAAATATGCCACGTTGACTTTCAACAACAGCGCGCATCGTAGCAAAATAGTGTGAATGTAATACCATCACACTCTTGTCTTTAATCTAGATCTACTACGATCTAGATTAAAGATCTTTTATAAGTGATTCTGAAATATATTTGTAACATAAATGAAGCTATTAATTTCCATAATGAGGTGAACTGTCATTGTATAGACTTTAGATACCATGACACTTCAACTTAATATATTATGTTGAACCTGTACAGCTTCCTGTTTTTTTATGGTATAGGGGGCAAATGACTACCGCCGCCCATGGGCACCTGCAACTCAAGTCACAGTGCGTTGCCGGGGTTTAAGGTGGGAGTAGGGGAAGAGGGGGAGGGGGAGGGAAAGGTTAGGGCCTCCGGTAAATATTCAATTAACCTCAGAACTATTAGATTCTTTTAATGTGACTTACTAAAGACAAGATAACAACGAAAGTGTTAAAATATTTTATAGACCTTAAATGTATATAAACATTCAATAGTGTTTCATTATACATATTTAGTTTCTATTAGGTATAGTTAACGATTATAATATAATCGTTAACTCTTTTAGGGTAAGAATAATATAGTTATGTATCTTAGGCGCAATATGGCATGGCAATCATTATTTAGCGCAGCGACCCAGTGGCTTGCGTAATATGAAAAAAATTAAGGCTTAACAAGTTCTTTCTTAAATAAACCTTGCATTTCTACGGCTTGCAGGGCCTCCAAAGTGGAGGAGGCACTGGAACAAACTTTGGTCCATGTACTGTAGTTTCGCCTACGCTTTTATTAGCGAGACTTCACGATGACGTCAAAGATCTGGTTATGTAATGAGTAGTAATACAGTCCTTGGTTCAGTTTTGAATATTCCAGCCATAACTGAATGAGTCTACACTTATGGGGCAAAAAGCGTAACGCTATTTTCTATTCTGTTATCACCAGATGACTTATTGATTATAAAAAATAAATACATCCCACAAGTTGTTATTAAACCATCAGTTTTTGGAGCTGATGGAGCCACTCCAGTGGAATCGATCGTCACATGGAATCATTAATAGGGATTAAAGTAAAAAATTAAATTTAATACAATACGGTTCGAAATTATTCATGTTTAAAACTTTTTTTGACCAAAACTAACATTCTAAATTAAAAACTTGTAACATTTCATGACTTCACTTGTAATTGCTTTCATATTCAGTCAAACGGGAAAAGGCAAACGAGCAGACGGGTTATCTGATGGTAAATGACTATCGCCGCCCATGGGCACCTATAACTCAAGAGTCACAAGTGCGTTGCCGCCCTTTAAGGTGGGAGTAGGGGTAGAGGGGGGAAGAGCGGGCAGACGGGAGAGGGGGATTAGTTGGGAAGAGAGGGGGGAGAGGGGAAGGACACGAATAAGGGAAGAGAGGAGGGTTAGGGCCTCCGATAACCTCACTCACGCGGCGAAAACAATACAATCATTGTTTCACAGCCGGTTTTCTGTGAGGCCGTATTATTGACCGGAGTCGAGCCGGCCCATACGTGCCGAAGCATGGCTCTCCCACTTAAAAGTTATGGAACCCACGTGAGTGCGAATGCAAACATTCCACCTGGAGGTCCACTCTGCCACCTCCTTGCGCGGTCGTGGTATGACCTAACGCCCCGATTCGTCCTATTAATTGTGAAACTCGCTGCAGTTAGTAATTTAGTGCCGCTTCCTGGAAACTGTGGCCCCTAGGGCCGTCACCAATACTTCATCGGTGTACCTAACAGATTACTCCCAGCCAATACTAAGGTCCAACCCGGCAACAAATAAATGTTTGGCTCTGACCTTTTTTATAGTCACGGAGGAACATAATATTTCACACTAATGTAACCGAACGGAAAATGAATGGTATAGAAATGTAAAAGAACTTCACCGGCTATCTATCTATAATATTTCAGCTTAGATGTAATTTTGTCAGAGACGTCTATGTATATTCCTTACAACCCACAGAAATATATTTGTCAATTTATTGCTGGTACTTGGTGGCTGCGAGGGGAAAAAAAATTAAAAAGAAAAAAAATAGCTCGTTGGCATAGCAAAGAACTGGTTACTCTGAGATCGCAAAACAATAAAAAACCATGCTGTTTCCAATCGGTCGGTCATATTGTTCTGTGTGCCATCATGACTTGCGTGATGGTGCGTGGTACTCTCAGTCAGTTAACTTGGCTTCTTTGCGCTCTCAACACTTAGTTGAGAGCGCAAAGTCACTATGACAATACTCTATTTAAATACATAAGTGTGACTTCCTTTTCGAAGTCTCGGACTCATGTGACAGCGCGTGACACTCACGGTCAACAGATAACCACGCTTTGCGTTCCCGTACGCTATTCTAAGATTGAAAATTTGTCATAATGGAACGAATTTATTATTTTGTAACGTAAACGTAAAGTAGAAAACACAGGTGCGTCAATTTAAGGAAATAAATACGCAAGGGTTATTATTTTACGACGAATCTTACGAGTAACACCGCAGTTCACATACACAACACTTGTAGGCTATGTGCACTTTTAGAAAGCATTAAATTAAATAGACACATTTTTAAATATTTTTAGTGTACCTAAAGGAACGCAATCTCTACAGATTTATTATTATTACACATAATTATGTATATGTAGATTGTATTGGTTTCAATTAAATTATAATAAATATTGCTCTACAAATATTTACTTAAAGGTAAAATTTATATGTTTATATTATGCACGTATGGAACGATGGTTTAATGGTCACCTCGCCACTACGCCACGTCGAATGTTGTGGGGTTCAAATCCCACACGGGACAAAAAAAATGTGTAATCCACAAATAGTTGTCCCGAGTGTGGGTATTCCTTGTGTCCGTTGTTTAAATGTTTGTGAAGAAAATGTGACACAGGAATATTCCTAATGCGTGTGTTCTAAGTTAATAATATATATCTAAAAAAAAAAAAATTAAACCATTGAATTATTTTTTCTATGGATAGAAAGACCCAATTGTGATCAATTAAATGTTAAATGTTACACCGAATTACACTCAATACTTGTGCATAATATGTGTCCGCGATTATTTTGTCCTTTTATGTAAAGTCACCAAACAGACAATACATATAGATATAGATGAAAGAAGATTACGTGACAATCTACAAAGTACATCCTTTCCACCAAAAGAAGAATGATTGCAATCGGACTACGCGTTAATGAATTAAAAGGAAGTACACATTTTAATTTTAATCCCTTCTCTCAAGGAAACCATCCTGAATTTTGGGATAAAAAGTATCCTATGGAATAGTAGTATGAACTCAAATCATGCCAAGTTTCAGTGTGATGCGCGGCCATGATATAGACAGACAGACAAAAATGAAAAACAATTATAGTTTTGCTTCAGTATCGATCACAAAGTGTACCCCAAAAACAATTTTCATCATCAACATATTTCAATCAACACAAAATCTTAACAAATAAAACATTTAAAACTTCCTCATGGTTTTTCAGTTTATCGCGAACAGACAGACAGACGCGGCAGGGGACTTTGTTTTATAATATGTAGTGATGTACAGGATTGGACCTGTTACAGTTTTATTATAAGTATAGACTTGAGTTAAATTATGGAGATCTCGAAAATACCTATAATTTGTGAATACGAGTTCCAACATGATTGTAACGAAGCAAAAACAGCTTCTAGACAGAATGTAACTAACGAACACACTGTGCATTACTAGTTCCATCGCATTTGCAGGGTATACTTTGAATTATATAATAAAAATAAATGAAAATACAGAAAACTTTAAAATAATATCGGAAGCCTATTTATAACCTTGAAAAAGTCTTATGCATAGAATTTTATAGCAAAGGCATACCATAAATTAATGACCGTTCGAGGTAATGGCACATGTGTACATAATAAGGGTATTTCTTTTTTTTTTTTGGTATAGGGGGCAAACGAGAAGACCTGTCACCGGATGGTAAATGACTACCGCCGCCCATGGGCACCTGCAACTCGAGAGTCACAAGTGCGTTGCCGCCCTTTAAGGTGGGAGTAGGAGAAGAGGGGGAGGGGGGAAGAGTGGGAATAGGGGGGAGAGGGAAAGGACGGGAATAGGGGAGAGGGAAGGGTTAGGGCCTCCGGTAACCTCACTCACGCGGCGAAATGCAATGCAAGCATTGCTTCACGGCCGGTTTTCTGTGAGGCCGTGGTAACGAGCGGAGTCGAGCCGGCCCATACGTGCCGAAGCATGGCTCTCCCACGTATTCTTGGAAAAAACTTAAAGGCAATTGATAGACCACCAGTTTGTCAATTTAAAACGGAAATTTTATACTTTACTACCACTAACTGACTTCTTTATAAACCTTGTGAAGCAGCTTTTTTCATTTTAATATATAAGTAATATATATATAAAATTTATATAATAGATAAATTCTTTATAGATAACATATATTGGATATCAATTATGGAGAGTGATTTTCTCTTTTCTATATTATTTGAAAACTAGCTGACCCATAATAGCAAATATGTGAATTGCTAAATAATTATAATAACTAAAGTGAAGTCAACCTAAATAATACAGAATTGTAGTTGATAGGCATAGCAATATATACATATGTCTTTTATGGCACTGTTCTCCAATATCAAAAAGGGATGTAATTATAGCCCGTTTTTAATATACTATGACATAACGTCAGCTCTTGTTCGCCCAACGTCAAGAATTGTTAAATGACCATTCAGAGACGTAGCTTTATGACCGTTCCGTTTCACCAGCTACATAACCCACAATTGAATTGCGTGTAATTCAAGTGTGGGTTATTTAAATTTTCTGGTTTTTTATTTTTAGAAAATATTGTAGTTGAATCAGTTAAAACATTTCGTAATACTTATCTCTCGGTACTACAGCCATTAAATAAAACCAAATTTGTGTTTTCTGCCGTGTGGGCTTTCTAGACGCGGAGGCGTTGCCTTCCTCAAGTTACCAGAAATGTTCAGGATTTACTGGAGTTGGGTTTATATTAATCAGTTATATTATATTATATTATATTAAGCAGTTGGTTTCATTTCGAAATAAACATAATGTGGTCAGAACCGTCGGAAAGATATAATGGGAGAAAGGGAGGGGGGATGTACATAATGCGATAGGTAACTCTAAGAAGCGAGACGTGATCTATATCTATTATTAGGTTATCTAGTTCTGAAGGTCAGCAGGTTCTGATCCAACATTACAAACGTAATGGCCAATAAAAATGTGTCCCTAACCAAATAAAACGAATTGAGATTCAAACAGGCTTCCCTGAATAATATAAATAGGAATATAAATAAAGTCTCCAAAACTCACTCAACCCGTTTATTTATTTTTCTGCAAAATTAAAGTTGAGTGAAGTATACCAATGGCTCGAGAGCCCTGTAACGATCTTATTTATGTTGTACGGAGACGATGGGAACAATTTGTCACTTATTACAGCTCATTATTCTTCCTCGCTCCGTTATAACTTAACTTTAAAAAGAAAACAGCATTTTTCCTGAATTTTCCTTGAGCGGGACATTAAGGATCTAGAAGAATAATCGGAGGAGTGAAATAACTTGATTAGAGAATTAAGACAGACAAAAAAGTGTACCTACATATTAGATTTGAATGTAGATTTTAATGTGTCGCATGGTGGCCTGTATCGAAAGCTTGTCTGTACGTAATTAATTAGCGTGCTGCATTGAAACTTGGTCATAGTTAAGGAACAACTAAAATCTTTTTATAAAAATCCTCGCTTACTTTATTTAATAGATCTCGTAGTGTAATAATATTTAAATAAATATACGTAGAAAACTCTCATAACAATTCAGACCAGAGTTTATTGTAAATAATCTGAAAAAATCCTAAGATGTTCATAGTATAATGCTGGGTCGACATACAGTTGCTCCTGGCTAAGTGGTAACCGAGTAGGTTAGCACATCACAAGGTTAAGTAACCCTAGCCAGGTCAGTCTTAAGATGGGTGACCATTCTTAACACATTGAGTCCCCTCCATGCCTCCGAGAGAACGTTAAGCTGTCGGTCTTGGTTGCCATACGAACATCGGTGGCATTCGTTACGGGTAGTTGGAGCCCTAAAAAGTCCGACAACCTGGTCTAACTACAGAACTTCGATATCGCCTAGTACTTGTGTTGTGGAGGTCTGATGGCAGTCGCTTAACGTAAAATATCTAAGGTCGGCCGTATCATAGACTGAAAGCCGACCCCAACTTAGTTGGGAAAAGGCGCGGAGGATGATGATACCTAGCACCATCTAAGAGAGATAAGCTAAGCTACTAAGTAACTACCGATCCTGAACCGCGCAATGAAAGATCTGACGCGGATTAATATACATATAAGTTTCCTAGGAGTTGGGCCTCGGGCCGATTATCTAGCCTAGTCGCAGGATCCTTCTTTTGTGTTGTTCCTCATAACAAAAAATCTTCCCATCACACCGACCTTAAATGAAACAGTAATTTCATTTGGTTCAGAATATCATAAAATACACAAATAACTTTAAATGTAAGAGTTTAAAGAGAGTTTTTAAAGGGCGATCGAATAACAACATTTGTATATATTCGAAAATAATTTTCAGTTATTAAATAATAATAATAATAATAATAATAATATTTTTAAATATATTTTTTTTTTTTATAATAATGTATTTAAAAATGTAATTTATATGTTTTATATATGTTAATAAAGAGAATAATAATAATATAATAATAATATTTATTGGTTCAAAAATACAAGTTTTACTTACATATCACTAATACTACTAACAATTATTGAAGAAAGTTCAATTTTACTCAATATAACACTGTGTTTGATATGTTAAACGTTGACAGCTGTACTAGTATTAACTGTATGACAGCTATCTGCGCCTTCCATACTTGGTACGATATTATGTACTTAGTTGAGATTTTCCACAAAGAAGTAGCAGAGGTAGTGATTGCCTTAGAACTTTAGGAATTAAGACAAAACCAAAAACATAAAAAAGGTAAATAGTAAATAAGTAAAGTAAGTGTGTGTATGCGTATGTGCGTGGGTGTATGTGTGTGTGTGTGTGTGCGCGTGCGTGCGCGTGTGTGTGTGTGTGTGTGTGTGTGTGTGTGTGTGTGTGTGTGTGTGTGTGTGTGTGTGTGTGTGTGTGCGCGTATGTGTGTGTTCGTGCTATTTCTTTACATTTATATTTTTCTTTTTAGTTGATTAATGCTTCTGTTTCTGTGTATTGTAATTGTAGAAGCCACTGTTTGGTTTGAGTTTTAGCTTGACTGTAGTTTAGTATGGAGATGTTTAATCTATTGTTCACTCTGTTATAAATCCGTGTGCTTATAATATAGTATTGTCTCCTTGCTAAAGCTGTTTTATGGGGTTCAGTGAAGCATAATGTGGCATTCTTACGGCCCGAACCTGTAGGGGTACAGGAGATATTTGTGTGCCTTCTCATTACCACCTGTAAGATAAATAATTGTCTAACTGTTAGGACACCGCATTCCCGATACAAGGCAGCTGTGTTATACCACCGAGGTTTATTTGACAGAACTTTTAAAACTGCCCTTTGTGCACGCTCAAGTCTAATCATACAGGTTGTACCCGAACCTCCCCAAGCCAGAATAGCATACGATATAATTGATTGTGCCAAGGCGTAGTACACCATTTTGAGTGTCTCGGGATCAGCAGAGTTTCTCAATTTTCGAAATATTGGCATCAGTTTCCTAACACGATTTATGGTGTTATTAATATGTGATTGCCAACGTAGTGCACTATCTATAGTGACTCCGAGGTATTTAATTTCTATGGTGCGCTCAATGCCACCACAGCAACATGTTTTAGGTTCAGGATGACATGAATGAGCCTTAAGGTGAATTGTGTCAAGAAGTGTGTTTTGCCGCTGAGAAAAACATATGTACTTGGTTTTCGCAACATTGAGTGTTAGTAAATTGGAATTCAAAAAGTTCATGACTTCTCTTAGAGCGTCCTCAGCGTACAGACGTGTCTGATCCCAGCTCTTCCCGTTTATCAACAGTGCTGTATCATCTGCATAAGCAACTATTTTGCAATTAGGGATAGCTTTGGTACACAGATCGTTGATATAAATAAGGAAGAGCGTAGGTCCTAGTACACTACCTTGTGGAACACCAAAATTAGGGCTGGCAGAGTCACTCATATTTGTGTGGGTGCCTATTTTCACATGTTGGGTGCGACGAGACAAATAACTTTTAAAGATATCCAGCACACTTCCTCTGATTCCCATAAATTCCATTTTACAGAGTAACCTGGGGATGGAGACGGTATCAAAGGCTTTAGAAAGGTCCAAAAATATACCAATAACCTTAGAACTCCTGTCCAGCTGCCTTACTATAGTTTCTGTGAGTTCAACTATAGCATCTTCAGTTGACTTACCGTGTCTAAAGCCAAACTGTGTTTCTGCGATAAGATGGTTGGTTTCTAGATAATTTATTAGTCTTTTATTAAGGATCTTTTCTAATATTTTCGAAATGGTAGTGAGAACAGATATTGGCCTATAATTAGTGATACCGTCTTTCTCCCCGCTCTTGAAAATTGGACTTATCAGGGCTCTCTTTAAAACATCCGGAAAGATGCCAGTTTTTAAACATAGGTTACACACATGGGTTATATGGGGAATGAGAATGTGTCTTGCAGATTTAATTACAGCGGTAGGTATATTGTCAATACCAACAGCTGAATCGTTACGCATGCCGACAATAATCGCTTCAATTTCGGATTCATCTGTATGTAACAAACCCATGGAATTACCTAAGGGATTCCGCTGTAGGTTATAATACGGGGGCGGAGTAAAGTGTGTTTGTTGTATTTTCTGGGCTAGTTCACCGCCAATATTAGCAAAAAAATTATTTATCCGATTCAAAGACAGTTGCTGATTTTCGCATATATTTAGTAACTCGAGTGGTGGTTGGGCAGGTCGTTTCATACTAGTGATCTTTTTTATCGTTTGCCACATACCCTTAGGGTTGTTTTTATTTTTAATTAATTCGGCTTTCTCATGTTGCGTTTTAAGTTTTTTTAGTAAATTATTGCAGAAATTGCGATATCTAGAATATGATGTTTGTAAAATCATGTTGGTGGGGGACAATTTTGATTTTATATGAAGACGATCACGGTGACGTATACATCTAAGCAAGCCCGGTGTAATCCAGGGCTTGATACATCTTTTCCGGTTAGAAGTTATTACTACTCTTGAGTTATTGTGAACTGCATTAGAAATTAAATTAATTAACATTTGTGTGGAAAGGTTCGCGTCTGTAGTAGAATAAACTGAAGTATAGTCTAACTGTGATAATTCCGTAACTAGCTTAGGGTAATTAATGCGGGTATAAGTTCTTGCGTCATTGCGATATAATAATTGGGGATATGTAGAAAAAACAACAGGTGCATGGTCGGTTATATAAGAATCTAGAACAAAAGTAGTTGATTTTTTATCAGAACGCAACATAACATGATCGAGACAGCTGTCCTTTCGCGTGGGTAAGAGGTGACCAGGGAGAAGACCATGAGATGCTGTTAATTCTAAGTATTTGTCAGATAGTGGGTCATTTTTATTTGGTGATATATTAATATTTAGGTCCCCTATTAACGCCACCGTTTTAATCGAGGATAAAGATGTTAGAATTTGATCTAGACTTTCTGTAAATTTGTCAATCGTTCTGTAGGAAGGAGAGCGATAAATAGTAACAACTGCTAATTCGAGACCGCACTCAATTACCAGACAATTTCCATCCTGAAATCGGGGTTCCTTGACACTATGGCGAATATTCGAACGCACATAGACGACTACACCATCGTTTTGATTTAAGAAACTAGATCGGTAAGAAGTATATCCCTGTATTTCAGGCACCTTATGTGTTTTGCTTAACCAACATTCAGTGAGAACTAATATGTGGAGTTCAATACTTATTCGTGACAGCAATACAGAAAGGGCATCAAAGTTACAATTAATACTTCGGATATTTAAATGTAAAATAGTTGTACGTTGTTTGGATTTGCAGATGTGTATATTTAGGTTTTCAGGATGGCAAACCATTGATTTAGACACTGTGAATGTGTCAATGTCTGAGGATATATCTTTTAGTGAAGACATAATTGAATGCGTTTGTAAAAAACGGGTGTGAGACCTACTGATGGTATTACATTGTATTTACACGGCTCGTAAAACAAGTGTCTATAATATGAAATTATTAAGCGTGGCATCAGAAAGTATTCATTTGTAATAAGAATGTACTTCAAATTAAATGGTAATAAAAGTATGTGTACTAGATATAAATGTATGATAATGCGAGTTAGTGAGATTTTAAGAACTTTTTAAGATAATAATATTATGTATATCGTGTGGTGGTTGTGGATTAGTGTGTGGGTAGTTTGAGGTAGGTGGCTATGTCTTATGAGTGTGTGTGTAAACTTTATATAGTTAAAATGATCTTTTAAATAACTTAAAAGTAAATAAGAATTATAAATGATTTTCATGCAGTTCATTATAAAAACAAAGAAAAATAATTGATATAACATTTCAGAATCTAGTCAGTCCGATGCACTTTCTTTTTTGTCCTTTATTTTGTTTAAGTCCGTCTCTGTATTAATTCGGATCTGAGGAGCCCCAACTTGTTTACGCAAATATATCTTGCCGTTAGTTACCCAACAAAAACTGTACTCCAGTTGTTTGGCCAGTTCTCTGGCTTGAAAAAACAGATTTTTTGTTTTAGCTGACAAGTTTTCTGATATGAAAATAGGCACTTGCGGTCCTGGGAGCTTTATTGTAGCCGAGTTAAATTTTTCTTTGTGTTCTCTATTGTATTTCTTACATAGGGACATGACATTCTCCTTCATAATGGCTGAGGTGAAGTCAACGATAATAGGCTTGTTTTCTTCTTTTTTAGTGTGTACGCGAAAAACATCTTTGATTGCCGATTCTTGTATGTTTATGTCAAAGGCTTGTCCGATGCTATTTACTATATTTAAAAGCTCCTTTTTCGTTTCACTTTTATTTGGGGGTATATTTTTAATTTCTAGGCTAGACAATCTATGCGATCTCTCAAGATGTTCAATTTTAGACTCCAACACTTGTATATGCGCGATGAACGATTTTCTTTCCGTTTCCATCTTGGACAGTTTTTTTTCCATATCGTCGTATTGCTTTGATATAAAGTCCATAGATGCTTTGATTTCAGTATTTTGATTTTTTATTTCTTGTAGTGAACATAGCAAAGCATTATACTTGTCGTCTTGTTGTTGTTTAAAAGTATCCATAGTTTGCTTCATGTCATTCATGAACGATGTCAGTTCGTCATCATGTTGGCGTTTTCGCATTCGAGTACGAGAGGTGATGTGGCTAGGGCCGTCATCCGTCGCAGCACTTGAGCTTAAGTTCGTGTCAGACCCCAGTTGTACTTTAGTCGGCGGTGTTCTTTTGAGCGACATAATAGTATGGGCTATTAGTTATTAACGCTAGGTATACAAATAAAGCCGCAAGTTGTTTATCCTACTATATAATACTCCTATAAGGTGATATAAAATACTGTAAGCGATTCCCGTGCAAAGGGTCTCGTAAACTGGTCGGCAATCGACGAAATAGAACTATACTGCTTTCCGTCCGACTTAAGTTGAACTCTCGCTTTGTTACACGTTCTATTCATTCAAAAGCGTGCGATGGTTGTATTTGCTTCGTTAGTATGAGTGTTTCATTAATAAGTAGTAGACTCACAGGTGTTGCGATGTGGTTGTGTGCGTAGCGTATTGACAGTCAAGGCAAAGTGGGCCGGCGATAACGTGTTGCACGTTGATGCGCTCCTGGTATTGTCACTGATTTAATTTGCTTATTTTACTCAATTTATTTTTTTGCTTTTAAACGAAAACGGAACAACTTAAAACACTACTGATCTCCTCAGAGGTCCGGGGGGAAGGGGAAATACTGTTTATATTCCAGTCATGAACTTTTAAAATCTCTATTTTCTTTTGTTTATAAAATAAAATATCAAATAAGACACAAATCGTTGACTTGGAATGGCTACCTTAGAATTGGCAAAACTTAAATTAATTAGAATCTTACAGCAATAAAATTACGTGAATGTACGAATGTAAGACTATATTATTGTACAGGTAGAAAATTTGTTGATTTCATCACGTACTTTATTGCGTGTGTTAATTTTTATGGACACTCCGTGTGTGAAAATTTAATTAAACAGGAAAACCTTCCACTAAAGTATAAAGGTTTTCCTAAACTAGATGTGCCTGCGACTTCGTCCGCGTGGAATTCAGTGTTAGATTGCACTACTTAGAAACCTAATTGTAAGCGAACAGTGGATATAGTTGTTTTAGTTTTCTTAGATTCGCAAATGTTAACTGCCAACCTGCCAACAGCCTGTAATGTATATATATGTAATATATACATTACATAATTCTAACCACCAAAATTACATATCTTAAAATAATTATGACTTTTTTTTCAACATCCGATTTTAATAAAACTGTTTGGAACTCTGTCTACATGTGAAAAATACATGAAAATCCGTTTAGTAGTTTCGGAGATGTGCGCTAACAAACAAACAGAAAAACAGACAGACCGAAAATAATTCTGAAATTGCTGATTTGTGTTTTATTAGTCACCCCCTTCCTTTTCATTACTTTTCTTTCAATGTACAGATAGACCGAGTTCTGCAGATTTGTTAATCGACGAAAAATCGGTGGAAGTTCTCAAGTCAATAAATAAATAATAATATATATATATATACATATATGACCAGGATCTGTCATCCGTCATTCGTCAAAGCCGATGTCCGTCTGTCATAGTCATTGATCTTTAAGTGCCGGTGCAGGTCTTTAAGCGTCCTCATAATACCATTATTTCATCACTCTAGGCTCTGAATATATCATTTAATTTAAAACTATATAGTGCATATGATATTATAACCTATATTCTACTCTCACGATTATATAACAATGAGCGCTTTTGTACAGTAATACCTACATTTTACATAGACATACATTAGTTATATGCATATCTAAACATATTTGTAGACATATACCGCTATTTTAATTAAGTAACAGAATCTAATCTAATTTGGTTCCTTCGCAACAACACGCCATATTGTTTGAGAAAACAAAGAAAATGAGGGTTTTTGTTCTACATACGAAATAAACGAAAAATAGCATCTTTTAGCTTATTTTAGATTGGAAAAGAAAGTAATTTGGCTAGTACACTATCTTTAAGTGCCTGCGGGAGGTATATTGTATCTTTTCATGTTTTCTTTTGGGTAATTAAAGCCTATATAAAAATACCTAATAATATATTTTTACCTGAAAATTTTCTAATCACAAGCAAACAGGGCAAGCCTGTTAGTAAGTAATGACTATATAATTAAAGGTAATATAATCAAACAAACGAAAAAATCATATGTAAGATATCCGTGTCTCCCAAAGAGTTCTGATCACCTACTGAACATCAAAAACAAGGCAGCAATGAAACTAATAACTAAATTAAATTTTCGCGGCTTGTATGCATAGCCGATGGTAATTGTGGTAATTCACTATTTCAAATAAACCAGATGGGCATATTTTTGAGATAATTGTTCAATTTGAAAAACGTCGGACCGGGCCGCTCCTATAAAGTACCCTGTAAAATCGATTATACCGTTTTGTACATGTTCAACTGGCAGCCTCAATCCCGAAACCGATTGGATTTTGAAATTAAATTTAAAGTCTTCCTTTCGAGTCGTTTTGTAACGTTGGTGGAATTACTTATCTGTAAATACATACATAATACATATATATAATAAATAAAAGGAAATCAGGACTGACGGATTTACGAGTATCTATCAACCCATACAACGCATAGCTCAAACCGCTCCACGGATTGGGTTGACATTTGGCACACAGATAGTTATTATGACATTACTACGTCATCAGCATCCGCTAAGAACGGATTTTTGGAAAGTCAACCTTTAAGTACCTTTCAAAATTTATATTGAGAAAGTATAGATTTATGTATGAGAGATGTATCAATTCGAAAATTCGTAGGATTAATCCTATCAAAAAATAAATTAACAGGTGTTTCGTGATTTTTCGAAAACAATCCCTTCCGGGTGTGAAAATCTTGATAATGTAATTAGTCTAAACATCAATATGGGTGTCGTTTTAAAAGATTTTTAGGACAATCAGCAGCATTCATTGCTATGCCGATGATAGCACGAGTGATGCCTCGTATACCGGCCGCGCTAACATTTCTCGGGAAAATGGCACTGAGAGTCGATACAAACTTGTGTCTGAAATCGAAGCCTTCTTAGAAAGAGTTTCCGATTGGGGTCGACTTAATCTAGTCCATTTTAACTCAACGAAGATACAGGTTTGCGGGTTCACCGCCAAAAAGACACCGTTTGTCGTGTCACCTCGCTTTGAAAGCACTTCCCTGACTGCCACAGCCAGCATCGGAATCCTTGGTGTCCATATATCGAGCGAAGTTCAGTTCCGCAGTCACTTGGAAGGCAAAGCCAAATTAGCCTCGAAGAAGCTTGGTGTGCTGAATAGATCGAGACAGTATTTCACCCCGGCCCACCGCCTACAACTTTATAAGGCGCAAGTTCGGCCGCATTTCGAATACTGTTCTCATATCTATGCAGGAGCATCATCATCTCTTGACCGCATTCAACGGAGAGTGACTCGAATGATCGATTGCCAGGATATTTCAGATCGGCTTGACCCTTTGGTGTTGCGTAGAGATATAGCTTCACTCTGCGTTCTCTATCGCATGTATCATGGGGAGTGCTCCGAGGTATTGTTCGGACTTATACCGGCCGCAACGTTTCGCCATCGTTCAACGCGACAAAACTTTCATCCCCATCACCTGAATAATGGGCAATCCACCACTGTGCGGTTCTCCAGAAAACCTATCTCTGGAACAAATTGTCGCCTGCGTTATTTCCGGACAGATACGACCTTCAAACTTTCAAGAAAAGAGCGTACTCAAATCAAATCTCAAAGGCCGGCAACGCACTTGTGACTTTTGAGTTGCAGGTGTCCATGGGCGACGGTAGTCACTTACCATCAGGTGACCCGTCTGCTCGTATAAAAATTGTCGACGTTGGTCACCAATTCAAAAATGTATTAAGCTTGAACAATAAAAAAGTAAATATGTTCTAATTTATCATTAAATGCGAATGTGAATGTTTTGTTTGTGTTTTCTCGCTTTAACTACTCAAACGATCATCGTTACATTTTGCACACACTGTCAGAGGTACAGAAAGGACATAGGATGACTTTCATCCAGAAAGAGATAATGTCGGGAACATTACTTCTTTCGGTTGAAGAAGTAGACTGATTAGCAAAATCTACTTTTTTTAAAAATGGAATAGGGGGCAAACTAGCAGACGGGTCACCTGATGGTAAATGACTACCGCCGCCCATGGGCACCTGCAACTCAAGAGTTCCAAATGCGTTGCCAGCATTTAAGGGGGGAAAAGAGGGAGAGCGGGGGAAAGAGCGGGAAGAGGGGGAGAAGGGGAGAAGAGGGAAGGGTTAGGGCCTCCGGTAACGTCACTCACGTGGCGAAAAACAATGAAAACATTGCTTCACTGCCGGTTTTCTGTGAGGCCGTGGTATCACTCCGGTCGAGCCGGCCCATACGTGCCGTAGCATGGCTCTCCCACTTTGTGAAAAATCTTCAGGGTTATCTACAGAACTTGGTAATCATTTAGATCTCAATTCTTTTGTCGGCGTAGTCGATAACCACGTATATTCTTTATATTGAACTTGACTCCCATTTTCACATTTATGTTTTTGATGGTATATCATTACTTTTTATAAAGAAATAATTATTAATTAATTAATTAATTATGAATAATTCAAAAGTTTTTTTTATAAGGCTATTTTGTAAATTTTTTTGAACATTAGAAATATTAGAGCGCATTTTCCATTCATTTTTTTTAAAGATTTTTAGTAACGTGGGTCACACGTTACTAGTAATCTTAAAAAAAAAAATCTTTGATAAACCCTTCCTTACGTAAGGAAGGGTTTGCCAATGAATTTACCTACATTTTTGGTAATGTTTCTGTAAATTTTCAAAGTGTCTGTTAAAAGTTAAAATAAGTAAAGGCTTGACGCGCTGCCGCGTGTCTAGATCCAACAAATATTATATATATATTGACCAAGCAACTTTTATTTTCATTTGTTTTGTTTAAAGTTATCAGATGATTCGGTTTAGGACTGTAACGTAAGTATATGACGTTCAACGCGTGCGCGGCTTCCGCTCATCACCTGCGCCCGACCCGCGCCCAACCCGCGCCCGCTGTATGTGTGAATTGCGCTTTAAACTTTCGCGACCCGTGATATATATAATTTATATATTATAATTTTTTAACCTTAATGCGATCAATAGGTATATAACTTGTTGCTTAAGCATATTTTGTTTTTATTTCTATACATTAGATACTTAGTAAGAGTCTTTAACTTAATTGTGTATTTCCAAGGAAGTAGTATTTTTTCAATGAAAATAGTCAACTAAAAGAAAAAATATTTAAAGAATATACATAAAAGTATGTATATTATTTTAATATATGTATACAAAATCAACTCAACCTTGGTGAGAGTTTAGGTGATGTAACCAAAAGTCAACGAACTGCGGGGGTGAGTAAACGAGCTGATTACATTCGCGAAATTGGCACTCAGCCCTTTTACATTGCATTTGACAGGCCGTTCCCAACCGTTTGCGCTCACTGCTCGTCATTTTTAAGAGAACTAGTCTTCTATAAATGTAACTTAGTATATTACTAGCAACCCACCACGGCTTCGCACGGGTAGGAGAGACATCTTCAACAATCATCATCATATTTCAACCAATTTACACAAAACGTTAACAAATTATACACCTAAACCTACCTCATGAATCACTCTGTCTATTATTGGCGAGTACTGCATGAAAATCCGTTCAGTGGTTTTTCAGTTTTCAGACAGACAGACACGGCGGGGGACTTTGTTTTATAATATGTAGTGATGTAGTGATAAGTGTCGTAAATGATCATTCGCCTCTGGAGTCAAACTACATTTTAAATTACAATACTTTTTTAGTTTCTTTACTGTCTAGTTCGTCCCTGTGGACTGCGTAAGGTATATTTTTACATTAGGAATTTACATTTACCATTCATCATTGTGACGAAATGTTTGCGTGTTCATATTTCAGCGACACGGGGTGGGCATCACGGTAACTGTCAGAATTATGTTACAGTAAGTATCGTAAAATGTATATTTTTTGGTTGTACTTATGGAAATATTTTAGCTGGACGCTTGTTTTCCGTGATAAAGCATGTTACGTAGTAATGTAAATTTACACATTTCCTAGAAAAAGCTTGATATAATGTGTTTTGTTTAATACGGTTATTTTAAAAAACAACATTGTGCTAAGAGGTGATGGAGCTGCTAGGATAGGGGTTGTATTGCTAACTTTACAAAAAAAAGTATGTGTATAGTGAACAGTAGTATTGAGTTTACCTAGAAAAATAGTATTTTTTTCATAGTGTTAAGGACAATATCAAATGACTTCACGGGTGGCACAATGGTTTAAGTGGTCACCTTGCCACTACGCCGCGCTGAGTGTGGTAGGTTTAAATCCCGCACGGGCAAAAAACTTGTGTGATCCATAAATAATTGTCCCGATGTCGTAGAACTGTCTCCCACCACCGAACGCAAGTGTAACGTCACTGCGAGTCGCACTTAGATGATCCCGGTAGGCTATCCGATCGCGACATATATATTACTAAATACATGCATTTTATACCCAGACATAGAACAAATAATCGTGCTCATCACACAATTATTTGTCCTGGGTGGGAACCCAACCCACGACCTCTGGCCGAGCGGTCGGGATCACTGATCACTAGACCGATAGGTCTAGGTTAATTAAACATGCCATTAAAGAGCCATGCCGTCATTGCTGAGAAGTATTTAATAAATCGATGATTATATACCTACACTAAAGTAGAAGGATTCTCTAGTTTTGTCAAGAATTGTCTCAAGTGGTATTTGAATCCACCTCCAACAACAGATGCCCATCTTAATCGCTGCACCAAAACAGAGCAAGTAACTACATAAAATATAATTGTAAACAAAAGCATAATTTAAATCATAATATGATAAAATTATGTTTGAAATTGTAACTTTTCATGGTAAAAGTTACATAAACTGAGTTTCGCTCCGTAGCGCTTTCCAAACAATATGGCCGCGGCTTTAACTCATTTAAGTAAAACGTTTTATTTCTGCAACGAATTACAATTTTTTGTTTTTATGACTTTTTAGAACTTTAATTTGGACGTAAGCTGAATTTTAAACAAGTTAGCAATCATTTATCATATATAACAAAACATTGTTTACATACACTAATGGGTATCCAGGCTAAATTATTTAACGAACCTCTTGAAATTAAGACTAAAAATAAGATTCTTTATTTGTTTCTAGTTTGTTATTATTTTTAACAAGATTTCGAAGAGAAAAAAAATAATTCAATACGCTTTGAACACGAGTTTACAATACCAAGTAAATTTAACGCCAAGTTAAATTTATACTAATGTAGTTAGACTTGAATACACTGTTATCTTTATAACAATCTAAAATCGAAATGTTGAAATATATAATAACTACTTTATACAAACACATTTCATAGAACTACCTTAAATATCCGGTCCGGACTGCTGAACCAGAGGTCGTGGGTTCAATTCCCACCCAGGACACATAATTGTGTGATGAGCATGATTATTTGTTCTGTGTCTGGGTGTAATTTATCTATAATATGTATTTGTTTAGAAATATATAAGTATGTTTATCAACTGGTTACCATAGTACAGGCTCTGCCTAGTTTGGGATCACGGGGCGTGTGTGAGATGTGTGCAGTTATTATTATATGAGTCCCAGATCACCTGATTTGAAGAATACCCGAAGATTTAGAATGTTAGATACGGTCTTTTGCATCCAGAAGTGCGGCTCAACTGTCGTACAAACTCCTGTTTAGCCAGATTAAATTCACCCTAAAAAGTTCACGGCTTACACGAACTTCGCCCATTAACTGCAGGAGAAGGTCCGACCATGGTAAGGGATCCCAAAGAAGAATTATATTCTAGAAACAACGGTTTAGCCAACAACTATGTGTGGCACTAACAACAAACTACTCATATAGAGTAGGGCCACTTTTGTTGTTACTGTAATTTTCATTTCAAAATATAACTCTGTATCTGTCCAGATGGTATTATTTTCATTTATACAATGTTTTTTTCTACAATACTGTGACCTTAATTATCGCAAGTAATGGACGATTTTCCATCAACATAAAAAAAATCTAACTAATATTGTATGTATGTGAAAATGTCCGAATGTGACTTTGTTTGTTAGTTTGTTACGCTTTTACGTCTTAACTACTCAACCAATGATAATTAAATTTTGCACACCTTATCAAGGATACAGAAAAGAACATAGGATACCAGTAAAAAAAAAAGTATTGTACTCAAAGTATAAAAAAATAACTCTACACTGACACGGCAAAAGCCAGTAATTTGAATATCAGTGTGTCCCAGTTCTTATTGTATGGTACATGATGAGGTTGTGTGATTCAAGCTTGATTTACAATTTAAAACTGCGGCATTTATGACCAGCAGTATAAAATAAAATAAATATGTTGCAAACTCATTGCTGTTTGTTTTGTTGAATATATTATTTCGCTTGGACAACACGCTTGCAAAGTTTTATTCTTATTTAAGGAAACGGTTGTAGAAAACAAACAGTTTGCGGCGTACCTGTCTTCCTAATAAATTGTTGTTTGACACTATTTCTCTAATATTTGACCACGTCTTAAAATAATAACTTTTGTGGGATAATGTTTACAGTCATTTAAATTGTTGTGAAGCATTTACGATGTCGGCTGTGATAATGCAGATGCTATATTTAGAAGCGATGCGTTGTTCACTAAAAGGCTGATTAGTTTTGAACGACTGCAACGCCTTACAATGATGTCATATGTTGCTCTGCTTGAGAGTAACGGATAGGCCTGAAAATAAGAGATTTTTCTCTGTCTTTTCCCTATCTCTTAGCTCTCTTACTTGATGTAAGTACAACTTTAAAGGCACAATTTTACATCACGCACTCACTATCTCCGCATCGCGTTATGGTTCAATAACCACATAGGAAATATATTTGCTTCATTCTGAGTCTAGGTACACTTGATTCAACTATTTTATTAATATCATGTTTCTAGAGTTCTTGGTAGTTCCCCACAGGTAGTAAGTATCCTCGATTGCGGCAGTTATCCTTAAAAATAGTCAATGTCATATTATTTTAACGATTCCTTTTTCACAGACATAACTTATCATTACACAATATCACCGTGCACCATAAATTAATACACATATTTGAATAGATTCTAGACCATAGTTGCTTCAGAAACAAAGTTGTTCGTAATGAACTTGTTTCATTGAAAAGAAAAACATTAATTTCACAGTAATAAACTGCTACTCCAGCAGCTACTGGTATCTATGTCCAGCCTCTACCAAAGGCTTTAGCGTAACAGAGCATCTTGTGATCAATCATCCGTGATCATAAACTTTGTTGCAAAACTACATTAATCTTTCAGGCAAACTATAGGCGGGCTCAATGCAGTTTTCAGTGTCAAGTTAGCTTAGTAAGGATGTGACCTAATTAAGATGTTACTCGAATATTGTAGCTTTTAATGTTTATTTCTCATTTAGAGCTCGCGCTGGACAATGAAAATGTTCCCAAGAGAATCGTGAGAATTTCTCTGCCAAGTTTTTGTTATCGAGCTTTTTCACTTGCGAATGTTGTATGATAAATTGGGGTATTTAATCACGGGAAAAAAACTGATTACAATTGAAAATTGATGAAGATGGGATATTTAATTGTTATTCTGGGAATAAAATGTACAGTGAAACTGTTTTTTGAGATTCTTTTTGTTGATTTTTGAGCCCTGAAACCTTCACTCTGAAGTTGTTGTTGTTGTGTACATTTAATACACATAGCCAGAGGTCGTGGGTTCGATTCCCACCCAGGACAAATAATTCATTCAGGGTCTGGGTGTAATTTATCTGTAATATATATGTATTTAGTAATATATTTTGCACTTTTTACTTTATATTTTACTGTAGTTACCATAGTACAGGCTCTGCCTAGTTTGGGATCAGACGACTATGGGTGAGGTGTCTCATGTTATTATCATCATTCTTAAACATCAACTCTATCGATTTTATTTAGGCTTGGGGTATGGCATAATCAAATGTGAGCTGCCTAAGTTGCGGTAATAATTTGTAATTAGATGATCAGATAAATAGTTTCAAATTGAATTGATTGTTTTTGTTATTGTTAAGGATCGACTGACTGGATTAACTGGCCTGCTGGTCTAGTGGTTAGTGAACCTGACTGCTAAGCCAGAGGTCGTGGTTTCGATTCCCACCCAGGACAAATAATTGTGTGATGAGCATGATTATTTGTTCTGTGTCTGGGTGTAATTTATCTATAATATGTATGTATTTAGAAATATATAAGTATGTTTATCAGCAGTCTGGTTACCATAGTACAGGCTCTGCCTAGTTTAGGATCAGATGGCTGTGTGTGAGATGTGTGGAGTTAATTATTAATTATCTTTTTTTTGTGTTATATAGATTTACTGTTTTTTTTTAGGAAAGTACTACTACACTATTGTATTGGTCCGTCTGTAATAATAGTGTTTGTAGTAAAATAAAATAAATAAATATCTTAGTGGTATAGTAAAAGTAATATTGCCATATTTATTGTTTTGACAGAAAGAAAAAAAGAAAAGATTGGAGCCAGTTTGGTGCATCAGCAATTAATGAATGAATTCACAATTTCAAATTTAAAAAATACACCAATACTCACATAACTTTCGTAACTGAAGTCTTTGCCATATATTACCAGTCTAACGTTAAGACAATATAATACATAATACAACATAACATTAGTAAACTGCTTCGTAATTCTATCTTGTAATACAATAACTTGAGAACAACGCGTCAAGTCTCACCGCTTATTCACGGCAAAGTAAGTCTAATCTAATTCAATACTCCATATAAAATCAACTAAGTGCTATACAAGTTGACCACAATACAGGTAATTAAGAAATCCAACATGTACATAATAGCATTTGTATTTTCTGAAATTTATTTAAAAAAAAAGTTTGTTAACAATTCAAGGTACAGAATAACGACGACAGAGACGGAGCTGTTGCTAAGTCCGGATATCACACGTAGAAAGATTACAGATCGCAGCAGTACCATATCCAAAGCAGAGCGGGTTCGTTAACGAGAAAGAACTTTACCAATTACACATTAATATGTAAATGTATAGTACGACCCTGCTTTCTAGTATACACAATAACAATGATAACTAGAGAAAAGAAGGCGAGACTTTTTATTCGCTGATCCGTATTCTAATATCTTTATACAAATCTCGCACTTCATTAAAAAAACTAACTGCGGGTATTATTACAATGAATAAAATATTTGAGTAAGTAAAAACTTTTTTTTAAATTTAAATACCGTACTTTAAACATTTATCATTGAATTAAAATTTTTGAAAAGGTATGAATTATTATGACTTTTTTATATATTATAGGGGCCAAACGAGCAGACGCGTCACCTGATGGTAAGTGACTACTGTCGCCCATGGACACCTGCAACTCAAGAGTCACAAGTGCGTTGCCGGCCTTTGAGATAGGACTACGCTCTTTTCTTGAAAGTTTGAAGGTCGTATCGGTCGTATTCCAGAGATTGGTTGTGCGAGGTAAAAAATTAACTTAATTAGACTTTCAATTTTGGAATTTCATTTTACTTAACCTTCTCCTCTTAGTTTGTACTGTCACCATATTCTCGAACTATTAATAAACTGTACGCCACTTGTCGCCCATCAAGTTGTGCAACATATCTAGCTCCTGAACACCGAGTGCCTTGTTTTGTCAAAACAAACAAGACGTGTGTTCCTACATATTGAATAGTCTGTTAGTAAACAAAAGTAAACATTCCTTGTAGAGGTGGATTCGCAGTATCTATACATATATAATTACTTGTTCTGACTGACTGATTCATCAACGCAGAGCCTCGATCGCTAAGGTTACAAACTTGAAATTTTGGCAATTGATGCCTTTTATGTTGTTAGCATCCACTGCGAAAGGGCTTTTGGAAATTTAATCCCTATCGGTGAACGGTTGCATGGACGTCCGTCATTTTCAAAATAAGAAACACAAATTTACGCCTACTTCTGGTTAGCAAAAAATGTACACGTATGTCAGCGTTTTCTTTTTTATATTTTATTCCTAAGAGGGCGAATTAAGGGTTGTATTTACAAAGTTCGTCACTTTTGCAGGAAGAAGCAAGAAATTCAGCATTAAAGCTTCTCATAATATAATTAAAGTTTAAGAAAAATATTATAAATAACTTTAGATGTATGCTCGACAGATAGCGTTGTGTATGCTCCAAAGTGAGCTCTGAGAGTAGCTTAGTCATTTTAGCCCCAAAAGGGAACAACGCAAACGTCGTTTACAAAGATGTACGACGGTAAACTTGCGAGCGAAGCCGCGGGTAATAGCTAATCATCTATAAGTTTATTAATATAATTAGACCAGAAACCATGGTTTTACATAGTCGAAAGTTAGATGTGTGATTACGCCGTCTCGTTGGCGTCCACAAGGGCGGAAAGAGAATGGTAGAAGTTTAAAAATACTATCTTTTTCCCCAGAGCGCAGAATGATCTTTGATACGTATTCTATGTATTTACATAAAACTACGTATATTATAATATTTGTTGTATGTATAAAATAAACTTATTAGACATTTCACACAGACATTGTTCAGTTAATTTCTAAACATATAATGATATTGTTTTTGCAATTGTTTTAATTTTTCTTGTATGGCAACATTATTTTTTGTACTACGATTATGTCAAATGTAGCTTCGCTCCATGCTTTCCGGTCCCCATACTGAGTAGCAAATACATGGAGCTGTTGTAAATCCGAAATAAATTACTTAAATAATATTATAATGCATATTTTTTTCATACAGGCATCATGTTTTAATTTAAAAAAATACTAGAATTTGCATCATTTCAGTAACTAAAACTGGTGACGCATCTAAATTTAATCCACTTAAAACGAAAATGTTATCTAAAGTAGTCCTCAAACGGTTGTTATCCCTATTGAAAACACCAAATGTTCCATTTTTGTATTTTGAACAATCTTTTTTACAGGAGAAAAAACCTAAACAGGTAATGTCGTAGTTGTTTATTTTTAGGTTGACCCAACATAAATCGGTAACGAACCGTACTGACTTGTCCACACTGGTAACGTGATTTTTTAAGTAAGCAACGAACGGTGTATGAATTACAATCAATGTTTAGAAGTCGGGTCAGAGACACTGGCGGGGCAGGAAGCGGGAAGGCGACGCGACGTGAGCAGGTTGTAATGTACTAGTTAATTTAGAAATGTCACACTTCAGCCAATCAAGCCAGTTTACTGGCCCGCCCCATCCGCTAGATTCAATCTATTAAAGTTACTAATTTAAAAAATAAACAATGCAGAAAACGTCAAAAGACAAATTACAGCCGTCATATTGAATATTTTTCAAACTTTGTACCTATGCATCCAAAACAGTCGAGACTTTAAGTAACTCACATCCAAATATACATACATAAACCCTGAAAACATTACACTCCTGTTTCTACTTCGTGTTAAACATTTCATTTAACCAGAGGCGTTAACAGAAACAGTACAATCTAGAATACTTGTATGCAAATTCTCAACCTTGTTCCTAGTAGTCTTTAGTCTAGTCTAAGTGAAGACCATGATTTTACAATTAGTAATTTTCGAAGACTGTGTATTTTTGCATGAATTAAAACTACTGTGCACACAAGTATTGTAACCATCAACCATCTTACTAATACTATAAAGTTTGAGAGGATGGATGGATGGATGTTTGTTACATATTCACGCAAAAACGGCTGAACGGATCTGGATGAAATTTGGCACAGAGATAGATTAAAGTCTGGAATAGCACATAGACTACTGTTTATCCGTTTAAATAAGGTCGATGTCGTTAGAGATCTTGGGATAACTCTCGATAAAAAATTAACCTTTTCACAAACCCAAGACTAAAATATTATTGTTCAACTGTTTTGTCCGAAGCATACTAGAGTACTGATCGGTTGTGTGGCGTCCTCACTACGCTACGCATACTCTTTGATTGGAACGCATCCAAAAAAGGTTCTTAAACCATCTAGCCTACTGTACCGGCATTGCTATAACAACACGCAGTTATACTAAGCGGTTAGAAATCTTTAACATTAAGTCCCTTGAAACGCGCTGAGAATTACTTGATCTAATATTCAAATACAAGCTTTTAAACAATTTTATTGATTGCCCCCAACTAGTATCAAAATAAATTTTAACATCCCTCATAAGTATCCTAGGCAGCCCATCAAGCTGCTATATCCTTAATCGCGCAAAACAGTTCTTGGCTTCAACTCTCCGATCCCCAGACTCAGTAGGCTGTATAACAAATTCGACAACCAGCTAGATATTTTCGGTTTATCCCTTTACAAATTCAGGAACCAAGTCCACCGCAGAACTAACTCCTACTAAACAATTATCAATTACTAACATTATCTCTTGTTTTTATTTACATATTATTATCCATTCACTGTATTGTAACATTAGCATTATGCATTAGCATCTTAAATTAAGTCCGTATGTTTTTTTTAGAAAGCTGTGTTTGCCAGTTGATACTGTACGCTTTTAATATATTAAAGATCATGTTAGTTGTAAGAAAAAGTGTAACAGTTGTGGCTGAACCAATAAATAAATAAATAAATATCCCGAAAAGGTTTCACCCATAATTCCACGCGTACCAAGTCGCGTACAACAGCTCGTCTCAAATAATTTCCTCCAAATAGTCTAGGGAATATAAGTCTGTAGGGAATAATGGACTGATGACGTATTAGCTATTATGTCATCGTGAAATCTCCGACCAAGTTCTTTAACGTCTGGCGTTTTGAATATTCAAATGGATCTGCTGACGTAAAAATAGTGTCAGTGACTCTGGTAAATACACTTTAAAATATCGTTTCATTTGTCACACGTTCTAAGTTCTGGGAATCATAAATAACATTTTATTTTTCTTTTAACGCGACAATTCCCCCTTTAGAAGTTTTTTCACCCTATAGCACAATGCCAGCTCAAATAACCTTGAGATATGCTCTTGCCATGAGTAAGACACATGGATATACAATCACGCTAACGGGAATTAATGCGAAAGTGTGGGTACATACGTACATGACATTTTCACCAAGTTATACTGGCAGTTGAATCCGTGAGGTGGAAGTTACTATGTGCACTTCGACTTCTTTATGTATTGGACTGTACCGTCACACATAATACTAACGGTGCCTGTAGACTGCAACCAAACCACCGTGTTCTTATTTCCCTTAAAGCAAAAAAAAATTCGTCGTAATTAGACTAATTTTCATACAAACATAGTAGAGGAAGAAATGGCTAGAAATCGGTTTTGCAAATTCATAGTAATGTAAAGCTAGAGAACTAAGCTAAAACATCTAAAGGCTAAGTTGGGAATCTTTTTACTCCTAATCCCATCAATCAAGGAGAACCTTCGATGAATTGTAACAGAGTGGAACACCAAACTGAGCTCCTCAGGTATTGTACAAGTAGCTGATATCTCCAAATCTGGAATAGATCTTCCACTGACAAAAGTTAAACTTTGAGAAGTACCTTGGAGCGTCAAAGTGAATGGCTGACATAACTTTACTCCCAAAGAATATAATTAATTGAATTTTGGTTTACATTATCTATAATTAAATAATAGAAATACCTACCACTCATCTTCGGCTTGTAAATACCAACAATGATGTTTAACTCGGGAATATTTAAAAGATAAAATACTTATACGATACGATATACTACTAAATGTTTAGTAAAATCATTCAACATACTAATACTTTACCAAAATATGAATTTATCCACACACAATACACATAAACAACCTTCACGCGAACACAAAGTAGGAAATACACAGAAGCCATAAAAACAATTTGGAGAAGCTTCACTAGACAATCTTACACATGAACTAGCAACCCGCCCCGGTTGCACACGGGTAGTAGAGACATCTTCAAGAACCATCATCATATTTCAACTAATTTACACAAAACGTTAACAAGTTATACACCTAAACCTCCCTCATGAACCACTCTGTCTATTGTATAGTAGTTTTTCAGTTTATCGCGAACAGACAGACGTGGGAACTTTGTTTGACAATATGCAGTGAAAACCAATTGAATGAAGCCTGAAAGCTCGCTACCACCCTAATATTTTGCATTACAATACAAATTGCAAATTTGAAAACCCGGCTGACTACCACAGTATCACATTTAATAGATGTAAATTCAAAATATTTTAGTGCAGCATTTCCATTGTTGCTTTCAAATTTAATATAGTAGGGAACCACCGTATCCAAACAACATAAAAGACTGCGTGTCTCAATATCCTTTTTTCAACGTTTTTCCGTTGTTTGTTTTGCTGCATCACCTCACTCATCGACAACTTTAATTGCTTTCCACTATGACAAGCACTCACAATTTTTATGACATAAAAGTGAAGTCACATGGAACTGCTGTGCCTTTCTGAACCGCGGTTATTTCTGTGTGAGAAATAAACGTGTCATAACGTTCCGTTTGTCGGATTAGAAATCACTGTATTGTGGTACTAGTGGAACTAACAGCCAATCAATTTGTGATGAATGGCGAGCAGCTCTCTGAAAGTTATGGAGTTTCTGTTGCTTTTGTTAACATTTTTTTTTTAAATATCGTTCCCTGCAGACGCTTGGCGTTTTTTACGGAATATAACTCGGGACAAAGGAATATGTAGGAAACCACATCGCTCTTGAGTAAATGAAAATGGTAATGGATAGAATCGACGATCTTTGGAGTAGAAAGGTTTTTGGGAATGGTCAGGAAACCGAAGCATTTTGTGTGAATATCCTTCTGACGATGTTTTATATTAATGTACGTGTAACTCAAGTCTATGATGTACATATTTTCTACAGTATACTTAAAGTACTTTTCACTAGTTAAATCATCAACATTTCAGCCATAGGACGTCTTCTGGTGGAAATAGGCCTCCCTTAATGACTTTCAAGAACACCGGTTAGAAACGGCCTTTATCCACCGACGGCCTGCCATATTTTATAGGTCATCTGTCCACCTTGTTGGTGGACGTTCTACACTGTGCTTTCCGGTCCGTGGTCTCAATTAGAGAACTTTTAGGCCCCACCGGCCATCTATTCTGCATGCTATGTGCCCTCCCCATTGTCACTTTAATTTACTCGCTGTGGTATGGCCACGCGGAAATGGGGAATTTCTGATTCGATCCCGCAGAAAAAAACCGAACAGAGCATTCTACAAAGCTCGTTGAGCGACTCTGAGCTTGCTTATCAAGTCAATAGTGAGTGACCACGAAACTAGTTAAATACTCCTCTACCAAATAATAACAATAATAAAATTTTTGTTAACTTATTTCATTGTAACATAAATACAAATTAAAAGTACAAAACCATTTCTTCCAAGCCGCTATAATGGCTGTGTATACAATAATATTGTATTGTATTTCTAACTAGATAAGGGCGAAGACAAAACAGGTTTCTAAAATACTTGAAATATTATGTTAGAAAGTAAGTTCTGAAATTATTTTCAACTTACGCAATCTTTAGTGTTTCAAAACTAGACAACTGTTTATTAAAAGGTAAACATAAATATCAAGAGTATTTTTCCCGTAGGCACTAAACCGGCTAAAAAAATACTACCTGTGGTCTCTAGTTTTAATTGTACGTGATTTTCCTGTTAATGAACTACGAATAATCGCTATATCACTACATATTACAAAACAAAGTCCCCCGCCGCGTCTTTCTGTCTGTCTGTTCGCGATAAACGGCAAAAGTACCAAATGGATTTTTATACAGTTTTCACTTACAGATAGAGTGATTCATGAGGAAGGTTTAGGTGTATAATTTATTAAGGGTTTATATAAATTTGCTGAAATATGACGACGATTGTTGAAGATATCAGAAAAAAATCATGCCGACTGGAAGCGTTACTGGCGATCGCCGTGTAAACAATGTTGGATGTGTTAATGGAGTTATTCCTCATAATAACAGCTATTACGATATAGAAGAGCTATATGTCTATCTTCTAAGATTAACACGTAATAACGAAAAAATGTAGACATAATATGCTCTGCTACCAATGCGAAGTCGGGGCGGGTTGCTAGTTAATTATAAATCAAATCAAAACCATTTATTTCCATTAAACCAATAATAGATATTTTTGAATTGTCAGGAGTAGGAGTCAGTCAGACTAAGTCAGTCGTGAAGCTAGTTGCCTGTTCCAATGCGTAGATCCTATAGATAAGAACAGGCAAGAAACTCAAAGGACACTCTTTTTCAAAATGTTTTATACAAATTTCTGGTTACATTGCTAATAAGCGTAAATGAAATGTGAGTACAATGTAAATATTATTCTAAAATATAAATAGACGCGCTAATTACTACTAAACGTATTTAAGTAATAGAAGTCCGGAGATGACCAGCCCCGACCAACGGCTTCCGTTCATGAGCATGACGCACACGCCAGCCATCGTACAGATCAACCATATTGAAGGGAGCCGAATGACCCAATACATACGCCACCATCAGCAGGACTTCTAGGTGAGCATGACATACTCAGAACTACCAAGCAACATAGGAAATTTAACTAAATAAGTGACTACACAGTTCTCACATGAACAATTCAATGTTTTTCTAAATTAAGCTTAAAAAATCATCACATAAATAACTAAGAAAATGTAATACCTTCAATGTCAACACAGGATGCCTATAGATAATGTCAATGTTGTGTAAAATTAACAATGTCACACATAATAATGAAAAATGTCAATAAAAAGATACATGTCAAATAAAAACGAATACAAAAGTGAAAATTCAGCCAAAGCCGAATTAGACCACCATAACTATTTACCCATGTAAAGTGCTGTGGAGCTGGACCAGCATTTTGCCAAGTAGTGTTATCAGCCATATAATCATCAAGTTTATAATACATAGTGTGGGTTTTATACAAGTTTTAATTTTTTTCTCACTTAGTCGATGAATATTAGGAGGAATTTTATTATAGAACTTAACAAAGTATCCGATAAAAGACTTTTGCACTTTTGTTAATCTAAATTTTGGTTGAACTAATTTATTTCCATCTCTAGTAAAATAATTATGTTTTTCACGCCGTTTTGTAAAGAGATGCAATTTTTTCTGACGTACATGATGTTTTCATAAATAGGCTAGGCACCGTCAGGATGTTAATTTCTTTAAATAGAGCCCTGAGGGATTCGCCACTATGTAGATTATAAATGGCTCTGATAGCTCTTTTCTGCAGAATGAATATAGATTCTATATCTGTGGCACATCCGCATAATAAAATGCCATAAGACATAACACTGTGGAAATAACTAAAATAAACTAGTCGTGCAGTTTCTATGTATGTTAATTGGCGGACTAAAATATACTAGTCGTGTAGTATCTATGTCTGTTAATTAGCGGACTTTCCTTATCACATATGCTGCGGAGCTTAGCCGCTTAGAGAGAGATGTTAAGTGAGAGCCCTATTGTATTCTAGAATCCAGCGTTATCCCTAAAACGACAGTTTCATTCATAAAATCTATCTTTTCGTTATTTATTAAGATGTCATTTAATATAGGTCAGGAAAACTAAAAAATTAAACTTGACCAATTTGAAAAGAGAAAAGAGTTCCACTATCCTCCTCCTGGTTCCACCGTCAGACCACAGTTACTAAGCGCAATCTGTACAACTCGTCAAAACGAATCATAAGAGCCCAAACTCCAGGGGTTACTAGTAGCCACTGAAGACTTCCAGTATCCACCTCCTGGCTCCGTTCTCAGATCAATTAGGAGAAACCAAATTACAGTATTGTCATCTAAACTACATATACATACAAAGTTTCAGTAAAATTGACTTCCAAGGTTTGCTTACAACAGAACATTGTACTTAATTAGTTATAAGTGAAGGTAATAAAGGCGTGTCAAATAATTAAATGTGAATTTAAGTGCAGCCTTTCATATACATAATACCTATGGTATAAAAAGACTGCTGAAGAAATGCTCTTTTATTATTCAAGTATTCGCAGCTGCTTTGAGAACAAGTACAATTTTACCACAAATATTGATATTTATTCCAACACCACTTTAGAGCCTTGACCTTATAGTAAAAAGCCACGAAACCAAAAAGAATAGTGATAAGAAAAATATTTCTTTGCGAACGAGAATTGTAAACTGATTTCCTTGTCATAGTACTCTAAGGAGATCGCAACATCCAGGGTTTAAAGAAAATTATAATTTCTTTTTTTTTCTTTTTTAATGTTATAGGGGGCAAACGAGTAGACGGGTCACCTATTGGTAAATGACTACCGCCGCCCATGGGCACTGGCAACTCAAGAGTCACAAGAGCGTTGTGCGACCTTTAAAGTGGAAGTAGGGAAATGGGGGAAGAAGGGAAGAGGAGGGGAGAAGGGGAGTGGATAACCTCACTCACTCGGCGGGAACCTGAAGCAATGTAAGCATTGTTTCACTGCCAGTTTCCTGTGAGGCCGTGGTATCACTCTGGTCGAGCCGGTCCATACGTGCCGAAGCATGGCTCTCTCACTATAAACTATTTTAATTATATATATATATATATATATTACTAAAAGAATAGGTAAACTGAGCAATGTAAAGCGCTCAGGATTCTTTTATTCTTCTGGAGCGTTAGATACGGCTTGATGTAGACCTCTGTTCATCTAAAGATAAAGTGCTTAATGTATGCGACTACTAGTTTTAAGGTAAAGCAACAAAAAGCTTCAATAACGGGAATGACTTTAGCTTTCCAAGTAAGATATTATTACGGATATGTAAGATCAAGATACAAATAGTTATACGGTGAAGGTCTTTTTGTTGCTATAAAATAGAAGAGGATGCAGTTTATTTGAATGTGATTTAGGATGTGTACCTCATTGCATAAAGCACGTTTACCTAACAGGATATGATATGCAGTAAGTCAAGTAGGTACTAATAATAAATTATTTAAAAATCAGATCTCAAGTGTAAAAAGCTAAACTCATATAGATAAGGTTTTTTATGTTGCTAAAAATAATTCAGTAATATCAAAAGAAAGCTTAATAGCAGCTCGTTCTGTGGCCCCACGTGGAGTGCTTACCGAAATGATATAACAGAGCTTGCTAAAAGCGTTTGTGTGCCACTATGTGAATGATGATCCTGGTATTTCTATTCACTACTTACTGCAGAGTTAAGGTCAAGGTGTAGTGATTTACCTGTATTGAACAAGGTCAGGTAAAAAAGGAAGTTATGTATTTCATCTGTATGGTTGTATGTTTGTAAAAAGTAATTGATTAATTTTCATGATTGTTTGACTAACTTCTAGGTTTTAGTATACATTTAATACATTAGGTATTTATTAGTTCATTTTGTTTACTATCAATTTTGTTGAAGTCCGTTTGTTTTTTGTTAAAAGTTTAAATTATTTCATAAATTCTTACTAGGAATATCCTAATTCTAACTTATTATTATAAACTCGAATGTGATTTGTTTGTTTGTTACGCCTTCACGCCTGAATTACTCAACCGACCATCCTAAAATTTTGCATACACGTTCAGGTGTAGAGAAAAGGATATAGGATAAATATATAATTAAAAAAAAAACCCTGGGTTAGAAAAACAACTTTTATGCGAGTGAAGCCACTGGCAAAAACGAGAATATTTTGTACACATATAATATGAATTTAGAAAAAAGTGTGCTGTTTTTTATTGGCATCTCAGCCCACATAAATATGGCCAGTTGGTATAGTGACATACTTTTCTTTACGTGACCAACAAGACAGTCTCCGAGCATATAAACACGCGCCACACCAGCTAGATGCCTAATGGAATCTGGTCAGATAAACCAATAGAAAAAATAAAACCCTAAATCTCTCTACTCATCGTCTGCGAGTCTTAGCGTGTTCGTACCTTTTTCCATCGAAAAAATTAAGAGAGAGGCATGCTGATAATCTATTTCTTTTGAAATGAACGCATGTACTACACATGCGTTCATTTTTGCTTAAAAAAATACTACTTGACCACCTTTTCTCATATTTATTCGGTTTCTGTCACTACTCAATATTATACCCTAAACAGTGTGTCTTTTAGCGCAAAAATACTATGAAACTAAAGTAAAATAAAATGTTGTGTAAAAGGTAGCTGATAAAATGTCAAGTACATGAACTTTCCTTTGAGTTGGTTCTTATAATATTACCTGAAGTATACACTATATCACAACTTTATTTAAAAATAAAGGTTATTCTCCACTACACTACTCCATGTCAATAAAATTAATAAACTGAACGAGCAACTACCGAATATTTTTAATTACTGTGTTTCTTTTATAATTTTTCTTTAGAAGACAATTTGTTATCCATTTAGTTTATATACATAAAAATTAATTGCGATTCACACTTTTAGTTATTCCGCGCAGGGTCGATCCACAATCCACAATGCGATTATAGTTTGCGAGGTCACAGTTTAAATCATCAGCATGTATGTGTGTTTATGTAAGTATATGATATGTATTTATATAGTATATATATATATATATATATGTATTAGGCGACAGGTTACACACATTTGTGTATTATGTGGAAAAATGTTAGTTTATACTCCATTTACTATACATTTATTTAACATAATCTTTAATTGCACCTACTTCTCCTTTTCTGTGCATCACCCAATGGTTGACTGGTAGAGAATGCCTTAGGCATTAAGTCCGCCAATGTACCAAATGTGCATAAAGTTATAAATAAAATAAATGAATCAATCTAGTGTTCAGTAAATCTTTTCTTTCTGTTCCTTATCGTTTCTTGACGTTTAATTAAGAATCTGTTATAAATAATTGCAAATAACTAGACAAAATTGGTTGAGTTTCACTGTTATTAATTCTCTAAGTTTTAATAAGCCGACAATTATTCTTTTAGTTTATCCTTATGAGCTCTCTTGATGACCATAGCTATCACATTACTTAAAATATTTACCATTTATAAGCATCACTACATTCGAGTTATTTTCAATCTTCGCAAGTGTGACCACGTGTCTTTACGTTTCGAATTAAAACGGGTCCCTATTCGCATCAGTTCTTCTCTGGAATGCGCTCCCACTCGAAATCAGGATGTCCACAAACCGCTTTATATTTAAGAGGAGGGTACGTGATCTCCTCCTCAATCAGTTGGCATAATTGTCACAGCGCTAGTACCTACATGAATCTCAGACTTGATATTCATAGTATATGTACGTTATCTATGTATGTATGTATATTTAAATATAATGTGTTAGTATATTATGTATTTTATGTAATATGCCTAACCTAACTAAATTCGTACCTGTGGAGTTTTATCTCTCTCTCTTCTCTCTCTTTACGATATCTGTGCAAGGTTGACTGGCAGAAAATCCCTTAGACATTAAGTTCGCCTTTGTACGATATGTGCATGAAATTTAATAAATAAATAAAGTTCTCTTCGCGATTTCAACATCATCACTGTACACACTTTAGAGAATACTCATATCTGTAAGTACAATAAATTGAACATTCGATTTTTATTATATTAGAAGGGATTATAAAATAAGATAAAGATTATTATTCAGTCAAAGGCTCTATATTTTAATTAATAAATTCATCATGAGTTTCTGAATAAAACACAATTTTACAATATAATAGTGTAGCCGCAGCTTAAATGTTGCGGCTCTTGATACTAGAAACGTCATCCATCGTTCACTATAATATATGTGATCGATTTTATAAGTTTTGCCTTTGTTCTAAAAATATATTTATAATTTATGAATTTATTGCAAACACACGTAGTCAGTGTGTAAACTAGAGACTGCAAGAAGTGCTGTCGAGGGTCATCAAAACTTCTACATTAGAACTTACGCAGGTGAAACCGCGGGGCGCAGCTAGTAAATTATAAAACAAAATTACAATTGTATTTTTTTCGGCTTCACTTGCTTGAATTAGATTTTGTCGAGACGGACAGCCATCAAAAATCATTCGTGAATCATTTTTTTTCTGGTAAAAAAACCCTGTGTTCTGTATCCCTGACAAAGTATATGCAACATTTTATAAGGATAGGTTGAAAGCGTAACAAATTTTGTTTTGGATTTAGCTTCACAATATACCTTTTTTTTCTTTCGTGTGGAAACCCCCACGGTTCAAGTCCCCGAGAACCCTAGCAGACTTTGGCCGCCCTCAAACAGAAGGCAGCCACACCATTGGTAGCGGAGGGCCTTGCCCTCCTTCCGATTTAAAGAGGCGCACGCGGAACACGTCGCGCCACCGTCTCAGGCCTGCTTCTGCTAGGGTAACGGGCAGCCTCACCCGTTACCCCCAGGCCAGCGCTCATGGAGGCCGGAGATCATTATGCGCTCTCCAGCGCCTGGTGCCTCTTCTTCGGGACGGGAGAATACTAGTCCTCTCCCGTTCCCTTTCCGCCGCCTGTTTAGCAAACATCACTTCCTCACAAAAAGAAGCGGCGGATTCCCACGCACTCTCTCACTTTGGACCATGGACAGAACCATGGTCTCCAGCGAGAGACAGCTTCACAATATACCTAAAACGATTTGAGAGTAAGAAAAGTAACAACAGACAACTCCATAGATTGGTTATTTAAATTTTCAAAAATATTGAAAATTTATGCCTTTCTCATTTGTCTCATATACTTATCATATATTAGTCCCATTGTTCATAATCATTTATGGTAGATGGCCGGTGGAGTAAACATTGATAAGTAATTTATTGTTGACTAGTAACCCACACCGGCTTCGCAGAGACATCTTCAACAATGATCACCGCATGAAAATCCGTTCAGTAGTTTTTGAGTTTATCACCGACACAGACAGACAGACAGACGCAGCGGGGACTTTGTTTTATAATATGTAGTGATGTAGTGATTATCTGGAAGACCTAGAAAATAGAATTATATGATAGTTATCACATGATTTTGAAGTAGTTAATTCATAAAACCGTAACAAACAAAAAAACAAACCCTTGTTCACATTTGTAATATTAATTAAGATTTTTTTGGGAAAAATGTTGTTGAAACGATTACACTTTTATACTTATAATCTTCGTAAGACCTACATTTATTACCAGAAAAGTTGAAGGAGGTAAAGCCACATATTACGTAATGACCAGTTTGTATCAATGGTCGTCAGAGCTAGCTTCTGAGGATCGGCCATGCACAAGTTACAGCGAGTATTTTAAATAACCATTAGTTGCTGTGTTTACTATGCTGTTAATTTCAAATAAGTATTGTGTTTTTATATGTATCTATAACACAGTATTCTGTATTATTTTGTCTTTAATCTGAGGTATTTATTATTTTCTGTATTTTTTCATAGTAACTACGTTTGCGAATGAAAGTACCATTTTGGGGTGGTCATTTCACAATAGTCAGGCAATTTTTATTGTTTTCATCGGCATGCCCAAATGTGTGACTGCGATGGCGGACCGGTTGGATTCGCGACTGGTCAGCTCAAAACTGAAACAGTTCTTTTATAAAAAGACGAACCTGGACGCCTACGTGGTCTTTGCACATTTTGAATTTATGTAGACTTAGACTCTTGAGTTTGTTTAAATACCGGCACCATCTAGTCTTAACTACTCAACGTGTAAAAAAAATCTTTATGCAAAATTAATTCTTTTCTCATTTGCCAACCATCAGTGTGGACTTATTGGCCCACATTAAATATATACAAGGTCAATCATATGATTCTTGTAAAGTTTTTTCACTAGCAACCGTCAGAATCGTTTCACTCATTGGGCACAAAGGTCAGGTGTTCGGGGCTTAATAAAAATAGTAATTGAGTTATTTACATATTTTAGCTTTGTGGAGTAAATAGGGCGTATCGAATAGACTAGGGTGAGGTGTATTGCCGTCTGATTTGGCTAATAAATAATTTAAGCTTTTAAGGCGTTATGGTTCTTAGGAACGACGATGTTTTATAAGAAAAATATTTCGCACTTAATGGTTATTTATTTTCGAAATTTGGAATTATTTCAAATGTTTTCTAATAATATTACTAATGATAATACGAGCATGTTTTTTTTTTTGTACTTGGATAACGAAATCGTTTTCTGTCATCGGACGGATTAGAAATCATCGCCTATTGTGTCAATGAGACTTCCTATTTCAACATGAAGAAAATAATGTTTGTCACATTATTGTAAATATTAAATTTAATAGTGTAATTTAATACTGGAGTAATTTGTTATTATCTTCCACACAACAACCCCAAATTATTATGCTGTGGTAGAATCTTTATCTTTTAGAATCTTTCAAGATGCCTATTATATGAAGCTGTAGAAGAGTATAATATAGGTAGATATAATATTCTTTATTGTACACCACATTATGAAGAGAATATCAAGAATCAATTATCGTTAGACAGTATGATATTTTCTAAACTAGCTTTGAAGATTTAAGAGAATAAGCGTTAGCTGAAAGCATACAGACATCTAAATATAACTTGTATTTACCAGTAGCGATATTAATAAAATTACGACTTAAAAGTTATAAGAAGGGAAAGAAAAATAAGAAAGTGATAAAGTTAAAACGAGAATCTACAACATTGCTCGAGAGAGTTGTATTCCACTGAATGTGTTAGGTAATGGAATTTTACTGGAGATATAAAAGTACTTAAGGTTTGAGCTCTTTTGATTCCAACAGGCATTCCACAAAGGAATAGCCGCCTTATGGCCGATTGGGAATGAGGGCAGAAAGTCGAATCATTCTTGTGATTGATAGGTAGCGAAGGGCTTAACAGTGCATTCTATAAAAAAGAGAGAATGTGAGTGTTCTGGCAAAGGCATGTTGGTGACTATTGAAGTTGTAATTGGTTACTGTTAGTCTTAGATAAAAAAAATCAAAGGTAGTCATGAGAAAACGTTACAGTTGATTTTTTTATACGACTTAGTATTAAAGTAACATAATATGCCCCGCCTGACGATGGACAGTTACCGATTCTAATACTTTTTTTTAGAAATAAGAATACTAGTAACGTGGGTCACACATTACTAGTATTCTTGTTAACATCTCCAGCTAAGCTAAATGCTTGTGTTAGAAGTGGGTTCACGGCGGTAGTGCACTGGGTGGGGTTCGAACCCGCAACCACTTGATCGCAAGTCCGACGACTTAGCCGTTACGCTACCGCTGCTTTTACTACGCAATACTGGTTAAGACTGATAGTGTTATTTGTGTGTTGCCAAGATTATCATGAAGTTCTCGTATTGCCATCGAAAAAAACACTACTACCACGTTAGAAGGTAGTGCTGCCTAAACACGGTCTCTACAGAGTTGTATTATATTCATCAATCTGGCGACTTCAATTTAAGATGAAATCACATGTGATTTACCTACTTCAAACAATAGCTATTATGATCTTGAAATATCCTAACAAAT
This sequence comes from Euplagia quadripunctaria, assembly GCA_963859945.1. Classification (NCBI taxonomy): domain Eukaryota; kingdom Metazoa; phylum Arthropoda; class Insecta; order Lepidoptera; family Erebidae; genus Euplagia; species Euplagia quadripunctaria. The sequence continues at coordinate 15,723,218 of OY982581.1, forward strand.
TAAAAAAAATTACTCACTTTACACAAACCATGTTATTGTGTTTCTATCAATTATTAAAATAAATTATATTAAGCTATTCCTCTATAAACTTAAACTGGTCTAACAATCATAATTTTAATATCTCTACAGTCTTCTACGAATAATATTATTGTGCTACGTCGTAGGTTTTGCTCTACGTCGTAGCACATTTTGTCATTGGTGGTCCGTTGACACTAATCTCTTAATAAATTGAAGTACACAAGTTGGTATATCTGTATCTTAATACGTGAAGCGCATTCATTGTAAACTTTTTAAGAAAATTCCGCGAACGGAGGAATGTGAAATTTGAAATACTTGTTTATTTATTTATTTAATACTTTCTGAATTTAACATTGCTTGCCAAGTGACATTATCTACCGCTCAACTTTAGATGGTGAGGAGAAGGACGTGGCAGTTGCATATATATACTAGCTACCGACGACGCGTTACTGTGGCTAGGTAATCTGAAATAAAAAAATAAAAAACTATCCTGTCTCTCAAGTTGGACCAAACTGCACCCATTGTGTAAAAATTCATTAAAATCTGTTCAATCGTTTAGGAGTTTATTGCGAACAAACAAAGTGTCACGATTTTTTATAAATAGATAGTGAAGTGACAAATTGAAAGCTTTATCATATTCACATATACCATATATAAATAAGTACATATATTTACATATACACACATAAATACATATACATATTTATAATTTGCTATAATACATAAATAACTATGCATGGGTGAATCTGGTACAGAATAACAATTTCGGGTTCCAGTCTTCAATCATACAATTTAACAAAATATGTTTTAACAAAATGTTTCTTTGGATAATAGTAACTGACATCTATACTTTAAAACTGGCCTGTTGGTCTAGTGGTTAGTGATCCTGACTGCTATGCCATAGGTCGTGGATTCGATTCCCACCCGAGCCTGGGTGTTCTTTGTGTCCGTTGTTTGTATGTTTGTAAAGTCCCCCGCGACACAGCAGTAATTCCTAATGCGGGAGTTGTCTTATATAAAAAAAAAGAAAAAAAAAAAATGTACTAGATATCGTCTGGTGTGGCAATTTCGACTGTAAGTCATAAACCTTACATCTTTTGTTTATATCGTTGATCAGTGACTGTTGACTTGGAACTGTCATTGTATAGACTTGTCCGTACCATGATAGGTCAACATTTATATATTTGACGCCTATGGCTTTTTGTAGCCGTGTCCGCATAATTTTAAAATTAATAACACAAATCGGATAAATATTAAGCACTTGCAAACTTAATTTTATATTAAATTTAATTTATTAAAAAAAATAATATGTTGTCCCTCCTGCAACAGTTAAAGGAAAAACTAACCCGTGTCTAAGGTTCCACAGACAGTACTTGTCGTATAAAAATTGCATTCTGCATCAAGCCCTTGACTCAACCTCCTACCGCGAGCTATTTTAAATCTTGGCAATCAGCCCATGGATTGACACGACTATCAGCACAACGACCGCCGAATCCACATTCCACGTGTCGACTACCTCGAGAGCCAAGTCCAAATATTTTATTTACCCTTTTGAGCTTTCGCAGAGTAATCACGTAGCGATGTTGACATATGAATCTGTCGCCATAAATAATTTTATTATTTGATTTATTTATCGATACAACTTGAAATAATGTACACACATCAAAAGGGTCTATTGTTTCAACTTTTTTGGATCGTTTTTTTTTTTTTTTAGTGAATTCTACTATTTGAATAAATAATTGTCTTTAAATTTTGATTAAAAATAGAAAATCAACTGTCAATCAAGATTCCTATACAAAACCATCATGGGTCTCCCACGAAACGACTGATCTAGGACAATGCACGTCCACACACGGCTAGAGTCGTAACACGCACTCTTGCCAATGCTCGCATCAACGTTTTGCCGTGGCCTGCCTAATCGCCAGACCTCAACCCAATTGAGCACGCATGGGATATGATCCAAAGAAGAGCACTGCCGAGTATGGATGCCGTGCATACCGCACAATAACTTTTTGACTTGTTAGAAAGAACGTGGACGGCCATTCCTCAAAGTGATTTTGATGAACTGATTTTAAAGCATGCCAAATTGCTGTGATTGTGTGATTCGTGTCAATGGTGGAAACATATATTATAATTTTTATATCTTTATGAAAAATAATATCTTTCTTTGCCTTTTTGGCCATTTTACATATTTTTTACATGTTTACGACATTAACTTAGGTAAATTTTCTACAATTTTCAACAATTGCAATTTTTCTTAATTTTTACAAAATATAGGGATAAGCTGTTAGCTTAAACATTAGGAATTAAAGTAAGAAGCCAGTCTGGAACACTAGATTTGGTTAATATTAATTGGCAATTTTTTTTAATGTTAAACATGTACTTGATCCCTAAACACTTTGATGTGTGTAGTTAATTGTCAAGTTAAATCAATTATTTGGGTACGTTTAGTAGAAATTTGTACGAAATAATAATCTTCAACATCATACATTACTTATAACATTTAGTTTTAGCAATTAAAAAACATCTAATTTTTCAAAGTCTTATATGAAACTTACTTTGTGAGGACGGTTACATAATTTATTTTAACCACAGGAAACCTTATTTGTACGTTCAAACAAAGACGCAAACGCCTTTATAATATTAATATAGATGTTTTATTTAATAAGACGTAGGAGACTACGGAGGAGGCTATTGTTATATCTAGGCCTGCTTGGTCCAGTACATTTACCCTAGAGATAGATAGATAGATAGATAGCATTACCCTAGTATTGCCATTATCTTATTAATAATTTAATTTAAGAAAGTATCATAGACTTCAATACCCCGTAATTTTTCACGCTTAAAGGTGGAATATTTTATTCACATTGAAATGGGACCAATCTTGAGTACAACAAATTTAATGAAAAAAGAATGATTGAATTCGGTTCACTAAAGGCAAAGATATCGTGTAACACACATTAAAAAAAAGAATTGAGAATTTGCTCCTTCTTGAAGTCGGTTAGAAAAGTCAGTGATAAATATTTTGAAATCAAATATAACTTACCTTTAACTGCATTTTGATATTATAATCGGTATAAACGTATTTGGAACTTAGGCTAGGCCAGATTTTACATCAGAATGAATTGCAAAAGTGCCTAGCAGAGCTGTTATGTGCAACCGGGGAAGATTCCTTAACCTGTTAACGATACCGCTGCTGTTGCTATAACCATCTAAATACAAACTGTGTTTTTGTTTTGCACATTCAATTTCCATGTAAATAAGAAAATTGTAAGTGCACGCAAGTTCAACAATGTTAAAATGTAACATGGTTGCAACTTGACGCTAAATTCTGACTTGTTTTCTTTTTTACTGACAAAAACTTGCCCTTACGTTAAATATCAAGGGTTTATATAATTAAAATCAACTACAAAACAGTTCTTTAGTCAAATCAATCAGTAACAACTTGAAATGCGCCATTCAATGAGAGCTTAGAATATGTACCTAACCTAAATCCCACAGCAAAAAAAAAGAATTCGAATAAGTTCCATTTATTTTTTCTATCTATCATCTTAATAAAACATTTAATTAGGCCCTTAAAAAGAAGAAACATCTTTGAAATCCACATTTTGTATACCGCACAATCCCGGACAAAATCCAACGGCCAGTCGGGCCAATCCTTTGAGTCCGCAGTGTTGCCGTGCGCCAGTATCCAATGCGACGCCACCGGGGCCGGGCGCACCTCACGCTTACTCTCAAATCCTACCCTACAAAAACCTTTAAACCTCATACACTATCTATAAATAAAAACATTTGAAATCACAATTAAAAAAAAAATATATTAAAATTTTCATCTAAATCTACAGGTGTCAGACACTTCACATTCAATTTTAAGCCTTTCCTAATCGTGAATAGAGTTTCAATTTTCTTGTCTTAATATTCGTGTTTTAACTCTAATCTTAAGTGGTAGTAAATAATACAATTTAATATTACTATTAATATCGACTTCTATGTTGTTGAAATTTTAGAAATAAGTGAAAATATTTATACGAAATAGTGTTTTGTTCGTGATTTGAGAAACCAGTTAGAAGTGCGGCCTGAAGGTAATCCTGTGTACTGTGCTAAAGTTTCTGATGTGGTATGTAAAGAATGTTACGAAAACAATTGCAATATTATAAAATAATACCACCTCTTCTTTACTCTCTCAGCATCCCTCCTTCTTGTTCTTTAGGGAAATACAGCCTTTGTGACGCTTTGTGTTGTTTCGCTAAGATACCGTCCATTATTATAAAATAATCTCTTAAAACCTTTTTTGCAAAAAATAACAAACTGGAAAGTAATTTACATAAGACCTTATAACAATAAAAAAGTGAGATTATCTACAAATCAGAAAAAAATCTTAAATATAATGAAAAACATAGAATATCTATTTGATATACTTATTCGTGTGTGGTGATTTTCAGTTTATAAAACTATCAGAACACACACGTATCTTACATTTATCAAAAAAAAATTGCTTTAAAAATCTTTTAATAAGACGCGTAAATAAAACAATAGTATAAAATATACTATTTATAGCATTTCTGCATCACCTCAAGGTTGGCAGTTGGCGAATGCTCTGGGCATAGCGTCCACCAGTGTACAAAATTTGTTTAAACTTTGAAATTAACAAATAAATGATAATCAATTTGTCATAGAAAAAATTGAAAACAAAATATAAGTAAAATCAAATGAAAATATAAGGTGTGAAATTTTCACTAAAATAGTTACTTGGCAAGGACGATAGGTGCTAATTCAATTAATTGAAGTTATAAAACAGTCGTTAAAATCGTAATAATAGTTGAAAACTAAGGCTTTTGTCGCTATAAGTGTAACTAATGTTACTTAACACATAATACACCGCGCTGGATTCATGACATGAGTAGTCTCAAGCTTAGTCGCAAGCTAGTTCTCGAACATACCAAACAATTTAGTATGGATAGTGCAATTATTCAATTTTTTAAAGAGAGGAATCAGTGATAACCTTATTTTAAACGACTTTTAAAAAGCCACAATTTGAAACATATTAAAAAAAAAACAGAATATATAAGAGTAAAGATAATTAAAATGCATTCTTATTCCTTTCTTGAGCGAAATTCATTTATCTTGAGTAAACTTCTACGAGTAGTACTTAACGTGGGTCACATATTAGCATTCTTATTAGCCGTTCAGACTAATCTGAATGATTCTGATAAGAGTGAGTGCACTTCGTATATTTTGTTTAATGGATATATACTGAATGCGGTTGGCAACTTTAACATACATTTCTGTTCAGATTTATTTTAAATCATCTTTAAGTCTTAATAATGAATCATCTCGAGATCAAAATTTGACCGTAAGTCATTAAAGTTATTATTTTATTCATTAATTACAAGCTAAGTATAGAAAAAAAACCGTTTCCATATTTTTACTACAAGTAGCTCATTGAAACAAATCAAAAGCTAGCTAGTTAACAAAAAAAGAAAAGAAATTGGATTGAAAAACAGATGATAAAAAAGCACTGAACTAATTTATATACACATATAGATAAGTAGTCTATTTGAATATTCCACTAACAAACAAGAAAATAGGACCCCGTGGAATGAAATAACGCCCCTTATCGCTAATGTTAACGAAAGCAATAGTATTGGTAAACAATTAACAATAATCGCATCGAAACGTAATTAATCGATGTTATTGAGTTCTGATTGCCATCGAAATCAAACTCCCACGTACTTCCATTATTTTATTTATAATTGTTTTACACTCTATCATATTTATATATCATAGCTATAAATGTCGTTATCACAGGCCTGTTGGTCCTGTGGTTAGTAATCCTGACTGCTGAGTCAGAGGTCGTGGTTCCGATTCCACCCAGGACAAATAATTGTGTGATGAGCCCGATCATTTAAACTATGTCTGGGTGGAATTTAACTTTAATGTGTATGTATTTAGTAACACTAAAGATTACCTGGTGGTGGAATTCCGACCATGATTTAGTTCATTGGCCAGTCTTACAGTTTATATGCAGAAGAAGTGTAGGAAGCTGTAATTTCAAAAAAAAGTGTTATAGATTTAAAAATTACGTGAATTCAAATTTGATATCTTTATATCATAAAATTAATCATCCATTATTCGAAAACGTCAATTTAAAAAATTAATATTTTTTTTTAAATAATTAAAAATTATAGATCAACACACACAGAGTCACTTCCTTAGTTCCTTACTTGATCAGCGCACAAAATGCCTAAATATAGGAAAAGCGCAATCCTCCGCCACAGATTTTTTTAATTTTATTTGAAGATATAGTTCCGACTACCCCGCACTCTCCTTCGTAAAGAAGATATGCTCTTGTGATTCTGACGATGCGAGATAAGGTTTTGCTTTTGAGTTTATCTAGGTGTATTGCCTGAAAAATGCGAATTTACAAAGAAGAATACAACAGAAACAACACTCTAACTAAAACTTTTACTAGACTATCTAATTTTATATCCCACTCGGACCACAAGAATGAATAAATTGAATATAAATAAGTAAATGAATTTGTTCCCAATAACTTCGTTGATCTTTAGGTAACATTAATAAAACAATCCCAATCGCCAACCAGCAAATCATACACAATTTATTTGCAAGCTCTCGGTAAGAAAATATTAGATATATGTTTGCTGGCTTTTTACGGTTTCATTTAATATTCGAATAAACACATTGTTGAAGCTTCTGGAAGCAAATTTATTGTAATAAGAAGTTTTATATTAAAAATTAGTTTTGATGCCATTGGGAACAGACTATTATTTGCAGGGGAGAAAAAGATTTGGTAATTTTTCTGTCGTCTGCTTCCCCACAGTCCTGATAGTGGTCTCTTTTTATTTTAATCATAATATATATTAGATTCGTGTGTATTATGGATTTGCAAGTGCTTTTTTGTTAGTGTATTGCTTTTATGCTGCAAAGGTACAAACAACAAGAGATAAATGCTCGCTCTGCCAGTAGTGTTGAAATTCTTGCGCATTGTCAACTCTATTCTTAAGCGGTCATCGATCGGCTATAAATGTCAAATAAATTGTTCTTGACGTTCAAAACTGACAAATTGTGACCTTTAAGAATACACTTATTTTCTGAAAGGTATGGCAATTCTACTCTCGTGATAAAACACAACTAAGACTATTTCACATGAAAGGTTCTACCGAAGGCTCGTATTAACACAAAAGTCTACTGTCTGTGTCATTTATTTAAAAGATAGCCTAAGTAAAAAACGCTACTGCAAGCATGTATTGGCTACGATAATTGGCTAATACTTATTGTAGACAAAAAAAAAACAGGTAATATATGTATTTATATATGTGTTAATCCAGATCTCCAGCTATCTACATACCAAGTTTCATCGCAATCTGTTCAGTAGTTTTTGCGTGAAAGAGTAACAAACATCCATCCATCCACCCATACTCACAAACTTTAACCTTTATAATATTAGTAAGATTACTTAGTACAAAAATATTGAGTAATTTGCATCATAAAACTGTCTCAGTCTGTTGTTAGACGCACTGCACTCCGTATGAGCTAAGTGTCAGTAAACCCTCTATGGGAATCGCCTAGTTCCCCGCATTTAATTTTTTTTACGTTTGTCTTAGTGACCACGAAGCTAGAAAAATATTTCGGATAAAAAAATTTCGTGAAAATGTTCTACCTTTTTCTATTTTTAACTAAGTGTAACCAAGCAGATAGAATTATTTTCCAAAAAAAAAATTCGTGGAAATTTGTTTTTTGCATAAACGTTGATACTTTGAGTGATACCTAATGCTAAAAAAATTGGATGGTGATGACAAATTCACCTGTATAAAAAAAAAATTAAAACTGTCAACTGCACTTTCATAATTTAATTAAGTAATGGATAGGAATAGTGACTCCCGTTCTGGGTCTTTCCTGGTGCAAAGGTTATCCATTGCCATTCAGCGAGGCAACGCTGCCAGCATAATGGGCACTTTTGCGCCGGGAGTGATGCGGGACGGGTTACTTTAACTATTTTAATTTAAATGTATATATTTAAATGTATTATATGAATTAATTGTAGCAAATGAAATTAAATTTTATTAAACTGTATTAAGTTATGTAAGTCTGGATATGTGCTATAACTTTGGCAAACTCAGCGTGTAATAGGTATCTTTTATTTCTTTACAACTAATGTTATCTATTTATTACGCCGTTTTGTCTCTCTCACATGGGGAAATTGCAAACATAAGTAAAGTTGGAGAGAACTATTTGCAATGGAATATATTACACAAGATTTACTTTACAAAAAAATATTTTATCCACAAATATGTTTTCGATTTCGAAAATAAATATGATGTTAATACGCGACTATTGGTAAATGGGCTCGGTTAATAGGCTCTAGCTCAAGAGTATCTAAATATAAATACGTGAACAGAATTCTTTCTAATACCTTTCTAAGCAAATTTCACGGACGGAGAAGTGTGAAAGTAAAAATGTTTAATCATTATGTGTAATAAATTTTTAAAAAATATGCAAATATATGTTGAACTGTCATAGTAGGAAAAGTCTATGCAATGACAGTTCAAGTTATTTATTTATTTATTAAGCATACCAACTGTGTAATTACAATGTTTTGTAGTTGAGACTTTCTTAATTTAACATTGTCAGAGTAATTCAACAAATCACAGGCATGCATGACATTTAAATTACATTGTACATTAAAGAGACTACTTGTTTATGGTGAAATCATAACAGTTACTCTAAGCATTAGATAAACCACAAATCGAGAAGTTTAACCATATCTTAGATATATCTTGTATCTAATTATAATAATAGTACAAAAATTATATCGGTCAACGACATAAAATAAAACCAAGGTATTGTACATTTTAAATGTATTCCCAATTAAGTCCCGTGTTACACATATAATATGTATCAAAGTCGCGAAAGTTTAAAAACAATTATAAAACAAAACATTTAAAGTTAATGAATTATGGGCAAAATTCGACAATCTCTAGTTTTTATAAACTTGCAGCTTCAACGCTATGCATTTTTGTCATGATTTTCCTGAAACATCGAACCTCGTAGAAATGAAAGAATGATAAAAACAGTACAGACAAGGCTGGCACCTGACTTACCTCTTTCATAACGAATCACGTAGCATCTTTTGTGTTCGTGTGAACGGTATCCGCTATAGTACGATTACATAACATACCTTATGGCTTGAACTTTATTTAGATACTGCGTCTATTCCTAACGCAGTATATGCATACTATACATACAAAGTAGGTAAGTATCGCCAGTGGATGAAAAGTTGAAGAGCAAGGTAGGGACATGTGATACGGAGGGATGACCAAATATGGTGAAGAGAGTTTTATGTTGGAATTTGACGGCAACAAGAAAATAATGACCAAAGAAAAGATTGATGGACTGCGAGAATGGGAATAAGGAGTAAACTGACGAATGAAAGAGGAGAATAGAAGAACTAAGCACGTTTATAAGGTTAAAGGTTCTTATTAAGATGAATAAATAAGCTTAAACTCGAGATAGCTGTGGTAAACTGCTTATCCGTTCCCTCGACTGGCTTCCGTCGTCGTTATCAAATCAATTACAGGTCTCCGTCATGTTGTAATGTCATTAGAACTACATAGCTGTTTTTTTTTTGTATGATGTCGGTTTTTATAGAACATTTTTTTTTTTATCTTTCAATTAATGACTGAAAGCGGGCTTTTTCATGTGTGAAAAAAATTACACACGTAAAAAAAGAAATATACGACAGACATACACAAAAAAGACATAAAATAAAAAAAAGATAAGAAACAGGGGTAGGTATACACATTGCAAAGTTTTGATATAAATAAATTCACTTTTCGTAAAACTACGAATAAGTTGTATAAAATTCAGTTCTAAAAATCGATTCCTATACTAGAACTGAGAAAACTGTGTGGTGTCGTGGGACACCAGATAGGAACGAAGTTCTTCATTATAAAAATATTAATTTCAAGTTCTATTCGAGGTATAACGAAAATAATTATTCGGGTATACATTTTTATTATGATTTTTTTATCGATAAATATCAAAAAACTATTTTACAAAATTATCTTAATACCTTTATTTTTAACCGACGAAAAAAAAGGAGGTTCTCAATTCGACCGTATCTATATATATATATTGTTTTTATGTATGTTCAGCCCTCTCTACGATATTTATGAACCGATTTTGATTATTCTTTTTTTGTTAGATAGGGTATACCTCAAGGGTGGTCCCATGTCAAGGAAGTCAGTATCTGTTAATGGGATCCTGATAAAATTGAGGGAAACCCTCGAAAATGTAGGAACGAATGGTGTTTCTGTTTACTTTTTATTAGTTTATCAGGTATTTGTGTTCAGAAATCATCAAATCATGTAGCTGAGCTGATGATGAAAAAAAATCATCAAATAAAAATCTTTTTGACAAAAAATTAAACCGACGAAAATAAGTAAAAAGCAAAAAATAAATAAACCTCTTAAGTTTTGAGCTTATTTACATGAACTATTAAATTTTATATAAACTTAGTTTGAGTCGGCTCCAAATAAGACTTAAGAGGTTTATGTATTGTTTGCTTTTTAGTTATTTTCATCGGTTTAATTTTTTGTTAAAAAGATTTTTTATATTTACAATGATTTATAAAAATATATAATACTAATAACAGTCATCACGTAGACTCAACATTAGACACTGTATAGCCATCATACATAGACTAAATATAAAAATCTTACGCTTTTTTAACGTTACGGGCGTTTTTTGCCGGTTAGGGTACCCCTCCGCAACGCTCCATAAGGAACTAAGTTCCAAAAAAAACTATTTATTTTTATTATTAAAACATGTTGCTTTCAACTCGCAACCCTGACAACTATGACAGCCACTTTTTATGCCATGACAACACTTTGTGTTTAACGTACATTAACAAAACATCTTCCGTAATCGTTACTATTTGTCGCACGTACATACGTTAACCAGCCGTTCGAAACAACCCGCCCTTAGTCAAACATATTCACTTTACCTCAGTTTCGTTTGCAAACTTGATCGTTATCCATACTAATATCATAAATGCGAAGGCAACTATGTTTGTTTATTGGTTGTTACACTTTCGCGCCTTTACTACTGAACCAATCATCATGAAATTTTCCATAAGTCAGGGATACAGAAGAAACGATTCGTTTTGCTTACGGATGGTAAAATTTCGTTTTATTTTACCGCCCGTAAGCTAAACGAATCGTTTCTTGGTTATAGGAATCGGGCAATAGAGTACCTTCCATTCCGAAAAAATACTGTTCCCGAGGATAGGGAGATAAACTTAGTAAAAGCTAGTTTTACATATTTCAACAATGAACGTGCAATCTTTTAACCAAACAATATTTCTGTTTGCAAATACAAGTTCTGTAAATAATTTCATAAAATTTAATTCCTGTATAAGATAACAAATACTTATTTAATATTGCTATACGTTTTGTATCGTAGCATGTGACCCTGTTGCCCTGCATGTCAGGCTGTCGTTAGTACATTACGGTACTGTTCTATAGACAAATGTAACTTAATTAAGTAGTGTTGTGTTCAGTCTTAAACAACAGGTAGTTTCCCTTTCCTATGTTCCTTTTAACCGACTTCAAAAAGGAGACTCTCAGGTCGTCGGGATCTCTTTTATATATCTTACCCGATTACTCGAAGATGGCGAAACTGATTTGGTTTTTTTTTATGGTATGGTAAACGAGCAGACGGGTCACCTGAGGGTAAATGACTACCGCCGCCCCCGGGCACCTGCAACTCGAGTCACAAGTGCGTTGCCGCCCTTTAAGGTGGAAGTAGCAGACGAGGGGAGGGGGGAAGAGTGGGAAGAATGGAGAGGGGGGAGAGGGGAAGGACAGGAATAAGGGCGAGGGAAGGGTTAGGGCCTCCGGTAACCTCACTCACGCGGCGAAATGCAATGCAATCATTGCTTCACTGCCAGTTTTCTGTGAGGCCGTGGTAAAAGGATTTCAAGGATATACTTCCTAGTTGAGCCCATTGTCATCAGGTCAGGATCTGATAATAGGATCCTGGAGAAATCGACGGTACAATTCTAATATTAGAGGAAAACTTTTAGCGATTTGGATATTTTTTATAGTAACTCTCGTGCATTTGCTCTCGGAAAACACCATTTGTTAAAGTGGAATTGAGGGTGATGGCCTCAGATGGTCACCGCAAGTACTCAACAAATAGCATTCAATGGGTTGCGATTCGATTACTTTCATGTGGTTGTCGAGCAATATAATTTATACTTGTCACAATTCTTATGAAGTACCAGGAAAACTCCTCAACAAATAAAGTAGCTGCAACGGGCAAAGCAATACTTTGTAAAATATTTGACATTGCGCTATTTTAACTTATATTAATTACATACCGACCAACTCAAAACTAGCGAAAAATAAATAAAAATGAAAATTTAAATGGAATTTTAAAATCGATTTAAAAAAACGAGGAGACTTTAACACAACGTACTTACATACAACGTAGGTAACATTTGAACAACAATTGCCAATTTTTTTTAGTGTGTATAGTGTATAGCATGTAGGTATGCTACGTGTTTTTTTCGCCCTTCCTAAATCAATTTTAACACTCAAACTCAAACTGCTTTTTTAATCGAATTGGTTAAACTCAAATTTGATCCATTGGATCCATTAAATGAAATAAACATAAATCCAACTAGGAGTTTAAAATTAAGAGATGGAATTAATGGATACAGTGATTTCGGATGTAGATTTAGGAGTATTGAAGTCGGTATATTTTTTTTAAAGATAATTATATAGGGCAGCTAAATCATTCGATCTAGTTAACAGGGTCTTCATTGTGTATAAGATATACAGTTTTTGGGAATCTTAAATAGCAAAGTTAAATGTTTATTTATCCTGTGGTTTTGATCTACAGCAACACAGAAGGTGATACAAATCTTATCTTCCTTAATCAGTATCAATTATTCGCAAAATATAACTAATCCACGGTTGTCACAACATAGACAGATAATCTCCAGATAACAGACGGAATAAAACCAACGGTAATAGATAAAAATAGATTGTGAAATGGTACACGAAGACTTTCAGCAATTTGTTATTTCTGAGACCACATCATAAATCGTAATAAATCATGGAGAAATGAATGACGATATCTTGTGTAATGAAATATAAAAAGGCTATTTTACAAATTTCTTCGTTTTGTCAAGATGAATAGCAGTTTAATATCAAATCATCATTTTAGATTACCAGAGGAACATTTTTGGTTGTATTTTTTTTTTTAATTTTAGTGTCACTCGTGTCAGTTCAAAATATGTTGATGCATAATGGCCAGTCGACCCTCGTCTCCCGCAACGTGTTTACGTCCCGTTTGCTCCCGAGTACAATTGCGTGCACTAAATAAAATATTATGTTCATTAAAGTCTTTATAGTCAAATTTGATCACCCGAATCTATGCATTGGATTCTATGGAAAAATAGTTGTGTACAACTATTTTCATTAAACTTTGACTTAAATAACATTATTGATCTCGTAGCTCTTAAGAGATCAATGAATCAGAATCAGCTGAGTATCTTTCATGCTTATATTTGTAAATATAAAGGTAATAAATATACACATATTTGTCCACTTTTGCAAATACAGCTACGACGTGTCGAGAGGGTTATAACAATCAAGGTTTAATTTACGATCTGAACATAATCAATCCTTTTTATTAGCATAATGGGCAATAAACTTTAAGCACCCTAGTTGAAATGACCTAACTATTATAACTAGGAAGCTCAAATAATGATGTCAGATGATCAATTACTGGACCCAAAAGAAGATAGCCCAAGCATTAAGCATATTGTACGTAACTCCATAGATTACCGCACTCATAAATTAACTGTATTTAAACACACGACGTAACATATGTTTCTTAGTCCCATTGTATATTTAAAACATAGGAAAGTTTAAACCTGACGAAGTTGAAGAGGTTTTTTTTTTTGTTTTCTGTAAAAGAACTTTCTTAAACTCTAAATTCAGTTTACAAACTAGTTATTTATTCTGTATACCTCCCACTGCAAGTTTTATATAAGGTTCTAATAGGATTTGCAATCTTCTAAAGACACCGCTTTCAATAAAACGTTCGTTAAGTCGTTTCTTCTTCTACTGCAGTAGTATAAATAACAGAATAACTCTTTATTTCATAGTCGCCACCATAAAAACAAATTTTATTTTCTTCATTTTCCGATACAATTTTGGTTTCAACATTGACAGTTCTTTTTTTATTCGAAACGTCAAAGTCTGGAATGAGCTGCCTGTGACTATTTTTCGAGACAATTATAATCCTGGAACGTTCAAGTGTATATTGAAAAGGTTTCTCATGGGTAGGCGTGTACCATCTTCGTCTGCAACGGCACTTTCCATCACGTGAGTTTTTTTGAAGACAAACGCTTTCTTCTTTATTGCATTAAAAAAAACGTGACTTGTTTTGTAACTTTAAATAACTAGACTGAAAAAGACTGCAAAATGTAAAATGTCACACCTCTGTAGATAGATGGATAGATAGATATATCTGGATATTAATTGGTGAAAGTGTTTCGGAGTTCTTTGTAAGAAAATTTCGCGTATAGAGGTATGTGAAATTTTAAATACTTAAATTTAAATGGAGAAGAGTAGAAAGTTAATTTTTTTAAGATCATGTGAAAACGGCTACAGAAAGCTGCAGATGTCCAGTATATAAGTTGACCTGTCGTGGTACAAAAAGTCCAAACAATGACAGTTCAAGTTATACTGGTCAATGAAATAAAAGAAAACATTAATTTATTAAATTATGGTCGAAGTTCGACCACCGGGTGATCTCTAGTTACATTTTATTGCACACCAAACATTACATCAGCAGTTAGCAGGGTACAATAAACTATTTCAGTGTTACAATGGGAGGTCTTTTCGCAGGCTGCGATCTGTTGCAGACAACCTTTGAAAGAATTATACCATAAAAATAATGGGCAGATTGTGGTGCTCAACTACAAGGAGACTATCGATATTTTACTGCTAAACAGTAAACAGACACATTTTTTACTAACTTGATAGGACAAAAATACATTTTGTAATTGATAAAACTCGTTTTTACACATCTCTGGCTGCCTGAAGCTGAAACTATGGGTAAAATTTATCAAGGACGTTGTTGGAATAAATATTTCTGAAAATTTCAGCATAGAAAAATAATAAATTTGAACGTAATATATTGTTCAGAAATTACACCTAAAAGTTCTTTTTTTAATTCCATTTTTTTTATCTTATAATAATAATAACTTGACACATCTCACACACGGCCTTCTAATGTCAAACTAGGCACAGCTTGTATTATGGAAACCAGACAGCTGATAAACATACTTATATATTACTAAACAAATACATATGGATAAATTAAACCCAGGCACAGAACAAATTATCATGCTCATCACAACTCGATTGAACCGAACCCGCGACGTCTAGCTCAGTAATCACGATCACTAACCACTAGACCAACAGGCCAATCAAGTTACGTCAACTAGTTGTCGACTACACATAACACTTCTTAAATTTGACCACACCTTTCTATAACACTCTGTATAAATGTACCTTTGTATGTTTTGCACCTCCTCCTCACAGTAGATAAACAGTATTCACGTACCTTTGCACACTTATGCCAACCGACCTTTCTGAACGTCCGCCTAATTGGTTTTAGAAAAAATGAAGTTTTATCTTATATATCAATCAATCAAATCAATTGCTGTTCGTTAGTCTCGCTAAAACTCAAATATGGCTGAACGGATTTTTTTTATTTGCTTTCTTTTATGAATGTCCTTTTTTTCTAACAAAGTTAGTTTATACAGTTTAAAGATAGGCCACATTATCTTAGAACGGATTTTGCGAGAGGACCGGATTAAGGAGATATAACCGGGGACCCTCGGAAGTTTATGTGAAAGTCCTCAAATAAATTGTAGGTGATATGAAGTTCACCGGGTCTTCTAGTATAACAGGCAGATACGATATTATATTTTCCATTTTTTTTTCTTTAATAATTTTACATTTGACAAACCAAACTATTGTTGCGGTGACTCTGTGTGTGTTGACCTATAATTTATTTTTATAATAATGAACAAAAATCTAATCCATAAAATAATGAACAAAAAAGTCAACATCAACATAAATTTGACTAAGCGAAACCAGGTTGGGCGCACCTGCACTCGACGCGCAAGCTTCATCATTTTGCCTAAGACTCGAACAAATTACGGCCAGTCGACGATATCATACGAAGGTGCGCGCCTTTTTAACAAGCTACCCTCGGACTTCAAAAGAATTAACTCGTTGAATGTATTTAAGAAACAATTAGCCAAACACATAATCTCAACGTACTGAACGTGTCTGTTTTTAGTGTGACAACGAATACTATTGTATGAATCGGTAATTTATGTTCTCATGTAAGTGATGTAATAATATGTCTTAATGAGACTAAATTCTTTAAACCATAATAATTATTTATTAAATCGATGATTTTGAATAATTGATGATCAATTTTATGAAATAAAGATACATTTAATTTAAATTTGTTAATAATGGTGTCTTTCTTCTAGGCCATCACATTATTTTAAACATGTAACTTAAAATACGTGAAATTAATGCCAAGACTATCTTAGTATTGATACTACTACTACAGCTTAATTCCCATCTCAAGCAGCTAAATTACCATTTTTAGGGTATCGTTGTCTGTCCGTCTGTACATCAGCGAGCTGTATCTTATGCACAGTAATAATAATACACTTGTTATTTTCACAGAGATAGATGTACTTTCATTGCCACTATGACAACAAATAATAAAAATACAATAAAAGTTAAGGGAGCCAACAAGAAACGTGATTCTATCGGCGTTCGACTTGCACTTGGCCGGTTGTTTTTTTTAGTAAAAACTCGTCAATGTGTCCAATCATCATTTCGACCTCGAACCTCGATAAGTCCACAGTTCAATTAGCGGTTACGCATACCTCGAAAGTTCGAGAAGGATAGATTGGCATTGGATCTGATCCCAATCGCGATGGACGACAAAAAATATATGAAATGGAATTGAGGGCTCACGTATTTTTTGTGAAGGCTTGGAGATACCTGTTATAGTGGTGAACTAATAATGAAATCCTTACGACTCGATTAACAAGACTTGATAATTTATTTATTTACATTCTATGTCACCCTTTTCTAAGCAAATTGTTTTTAAGAGTTAGGTAAAAAATTATAGAAAAAGGTAAAAGTGTTTTCCCTTCTAAACCGTCTATAAATCATCTCCCTGTACATGAATTGTTTAGTTCACTTCAAACTTTTTGAGAAGACTATGGGCCAGAGTCTCAGTACTCAGAATGCATATGAAATACAGTTGCGTAAACCACCGAATATCATATTTTCGATGGTTTACGCAACTGTATTTACGTCGTCGTTACGTCTAGCATGGTCTAACATCTACACTCTACAGGTATTAGTGACTGCTGAACCACAGGCAACATGCCATCAAGAAGACTTAAAACATTACGAGCGTAGAATTAATATGCGAAAATTCAGACAATCCAAATACATTTGTACAAAATAATATTCTCGATACTCACCTTTGTTGCTAACCAAAATACTTTTTTATATTTCAGTCTATATCTTCTGTCTTTCGGATGGAATTTGAATCTCTGATTTCTGACTTTTAAGGTTGATGATAAACTATTATGCTGTGCCCATAAAAAGTTTTTTTACTGCCCATACATAGAAGATTTGAACCTGCGACGTATTTATAAATAAAATAAAAAACTAAACTAAGCTTTGCTCGCCTAAAAATATACATTTTTCTATGCTTCGTGGACAGTCCGTTTTTTCTTCCTGGATGGTATGTCCTTTTTGGTGCCTTTGATTACGTGTATGACCGCTAGAGTAGTTAAGCGTGAAAGCTTACAAACGACGAAACTCACATTTGAATTTATAGTTTTCTTCTTATTATCTTTTAATCTTCAAAATTTTATGTATTACTAGCTGTACCCCGCGGTTTCACCCGCGTAAGTCCCGATGCCGTGGGAATATCGGGATAAAAAGTAAATCCAGGTGTCACTTACCAAGTTTCATCGCATTGGGTTCAGTAGTTTTTGCGTGAAAGAGCAATAAACATCCATACATTCATACATCCTCACAAGCTTTAACGTTTATAATATTAGTAGGATTAGGTTAACCAAAACCATGACTTAAATGTCCTAAAACCTATTTCTAGTTATAACAACATTACGCTTTTAATACAACAAACTTTTGCCCGAATATAAAATATGACTCAGACTACGTAAATAAAATGAGAAGGGATTGATAGAGCTATCCAGAGATATGTTTGTCCCAAATGATGTAAATACCGACAAAGATTGGCGGCTACAACGACCACCCGCATCAACCTTCGAGGATGTCACGAATTAGTAATGTGACGGTTACATAACAATTTTTTTATCGGACTTTGAAAAGAAGGATATTTATTAAGTTCATTAGTTATTATTGCATTTACAGTAAGATTAATTCAGGGCCTAAAAAGATTCCGAACTGAAGAAAACCATTTAGTATTTTAGATTTTCAGACGATAGTGATGCAGATAAATTCTGCAACATAACACGTGATTACTAGGAAGTGATCATAATATTTTATTGATGTCAAATATCCATTTATGAATTTTAATGCAAAATTTTGATAGTAATATAACCATTATTAAATTCTGTAATGTGTCTCTAATAACAATAGCTCGTAACATTTTGATGGGATGAAAGATGCATGTGTAGGTGTTAGCGTATGAAACGTCTGAAAAAATGGGGATTAAATCATGAACATCGTCAGAATTCAGAATCTCTGCCGCTTCTTTACTAAAACAATATGCAAGATAAGTTCATGTTGTCACCACTTTTTTTTTTTTTTTTTTTTTGTAACGAGGTGGAAGATCCTCATGGATGTCCTCCGCCCTTGGAGGGGTCTGTCGGACTCTTACCGACTAAAAACCACCCCGGTGTTCCACTGCTTGCCCATGATCGATGTTGTCACCACCTGCCAACGTAAAAAAGAGTAAAACAACAATTTCCAACCTAGCTCCAGTTTGCAGCAAATTTCTTATTCTAGTCTCATATTTCTAGAACATGAAAACTTATAGTATTTATTTATTTTTACTAGAAAATACTACTCGCTACATTGTCATTCTAAGCGCTATTATTGTAACTTTGTTATGAACAATGAACACGGTATATCTATTTGAAGATCTGTCTATAACTTTTAGGACATTTAAAGATCGAGACACGAATGATTATTTCTCGGCAATAGGTAAAAGAAATCTAGTTCAAATAATATAATATCAATTATTTTTTAATCTCTAAACGGATTGTAATCAAAGGACAAAAGAAAGTAGACAATGTTTCCAAAGACGCCTGATTTCCTAACCATTATAAAAACTAAATCTTAATATTGTCCGTATTTTATCATGTTTAGTGTTTGTATATTTCGGGGGTTTCCGACTATATATTATACTGTACAGCGTCTACATAATATATGTTATGTGTGTCACCGTAAGATTGTAAACTAGAGTCGTGTGTCGGAGCTGACACACACATTATTATATTATATGTGAACAGTACTTTTTCCTGACAACACGTGTGCAAAATTTCATGACGACCGGTTGAATAGTAATAATAATTTAATAATAATAATAATTTATTGGCATCAAGAACACATTACAGTTACATACATACATCACATAAGAATAATAACAAAAATAAATAATGTTCATTAAACAGTGGTCCCTGTGGTAGGAAATCCTGTGTTACGGGGAACAGCCCGTTCCGTTCCGTTCCGTGTTACTAAAGCTGATAGTACCTAAATATTTATATGAAAATATGATGTCAATGCCACTTTTAAACAATAAACAAATAATTTTAATAAGTAAAATTATGTAGCAAATCGCATGTTAGCCGGCACGCGCGCCTGCATCTGTGTATTTGTGTGTGTGCATGCGTGCGTGCGTGCGTGCGTGCGTGCGTGCGTTCGTTCGTGCGTGCGTGTGTGTGTGCGTGCGTGCGTGCGTGCGCGCGTGTGTGTATGTGTGTGTGTGTGTACATGTGTGTGTTTATATATATTTCGGTATTGGGTACCTTTACGGTGTATGTTTATAGGTTATGTGTATGGTGATTTTAGCAACTCTTCTGTGTCGCCATAATTAGTTAGTAAATAGCGTAGCGAATAGTTAAACACCATGTATAATATTAGCTAGGACTATTCCATTTCATCTTAACCACAATCATTCTGTCATGTAAGTGAAGTCGAAACATGTAGATATCTTTGTTTCATCCCAAGTAAGTATTTTGTCCTATGCACAGAAACCTTCGTTCTATACTATTGCTGACTCAATCAAGATGATAACAAAGCGCTCATTTGTTCCGTGCCTCAACTAAAATATCCAATAAGTTTCGATATAAATATGTATTAAGAATTTACACATTCCTATTTACGTCATCTTATGTATGATACATGTTATGTATATCTTTTAATGTAGGTGATATACATGTATCGGGTATATTGGCGAGGGTCGTTTAAGCTTTGGCTTTTTATTATATAGCCTTCTCCATTTAGAACTGCAGTTTTTACTAAGGTAAAATTTTGTAAATTATGATGTCAAAAGAAATATATCTAGACATAAGATAACAAAAAACCTTACTACGTTATGTAAGTACGTTA
Source organism: Euplagia quadripunctaria (assembly GCA_963859945.1). NCBI lineage: Eukaryota > Metazoa > Arthropoda > Insecta > Lepidoptera > Erebidae > Euplagia > Euplagia quadripunctaria. The sequence continues at coordinate 15,743,986 of OY982581.1, forward strand.
CGTATGATCCAGATACTGTTTCAAAACCAATACCCAAAGGATTTAAAAGATTTTTTGCATAATACGTAATATCAAATATTTTTTTTGTTTAATGTAGATATAACTTCCTTAAAACTGTTTTAGTACCTAGTACATGTATAAATTTTGATAAACAGCAATTTGGACTAAATTTGGAATCGTTGGTTTTTTTGACACACTAGCGATTAGAAAGATAAATAATAATAAATTTAAATGAAATATTTGATAAAGTTACATGATTTGTTTGAGAAGTGTCGGTACTTACGTTTTTTGAGCCGTTCCGAGTCGAGACGCTAGAGTCATAAAGTCCGAGTGCTCGTTCTGTTTATAAGGAATTAGCTAAGTGACCGATCGACACTTCTCGTGACCAGAAGGCCTTTTGTCTTGCACAGAGAATTAACATTGCCATTCAACGTGGTAATGCTGCCAGCCTTTTGGAAACGCCACCAGTAGGCGACAATGCGCAGAAATTTTATGACGCAGGCATAAAAGTAATTAAATTGTAAATAAACTTTTCAGCTTTTTGACTTTAGTATATTTATGTAGAAAATAAAAATATACCGCAGAGTTTGTATAGTAGTAACACCTTTCTTGCAAAACACAAGCATAGTAGTTTCTGGCGATCGAACAAGAGTTTTAGAGTGTCTTAAGACTGTTTCTTCACCTGTAGGCCAGGATTTTTGACCTTAGAGGGTTACATTGTCATCAAAATCGATATCGATATGGACTATCAGGAGTCTCAGTAATACTTATTAAGGTACTATAAGACCAGATGACAAAGTACGCTATAACTGTTTTATCTGCTAAGGCTACCGTATTATCTCAGGGCTATGAGTTACGGTAATAATAAAATACCATTTATCGAGAAAGCTCTACCTAAAACGATATTAACTACTTTGATCCACTATTGTTTACTGGCGGGCGGTATTAAATTTTATAATTCTGAGGAACAAGTAATAAGAGGAATATATTAAGTTGATTTAAATGCCTTGGCCTTTTAAATAGGGTATATACCCTTCGCTCAGAGGGGGGAAGGATCTGGCCGGAAGTTGAACTGGCACACGTGGCTTTGAAGTCCTTCTCAAATCCCCTTTTTCGCCAGTTCTTGAGTTTTTCACCACCAAGACGTTTTCCTTGATGCCAGGGAACACTCGCGTGTGATTTTATTTATATATATATATCGCGGTTTAATTATAATTTAAGAGCTTTTGATAGCGGAGCTCTGTGCGCGCGCGTCGAGAACTTTTTTGCGAGGGGAAGCGGAAGCGAGCGGGTGTAGGATAGGAAGGGGGGAGGGCGTATTGTGCGTTCGGAAATGTGTTATGAATGTTTAATACTTATGTAGTATAACTTTATCCTATAAATGTGTGAATTAAAAGTATGACATAATTATAGGGTAAACGGCGTTTACAGGAGCTGCTTTTCTTAAGAATAAGATTATCCTGTCTAATTTAATTGGGTAATAATATTATTCATCTTAGTTAGGAGGACTGACCGAGTTTGGGTATGGGACCCTGAACTTTTCCAGCTACTGCTTGCATTTCCCCTATCCACCCGCATAAGCAGTATCCCTTTCCTTCCATTGAATTATTTTCTTACCTACCTTTCCTTTTAATAAACTCTCAACATTCCTATATTTAATTCACAAAGTGCCCGATTGACGGCACTAGACTTGCCCCCTACTACGTGAGGGGAATCAAATTACATACATAAATACACTGTCGCCTTTATCCACAAAGGGGTAGGAAAGGCGTATCAAACAGCCAATTTTGCCATCAACCGAGTACTTTGGGAATAGGAAAAAATGGTAGCATGTTGGAAGGAAAAGTTAAGAAGATAAGGTAACGGGAAAAAAAGGGATCTTTCTTTTACGTATGGACTGGACAGTGTGAGCAAGAGTTTGAGCGAGTCAGGGTCACATACCTGTCACTCGAACTGGCAACAGCAGGGTGACTGAACACTCTAACGTCTTATCTTACACGTATAAAAAGGAAGTAACGATTTGTTTTGTGTTCTCATTTGATAAGTAGATTTGTTAGAAATTTACAAAAAATGAGGCATTATCTGGTGGGCAGTTTGTTTCTGCCACCATATCCATTAGCCCTTCTAAAGAACTTCGGATAATACTTCACACCAATAAAAAATGAGTTTGGGTGAGTATTGATTGGCAGGTACATAACTATATATAGCTATAAATAATTATTAATAATACGTTTTTATACTATATACATATTTATCCCGATAACATTTCAAAGGAAGTTTGCGCAATGTTAACTGGATCATCCTCTAATAGGACATTTCTCAGTAGTACAACTTGTCGGACGAAGTTTTCTTTAATCAAACATTCACAGGCGCGTCGTTAAATATGATCGGGCAAGTTGTCTCTGCGCTCAAGTTGGCGCTTATTGCGATAACTACTACAGCTTGCTAACTTGAGATAAGTAGTTTATGCTTTGTAGTAGTTACTTTGCTCTTGAATACACGCCTATATCTGTTAACTTGTTGTTGTTATACGGGCTCAGCATTATTCATTTGTTAGGAGTTTGTTTGTTATTCGTATTGAATTTGAATGATTAGCTGTTACTAGCTATTTTAAGAAGATCCTATCAATCTTCTTATAGAGCTTTAGTGACCTTATTAAACCAGATTTTTAATGGGTGATTGCGTACTCGTATAGAAAAATGAAGTGTTGTGTAGATACATGAGACGTCGGGGAATTAAGACTAGCCCCCCAAATACTGGCTTATTATGAATCAGACCATGGTTTATACTTATTTATTTATGCATGTGGCAGGTTTCTAACAAAAAGCTATCACGTATGTATGTTCACATTAAGTACATTAAAATTTTGCTTTTGTATTATCTGAAAAAAACATGTAAATGTTAACTAATATTATAAATGTGAATGTTAGTTGGTTTGTTACGCTTTTGAAGCTGAGGGCAAAAAGCCTGTAAATACCTTGTTTTTTATTGGTTGAACGCACTAATCTCAGGAACTACCGGATTTGAAAATTCTTTGCATTTAATAGCTCAGTTCTTGAGTAAGGTTATGTGCTATTTTGCATGACGCCACGATCTTTAAGAACGGATCAGTGACACGGCTAGAATTTGATAAACAAAATAATACTAAGACTAACACTATTGAAAAATTACAATTTCTGAACGAGACATGATATAATGATTGAATCCTTGTCATTAATGTGGGTGAAAACATCAGAACGAAAAAATCGTTCAGAATTTACACGATAAACAGAAAGAATATATTTCACTCAAAGGAAAGCAATCCCTCGTTTGTAAATATTAGTAATTACTTAATATCAATAGCAAACAGTGTGTAAAAGCGTATGTAACAAAAATAATATGAAAGATATACCTTTGTACATACACATAAACACACACTCGCCACATTCTGCCAACTATAATTTTAGTCCCATTCACATATTAAAAGGCACGCCTATTGCCGTCAACCGGGCACTTTGGGAATTCAAGATGGGAAAATTGGCAGTACATATTTATAAAGGGAAAGGTAGGTAAGTAGAAAAGGAATAGGAAATTGCTTCTACGGATGGATTGGGGAGTGTAAGTTTAAGCTGGCCAGAATCGCATACCTGTCACTCGAACTGGCAACAGCCGGGAAGTCCAACCTTTACCTAAAGCTAAATATACCTTTATATTAGACAAAGGTATCTTTAGCTCAGTATTTAATACAATACAATACTCTTTATTGTCCAGAAACAATTAATGGTACAAACGGCGGTATTATCGCTAGTTACGATTTATTACAGACAACCTTTAGATGGACAGATGCAATGGATTTGTGTTTAGAGCAGTTAACAGGTGTACGAGTTTAGCTAAGTAGCAACTTATATGAATATAAGAGAAAAGGGATAAATAATTATATATACCTTACCTAAATATACATACATATACACACATATATATATATGTATATATATACATACACATACAATATTCTTTAGTTATTTCCATAATGTATCAAGCATGGACAACTACCGACCAATCTCACTTGCAACAATATTGGCCAAGGTGCTAGAGCGATTTATTCATAAAAACTTAGCGCCTTTTTTATACCTGGACGATGGGCAATTCGGTTTTAGATCACAAGTCTCAACAGATATGGCTGTTTTTGGCTTGAAACAAGTTGTTAACTATTATAAGTGCGGTCAGACGAGCGTATACACCTGTTTTTTAGACTTAAGTCGTGCTTTTGACACTCTGAATCATAACTTGTTATGGCAAAAGCTACAACGTACATCTGCTCCGCATGAGGTCGTTGGTTTGCTTACTTACTGGTATCGTAATCAAACCAATAACGTCAAGTGGGGACAGGAGCTGTCGGACAGCTACAGATTGGCATGCGGAGTAAGACAAGGAGGGTTAACATCTCCGGACCTATTTAATACGTACGTAAATGATCTCATCGTTGAGCTAAGCGGCACCCCAGTTGGGCTCAGATTGGATGGCAGATATGTCAACAATTTCAGCTACGCTGATGATATGGTGCTTCTCAGCCCGACGATAAGAGGTTTGAGACATTTAATTTCGATTTGTGAAAAGTTTGCAAGAGGCCATAACTTAATATACAATGTTAAAAAGACAAAGATGGTAATATTTAGGTCCGGAAAGGGGCCCGATAACGTTCCCAGCTTGTATCTTGACGAACAGCCAGTTGATGTAGTGGAAAGCTTTAGGTACCTTGGACATATTGTGACATCAAACCTGAAGGATGATAGCGATATTGAGCGTCACCGAAGAGCCTTATGTGTTGTGGGCAATATGATTAGTAGAAAATTCTGTAAGTCTTCCCCAGACGTTAAGGTAGCACTGTTTTGCTCCTTTTGTCAGACATTCTACACTTGTCAACTCTGGACGGATTATACTAAGAAAGCAATTAATAGCATTCGAGTTGCCTACAATAACATCTTTAGGCAACTCATGGGACTACCACGCTGCTGTAGCGCTTCCGGTATGTTCTTCGAGGCGCGAGTTAATTCCTTTGAAGCCATCCAGAGAAATCGGATCGTACAATTCATGTCCAGAGTTGACCGATGTAAGAATGTTATTATAATGAGTCTGTCGGGAAGAATACTAACGTCATGCATGTACAAGCATTGGGTCAAAACGACAGCCTAATTGTTAGTTCTATTTTTTCTTCTTTTTTTTGGTTTGTGCATTTTTGTTGTTTCGATTGTCTTTTATGTTATGAATCTTGTGTTCGAAATAAAGATTATTATTATTATTATTATTAATAAAGTACCAAAGACCGAGGATAGAAGTTATTTGGCGCACGTTGGAAAAGATCTTTGTGAAGCAGTGGACTGCAATAGACTGATGGATTAACTGATTGAAGCAACCAAGTGATAATGATAATGCAACAAAAATAACAATAAAAAAATTTAAATACATGGCATGAAATTCTACGGACAACTATGGTATAAAATACATACCGTTTATTTTTTGTTCAAACATTAACTAATGTCAAGGCTGATAAAGTACATAAATTATTCATTTGAAAGTTACAAGTATGTTATTTGTTGATGAATACTTTACAAAATGTGAAATGGACGCACCAGGGGTATCAACTTTTACGACTTAATTTTTTTTTTTACTATTTATACCTAAATTATAAATAATGGCTATCGTGCCCCTACTAGATCTCATACTGAAATAATATAAAAAAAAATATTTTGGACATTAACATTAATTCTACAGACACTTTTTGCCTCCGGACATCATTAATTGAGTCTTTCAAGATTCACCCAAAACACCCAGGCCCATGCAAGTGCGTTAGCAATAATCTCATCACTGTGCACTATACTATGAACCAACAAAATCACTAAATAACAGTAACTGCTATGTTGTTCGTACCTCAATCAATTAACTTATGAGTGAACTGTGTTATTATCTATTATAGTTTGCCCCTATTTTTAATAAAATAAATAAGTAATAAATAAATATAGACTGGCCTGTTGGCCTAGTGATTAGTGACCCTGACTGCTATGCCTTTTTGATGTGACGACAGTAAATGTATTGATTCATACATACTAATATTTGCACGGAGTGGGAATCTAACCCAAATGCACCACCACACTACATAAGTCATCTAAACTCTTTTATACGTATCAAAATAATTTAAAGTATGTATTGCCTATAGTTGTGTAAATAAATGAAAAATAAATAGAGAATGGGTTAATGCAAATATTCAGCTACAGTAGTTACTTCTCATCACTATGTAATGCAGCATCCGAAATACTAACGAACCATGTAGCTTTAGAAAGCGTTTCAGGCTGCCTATAAGGCAGCCTGAAACACGAGGAAATAAAATATATCTGTTTATATTACTAAACAAAAGAACAATTGTAACTATACGTATAACTTAACTTACAAAAAAGGCTGTACAATTTTGTGAACTTGCATTTAATTATCCCTTTCTGTTAAAAATCAACTTCGATTTTAAAAGAGCTTAACTACCTCATAGGTTCCGTTGCATAAGTTTTCGTATTGTTTGCGTTTATGAGGTCATAACTACGATTATCAGGTAAGGTAAACTCTGGCAAACTCTGAATATCTGCATCGGTTAGAATAAGTCAGGGTTTCGGTTGCCATTACGTCTAACTGTAACCTCTGCTTACCACTTCTTTGATATTCAAGCGTCAGTGTTTTCTTCCCACAAATATAGACTATTAGGAAAATGGTTTTGACTGGTTTTAGATATTAGAAACTCAAATTCGCCAACAAGTCATAGGCTAGTTATATATTCAGCCTTAACATCTAAACTAATACCAGTTCCTTATAAAATCACATCAAACCTGAACCACACTTCAATAAAAATATGGAGATGCCTTTTCCAGCGGCTTCGCTCGCGTAAACATTATTTTTCAATCCCTCAGGAACAATGCTTTTTGTCCTTTTCTGACTCATGAAAACGTGTATAAAACAATGATAATCGGTTCAAGTGTTAAGGCATGAAAGTGTGACAGACATAACAGAAAATTCACATTCGCATCAATAGGGTGCATGCTAGAGTCATGCCCTTTCAGTGATTTAAGTAAATGTTCCATTGTCATTTCACATCCTGTATAATATTAGTTAGAACTAGTCAGAATAACAGTATTGAGACTACGTTTAACAGACTTTGAAACAAACACTTGAACTAGGTTATGATGAGCCCGTGTGTTTCTTCCAATGATTTATTAAAAAGTTGTTTGATAACCACTTGAAACTGGCCTTAAACCTAGTCAATTCGTTTTGAGATTCAAGATGTTCAAAGACAGTTTAAGGCTACTTTGAATTGTCCTTCAAATATTAACCATCCAAGTAACTGCGATTAACCTCTCGCAAGTAAACTTGATTTAGTAAACTCACGCACACTGTACTGTAATGCCCATTATCATAGAGCAATCCACTAATCGCTTACCTTTTAACTTTGAATCTTTAAACAAAGCGCAGCTTTTGATCGCCGAAGACAGTACTTAAGTAGCTCCGGGCCTGTTCAAATTGTACCTTCAAATTGAGTTAAAATTCAGAGCGAACGCTACAACTCGACGTGAACTATAAGCTACGAAAAGCTCAACGTCTGATAAAGTACGGTTTGTTGTTTACGAGGAAACTAAGCTTACCTTACTCTTAAACTCTGGTCTTTTAAAGTTAGAATTATTTCGTCGACTTAGAAGTTTAGAGTAAATTTTTAGTTATGAGGAAGAATGGCTGTAATAATCTTTAAGCACAAAGGTTTCTCCAATCAGGCTGATCATGCGTGGCGCAACGATTGATGATGAGAATTTCTATTACTACAGTGAGAGAACTTTCATTCGTTCGGCCTGACTTGGCGAGATCTCACTGAAGCACATTATGTGGATATCGCCACAATCAATATTTTTATTCTATGTTATATGCAGTTGTTTTCAATTACAAAAAAATATGATGAAATTGCTAGGTAAGTATTATTGTCGTATTTCAGGTACGAGGTATGACAAAAAGTCCCAAAATATAAGTAAAACGTATTATTATGCGAAATAAATTCAACAACGAATTTAACTGTGTCGTGCGTGGTTGTTACAGCTAAATCTATGCCTATATCAGTCGCATGTTTTGCCGTCGTAGGCCACCCTCATCTACATATACACATAGACCAGATCCTACAACTAAATTCTTATTTATTATGTACCGTGCAACCTTATTTATGAACTTTATTGATGAACTATGCAAAAACTGGCTACTCTGATAATGAAACAAGATTAATACGATAGATGTTTCTTCCATTTGTTTCGCTAAAAATCAAATCATGTTTCCGTAACATTAACAAATGACTTTTATATGAAGATAAATTGATGGTTTGATTGCGCAATAATTGTATGCTATTTGCTCAATTTATTAAAAAAACGCATTAAAACAAATAATAGAAAATAAAAAGACGTAAAAGATCATTTGCTCAATATTTCCGCTTGGTAAAATTCTTAGGAAGTAATTTGTAATTTTGTACACTAACGTCAACGTAACATGAAAAAAATGTTCAAGCCCGATTTCACCTCAAATTATCGACTGTTCTTTTTTTTTTAATACGAGTAAAAGAGTTTTATATTGTTTTAGACGACTGTGTGATTTAAGAAACATGAAGCTTATTTAACAAGTTGATAATTAATGAGGATCTCCTTAAAAATATTTATCAAAAAAGTCTGTTATTATAGTTTACTCGAAACGTGGGGTGTCAGTGCATTACAAAAAGTAATAATTTGACGGTATGTAGATACATGTATTATATGTATTGACAATGAAAAAAGTATTTAACATTATTTTCACTCATTATATTATTACTATCGATGGCTGGCAAGGCAACCCCATATTAAATATCGTTTGACAAGCCGCTCGCTCATTCATTTTATTACCTCTGGAATTTATTGCAATATTACTTTCTTTATTGGGTTCCAATAAAATTGTGTATGCTATAGTCTTTATAGTTAATTTTGAATACAATAGTACAAGCAAATTTGTTTAATAAATAACTTGCCCATGGTAATAACCTTACATGTCATACGATCCTTAATCAGTAATAATATATCAGAAATATAAATGTCACCGCAGCGAAGTTTTGAATAACCTGTTACTGGCTATAGTCAATTGATTGGCGTAACAATTTTACTGTAGGGAATTATTGTATGGTAATCAGCGTAACCACTTTCATAGCGCGATGCAGGGTTAGTAATGATTACGTACTTTGACTTATTTTCGCAAGATGGCACTGACAGTACAGCACAGTCTCATTATTTGCAAGGCTGATAATACATTTCAAGCTCCAAGAGTCCTTTAGAAGAAGTTCTATGAAAATTTTATAGAACTGGTTGTGGAATGCATGTGGCAAAATTGTTCATTCCATTTTGTAACATACTGCTACTCAGTCTTGTTACTTATAAGTGAGTTTTATATAGTGCAACAATTATGTATCGCTTGTGTGATGTCGGACTTAAAAATATTTTTTCCTTGCTTTCATCCATGTTTTATTTTTAGTTATGAAAGACGTGAGCCACATATAACAAGTGGTCTTAATAGCCCTTCCAACTAACCGAAATGCTAGTGTAAAATTAAAAAAATATAAAAATTATGTATTTGGTACGGGCTCATAGACATTAATGTTTTAATCCATGTTTCTGAAATCTTCTTTAGTCAAATTCATATAACTTATTACTCCCTGCTCGCACTCTTACAAAATTTCTTAAGACGATAATCACTTGCATTTAATTTTTACGTTAATAAAGCTGAGCAGGGTTTAAAATAGTTGTAAATAATGTGAACTAAATAGATTTACAAGCATGTATGTGAATCCGCAATTTATTCAAGCATATTCCATTGTATACCACACTGTTACATGTCTACATAATGTATTCCAATCCATTATAGTGAATATGAAATACTGATATTAACAGAAAATTTATTCATAGTTCGCGTTTCATGGTAGGGATACGGCAATTTCTCAGTAAAATTACTATTAATAAAACATTTAGTTTCTTCAAGGGTAGACATATTTTTAATCTTACTTTGTAGTACATCGTAAATCTCTGGTTGGTTTTTGTGACAAGTGGATTAAGTATTTTGGTTTCTTTTGGTCCCTGAAGGTCATTCCCACATTTTTTGTGAGTAACAGCCCCCATGGATGCCACCGCAGAGTGGCTTGGCCGGGGCTGAAACTGTTAAAAGCGATTGAGTTAGCACGGTCCTATTTTTGAAATGCTCATACACCCATAATGTAAATTACGACCGCATTATAGACTTGCTTATCTCATAACACCTTCCAATTTAGGCGCCAACGGACCATTAGCGCTGTTTTATCTAGAAGTCACTACCATTGAGCACTCTTTGTACCTTTCTTAGGACAGGCGAGAAATTAATTGTCATAACTACTTTTCTGTTGAGACTTCGGGCAGTAAAAATTTTGGATGGAAACTCAAGACAGCTTTCACCCAGAAAACTATCTCTAAGTCTTGGCTCTTTAAGCCAAACATCTAATATCAATTAATTTAAAAACCTAGCTCCAAAAGGTTTGATTTATCAGTGATTTAGATAATTCTGTGGTTCTATTCAGTTATAAGGAATTAGCGAAGCGACTGATCGACACTTCTCGTGACCAGAAGGCGGGCCTTTTTCTTGCACAGAGAATTAGCATTGCCATTCAACGTGGCAATGCTGGCAGCCTTCTGGGAACACTGCCAGGAATTTTATGACGCATGCATGTAAATAGCCCGTATACATTTCTTTTTCTTTTTTATTAGTTTTAATGTGTAAGTTGTATATAGAATATAATTATAATTCTTAAAAAAAAAAAAGTATGAAAATATATTGCCTTAGTAACATTTTAGAAGGAAAATTACCCTCAACTGCACTGTGATTGCTACATGCAATCGCAGTGCAGTTGATTGTAAGTTTATACTCGAGGCTCTTAAATCACATAAGATTACTTTGGTATCTATCCTTAGAAAGCGTAGGTAGTAAGTGTTTCTAATCAATCCCTATCTAGTCCTACGTTTATTTTTACATAGATAAATTATATTGTAATAATTTATTTAAAGTATATTGAACATTCAAAGCTTTCAACGAAATGTTTAACTTGAAGGAGATTTCCAATTAAAAAAATTCAAAGAAGAAAGATTTAAACAGTTATCGAAAAGCTGCGGATTTAATTTTCAAGGTGGTTTGTAGGTGGCTGCGTGGGAGCGCTGAGTGAAACAATATTTACGTATCTGCGTTTATTACGAGACTGCTGTGACAGGGATGTTACACATATATATAGTAGCGGTCTGAACCAGTAATTTATGTACTTCCCTATAGTTATACATTGCAATTATTAAAATATTATTTCCTACCCTATATTACATACATAACACAAGGTAGGTCAAAAACCTGCCCATCTTTTATTTAACTACCTTGATAATTGCTGATGGACTCAGATAAGTAATAGACCGTTCATATTTTAATGGATTTTAAGATGTCAGATTAAATAAATTTATTTTATGTAATACTCAAAATTACAACAAATAACATCTGTCTCGTGTCGTGTGCTCCGTGGTATTGTGTATTCAAAGTGCACTTCCTCCATTGTCTGAAGTACATTATTGTACGAGTTTCAGCGTCCTGTACTTACTCGATTTCAAGAGGATTTATTTTAGTGGATCCGTGCCAGTTGTTGGGGCTTCCCTTTCCTGAATTTCAAATATCCTTTAATAGTCTTGTTTACAGTAACAATTTGTTAAAAACACTGCGACTTGTTTGAGTATTATCGGTATTTATCGGAATACTTCTGAGTGAATACTTTTGATATTTGTGTGCTTACGCGAATAATCTTATATAAGGTTCCGTGGCCAAATCTTAATAAACTTCCTGTTCATCTGTCGTGTGAGTACATAAAAAAGGCGTAACAGCTTGGCAATAATGAGTAATCGGTAGAACACATCAAAATGTGTTTTACCGATTGCTGAACGGTTTATTGTGAACTAAACGAGTTTTTTGTACAAGTACACAAGTATGTACGAAAATAAATATGCAACAAAAAACTAGTCAAGTTTGCATTAAACCATTCACTAGATTTACATTGTAACATCAGAGCAGAACATACATGCAAGCAGAACTTGACGGTAAATTTGGTTTCTTTTTTTAGTGACAAAGACATTTATATTTTTTATCTGACCTCAGACATTTTCTTTCATCTATAACAAACTCGATCTTATCGGGGCCAAAATTATGTTTATATTGCATTTATTCTTAAATATAAAATTGTATTTTTTTTTTTATCTGAAACGGTATTTTTATTGTGTTATAAATTTTAGCACGTGGTATAGTAAGAAGACTTACGACGTTTACAAATTTTCATTTCAATAGATTTTTATGATTCTAAGTTAGAAGGGGTCTGAAACAAATTCGAAATTGTTTGTGTAAATATAGCACTGCAGTGCTTTGGGCTCGAGAACTTGCTCGCGCACTCCCGTGCGCCTAGACACAAACACATACATCGAAAGATGCATTTATAAGAATTTATTTATTATATTCTTTAAAAAAAAAAACTTTTTTTTCATAGAATACATAAAGTTGCTCAACAGTGTCTCCACAATATTTGTTGCTGCAAATTTCTATGCAATTAGGAGGAGCTCGCGTGACTGACCGCAAATTGGTTTATGCAAATCTGTCAGTAGCGGGCCTAAACGACGCCGCCCCATCCTCGCTTATCCCCGCGTTTATATTTCTATTGAGACAGCTACCGAATTGGGTCACAAGTTACAAGCCCTATTGTATTTTACCTTTGAAGGTTAATATATAGTGGTAGTTTCATTTTTCAAATTACATTTGTTTATATATGGTTTCGTTCATTATGAAAAAAGCACTGTTCCCGAAGATTGATTGACACATTGTTAACAGTGACGCGGGAGAAGCCGCAGGCAAAGCTGAAAAGTAAAATAATGGACTATGCTGTTATTTATTGTAGATTCGATAGACTGGATTTGTCAATAGACAACTCATACGAAAGGCGTTATTCAATCTTTTGAAGTCTCACTTATACATAATTTTAATCGAAAAGTTATTATCATAATGAATGTCCTATTAAATGTGATAAAGTTGTCCTTTGAGGCATATTTTATCTACCTACCGAGATGAGCCTTCTCTTATCAAGCGTAATAATTAATTAAATAATTATATTGAACATAACAAAACAAAACATATTGAAAAACATACGTATTATATGCACTAAAACAAGTTAAAGATATAAAATCTCGCTTTAGTAAAGTTAAAAAAATTATTCATATTGCCTTTTCATAATATTTTTTTCGTTTTTCAGTACCACATGTTATTGCCTTCAAAAGAACTTGGTTTCTGTGTTTCCTCTAATTATTTAAAGTCAAAGGTTCTTTGTGTGCAGAGTTTTAAATAAGTCTGACGTGTAGTAAAACCCAAGTTAAACTTGCAACATGGAATGCAAGTTTAACGTAAAGCGAAGCGAGAAATTAATATGAAGCATTTAACAAAAAGTTACTAATAGATATTTATTATCTACGTAGCAACAGGAGTTTGGTTTCAAAATAATTTCTTATTGAAATTACATACATACATAAATACACTGACACATGTATCCCCGAAGGGGTAGTCACCTTTTGCCAAATACAAGTTTATATTCGTCAACACTTTGAATTAAAAATGGGGAAATTGGGTGTGTATTAAAAGATAAGTAAGATAAAAAGAGAAAGGTCAGAACTGGCTGTTGCCAGGATGTCAGAGCTCTCTAACATCGATACGGTCGTTTTTTTATTAAACATTTCTAAACACGAATAATTCAAAGTTAAAACTTACTTATACTTTTAATACTCAACCAACTTCTCTTTACAGTTACGTTTAAAAATGTCTTTAATAATAAAAAAAACTAAATATGATATGTTACTATAACCGTGCTGTGAAAACCATGACTTAAAACAGTGCCTCAAGTAGTGAAGTTGTCCATTTTGAAATTAGTGGGTTTATACTTGTAGTAGTGTTGTGTTCTTCGAGATGAATACGGTACAAAGCAGTGGAGGGGGCAATGGAGCGTCCATGAAAAAGGACCATAAACATGAGGTAAGTGGTACGAATAAGTTCTAATAATTTTGGCATCTAATAAACTAACACACAAACTTTCGCCTCTATAGTAGTAAGATTTGTACTTTTCATCGTGTTTATGTTAGGGTGATTAATGAGAAAGGAAAATTGTTTTTTTATTTATAAGGATAAACCTATCTAATAGACGAAAACGAATAATATTGTATTGTTGATAATATATTTCATAATAAAATAACAAAAATCACCATATATAAGATGAAAAAATACAAAGTCAATATTTTCCAAGATGACAGATGTCAAAGCAAGAAATAATATACCAATGAAAATGAAAAAATGCTAACAAAATCTAAAGCTAGAAGTAGAGATGCACACCCGTTATCTCCGGACTCATCGCACAGCTCCGCCTCACAGCCAACACACACTTCGGTGACAACGGCAAGCAATGAGAGGTCGAGCTCAAGTTCCAGCGACGAGTATTTTTCCCCGCCGACGTCGCCAACACCTGTGCGTCGGCAGGGGAGAGCCCGGCCACCGACCTGCTTGGGATCCAGAGGACCACTGACCTCGAATAGGGCCCCCGCTGCCGGTGGTGATGTGCGCCGCATGAAATGGACTAATTCACTTAATGAAAACGTCATGGGGGCATATTATCGGGCTACAGAGTTGGGAACTAACCTTACTGCGTACCGTGTTCGTTTGGTGTCTCTGTTTCAGGAGCTTGAACCAGCTGTCAACGTGTCAGCACAACGACTATCGGATCAGGTACGGGCTATACAGCGCTGCCACCTGCTGAATGATAGCGTACTTGAGAGGATACGCTCTGAAATACGGAATAGCTTTATTGTCCCTACTTCGTCGCAAAATGTGAGTTTGATTACTAACGACACACCACAGTTACTACCTGTTGATAAAGTAGTGGAGAGTGAGGCTATAGTCGTAAATACCCAATACAATGAAAGATTAACGAGCGCTTTGGAGGATGCGATTCTGTAATACAGGTTTGTAAACTACCAAATTAGACCACGTTTACCCCGTTTGCCTATGCATAAAAGAAATATAGCGCTGGTGTGTGCCCTGGATTCGCTATTGTCTGATTATTTAGACAATAGAATCGGGACCATTGGTCCCGATTCTATTGTACACTCGACTAAACTAAAACCTGACTTAATTTCTTCATATGAAATCAACCTTGTCTTTTTCGCAACAAGGTCTATTTGTTACTGGCATCTATTTCTCAACGCATCAAAATTTCACTAAAACCTGTCAACGTATACTCAACTTTATTTCCACGCAGCGAGATTCCCCATTTATTCAAATGCCGTATAATTGCCGTATAAAAACTTGTTCAAAACGAACCAAGATGACGTTATTTTAATCGACACCTACGAAGACGCTTACTAAAAACACAGAGCAAAAGAGATGGCATTCAACGGATAGCGGCTCTCGCTACGTGGTATTAAAGTTTATTTAAGCGTGTCAGATTTTAGTCGACAAATAAATTGCTTATTTCGATAGCAACATATGTTACCTACTTGTTTAAATTTGAAATAAGACCTTGTTTCAAAGTGTACAAGGTTTACATTTGTATCAAGAAAATTTAGTAAATTATAGTCAAGAGAGTAAATACAACAGAATTGACACCAATAGCGAAGATCTTAGTGATACACACTCTATTCTCTACTGTGCGGCTGTTGCAGTATGTCGAGTAGCGAGATTTAATTTTTATGTAAATACCACTACTACTCGACCCAAACCTGCTGTGCCAGCCTGGCAGTGTAGAATTGAGCGTCGTATTGCTGAGGCTAGGACACTCATTAGTAAGCTAATTTGCTTTCGATTAGGCAATACACGGCCAAAGGTGATGCGCTTTATATATATATATATATATATATATATATATATATATATATATATATATATATATATATCTATATATATATATATATTATTTTATTATGGACTCTATCCCGCGCAAGAATCAGCGCAGGAATTCCGCCAATGTCAAGTGTTTTATAATTATACAAGTTAAATAACAAAAACGTAAAAAAATGGACGTCTATTCGTCCATCTTGAAAAAACGTGATGCGCTTTGTGAAACAGGCATTTTTGGGGACTGACATTAGTCCTCAAAAATACATGTCATGTGTCACAGAGCGCATAAACTTTCTAAAGCAAAAAGTTTATGCGTGGGCAAATAGGATACGACGTTACAAAAAGCGAATTGATCGGTATAATCAGAATCGCATGTTCCAAAGAAATGAGAGGTGGGTTTACCGAAGATGGGAACAAGTGGATCCATGTGTGAGTGATAGGCACTTTCCGGATGATGATGATACAAATACATTTTGGCGTAACATCTGGTCGGTGCCTGTCATTCATACAGAAGGTGATTTACAAACATTCAAACAACGGACACAAAGAACACCCAGGCCCAGGACAAATTGTGTTGATAAATTTGTAGATCACACAATGTTCTCTCACGTGTGTGAATCGAAACAACAATAGAAAGAAAGAAAGAAAAAAGTTTATTTAGGCAACACACAAGCAATACACGGTGCGGTATGGAAGCGAGGCGACCACTTTAACCACTACGGCAGCTGGGACATTTGCAACAGACAAAATGAGCTGGCATTATCAGCATTGAACTTATTTTTCTTTCATTGCACGTTTTTATTCGAGTATATCAAAATCACATCATGCAACCGTCAATCACTGCATTAGACGACAGGTTATTTGTCAATCGCCGTTTTGATTGTGGCAAAACTAATAGCAAAACCTACCGTGTAATGGGTGCCTTACAAATGATGCGCATAAAACAGGCTTCAATTAGGTACGAATTATGTGTGAGTGCGAGCGTGTATATACAGTGTATAGTTATTGACAACAAATTGACACTGTGTGCGTGTTTAGGGATGCCTGCTCTAAATTATTTACTTACTTTCTTGTATTACGTCATAAGGAGATGAAGAGTAAATAAAATAATGATTTAAAAAATATTACAAAACATATTAATCAACAACAAAAACAATGAAAATTATAATCTGTTTTTAAATAGAATAGAATAGAATAAACTTTATTGTACACCAGTAAATATTGCTTACAGTAAGTTTACAAAAATCATAGATGGTTTATAAAAATAAAATGATTGGTCCAATTCAAATTCCAAAAGTACCAATGTTAATGAAAGAAAATAAATAATTAATTTCAATTGATGAGATGTATTTTTTAATAAAAGAATAATAATAATAAGACTATTATTATTATTCTTTAAAGTATTTTAACTATTGGTGTTAGATGACACAGACATATTTTCTAACATGAATAATTAAAAGACTTTGAGTCAAAATCACCAATATCATTGGGTATCATTTTCTTCAGCGATAGTCTTTTTAAATAATATAAAATAGGAATAGCGTCATGGTTAATGATTACCCATAGTTTTTGTAACATTTCCCCGTAATAAACTGACAGCACCGGCTAATCTGTCATAGCTACAAATATTGAAATAAAATATCGCATTTTCTCAGGAAATAGTGTAAATTAAAACAAAAGTAACTGATGAAAAGTAATCTTAGTGTATCCATAAGGTTTTCTAGCATAGTTTCGACACAATTTAATAGCACAAACTGACATGATTAATTGTGTTTCAAGCACGTCGCCACTTAGATATTCAAATGACCATGACGTCTGTCACACGTGAGTGTACCAAATATGGTCGACTTTATTAGCACCGTTCTGTAGGGCCGAATATGTAATCTAGACAAGTAAACATTCTAAGGGATAATGTAACTATTTTACGATATGATCACTAATGTTTTACCATATTATAAAATAGTCGTGTGTTAAGCTAGTCATATCTGCAAACACTAATTTATTCATTGATCTGGCCGAACCATAAATGCCGAGCCGACACACTCGTATCATGAAGTGAACATATGCACATCTTCCCCATTAGCCATCCGTCAGACGAACTTGGTCGGGAATCCTTCTTTTGCGCTAGAGGAATATAACAACTGTTCCTCTATAACCTGAAGCTATTCAGGTTGTTTTGGAGCAGTTGTTCGAATCAAATGTATTTTTGCATAATATTCTTATCTCCAGCAGTAGACTCTGCTAGACTGATTGATGGAAGTTAAGGTAGGTGTCATAAATTGCGGTTATCTTTGTAAAATTACTTCTATGTTAGTTATGTGATTCATTTTATTCTATAAGAATAAACTTCGAAAAGAATGTTCACCACCGATACATCTACAAAAACCTTCTCTGAGAGATTTCGGTGACAGCTTCTAACGAGCACCTTGACTATTTTTCTCTTTCCACATCAACGTTTTTCGCAGACAAATGTGTTCTAGTTTTACCAAAAATCTGGGCCATTTTCCGTGTAACATGTCTTTGTTTTGTGAGGCAGCCAAATTTGGATGTAATGAGAAATGTTCGAATGATTACCGTTTAATGAAGCTTACGAAAATGTGATTTTAGATGAAGATCAAGCTTCGATAATACTAAAAGATACAACTAGTGGATGGGCTCCAATTATAATTATTATTACAGTGAATATTAATTATGTTATATATTTAAAGCAAGACTGCATAACATAGAAACAAACAAACAAAGTTAAGCGCGATTCTCGCTCAATGCACAAATTATTAAGCATGAATATATCTTTTTGCATCGGTCGGGGAGTTTCTATGTATAATAAATAATATGTAATTATTTATAAATAATTATATTTTAGTGAAACTAAAAAATACGCTTTAGTGGCGAACCTAATTAAAGAGTAATAAAGAATTCTACTATTCTCCAGCTGACTTCGTCATCAGACGCATCGTTACCAAGCCCAATCGGTTGAGCTTTTCAAAACGAAACATATGAGCCCATACTCGAGGAGTTTACTAGTAGCCACTGAAGAGTTCCACTATCTACTTCCTGGCTCCATCATCAGACCATATCCAAGATTCCAAATTATGGTATTGCCATTGGAACTACTTATGCATACAAAGTTTCATTACGATACAACAATTCGAAGTAGGTTAAAATTGAGTTAGAAGATTTGTTTACATGTAGCGTGTTAAAAATAAAAATTATGTACGAGTACGTTTATCCGTGTTCTAGAACTCACAAGTACAAGCCATGCTTAGTTTGAGTCTAGATGGCGCTGTAATATATCTCCAAATATTAATATATTAGCACCATAAAGGTCCCGGCTGTTACTATAAAAGTCTGAAGAAAAAGTTATGGAGCTGTTATGTTGCTTAAATTGGTTGGAAGTTTTTTGAAATGGTGGCCACGTTGTATATTACTTATAAATAAATTAGGGGAAAAGAACGACTGCATTACCGAGTCTTACATTACATGAAATGATACAAAACAAATACTCAAAAGGCTTTTATTTTACAAAAAAGAGCGATTCGCACAATTGTACGCATTAGACAACAAGAGTCATGTAAGAAATATTTTAAAGAGCGTCTATACGTCCTGGTTCTCTTGACAAATTTTAAAAAATACATTCACGAGTATGCAACAGAAAAGAAGAGGTTGGGTAGAGAAAGTAAGAGACATTCAGACTAAGCACATCCCGAGACTTAATGTAGTTAAACATGGAACTTACCATAGGTCAGTAAAGTTATTCAAGAAGTCGGTTAATAAACTGTCAATCGAACTAAAAATGTTACTGTATAAAAGAGAGTTTTTAATTAATTTAAAGTATTTTTTGATGGAGGGGTGTTTCTACTCTGTTGATGAGTTTAGCTGAAACTTATCAATAATTATTTCTGACTCCAATTTAGTTTACTTTAGTGCCAATTTATTGATTATTTGTATTTTGATTTTAATTAATTGTTTAATTTATTTAATTGTGGTTATTCAATGTATTTATTTTCATGTGTAATTTATTGACATTATTGATAGTGGATTTGTATTATAGTTTTTTGTTGTAAATCCGACACAATGTTACAATTGTTTGTGATAATAAATAAATAAATAAGGGGCCCTTAAAGGTTAATCCAAGAGGCATATTTGAGTCCAGTAAACATGCCACCAGTCATAATGTTGTAGAAGCCTCATAAATCGTAACCTGACGAATGTTCACTTATATTTCGTGCCAATGGGCCCTAAACTGAACTATTAATTTTATGATTACAATGCCTCGAAACATATTTAGGGTTGCCAATATATGAATACTGATAATATAAGTGGTCACGTGATAGCGGGCGAATAGCTTTACATAATCATATTACCATTCGCTAGTGACGGGACAACGTGTAAACAGTTATGCATTATAAAGTGGATAACGATCACTTGAGTGCTGATTGAGGTATAAACATAATAGCAGATACTTATTAATAGTGGTGAGATTGTTGCTAAAATTTGTTTACTAGTATTTTAGTTATGAAGTAATTTGGTTGTTTTGAAAGCAGATTGATGTTCTTTTTAATTCCAAATAATATCTTATTGAAATTGCGGAAATAATTTCTTTAGAACTCAGACCGCTAAACGGTTTATTATAACTCCGCAGGTGGCTCAGTTCTTAGTGTACCGATGGCCAACTTGGTATGGTTGGAATTCAAGAAATGTTTTATGTCTTGTTTACACATTGATTAGTGCAAGTAAAGCATCAAAGATATCACTAAGTTATTGTAAAGAAAAAATCGCATGCAGTATTAATATTTAATGTAGTTTCTTTGCCAGTATTCTTCTCATAAGGCTCTACGCATTTTGGAAACTGGAAGTTATAGATCGACACAAGCAGGCAGTAGATTTTAGTGTTTTCACCTAATTTACCTCGACAATCCAGTACATGCTGTGGCGTCTATTTGCGTCGATCTATGATTTTTTAACAGTAGCTTCAATTTAACGTTCATAAATGTCACTTAGTGTCTTAATTGAATAAATGATTTTGAATTTGAATTTGAATTTGAATGAATAGGAACGGTACACTTCTCAATTCTCAATGTTCTCAAACTCCTCAATTCTCTTCTCAATGCCCCTGCCTTATAATTGTCACGTAATCCTTTTATCTGAGGAGCAATAAAATAAAGAATACCTCCGATCTCACCAAACCTCCAAACAGTCTTGAATTCTACACATTTTATGCAAATAAGCTCGCGATAATGTCGATGAAAGAATGGAATCCACATATCACGGGTACTTTTCACCTGAAGCACGTTTTGTAAATCCTAGGATCGAAAGAGATAATGCGGTGCAATTCTCGAGTTCTAGATGCAATGCATACGAACTTTTCGAGCGTACGTGATTGCATTTTTAAAAATAATTTTCCCTGGATAGGCTGAAAAAGGAACCGAAGATATTTTCACTCTTTTTATAACTTAGGTGTTGAATAAACATGTCTCTAATATCTAATGGTAAGAGATTACCAATATTTATAAACTCTTGAAACTCTTGAATGACTTGGGTGGGAGTAAGACCTATTAAAGCTGTAAGATATAATTATGTAGTTATTTTATGTCCGTGTCATTTTTTAACCCCAGACGGAAGAGGGGGGGCTATAAGTTTGACGTGTCTGTGTGTCTGCGTATCTGTGTGCCTGTCTGTGGCATCGTAGCTCCCAAATGAAGAGACCGATTTAAGTGAGTTTTTTTGTATTTGAAAGGTGACTTTATCGAGAGTGTTCTTAGATATAATTTAAGAAAATCTGTTCATTTAAAGGTCATCAGCTCTCTTCTAATCGTTGAAGGGATTTTCGAGTGGGGAGTGTTTTAAATTTATACATACATAGCATGCATGCAATGTTATACATATTTTTTTACAGATCAGTCTTCAATTAAAAAAAAAAATCTGCTTCTCAAACAAGTAACGGAGTGGCTGACTAACTTCTACCGTACTACAAACGTATTTCGCTATTATTACTTCTGTATATTGTAAACTATAGAAGTAAGAGAACAGATTGTTTTTCTAAATTTCAAAAATAAATGAGGCAATTTTGTTAGTTATACAAGTACATAACTCACCAGATAGTAAGCGGTTACCAGTGGCTGTAAATATTAGCGAAACTAAACGCGTCATTTGCATAACTTCTATCCGTGCGCGGCGTTTTTATGAGTACACTAACTACACATATATTACAGCCAATTTACTGTTATAGTCGATTAACATTAGTATATCCTATTTCCATCCCTTTAAATTAATATTCATATTTCGGGCATTAAATAATAATGCTATATTTGTTTGTAAACCTATTTACATAAAACTAATTTGGTCTAAGGTGTGATGAAATCCGTATACACCAAAATACACCTTAGCGTCATCTAGTGAAGACCAGTTGAATTATATAGTAACTGCATCCTGCATCGCGTTATGAATGCATGATCACCAAGCCTGGTCGGAGTATTAGTTTGGTTAACACTGTGCAGCCATAAAGGCTTAGTCCATACTTGCCTAAATTCTGCTTATGAAATAAGAACAAGATATTGTAGAAAAAATACATAAAATAATTACATAAATTTTATAAGATTTTAGCAAAATGCCAGAGAATATCTTGATACATGGTATTGTAAAGTTGACCTGAAATAGGGACAAAATGTAGTGTCTATAACTGAAAGAGTAATTAAACGTGTACAGACTGCTTGTACTTACCACTTGTTTACGCCTTTGGTCATACTTCTTGGCTTTTGTAGATTGTATTGCATAATAAATACAAACACTCACGCTTGTATCTCCAAAAGTATTAAAGCAGAGGTGTGTGAAACACCTATATTTTGTCAAATAAAATTTTCAACTCAATTTATAGGAGGTACGGCCTAATGCCGTCGAAAATAAATTCTAATGCCTCAATTTCATAAATAAAATGTAAACGTGGAGTTCACGTTCACTAACTATCTATATACTATACTATATATTAGAAGAATAATGTAAATGTTTAGTTTACCAAGATGAAGTATTGTACATTGAATTATTTAATTTATCTCACCATCGCCTGGAAATTGGAAAAGCAGAAGAGATACAATGGGCGTAACTTATTTGCTATAAGGGGTCTGTGTACATATCTATTTTTACCATGTCCTTTATATTCTTCTACAAATTTAATTCAAGTACCTAGTGTTACGGTTTTAAAGGTTACGATTTGCAAATTCATTTGTGAAAAAATGAAAAAAATGCAAATGAATTTGCAAATCGTAACCTTCAAACTATAAAAACCAAGCGTTTACTGCACAAGTAAGGAAATATATCAAAACCAAATTATTCATGTATCGTATATATTTTGTTTTCTATAACAGCTGATAAAAGAATATTGACTGCGATATGGATCAATACACATTTTGTTTGAATTTAACTCGAGTAACTTGAACTAGGAGATTTCGAAAAAGTTATGTCATGTTACATAACTTTTTGCATACGTAGGTTTCTTCGCGATGTTTTTCATCACAGGTGAAGCAGTTATATTTAACCCACCTAATTTTAAATACACATCAAAAAACTTATCACCCAATCAATTTAGTTAGATCAATTACGTACGTAAGTAAGTACAAAAATATTATTTTCGTATCAAATATACTGATTCCACATCAAATTAACCAGAGCGTACAAACGTAAAAATAACGTCACGCATCTAGGCTAGGTTTAGGTTAGTTTAAAACTGCGACCACAACGCACGACGGCGACGGCGAGTGCTACAACCGAATTCTATTGTGAAATCACAACAACACACTCGATGTATTGAGTTAGTTTTGTTTTAACAAAAATAGTGCCACTTTTCAATTAATAGCGATGCGTTACGAACTCAAGCTGATGCTAACATCATAATATTTTGAGATTATATTTATTAGGTTATAGGTTATATTAGGTTATATTTATATATTTAGGATTGGCATTTTTTTATAAAAAAAGGAAGTTTTTTTTAATTTACAGTTAAATACTAACCTATTTAATCATCATCATCAAGTAACATGCCTTTTGAAAAGACAGAGAAACACGACGGACAACACAACCCTGGCATTTTTGGTCTTATTCACAACAAATACGTCTCTGAGATAATAAAACATACTCATTATTATTAACCTTTTTTAATAACTTGCATTGGATAAAACACTATATAACACTTCAAAATCCAAACTGACCAACCAACATTTTAACAGTAAGAAGTAATAACAAAGAAGTTGTACTAAAAGCAGGCACCTTCGTATTTCAACGGGACTCTTAGACACGTTAATCTGAAAGAAGGTATTGTATTATAGTATTGTAATACATGCTTAAAAAGTTATACAATGCTTAAAACTCGACAAATAAGAGAAGTAAGAGAATATGGTCAATATTCTCTAATAAAGAATAAAATATAATTCTCTACTGTAAGTTTGTTTAGTACTTCTACGACGACATGATGAAACAATGCAGCCAATTGAAGCCCGAGTTCAGCAAAGGAATTCTATGACCGACGTAATGAAGACGATGATATTGACGTTTAGTAAAAGCTAACTTTTGCCCGCGTAATTTTGATATCAGGAATAGTATTTTTTCTTGATGAAACCAGTAGCCAATGACCTATTATGTACCCCTGACAACGTACATTTGTGCAAATTGGTGATAGGTTTAGTAATAAAGGCGTGCAAGTGATTGTACATCAAACAAACTCGTTTCAACACTTTTCCTGTGCCGTCACAACCGTTCCTGTGCCGTTTTAGGATTTTACATAGAGATAATGAGGTTACTGGTGCTGCAGATCTCTGTACGTAGTATATGAACATCGCCACTATCACCATCCTCTATAGATACTTACATACAATTATTTTCATAGGTCACACCATCTTGTCCACACACGGGTTGAAAAGTTGTTGAACAATAACACCTATCATTATACTTTGCCGATTTGCACTCTCCCATATACTCCACCTGCACGCCAGCACACACGGCCCTGGTAATATACACTTTTTTAAATAAAAACTGATTCCACAGCATTGCTTAAGTAACTTACGAATTTGTAAAAAAGAAAAGCTTATGGTACAAACATTACAATTAAATAATTCTAGAGGCAGGCAAAAGGTGATGACACTTTCAAAGACCTACACTGTGCAATAAATTAGGCATAATCATTTCTATCCATCCCTTCGCAATGGATGCAATGATTATTTGACTAAACTATGAGATGAATCTCATGGCATAGTCATTGCATTAGCAAGATATTGAACTGAATGGTTTTAGGTAATCACAGTCGAATTTAAGCATTCAAAAGATGTATACATTGTCCTAAACAATATCGGGATACGACCTTTAATATATTAACCAAAGCTCAATTACCATAGTGAATTTTTGGCATGCTTAATTTCCTCCCTAAATGTAGACATAGAACAAAGAAAAATATGTTAGAAAATAAGATTTTTCTTTATTGTATGCCCTTTGAAGTAGTAAGTGCAAAGTTGTTACAAATATATAAGTATAAAAATCGGCGGTTTTATCACCCACGGTAATTTCTGCCAGATAACCTTTTTATTTTTACAGAATGTTTTTCCTTTTCTATCTGTCTCTCTCTCTCTCTTTCTTTCCTCTCACAGGCACATATTTACACATGAATAAGAGAGAGAGAACAATATTGTGTATTAAGGTATATTCAGTGAAGTCAGTTTTAGGTTGTAATACACCATAATATATGTGACAAAAGATTACCTATTGCCCACAACTGATCATCAAATATTTATGTACCATTTAGTTACATAATAAAAGCATTAATAAAAAAACATATTTTATCATAAAGCAAACGAATGGTAAGTCATACAAGTGAGATAAATCATTACTTTTAACTCATCTTCGACGGATGACATTCCGTATAACCCCCCAACTTATTTTAATGATAAGGACTTACGTGCATACGTTAGTATAAGTATTTCCATCGACACCGCACGCAGGGTCGTAATTATTTGCACAAGAGCACTGACTGAGCATTTGGCTGGCGTCAGTGATGTTGCACGCCCCGTTGTAATCAAGCTGAGCTCCATCACACGCCAAACTGGGGAATTACGTAATTTTTAAAATAAAACTAGTCTTTGTATGGTGAGAAAACATTGTGGTTGTTGAGAGAGTAAGCCGCTTGTGCGTGCGTGTGCGATGAGCAATTGACCACAACGCCAGCTTTTACTATTTTTAATCATCACCTTATTTATTGCAATATGGAAAAACTTTTGGCTCTGGAGTAGTCCTCACATGCTGTTGCTCAATTAAACGAAATACTGACTAAAGTGCGATGAATTTTGTAACTTATTGTAAGTATGAAAGCCTGGTAGTTCATCCAATTAAGTATAATAAATAACGATGTTACTATTGTTGTAGATTTTATTACTGAATACAAAATCGTCTTCCTGTCCTTTTCCCAATTTTATTTGGGGTCGGCGCAATGTGTACGATTGCAAAGGGTTTTGGCTAGTTTCTTGCATGGCCGGCATGCCTGACGCCAAACCTTCTTGGGAATATAATCGTTTTCAAGCGGGACAAAGAAAGAAAGTACATTGGGGTAAAGAATACGGATAGAGCGAGGAAGCAAGGGTAAGGGATTACCGCAAGTCTCAGTTGGTGGAAACGGGACAGGAGCTGCAGTATCTCGAAGAGGCCGGAGTCATGTAATTCGAGAGGCCACTAGGACAGGGACATCAAATGGCCACTAAAACTAAATACTAGACATCAATTACACTTTCCTGCTAAAATCAGTTCTGCAGCTTGCATTCGGAGAATATGATCACAATGTTCAGCGTAGATAGTGTAATCTACGCTGTTAGTTAATCAAGCTACATAATCATAATCATAATCATAATCATTTATTTCGTGAAAACATAGGTAACAAAAGGTCTCAAAATATTTCATGAACTGCTATGCTCCGCCTACGGGCATACGAAACAATAAACTAAATTTACATGCTCGGATGGAGTATTAAATTCTAATTAGATAATACAACTGTCAAATTACACTAATAATAAATATAATCAAAAATAAATAATGCAAGATATAAATAAATCAAGATCTCAATGAATATTGAATGTCAGCCCTTAAAGTTATTAGTCATTTAAGAAATCATTAATCGTATAATAAGTTTTGTCAATTAGGAAATCATAAAGGCTGCGTTTATATTCATTGATGTCCGAACAGCATCTAATTTCTTTTGGTAATTTATTAAACAATTTTGGTGCCATTGCATAAAGACTTTTATGTAAAAATGTAGTTTTAGTTTTTAGGAGGTGAATTTTATCAGAGCGACGTTGACTCTCCACGTTATCAAATAAGTGTGAATTGGTTTTTACGAACACACTAACTTCATAAATGTACAGCGATGGAAAGGTCAAAAGTCTTAATTTTTTGAAATGCGGTACGCATGTATCCGTTCGTTGCAACCTACAAATTGCTCTAATACATCTCTTTTGAGCTACAAAAACATCGTTACTATTTGAGCCATTGCCCCAGAAAATCACACCGAATCTCAAAGTGGAAGTGACATACCCATGGTATGCAGTAAGTAGCGCATTTTCATTTGATATTTTACGTAGCATATATAGTGCATATGAAAACTTATGTATTTTGGTACATATATGATCAATGTGTGATTTCCAGGACATATCGTTGTCTATGAACAATCCCAAGAATTTAATTGTTTTTGTTTCATTAATGTCTTGTCCGTTATATTCAATTTGCAATTTTGATGTCCATTTTTGTCTAATTTGAAAATTCATAAATGTTGTTTTTTCTAAATTGATTTTTAGGTTATTAGAATTTAGCCACTCAATAGTGTCAACAATGGTATTATTCATATTATTTTCAATCTCTTTTAAATTTCCTGTGTCAAAAATTACGGTGCTATCATCAGCAAATAGAGACATCTGATAACTTGTAATATTGGGAAGGTCATTTATGTAACACAAAAAGAGCAACGGTCCCAAAACACTGCCCTGTGGTACTCCGTATAGTACAGCTCGAGCTTTGGACGAATATGTTACCTTGGTTTTAGTTTTAATATGAATTCTCTCAATTTGTGTAACTTGCTGCCTATTTTGTAGATATGATTTTAGTAAATCTTGGATATTGCCTCTAATACCGTATATTGATAATTTATTTAGTAAGGTTTTATGGTCAACGTAGTCAAAGGCCCTCGTCATGTCCATGTACAGTGATGTAACAGGTTTGCGGCTGTCTAGGTTCTGATGAATACGGTTAAGTGCGTTATAAATGGCCATGTTTATGGTTTTGTTTTTCCTAAACCCCATTTGTTCTTTACATATGATGTTGTTTCTTTCCAGATAGTTATTAAGACTATTATATATAAGTTTCTCGAAAATTTTAGCAAACACAGATAGTAATGCAATAGGCCTATAATTGATAATTTCCTTTTTATCGCCTTTTTTATGTAGGGGTTTAATAACAGATATCTTTAATTGTTCCGGAAATGTGCCACTCTCTATACATTTATTAAAAATATCACACAATACGGGAGCAATTATGTGTGCCACAGCTTTAATGACACGCGTGTGAATTTCATCCGAACCTGTACTGTTGGTGTTTTTCAAATTATGAATGACTGTTATGATATCTCTAACAATAATTGGTTGCATATAAATGGATTTATAGGAATTATAATTACATGTTTTATTGATGTTTGGTACATAATTTACATTTGGTACTATTTGATCTATGTAGAAATCGTTAAAATATTGTGCTATAAGTTGTGGGTCTGTTATGCATTTACCGTTAAAATTGATTTCTTTTATATTATCATTAGGTAGGTTATGTTTTATTGAATTTATTACTTTCCATGTCGCCTTCGACTTGTTTCTGCTCGTTTCGATGAAATGACTATTTTGTGCTTTTTGAGTTAGCTTGATAATTTTTTGTATCTGTCTGTGTAAGTTTTGAAAGCAATTTTTGCTTCTTTACTTTTAGTACGTCTGTATTTCCAGAGTAAATCCCGTCTCTTCCTACTACATAGTTTTAGACCTCGTGTGATCCATTTAGGTCTGCTAAAAGTATTGATCTTGCGTTTCATTTTAGGAAAGCAAAGGTTATAGAATAGTTTAAACAAATCTAAGAATACATCAAAGCTCTCATTAGCACTGTTACATAAATATACTTCAGAAAATGTAAGATTTTTTATAGAATCCCTAAAAAGAATAATGTTATTTTTCCGAATATCGCGTCTGTATGTGTACCAATATTTTAATAGACATGTCATTTTTTCTGGGCACTTTATTAACTGTGCTGTATGATCTGACACACCTAGTTCCAATATGTAACTTTTACACCCTTTAATGTTGTTTAATATATTATCTATACATGTACCACTACTAGGACGCGTTATTCCTCTTATTTCGAATTTTAAATTGAAATCGCGTGCCAGACGTTCAAATGTAGTTGAATCCTTAGTTTTCTTTAGCAAGTCGATATTGAAGTCACCACATACCACTAGTTTCTGACTGTTATTTCGGCAAATTCTAAGTAATATTTCATTGAGATTAGTGAAGAAAGTGTTTATGTTATTTTGATATGGGGTTCTATAAATGCACACTATAATAATTTTATGATCAATTAGCTCTATGGCACAGCATTCAAAGGCATTCGTTATGTTGTAAGTTTTAACAGATTCTAACGGCGAGTAGTTTAATTTGTTATGAACCAATATGCAAGCACCACCATTTCGATCATTTCTTGTTGAATAGGAAGCTAACCTATAGTTTGGTATATTTAGAAGATCGACGTCGCTCTTCGTCATATTGTGCTCAGTGAAGCATAAAACATTTATAAATTGTCCGTTATTTGTCAGGTCATCTAAGTTTTCGACTATAACATCAGATTTATTAATGAGACCGTTAACATTCTGGTGCATTATATAAAGATATTTAAACACGAAAAAAGTCTTGGTTTTGATCTTTAACTTCATGTGGCTTGTCCGGAGGTGTATTGTCTGGGTTATTATTATCCGACAGTTCATGTACCACTGTAGTTTGTAGTTTTGACGTTTCCAGTCTGATCCTATTTATAGTATTCTGTAGATTTTCCATAATATTACGAACCCCGTGTCTATTTAGCTTGCCTGTTTGTATCGAAAACATATCATAGGATAAACGTTTGTTTGAGTCCAGTACGTAGGCATAGTTATTTGACCAAGCATCCCTAATAAGCAGTGCGTTGAATTGTTCTACTCGACAGTTGTACAGTCTTGCTCCACATATATAAGTAGGCAGTGTGATTATTATATTTGTGTGTTGCAATTCTAAAAGTGACTGTTGCATTTCATAAACCAACTGCATATATTGCTGCGATTGTTTAAAGTCAGATTCACCAATCATGATGACACACATATCATGTTTTGTATAGTCCTTTAGTTTTTGTTTTAACTCTTGCAGGAGTTGCCTTATGCCGCCACCAGGCTTAATATAGTGACAATAAGAATATGCATTCCCTAATGTCGTTTCTTCTATTGCATATAGTAATTTATTTTGATTATTGTTACTTATTACGCATAATTTATTTTTGGTCTTGAACGCTTTGGTCTCTGTGTAGATATTATATTTATTATTGCCCGAGTCAATGAATTTTGTCGTTCCAGCTGTATTTGTGTGCTGTGTTGCAATTAGTTTCGTGTTGCTTATAGTCTTGTGTATTATATTTTCTGGGCTAGGTGACTGTGCTGACAGTCCAAGGTCTACTGAACTCAGGTTTAATGAGCTCTCTTCATTGGCTAGTTCCTTTATTCTGGTAGATCTTTTTAAAGACTTCTTTTTCCTACGTGTACTAGTTACATTTGGAGATTTAGTGCAAATTATTTTTAACTGGGCTATTGTTTCTGATTGATTTTGTACAGTTTCAGATAGTGACTGATTCTCTTGCAACAACCTTTCAATTTCATTATCCGCGCTTCTAAGTTGATTTTGCAGCTGTTCTATGATACATTTTAATTCCTCATCGTTGTTCCTGATCGATAGGTCTGGAAGACTCAACGTGTGAAGATTGGACATGGTTGAGGTAAACGAATCTTCAGATTTATTTAGGTCACTTTTCTTGTACGGTTTTCTTATCGTAATATTTTCCAGAGACATTATTTATTTATTTGTATTTCCACACTGATTTACTTTTTCTCTTGCAATGTACAGTTTCCCCTTTTCGTATTGAAATGCTTAATAGGAGCAACACCACCAGCATTTATCTCAAGACGAGAAGTAAGACGACTGTTTGATTATTTTATCTGTAGCCACAATAAATTATAATACAGCCAAAGGACTGATATTCAAAAAAGTATTCTCGTATAATATTTTTGTCTGTGGTTATCAGCTGCAATTTCAAAAGTTGATTATCCACAGTGGTAAGAAATTCTACTAATGCACTAATGTCGTTTTTCGTGTGGTATCCCCTTTTAGTTCAGCTACTCCCCGCTTAAGGTAGCAATGGCAGTAGTTGACTCATATAAGATAGTAATTCAGTTTTCATATGGCAACATTATAGTTCCACTCTTTACCGCTCCAGCTATCAATGGCAGTAGTTGTCTTATAAAGTCAATAACGATTAGTTTCGCTATTTGACACTAGATTAAAAACTGTTGTAGTTAACACTTATTTTATTCAAAAACTTTTTCGTAACGATTTTTAAAATGTCTTATTTTTTGTTTTGAAACATTTTACGTGTTTATTATTATTATTTTGTTTTTTATATTTTGGCACTACACTTTAGTATAGATTTATTAACCACTGCTGTATTATGTTCAGTAATATAATCATTTTATTTCGCAATTTGCTCATTCATTATCATACTTGTCCGTATATAGACTACTTGCTCCCTTTCTAGAAATATCTTCTTTCATGCAGTCCATCCGCCATATCTATGGTCATCCTCTACTCTTGTATCCGTCAACTTCCAAACAGAAAACTCTTAACACCGCATTTTGCTCATCAATTCGCATCACATGTCCATAACACGATAGTCTATTCTTCATTCAGGATAAAATAGAAAATACATACGGTAATACTAATGTTATTATATATGCTTATTTACTTACTAACACGTATTGGTGTACGTGATCCCAGTAACGCCACACACGGGTCGGTAGATGTTCGGACACTGGCAGTTCTTCTTAATTTTAGTTGTCACCTCACTGCACTCTCCTTGGTAATTTAACTTCACTCCTGTACACGATGCACTGAAAGAATTTAATACTGCAAAATATTTAAATACTGTATATACCTACCATGTTATTATAAACCATATCTTATAATACTTTTTAACATATTTAAATACTTTGTATTTCCGAGACTCAGTGGGTATAATTTTTAGATTAATTTTACCTTTTTTAGACTTTACTTTACCCGGGCATGACCCAGGGATGGACGTATATATTTTTGAAAATTAAATACCGGAGCCATTCCCATAAGGCACTATGAGTCGAACTTAACGTCCAGGTTGTAGACTAAGATAGTCTGACAAAAGGTAGAATAGGGACCTTTCATATGCACAAACCGATGTAGGATATTCATTGTTCTTTGAGGATTGTACGCGGTCATAATTACCAGTAATCGCTCATCATCAAAGGGGCATCATCATTTACTAACTAACCTTAAAACACACTTATCTGCAGTATGCCTTAACGGTATAACATGGTTGAAGCACACGGCTAGTTTTATATTACTAAAATGAGTTATGATTACTTATTATATAGTGATGCTTAGCACCCAACTTTTTATTAAATCACAAGCACTGGAAAGTGCGTTAATGGTGCCGATTCTATTGTCAGACTCGCTAAACTAAAACCTAACTTAATTTCTTCATATGAAATCAACCTTGTCTTCTTCGCAACAAGGTCTATTTGTTACTGGCATCTATTTCATAGCGCCACTAAATTTCACTAAAACCTGTTAACATATGCTCAACTTTATTTCCACGCAGCGAGAGTCCCCATTTATTCAAATGCCGTATAATTGCCGTACAAAAACTTGTTCAAAACGAACTAAGATGACGTTATTTTAATCGACACCTACGAAGACGCTTACTAAAAACACAGAGCAAAAAAGATGGCATTCAACGGATAGCGGCTCTCGCTACGTGGTATTAAAGTTTATTTAAGCGTGTCAGACTTTAGTCGACAAATAAATTGCTTATTTCGATAGCGACGTAGTTACCTACTTGTTTATATTTGAAATAAGACCTTGTTTCAAAGGTACAAGGTTTACATCTTGTATGACGAAAATTTAGTCAATTATAGTTAAGACAGAAATTCAACAGAATTGACACCAATAATATCTTGTTAATTTCAATTGATGTACACATTAATTTTGTATAAGTTTATTATTTTGTACCTAGTTAATAGACTCTAAAATTACTAGTAGTTTTTATAAAAGTTAAGTAAAAAACTTACAAACACGCGTTGATGTAAGTTTCTCCATCTTTACCGCATATAGGGTCGTAGACTGTTGGGCAGGTACACTGGTCCGCAGGATTGTGGACAATGGTCTCACCACATTCACCATCGTAAGCTAACACTTTTCCTTCACATAACAATCTAGAAGCAACACACAAATATTGTATTTTTGGGTATGCAAATATACATAGGTATATGAGGAATATATGTAATCGTCAATGCCAGCCCCTTTTAAGCCCACTACAGGATATAATCGTCTTCCCTTTTATGCCATTACTCCCTTTGTATATTGTTAAGTTCAGGCGACGAATCTTGCTGTTTTCATTTGATGTCTACTGTAAGTATTTTTTTACTTCATCAATTTCTTGCTGTACGGTTGAAAGAGTGTAGTTTTATTCTTTTTTTTACTTCTGATAACGTGGGTCGCATAATCATTATTAAACAAAACAGTTAGCCGCTATGTTATACCAATATTCTTTATTCTAGTACTATTATGCTAACACTGCTCATGTCTGTGGAAGTTGGGGAAGTTTAAAACTAACTATTATATTAAAATAATTTTAATACCACTCCTATTATGTACTGTTTGCTATATGGGCTGTGATTTGCTTTCCACCAGAAAACTATATTAGAACTAATTGGACATATAATTAATTGAGTAAATAATGGAGGTATTAGTTATTTTAATTTTTCAATTAATAGTTTACGAAATACTAACTCGCACGTATTACGAAAAGTGGCTCCATCTACAGAGCACACAGGATTATATGTATTTGGGCAGTCGCACCAGCTGGCTGACTGGCAAAAACTGATCATAAGTGACAAAATTATAGGTGACGCTGAAAACAGAACAGTAAAAAAATATTATTTTAGTGCATTTAAAACAAATCGATTAATTTCACCTAAATTAACGAGGACAGAAAATATTTATCATATTTTGATAATTATTCCAGACCACATTAAGAAGACTGTTAATTAATAAGTACATTACTACTATGTTAATGAATCAAAGAAAAAAAAACGTTTTGAATAAAATAAATCTGGTCAACGAAGTATTCATAAAGCCACAAAATATACCCGGTCGCTGGGTAAGGCATATAAAATACGATTTATACCTGTAGAGATATCACAGGGACCTTTTTTCGGACCGCAATAACTTGTAACGTTATACGATTTGTATTGTCTTGTATACGACTTACTATTTTATAGATGTCACAATTACTATTACTACAACACCAGGTGTTTAAAAAATAGAACTACAGGATTTTATTTTAAATAAACCTTTTTGGTGCAAAACTAAAAAAAAAATCTTACCAGTAACAGACTCCATGACTAACGCAGTCTTACAGCTACTGAAAGACGATTGAAGTCGCTCTATTCTTTTATACAAAGGGCTAATCTATGGCTATTATCAATAAACTAAATAATTATACCAATATAAATAAACAATCAATTATAATGGATAATGAAGTGTTAAACAGATTTCTTCAAATATTTTGATTTGAGGTGACGACCTAGAAGGAACGACCGTGTTTCAAAACCTCAGCCGCAGTCAAAAATATAAATTGATGTATTTAAAACTTTTCTTACGGTCAATTTGAACTATTTGAGTCTTCTTGCAGTTTCTTGATTTAAATGATATCATTAAGCAAAGGAATAAAAAAAAACAGATTTGACGTTTAAAAAAATGTGATATAAACAAGCCTTAGTAAATAATTTAGGCTCCTGTTAATAAAACAGGATTGCTGCAGAAAGTTATTAGAGTTAAGAATTATTGCAATTTAAAGTTGTCTCTTTCTACTTTTATCAGCATTTGAGAGTTGAAAGTGTGAAAAAGTCCCATCGGTACTTTATAAAAAATTGTGTAAGTGTATAAATAATAATGTAATAGGTGAACTTTTCAAAATCGCCAACCAGCAATCGTAAAGGCGTCAATACCATTAACAAACACTCACTGTCCATCAGCAGAAACACTCCCGTAGGACTTGGAACTAAAAGCGATCATCGAAGTTCTTCAACGGATGCGTTTGTCGTTGTTTGCAAATCTAAAGAGCTTTGGCTTTTGATGGTCCATGAAATACTCGTATATAGTTCATGTACCCAAGAATTTTGGTTTCATTATGGGTTCGACTTTAAGATTTAAAAAGCCACTCCAGGGCATCTACGCCTACGGCTTGGCATATCTTCAACTGACGCCTGGATTCTGAAGCCTATGATGATACATATTAACACTACTAGTATTGTAAGAGTTTACAAGCACCAGTTACGGCAAGAATCGGAGAGTTGTGTTCTTGTTTGCCGTTTTTCCTAAACGATCGTTTCCTAAAGGCCAATATGAAGCTAGTCTACTGTTTGGTTTGGGAAAATGACTGATAGAGTGAGGAATGACGTAATAAGAAAACGGTATGGGTAAATGAAGATTGAGAAAGGAATGCTGCGGTGGTTTGGGCCTGTTGACAGAATGAGTAAAGAGCGAATGTGTTACTGAATTTACAAGGCTCAAGGCGAATCGGTGCGAGTAGGCCCTCAAAGATATATATACTGCCCAGATTGGCAGTATACTGAAGAAGGATCTAGGTAAAAGCACCCGTAGCCGGCGATCGTTTAAGAAAGGTCTGATAAACTTTAATGTAGAAGAGGCGCAAGCATTTGGATTTACTCGTGTTTATTGGTTCCAAATTTATATTTATAATATGTGGATAATGCTGTAAATTATACATATGTTCCATATGAAATTGAACCTGTCTCAATAATTAAGATTAATTTATGTATGTATGTTCGTTCTTCCGAAAGAAATAAATAAGCTGTATGTCAAAATCGGGGCAAATGGCGCTTTACCATCTCTGCCTACGCCGGGAATAAAGCGTAATAAAATGTATAGGGAACATGAGATCTACTACTCGTTTCGTGTCAAAGAAAATGATTCAAGAACCAAAACATTTATTAGCATATCTCCAGAATTTGTTTCCAATTTATAGCAGTATTATTTTGATCCAGTAAGCAGTGTAATTTTCAGTGCCGTATCCATTTAGTATAACCGATTATATCCAGGCCATTGTCTTGATCCATATCCAAGCCTGCAGCTACCAGTATAAGCTATTGGTACTCGTAAGCACGACATGCTGTAAAAGCAAAAAAAAACATTGTTATCATTTGTTATGTATCTTCACATCCTTCACTCAGCCACACTCAGTATAAAAAAAACTGATTCCTACCAGGTTGTTGTCATCGATTTAAAAATCTAAATCTAGACAACCGCTTCGATTTATTTGCAGGTAGTATTAGAGCCACTAAGAGTGCACTCACTAGAGATTTTATGAACAGTTAAGTGATCTTAAACTGGGCATATCTACTTATATTATGTATATCTTAAGACGATTAGTTTAAGCATTTTTGCTTTAAATGTGGAAGCTTGTAATTGGCATCTGATACTACGTATTTCATTTTAATTTTGTTTAAGTCGTAAGCATCCCAAATAAAAAAAAAAAAAAAAAAAAAATTGTCTTTCTAGTCTAGTTTTTCCGCATACATCGTAAAACGAAAATTAGGATGAAGTAAGTTTTAAAATCCTAAAGCCTTCAGAACACTATGGCTTGCTTTTTGGTTTAGGAAAGTCACAAATCAGACATAAATGACTGGCCTGTTGGTCTAGTGGTTAGTGATTCTGACTGCTGAACTTTGGGTTCGATTCCCACCCAGGACCAATAATTGTGTGATGAGCATGATCATTTGTCCTGTATTTGGGTGTAATTTATCTATAATCTGTATGTATTTAGAAATATAAAATATGTTTATCGGCAGTCTGGTTACCATAGTACAGGAAACCAACTAGACCCACAAAGTTTTCCGTTACAAGTGAATCTATTGCAAGGAACTCAGGTATGTAAAAGTCAAATCAAGAAACCCGGCAGATCTCGGCCGTCTTTTGACAGTAGGTGGCCACACCGATGTTGCTAAAGAAGATAAAGTAAGGCAGATTTCTACTCCACTTATCTTGCAGGGTAAAAAAGGCCGTGGTTAACCAACAATACAATCCCTTGGTCCTTGGAGTACCATGCGAGGGGCATAGGGCAGTGTTTTTAATAATTTCTTTCTATCAGTACTTATTTCGTGACCTACATACATACACCCCTGTTCCTCGAAGGAGTAGTCAGTGGCGTAATGAACACCCATCTTTGACCAATAAATTGGTCCTACATATTTTACAACTAGACTTCTCAAAAAACTTTTTGTGAGTCATAACAACAATACAACGTAGAATGAACTTATTGATAATTCAGATACATAATTTTATTAGTCTTACAATTAATTATAAAATAAAGAAACATTCGTCTATGGTCACTGCTGCGCTCCTAAGAGCCGTAGCGTGAATTTGAATAACCTATAACCTTTCTCAAGAATAGGGCTATGAAATGCATAAACAAATTTTTTAATCTGACTGGTAATTTTTATAGGCCTAATGTTTTGCTATAGTTTCACTGCGTGTTTGGTTTATGGTCACTACTCCACTCCTAAAAGTCGTAGCGTAAACATGAATACCTATAATCTTCCTCAGGAATTGGTCTATCAAATTCAAAAACATTTCTTGACATCCGACTGGTAGTAAATATTAAGGTATTTTTATTGACCTTGGTAGTCGCTTACCATCAGGTGACTCGTCTGCTAGTTTGCCCCCTATAATATAAAAAAAACCTTATATTTTGCTAAAGTTTCACCGACTGTTTTGTTAATGGTCACTGCTCCACTCTTAAAAGAATAGCCTTGTAATCTACCTTTAGAATTGAGCTAAGAAATGGAAAAAACTATTTATGAAATCCAACCGGTAGTCCCAAATATTAACGTATTTTTTATAGACGCAATATTTTGCTAAACTTTTACTGCATGTTTTCTTTATAGTCACTGCTCCAATCCTAAAAGTCACAAGTCACAAAGTACAAATCTTACTCAGAAATTTGCATTTTCACATGCAAAACAAGGTTTCAAATCCGTTCCAAAGATTAGGTCGTTAAAAATTAATTACTAGTAATAGCACCAATTCTGAGAGTATTTGACCATGACGCGCAATAATACACTTACTAGCACCTATTGTAGTAGGTTACTCCATTGGTGCCGCACACAGGAACACCATATCTTGGGCAGTGAGAGCAATAGGGATTTCCCCATGACAGTGTAGCCACCATCAACAATCCAAATAAAACTGAAAATGATCAAAAGTGAATTACGTATTTACACATAACAAGTCATTTTGCATTAAACGATGTACAGCACTCAGAGAAACATATGATAATAACAGTACCTACTCTAGGATATTATTACACGGCGCTTTCTTAATATACATTACATTATAGATATATTTATTATTTCCTGATTTGCAAAACAACTGCATCTGCATATGCAGAATTCCAGTATTTTTATTTTTATAATTAACTAGTTTTCCCAACGGCTTCGCTCGCATAATTTTTCCATTCCTTGGCATGGGTATTTTTTTCTGGATGAAACCCTATGAACCGTATGTCCTTTTCTGTGTCCCTGGCAACGTACCTATATGCAAAATTTAATGATGATCGGACGAACGGTACGACATCGCACTTTTAAGATCAATAAATATATTAACTTGTAAGCAAAACAATGAATATACAATAAATACAAATAAATATTATCTTATCTTATCTTATCTTATCTTAGAACACAACATAAATCTTTTGTTGTGTTGTTGCTAGTTACTAAAGAAAAATATTGTTTTTATTTTATTTAATACTTCCTGCATTTCAAATTACATGAGGCGGACTTAATGCCAAGTGGCATTATCTACCAGTCAACCCAAAATAGTGTTTGGAAAAAACACATAAACTATTTTTGAGACTGACCTCATTTTAATTATTGTAAAATTATTTTAGTAAAATAATATGAAGCCATATTGTTTTTTTAAACGGTGGAATTGGACCCATTACGTAGA
Organism: Euplagia quadripunctaria; assembly: GCA_963859945.1. Lineage (NCBI taxonomy): Eukaryota > Metazoa > Arthropoda > Insecta > Lepidoptera > Erebidae > Euplagia > Euplagia quadripunctaria. The sequence goes on from OY982581.1 coordinate 15,783,378, forward strand.
GCCAACCGTGACCTTTTTCCACACACAAACTACACGTAAAACCTAATGTGATAAAATTTTAAATATTGAATTTAAAATGCTTACCTACTGCCAGCTTCATGTTAAATGTAATACGTTGCCGATGTAACTGAAGACCGTTGGGCTTACACAGGTTTTTATACACCCAATGCACTTTATATAAAGCCTGTTTTCTATATTGTAATTAGTTCCACGATAGCGGAAAATACCACAGACTTTTATAAATTTTATCCTTTTGATCATTTGTTCTTAAGGGTATGTGAGTTAAAATATATGATCGTTCTTGTTTTCTCTATTAATTTTGTTTGTTTTCAGAACTCATGCTGTGACTAAACTATATTTGCTCATGTTAACATTTTTAACTGACGATATCAAATAATTGTTGAGCAATTTTATAAAATAAAGATATTGAATTTGAAATCATATTTCAGTTTCTGAACACAATTTTGATTTGACATACATTCCACCTAATGGCTGCATTATAAGCGATACTATTGTTGAATAAAGCATCCAGATTCTAAAGATAAAAGTGTTCACAAAGTCCTCCTTACTTTTGAAACTGAACACCACAAGTGATCCAATATATTGGTGTTAGTTGCTATCCCTTTGAAGGTTGGCTCCACGTTTTAACAGGAATTGTACTAGCTATCTTTGTATGTTTTTATACTGAACTTATTGTTTAAATATTAGTTATGCTATTATGCTTTGCTTATCAATTTTAAATAAAATAAAATTCTCCCTCTCATTAAGTAACAAAAGATGAAAATTAAGGTCAATTACACCTAATATTCCTAAGCATTTGGGCTTTATTCAAAACAAAGCATTATAAAGTTTTCCAATTAACATTGCTTAATATCTAATAAGTTGGTAAAACTGAAACATTAAATAATCTGAACAACAATTTATATATAGCCGTCCTTACCCTAAATTCTGATTAACTACGTATGACAGCGTTGCCACTCGCGAAATAGTTTAACTGAGTATGCCATCTTTGAAGTTACCATGACATAATTTAATACTAGCGGTTCTCCGTAGTTTCAACAGCATATTATGGCCACTGCTAGGCTCCTTAAGATCTTAGCGTGAAGTTAAACAGCCTTTACCCTGCCTCTAGAATTAGGCTTATAAAATCTATAAAGAATTTTTGTAATTGGACTGGTAGTTTCAGAGCCAAGAACCAAGAAAAAAATGTTAAACAGTTATTGTTGTTAACTTGACACCTGTTGGTCTAGTGGTTAGTGATCCTGACTGCTGAGCCAGAGGTCTTGGGTTCGATTTCTATCCAGGACTAATAATTGTATGATGAGCACGGTCATTGGTTCTGTGTCTGAGTATAATTTATTTATAATATCTATGTATTTAGTGATATATAAGTATGTTTATCAACAGTCTGGTTATCATAGTCCAGACTCTGCCTAGTTGTGGATTAGACGGCCGTGTGTGGTGTTTCAGGTTATTATTATTAGCATGTACTATGTAGCTGTAGCTAGATCAGTACCGGTTTTTCTGCTCTAGGTCACATTACTTCACAGAAAATTAAATGAATGTCTTTTGTATATCAATTAGCCTATTCTACTCCACTGCTAGACATAGGCCTCTTCCAATATGCGCCAAAGCACCTGGTCCTCCACCTTCCTTCTGGGGCATAAGCATCCCTCAATGATTTCCAAGAAATTATTATATGTTTATAAATTTAACCTATTAATAGTAAAACAAACTAGATCTAATAAAACAAGTTTTGGCTATACTTAATTCTATTTTAATGTTAAGCATACACACACCTATATTAGGTAAACTATATTTAAAAAATAAATATTTTAGCATTTGACGCAAGCAACACCGCAGGGCGAACTAATTTGCAATATTAATGAAATAGACGTTTCATAACGAAATTTAATTATTATTTTAATCTTAATTAATTTGTAAATTAAAACTAATCAATTTCTCTTTAATTATAAACGCACATTTATATGGACTATGTACCTTTGAGTAGTGTTTAAGGTTGCAGATAAATATTCAGATATCTATATATATATATATGAAATGAATCCCTATTTCCCTTGGTCACGGCATGACGCGTGAACGGTTGGACCGATTTCGCTAATTCTATTTTTTTTGTGTTTGTTATTGTCAGGAGATGGTTCTTATGAAAAATTACGAAAGTTGCCCGAAAAATTAGAAAATTTAAGAAAACTTCACGACTATATTAACTTATCTAATGTAACGTTAGCGCTTTTGACATAACTGTCAGTCATGCTGCAAATATCGTTTAAAACAGATGCATCGGTTGGAACTATGTTTTGGAATAATTATTTTTTCATTAATTATACCAATTCGATCAATATTCATAGTTGGGACAGGACAACGTCTGTCGGTTCAGCTAGTAAATGGTTAAATTAGAGTTTATGTGCCTAAATAGATAACAACTAAACGTACCTTACATTGCGTGACTCTGTTGACGTATTAACAAAACGGATCAAATCTGACAAAATATTTTGCTGTGACTTTAGTTTTACTTAATACTAGGTGACCCGACATACGTCATGGTGTCAAAATTTCAGTTGTTTTAATTTTATGGAAAAACGCACTTCCAGTTTTCCCCAAATTTCCTTATTTTCCATGCAACTTTTACAATTTTTCTTTACCCAAAAACCTTATTCGGACTATTATTAACATATAAGTTTGGGGCTGACAGCGGACGGGGTGGGACGGTGAAGTGGCGTTAGCGATTGAAATGTGCACTAGCACCGAGCGCCGACTCGACGGCGCTGAGTGATATGTTACTAATATTATAAAAGCTGAAAGTTTGTGAGGATGGATGGATGGATGTATGTTTGTTACTCTTTCACGCAAAAGTCGGGAATAGCATAGGCAGCAGAAGTGTCATTCGTACTTGGGTATAACCATACCTCTCCCGTGAAGCTCTGGCGACTGTACTTGCAAGCAGATTAACAAGAAATAATAACTATTTTGAACTTTAATCATAGTTATTAAATATGTATGTGTACAGTCGCATTCTGGTGTTTTTCGGCGTATAGGTAACCAGTTGAGCTTATTACGATATTCAAAAACGTGGTAAAATTTGCGCAATCCAAAAATGAACCTTATACAGAAATTCTGAAGTCGCTCTAGTTTATTAAATTGGTCCTCGGTAAGATCAGGATAGCTGGCATCTGCGTAATCGAGAATTGGAAGAAGGAATTCTGCAAGCGCAACTTTGGTCGCAACCGGTAGCAAGTTACGCAACCTTCTCAAAGACCCCGCAGAAGCAAACATTTTCCTGCTTACTTCTTGCAGCTGCGGACCCTAGGACAAATTATTATCAATATATATTCCCAGATGTTTAACTTCATTTGCAATTGGAATGATCTTAGCTCTAGTTCTGGAGCTACCGATAACAGTTACTTGGGTTTTCTTCGGATTTACATATAAACCATGCTGCCTACTCCATACACAAATCTGCTTTATGTCTTTGTTAATGATAAATATTGCCTCTGCTAGCCGTTCTACAGGAGCTTGGGTATAAATCTGTAAATCATCTGCATAAAGGTGATAGGTAGAAGTTAGTTTGTTGGAAATAGAGTTAATGAAAACTGCGAAGAGCAAAGGAGATAGAACGCCACCCTGTGGTACACCTGCAGACGTAGTGCACCAATTTGAGAACCTCTCCTCGATACGAATACGCTGCCGGCGCCCATAAAGGAAATCCCTGTGAGCCCCGTACTTGAATTCAACCTAGCATATATTTGTAGTAGTGTTTTTAATCTTAAAGTTTAGCAGAGTAGGTCTGTGTTAAGTAAAAATCTGTCATAACTAAGAGAGACTTCCCAGCCAACAATTTTATGTAAAACTTATCCTGCTTCTAAGAAATTTTCGACTCTGAGTACCTACACAATTACATCGGCTAGACTACAGCGATTAAGTTTATCTCCTAGTAAAGGTCTTACACCCCAAAGTGGGTAAATATGGTAATACAGCATCGAATTGGCCCTGTGCCAGGACTCTGAGTTAGATGTTGTCGTAGGTCATGTTTACGATACTTTGGTACTCCGTCTAATCTCACGTTTAGTAAAGTTCTGCTTTTTCCCGAATTATGAGAATAAAAATTAATGTTACCTATTAATAGTTGAGTAGACAACGGGCGAGGCGGAATGGTGACGTGGCATAAGCACATTGTAATTTAATAGTTAACACAGCGCCGTTGCACTCGGCGTATGGCGCTAGTACATTTCAACCACTCACGCCACGTCGCCGCTGCTGTCTTCCCTAACCTTAACAGTTGCAATATGAGTGTGGTCCCTAAACGCATAACTGCCGGCTAACAGCAGTCTTCCAGAGTGCGAAAGTAGCAATTTTAATAGAAATTTCCTACTACTATAGTCTATGGGAGTGACTAGACTACCTTCTATGGTAAAACATGCACGGTTACTGAGAAATTTTTTTTTTTTTTTTTGGGTACGAAAGATGCATGGATTTCGATTTAATCATTTATTAAACAATTGATATTTACGCTTGAGATTTACTTTGGTTATTATATTTGTGCACCTGTTAACTGCCCTATACAGAAATTGATTGCATCTGCCTATCTACACTGGTTGGGATTTCTTACAGATAACCATCTGTAAGAAATCCCAACCAGCGAAAAGACCGCCGTTTGTACCATAATTTGGTTTTATTTTTGATATTAATCGCGGGCGTCCCCAGAATACCCCCAGAATGTTCCCAGAATACCAAAGTTTCATCACAATCTGATCAATGGTTTGGGAACGCATAGAGGACAAACATACAAACATTGATTTTTATTTATATAGATTTTATTTCAACTCTTGGAAGTCAGTGTTAATCTACTTCTAATTGTCGCATCGAAATGAAACTTTGTATTTATATTTATATGTTTGGGCATCGTGGAGCTGATCCTATGATGAAGCCAGGAGGTGGACGAGTACAACTTTTCAGTGGCTACTAGTAAACCCCTTGAGTTTGGGTTCATACATTCGTTTTGACGAGTCCTACAGATTAGGCTCAGTCATGATTGTTTGATGATGAAGTCAGGAACTGGATAGTGGAAGTCTATTTTACTATTTAATTTGAATCGCCCTTAAAAGCGTGTTTTTAGGGTACCGTTCTTCAAAAGGAAAAAGGAACCCTGATCACTTTGTTGTCTGTCTGTCTGTCTGTCAGAAGAAGTTGAAATTAATACCAAATACATAACTCAGCGGTCGAGTGAAGCCGTAAAAAAATCTATCTTCTAGGTCAACGCAATCAAAACACACTTAAGTCTTATATTTAATAATTAATTTAAGCAGGCAAATCAAAACCTACAGAGTCCTTCCCACTGACCTAGAATCATGAAATTTGGTAGGTCTAATAGCACAAGTAAAGAAAAAAATACGAAAGTTGTTACTTTGTTGTTATATCACTTAAAAAAATTGTTTTTGTGATTACAAAATTATGTTTTGTGGTTGGATTGTTGACTTTGTCACACATTGCAACCGCAAAGTTAAGTTTGATTTTCGAAAAAGACTGGCAAAAGTCTCCGAGAATAGATTCCCGAGATGGAAGTACTATCTAAATACAAGTTTGTTTGCTTGCGAAACTCTTGGTGCGCGAGTCAGACTCGCACTTGTCCGTTTTTTTTTAATTGGTATTCTTATGTCATACTCAGTTGCAGGACAGTAATAGATGGATTGATAATAAAGTTCCGAGATCAACTCTTATTTCGTTAATTAAGCGCCACGTCAAGTGTCAGAGGAAACTGACCTCTGTAATTCAATTACTTAGTTGTAATTACATCTGTTATGCCATGATTAATTACACTGTGTGTGATAACAATGGATGCAGTGTAATATTTTATGTAACCTTGACGATGTAATTGTGCTAAGAGTATTTATGGTAGAAGAGGCGGTAGCCGAATGGCTAGAAGTCAGACTTGCGATCGAGTGGTTGCGGGTTCAAACTCCAACTAGTACTGTCCCCACTACGGGACTCAAGTACTTAGCTTAGCTAGAGGGGTTAACAAGAAGTGTGGCGAAGTGTGTTCTGTACTTATTGTTATATCTATCACCTTTTGTAATACATTTTATGAAAATAAATTGATTATGATGGATGTTTGTCACGCTTTCACGTAAAAACTACTGAATTAATTTCGACGAAAGTTTACAATAATATATAATAATAATAAAAAATAAAATAATAATAAAAGATGTAGGGTATAGTTCAGATAGAAACAAATGTGTTTCATTAGTAGTGGTTGGAGAAGGTGTACGTCTAACTCGCCACATCGGCTCCGATTGGGGGTGGTCGGCACGGTGGACACTGAAGCGGCTGAACCGGGAGGCCCTCCTGGAAGCTACTATCGTGCAGGCCTGGGTTGAAGCACCAGACAGGCCTGCAGACGTCGAAGAAGAGGAGAGCATGACTCACATTTGTGATGCTGCCATGCCCCGTGCTCGGTCGTTTCCTGCCAGGCGCTAGGTGTACTGGTGGTCGCAAGAGATTGCGGAGCTACGAACAAGCTGTGTAGCTGAGCGCCGCCGGTACACTAGATACCGTAGACTACGCCACCGTGGCCAGGATACAGAGGCCAGGGAGGCAGAGCTGTACGAGGGGTACAGAGAAGCCAAGAAAGCCCTCCAGCTAGAGATTTCGAGGGCCAAAATTCGGGCCTACGAAGAGCTGATTGAGACTCTGGACAGAGATCCATGGGGGCGGCCCTACCGCATGATAAGAGGCAAACTTCGCCCATACGCGCCCCCATTGACCCAGAGTCTCAGGCCTCAGCTGCTGGAGGAAGTAGTAGGCTCTCTGTTCCCCTTGAGGGCGCAGCACATACCCCCGCCTATGGTTCCGGCTTCGTATCCTGACAACGACCAAGGCGACGATGACGTGCCCGAAGTGACCGGGGCGGAACTTCGAGTTTCGGTGCATCGACTTCAGGCCAAAAATACCGCCCCGGGGCCCGACGGCATTCCCGGCCGTGCATGGGTTCAGGCCTCGAAGTTCCTTTGGCCCAGACTTGTGGGGCTCTACAGCGCATGTTTGGAACGGGACCAGTTTCCAAGCCAGTGGAAGACTGGAAAACTGGTCCTGTTAAGGAAGGAAGGGCGCCCCGCGGATTCACCATCCGCATACCGCCCTATTGTGTTGCTGGACGAGGTCTGCAAACTCTTCGAAAGAATAATTGCAGACCGCCTAGTCCGGCACATAACCGGGGTAGGTCCGGATTTGGCGGACAACCAGTTTGGTTTCCGCCGGGGGCGCTCTACGGTGGATGCCATCATGCGTGTTAGGGCTCTGGTGGAGGATGCTGTAGCCCGGGGTGAGGTCGTCTTGGCGGTGTCCCTCGACATTGCCAACGCCTTCAATACCTTGCCCTGGAGTTGTATAAGGGAGGCACTCCGGTATCATGGGGTGCCGTTCTACCTCCGTCGTATTGTCGGGGCATATTTAGAGGACAGGGCCGTCATATACCCGGGTCACGATGGCTGGGGTCGGCGAGAGACATCGTGCGGTGTTCCACAGGGATCGGTCCTAGGCCCACTCCTGTGGAACATCGGTTACGACTGGGTTCTGCGCGGTGCGCTTCTCCATGGTGTCGACGTCACTTGTTATGCCGACGACACGCTTGTGACAGCGCGCGGGAAGACGCACCGGCAAGCAGCAATCCTGGTCACGGCTGGGGTTGCGCAAGTTGTTGGTAGGATCCGGCGATTGGGCCTCGAGGTTGCTTTGCACAAGTCCGAGGCCGTTTGTTTATGTCTTGCCTATATCGTGGTGGGAGGTATCCGCATCGGCATCGAGCGTACGATGAAGTACCTGGGGCTCGTCCTCGATAGCCGATGGGATTTTGGGCCACACTTTCGGCAGCTAGCCCCCAGACTGTTGGGCGCCACCGCGGCACTCTCGCGGCTCTTGCCCAACTTAGGGGGACCCAACACAGCCTGCCGAAAGTTGTATACGGGGATCGTACGGTCTATGGCGCTCTACGGGGCGCCAGTGTGGGCGGGCACTCTGACGGCCCGGAATATCGCGATTCTGCGAAGGCCGCAACGCGCGATGGCCGTCAGAATGATAAGGGGGTACCGTACGATCTCCTTTGAGGCGGCCAGTTTATTTGCCGGATCCGTGCCCTGGGATTTAGACGCTGTGCTCCTTGCGTTACAGTATCGGTGGCGCAAGGATGCGCTAGATCGGGGCGACCTTTCAGCACCTCGAGAAATAGAGGCACACCGAGTTTGGGGAAGTCGTCGTCCGAACAGATACAGGCCCGAGAGGCAGAGCGCAGTGTTCCGCGCGCGCTTCTCAGAGGAGTGCGACCGAGAGGTGGCGGTCGCACCGGGTGATGGGACCAGTTTTGGGTGAGACGGGTCAATGCCTGTCGGGGGTTGCGGAAGAATGCAATGACGATTCTCGCTCCCCCGATCATGGGCAAGCAGTGGAACACCGGGGTGGTTTTTAGTCGGTAAGAGTCAGACAGACCCCTTCAGCCCCCCCCCCCCAAGGGCGGAGGACATCCATGAGGATCTTCCACCTCGTTACAAAAAAAAGAAAAAAAAGTTGTACGTCTAACTCAGAGTTAGGACTCTATATGACATACACTTGGTAACGTCATTTGAATGGCCCATACACTGTTAAGCTGTACCTGGGGTGCCTGCCATACAAAGCCTCATTTGTATAATACCTAGCCAATAATTTACAATAGACAAAAAATATAGTATCATCTTGTCACCCGATCAAAGAAGGCATGCTCTTTCTAGGTTGGTTGCACTGTTCAAGAAATAGTTTCTCAGTCACAACGTTGCGTTCAACCATCTTTTTAACACTGTATGGTTTTAATTGGTTACTGACCATGCACAAGGTCCGTCTGACAACTAGGTTTCCTGATAATTAAGATTTATCTAATCTATCAAAATCAATGTACTATGTTTGTTCGTATTTTATGCGCTGCCGTACTTTTCATCCTAAAAATCATTATAAAATTTTGCATACACGTTGGCAGGGATATAGGAAAGAACATAGGTAACCTAAAAATAGAGTAAAAAATATATAATATTTAAAAATTTAACTAAAATCCCAGAGTAAAGTGTGGATGTTTGAAGATGAACCACCTCCGACGTCTGTAAAATGTCCCGATCCGTAAAGAAAAGAATGGTTGCTGCATTTTTTTACTAAGAGAGAAATTTTGATTACGATTGTGCTTGACAAAGGGAAGACTGTTACCGCTGCTGTATTAGAAGAAGAATATTTTATGGCTGCATCCTGAAAATCATCATAACATAGGGTACGACATAGGTACATTTCATTTAGAAAAAAAGTACATTGCCCGAGGAATGGAAAAATTAATTTTACGTGAGCGAAGTCGCGGGCAAAAGCTTGTTATTTAATAAATTATAGTTCAGATTCTACGAGCTCTTTTTAATGGATAATTTATATGTTGAGAGTCCCATAAACATTTCAAAGCAATATTCTGTTCGCAAGGGTGGTACGATGATTAATGAAAGTTTCAAGTGGCGTGATTTAGAGGTATTGATGTCGTTATTTTTTAAAAACATAATTATTTTTAAACTACCTTTTTCGATGTTTACACGACTTTGCTTTCAAATGTTGTACTGTAATAGCCTCTATATTTGCAAAGACTTTTTTGAGAGATCTGGTTAACAAAAGAGCTTGGAGCGAGTCCTATGGACTTAAAGTGAACCCTTCAAAGACTCAAGTCATTTTTGTTGGGAGCATTAGGAAAGTTTCAAAGATTGAGTGGTCCCATGTTCATCCGATTATTTTCATTGACTCTATCATACTCTTTGGTAATAATTAAGATTACTTATCGCCTCAGAACTATCCTGGGCTCCTCAAATGCAGGAAATAAGTCGTAAGCTATTTGCTTCTTATGCAGGTTCCTTAAAACGATTGAGAAAGTTCTACCAACTGAAACCAAAACTGTCCTTGCAAGTCCACTTCTTCTTCCAATTCTTGACTATGCGGATGCCAGCTGTCCAGACCTCACCAAAAACCAATTAGAGAAACTAGAGTGACTTCAAAACTTTTGTATTAGATTCATATTTGGTCTGCGTAAAAATAATCATGTCTCTGAATTCCGAAAAAAGCTCAAGTGAGGTAACCACTTGAGCTTTTTTTGATTCGTCTTCGCCGGAACGCTCATATGTTTTCTTTGCTATACACTATACTTTACTTTACTACTGCTTTGCCATGCCATACCTACACTTTTTATTGTAATACACTATACTGTTTAATCCTTTTACACCTTCCTATTTAAAGGGACGATTAGAGTTCCTTTACGATACTCATACGATTTTTTTACGATTATCAGATAATCTGATATTAAAAGTGCTGGTGCAGGGTACATAATTTAGATCTTAGTTATGGTATAGAATAGAATAATAGTTTTAAAGTGACAGATAATGTTGCTTGACCAAATTTTTAAAGGCTGTAAAGGTTTCAGCTTATTTGTACCGGTAATCCACAAACGAACAGACATAACCATAAATGAGTTATAAAAGAAAGTTGTTGAATAACAATTTTCTGTTTGTTCGTTGGTGTAATGCATTACATTATAATATATAAGTATTTGTCTGTATTTCGAATAGTACACCATCAACTACTATGTTTTTATTAAATAATTTTGATATTATCTCCATCCTAAGGTTATCTGGTACAGACCGCTCTTTGTACTCTGAATTGTAAGATAATTATGTTTTCAACTGTATTTTATTAATTGTGTACAATAAAGAGTATTATATCTATCTATTCACAGTTTCTCTTTACACTTCTCAAAATAAATATGTTAAAAAGATACTCTTGGGAATCGTACATTTATCCGGCATACGAAAAAAAAACCTATACCGATACTTGGAGGGTCGAAACGCGTCTAACATAAAATGACAAAGACTATAACTACTATACTTTGAACCTATCTGGCTCGTACACTATTTCTATATAAAAAGTTGGATGGATCAGTTAGTACATTTGCTGCCTTGAAGAACGATAAATACACACTTTTGTATTTATATTCATTTGTTATTCAATAAAGTGTATAAAAACATATAACCTGCCACTGTCCACGATAACTACAACCATTATGTAGCTGCGTAGTTAGTGGGGACAAGAGGAAATTATAAAAATCTTAAAATAAAAAATAAACCGACCAAAATAACTAAAAAGCAAAAAATAAATAAAAGTCTTAAGTCTTGAGCTTATTTACACAAACTATCAAATTTTATATGAACTTATTTTGAGTCGGCGCCAAACAACAAACTGGTTAATTATCCAAATGTTATATGTATCTACGTAGACATATGGCGATATGTAAAATATCTAGTATGCTATCTAACAAAAAAAGAATCAAAATCGGTTCATAAATAACAGAGAGGGCTGAACATACATAAAAAAAAATATTTATATATATACGGTCGAATTGAGAACCTCCTTTTTTTGTTAAAAACAACACTACGTCCTACATCCTTCAACCGATATTTATTAAATTAAACTATAATATTCACTTAGTAAGGTTTCATTACGTTTTTGGGTATTGGTTCAATAAAGAAAAGCTAAATGTTATTTGAGACGAGTGTTGGGTAAGTTATGTCACATATAAACTGGCAATTTTGAGCTTTTCCTCTAGATTGCCATAATCACGGATTATTATTTTAATAAAGTTAAATATTAATTAACTTCTGAAGATGCCTCTCAGAGACAGGGCTGCCACATCGTATAATTGGATACAAAATTCGTATAATTCGGTTATCTTTTGTATCCTGGTTGTATAGTAGATTGCATTGTATAATTGGATAAAATGTCTTTACTGATGATATAGCTTAATAAGTACGTACATACATAGGCATACTTAAAACAAATCATATCTGTGGTAAACTGTTAAATCCTTATACGTTAAAGTTAAAACACCTTTTATTGAAATCTCCAAAGAGTAACGTACTATAGTTGTACAACACTGATTTTGTATAATAGTACGTCACTTTGAATAATTTCTGAGACTCAGCGGTTTAAAATAAGTTGTCCTTACTGGCAGCCCTGCTCGGAGAAGTTATTCAATTGGGACATGGCACAAGTGGCTAACTTGGATATTGGCCAACTACTTGATATAGTCCATATTGGGACGTGAATTAAGATTAATTAAGGTTGTTCACTTGTTTTATCCAGAACAGAATAAGATGAGTTTCTTTTTAATCCAAAACGTACGACAAACGTGCATATGGTATATCTGATGGTGTTGGAGTTCTGGCATCTAATAGATACTGTTTAAATATTTAAGAAGTATGATTGAAGCAACATTAAAAAAAAACGTCATCATCATGTCCTAAGCGTGGGCGTCTCCAAAAAACTACAACAAATAGTGATATCACGCTTCTTTTATCAAATTTCTCCCTGCCTTTTCAAGCTAGATCGTCAGTAATTCTTGTGCGGTACTTTCCATGATTCACTTTCGAATAATAGGACATTACAAAGGATCCAATGGACATCGAATAAGCAGCGTTTGAGAAACTTTGCATGATTATTTTATTCATGACTTTTACGTCAGTGCTTAGTGACCAAAAGCATTAACGACATACATTCGGACAGTGATGATGTATGAATCAACCTTGACCGATATTTCTGAATATAATGAAAGGATAATAATGTCGTTTATAAGAAAAGCAGGTCTAGCTTTTATCAAGTTATGTTTTCAGGGATGTAACCTGAAATATCAGGCAGTCTATCAAGAGAGAATTTTGCAAGTCATTTTATGTTTCCATCTACGCTTGTTAAGACTTTCGTATATTAATATGTCACTTTCTAATAAAGCTTGATAATAGCCCTATAGAAAGCTTATATCGGATCATTTGGGAATTTAAAAGCCATTAACGAGTATTCAGTTACATTGTTATCATTATGTATTTTTATATCATTAACCCATAATAGCATCCGTGGTCGTGGTTAGAGATGGGCAGAGGATTTAAACGCAATGGCGCGAAATGAGTTTAAACCGGGTCTTTTGGGAGGAAACGGGTTTAAGTCCAAGTAAAAACTACAATCGGTGGGATTAAATTATTATTACAAACGGCGGATTTAAATTAGCTATTTAATTAATATTTTGACTAATATGCTTGAAAATATAACTAATATACATAAACGCGGGTTGATTTTTCAATTGCTTAGACTTCTATATGTTATTCTCTATGTGTTCTTAGGGTGAACTAGCATGTGAATATTCGTCACTAATTATATCATCGATCATTATACTTTTATTTATTGTCTTTCTGTTTAAAATGTTCTAGTTGCATGAAAAGAAAATTCTTTAAACGGCTCTTTTCACAATCAGGCGATTTTGTTTGATAATGTGGATATATTTTGCTTGAGTACTAAATGTGCGTTTTGTTGCTGCAAAGACCGTCAAAGGAATTATTTAACTACGGCGTTGCGGGCTACATACCCTGAATGATAGAGTTTACACGTACCATACAAGTGCAACAAGGAGCAGCATACTCCTTTGATAAATAAGTCCTTTGACTGCGCTGTTTAGTAAAATTTTGGCTAAAGAGATGTCAAAATAATCAAATTGTATTAAAAAACAAAGTAATAATTATTAAAAAATTGAAAAAATCAATTAGTTTCGCGCCTCTTAAGAGGGAGAGGGGATTTATTGGTGTTTTCCCATCGATTTCGAAATCTTTCTGAAATTTATACCACGGGAAACGCACATTTTTTAAATGTTGTTAGGGCTTTAGAAAACAACATGGGGTACCTTTCATCCAGAAAAATGTTTTGTTCCTGAATCGATTGATAAAATCTACATTCATGCAAGTGAAGCCGCGGGCAAAATCTATTTATGTATAATTGAGAATGGTGGTACCAGTCGCATCGCTCTAACTCGAGCAAACATCTGCCGTGCTGTGCCTTGTAAATTTTCAGTTATGATATCGATACCATGCTTAATTTCTTTCACTTTGTTTCGCCAAGGTCGTTCTTAATTACTTTTAGATAGATCTCTCTGTAACAGGATACAAAAGATAAATTTATCTATCCAGCGACAAATGCCTCTGCACCACAGTACAATTAGTTAATTGAGTTACGGCAGTGGGTGGGTAGCAATTAGCACATAGCTGATCAATCAGTCGGGCAATGATAGTGGGTAAATAATACTGCGGTGTTAACTTCAGTTAGGATAAATTATTTTGACTACGATCAACGACAAAACCAATTTGCATCGCGAATTTCAGAACATTTTTTTTGAAAATTTGTCAGTAAATGGTTGCTTGATAGGTTTCGGCTATTCCCAAATAAAGCATCAAACCGTTTAAAAAAAAAATGTTAGATTATGTGTTTATATGTAATCAATCAATCAGCCTATCATAGTCCACTGCTGGACACAGGCCTCTCCCAATGTGCGCCATAGCACCCGGTCCTCCGCCTTCCGCATCCAGTCTATCCCTGCTACCTTCTTCAGGTCGTCGGTCCATCTGGCTGGGGGGCGTCCTACCTTCCGTTTATATGTAATCGCCAGGTTAGAATTAAGTATTATATTATATATTAATAATATTATATTATGAAGTTATTAAACCAATGTACATCAGCGACTCGAGAAAAAGTGAATTAACTCTAAGCAATGAAATCTTTAAGTGGCTTCTGACGATATAATATAATTGACCGCAATTGAGACCACAGTAATTAAAATGTGCTTTGATCTATTTTCTGTTACTGTAGTTAACATTGTTTAAGCGAGGTCTTCCCACATACTTTTATTTCCAGTACCCTAGAATCTAAAGAAAATGCTAGAACTTATTCTAACTAAGTATTTTGCTTCTAACCTGGCCGTGACCCTTAAAAGCCCAGGGCAGAAACATAAAAATAGGTTTGTTCAACCTGTTAAGAACAATCGCTGCTCCTGCTATGGACAAAAACATCAAGGCTTAACAATAGGTTCCATTGTTTAGCATTTAGTTCGTCTCATTTCCTTTTTGTACTATTTCAGATTGTGATGTCTATTGAAATCGAATTCAATAACTCCGTAATAAAACTGATAAATGAATGACAGATCTTGACATAATACCGATTCTTTTAATTGTTGTATTATTGGGTGTAGAGTTTCTTAAATACAATGCCTAGCTAACAAGTGACGGTTACTTTAATTTCGCAGAGTGTCTTTTGGTACAAACAAGTTGTTGCAAACCTTTTGATTCCTTACTTATTTTTATTTGGTCGAATATGAAAAAGGTCTGTGAATCGTGGGTTTTAGAAAAATCTATACATTGTAGTGAGTCTTTTGATAAAGTTTGTATACAGAAGTCGACATAATAAACAAATTTCCGGCGAGGAGAAGGGATTATCAAATGGGCACGAATTAAACTCTCGCCAGCCCTTGTCCACCAAAAAAAAATCGTGACCGTATTTAAGAGAAGAAGAGAAATATACTTTAAAGAAAATCGCAGTACCGTAGATTAGACACTGCTTGTATAGGACAGCATCTCCTTTCTATCAAAGACTGCAGCTACTATTACGCAGCTATACCTATTTCTGATGTAGATATATATGTAGGTTAATGACAATAATATATTGTTTGTTGTTGTTGATTCGATTCGTCAAACCCGTCGAGTTTGAACTAAATTTATTATCAAAAACTTTATTAAATGTTCCAGAAAAATGTATGCTCCAAAAATAAATATCATTTTTGTATTCCGTTTCTTTAGTTCGCAGATGTGTGTAACGTTCCCCAACTCCAAGGTCAGACTCAGGTCAAAGTTTGAGACCCGTTTGTTATTTATTGGGCTTTGAGGCCATTCACTTTAAATATCTTACGATACAGATGAAAATGTAAGAAAATAAAATCTAAAAAGCTAGCAAAGAAAGCAAATCGTTTTTTTCTGAAAAGTCAAGCGACGTTACATTAGACAACAAATAAACATACAATGTATTCGATATAGTTGTTGTTATTTCATGTTTGATTCAAATATGAATGACATGAACTAGAAAAGTAATGTTTACATCTCAATCATCTTCGTTTTTATGATGCGTTTGAAGACGCTCTTCACTCGGTGCATTTGTTACTATCACATCGCCATCAGTATAACAGGGTATAAAACTAAGCACCGAATATCACTCAGACTCATATAGCCGAGTTTTTAACATAGTTGAGTTGTAATTACGTGTAATATATAGGAGTTATTGTGATAGTTTATTCTCCCTTTAAAACCTCTTTTGTCTCGTTTCTAAGAGAGTCAAAACTTTAGAAAATAATATTGGAACTATTCATTGCATAACTAAAAATGGTTTTCTAAATATAAATCATAATGTAATAGAGTGTAAATAGAATAACCAAACAAGTATTTCTAAACTAACTTTTAAACTTTCGCGTTCCATGATATAATTATGCATTTGGACGGGAATTAACGCGATCATGAAAAGGTATTACATAACTCTGAATTGCCTGACGTTTCGACCCGGTTTCACCGGCCGTGGTCACAGGCTGACTGACTCAGTGGTGCACGCCCTCCGTCGTCGAGACCGTGAGGTAGAAGGTTCTTCATCATTTTCATCATTTTTTGTTTCGCCATGTACCGCCACATACTATACTAACAGTGTCCCTATTCTGTAAGCAAACCGATGTGTCCCTATTCTGGTGTCACCCGACTGCGCATAAAAGCGAGGTGGTATGTTTTTTTTATCACTGGATTCCACGCTGTAGATAATTTGAAACCATCTTCCCGATTGAAAGTTTTGTGTTTTTTAATTTCAATCGCTTCACGTACAACTCTCGAGTAAAAGTGACGTTTCGGGGAGAGGACTTGCGTACAGTGAAACTCAATCCAGTGATTGGTGACCGTGAGGTAGAAGGTTCTTCATCATTTTCATCATTTTTTGTTTCGCCATGTACCGCCACATACTATACTAACAGTGTCCCTATTCTGTAAGCAAACCGATGTGTCCCTATTCTGGTGTCACCCGACTGCGCATAAAAGCGAGGTGGTATGTTTTTTTTATCACTGGATTCCACGCTGTAGATAATTTGAAACCATCTTCCCGATTGAAAGTTTTGTGTTTTTTAATTTCAATCGCTTCACGTACAACTCTCGAGTAAAAGTGACGTTTTGGGGAGAGGACTTGCGTACAGTGAAACTCAATCCAGTGATTGGTGACCGCTTCGAGTGCATGTTCTGCAATCGCAGATTTTACTTCTTTCTACTACTTCACAAGATTTTTTTCGAATTTTGAACTGACAAAAATACAGCAGCGTTCACCCTATATTACTAAACTAACTCCACGCCTCTCGAGCCGTTACACAACCACGAGCATAGCGCAAGCTGTAAAGAAATTCTTGGTTTAACGAAATGTCCTCATCTTGGAAACAAAGTAAACCCTTTGAAAGGTTGCGACAAACTAGATTTACAAAATGTTGGTGGTGAGTTTTATGAAAAAGGTCTGTTAGGATATTTTCTATATTAGGTTGAGGATATTTATAACTGAGTGTGGTAAAATTGGGTGTGGACCTTTACCCGTGACTTTTTTATAACAACCGGTGGTTCCGACACTTCGTCCCATCAATATTTCTCTTCTCTTCGCGAATGTTACTAGGCTGTTTAACAGTAGTAGATGAAATTAAGAAAATATAATTTAACCTATATAAAGAAATACAAGTACTAGAACATCCATTAAATGTTAACTTATGTAGTACATGAATTATCCTAAATTTTAACATTTTAGTGGATTTCACATGTGTGGCAATTAGTAATTAGGTAAATGTGTAATTAATGACAGAATCATTAATTATTTAAGGCCAAATTGTTTCAAACATTTGTTCAATATTTAATTATAGGCCGCACCTTTGTAGTTTAAATTAATATGTTCAGATTTTTGGTTAATAATAATTAATAACTATCTTGTTACCACTATTGTTCATCTATGTATCAACAAAATTGTACAAATTGTGTTAATGAGTTTGTGATTTGATATTATTTAAAATAATTATGTCATGCTAATAGAAATTTGACCAACAAGCTTTAACATCCGTTTGTCTACGGACGTTCCATTCATTTATTGTATTGAAGCAATTTTTTTCAATGTTTTATTTGCATTGAACCAAAAACCTGGTTAGTTAGAGGTGTGGACAATGACGATAGCCACGGTTCAAAAGTTAAAAGCCACTGGCATGCAGCTAAATATGCGTGGAGTCTCTTCGAAGAAACTCAATTTAAGAGTTCGAGAACAAGCAAGTGGCAACGTATATGTTTTAGTAAATGAGACCAGGAGTACCGTAAATTGATAAACATAAGAAACGACTTTTCCTAGCCGAGGAAGGCGGATTGCGCAGATTGAGAGAGGCTTATGGCTTTATTATTGAGCGAGGCATAAGCATAAGCATTGGGAATAAGTCCAAAGTCAGTCAGTCAGTCAGTTTGTCAGTCAGTCGCATTACCGTTTTTCAGGTGTAGATTTTATAAGTAGTATTAGGTATATGTTTAGCAATCTTTATGGTGTACAAATAAAATGGAAAAACAATCAGACTAAAAACGTTTGTCTTACGGGTAAAGTCGTTTAACGCGCCAAAGGCAAGACCATCGGGTTGATTAGGTGCACTTTATCACCTGTTGTTTTTTGAGGGTTTATAGGTAATCACGTAAAAAGCATTATTATAGAATTCGGTGAGGTTAAATCTAACCTAGGTTTAACTTGTGCGAAAGGTCAGCCCGGAAAGTACTACAAAGTAATAGGCAAAAAACCGTTTACTAGACGTATAGAAATAGACGTAGAGAAAATATATGTTTGAAGAAGATTAGAAACTATAGTTCTGAGTATGTCATGCTCGCCTGGGAGTCCTACCGATCGTGGCGTATGTATCGGGTTGTTCGGTTCCCTTCAATATGGTTGATCTGTACGATGGATGGCGTGTGCGTCATGCTCGTGAACGGGTGCCGTTGGTCGGGGCTGGTCATATCCGGACTGCTATTACTTAAATATGTATAGTAG
Organism: Euplagia quadripunctaria; assembly: GCA_963859945.1. Lineage (NCBI taxonomy): Eukaryota > Metazoa > Arthropoda > Insecta > Lepidoptera > Erebidae > Euplagia > Euplagia quadripunctaria. The sequence goes on from OY982581.1 coordinate 15,802,368, forward strand.
TAATTAGCGCGTCTATTTATATTTTAGAGTAATAGGTATGTTACATTGTCCACACATTTCATTTACGCTTATAAGCAATGTAACTAGAAATTTGTAAAAAACATTTTTGGAAAAGAGGTATCTTGGAGTCTCTTGCCTGATCTTCTCCGTAGGATCTACGTATTGGAACAGGCAACTAGCTTCACGACTGACTTAGTCTGACTGACTCCTACTCCTGACAATTCAAAAATACTTATTATTGGTTTAACTGAAATAAATGGTTTTGATTTGATTTGATTTATAAATACTGAATTGTATAAAGTCAGAGTCTTGTAAAAATAAGTTTGTGGGAACACGTGTATTTCAAACAATTTATTTCCAACTACTCTAAATACAGCATTTTCTTGTTATTGTATTGTTTTCGCATCACATGCTCCATTAGCCATCAGAGGGACTCCAGCACAACTCAACCTGTACACAAATCATACAATAAAAAAACATAGCGCCATTCAAATTCAATATCTTTATTTCATAAATTGACTTAATTCATAGTTTATTTTAGTAGCTTACGACATTCACTTATTGTGAATTAAATCAACATCATCTTTCTACCCTAATATCCTACTAATATTATAAACGTGAAAGTTTGTGAGGATGTATGGATGTCTTTGCCCTTTCACGCAAAAACTACTGAACCGATTGCGGATTGGTATGTAGATAGCTGGACACCTGGAGTAACACAACACATTTTTATCCCCATATTCTCACGGCCTCGGGACTTATACGGGTGAAATTGCGGGGCGCAGCTAGCTATATAAATACATAAAGGAAATTCTTTGTACCCCTTTTTATGAAAAATCTCGTACAGAACTATGTCATATTTGGAACACTTAAAGTTCATATGTAGAAGAAGTGAAGAAGAACAGAAAAGTTATGTAAAAACTTCTAAAAGCTATGAGGGGCCAGTATACATAAATGCTGACCTGTTATGGTACGGACAGTTCAGGTTATACTGGCCACTGATATAAAACAAAACATTCAAAACTTAATGACTAAGGGTCGAAATTCGCCCACCAGCGATCTCTAGTTCCAATTAATATATATTTTACCTTAATACATTACTGTCATCTTTATATCTACACTATGTCAGCTGTCTCATCAATCCATTCACCTTTTGTTAAGTCTTCGTCTACTATTAAACCTAATAATCCACTCATAGTATCCCTTAGAATTATTTTAAATCAAAAGGAAGACCATTAAAAAACAAAAAATTAGGTAATAATGACTCACAAACATTCATTGTCATAAGTTATACCATCGTAACCACACACCGGTAATATAACTTCTTCACAGATACACAATGAATTAACGGTAATACAAAAAGCAAATACTGTTGCTGCTGAAAAAAACAAAACATGTTTAACTGAATAGAATGTGACGTCACTCTAACACAAATAGAAGATCCTACACCCGGCTAGGTGATTTCTACTGGCGAGCCGCGGTCCAACGTTGGTTGTTAAAATGTCACATATATAAATAATATGCTCAAGAAATTTCGCTGCGCGATGCAGTATCTTTTTGACTTGGTTAGATAGCGCTGGATCTATCGAAATGGAATTATTAGTACAAGAATTGCTCTATACGTTACACGCAAGATTATTTACTAGCATAATATATATAGCACTGGATATATGCTATACTTATGAAGGCAAAACATTCTAACAGACATTAAAAAGTACAGTGAAAGTTAAATAGACGAACTAAAGTTGACAAAAAGGGTAGATGACGACTCGGATGCGAATAAATTCGGACACTTGTCCGAAATGCGAGTTTTAAATTTTTATTATTTTTCCACTAACGATTCGGACAAGAAGCTGATTTGTACAGTCAGATAACTGATTTGTACAGTCAGATAAAAAAATAGGCAGTCATGGGACTGCCGACAGAAGTGAAAACTTAAACGAAACGACGAACTTAAAACGTCACATTAGCAGGTTGGTGACATTAATTAATAAGGAGCTGACAGAACTCAATGTTTAGATTAGCGCCCTCTAGTGGATCTATATATGTTTTATTAGCGTGAAGCAAAAGTGCAGAAATGTGCCTAAAGAAGATTTCACTTCAAAAATCTTGGGTTGCTAAATCTTGGCAACCCAAGATTTTTTTCTACGGATTCGTCTTACGATAACCTCTAGTTCTCGAGTCTCTAGTTCTAGAAAGTCAAGATATTTAGATGATGCAAGGTAATTAATAATGTTACATTACATATTGCAACGTACTTACATATTTACATACGCGCCTTGGCAGTCGTATTTAAAGTAAGGATAGTATAGTACGTACCAATGTGATATTTGTAGATTAATACAAATCTATATATTTTTTTAACGTGATATAGTATTACAAGTTCACAGAGTATTTTATTATTGTAAGATGTCGCTTTAAGCTATAAATGTTTTAACTGACTGTACCGTACCATATAGCTTCAATATCTTGATGGTGTCCAAACGTCACTAAAAAATATTAAAATTAAAAGTGTCAATTCGGACAAGTGTTTGAAGATATTTGTTGTATATAACTTGTTGAAAACAGAAAGTTGTGAACTTACATACATAATATAATATATGTATTGTTTGTAATTTTTATCAACAATTAATGATTATTAATAAATTAGTCAAACATGGTACGCGGTCTTGTTACGATACATCAGACCTGTACCCCTACATAAATAAATTAGTCTTTATTTCGAGATACCACCATGAGGTACCCCAAAATAGGAACCATACACAACGACGCCCCAGGTCTCCCCAACCCTTGATAGCAGTCGAAACGAAAGATAGAACGAAAGTGATTGGTTCTAAAACTCACCTAATATAAGAAAAGATTTTATGATGACTTTATCCATTTTTGTCCACGATTAGCAGCAGTAGAACGAAGAAATATGTAGCTAAGATGCGCAAGTGATGACAATTTGCAGCAGGTATTAAATTGAAATAGAGCAACTTGATATCAGTAAAAGAATATTCTATATTAAAATAATAGTGCGATTTCTAGTATACCTATCAGTACACTGAGTTTAGTAAAGTCTGGTAATTGATTTCGTGAAACTAAATATTTTTACGAGATATAAAGATATAACTTTAGTCACAAATTGGCCATTAATTTCAATTTATTATTTTCTTTATATTTTTAGATAACTTTGAATTCTATGCTCAGAAATGCAATAATTATACGTCTGTGCTGAATAAAATTAAAGGTTGAAAATGAAATAAAATATAAAAGTATGTAATTTAGAAGCCTATGAGATGAATTAATTATATGATATATTAATATTCAGATATGTTTTAGTGTAAGGTGTGCTAATATAAATCATTATTTGGAATTTAATGTATATTTTCATTTTTATTTTTTCATAGATTTTAATATAATTAGTTATATTAGTTACTGAGTTACCTAAACATAATTATTTATATTGCGACACAGTTTAAGCACACTTGCTACAAAAGTATAACCCTGAATAATAGAGTACGTCTTACCATCTATCTATACGGTATAGCACAAATAAATCAGCAAATCTATACAAATAAATAAAATGGAAGTGTCTGTTTGTAATACTGTCATAATAACGGTTTTTTACTCAATGGATCTGAATGTTTACATGATACTTACACAATTAATTTTTTTTAGTTGTTGTCTGTCTGTTTGTTTCGGCTAATCTCCGAAACGGATGGACTGACTTTCAAAGAACTGTCAATGGCAGGAGCTGGTGTTATAAGACTTATAAGGTGTGATTTAGGCTACTTTTAGTTTGAAAAAAGAATTAGGGTTCTGTGCAAAATATCTAAATATGTACACGCGGGGCATAGCTAGTTTTATAATTAATGTGTACATTTTGATATTTTAATTTATCACTATTATAGTAATTATTGTGCAGCATATTATATTATAATTATCTATAAATCCGACACCGTCGTGACACATGCATGATACAGTAATCAGTTTTGTTGTTAATCTATGGGCCCATCCATCATTCTCGTGTTATTCTTCTATTAAATATATGATTCATTCATTAGCAACCTCTTATATCCGTGTTACAACCTTGTAATAGTGGAGTGTTACTATAATTATTATCCTTATTATGTGTCGCAGCAATGTAACAAATAACTTTGTAAAAAAAAATGTTGGTATAGAGTGTCCTTGGAGTTTCTTGCCTGTTCTTCTCCATAGGATCTACGTTTTGGAACAGGCAACTAGCTTCACGACCTACTTATACTGACTGACAATGGGTTTACTTGAAATAAATAATTTTGATTTTGATTTTGTCGCTTGCAACTTTATTAATACTAGTTTTGCCATTCAGTTTCTTTCATATTCTTACTTATTTTTTCTAAGGGATGTTGCGAAATATTTAAATTGTTGTGGCGGTATATCCAGCGCGATCTATCAAAATTCACTTCTACTATTAAATAGTAATTGTTTTCTTATAAGTGACGCTGTTCATTTAAGCTTAGCTCTTCCTGCTCAATAAAACTTCTCTCATACTATATATTCAACATCTAAACATCAACTGTCGCGTCGCGGGCAAAAGACTATGTCAGGCAAAAGGCCATGTTCAAATGGCGTTGTTGTTGAGAACGCCTTTTGTTAATGAGCGTTAACAAACGCATGCAAAATTGTTTGTTTGTCTAAGTGTATGTTTAAATATAAGCAAACTATTATTTAGTGTAGTGGATATTATGTTGAAAATTCTAGCCACGTAATGTCACCGTCACGTACTAAAAATGATATTTTTATTTTAATCAAGCTGGTGCCAGTGATAAGCGCGCAGAATTGTAACTATACTAGTGGGAAACCCATGCTTCGGCACATATGGGCTCGACTGGAGTGATACCACAGCCTTACGGAAAACCGGCAGTGAAGCAATGCTTGCATTGCTTTTCGCTGCGTGAGTGAGGTTACTGGAGGCTCTAACTTTCCCTCTCCCCCCTCTTCGCTTATTCTCACCTTAAAGGACAGCAACGGATTTGTGACTTGAGTTGCATGTGCCCATAGGCGGCGGTAGTCATTCACCATCAGGTGACCCGTCTGCTCGTTTGCCCCCTATACTATAAAAAAAAAAATATTAGTATTTGTATAGACGTACAATATTAATTGGTTTATATGTAAAACAAATATACATTTGCTTATTCACTAGACTAAACAACAAAATAAGAAAATGGACCGTTTAGTAAATGCAAATACTTCTCTAGGTCTAGTAGATGTCAGCAGTCGACAATTGGCGAACTTACGGGAACAATGCCTTTGTCTCACTGCGGGGACTAGATTCTCAGCTTCAAAGTCAAATTTCTTAAACAATATTGGCTTATAGTCAAGTAGCTATTTTTACTTAGATTTTCATTACTTAAAGTAGAATATGCGCTTATGCATAAATTGCTAATAAATGAATCTGACAATGAAACACTTACTTAAATCACTGAAAGGGCATACATGACTCTAGCATGCAGTTACAACAAGAATTTTTGTAAAAGAAACTATCGGTTTAATAGTTAGCTGTTTGAAGTTCCGGGTATTATTACCTCCTTTTCTCATAAAATCAGATGCAATTTATAAAGTTAAAAATTTTAAATGGAACAAATTTTTTTATTTTGGAATTATTCACTCCGTTATTGAGAAAATCCAGAAAAACGAACTTCAAAAATTATGCATGTAGGTTTAATCTTTAACTTTACACATTCCACCTGCTTTTATGAGAAACGGAGGTGATAATACCTCGCAATTCAAACGGTCATAACTTGTAAATAAGTAGTTTTTTTTTTCAAAAATTTGTTTTGGAACTGCATGCTAGAGTCATGCTCTTTCAGAGATTGAAGAAGTGTTCCATTGTCATTTACGCCTTGTAGGACACACTGCTGTCAAGACACTAAACTAAGCATAGCTTATGACCTTGCTTCTAGACTAGGTACGGATAAATATAGTAACTTTTTTTGTAAACTTTCAGACCAATGCAGAAAACATGGTATAGGGCTATATTTTCACATTTACACTAATAGGCGGTCCATTATGCGTTCAGATAAAGCTGACTAGTTGACCAGCCTAACTCCTCAGTAGAAGCACAGAAGCCTCCTGGGGCGTTCACAGGCTTCTAGAAGCGACCCTACAGCCGCGAGGAGACTTGCCCGTTGTTTGGCTACTACTTCGCACTCCAGGATAACGTAGGTGGCTGTTTCCTGGGGTGCTGTCTAGAAAACCTCCACGTGGTGCACCCTGGAAACGTTGGCGATGACGTTGCCTTTCTTCCTCAGTTTTTGAGGACGGCGTCATTGCTAACGGCTAATATTCTAGTAAGGAGAGGAGGCCATACTTCTTTGGCCACTTGGTCGAGGCTGGTCCAACAGAGCGGGCGTGTCTGTCGATTCCTCTGTTGGCTCTTCGCTCTTCGGAGCTATGAGGATGAAAACCTCGTTAAAAAATCACGGAGGTGGGACCCTTCCATGGGTTGGAGTTTCTCCGCTGTCCTCAGTGGAGAAGGAGGACGGGCTCGGCGTGCACTCACACTGCCACCGAGCAGGCATGGGAAGATTTAGTTTCCTTGCCACCGTCGGCATATCGTAATCCCGAAAGGAGTCGTGGTCATGTTTCGCGACTCCAATCGGGGACGAGGGTCTTGGCTTAGCCGCCCGGACCGCGAGGAAGAAAACCTCTCTAAAAAATCACCCCGAATCCCGTGTTCTGGTGCGTGACCAGGGGATGCATGGCTGATGGGTAGTTCAGTCGCAAGCGCACTCCCAGCCGGGGGACCTGCGGACCCCTCGGTTGGGTATAAACCTTCGCTTGCCCGGGTATTGGGGATCTCTGCCCGGGTCGACCTTTAGTTCTCCCCTACTCGTGGGTTTAGTTATGGAGTACTTGAACAAATTTAAAAAACAAATAAACGAAGAAAAAAAGACGGAGAAAGTAGAAAGTAAGAAGCAGAAGGAAAAGAACGAGAAGAAGGCTACCACCTCGTCTAGAGAAGATGAGGTTTTACTGGAGACGCCTATCTCGAAGGAGCTCCCAGGAGTCGAGTTGACTCCTGGGAGCTACGGCAGAAGGTATTCGGAACGCCTGCGTTCCAGGTCCGTCCAGTCTTCGGACGCCAATTCTGTTACGGCGGCGGACACACAAGAGACGATGGAAGTGGAGGTTCGCGACATTGAAAGTAGAAAACGCGGACGCTCCATGGATCAAGATGGCGACACGTCCCAGGAGATGCTGCCTCCCAAAGTGGCTAGTAGCCATAGAGGGAGGTCCCGCACGCCGGTCTCAGCTTCATCGGGCTCCGCCTTCTCTGGGAGGGAGGCCTATGTCCGAGCCAGAGCGGAGGGCGAGAACGTGGCGGAGGAGGAGATTGCAGATCTCCTGCTAAAAATCCAGGCGCCGGTGGTGGGGGGTTCTGTCCCCGTAACACCATCGACCATGCAGGAGAGAGCGAACGCGGCGGTGGCCGTTATCCACAAAGTGGCCACCAAGTCCACGAACCTTAAGGGTTCCTTTGTTAGGGCCCTTAAGGACTCCTCTTCCGCCATCTCTGGGGTCGTCGAGACCCTCATTGGGGACGTGGCGCGCCTCCAGGCCGCAAACGATTTGCTGACGGGGCAGGTCACCGAGCTCAGCGCTCAGTTCGCCCAATTTCGGGCACAGGCGAATTACCCTGAGCAGCCAAACCCGGTTGCCCAGCAACCTGCCCCCTCCCCAACCCCCGTTCCGGATGCCCACTTGCGTCAAGTCATTGACGCAGTGTGGCGCATGATGGACGGGCGCCTCGCGGGCCTGGAGGCAAGGCTTCCTCCGGCACCTATTGTTCGGCCGCCACTCGCCGCGGCCAAGGCTGTCGCAACGGCCGCCGCGACGCCGCTTCCCGTCTCGGGTGGCCGGGTGTCTGTGTCATACGCCGCGGTGACGTCGGCGCCAGCGCCTGCGGCCGCACCAAAAGCTGGTCGACCGGCTAAGGCCGCGGCGAGGGCGGCCGCACCAAGGGCCGGACAGCCGTCTAAGGCCGTGACAAAAGTGGTGGCAGCATTCCCTCCACTCCCAACTTCGGCACCTAAAGGCACGAGCGCGCCTATTGTTACTTCTGGTGCTGAGCCCGTGCCTGGTCCGACCGCATCTGCCCCCTCCACGTCTGCCGACTCCAGCGAAGGGTGGCAGAAAGTCAACGGAGGTAAGAAGCGGTCAAGGAACAGGAACAAGAAGGGTGCCAAAAGTACACCTTCTCCGCCGCAGGCACCAACGGTGACCACCAAGAATAAGCCGCGGAAACTGACAACGCCCAAAACCGCGGCTGTGGTGGTTTCCATATCACCGGCGGCAACCGACAGCGGGCTATCCTACGCAGCCATATTTAAGAAGGCCCGGGATAGCCTTACCGGTGAATTCGGTGGAGTAGGTGTCAGGGTGCGCCTCGCCCAGACGGGAGCTCGAGTCCTCGAGTTCCCTGGGGCTGAAGGTGCAAAGACGGCGGACACCTTCGCCGAGAAGATGCGGGAGATGTTCGCAGCCACGGATGGTGTGAAGATCGCCAGGCCCACCAAGTGCGCGGAGCTGCGCATTTCGGGCCTGGACGATTCAGTCACGGTCGAGGATGTCCGCGTTGCAATTCGAGAGAAGACAGGATGCAACGCGGACAATATCAGGATCGGCACCATCCGCCCCGGTCCAGGGGGCCTTGGCGCGGTGTGGGCTAGTTGTCCCGTGGCGTCGGCCAAAACTTTGAGTGACGCTGGAAGAATCCTCATCGGTTTCGTGAACGCCAGAGTCACACTCCTGGCGGCGAGACCGATGAGGTGTTTTAAATGCCTCGCCACGGGTCACACCCGCGTCAAGTGCGCAAGTTGCTTTGACTGCAGCGGACTATGTTTCCGCTGCGGTCGACCGGGGCACAAGGCGGCGGAATGTTCTGCCGCCCCTCACTGCCCAGCGTGTGCGGCGGGAAATCTTCCCGCCAATCACCAGATGGGGCAGGGTGGCTGCAAGCCGCCCCGCACTTCTCGACAAACTTCGGAGGCTAGCCAATCGGCCCAGGCTGCCTCCGATGTCAATCCTGCGTCGTCGTCGTCGCCCATGGAGGAGGTTGTAGAGACAATCCAGTAATGGACCAAGTCTCCAACCTCCTTGTCCAGACGAATCTGAACCACTCTGCCGGGGCACAGGATCTTTTCCTGCAAACCATGGCGGAGTGGTCGATAGGTGTGGCCGTAGCCGCGGAGCCCTATTATGTTCCTCCCCGTCCAAATTGGCTGGGTGACCGGGACGGCTCCGTAGCAGTCGTCAGCTCCACGGCGGCTCATTCCCCGCCCTTGTCGCTAAGAGACAAGGGTACTGGATATGTTGCTGCCGAGTGGGGGGGAATCACCATATATGGTGTCTACTTCTCCCCCAACCGGAGTCTGAGCGACTTCGAGGTTTTCCTTAACAACTTGGAGACCTCGATGCGGCGACTAGCGTCTGGGCACGTCCTAGTGTTGGGGGACTTCAACGCAAAGTCCATTGCGTGGGGTTCCCCCAGGACGGACGCACGGGGCGATGCCGTGGAGGAGTGGGCGGCATCGGTGGGCCTCTGTCTTCTAAACAGAGGCTCCACCAACACGTGCGTGCGACAGCAGGGGGGGTCGATAGTGGACCTTTCGTTCGCTACCCCTGCTCTCGCCGCACGAGTAAGGAACTGGCGTGTCCTGGAAGAGGTTGAGACGCTCTCGGATCACCTCTATATCCGATTTGAGCTCTCCCGGACCCAGGACCCCAGAAGGGGTCACGGGGCGCGGCGTTCTTCCCGCTTTCCGCGGTGGGCTGTTTCGAAGCTGGACAGGGACCTACTAGAGGAGGCAGCCATCATTTACTCTTGGCTGTCTCCGCAACCTCTGACTGAGGAGGTAGACATGGGGGCAGGCCGCTTTCGCGATGCGATTACGCAGGTTTGCGATGCGGCCATGCCCCGCGTCCGAGGTCGTCGGCCTCCGAGGAAGGAGGTCTACTGGTGGTCCCAGGAGTTGGCGGACCTCCGTGCGGCTTGTACTCGTGCCCGGAGGTCCTACACTCGCAGCCGGCGGCGTCACCGTGAAGAGGGGGAAGAGGACCAGCTTCATGAGGAGTACCGAGAGGCGTGGGAAACTCTGAAGCTGGCCATTAGCCGCGCCAAAGAGGAGAAGAGAAAGGAGATGCTGGAGGGTCTCGATCGTGACCCCTGGGGTCGCCCATATCGCGCGGCGCAACAAAAGCTCCGCGCGTCGGGCCCCCCCCTTACGGAGACTCTCCAGCCCAGCTTCCTGCAGGAAGTGGTTGAGGGCCTTTTCCCGCAACGGGCGGAACACACACCCCCGTCGATGGCCCTTTTGGCCAGACACGACGGGGAGGTCGAAAATGAGGACGTTCCGCCCGTCACAGAGGCGGAGATAGGGGCGGCTGTTCTACGGATTCGTTCCAAGAACACCGCCCCCGGGCCGGACGGGATTCCTGCCCGAGCATTGGCCCTGGCCCTCGACCACATGTCGGACCGCCTCAGGGAAGTGTTCGACGCTAGCCTGGCGTCCGGACGCTTCCCTGACTGCTGGAAGAGCGGGAAGCTGGTGCTTTTAACGAAGCCGGGACGGCCTACCGACTCGGTCGCGGCCTACAGGCCCATCGTGTTGCTGGACGAGGCGGGTAAATTGTTTGAGAGGGTCCTCTCTGCCCGCATCGTTCGGCACCTTGGCGAGGTCGGCCCCGATTTGTCGGACGCCCAATTCGGTTTTCGAGCGGGGCGTTCGACGGTCGGAGCTGTGTTGCGCCTGAGGGCCGTGACCGAAGACGTAGTGAGCTGTGGCGGCGTGCTGTTGGCGGTGTCGTTGGACATCGCCAACGCATTCAATAGTCTGCCATTCAGCTGCATCAGGGAAGCACTCCTCTATCATGGGGTGCCACAGTACCTGAGGCGGCTGGTGGCAGACTATCTTGAGGAGCGTACCGTCATGTACGAGGACCGAGATGGAGTTTTGAGTCGTCGGCCCATGTCGTGCGGTGTTCCGCAGGGGTCTGTCCTTGGACCACTCCTGTGGAACATGGGATACGACTGGGCCCTTCGAGGCGACTTCCCCCCCGGGCTGGGCGTAATCTGTTACGCCGACGACACTCTTGTCACAGCCCGGGGGGTGAACTTTCAAGAGGCGGCGCGTTTGGCTACCAGGGGAGTCTCCCTGGTGGTCGGGCGCATCGAGGCGCTGGGCTTGCGGGTGGCCCTGGATAAGACGGAGGCCCTTTTATTCCATGGGCCCCGTCGTGGTCCACCCCCTGGCGCCTCTATCGTGGTCAACTCGGTCCTCGTACCGGTTCAGGCCCACATAAGGTATCTGGGCCTGATCCTCGACGGTAGGTGGCTCTTCGACGAGCACTTCCGACAGCTTGCTCCGAAGCTGGTCGGCGCTGCGTCCGCCCTTGGGCGACTCTTGCCCAACTTGGGCGGGCCCAGCGTTGCTACAAGACGGCTGTACACGGGGGTTGTCCGGTCAATGGCACTGTACGGTGCACCGGTGTGGGCGGGAGCTCTGACCGCCCAGAATAGGGCGCGCCTCTGGCGCCCTCAGAGGGTTATGGCGGTCAGAGCCATACGCGGATACCGCACCGTGTCGACGGAGGCAGCGTGCGCATTGGCCGGGACTCCCCCGTGGGATTTGGAGGCGGAAGTGCTCGCCGAAGTATATCGGCGAACGGCTGAGTTCCGGGCGGGAAGCGGCAGTCGGCCCCCGCCCGAAGAGGTACGCGAATGGCGTGAGGCCGCTCGCCGAGCCACCATGGCTCGTTGGTCGTCCCGGCTGGAGGCTCCACGTGCTGGCTTTGCCGCCGTGGAGGCGCTCCAGCCGGTCATCGTCGAGTGGGCAGGGCGGCAGCACGGGACCCTTTCCTTCCGGCTGACGCAGGTCCTTTCCGGGCACGGCTGCTTCGGGAAGTACCTGCACTCGGTCGCTAGGAGGGAACTGAGTCCCGCCTGTCACCACTGCGACTGCAGTGAGGACTCGGCTCAGCACACGCTGGCGGTTTGCTCCGCCTGGGCGACGCAGCGTCGGGCCCTCACTGCAGTCATCGGAGGGGATCTCTCGCTACCGGCCGTCATACGCTCCATGGCCGGTAGCGACAGGAATTTTACCGCGGTCGCGACCTTCTGTGAGGACGTCATCTCGCAGAAGGAGGCGGCGGAAAGGGTCCGGGAGGACGATCTCCACTCGGACCTAATTCGCCGCCGGCGAACCGGGCGGCGGAGGCGCGCATACCAGCGCCTCATGCCGCCCTGAGTGTGGCCGCGGGTGGACGGGACGGGTTTTCCCCTCCACCCGCTGTAGTGGCCCCCCGCGAGGAGGCGGCGTCCGCGTGTGCCTGGACGTCGCCTAATTGAGACGATTTTACCCGGAGGTGGTGCCCGCGCTTCTGCGGGCAGGCGCTAGGGGGGGTCCGGATGTCTTAATAAAGCTGTTCCCGGATCCCTCCTACTTAAGGCGCAGTACGGCACACCGTGTGGTTTTAGTCGGTTCGATTCCGACACACCGCCCCGCCGAAAACCCCGGCGGGGTGACGGCCCGAGGGGGTTTCCACACGCACAAAAAAAAAAAAAAAAAAGGTGGCTGTTTCCTCCGCGTAGAGATACCCTCTGCATAGAGGGCTGTCTGTCGCATTGTCGCACTGCCAGGTGCTCAGTAATAATTGTTTTTAAAAGTTTAACGGCTTTGACACATATTAGATGTGTAATTCGGGACTTAAACGCGATAATAAATTAAAGGTACGATACCTCTTGTTTACCCGATGTTTCGATAGAATTGCACCGATCGTGGTCACTAGTCCGGTAAAGCATAATACAATAATAAGCATAAGCACAATACCTCTTATTGTACATTTTAAATATTATCGCGATTAAGTCTCGAATTACACATCTAATATGCTCAGTAATGGTTCTTACAACTAGCCTGATGATGAGTCGGGTACACCTGAGCAATTATGCAAACAGACATATTCATGCATACAAATATTTGCACTGTACGGGATGTGAACCCGCGAACCCTGTTGTCGCATCCGAATCCATCGACAATGGCTAGTTTTTGAAAGGTGAATATTTTTTTGGTAAATATATTTTTTTCTTCAGAAAATTCTACTAAAGTATTTCGGAGCTAATATTGCATGAGATCGACTCTCACTCGACATATTTCTTCTAAAGAAGCACCTTTTCATTTTAACAACTTACAGTATTTTTTGTTTTTTACAGTAAAATTAAATTGCTAATGATATGAGCTCAATAAATATTCGATTATAACGCTTCGGGGACAGCTTATCACTTTAAGCGGTGAAGTGCCCTGAAGCGATACCGTTCCATATAGGTACATACCGACATTTTATATATGTGTATGAAAGTCTTTATACAAAATTTAAACATGTACCGTTTAGAAAAAGTTGGTGGAACCCACGACACTCCAAACTTTGAGCAGGTACCACTTTAAGTTTTGTATAAATATTTTGTTTTGATCAGATTAAGTCAAGCGTTGTCCAGTTGGAAGACAAACGCCTGTACCAAACACAGTTAAAAAAAAACTTTTACCAAGTATTTTTATTGCATAAAGATGTAGGTAGATAGATAGGTCTACTTTTATTGTACCTACACAAAACAATGAAATATAATATTGTACTTATATCTACTTAGGTAGTAGATACCATTTTGTATACCTAATTGAAGACCTTATCGTAATTTGCGATATCTTCCAGGCAACCATTGGATGAACAGAGAAACATAGATGAAAAGAAGGTATCTTTTGTTCATATTTTTTAAGGTACACAATACGCATCACGCATGTTAGAAACAGTCTCACAACCGCTGATATAAACTATGAAAATCACTAACTAACAATAACTGCCAAGTTGTTCGTACCTCTCTCCGCACTCAAGTGATAGTTCTCCACTTATAATACATTCCTACCCTTTTATAACCCCACTATTCATTAATATTTATCAATCGACCACTACCATTGCGTTACCGGTATAACCAGTCAAAATAATGTCTATTAACTTATTTTTATGAAATAGTGAACTGTATAGTTTGCCCTTATTTTTAATAAAATAAGAGTTTTTGATGTGGTGACAACACGCATATATTTCAGGGATGCCAGCCTCTGTTGAGCTGGAAACTAGCTCCCAAGAATAAATATGAATACCGCTCACGGGAAATTTTATTCTATATATACAGTATGTATCTAAGTATACAACTAACTAGCAAGGATAACGTGATACAGGGACATATAAAAATAAAAAACGTCTAGCCATTTTTCAGTGTTTTTATCTTCGCTGTAGCTATTATATTTTAGCTGTTACAAAGGTTTTTGTTTCCAATCTGCGGGCACAGTTCCTCGCGGTTCACACCGAAGGCAGGCGTATATTTTTTCGCGAAGCATGGACGTTCAAGTGGATAAGAGATATCTTTTAGAGTCAGAGAATCGAAGAGAGAAAGAGAACAGTAAAAGAGTTCGAACTTCCCGGCAACAGCCAGTTCAAGTTACAAGTATGCCACCCTGACCTGTTCAGCGATATTCCTTTCCTTCCATTGTCTTCCCTTCTTACTTACATTTCCTAGTCAATATACTCCCAATTTTCCCATCTGTAAATCCTAAGTGGGTACGTGTTGCGACAATAAGCTTGGCGCCTTCTTTATCTTTTTTTTATACATGATACATCCATGAGTGTAGAGACAGAAATTTAATCAGCAAGGGCCCAATACTGTGAGTGGCGGCACTGTGAAAGACTTAAAGTGATATATATTATAACATTCTTGAAAATTCCACAAGACTAATTTACAATTAAAATATTTTATAAAGGAAACTTATTGCTAAAGGCGAACGGTAGGCTTGTATGGGAATTTCGTACCGCTAATAAAATTTCGTGTCTTGGGGTATTTTTTGTTTTAATTGCTAGTTAATATAATAGACAAGCTCTTTTTAATTTTTTAGATTTTTAGAACTTCGGACGTAAAAGTTATAACCGGTTTTATTTTTTAAGGTTATGTACTAGTGTACCAATGTAGATTGTAACGTATAGGTTCATAAACATTGTTTTGGTGATAAAGTAAATGTTCTAGATTGCTTGTCGCTATCCTTTAATGTTTTACTTACCATTAAGTTGGTAGATTAAGATGAGGATCGTGCCTACTAAGTGAGGTGCATTAGGAGATACCTATGTCCAGCAGCAGACTTCCACAGTTTGATAACGATAAAGTGAAGTGAGCGTGTAACTTATGTCACTAATTGGAGAACCACCTGATTTCTAAAATACGAGTACGTCTTAGTTTGGAAACCAGTGTGTTTATATTTCTTTAAAATATTTTTCATCGCAATTTATCAAGTAACCTTATGGGTTAAGATAAAACAAGATTCAGTAGTACTAAATAATGTTAAAGTACTTTGTAACGAAGGGTTTGTTTTATTGCAATACTTGATATTTAAAATATGCATCTAGGTATAATCTATTCCATGTATTGTAATTATGAATGAATAAAAATAAACTTATTATTATTGTTAGTCCGGATGGGGTTTTGAGTGTAGGTAAATAATACAAAACTTTGTTTTTGTAAGAACATTTATTTTATTGTCATCATCATCATCTTTTAAATCCCGGTTAAATTCGACAAACTTCATTCATGGTTGACATCTGTAAATAATTCATTTCATGAGATGGCCATAGATATTAAAATAGCATTGAAAAAAAACCAATTAAACACTAAATTCGATAGTCATAAGTTGTGCCCAACATGTCCAAGCATAAAAGAAACACAAACAAAAAAGAGGTAGGGCACAGCGAGATTCCCGATTGAATTTGGTTTCCCTCACCTTACAGAAAACCTTTACCAAATAGCTATTTTATGTTACTATGAGCGAATAAGTTAATTGCACATTGGAGTAGAAGTGAACACACAGTCACCAACCACAATCCATAACAACAGCTAATAACTGACCTGAAAGACAAATTCAAAGAGTTAGTATACAAACACTACGTCAGATTTTCTTTACTTGTCAATAAAAAATTGCCATATTAACAAAAAAATATTGATGACGAAAATCATTCTATCATTAAATCGTTAACTATTATGATTTTATGCAACAATTATGCATTCTCAGGTATAATATATAAGTGTTTAATTATATTTAATGTTATTTTTATGTCTAAATAATTATTTAACATTTCGATATTTGTGTTATTTTACATATGACAACTTCTAAAAACATAACTGCGTTTAGTTTACGATTTTATTACGTTTATTTATTCAAATCTTTTATTGGTATTATTAATTAATCTTCTAAAAATAATACACTTACATAAAAAATAAATGGCTTAGTTGCCTTAATAAGTGGTACAAATTCTATAACTAAACAACAAAAAAAGTATGCGGTACTAAATCTGCCGTTCACCTTTGCAATTGTGCAGTTTACGCTATGACGCAGAGGTCACCTGACGCATAGCCAGGGATGACACACATTAGGCGCATGCCTAACTCATGTCTTAATATAAATTGTGTTAATTTTTTGTATTGTGCATGACGTGTAAAATCTGATTAATTTATTTTTGATTATTTATATTTTAAATTTTATTTTTTAAGTTTATTGTATTATTATTATTTTTATACGTTCAAACATAATTGTATGATTGTTTATTAATAAATAAACTGGAACTGATCTTATATTATCTTATCTTATCTATACTTATCTTATTTCACATAACTTATCACAATGAGAAGTTGGTACATAGTTTATTAAACTTAATCTCAAAACTTCCATCATGTTGTGTATATAATTAGTTCAGTATGTAAGTTAGTTCAGTATTAAATAATAATAACCTAATATTGTATAACGGCCTACGTTTGCATCTGTCCATCTAAAGGTTGTCTGTAAGAAATCGCAACTAGCGATAAGACCGCCGTTTGTACCATTTGTTTTTGTCTTTGTAAATATTTTAAACTGTTCCTCATGGTGTTTTTCTTTTATGGTATAGGGGGCAAACGAGCAGACGGGTCACCTGATGGTAAATGACTACCGCCGCCCATGGGCACCTGTAACTCGAGAGTCACAAGCGTGTTGCCGCCCTTTAAGGTGGGAGTAGGAGAAGAGGGGGAGGGGCGGAAGAGTAGGAAGAGGGGAAGGACGGGAATAGGGGAGAGGGAAGGGTAAGGGCCTCCGGGAACCTCACTCACACGGCGAAATGCAATGCAAGCACTGCTTTACTGCCGGTTTTCTGTGAGGCTGTGGTATCGAGCGAAGTCAAGCCGGTACAATAAAGAGTATTGTATTGTACGTCTATAGAGACAACTGCTGGCAAATCTAATATAAAAACATATGCCTATCTCAAAATATTTCATAAATTTCCCAATTGAGGTTTCTGGCGTTTGAAAATTAAAATGAGCAGGTATCAGCCTAAGTGTGCATGAAAATGTAAGCGCTAAATTCAATTATGAGCCTTGAATTTAAAACGCCCTCAGTATTAAGTTAACTATGCCGAAAAATCGACATACAGGAAAATCATGTTTCAGCGCTTTCTAGTGAAGACCAGCTGAATTATGCAGTACCTACTAATAAAACTATACTTACTACTACTACTATACTACCTAATAAAACTAACAGTTGTATACTTCCCAATATTAACATAGCCTTTGTTTTGGAGGGCCACAACAACCGTTATTTCACAACCTAAATAAATTCCTAGAACTAAAAGTATCACTTTTGACCCATACATCTTCATTAGAACTGCCCATATAACAATTTATTAACTACACTATGACAAAAAATTTGCTATTGAGTTAACATTTTAAATATGTTGACGGGAATTAACGTGATCACGTATTTAATAGGCATTACATACCTTAAATTTACCTGACGTTTCGACCAGATTGTACTGGCCGTGGTCACAGGCTGCTTGTTCTGATTTGCTTGTTTAGACAAGCATATCATATTATCTAAAGTAAAGTTAGGTTGTACAACATGTGTAAACAACATGTAGATGATAATGATAGCCATAGGATAAAGAATACAATAATGACTATCGCACTGGTATGTTAAGTATTTACTGACATGACTGACTGATAATTGTTTCAACTATAAGACGACAGTCGTCTGTTTGTTGTCCCCACATGAGAATATTGCTATTAAAGCTATTGCGTTTTCTTCGTCTACACGAAAAGCCATAATCCTCTTCCTAGTGCTACATTACAAGAGCTGCATCAGTTACTTAATTTTCTCTCGTATAATATTATCATGATTACATTGAACTAGTTTCTAACTGAACCTTTACTTAATTAAATTGATGATACGCTAATGAATGAGCTAGACGTTTAGTTCCAGTTAAAATTACACGAAGCTTTGTTTCAAAACACGCTATGCATACCGCATTGCGTGCACCGTGTCCTTAGGGGATCACTTACTTATAGAGTATTCGCATTTTGTAAAAATAAGCTTTACGGCTAAAAGCAAAAGTGAATTAATCAATCAGCAATCTGGCCCTAACGTAAGTAAGACAATTTATCAGATAACGTTTGCAACCAACGATTTCGCCCTTGATAAAGTGCCTCCATTGTATCCAAAACAAGTCGGGCATCTCCGAATACATACATTAGTAAACCATGCTTTTAATTAACTGAAACCCTTATAACTCAAACCATTGCCCATTCCCTTATTAAGGACCGAGATTTTACGCTTCTTTTTCTTCTTTTCAGCTTAACATAAACATGTTTCAGTAAGATTTAAGTCAAATATCAAAATTGACTCAAATGTATTTTTTACTTACATGAATTACACTATTGATCAAACTAGTAACATCTCAATTAATACTAGGAATTACTAAGAATAGCTAATATTTGCCCCATAGTTTTATTCATGTCAGGCCTCTCCCGTTGATGGAATGTCCAGATTTTTTTAGAAAATTTCTGCTTGAAAAAAGTAAAAATATCAAAATCATTGAAATTGGAATGAAAATTCATAATAGTTATGCTGTTTAGAAATGTGCATTTAGCTTAGGAAAAGCATTTTCGACGATTTTTTTTTAAGGGAATTTAAAATTTCACACCTTTCTGTAAAACCCTGTGTAATGAAAATCCACATCCCTCTAATAACTTAGTAATAAATTGACAAAGATGGAGAATGCTACTTACAGATAAGGCAGAAAGGTCTTTAAATAAAACACGTAAAAAAGGTGTGATAATAATTTTTTTTACTCTAGAGCACGAAAAATATGAACGAAAGTACATGTTATACGTATGACAGCGCTTTCATTTCATAATTTCAGAGGAGCGTGAATTACGACAGTCTGAATAGCCGAAGCATATGTAGCGGAGTTACTGGGTAGTGCTCAGAATATTAATATCTCCCAGTTAATTATGATGTGTGATAAATGATCTTTGAGTAAAAAGAGAAGGCTGACGTTTTCATTACTAGAACGACTTGAAAAGGCAAAGTTTTCCGCTTTTGGTTAATGTTTTATGTCAGAGTACGTTGGTACACAATTTGTGACAAAATATTTGAAACATTCATTTTATCTTTAAAAGTTTCATATTCAAAGCTTTCGGTATTTTATTTTAAACATAAAGTTTTAAATATCCTAGCTTATATAAATATTCTAGCTTATATAAATATCCTATCTTATATAAATCTGGTTTATATTCAACCTCCATTGTTGAAGGAGAATAGTGTGACGGCATTCATTTACAGCATAATATACTTCAACGTCATCAAGCGAAGATAAGGAAAGCTAATCGTATGTAGTAACTACTGACCCTGCATCGCGAAATGTAAATTTACGCGTTGATTAGTGTACCTAAAACAGAATCTATATTTTTTGTAATAACCCACGAGGCATGATCCCCTCACCTGCCTGGAGGGTTTTTCATATTACAGGTACCAATAATCAATACAAATTTGAAGACTTTTAATAAACATATACTATATCTATTATTTATTAAATATATAATAGATATAATAAAAATATCAAACGGACCCTATATTTTGTTAAATTAAATATAAATTTACCAAAATTTGCTGTTTTAATTCAAATGAACCCGTAATTATTAAACAAAATTATGCCAAAGTCAGTAAATCAGTCAGGTTTTGATTTTAAATTTACTTGTTCAGCGGCTTGCCTGAAGCGTCTCAGTGCTCACTTTAAATTTACGAACATTTAACTGAATTTAAACAAGACCTAAATTTTTTACACCAAAGTTTACTCAAGTAATGCAAAAGGTGGTGATAAGATCTCGGTAATTTGACCACCTCGTATGTCTTGTAAGATAACGAAGAAAAAGACAAAAGAAAACATTGTGTACGAAGAACAAAAGAAACCTCTTCTACGAGTAAATTGAGGTAATTGCCGCACGGGGGCGCAGCTAAGAAAGATCGGTTTTTGGTTGCTTTCTTTTCTTTTTTTCGAAATAAAGCTGATTTTGCACTGGAGTTGATTACATATTGCAACTACATACATAGATATCATATCATAAATCTTTAAACAAGCGTTTGCGATGACTAAACTATATTTCAAGCAAATCATATTTTATTTTATTTCAAGCTGATCTGGTAAATTATAAGTACGACACGATTGCTAGAACCTCCTAAGAAACGTTAAGAAATATTGACCGGTCTAAAGGGAGACTGTTTTCAAATAGTCACGTTCCGTCCGTGCCCAGACGTAGTCAGTGGTGTTTACTTAACTCCCATATACTATACTAACCCTTCAATGCAATATAAACTGGAATATCCTTAATTATTTTACGTTGAACCATCTAATTATTGGTTGTTGCAATCACTTCAAGTTGTAAAATTTGAATCGAATTTTTTACGAAAGAAAAATTAACCTTAATGTGCTATGAAAAAAAGTATATGAGAGACGAATGTTGCAAGTGTTATAAATATAGGGTTCGCAGTGGGACACGGCTAGTATATGGGGATACTATGGGTTCTGAACCACGGATAAACATCTTGAGATACTCTTTTTTATAAATACTTAGGTATGTACTTCCCTTACATATAAACACCCGGACCAATGCAAATAGACAAATTCATGCCCTGCAATATATGTAGGTATGGAGCTAGAACCGAACGCGCGACCTCTGGCGTTACAATCTAAAGCACTACCGCCACGCCACAAAAGTCGTGGGTATACTTGTTACTAAAACTATGTTAATGATATTAACAGTTCATTAGTAAGCATAATTGATTGGTTAACGCAAAATAATTTCAAAATTAACTTAGACAAAATTAATTATTTACTTCCGGATTGTATTAAAACCTCAGAATCCATTGATGTTTTTAAAAATAGGCTCCGAGAATTTCTAATTAGTAAAGTGTACCACTCAATTAACGAGTTATGGAGAATATCAGGACAAAAGTAATCTATATGTTAATCCATGTGTTCAGCTATCTAAATACCAAGTTTCATCGCAATCGGTTTTGTAGTTTTACATACATACACTTTGTCTCTATTCCCGAAGCGTAGAGAGGCGTATTAAACACCCACATTTTGCCAACTTTGATTTGGTAATACTCGCGTAATAATGGCAAGTCTATTGCCGTCAATAAGGCACTTTGAGGAATAAAGATGGGAAAATTGGGCGTATATTAGAGAAAGATAGGTAAAATGGGAACGGATGGATTGGGAAGTTATAATCTATTGATTGAGCAAGGTCGCATATCTGAAACTCGAAAATACTTTCTGCGTTAAGAGAGAGAAGCCCGTGCCTTCTAACACCTTTATCATATCCCTCTCATCATCATTTGTTACTTAGCAGCACACTACTTACTATTATCGTTTCTTTTTAGATACTGCGAATATTAACCGAATATTATTGTATCACGGCTATGAGAGCAAGCTTATAATTCTGCGGAACTCCCGTGATATAAGAAAAACACAAGCCGTTAATAATGTGTGCTTAAATAAAACATTGGAACCCCGTATTCCGGTTCGAGCCGGAATAATCCGGATCTGTTTGATCAAATACCGATTACTTTATATTTGATGTCGTGTCTCAGTTATTTGCAAGAGATTTTGCTGGATTTATACGGAGCTGGATTTCAAACAATATGCTCTTGCGGTTTTGTTGATATTAAGTTGATATTACAAAAAACCTTACACATAGAATTAGTTTTTATTTTCACTTCTTGCAAGACAGTGTTATTTTAAATAATTTGACATAAAAAAGTCAAGTTACTGTTATTTACTAGTGATATAATGTACTATTGCATATTACAGATTCATACAACAGATGTCTGCTTTAATTTGAGCTACTCCAATGGAATAGTGTCTCCACCCAAAAAAAAACTATTTGCTGATAGCACTATTGGTATATTACTAGAGAATTTTAAGAACAACAAAGACACAGGTTTGCGCGATACCGTCAAAAAGATACCGTTTGTCGTTTCACCTCGCTTTGAGAGCACTTCCCTAACTGCCACAGCCAGCATCGGAATCCTTGGCGTTGATATATTGAGCAAAGTCCAGTTTCGCGGTCCCTTGGAAGGTAAGGCCAAATTAGCCTCCAAGAAGCTTAGTGTGCTGAACAGATCGAGACAGTATTTCACCCCGGCCCACCGCCTATAACTTTATAAGTCGCAGGTTAGGCCGCATATGGAATAGTGTTCTCATATCTATGCAGAAAGCCCCAGTACCATCTTCTCCCTGTTGACCGCATTCAACGGAGAGCCACTCGAATCGTCGATTGCCAGGATATTTCAGATCAGCTTGACCTTGACGTTGCGTAGAGATGTAGCTGCACTCTGCATTCTCTATCGCATTTTCTCATTGTTGCAGGTCCATTGGCGATGGTAGTCAATTACCATCAGGTGACCAGTCTGCTCGTTTGTCCCCTATAATAAAAAAAAAGACTGTCAAATCAATTTATTTGATAGACCTGTTGGTTTAGTGGTTCGATTCCTAATGGGACAAATAATTGTGTGACGACGATCATTTATTGTGTTTGAGTGTAATTTGTCTATAATATGTATATATTTAGTAATATCTATATATATATATATATTTATGTTCCATACCATACCATAGTAAGGGCTCTACGAAGTTATAATAATAATAACATCCGTCAGGACATCAGAGATTTGATAGAGGTCTCTTGTAGGGTATAAAAAGGCAAGGAATGGACTGGCTTACCTGTAGAACTACCCTTTGAGCTCTTTCCACTTTCATAAATGAGGTTTTACAGACACCCCCCCCCCCCCCCCTCCCGCATACTGATATGCAATAAGACAAACGGGTTGGCATAAGGACACATGTAAACCATTCTAATTGTAGCTTTATCTGTAATGTGACGCAAGTTTTTAAATACAAAAATTAATTTTATAATATTTTATGATATTAAATGAGCAATTTTCTCAGAGTAGTATAGTCAGCAAAGGCTTCGATAAGACAACATGTTCTCTTTCGGCTAGAGCTAAAGATGGTCCACTACAATTTCGAGTCCGCCATCTAAACTTAACTAAGGTATTCATTAGGAGGACGCATTGATTAGAGGCTTGGGCTACGTGAGTGAGAGATAACAGTAGTATTGTCTCGCTCTCGCATGTTGTTAATTGAAGTTGCAATGTGAAATTGATTGGATCGTGGGATCTAGTTTAAGCTGTAGTGTTTTGGGAGTAAGGGTTTTGCGGTTGAGGTGTTTATTTTCATTCACCATGCATCTACACCCACGTAAAATAGAAATAAACTAATTAAAATACACGAATGATGAAACTTTTATCTTATGATAAAATGTATAGTTAGTGTGATCTGCGCTATGTTTTTCATAACTTATAAATCTTGTATGTTTAATTCTATTCCGGCAAAATTTGTAGAAAATACACGTCTTATTGCTTTTATAAATGCGAAATTTAGGTTGGCATCAGACTGGCGACCGGTCATAAAAGAAACCGGCAAATCCTTTGCAATGTTACCTCAATGAAAAGGGGCAGACAGATGATGAAGTGTAAGGGACATACTTAATATAGGAGGTTTCATTTTCTTCTGACTGCATCCTGTATCCACGAGTGACAGCTATAATTCACTAATTGCGGTTATAATAATTGTTGTGTACAGTAGAATACAATATCTAATACTCTTTTGTTTTTGTTTCAGGTAAGTGGAGTACTTCACATAAGGTGGATTTATGCTTGTAAGTTAGAATTTTGGACAGTAACAGTGAAAGAAGAAAATAAATAAAAATGCATTAATATTTTACTAGTAACTGGAGAATAATTGTAGGTTATGGTATCGGAATGCGATAATGTTAGTCTGCATTAATTAGTACTCGTATATGAAATACATTGAACTATCCAAATGCTAAAGCTATCAAGTAGCATGTATAGAAACAGATTTTTTGTTTCCTGCAATGTACTGCAAATATTTATTCGTGCTATGAGTTTTATAAATTTTGTTGAACCCTCTAACGTGAAAGTTTGCACAAACCGTAGTCGTGAGAGTTACGAGCTAACGTGGTCATGAAAAAAAAAACGTAAGTTAGAATAATCTGAATACTTAATTTTGTAATGTAGGGTTTATTTTATATGTGATAATTGTTCGGAACCTGTGTTCGTGTGTGAGATTAGTCGGATTATATACAGTGTACCGATACAATGTTGTTTGAAATTAGTTTCAGAAGAATATTTTATACGCTATGGACAATAATTGAATAAATAGTTTTCTGCAAAGCATTCCAACTAAGTTTGATTAGCGTTTTATATAAAATGTACAGAGCCGTCTCTCAACCTAATAAAGTTACTATAAAAGTTAGACACTTCTAAACTGTAAATATCGATATTGTTTTTTGTTTCTGATACAATTAACGGTCATAAAACATAACGGCTTACCGCGAAAATAAAGCAGCTTCATTTTATTAGAAAAAGTTGAAAGTTGGCCAGTTAGTAGTCTGAAGTTGAGTAACAAATTGTACCGCTGCACGCTTAGAGGCGGAAGATGCCGACACATCCCTTGAGTAATCACTTACATAGTTCTTACGAGACATACTGGGAAAGGATATAATTTTGGGAAAGAGGAAAAGGAAATGGAGACTTTTGTTTAAAACATTAATATTTATACTGGCAAAACCTTGGATCTTACTGAAAAATAATAGGATTGTGTTACTGCTTGTTGTGTTTATGCGGACTTCTTGAAATAGAATTTATAATTATATTTCATGAACATACTGAAATTATTACATGGCAAGCCATGAGTTAATCATTCCTTTCGAGAAGACGGAGATTGTTGTGCTGCGTCGAGCGAATGCTTCATGCTTCATTGCATGCCATCGCTTACAAATTAATGCATCAGCATCGTGTCTCTACAGGATAAAGTGGAGAAATGTAATAAAGAAGTATAAGTGGTCCTTTTTAACCTTAATTAAAATTTAAGGGTAAGCGTGGTGTCATGTGTTCGTTGCCAAGCCTTTCCTTCCTCCCCAGGACCTCAGACTCTACTTACTGTGTTTTAGTCTCGCACTGATTACCTTGTGGTTACATCTCAATACTGCAAAAACATACTTCAATGACATCTAGTGAAGACCAGCCAAATTATATACGATTAGTGTAATACATGTTATATCGGAAATGTATGTACCTAATGCGTCATTGTATAAAATTCCTAAGATTCAAAATTCTAATTCCTAAAATTCTAATGCCTAAAATCTACAGGAAATGTGTGAAATAATTTTTTTATACCCATTTCTAAGTTATTGTATACATTTCATAAACAGTACTGGGCAATATGCTAAATTCGAGATGTCGGTAAGTAAACGCAGCGCATGGCGCCAGCGGGGTGTTGCAACCGTGTGTTACCGATATTGATATTTTTAAAAATCGCACATAAATTTAAAAATTACAGTAATCAAAATCTTAAAATTCTTGTATTAGGATTCTACTTTTATCATTTCTCTTCTTTATTTATTAAAATATATGAAACGCTTTCAATGTAAAATCTGTTAATAGGAAATGTATGTATTAAAGAATCGTTGACAAATTATTTTACACATTTCCTAAATTGGCTAGGAATTGTATACATTACCTAGGAATTACATACAATGCCTATGTTTCATACGTTTCCGGTAACATTTATTCATTATTATTTTTTAAATTTAATTTTTATGGACGAGAAATGTATTTAACCAGAGCTTTCGTTTATGTATGTACTCTTATATGGTTTATACTTTCCAATAAATAAATAAATAACTTCAAGTTATGATTGTGTTGTTAATGACTCAATATTCACCAAGGATATGTTCAACAAACACCATTACAAACTTTTAATGTTAATATCAAAGTTAAGCAAAGTTTTAACTAACAGATATCAACTTTCAAACTATTTGCAGCAACTCTAGTCCGCGGCTTCTAAACTTGTTATTCATTAGGACTTAATAACGAGTATTGCCACTTGGGAGTTATGGAGTTTGTTGTTGAATGTTCAACGAATATTGCATTTAAACTATTATTATAGAAATATATGGTAATTATTTAGAGAACTTAATCAGGTTTCTTTTGTTTGTCAGATTATAATATCTGTAATGTTTTCATTCACACGTAAACGATTATTTGCCTAGTCGGCGATAATGGACCTACCTGTAGGAACCTTAACGTCTTAAAACTAAAACAAAAAAAACTAAAAGTCTCTGTCTCAAGTTTAAGTGTTTTCCAAAACCATTAGCGTTATTTATTTTATCAAACTTTCTAACTTATTAACTTACTTGGGTTTTAACATTCTTGAATATCTGGAAGTTGAAAAGTAAAGTATAATTTAATACTACTTTTGAAATATAATTGTAATAAAGGTTCTAGTAGCCAGATAAATATAATACTCATTTTATACATAAACTAATGAAAATACAATACAGTACATACACTACAAACGTAAACTACGTACGTACGTGTAGCGTTTATTGTGCACTTATATACTCAGGAGAGGAGTTAAGGTCATCACACACTATACCGTCACGGTAACGGGACGGCTCCAATAAAGCAATTAAGTTGTCATTCAAATCTGAGCAGTAAAACGTGGTCGTAAAATATATTTCAAATTGTCAATATGAAAAAGCCAACGGCGAGCAGTAAGCGTGCTTGCTGCAACCATACAACTCGACTCGCAGTCGGCGCGCTGTAAGCTCGCGGTCAGCTCGCTTACAGCGCGTGGTCCGCACTTTTACACTTAACTCTTTAAATCTTTATCTCAATTCCCCGGAGACCACACCGGACTCCACGTACATTTGAGGCCTTCTGTCTTCTTGGTAAAAAATCATACTAACAAGGTGAGAATCGACCTCAGACCCCTGTTGTTGCATTCGAAGCTTGTGGTTTCATTAATATGCACATAATTTATGTAATAAATATCACGTGTTCAAATTCTGTCACAAATTAAAAAGAGTAATACGTTTTGAATAATAATTATCCACATGCCGCCATTTTATTTTCCGTTATTGACGTCAGTCATCCGAACGAGGACCAGAAGTAGCGTCAGTGCATGTGTAATTATTGTCGCTTTGTGTTACCGGATCGGCGGGTTTCACTGAATACTGGTATATATTGCACTTGCGTATATTATGAGAATTCGTATAAAAGAAATTTTGAATATTTTTTCGTGTTAATAAAAAAATAAATAGTACATCGTCAAACATTTTAGTCGAATAAGAGCCTTTCAGAATATCAGTAAGGTACAGACGCGGCCCTCACAGATCAAAAGCTACTGAGTTGCCAGAACAAAGGCGAGCCTTTAATTATTCCATCTCGCTTTGTAGTGCTGAAGGTGACTTAACTGTGATAGTGAAAATAAAATAGTAGCTACAACAGATACTTGTTCACGTGTAATTAACGTGTATTGAAACCATTACAGAACCAAAAACTGTGTTAGTCATTTAGACCACTAATATTGTTAGTGATAATTTACAGTAATACATAATACATGTATTAGAAAAATAACGTACTAAAATACATTGTAACATGTTGTCGCCACATCAAACCAAAGTAACACTATTTTAACACATGATAAAACAGTTCACTATTTACTAAAAAAAATTAAATATAAACCTTATTCTATTAAAATAGAGTAGGTAATATAATCTAATACAAGTGGCAGTGGCGTCGCTGATGGTAGGTAGAGTTTCACATACAAGTAGTATTTAGAACATCATTCTGTTTGAAGTGCATCGTGCAGGTGCTGTTCGTTACGGAGTAAAACCCTTCAAAGATAAGGAAATCAAAGATATTTTTAAAATAAATATTCCATACTATTTGAGCGTACCGCCTTTATTGTTGCTGGCAATAAGTCACTATCCTGTAACAAATATTGATAAATTATGTAACTTCGAAGAAATAACACAACAGGGTCTGTTTGATCATAAGTCCGTTATTGTGAATAAAACGAATTAACTGACAAATAATGTGTTCATTAATAATAAAATTATACAAAGATAAAATTTAATTAAGCAATACAATAGAAAGGTTATGTCCATTAATAATGTTTAATTATGAAACTTGACCACGTATTAATCTCTAACATACATAACTATGCTACGTTACGTTACGTAAAGACGTTGGTATATACAGCTGCAATAAACGTCGTCCCTGCGGTCCCCTGCATAACCGGTTGTACCGATGACGGGAGAGAGCAAACATGTATAGTAACACCCACCTTGTCATATTGTTAATAACATAAACAATCAAAGGGTTCATACTGAATTATATAAATACAACTGTGGCAAAACTATTCAGTGCTGCATACCAAATAAAATTAGTTACGCACATAATAGTAACGTAGTAAATTCCACTCGTAAAACCAGTTTGAAATATTTAAAATAAATCGAAAATGATTAACTGACTAAAGATAAACAGAGCTAAAAAAAGATTATTCTTTAAAAATTGTTTTCAAACTTTTACATGCATTAGATGAGCAACTCGGGACTTAATCGCGATAATCGCTTTATAAGTATTATCGCGCCTAAGTCCCGAGTTATACAAATTTCAGAAGTACCGAAATAAATGAAATCAGCAACAAATATTTTTTTTTTTTTTAAGTTAGTATTTCTCATTAATAAGAATCTACAAGTTAAAATTAAGGTTGCCATCATTTTCTACCTTGGTTTATGATCATACTAATTGGTTCATGTATGAATGCCATCGAATGCGATTTTATTCTTGATTACTCATTTATCAAGTCATAAATAACACTGCTTAAGTACATCGATCACTTACTACTATCAAAACCGAGTTAGTTATCTAATACCTTTAAACAAGGAATTCTTATAAATATGTAATCTGAATCTAGGAAACGGCTCCAATGATTTTAATGAAATTTTAAATACAGATACAATTTTGCATTTTAAGTTCAACTGCATAGTTGTATTTCGTCTTAAAATGCAATTTTGAAAAAAAAAATACGATTTAACAAAAAGCTACCGAGCAAAGCTCGATCTCCCAGATACTTATATATTAAATAAGTACGATAATACAGGTCAAAACAATCGACCTTAATTTATACAAAAATAATCAATATTTTTACCTCAGAAACTTAGATTTCTATAATTTATTTGTTCATTAACAAAGGCACAACAAACTATCAACCAAGGACCCCAAGACTTAAGATGCTTTAAGACATTAACCCAATCTAGATACAACAATGATGAACCATTCAAAACAAATAAAATTTCGGCTTCACAATGGCATAATGCCACATATCCTAAACTAACAAAGTTTAAGGTATTACAGATACTGTTAGATAATCAAGATCTGAGCCGTGTGTTGGAAAATTGGGCCGAAACTGTTGGGCCGTGGGATTGGAATTACGAGCTGGAGTTTAAAGTTAGGTTCAAGGTAGATTAACGAGTTTTTTAACGTGAATAAAACATGACTTGTATTTTATACTAAATAATGATAAAGTTTAAGACATTCACTTTTTTTACATCAAAAGAAAAAAAATACAACTTTCAAGACAGGAAGTCAAATTAACTACCGAAACCGGCACTGGCTTGTAGAAAATTCTGCGACAAGGCTACGTCGCCACTTACCGAAGTTCACTTTTCTGTTATTGATAATAAAATTGAAAATGGTTTCTATCAACTTTAGTAACTTATAAGAAGTTTGTTATTATAACCGAAATTGAAAAAGGAAGGGACTCTTAATTGGGCTGTATCTGTTTAATCTTCTGTTGTGCCATATCTTTGCCTTTCGTGAACCGATTGCGATAATTTATTCTTCTTATCTTCAATATAATATGTAGATACCTCAAGGATGATCCCGTTATCATTTTTATATTAATCTTGTTGCTTTTCTTCGTATCATTTAGAGTCAGTGCATATTTGTGTTTAACTCTACACTCCTTTTAGTCATCATCTCTGTTCTTTGCTTGGATTTTTGCGAACTCTGATCTGTAGTTGACTCTGTTTCTAATGTTTCTTTATTTCCTGCATATTTTATTTACATGCCATGATATATGCACGCCTCTCAAAGCCCACATACATGTAAAGATTAAACACGCATTTAAGTATTAAAAACCTTCGTATTAACGAAGTCTTTTGAATTTAGAAGTATGAGAATGATATTTTTGTTTGACAGTTACGTTTTTTACTTAGTAAATGTAGATAATGAAAAACTACTTTACTAAACACTAATAAAAATAAAAAGGTAAAATATAAGCAAGACGGTATACAAATAAAATACAAAACAATACAAAAAAATTAAGAAACTTACTCAATAAGCAATCTTTTACACCAATTTTTGAATTGCCAGGGAGTAAGAAAGTAGTTTGGCAGTGTGATATATTTCTAATAATAATAATAATAATTTAAATGCTAAGACACTACATACCCGCGAGGTATGCAATCTCAGAGATTACTTCCTCTCTGTTAACGTGGAGGTGCATCGGGATGTTGTGGCAGTTGACAACGGACTCACCCCGCTTGCTTTAGGTAGAGAGAACTGGCGCAAACCTGCAGTACTCAATATTACAGATCGCAGGGAAGTATGGAAGAGCAAAGAGCTGCATGGACGTTTTTATCGGGCCTTAAATGGGCCCGAAGTTGATCTATTATCATCTGTGTCCTGGCTACGTTTCGGTGACCTCTTTGGAGAAACTGAAGGTTTTATCTGTGCAATTACTGATGAAGTTGTTATGACGAACAACTATCGGAAACATATCCTGAAGGATGGCACGATTGACATTTGTCGGGCATGTCATCGTCCCGGAGAAAGCCTCAGGCATATAATTTCCGGTTGTTCTCGTCTTGCCAACGGCGAGTACTTGCACAGACATAACCAAGTGGCCAGGATAGTCCATCAGCAACTTGCTCTTAAATATAACCTTGTGACTATGGAATTACCGTACTACAGATATGTGCCCGACCCAGTTCTTGAAAATGGTCGTGTAACATTGTACTGGGATCGGTCTATTATCACCGACAGGACTATTGTTGCCAATAAACCTGATATAGTGGTAATAGACCGATTAGAGCGCCGAGCAATGATTGTAGATATCACCATTCCCCATGACGACAATCTCTTGAAAAAGAAAAACAAATGAAGTATTTGGATTTGGCCCATGAGGTGGTCGACATGTGGGATGTGGATTCGGCAATCATTGTGCCGATAGTCATATCAGCCCATGGGTTGATTGCAAAGAGCCTCGATCAACACCTTCAGAAGCTCACGTTAGGCAGCTGAATTAAGGGCCTAATGCAGAAGGCAGTCATTCTTGACACGGCACGTATTGTGAGGAGGTTTCTATCTCTGGAACCCTAACCACCGATAGCTTGGTCCCTGTACTCGATACCGGTGGGACACTATTTTTTATATTTTTAAATATATTTTTTTTTTTAATAATAATGTATTTAAAAATGTAATTTATATGTTTTATAGATGTTAATAAAGAGAATAATAATAATATACAACTCTATTATGTCTTACTCTCAGAATGGATGTAGAAGTAGGGCACGTGGCACTAAAGAGCTCCTTATTATTGACACGACCATTAACCAACAAGTTCGCCGTAACCGTAATAAACTGGCAACACTGAAAAGCAGTCGTGTTTTACCAACAGCAAATCTAATATTTATATTTTTACTAAAATTCCGCAATAAAACATCATATTTTACAAATTTATACACAACAATGATTATTCGAAACAAATTTAAAATAAAAACTCGGAAGAAACACGTAAATTACCATATATATGTATACTTACTGAGACATGATATTTAATGTCATGTCATACAGAATAATTTATAAATTAATATAATAACCGAAGACGATGCTAACAAGAGCCAGAACAAAAGCACTATTACCATCCCCGGACTCATCGCTCAGCTCCGCCTCGCAGCCCCCGGAAACCACAGCAAGAGGTCGGGCCGTTGCAGAGGCGTTGAGCTCAACTTCGAGCGACGAGTTTTTGTCCCCGCCGACGTCGCCAACACCTGTACGTCGGCCGGGGAGAGGCCGGCCACCACCCTGCTTGGGACCCCGAATAGGGCCCCCGCTACCGGTGGTAATGTGCGTCGCATGAAATGGACGAATTCAATGAATGAGAACGTCATGCGAGCATATTTTGTGGCTACAGAGGGAGGAACTAACCTCATTGCGTACCGTAATCGTATGATGCCTCTGTTTCAGGAACTTGAGCCAGCTGTTAACGTTTCGGTACAAAGATTATCGGATCAAGTGCGGGCCATTCAGCGATGTAATTTGCTGGATAACTCCGTACTTGAAAGGCTACGC
The DNA here is from genome assembly GCA_963859945.1 of Euplagia quadripunctaria. Classification (NCBI taxonomy): domain Eukaryota; kingdom Metazoa; phylum Arthropoda; class Insecta; order Lepidoptera; family Erebidae; genus Euplagia; species Euplagia quadripunctaria. Next base: position 15,835,082 of record OY982581.1, read on the forward strand.
TCGGACTTGCAGGTTAGCCTTACTACCTCTCCTCCTGCACAAATTGTAACAAATGCAGACTCTTTGTTGTTACAATCTTATCCTGCTGAAGGAGGGGAGGAAAATGATGCTTCATCTGTAAGTACTCAGTACTCTGATATAATAAGGAATACTTTGGAAGGCGCTATTCTGGAGTATCGGTCTATGAGTTTTGAAAGTAGACCACGTTTACCGCATTTGCCAATGCATAAACGAAACAAAGCGCTAGTGTGTACCCTTGATTCACTGTTACCTATTTATTTTGAAGAAAGCATAGATCTCAGCGATACTCACTCAATTTTGTATTGTGCGGCTGTTGCAGCATGTCGAGTGGCTGGTGTTAAATTCCCAGGAAATTACACCGCTACTCGGTCAAAACTTGTTGTTCCGGCGTGGCAATTCAGGATTGAGCGTCGTATCGCTGAGTCGAGGGTACTCATTGGCAAGCTTATCTGTTTCAGATCGGGTAACACACGCCCGAGAGTAATGCGTTTTGTGAATCGGGCTTTTTCGGGAACTGGTATCAGTTCCTGTGATTATACAGCACGAGTCACAGAGCGCATTGACTTTCTGAAACAGAAGGTTTATGCATGGGCAAATCGCATACGAAGGTACAAAAAAAGGGTGGACCGATATACTCAGAATCGCACATTCCAAAGGGATGAGAGGTGGGTTTATAGAAGGTGGGAGCAGCCTGATTTAGTGAGTGACATTCATTTGCCAGATGCTGAAATCACAAATTCATTTTGGCGTAACATCTGGTCGATGCCTGTCACTCACACTGAGGGTGAATGGATGCGAGATGTCGAACGATCACGTGAGTCAATTAATAGAATGGAGCCAGTATTGATATCAAACATCGATATAGCTCATGCAGTTCGTTCGTTGCCGAATTGGAAATCAGCGGGACCGGAAGGACTGCATAACTTTTGGTTAAAGTGGCTCCGTAGCTCACACGTTTGTTTGGCATCTCAATTTCAATAATGCTTAGAATCGGGTTCGCTTCCAACTTTTATGACCACAGGCGTGACTCACCTGCTCTATAAATCTGGTTGTGCCACGGATCCCAAGAACTATAGACCTATCACCTGTCTACCAAGAGTATATAAATTACTGACGTCCATTCTAATACTGACATGACTGAATAATAATAATAATAATAAAACGTTTATTTTCAGATTTTAAATCCATAGTACAGAGAATATAAGTAATTGATGTCGAAAGAGTCAGCATTAGAAATAATATTTTATCAGATATGTTTAGATCAGAGTACATGAAATCATTTACAATACAATAACTAACAATTATTATTAAAAGTAAAAAATAAAATAAATTACCACTGAAAATACATGCATGTCACAAATCAATATCATAATTAAGTGCTAATACTATTATTTCGTCATGTTATGTTATAAAACACTGAATTTTAATTCTAATAAAATAATATAAATTTAGTCCTGTCCTGTTATTATGCTAATCCACTTACATAGAATTGGACAGTCTGTTCGAGAGGCAATTATTTTTAGGATGCTGTTGGTACTGTCTCTCATACGCCTTAACAATGAAACCACTTTTTTACGTAAAATAGCGTGATAGCCATCCGTATGTGCTTCGGCAAACATTAGAGACGCACTGCAGTAGGGAGGTAGCTGCATCAGCATCCTAAAAATGTTATTGTATTGAACACGTAAGACACTGGCGGCCCAACGGGTATGACTTAGCCATAAGCTGCTCGAGTAAAATGATTGGCAATATGCCTTAAACAGCGTGATTTTTACCTCAGTAGAGCATCGAGCAAATCTACGGGCAATCATATTCCCTCGGACCGCCAAGGCCCTACGCTCACGCTCCAGATCGGCGTCATCAAACAGTTCATTATTGACTATGTGTCCCAAGTATTTAAAACTGGTTACCATCTGTAGCTTTTCACCGTATAGCATAACCGGCGGAGAACCCCCGGGTACACTGAGCTTTCCTTTGAAGAGCAGTAGTTTGATTTTATCTACATTGTATGTAAGACCGTGTTCCTCCGCGTACGACTCGCAAATCGCCAGTAATCTACGCACTGCACCCACCGATGGTCCCAGCAGCACCATATCGTCCGCGTAGCTTATATTATTAACGCACAAATTATCAATATGACATCCGGTATGAGTGCTGCTGGGCTCACCGCTTAGGTCATTTATATACAGATTAAATAGAAGAGGAGAGGTCAATCCACTCTGCCTAACCCCGCATTCCATACCATATGGATCAGACAAGGTTCCCGCCCATCTCACCTGGTTCCGCTGGCAGCGATACCATTCCTTTAGGAGGACTATAATTTTGACCGGCACCCCCGCATTGCCGAGTTTGCCCCAAAGCTTGTCATATAGGATGGTATCAAACGCTTTTGATAAATCTAGGAAACACGCGTAAACCGGTGTTTTCCTGTCCGTATAATACCTGACAGCCTGTTTAAGACACAATATCGCACTTTCTGTGGAAAGCCCACTTCTGAAACCAAACTGGGCTTCGTGCAGTTTTATATGTTGGCTGAGAATGTCTTTAAGCAGGCTGTCAAGTACCTTGGCCATTATAGTCGTAAGTGAGATGGGTCGATACTTTCTCTTATCAGATATGTCCCCGGTTCTATTTTTAATAATAGGCACTGCTATGGTTTTAGTAAGCTCCTCCGGCAAGTATCCATGACAAAGACAAAGATTATAAAACAAGGAGAGGACACTCGGCAAATGAACACCAGCATGCCTAAGGTGCTCGATACTGAGACCATCATGCCCAGGTGACTTGCCTCTTTGCATTCCATTGATAGCTTTTCTAACATCTTTGGCAGTAAATATTATATTCTTGTTTTGGGTGATAGTCCCAATATCGGGCGACCAAGACACACCTGTGTCATGCTTCGGTCTCACCCTGAAGTGCTCACGGAATAAGTTAGCAATCATATAGTGATTACTAACATCATTTACAATCACAGGAAGGCCAGTTTTTGGCTCATACTTCCCGTTTCTTTCCAAAATTGTGAGAAATTGTTAACAGAATGATGAGAGGCAATCACATCCATTCTTATTTGATTCTGTCTATCCTGACACCATTTCAACTTTCCCTTGAACAATTTTCTACTTTCTTTCATGTCATCATATGTCTGATCATAATTCGGTTTACCCTCTTTTACCCAGGTCAAAAGCCTAAGCCTGGCCTCCCTATGGTAACTTGCAACATATTTTGTCCACCCCGCAATATAACCACCTCTCCTCCGCCTCCCTGATCTTTTGCGCGTATTTATCGCTGCCTCCGATAATATGGTAACCAGTCTCTGATAAATTTCTGATAAAATTCTAATGAAGGTAAGAACTTTTTATTGCTTGTTCAAAACGTGAAATTAAGTTGGTGATTTTGTACCATCATCACGTAGTTCCACGTCCTGCTACTTTATATTTCCATATTTTGTTGCTGGTATAAATCACCGTATCACTACGCTTAACCTTTGTCAGTTAACATCAAAGGTGTCACTCATGTGGCTAGGTTGGATCATGTGTGCAAACCCCCCGTAAAATAATTTGTGTAGATCCTGCTCACCAATAGGAACAACATCATACAAATAGGTGTGTTTGTTTACGGCCGCGTCTCTACTGTCGCGTCTACCTACCCAAGAAGCGTCTAAATCTACTGTCGAGTCTGTATTGCTACTCATTATGTAGTGTTGCTATCTGTCTAGCCATTGTGTCTTGTTGTATGCACATATTTATTGCGTTGCAATCCAGATTAAAACATTGTATTTGCTATATGTGATATTGTTACGGTTGTAATGTGTTTTGTGCATTTAAATAAATAAATAAAAAATAAATATAAGACCCCTTATTTTTACAAATTAAATCTACTACTATACGTACTATCTATACGTGTTATGAAATTTAAATTTAAAGTTTTCTCTACAAATGTAGTTCAGCTGCGAAGTAGTTCTCACCAGTCGCGCTAAACTGGTTCTGACATAAGTACTTTATTTATTTTATCTTTACAACTATAAACCTTAATAAATACTCCTTTAGTCTACCTTATTATTAAAAGAAATATGCGACCATAATTTAAGGAACGAATTTCGTTATCCGGCTGCACAGAACTTTGTAATACTAAGTGCTTATTTTTTTTGTCCAAAAGATTTACGATATTTGTTCTTGTTCACTGTACTACGTTCTAACTTATCGGGAACGTCTATAGAGGTATTTCTCCTCTTGAAGAATCGGCTCAAACGATGTCAGAGATGAATTTTGGTGATTTTGGACAATAAGGATTATTGTAACAAGATAAAAGAAATGTGACCTGTTATCTGTTGAAGAATGTTGTTATACACTTCTTCATTTGCGTCTAATTGTAAGTTAGACACTAGCCACCTTGAAATATAAATTGATGTATAAATTTAATCAGTATGCACTAACTTTATGTTTGAGTGTAAGTTTTCGTCATGGTTTTTCTAATCGGTCTAACTCTTTATTCCTTTTATTTGAGAATTCCGGGAATACGGGTTTGTTATCGTATCCCTCTTGAATCGTACTTAAGTATATTCTTCTTCTTAGTCGTACACTCCTAGCGGAGTGGTCGTGGTCATGGATCGTCTGATAAATTCACTGCGTCTTTTGCGAGACTTCTCCATTTCTCTATATTTGTGCCACTGCGTATACATTCCGCGAGGGATGACTTTGTAGCCGATTTAATGAAGTTGGTCCATCTTGCGAGTGATCGGCTGCGAGAACGTTGACCTTCTACTCTTTCTTGACCACTAATCATTCCAATGAGCTTTCATTGCGGATAATATGTCCAAACCTCTTAAAGATTTGCACTTGCACAATCGATAAAAGTCTTTGTTTGATGCTCTCTGAGGATTAAAACGTTAGTGCGGTGAGTAGTCCATTTTATTCTCAGCAAGCACCTCCAGCACCACATCTCAAGGGCGGATATCTTGTTACGACATTTTTGATTGATCGTCCATGTTTCAGCTACATATAGGAAATATTAGGCATCTCATTAGGTGAACCTTGGTGTTTTTGGTTACGCGGCAATCTTTCCATATCTACGTGAGTCCTCCACGGCTGATCGTGTCATGAATTAGGTATATACGACATATCAAAACTGTTATATGGATTGTGTGAGAAGGCCAATTTCACAATTTATATACTAATCTAATAAAAATGGCGATGCTATATATAATATATAATATAATAAATATAATAAATATAATAAATATGTATATATAAGACGCTTAGAGCTATAAAAAGAGATTGCCATTACTGTTCATTATTTTGATATCCATATTTAAGAGATTGAGATAGTTCTCATGGTTAAATGTGTTTATTGGGTTTAGTAGTAATAACGCTGATTTTTTACCTGAGAAAACAAATTACCATTCCCTGTCAATTTACTCCCAATTTTCCCATCTTTAATTCCCAAAGTGACCCACATTACATCAGTGTGACCAAATTATAGTTAACAAATGTAGATGTTTAATACACCTCTGTCTATATATAGAAGCGTGATTATATCTATGTATATATATACTTAATGTTATAAAGCTGAGGAGTTTTTTTGTTTGTTTGATTGGTTGAACGCGCTAATCTCAGGAACTACTGGTTCGAATTTAAAAATTATTTTAGTGTTGGATAGCCCATTTATCGAGGAAGGCTATAAGTTATATAACATCACGCTATGACTAATAGGAGCGGCACAGTGACCACAAACGCAGGTGAAACTGCGGGGATGGCTAGTCATATTAGGTAAATAATAAATAAGAAGTCAAATTAAAAAATGCGTAGGCGACTTATATGAAGAACGCTCGCAATTCGATGAATGAACGCATCTTGTCGACATATTTAGGAAGTTTCAACTACGTATAAAATCAGATGAACACAACACCGAGCCTATGGGATTTTGTCTATAACTAAGGAAAATGACATGTTTATCCAATCAAATTTATCCAAATATAATGACCTATCGATCACAAGTCTACTGTCGCAGGATGAAGTATTGAAAGTATCGGGACGTTCGTCGCCCGGAGGCCTTTCGCTCTTGTAGATGATTACTTTTACGTAACATAAGTACGGCCTATGGAGTGTAACTGACGTTTTGCCAATTACGTGACAATAATATTTTTATTATTAATGTGAACTATATATTTGATTGTGTGGAGTTTCTACTTGTTATTATTATAAAGGAGGGCTTTATTCTGTAGAGTTCTAATATAAAATTTTGCCTAAAAGCCAAAAACCACTACTGACTTTCGGGTTCACTAAAAATAATGCTGTTTATAACAGGCAAGGCAGTCTTCATGTAGTAGGGCACACTACAATTATGGTGGTAAGGCTCCTCATGAAGGATTGTTTAGAAAGGCTAGTACTCACCGGACACGACCGATTGAGGAATTATCTCTGTTGCAAAGGTATACGGTTTTACACACTCTGTTTGTGGTACCTGACATCGACTCGGTAGGAGGCGTCACTCCTTCATAAAGGACCCTCGTTGGGCCCATAGCAAGTCGGGCATCCCTGTAATACACATAATATGAGTAGAACCGAATGTCTTAAATTTATTATTCAACTAACTTTCTGAATTTAATAAGCTGCTGGACATAGGCGTAATGTACGCTATAGCGCCAGTCCTCCACCTTCATGTTTATCACAGCTACCTTCTTCAGGTCGTCAGTCCATCTGGTTGGGGGGCGTCCTACCTTCCGTTTACCGATTACCAGTTTAAAGTCTAGGAGCCACTTGCTCCAACGGCCATTATTTGTGTATTAAGTTCGATTTATTACGGAGACATTAAAATACTTCAATGCCCGTCTATACTCATCGATTACAGAAATGACACTAATAAACTACACCAGTAAACCATCGTTATCAGGAGACAATAATTTATGTAAATTATTGTACATAAATTGTCAGCAAGTTGACACTTGTTCAGATAAACGCTACTGAGAGTAATGGCTCCCAAGTGTAACAGGCAATGTTGGTAATCTTGTTTATTTTGATATTACTTGTTACTTTCTTTTGAGGGTCCAGTAATATCAGCTACAAATTCAGCTATAGGCAGTTCCTCTTTATTGGAGGTATGACCGACCCCACAAGCAAAAGTGTCGTAGTAGCATAATGTGTCTGAACTAACTAAAACCACTACGCCTTTAAAAATGAGGGGGTAGCCCTCCTAGCACCTGCCCGTAAATGTTCTGATTTATGGGCTCAATACGCCATACTGCACCTATAAGAGGAGCCATCCCGAGAAGATTGAATACAAAGCTTTAAGGACAAAAAATTTGTAAAAAATAATATTTCAATCTCATAACAAGGATTTTAAAATTTGTCAGTGTTAATTCAAAACAGCCTGATCTCAGCTGAAAAAGTACTCCAGTCGAGTGTTGGCTCGGAGGCTTCAGAGTGCCTTTGAAGCCTTACTTGAATAATTCACAGACGTATTCATTGCAGAATTATTAAAATTAAAATTGTTCTTAAAATTATAATTTTGTTTTTGCTTGAGAATTAAAAAAATATACATTTTAGAGACACAAACTTGTTTTACTTAATTCTGACTTATGTGAGGAGACAGTAGAGCATTCGACTGCTAAGTCCGAGGTTGCAGGTTTAATTCCCGCTCAGTGCAAAAATATATTTGCATGCATAAATGTACTATTTGCATTGGTCTGAGTTTTTCTTTGTAAATATGTATGTATTTACAAGAATAAATTATTAATGTATTTATGTGGTTTAGGTCTAGATAGTGATATGTAATATGTTTTTATTATCTTTTTAAATGAATTTATTTATCATCTGAAGAGAAGTCAAGCCTGGCATTTTCTTAAACGGGTAGAATAAGATCCTGCTAAAAGTAGCACCCCCAGAGTTTATCATTTGTGTTTTGTACTAACAACTTTTCAATATCAGCAGGAAGTTTGAAAATCTGTTTGATAAATGGGAATAAATATCCTTAGCACTACGTCAGAAAGCCGTAAGCTCTTGAAAAACAGTGGGTATTACAGCTTCAAAAGGTCTGTTAAAAATGATTAAAGTGCTTTTTAATACCTGTACTTATAATTCCGGTGCTCTCAGTGTAATTATTTTTATTAGGAGTAGCCTTGTTTATACAAATAAGGTGGATTACAGCCCTCCAGATAATCACCGGTAACTATAAATGTTGGCAAGTCCAGAGATTCAAAAAATATAAAAGAAGCTTTCATCGCCAAAGGTGTAGTGTAGTGAGTTCGTACAAAACTAATATTAGTAAGAAAAAAGTTCTTTTTAACTTTTTTCTTACTAACATATCTACTACACAGCCCAAAACATTAGATAAGAGATACATATAAATGATGAAATAAATCTAATAAAGAAATAAAATAAACACTATTACACTTGTTTTTAATACGAGTACGTCCCGAGTTGCTGTTATCCGTAAATAAGCTACGTGACCATTCAAAATTGCTAGGCAAAAATCTTTATTTCTACTCTTCCTAGCCCCTATGTTCTGTATTTCATACCTCTACAGATTTTATCAGAACAAGGTATGACATTCTAAAGTGATATAATGTGAATGATATGTCTTATTGTTTTTAATCATATTTTAATAACTGAGATTTTCACGTTCCCTGATATAGGATTGAATAGATGTTTTAAAACTTTTATTTAAAGCCAACATCAACATCGAAATAAGGAAACGTTTAATTAAGACGTACATATGGCACTTTATGGCTGCGAAAGATGGACGCTAACCCAAAGAGACCGAGATGTGGTGCTGGAGGGGAATGATGAACATTAGCTGGACAGAAAAAGAACCAAAGAGGAAGTCCTAGTAATGTTAAATGAAGAGAGACAGTTCTTGAAAACTTTAGATAACAGGAAAAATGGGCTTGCCACTTGATACACGTCACGACAACTTCTTCAAAACAATATTGGAAAATATGATAAATAGAGGAAAAAGCGGATGAAAGAAGTTTTATACACCAAGTGAAGGAGAAAACCCATTTTCTCCTTCACTTGGTGTATAAAACTTCTCCGCGCCGACTCCCAAGTCGTGACTTATGAAGAGGTCAAAAAGATCGCAGAGGATAGAGAAGAGTGGTGATTGCTCCACCTACAAGAGCGTAGCTCTTAAATTTGAAGAGAGAGAGAGATATATGATTATAATTACGGGTAGTTATATAATAATCACGATGGTTCGGGAACATACACACCATGGAACTGTCTGACAGATGTTTTAACCAGCTTACAATGGCCTGATCACAGTCTGATAAGTGCAGTGATGTTCATCCACTACGTTCAAAAGTACGTAACCACATATATACACATCTAAAGTATCGCGTTAATTTCCCTTAACGTATTTATAATACATATAATAAAAATATATTAATGCTCTGGAAATATAAAACGTCATCAAAATATACTCATAAAATAAAATATTGGGAACATTTTAGTTTGACGTTAACAATAGAAAATATAAAGAAAGATTTCAAACGGAATGCAAGGCTATATAGTTCTTTGAGGCCAGTAATGTATTGAATGTTAGAAAGGTCCGGTACGGAATACGCCAGACGCTCAACGGATCTGCAGTTCTTTCCAAATATATATTTCATTTGAAAGTACAGTTTTTACTTACTTTCTGTAATTTATCATAGCTGTACAAACATTTATCCTTTCTTTGAAAAATGTTGAAAGACAACAAAGTCGGTTATGTAAACTTTTGATTAAAGATGAAAACTATAGAAGCACTTTGTTAGAATAAAGTTTCACAGATTACTATTACAAGCAAATTGATTTAAGTAAAGTAGAGATACCATATTTATTTAATTAGTTACATATAACAGTTTACATGATATTAATAATAAATATGTTATCATTTGTAAAAATACAACAAACGGTAAAATCCTAACTGATATTATATACCTACATGCATTTGTGAGTTTGTTTAACTACTGAACCGATCATCGTGAATTTTCGATCATCGAACACGATGTCGGGAGTACAGAAAAGGACAGCGTCCTTTTCATCCAGAATAAAGTAGGTACTGTTCCTGATGGATAGAAAAAAGTCGCGTGAGGTGTCTTTATACACGCAGTTGAAAATAAATTTTTTTCGTTATATATATTTATTATGACTTAATATCTGGTAAGTTTATAACACGCGATATTGATGAATTATCATAATTAAACATCGACGGTTTTCTCTTATGATGCTAAAATAATTAAAACAAGCATATTATCTATAGTTTAAAAACATATCATGCAATGGCTATAATTTAAAATGATAAACACTGATCTTAGCATAACCAATTATTTAATCATTTTTTTCGTGGGAGTATGGGCTGGCTCGACCGGATTGATACCACGGCCTCACAGACAACCGGCAGTGAAGCAATACTTGTATTGCTTTTCGCCGAATCAGTGAGGTTATCGGAGGGCCTAACCTTTCCCTCCCCCCTCCCCATCTTACACCCTTCACCTAATCCCGGCTTAAAGGCCGGCAACGCACTTGTGACTTTTGAGTTGCAGGTGCCCATGGGCGGCGGTAGTAATTTACCATCAGGTGTCCCATCTGCACGTTTGCCCCCTATACATTAAAAAAAACTACATCGTGACAAAATCGATTTCCTTAAAGTCAACGCCCTTTACCTCATCTTTGTCAATAGGAAAACCTATACATTACCCTATTCGCCCTAATACGAATATTATGAGATTTTTTATCCTATCGCGGTGAAGCATTCCCACCTGCCGGATATAAGCCGTCCCGCAGAACCGGATATTACCGGGACCAGGATAAAGTATGTTCAAATAGAGGCCAAAGGTCTACTGATATTGATTTGGGTAAGGCAATGGCCTGGGAAGAATATATGTAGGTGTAAACAAATTGGAATAATGATACTGCAGTGGTGGGAATAACCAAGATAAATGTTTTGAATGGCATTAAACAGGCTGAATTTTAAGTTGTGTTGTTTCTTGAAATCACTTTATCTACTCGCAGTTGGGTTTTTTTTTTTGTTTGGTTTAAAAATAAATTTTCAACATTTTCTAAAGGAATTACTGTATGTGTATGTGGTGTGGTGGTCAAGTTTTTGACTGTAACGTAAGAGATTGCGGGTTGTATTGACGTACAGTACAAGTCTTTGAAGTCATTATGGTTTATATGCGTATAGGCTTCAGGTTAAAAAAAATTAACAAACTACCTAGTTTCTAGGTGTGAAATTGTTTAAGAACAAGTTGCTACAGGGCCAGAATTTTTTTTTTACTGAATTTTTTAAACTTATGTCGCTGTAGTCTGTACGAGTGTACGTGTAAGTAATCCACGCAGAGCTTAATAACAAACGGCTTTAAATTTAAATAAGCTTAAAGTACACTCAATTTTGTGAGGGAAGCTTAACACGCGTGGCCGGACAGATTAGACCTGTCCTGTCTCGACCTGGGCAAGGCGCATCTACAAACGCTTGTTTGTCGTGATAAACAGTCGGAGCCAATGTAAACAAATATCTATTAGTTAATTTACTCTAACTCTATTACTTATATACAAAATCCAGTCTAAAGTAACCTCTTAAACTAATTCAAGCTCGGGTCCAAGTTGGCGCTTATAATGAAATTAAATTTTCCGTCTTAGACCTAACTTTAGCACTCAACTTTACGTACAAGTTTAAGTTCGCATAATATTTTGTGATATTACTTGTAGCAAGTGAAAGAAAGACAGTGGGTCATGAATAGTTATTGAAGAACATTTGTATTTCATTCGTAAATCAAATCAAATCAAAATCATTTATTTCAATTAAACACCATTATAGGTATTTTTGAATTGTCAGGAGTAGTAGTCAGTTAGACTAAGTCAGTCGTGAAGCTAATTGCCTGTTCCAATAAGTTGATCCTGTGGAGAAGAACAGGCAAGAAACTCCAAGGACACTCTTTTTCAACATCTTTTTTACAACTTATTGGTTACATTGCTTACATGCGCAAATTAAATGTGAGGGCAATGTAACGTATTGTTCTAAACTATAAACAGTCGCGCAAACTACTGCTGTATGTAAGTAATAGCAGTTCGGGGTGACCAGCCCCAACCAACGGCACTCGTTCACGAGCATGACGCACGCGCCAGGCATCATGGCCCACTTTAACCATATCAAAGGGTAACGAAATGTTATTTTAGGGATATTTTTTCTTTTCAACAGACTAAAATCAAACCATCCCAAAGATCATAACTCATTAAAACTAAATCAGACAAGACACTGTTCTACTTCACGTGCCTCCGATTTGTGGCGTAATTGAGTATCTTACAAATATGACAATAATAAAGATTTTTTATTTTATTTTAGTGCAATTAGAACGGCTGTAGGCCAATAATTCATTAAAGTAAATGTTTATCTTAAGACTCAAGTTAAGGAATTGAGTAGTTGCACTGTACTGTGCAGAGAGGTACTAATGTACAAAATTAAACTGTAGAGTATTAAGTACTGTACACTCAATTATTGTTATTTAAAAAAAAACCGGACAAGTGCGAGTGTGACTCACGCATCGAGGGTTCCGTAAGCAAACAAACTGGTATGTAGATAGTACGTCCATCTCGGGAATCAATTCTCGAAGATTTTTGCCCGTCTTTTCCGAAAAACAAACTTACCTTTGAAGTTCTTTAAAAATACTCTCCCGTACATCAATTTACGACAAATTCAACTTACCATCCGAAAAATGTAAGTTTGTAATCACAAAAACTATTTTTTTATGTGACGTAATAACGAGTTAACGACTTTTGGATTTTTTCCTGTGTGATACATTACTTTTTGCCAAATTTCATGATTGTAGGTCAATGGAAAGTACTCTATAGGTTTTATCTGCGAAATGTTAAAAGATACGGCCATTAAGCCTTAGATTTTAACAAACATTTATATTTGTTAAAATCTAAGGCTTAATGGCCGTATCTTTGGATTGCGTTGACTTAGCATCTGATTTTTTTACAGCTTCAAGGGACCGCAAGCATTAGTGTTCGGTATTTATTTCAACTTGATGCGTCCACGGACTCCTGAGAAAAGGTTCTTGATAGACAGACAGACGAACAAAAAAGTGATCCTATAAGAGTTCCTTTTTTCCTTTTCAGGAAGGGAACCCTAAAGATAAATTTTATGCTAATGACTTGGAATATTTTTATGACATATACGAAGCAACAATTATGTTTTCTATTCCTTATGGGCATATATCAATTCTGCATAATTCAGTCTAGTTTTAGGGTATCCTGAACAGAGTAATGTGGGGAAACGTGAATGAAGGGATAAAATGTTTAGGGCATGTAACTTGGAGAATGAATGCCAATTGATAAATTAAAATCACTAAATGACATTTTCAAAGTCTGTAAAACACGTGACTGGTGCATAGAAAATATTTCACATCGACCTTAACTAACGGCCTATACTAAAAACAATGTAAATAAAATACATGTAAAAGCTTCAAATAAGTTTTATTAACAAAATCCTCTAGAGGAATTATATTGTTATAAGAGTTGGTAAACCTAATTTATGTCGGTTGTTATCCATCTTAATGTAATTTTGAATATAAATCTTGGAAGTAACGCTTTGGGGCTGCGGTAACTCATATTTTTTGGCTCAATAAATAAGTGTATACTTGAACAGAAATGCCAACTAACTTTCAAACATTCGCACTCCATGATATAATTACGTATTTACGGGAATTAACGCGATCACGAAAAGATATTACATAAACCATGTACCGTCACGTACTACTAAGTACATGTAGTATGCGACGGTACATGGCGAAATGAAAATATCAAAGATATCGAAAAAGTGGGGGTGGGTGAAGAACTTTCTACCTCACGATCTCGACAGTGACCACGGCCAGTGCAACCTGGTCGAAACGTCAAGCAATTCAGACCAGACGTCAGTAATACCTTTTCGTGACCCCGTTAATTCCCGTAAATACAGGAATTCCAACGTTATAAGTATTATTATAAACTGAAAGTCGTTGCAGTTTTGAATGCATTAAATTAAAAATGAGTTGGTTACTAACAAGACAAAGAATACAAAATAAAAGTGTCATGGCGTCCAATCTCTTAGTGTGTGCGCAATGCGTGTGTCCTTGTGTATATTATGTGCGCTTATAGAGGGTTCCACCTAGAGATGGGTAATCACCCGGGTTTTACCCCATCGTGGGTTTTAACCCGGGTGATTACCCATGTCTAGTTCCACCTATCTTGTGTCTTTGTGTGTGCTTACATACATACAAGGACATATGCATGTGTTGAGTATGTATATGTGTGTGTGTGTGTGAAAACTTCAGTCCCAGATTAATATAAATAAAAATTGAAAATATCTGGTGAGTAATGAATGCCGCAAATTCAAGATTTTTTACAAGACTAAAATAAATAATCTCACACGCAACCCTCTGATCCCAAACTAGGTAGAGCCTTTACTATGGTAACCAGATATCCATACAGACAGCCATATAAGCTTTTGCTTGCTTTTGATAATACTCATTCTTATACTCGTATCATGCAGTTATACAGAATGTTACAGATAGGTGTGGTCAAATTTTAGGGTCATATAGTACCCTTGGAATAGCACAAAGTGTTAAGAATCATTATATTAATGCGCGAAGAGAATTCTTTGTACCCTTTGTAGTAACGTGAATTGTAACGTAATATTTACAGTTTATATACAGAAGTGCAGAAAGCTAAAATTTTAAAACAATAAGTCTTACAACTTTTAAATTAAGTGAAAACGGCTTAATGAAATTACACGCGTCCAGTATATGTGATTACCTGTCACGGTAAGTAAGTATATAAAAAACTATGGTCGAAATTCGACCACCACGCTACCTCTAGTTTTAGGAAATACGTGATTTTAATACAAAAAAATATTTTGAAATTGACAAATTGAATTGAACACTGTATTGCGTGTGGCCAACCACACACCTTTCTCTAATGCCTCATTTCTAGTGCTAATATTATTCATAGTACTTTGTATATAAGTGGTTTCTTGAACTACACAAAGCTGATTTGCCCTACGTACTATCACCGTCGAGTTTATTTTCGAAGTTAAAAATGTATTTATATTTTGCCACCACAACCAAATAAAAGCAAGCAGTTGTTAAATAACACCTGAGATCATAAAAATTCGTATCACGATACATAATTTACATAATGATAGCAACGGAAAGGAACCGACTTTCCTTTAACCGAAGTACCAATATGAATATTACATTATTGTATAAGCAGCCATAATCCTGTTATTTGAGGTACTGTATTGCGCTTTATGAAGTGGCTTTTATGTTAATACTTGTTTTTAAACAATTAATTTAAAACAATTTAAAAGGATTTTCAAACACTGTGTTTTTACGGAACAGGGCTAACTTCGACTCAAGAAAAAGTAATGTGTTGTTTAGTATCTAGGGAGACTTAGCTACGTGAAAAAGAAAATAAGTAAAACCAGGCAGGTGTGAGTTGGATTCACACACAAACGATTCCGTACAAGATTCAACAGAAACGTCGAAAAAATCAATTTCCTATATGGGGACCCCCTATAATTTATTTTTATGTTTGTTGTTAAAGTGTGAATAGAAATCTAAACTAAACTCTGTGAAAATTAGTACGGACAGCGGAGGCTTACTAATGGGGTTCCGTTGACACCTTTTGGGTACGGAACATTAGAAAGGACCTGTCTAATTTCTCTCAGTGTTTACAAACCTTAGCTTGGCCCTTGACAGGTTGAATGAAATACGAGAGTAATATCTTCAGTAGTTGACAAAATTTTGATTAACGTTTTTTCTAGTAGCTTTGTTTTCTGTCAAACAACTAGTAATAAAAGGAGCTATAAGCACATTTAAAAAAATATATTATCTTGAAAATACATACATACGTTTATGCCTATATCCCCGAAGGTGTAGGCAGAGGCGTATTAAAAATCCATATTTTGCCAACTAGAAATTATTCCCACTCACTTAATATGGGACAAGCCTATTGCTGACAACCGGGCACTTTGGGAATTAAAGACGGGAAAACAGGTGGTATAATGGAAGGGAAGGTAATGAAAAACGATACTGCTTATACAGACGGATTAGGGAGTGTCAGTGTAGCTCTAGAAGGTTAAACTCGCATACCTGTGACTTGACCGGGAAATCCAAGCCCTCTAACCTCTAAGGTTTGAAAATATTTGTATATTTACATGTAAATAGTATTTGTCGTTCGTTGTCGACACATTTTTTTTATGCATAGGAGGCAAGCAAGCGGACGGGTCACCTGATGGTAAATAACTACCGCCGCCCATCGGCACCTGTAACTCAAGAGTCACAAGTGCGTTGCCGGCCTTTAAGGTGGCAGTAGAGGAAGGGGGCCTCCGGTAACCTCACTCACTCGGCGAAAAGCAATGCAAGCATTGCTTCACTGCCGGTTTCTGTGAGGCCGTGGTATCACTACAGTCGAGCCAGCCCATACGTGCCGAAGCATGGCTCTCAAACGAACAAAATGCGGTCTTATGGCGATTAACGGTACCTATAACGTTTGGTAGCTTCTATGGTTTCATTACTACTTTCCCAGTACTATAAGACGTTAGAAAATATAGATTGAAAATAAAAACTCCCTTGGCAAGCAAGTAAAGAGGTGCTTTTAATTTCGTCACCCCTTTTATTGAGGGCATTTTGTCGTCAACTATGTGTGTATATATTACCTCATGGCGTTGTGCTTCACATAGTTAAGTAACGATGACATCACGGTCAACACATAAACTCCCAGCTAAGGAAGGTCGTATATAGCTTTGTAATTAAAAAGAAGGTCTAATATTTAGCGCTTTAAGTGGACACGCGGTCAATGTCAGGAATACATAATGAAATTTTGTCGCAATTCAATATAAACACTATTTTATTAGTAATAAGGGTTTTGTAATAAGAAATGGTGAAATAAGATAAGTTATGAGAATATTACTTTTAGTCTTTCTTTGAGCATAACCTTGAATCCCGATTTTATTAAAACGAAATACCAAGACACGCTTGGCAGAGCATAATTTCTTTATTAAACGAAGATAAAGGAAGGAAATGGTTCTATTTAATTTCTCTCTTTTGTAGGACTTTAGGTCTTATAACAAATTGTTCCAGTGTAACTTTTTTTGAGTATCGTCTTCGGTGTTGTGAAGGAACTCCTCAGAGTGGATCCTCCGACCAGACTATATCACCAAGTCTGACGGGTCACGTTCTAACGATTGATGTTGGCCTGTTTTATAATGTTCATCAGCGGGACAATTTTCATTGCGCAATGTAGGCAGTAGTTCCTATAAGGATCAACATTATTGAAATTGTGTAAAACTACATATATACTTTTAATAATTATAGTAATTAAGTAGCACGTAAGAACACTCCGTTTTTCTGCCTAATAACAATAAGCAAACGTTCTATTTGTATCTTACTTGTCTTCCGCGATTGCAACTGAATTTCGTGACTAGTTGCAAAGTAGCAAAATTGTTATTTCTACTTACCAACTAAGTTGTTGTTTTGACTATCATGGACGATATGGGCTCGGAAATTGTATCTTAGAGTGAATAATTTAGGAGTAATATTGCTAAAGCGCTGTGAGTTTGTTGTGTCTTTGTGTAAAATAATCGAAAACAGTACCTAAACTGTATTGTAAAGGCGTGAAAAAAAGACGACTACTTTAAGTTCCAAGAAAGATAATATTAAACTTTGTAGATAGGTTGAAAAAATTAAGCATTCAATACTTACTTTAAAATTCAGAGATCAACTTATTCAGTGTTACAAGCGCCATGAAATGTAGTACATGTCAACCATTTCTACTGTATCAATTTTTTATCATTCTATCTCTATTTCTTCTTAGTCTAATCTATGGCTTCACCTTCCTTAATATATTAGGCAAGAGCAGAATTTATTACGCAGAGTATATTTACGTTATAAATATCATATTTATAGCTTTTTTAAACGGTTTTATTTAGCTTGTAATGTTCTTTTTTATTTATTTATTTTTTATTTAATTGAAATTTTAACCCTTCCTATTGACACATTGATCTGGAATTTTGGTATACACCTTTACTTCTGATGACAATACAATTATATGTTTTCAGCATCAGTGCACATCCAAGATGGCGACCGCTACAAAATTAAGAAAATTATTTTTTATTTTAACTTTTTACACATTTAGCACGTAGACTTTCTCTACCTGTCAACCTCCAAGGATAACATATTTTTTACAAACCCCTCAATATGGATATCAAATGATAGGGCTTGACTAGTAAAATATAGTACATCATGAAAAAACATATATTAAGTAACTAAATAAAAAACTCAAAACTTGATAATAAAATAAGTAAAAAAAATGTTTTAAGTTAAACGGTTTTATTGTAAATAATAATGCAGACACTGTACTAAAAGCTAAACAATAATTCGGCAAGAAAACGTGTGGTGTCAAGTAAATGTGATTTAATTAGTCTAAATGTTATTAATAATGTTTTTATAAATCAATTTTCTACATAAAAAATAAATAAAAATGATCAAATAATTTTTGTGAGTAGTTTGTACATCTGCCAACCACGACCACACTGACAAGAATGTACGACGAAGAAGTTTTTAGGTGTCAATAGGATTACCTCCTCGTTAAAGCTGAACAAACGTGAATAAACAAGACGTGTAATATGTCTGAATACGCCTTTGAAAGGAAACTTGAAGTAATTCTGTTATGTGTTCAATAAGCCTTGGCCCCAAACTATCCCATTATGAAGGAGCTTTGTGTGCGTAATTAAACATGTAATGACGCACTAGGCGACGACGAAAGACTTTATTAGCCGTTAGCTACTCATTCGATTCGTTGTATTGTACATAAACTGCTAGGACACAACAAATTTCCATCTCAATTTAAAGCACCAATCTGAGAATAAATATAAAATTGAAATTCAATATCTTTATATCATAAAATTGATCATCAATTATTCGAAATCGTCAATTTATACAACAAACAATTATAGATTACACACAAATTTGCCGCAATAATAGTTTACTTTGTCAAATGTAAAATTATTAAAGAAAAAAAATGAATAACTTCGTCCATGTTTATTCTCGGATCTTGTCAAAGCCCGACGCTTTTGCAACCCGAGGGTCAGTGGTGGGTTTTTCTTCCTGATTTTTTCAGGTCAGCTCCGTCTATATTAGCCAAAACTTAAAAATAAATTGAAGATTAATTTTCCTAATATAATTGAGTTGTAACCATTTGCAATTAGCTTCAATATTATACCTTCCGCACTTGGATGAGAAGCTAGTCGAAAACTCAGTTATACGATAAAGCTTTCTTGTCGCAGTGGGCCGATAACGATTACTTAAAGATTCCCGCCGCGTACGTACATGCTTATGTTGAAAAAATGTAAATTTCCCACAAGACAGACGGTTATATTCAGATTCATTTGCGGTTGACGTAAGAGCTGTGTGGGTTAGAGAAAAAAATCAATATGAAAATAAATACTAAGTATTTCATCCAATACGGGGCAAATATATTATTATCTATGAACATTAAGCGATTTTTAGACCTTCGTCCTGTGTGAACCTATTTGTATCTTGGGCTTCTGTTAATACATTCGTTTTCATTAATGGCAAGTAGCCATTAAGGAGGAAAATATGAACACAACCCGAATACCGCTTTATTGGCAGAAATAATTGAAATGTTTTCAAGTTGTGATGGTTTATACGGATCACCTACCTATAATTCTGAGCGTGATTGTTCTTTGTTATTGTATTTAACAAGGAAAGGCGCAGCTACCATTTCATTCGACTGGATAATGTTGAGTTAATCTTTCAGGATTCCTTTAATATACTGGTAATAATAATTAAATATATTGAGCCATAGATCAGTACTTATGCTAACGTATCATTTCTATGCTCAAAATTAATGCTCTTCAGTTTATTTGAGAGACTCTTATCTTCTTCCCACTATATAGGTTATATAGGTTTTGCTGTCTAACTTACTGGTGACGAAATTAATGATAAGCAGATCCCAATATCTTTCACGTAGAAGTTGTAGTCCAATTTGTCAATGACACCACGCAATGTATGGTTATTCATGCAAACTCGCAGCAACATTGTACCACGTACGGGTACGGGGCTCGACCATTCGCGCTAACCAACTAAGAAAAAATTGCTTGACGCGTGAAATACCTACCGTACGTCACGCAATTTTGCCTGAAATGTTAAATTGTTGTTTGATTGATTGCATTGCAGTTTTTCGGAAGTACGTGTACGTAGAGTTTATTGAAATTTTAACTAAAATGATTCTGTGTACTCATTTCGCTACCATTTTTTTTACCAGAAAAATTATAAGAAAAAATGCCGTTATTCACATCGGTTTTCTTAAAATTTTATTTGGAACTTAATAATCTGAATCACATATAGGATTAACATATAGGCTACTTTTTATCCCGATATTCCCACGGGATCGGGACTTACGCGGGTGAAACCGCGGGACGAAGCTAGTCCTACCATAATTCAATTGAATAAAAAGACGTCATAAGGCGTATTTTTGGGTAAATTAAGGTGTTCTCGCTTTGAAAATTACATTTGTTCGTTTATTGACTTGATTTTAATAATGCTCGCATTTTTATGCTGGCTATCCATCCTGTTATTTCTAAAACATCTGCCATGTGTGAGGGGTCCTGGTCCTGTAATTTATAGCTGAACTCTCTCAAAATATATTTTGTTTTTAGTACTCTAAAACCTTATGTTACCAAGCACGTACGAGTACAGCGAGTGTATATATGTATATACAGTGAAGGCTCTACATTTGATTGTTCTTCTTAGCCCTATAAAGGTAGGTTGAACAATTATTCCATTATGACAACTGAAAATAAATTGCCACTTGATTTTCTTTCATTCTCATATTTCTTACAAAACGATTTTGTTCGAATATCACGTAATAGATCATTCTGTATTTATTTCATATGAACGAATCGACGTCAAATAATACTCCAAGTAGTCACGTATCAACTGAATGTTCTAGACGGCACCATGCTTTGGGTTGTATAGTCACGTTTCTACCTTTTAGGGGAACTTTTAGGTTTATCACGCTAAAAATATATGTATTTACAATGTGAAGAAAAAATTTTTGGGTACTATTTTTAAAGTCCAGGTGAGACTAAATTACGTCCTATTTACAAATAATCATCACAGTCAGAATTGAAACCTATTGATATACCTACCTGATATTAGACTATTGTCATTGTAAGCAATTATAAGCTATGAATATTCACGCGCACTATTAATGGCTTTTACATTTCGTTTGATTATTAACAGGAATTCGGTCAACTAAACAATTTTAATAATATATTGTAAATTCAGGTTCACTCAGTTGGACGAGTGAATAACCTGTTGTTAAAAATGTTGGCGTAATTTGATGGTTTACTCATTTCCGATATTTATTTTGTACGTATATAAGGGAGGTAGAATATTGCTATCTTGTCTAACTTGTATTCAAAAAGTTAAAGTAGAACAAGTTTATTCATCTAGGTCACATTGTAACACTTATGAACGCCCGTTTCATAATAGGATAGGAGCAAGAAGCAGCAAATAATGACTCCAGGAAATGTGACTCCATTACGTCGATAATTTATTATTTCTTGAGTTTAATCTATGTTTGGTAGGTTGTAGTCATATTAACATCATAATTATAATTTGATTTTTAACAAATGCTAATATAGAGGAAACAGTTCGAAGACATCTCTCCAGTCAATATTTGATGACATATTTTGTGATATATTTTATTATTGCGATTCTGACACGCTTTTTGGATCACGAGTGCTTTGCCATCCTTTGAACTCTGATTGCTTCTGAACGAATAAGAAAAACAATGACAGAAAACTGTCCACTAATCATTATGCTTATAACCTATAAAACAAACCCTAAACATGATCTTGTAGCTGCAATACATAAAACACCACATACGTCCGCACACCGCCGCGCCGAGCGGCAAACTGGTGTGATTTTTCGTGTCCACCTGTATTTACGTTAACTGGGCGCGGCAAACGCGCGCGCCCGAGCTTGCATCTAACTACAATATTCTTCTACTTTTCTGTGATTGGTTAATTCGTGAATGTAAGCTCTTTCAATGTATAACTACTTGTGTGACTGAATTTGTACATATAACTAGGCTAAGTTTATTATAAATATATTCATACTGATACTGATATTGATATTCATTCTACAACAAATCTGAAGTTTTACTCTGCATCTCTGGACCTCTACAGCTACAGTACACCCTGCCTTACAATCTGATACCACATGCAAACTACAAATCTTATATTAAATTAAAAGCATAAATACTTCTTCCTAAAAAGGAGGTTGTTGTTGCCGCTTTGGCTATCCAAAATGCACTACAAATCTACCTATTTTAGTCACAGTTATGAATCTGGATTATATATTTTAATATTTGTGATCTTATTTTGTAAATTAGAAAAAAAAAACAATTATAAATAATTATAAACAAAGACAATAAATGACACTAAACATTCTAATTAATAACTACACCAAGAACTATTGCCACGTTGAATGACAATGCCAATTCTCTGTGCAAGAAAAAGCCCAAAACCGCCTTCTAGTCACGAGAAGTGTCTTGTAGCTAGTTCCTTGTAAATGGAACGAGCGGTCGGACCCCATGACCCTAATGTCTCGACCCAAACGGCTCAAAATCATAATTGCAAATTAAATGATTATATAATTGCCATTTGAGGCTTCCTGTGGAAACAGCAACAGCGCCGGCACAACCAGCTGTGCTTGGAAGATGTGATGGGGTGAGTGCGAGCGTGTTCCACATTAAAGGTCTACCCGTCTTCCATCGCAGTAACGAGATACCATCGTCTCGTACCAGACCATTGGGTTTCAATAATAATATTTATTATTGAAACATTTATTTGCGCAAAGAGCAGAAGCCAACTGTTCCAGGCTTACGAGTAAGTTCTAGTCTTTTATTCAGCACACAAATGAAATTAATAGCGAACCAAATGTACAAAGTTATTCTACGTCCAATCTTCATGATCGTCATAGAACTTTATTTTATTTAATCATATGAAACAAAAGCACTTTCTAAAAGGTAATAGGGCCGATATTGATGAAACGAGATAAATCAATTCCACAATTTGAAACTATAATAGTATTCTTAATAAAATCTCTTAGGTAAAACTTGAGACTTTTACCGTTTTGTAGTAATTTTCTCTAAAGACCACACGAAACTCTTGAGTACTCTGAAATTCCAGCAATTATACGACAATTAGTGAAAGCCTTTCTGGAGAACGTTTAAGCTATAAAACTTCTAGAATAGATGAAAACCGGGCACCACAAAACGTCTGTTAAAACATTTCAGAATGTAAACGGATTTAACTTTAATTTGTATGGATTCTCTATAAAGCGTCGTTGTGGACGCTTGGAGCTGCTTAAAGTTGAAAATTGCACGCGATAGCGCTGGAAATTCTTTATTTTTACACTTTTTGTAGTTCGATGGATGAGTCTTTGTTTGTCTAATCTGGCTCCAACATTCTTTGAAATCCAGTCTAATTTGTAGGAAATTTATAGTAAAGCATGTTATATTATAGCTAGTAGTATCTAGTCATTAGTAGATCACTGGTATTTTTTACCTCTTCCTAGAAAGCTAATAAACTGTTTCTCCTGGATATGAAATCGATGATAAGAAACTTCGTGTGTTGGTAGATACACATATTGAACAGTTTCCAAACGATTTTGAAACCTGTATCATAATAATGTGTTTCGTAAGTTAGCGCGTTGATAAAGCTTGACATACAAGGTGGTTACTATTTGGTAAGCTTCTAGTTTTTATCGATATTTTTATCACAAAATCTTAGTAGCACTATGTTAGCTAGTGGAACTTTTAGTGACCGATTCCTGCTTTTACTATCTAGGTGTGTGTTTTATGTAGATTTAGTTCGTGTTTTGATATTTCCCTGTTTCTCGTCTACGTGATAAACGCTTCAAATTGTGTCAAAAGTAATAGTGTTATAATAATTATACCTATAAAATATATTTTAATGAAAATTACCCATGAATTAGAATTTTATAAATATTCATGTTTTGCTAATAGTTAAAAAACTGCTTTAATGTTGGAAGGAATGTATTACATACGAGTTTACGCAGTACCTATATATGCTATATTGTGATATTTTTTAAGATTATTTTTTATTTGAGACGTTATACTTTCATAGTGACCTTACATAATTGAGAAAATATTTCAATCCTGAATGTGGATCAATTAATAAAACTTGGAAGTGATATAACCTTGAAGTCGATTTTCTCACCAGATCAATGTGATCAAATATTCTGCTTTGGTAACATGTTAGATAACATTTTCATTTAAGCTTTATTTGGTCCAGCAACTATTATTGATCGTAATGTTACTCTAAATAAGTGCTCCTCCAGTTGACAAGCTCGTACTTTCTTTCCCTACATTTGTAATAATGAATTGCTGTTAACACAAGCTACATTTATAAATGTCACACTCAGGTAAAGCCGTTATAATACCAGTATTACTTCTGTCATAACTCACGTTGCTGTTCGTACGCAGCTACGACGAGGCTTTAGTAGAACCACATATTAGGTAAGCTAACGGACAAGTCTCTATACAACCAACGAATAGCAATAATGTGGGTAAGATATTTTCTGGGGTTAAATTTTTAGTTTTATTTTTCGCAAATCATTTTCAAAATTTAAGCGCTTAGTGTTAAAAAATAGGGATACATACATATTTATTGTTGTCCTATGTCTGGAACATTATCAAAACAGAAAATACTTATTTACTATTTTGTAAACAGAAATAATTTCATTTTATTTCTCTCATAGGGTACAGTAGGTTACAGAGCATGGAATCATATGTATTAAAATAAATAATATAAAGTTATACTAGGCTCGAAACCTGTATGACTGATCTCCAGGCCCACCATACGGCCGAAAAATATCTAATTATAGTTAACTTAAAATTAATGTTGCTACACCTCCAAAGAAAATATAACCAAGGTAAGTCTATTTATCTTAATTGGGTGTGTGTGTGAGTGTGAGTGATTGTGCGTATATGAGTGTTTACGTGTGAGCACGCGCGCTAGTTAAAAAGATTAACGAAGTGTGTTTATATGTAAGGACTCTTAGCATGCGCGTGTGTGGGTGAGGGTATGGTGCAAGTTGTGAGAATTTGCGTAAATAGATATTTAAGTTAACTTCTTTTAAACTATCATCGACTTCAATGCGCCTAAATAATAATAAATTGTAATCAGCTTGATTATTTGTACCTTAATTTTCCACCCTTGGAGGTGGAATTTATTCTTAAATGGGACGAACCTTGAATATAACCAATACAATTAAAAGAATAATTATTGAAATGGCTCAACCTATGGTGAAGATATATGCGTAACTTAAACAAAAAAAAAGTTGTCGGAATGATAATCTCCTCCTTTTTGAAGTTGGTTAATAAAGAAATGATTATTTGACAATGTTGTTGTTGGGAATTTAAAGGTGTCAATTTTTTTTAGGTGGATAAAATCATATTATTAGTAAAACAAATAAAACAAGTTAGGTACATCAATGGAGTATAATATAATATTAAATAATGATTATTCATCATGATGATGTTTTTGTTTCACAACTCAAGCACAGCAAGCTGTTCATCTGTAAAGCATTACACATTTAACCAATAAACTTTAAATCTCATTGGGAGTCGGGAGCACAAAGGCACAACTGTTTAAGTTTGGTCACGTATGTATTTATGGGCAAACGAGGTTCATCTGCTCACTTACTATATTTTATCCAGCTGTGGAATCCAAGTAAAATTATTTTTTAAAGACTTTATTTGGATATATGACGGTTGATTCTTTTGCTCAGATTTGATATTGCTCCGTGGTCTTCGACTGCCTTCAGTTATCAGATTACACAATATGTCATCTAATGCTTCACGTTTTAAATCAATACAAATAAATAAAATTGAAGAGCCTGTTTGTAATGTCAAAATAATAGTTTTTTTTTAAGCTCGTACAGTTATTTGGACGATATCTATACCTAAAATTCAGTTTCTTATCTGTCTGTCTATCTGTTTGTTCCAGCTAATCTCCGGAATGGGTGGACCGAATTCCACGAGAATTTACTGGCAGATGCCAGCTGGTGTTACAAGGAGTAACTTAGGCTACTTTTATTTTGGAAAAAGAATTAGGTTTTCACAATATATATATAAATATGTACACGCAAGCAAAGCCGCGCGCGAACTGCTGGTAAAAAAATAAGTGATGTTAACATAATTTCCAAATTTGTGTAGCAGTTCACAACAAAGCGAAAACACTACTTGAAAATCGGTGATTCGCTTTTCTTTCCTATTCTCCCACTTAGAGCTTAACTTATACTAGGTATAATAGGATACCAAAAAAGTCCCAGTACAAGTTATTTCTTTGCAACATCAAAGATGCTAAATTTGCCGTCCCAGCTCACATATAAAAGAAAACTTATACCGTTCAACTTTTACAACTTTTGCGAGCAATAACCATTGCAGACGATATATAACTTCTGTTTTTCTTTCTTCTTAAAGCGCAGGATAACTAGTCACGATGGTCCGTAATATTTTTTGAATAGCATTATAAAGCTTTGGACTCTTTTTCAAATATTTTATTACCGTTGTTAAAGGTTAAATATTTTTAAAAATCTGTCTTTTCCTGGAGGTCTGAATAATAAAAACTCAGTGGGTGTGTTGTATTTCTACACTATGCTTATAATGTTTGGACGTCCTTAATTTTTTAAATATGTCTGCAGTAAAGATAATACTATAAAAAAGGCTATCAATCAATTGAGATGCGACTACTGTAAACTGTAATACTGTGTAGGCGGTCCTTCTCGACACGGCATAATTTTCGGCTTATCTATGTTCATTCTGAGGCCAATGCGTTTGGAGGCATCAGCTAATCCGGACAACATCTCTTGTAAGTCCGGTAGCGACTTCGCCATTAGAACAATATCGTCAACAAATCTTAGGTGCGAGATGTATTCACCATTGACGTTGATGCCCTTACTTTCTACGTCTTAAACATATCCTCCAGACACTTGTGAATAGTTTCGGGGATATTAAATCCCCCTGTCTCACCCCCCTGCGTACGGGATATGTTTAGTCTGCTGATTCTGTACTTGAACACTCATATAGATACATCTCAACACGTCAATGTCCCGACAGTCCACTTGGCAACGCTGCAAAGACTCCAGAACAGCCCAGGTTTCAACTTAGTCAAAGGCTTTCTCATAGTCCACAAAGGCAAGGCACAGGGGCTGGTTATACTCTTCGGTCTTCTGTATAACCTGCCTCACTGTGTGTATGTGGTCTATGGTTCCAAATCCTGAGCGAAACCCGGCCTGCTCGGGTGGCTGAAACTCATCAAGTCTTCTTGCGAGGCGATTTAGGATAACCTCAACTTATAAACGTGGCTCAGGAGTAAGATAGGGCGATAGTTTTTAAGGAGCGTTTTATCTCGTTTTTTAAAGAACAAAACTACCATACTCCTGCTCCACGCTTCTGGAGTTCTCCCGCTTTTCAAGACGGTACTAAATAACTCCCGGAGTTCACGAAGTACGGGTTTACTCCCTGCCTTCAGTAACTCTGAAGTAATACCGTCTTCACCCGGGGCTTTTTCATTTTTAAGCTGTTTGAGGACCAACTCGATCTCGCTCAAGATGACGTCTGGCAGCTCATCGGTATAGTGGCGGGCTAACTTAGCGCGAGAATCCTCGGAGCGAGTTCGGTTCTTGGTGTGTGCGAAGCGTATAATCGGCCGTAGAAGTTTTCAATCTCCGCGAGTACCGTGGGCGTGACAGTATGAAACTTCAGTATGGGAGCCAAAAAAATCCGTCCGTGCATAGTCTAATGTTTTTAGCAACACCGTTAAACTTAATTTAAATTTATTTTTATTCAGGGGATGAATGTAAATTTCTTTATTAATACGGTTGTAAAGTATACAACTGAAAATGTAGAAATTTCTACCTGCAAGAGATGTCCGGTGAGGCGTAAATTCGCAAATGCTGTCCCTTTTGCGTTTGTTCTTTGTTTTGAATGGCACTTCTGCATGTTTACGAAGTGCCGTCTGGAGCACAAACAGCTGTCTCACAGTGAGGACTGAAAATTCTTGACATAATGGTGATGTTGGGTATCTAAACGGTTTGTGTAGTAGAACTTTAAGGACAGCTCTTTGTGATACCGATACATATACCGAGAACATGCTCTACCACATACGGGGATGCAATAACTGAGCAAAGATTGCACAAGCGCTAAGTACACCAGTTTTAATGTTTTAAG
Organism: Euplagia quadripunctaria; assembly: GCA_963859945.1. Taxonomy (NCBI): domain Eukaryota; kingdom Metazoa; phylum Arthropoda; class Insecta; order Lepidoptera; family Erebidae; genus Euplagia; species Euplagia quadripunctaria. The sequence goes on from OY982581.1 coordinate 15,863,407, forward strand.
GTATCTGCCAAGGACCTTGACTTTTTCATGACAAATATCAGTTTTCTGGTACGAGCTGAGAAATTTTGAATATGCTTATCCCAGCGGAGGTAAAGTCTATATGTACTAAAGGTAGGCAGTCACAGCTGTCATTTGACTTATCACAAGTATGAGCTTTTAATTGAAGGCCATTGTGCGATTGAGAGGAAGAGTTGCAGGAAAATGAAATCTAATTGTTTTTTCAAAACTAAGTGTGAGAAAACTGGTAGCAAATCATGACATACCAATAGAAAATGCCTTTTCTGCGTGACTATACGCCTCCAACCAGCTTCTTCCGTTTACAATTAAAACCGTGTCGTCATTTTACGTAATTATTTTGCACTGTGATACCGGAAGCCGACTTAGGTCATTTATATACATAATAAAAAGTGTCAGACCAAACACACATCCCTGCAGCACGCCAAAAGACAGTAATTCTTCATAACTAATATGTTGACTGATCTATAAAAACTGAGTATGGCAACTCAAATAGTTGCGGATCAGATCCAGAACAGTTCCTCTTATTCCTATGGATTTCATTCTATCTAGAAGTAAATGGACAGAGACGCTATCAAATGCCTTAGACAGGTCTAAAATATTGCAAGCCTCTTAGATTTCTTATTAATTAATTTGACAATAAATTGAGTCCTTTAGGTTGATAACAGCATCCTCCGTTAATTTTCCCTTGACAAAACTATTGATTGTCTGAGATGAGATTAATATGGTTATGGTAGTTTAAAAGTCTTTTATTGATGCACTTTTCAAGGATTTTGACATTGTCGTCAGGATAGAAATAGGTCTGTAGTTGACGACTTGTTCTCATTCCCCACTCTTGTTGACAGGATAGACAAGAAAAAGTATTTTTAAATACAATACGGGAAAGTGCCTGTCGAAAGACAAAGATTGAATTGATTGTTCTTGATCGGGTGGATGGTGGCACATTTTCGATATTTCTAGTATTTTCGTACTAACAGTGTCCCTATTCTGTAAATAAACCGATGTACGCCTATTCTAGTGTTTGTCCGACTGCGCATAAAAGCGAGGTGGTATGTTTTTTATCATTGGATTGAAAAAACTTAAGACTTTAAATCGGGAATATGGCTTTAAATTATCTTCAGTGTGGAATCCAGTGATAATTCCTGTATAAATAATTATTTTAAATTTTATACATGTTGTGTAGCAATCGTAGGTTCGTTTAATATTTTTCTAGCTGCGCCTGCACCTTTGCCCGCTTTTACGGATACCAAGATTACTAAAATTAAAAACAGGCCAAGTTACTTCTACATAAAATGGCTTTCCAATGCTGAAATAATTATTTAACCCAGTTTGGTTGTTTTAGAGTTTATGAACTACAAATAAACTAAGCTGTTCTCCTTATTATTTAATATATTACGTACAGTTAGATTTAGTTTTAACATAATTTTAGTTTTAGGTTTTTTAGGTCCACTAAATCTCTACGATCTTGGCTGTGTCTTTTAAATGACTGTACATTGAAAGTTATTATATTGATTTCTATTTCAAGTATAAAAGCAGAGAGAGTGCCGGCAATTTCTTTTAGGTTTACCTAGAATCCCTCTTCTCAGAAAAGCTATACACATGCTCCTTTTCTATAATGTAATCCGTTCACTTTAATTAAAAGAAATAAAGCCTAGGTTTGACCTCGGCTTCAGATGCATTTATTTTTGGCCTAGAATTTCTACCTACATATATGTCGATTAATAGAAATTTTAGCTACATGTACAAAGATATATACTTTTTTTAATTCTTCAGGCAAAGTCGTGGTACCTTGGTACTTTGTCATATCAAAAAGTTACATGTTTAATGGGAATGGGATTTTCCAACCCATTCAATGAATTCTATTCACTCTATGCTATGAAACTGTAAAGGACGTAAAATGATTCCGCAATGCGGCTCGTAAGTGCTATCCTCGCCCCGTCTTGTCTCGTCCCGGGACGCGTTTATGAAACTTGTCCCGCGACGACGCAAAAATGTGGGCCACCTGCTTATAGAGTGCTATTTATTTTTGGATCGAGTTTCTTCTGGTTCATTCATGATTTTGAAATGTAAAAATCAATATAGGAAAGGAAGTTTAAATACGGAGAAGTACGGAGTTGAATTTTTATGAGAATGATTTTTTTTAAATAAGCATGACCTGATTTTAACCCCCAACGCAAAAAGACCCCTCTTTTTGCGTTTGCGTTGTTATAAGTTTGACGTAACTGTGTGTCTCTATGTCTGTCTGTGGCATCGTAGCTCCTAAACGAATGGAACGATTTAATTTATATTTAGTATTTTTTTGTTTGAAAGGTGACTTTGACAGACAGTACACCTGTCTGTACTATTGACCCGAAACTTTATAATATATGCATTGAATTATGGTAGTCTTGTAAATTTTTTTGATTAGCTTCAGTCGACAGAACCAGGTCCAGGCCGGGTCATAGTAAACTTTAAAACGACCTATCACAAATAAAAAGTAAATATACATTTTTGTGTCTGTAGTCTATTCTGTTGACCATTGAGGATCGTTATTGAGAAAATCCATAAAAACTCGCATGCATAATTGTTAACTTAGCTTTATGGATTTTCTCAATAACAGATCAATCAATTAATTATAATAACTCCACACATCTCACACACGGCCGTCTGATCCCTAACTAGACAGAGCCTGTACTATGGTAACCAGACTGCTGATAAACATACTTATATATTTCTAAATACATACATATTATAGATAAATTATACACCCAGACACAGAACAAATTTTCGTGCTCATCACACAATTATTTGTCCCTGGTGGGAATCGAACCTACGACCTCTGGCTTAGCAGTCAGGGTCACTAACCACTAGACCAACAGGCCAGTTACTCACCAGTCACACACACAATTACAAAATAATGAAATTTGTTCGATATAAAAATTTTAACTTTACACATTCCACCTGTTTTTATAAGAAACGGAGGTAATCATTCCTGGAAATTCAAATGGTCATAACTTTTAAACGGATAGTTCATTTTTTCAAAAAATATTTTTGTCACTGCATGCTAGAGTCATGCCCTTTCAGGGGTTTAAGGAAGTGTTCCGTTGTCAGATACATCCTGTATATGACTTGAAACAATAAATAAATCTATACCAATATAATAAACCGGAAGAGTTTTTTTTTTTCCGATTGTTTGTTTGTGTATTCATTGCAGACGGTTATAAGCCATGTAACACCACACCCTTAGAAGCGGAGTAGTGCCAATAAACGCAGTAATATAAATATGTCTATGTCAGAATAAAAATAATGAATTAAGTTTAATAAAATTTATTATTTTTTGTCTAAAACTAAATAGGTAAACAATCTAAGTCTGTCTACCACTCTCCCATCTCCCCCCGCAGAAGACGCAACAGTCGCCGGAGAGCGCAGAATAATCTCCGATCACCATGAGCGCTGGCCTGCGGGTAGCCGGGCTGACCGTTACGTTGCAAAAGCAGGCCCGCGACGGTGGCGTGACGTGAACCGCTCGCGCCTCTCTGATCTGGAAGGAGTAAGACCCCCCGTTCTCCACGGTGTGGTAGCCTGCTGTCAGGCGGCCAAGGTCCGCAGGGGTTTCTGGAGGCTTCCTTCTTTGGTTATACCCGGGTTCACTGCAATAGACACACTTGTGACGGAGCACCGTGTGGTTTTAGTTTCCAACAACAATAATAAGAATTATTTTCTGAATATATGTTAGGTAAAGGGATTTTCGAAATTCAAATTTTAATTTAACCTATCTTTAGAATTTTGTTTGCAATTTGATGACTTTGTATTGAGGGGGTTATTTAATAGGATCCTCCTCAAAAACGTCGTAAACGGAAACATCCTTGTTTTAGCGGCTCCTTCTTACAAGCGTTTTGTAACTTGTGTAGTGGTTTGTAGTTTTGTAACCAGTGTAAATTTGTTAGAAGGAAAGTGTCTATAAAAACTGTTCAACTACACAGCAGAGCATTTTCGTGTTTGGACCTTTTGAACGAATAGTATAAGTATAGGTGAAACCCAAAGGATTAAAGCTTCAACCGAAGGGTTGCCTGTCTTACCTGGTTGGTTATTTACCTATGTAGTTTTACAACATAGGCAACGAGGCGATGCAAACTTTGGTCGCATCGGTTATAGAAAGCCAATTGTCACATAGATCGCGGCTCACTCGTTGTATGTCGGTATTACATCTTTGTATGTTGTGAATAAACAGTATGAGGACGTCGGGGTCACCACTTTAGGAGTTGGTGCTAAATAAAAGGTGGTACCTATTCCTAATACTATTTATACCGACAATTGATGAACGACGATTGAGCCGCGCTCTACGTGACAATTGGCTTTTGTATAACCGATGCGATCAAAATGTGCGTCGCCTCGTTGCCTATATTATACTCCTACACCTATGAACTTTTATATTTTTTATTATTATACAGGCCTAAACAAGAGCATAATTTGTTTTTGTATGTCACATAAAATGCTATATCTAAAACCCCACCTACATTTTATTGAACAGGCTTTAGAGGTCGTCTCTTTTCAACTTGGTCGTCTCTTCTCTTATATATGAAAATTAATTGCTGTTCGTTAGTCTCGCTAAAACTCATGTATGGCTAGACGGATTTGAATAATTTTTGTTTCGTTTTGTTCGCTCTACTACAGGGGTGGAATAAAAAGAAAACAAAATAGAGCAACCCCAAAAGAACAGATAAAAATCGAAAAACAAAACATGGTAATTTTGTATGGAAATCGCTCATTCGGATTACTTTGAATAGATGACGGTCGTGACCGACTTATTGTTTAACTGACGTGCTTAACACAACTGTCCTTCCTTCCATCGGTATTTACTTTTAATAGATGGCGTTCGCGGTCATTTCTTCAGTGTGTTTTTGTAAAATTTATTATATAGTTTTCCGTTTTGTCGTAAAAAATGTAGATTTTAAGAAATGATTAAGTTAGTCAAGTGAAGTTAAACCTACACATTGCGATTATTAATTTTGATCTGCCATCCTATCTTCTTTTATTGACCTTGTAGGTTTAGATACATCTAATAGTATAAAAGTGTCGTTTCATAGTGTTCATTACAATGCGCCCCCGCATTGTAAACCCCGCAAAAGACGAACTGTCATAGGTCGTCGAAGGTAATTAAATGTGTGAGGAGTTAGATAGATAGATAGTTTGATAAACTCTTTATTGTACAATACAAAATGATGAAAAACTGTATATAGATATTCTTACAAACTAAAAGTAGAGACTTGTCGCGCACTGCGATCTCTTCCAGGCAACTATTAGATGGAACGAGTGTATGGCAACTTAGCAAGAGGAGTTGGAGTGTATAATTGATTGAAAATATTATCTAAGACATAAAAATAACATATATTTTCACATACATATATAGATAACGATATAGGTACATATATATACATACATAGATATGTATGTATATACACATACACATATAAATAAATATAGGTGCACACATATAAATGCATCTAAGGATGATTTTATGAAAGTATTTTAAGGAAGTTTAAGTATTTAAGATTTTATTTTTTTCCACTAAAACCTGAAATTTGGCAGGGAGGTAGTTTATAGGTAGGACACGTCAGTTAAGAACGGATTTTACGACACGGCCCTAGGAGGGGAGGTCCTACAGCACTCACCTCTTTTTATATGTTGCATATTTTACATTACTCAAATCTATGAATATTATAGTAAAATAGAATTAGGTTAAAGAAATTGTCCTCGAAACAAATTGCGGGAGCCCTGGTACTCATAACACAAGTTTAATCTTACTTTGGGTACCAGTGTTTAACAAGTTGTACAAATGACCGTTATTTATTTATAAGTTTTACCAGTATGTATCTTTTGTTGCAATAAACAATTTATTATTATTTATTATTATTATTATAAAAGTACTTATTTTTTTTTTATTAAAAAAACTTCCTGCAGTTTACAATACACAAGGTGGACTTAATGCCACATGGCATTATCTACCAGTCAAACTTTGAATGATTCAGAGAGGGACATGGCAGGTATATGAGAACGAATTTCTTAAATATAGTAATAGTTACAAATACAATTGCTTTTACATAAATACCTTTAGTTACGAGGTTATGATGATATTTCTGACAACTGTTTCCTGTAAAATTCACGGACCTTTGCTTTAAACGTGTCTCTGTTGGTGGACATCCTAATCTCAGGAGGGAGCGCATTCCATAGTAAGATAGAATGGATAGCGAATGCAGAGTGAACAAGAGAAGAAGTGTGTGTAGGGCATAGGAGTAAAAGATTATTTGTGGAGCGAAGATCTCTGTCATGGTTGGAACATAGAAGTTGAAGATGTGAGGTCAGATAAGTGGGGGCTGTAGGGTTATTAAGTAGAGAATAAAGTGTAGTCAAAGTACGTAGGCTACGACGCTGACGTATAGGTAACCATGACAGTTGGGAACGATAAGTAGACACATGGTCGTACTTACGAAGATTGAAAATGAACCGAATGCAGTTATTGAGAAGTCGGTCTAGTTTATTGAGTAGATCTGCATTCAGGTCGAGATAGCATACATCACCGTAATCGAGGATAGGGAAGATCAAGGACTGTACAAGTTTCAGCCTAGTGCTGGTCGGGAGAAGGTTCTTAAGTCGATAGAGTGATCGCAAGGTCCCGGTGACTTTCTGACTGACGTTCGCAATGTGAGGTTGCCAGGACAAAGTAGAGTAAATCCATAAGGTCTTTGACAGATGAGTTGATTGGTAAAATAGCGCCATTATAAACCACGGCGGGCAGTATTGAAGTGTCCATTCTGCCAACCATTCGTGGACTGCCCATTATAATTGCTTGGCATTTGGACAGATTAACACATACGCCAAAACGCACAGATCAGTTTTTGATGGCCTCCAAATCACGGTTTACATTGTGGATTGCTTTTGGCAAATTATCCAGCATGGCCTGAGAATAAATTTGAAGGTCGTCCGCATACAAGTGATACGCACACTGAAGTTCGAGAGTAATGACATTGATAAACATCAAAAATAATAATGGAGACAGAATGCCACCTTGTGGAACACCAGTGTCAAGATCATACCAACTTGATGATGATTCATCGATGCGGACTGACTGTTGACGTCAACGAAGATAAGATGAAAACCATTCCAGTGCGTCAGAGGAGACCATGTAATGAGTGAGGATGGATACTAGGATGTCATGTTATTTTTTTTCTACTTGAGACCTGAAATTTAGCAGGACGTTAGCTTATAGTTAAGAGAACAGTTTTACGATAAGGCCGGATTGTGGTTTGCTAGGGGCTTTCGCAAGTTTATATGAAAGTACTTAGCGACCTGAAAATTTACAGGGAGGTAGTTAATAGGCAGGACAGGTCAGCTAAAACGTATGTAGTACTAAGAGCTTTCGCAAGTAAACATGAAAGCCTTGGGTATTTTGTACTAGAAACTGACATTTGGAAGGGAGGTAAGACACGTCAGCAATAAGCGTACTTGCAACAGGGCTGGATTAAGGTGGTATAAGGGCTCTTGCGAGTTTATTTATATTATTATATTTTTTTTTATTATAGGAGACAAACGAGCAGACGGGTCACTTAATGGTAAGTGACTACCGTCGCCCATGGACACCTGCAACTCAAGAATCACAAGTGCGTTACTGGCCTTTGAGATACGAGTACGCTCTTTTCTTGAAGGTTTGAATGTCGTATCGGTCCGGAAATACCGCAGGTGACAATTTTATATGAAAGTCCAGATACTTGACTAATACTTGACTAGTACTAGATACCTGAAATTTAACAAGAAGGTATTATATACTGTAATTATATCATACCTCTGTGATATATATATTAGTACTGGTGTGTGAGAAGTCCGTATTTAGTTTGACCGTATTTTAAAATGTATAATTGAATAGGAGAAAAACAAGAAGTGGTGAGAGGGACTGGACCTGGACGTCTGACAAAGAGGGCGTACCTCATCTTTCAAGAAGTCTTCATTGTATTTGAATGTAAAAATATTTATTATAACGTACAATACAATAATACATAGCTCCCAGTGTTTAATTCCAAGTTTTTGCTCTTCACACACACACCCCCCTTCCTGGCTAGGTTCGCTACGCCCTAGCGAAATGCGAACTGCGACAATACGTAAGACACGTCAGCTAAAAATGGATTTTACGACAGGGCTGGATTAAGGAGGTCTAAGGGCACTCGCTTCTTTTTATGAAAGTTCTTATTTTTTTCTAATAGAGGCCTGAAATTTAGCAAGGAGATAGTTTATAGGTATGACACATTAATTTAGAACGGATTTTGCGACAGGACCGGATTAAGGAGATATAACCGGGGAGTCTTGGAAGTTTATGTGCAAGTCCTCAAATAAATTGTAGGTGTTACGAAGTTCACCGGGTTATCTAGTCGCATATACTTTTGTGAGCTTAATTAGTTTCGTAAAGAGAGGAATAACTCCCTTTTTGGTCTTTACTAGCAATACTAGTAAGTATTGCTTGTTGTATATCTGTTTTAGATAATGGCTGTTTTCAGCACCAAGGCCATCATGGACGCAATGCCTATTCCGTAAGTTATTACGTTTTTTCTTAAATAAGAGGTTACTTAGAAATATTGTGGTATGCCTTTGTCATGATGTCAACATCATTCGGGTCTACCGTAATCAACTGCAGCCCATTTTCAGTTACCCACTTGTGTAAATTGTGATCATTTTACCGTATGCAGTCCAAACTGGCTAGTAGATACGCGTTTGATTGCAATTACTCAGTAATCGATCACTTCACCCAACAATAAACTGTTTTACATTCTACGCATTCGGTCACATAGTTTGTTGGTATTTTCTCTTACACGTTTTCACCAACATTTTTCAGGGCAGTTATTTGTTGGTTTATAACATGTAGACTAGTTTATCGTGTCCGGGGTTTTACAACAGTCAGTTTGCAGCCATAATGGTATGAAGTGCCGCACTGCGACACGAACAGTGTGTCTCAATTCCCAAAGCAAGTGTAAGACAATGGACGCGGGTTCGCTAATCAGGAACACTCTGTTATGTTCTTACTCTTACTCTCTTGGACAATAAAATAAGTAAATAAAAACGTTTTAGGGAAACTGTTTTATTATTAACTAACAGCTCCCGGGCGGCTTCGCTCGCATGTATATATGTATTTATATTTTTTGCGCGGAACCCTAATTATTTTTCCAAACTAAACGTAGCCTAAGTTACTCCTTATAATACCAGCTATCTGCCAGTGAACATCCCGTGGAAATTGGTCCACCCGTTTCGGAAATTAGCCGGAACAAATAGACAGACAAATAAAAAATTATAAAACTGATTTTTGGGCATAGGTAAAAAAAAAAAATATTTTGACATTAAAAACAGACACTTCAATTTTATGTATTTCTATTGATAAACAATCTCCATGTCTCTCTGACGCTGTACATGTAAATATAAGAAAGTCAACTCCGTCTTAAGAATTTTCGATCTCGTCATAAAAATGTAATTTTTTTTTTAATATATTACACTTGGACATATTTTCCATACATTTTCGATCAGGGTCCACGTGGCGCTAAATTCTGACGAAAGTTTAAAATTTTTTACCCATCTCAAAAAGTGCCAACGCTGCTAAAGAAGTTTTCACTTCAATAAAATACCAGGTGTCAATTGAGTTCAGGTAAATATAGTTAAAATTTTCGGTGTTTCGGCAACGAAAGGATGGAATCTCTTTCTGCGTCCATGATGAAGGAATGGTTTGGGTTCAATTAATTTGAAGAGAGCTTTCGCACACGCACCAAAATTAATACTGTAAAAAACCGAACAGGCACCTTTACGACGATGCTCAAGAGTATGTAGTTCCCTATTCGTGAGCACATGGTCGTTTATAAGCTTAAGGGCTCTTTGGTCAACAGAGTCCAGAGCTTCTAGGTGATCAGAGCCATCAAGGTGACTTCAGTACTCCATGCAAGATCGAACTTGGGCTGTACAGAGATTGAGCAGCTGTTCAGACCAAATGTCTTTCAATTTCTTGGAAGCTGTCTGTGCCATGGACTCGATTTGTTTTACCAAAATTATGTTTGGACGTGACGTTCATAGCAAGAAGCTCTAGATGGTCAGTAATCGGTAATGATACACCCTGGAAAATGGGTGTAAGTTCGAAAGTATTGTTATTAGGAAAAAGAAAAACAGTACAACTATGTTTTTTGAAACTTATATTCAACCAGCAATGTACGGTGTCCTTTCTCCTACTTTACTTTTACTAATGCTAGTAGATAATTTACAACTTTGCTTCTATTTGATCTCGAAAGTCATGTAAAGTTTTTATTTTGCAATGAGTTCGTGGTACCCGCTTTTCTGTTAGTAGTTAAATCTAAAGACTTGTATTTATACGACGATAAGGCAAATGGTAGAACATCTACATTGCTTGTTCGGTAATGATTTAAAAGCTGTAATTATTCAATGTTTAGTATGAAACAAGCGATGTAACTTCTACTTAACCCAATTATCAAAATGTGAAACAGGTAGTTTTACCTTTAACAATGTCTAACTCTTCTTTTCTTTGTTTAACCATTTATTTCTTAAAGGCATGACTTTTAAGTTTTGTAGTTTAAGGAAAAAACATAACTAGAACCTTTTAGTACTTTGTATTGTTTTTCAAAGTATTCTCTTATTCATTCGCTCAAACCAGTTAGTAAAACATTTATTCCACTCTACAGTAGGCATGTTCGACTGCTTCTTCACCGGATTGAAACATTTGACCCCGAAGATTTATCTTAATTTTAGGAAATGTAAAGGACAGCGCCGAGTCACAATAATAGATAGATCGACTGACCTGTTGGTCTAGTGGTTAGTGACCTTGACCGCTATGCTTATAGGTCGTGGGTTCGATTCCCACCTGAGTCTGGGTGTTCTTTGTGTCCGTTGTTTCTATGTTTGTAAAGTCCCCCGCGACACAGGAGTAATTCCTAATGCGGGAGTTGTCTTTTTCTAAGAAAAATAAGAAAAATAGATAATATTACCGTGGCGATGACTTGTGGTATACCATTCTAAATTAACCGTTCTACGATCTTCAAGTGCAATTGTAGCACTCACAGCAATGGTGTTATCTTCAGTAAAGGCAGATTTTGGACGTCCCTCACGTGATTTGTCACTAAAACTGGTATGTCCTCGCTGGAATTCTAAATACCAGCGTGAAACAGTCCGTAGACATGGGGTTTTATTATGAAACACAGATGTTAGCTCTTTGAAATACTGAAGCCGTGTTAGGCCTCTCTGAAAGTTGTAAAAAAATATTGCACGCACATTTACCTTAGAAAGATGCACTTTCGTACGTGACCTTACAAATTCGGAATAACGCTGTGACTAAACAAAAGCATTAATCCTAATACTTTCAATTGTTTTAAGATTCCGAATTGAAACAATTGAATTCGAATATTGAATAATTCCAATTTCAAAATTAGCGGCAAATATGTAAACGACAGAATTTAAAAGGTATACCTTGTAGGCATGCCTTTTAAATTCACAGGCAGTAAGTGCATTACAGTAATCGAAAAATTGTAAAAGACTAAAATAGTAATCACCTAGACATTTAAATAAGATAAAAAATATACAGTACTTTCCGCGGGTACGATTTAATAAAATATGTATTCATAAGTGTATACAAAACATATTTTTGAATAATCAGATCAGCACTTCGATCGGAAACTTCTTTCATCATGGTCACTTTTATTATATGAAGCTATTGCAAATAAAAAACCTTGTAAAAGAGCCCCTTGATATTTTCTTAAATAGCTGCAAACCGACAGATAATCTTGTACAAGTGTCTGGGGTAGACCTAATGGAGCTGGCGGCTCGCCAGATCTGTCATCGCTACTAACTTAGTCTGAGCTGAGAGGCTTACGTGTTTCTTTAAGTAAACTGAACATAACTTAAAGTTATAAGAGAAACATATCTTTTTTTATTCGTTGCGACATCTTGTCATTCAGTAGAACGCTACTTTTACAGAAGTCTTACTGTTTTATCAACGAAATAAATAAATCTAATTTTCTAGACTTAAGATAAAGAGCAGATTTCAAGTTTACGTTTTTAATGCAAATAAGATCAAATTGTCTACAAATTTATACATAGGCTGCACTAAAAGTATCGGGAATGGAATATTTCCACTATTCCTATCATATTAAAATCTTTTTAATTGAAAACTCCTTGGTTTTAAAAATCGAATATCATTTATTTATTTAAAAAAAGATTCTCGGTCTTCTCACAAGGTCTTCTCAAACTTGTTTAGTCGTTGAGAAAATGGAATTTACTCGAGAAAATTCAAGGGCGATGATTTATTATGACTTTCGAAGCGGTTTAACACAAACACAGGGTGTTGACCGGATGCTTTCTGCATTTGGTGATGAAGCCCCATCCAAAACCACAATTTATCGCTGGTTTGCTGAATTTCAACGTGGACGTGTCAAGCTCAGTGATGATCCCCGTTGATGCTGTGCGTAAGCTGATTGAGGAAGATCGACATGCGACATACCGCGAAATTCAGGCAAATTTAGACATTGGCATGAGTCAAATATAAATAATCTTGCATGAACAATTAGGTGTAAAAAAGTTGTTTTCCCGATGGATACCGCATTTGCTCTGTGAAGAGCAAAAAGTGGCTCGCGTTACTTGGTGCGTCAGAACTCTCGAAAGATTCCACGCAGGATCCTCAAATGCTGTATACAACATTGTATCAGGTGACGAATCCTGGATATACGCGTACGAACCCGAAACAAAAAACCAGTCACGAGTTTGGGTGTTCGAAAATGAGTTAAAGCCAACTAAAATTGTTCATTCACGGAGTGTTGCAAAAAAAACCCGGCCATGTTGCGACTATTCCTCTTGAGGGACAAATAACGGTTAATGCAGAATGGTATGCTAGCATTTGTTTGCCACAGGTCGTTTCCGAACTCCGTAAAGAGAACTGCAACCGCCGCATCATCCTCCATCACGACAATGCGAGTTCTCACACCGCGCACAGAACAAAAGAGTTTTTAGAGCAAGAAAACATAGAATTATTAGACCATCCGCCTACAGTCCCGACCTAAGCCCTAATGATTTCTATACTTTCCCTAAAATAAAGAATAAATTGCGTGGTCAGAGATTTTCATCACCTGAAGAAGCTGTGGACGCCTACAAAACGGCCATTTTGGAGACCCGAACTTCCGAATGGAATGGTTGCTTCAATGATTGGTTCCATCGTATGGAAAATGTGTCAAATTTCGCGGAGAATACTTCGAAAAGCAATAAATACATTTTTAAATAGTAATGTTGTGTCACTTCCTTGATTCCCGAAATTTTCAGTGTAGCCCTCGTATCACACGTCATTAGGAATATCGAAATATCGAGTTGTTTGTTTCGGGTTTTGTTTTAATATTTTGGGTAGACAATTGGGTGTACTAATATAGGGTACTTCGAATTCTCCACCAAAAGTAATTATAGATGATGGCTGATTTTCTATTTTTATATTATTTTTGTTGAGCAATGACTATTGATAAGTTTATATTTCCTAATAAATCAATCATCTTTCTGAGAGATTAATATACACTTCGACTTTTGCACAAAAGTGTTCTTCTCTGTTCTGGCAGTAATCAAGATCAGAAGAAGCATCGCGTCGAGCCTACTATATATCTGATCAAATAAATCCTCCCAATATCATATTGATACTTCGAATGGATTGTGGAGTGGAAGCAATTGGTCAGGGTCATAACCTGGCACACGAACTGGCTGTTGGGGGGAAGTCCAAGCCCTCTAAACCAACTAAACTCTATTACGATTTTCGAAAATAGATAACACTATGGGAACACATAGAATTTAGTTATTTAATTTTATGTATTTATTATAAATCAAAGATACTTCCATTTCACTTTTATCTTTCATCCAACATAGGTAAAACCCTCCCAAAAATGTAATGTAAGAGGAAAACGACACAAATACTTCGTCCCTTTGGGACTCGAGTAAACTGCTTACAGAACATGGTGAAAATGCCCCGCGTTAAGGGGCGAACATGGCATCGTTACAAGATACGTGAGCTGTAACTCTATCATACAACATGAAAATGAAAACAACGCAATGTTAACAGAAAACAAAAAACATTCAACAATATTGCCGGCGATTTCGTTTGCGTGGAAATTCAAATCTATCTCACGGTGAGGTGTGTAGAATGAAAACGCGGGTGGTACGTAAGACTGTTTATTTCCGACTGGCGCCGCGCGGTGGCGGCCAGGCGATGAACGCCTATATATTACATATGTATTTATACATTACACACGGGAACTCTACATTTATTTTTGTTTGGATAAAAAGCTTATTTGCTATTCCAGACTGTAATCTATATCTGTGTCAAATTTGATCCAGATCCGTTCAGCCGTTCTGAACAACAAACAAAATGAACAAAAACAAACATCCATCTATCCAAACTTTCGCTTTTATAATAGTATTAAGATAATTATATCTACGATTTTACTTACGCGTGTATTTCGGGAGTGAATGACTAGTTCGGACGCGACAGGTTGCAGCGTCCAGCCGCATCGGTGTCAGGTGACAAAAGTGTTGCCGCCGACGGGTCCGAAGCTGGTCAGGCATGCCTGAAATACTCATATTAATTAAACCATACATCTTTAACTAGCTGACGCGTCTAGGTTTATAAATTTTCCCCGTTTTTGTAAAATTTTTCCTTAATGCTCCGCTCCTATATGTCGTAACGTGATGTTATATAGCCTATAGCCTTCCTCAATAAATGGATTATCTAACACAAAAATAATTTTTCAATTCGAACCAGTATTTCCTGAGATTAGCGCGTTCAACCAAACAAACTCTTCAGCTCTATAATATAAGCATAGGTAAATACCTATTACTACTTACCACACACGAAAGTTTTTTATTCTAAGTCAACTAATTAATTAATAATAAATTTGTCGCAGTCTTGTCTAAAGTTTATAAAGAAATCACACTTAAGAAAGGGTAAGACCAAGTTTTAAAGTAAGTACACTATTCCGTTTTAAAGTTTGACCGAAAAGCATAATTGGGAATAGGACCAATATTTATACATATATGTGTGTTCAACTTTTAAAACCTCGTTCTAGTTGAAAGTCTCTTAATACTAGGTCTTTGAATTCTTAAACGCGTGGACAGAGCAGTGGTTTTAATTGTCACTTTCACGTGTCATATGTGGACAGACACAAAGGAAATTTATTTGGAATCGTACCGTGCGCGCGACTATTGAGGTTCCAAGGTATGAGGATGAACGCCCTGCCGGCGGCAAGCGGTGCAGTCTCAAACAATTCTTAGGAGCAGAACTCATTATAAAAGTGGTAGAAAGCAAAGTATTGCTTTAAGCTTAAGGGTTCAATTTCGCTTGTGAGTTAGAGATCGTCGACGATTCTCAGCACGTCTTAGAACCGAGTTAAAAGGCCCAATCTGGATGCCATCACAGAGGTTAGGTTTACCTACTTATTGGATAATATCCTTGTGAAATAAATTAAAATTCGCACAGACTTCAGTCACGCTTTTCAATTGTAAAAACTTTTCACAATGGTTCTAGAAGATAAAATGTATTGATTGATTGATATTTTATCTTCTAGAACCATTGTGAAAAGTTTCTCTCGAAAAGTCTCAAAAGTTTCATTACAGTTTGTAGGGAAACCATTTGACTTGCCTCTTCCCATTCATGTTGCTATTTTCTGAATGCAATAAAAATACAATCAGTCTAGACACTAAAATAGGTAGGTTAAAATAGGAAAGTTGCTTTATTTATATTATGTGCCTGATTAGTATAATTTCGACTGTCCATATAATACAAAATCCGCTCTACATTAATCACTACATATTATAAAACAAAGTCCCCCGCCGCGTCTGTCTGTCTGTCTGTTCGCGGTAAACGGAAAAACTACTGAACGAATTTTCATGCGGTTTTCACCAATGGATAGAGTGATTCAAGAGGAAGGTTTACATGTAGTATACATGGATTTTATTTTAGAGAGAAGTCGAGAAATTCAAAGATTTGTAATGTCATGTCGTAACAAACATATTTTGTTGTTGCAAACGCTGGCTAAATCTTACGAGATAGATCAAATTAATGTACTACGGAATTGTATATCTTAAAAAGATCAATAAAAAAGTCCGCGATGGTATATGTTTATCTGCTAAGGATAACCCACAGTAACCATTTTTATCTTTTACATATTACAAAAAAATTATGGATTATTTATCAAACTATTTTAAACAATACAGTATTATTCCTTATCCAATTAAATACATTAGGTACGTTGTGCATTTCATGTAGATCAAAATTGCCCTTTACAGCAAATAATAAAAATGAATATCTTAGAAGATATCAGAGATTTAAAAAGCGGGGGCAGAGCGGCTGGCGGGCCGAACCGATTTTGATAATTCTTTTTTGTTAGATAGGGTACCTCAAGGGAGGTCCCATGTCAAGGAAGTCAGGATCTGGTGATGGGATCCTGATAAAATTGAGAGAAACCCTCGAAAATTGTAGGAACGAATAGTGTTTCTGTTTACTTTTCATTACTTTATGAGGTTTTTGCGTTTAGAATCATCATCATATCATGTAGCTGAGCTAATGGTACACATCACTACATATTATAAAACAAAGTCACCCGCCGCGTCTGTCTGTCTGTTCGCGATAAACTGAAAAACTACTGAACGGATTTTCATGCGGCTTTCACTAATAGACAGAGTGATTCATGAGGAAGGTTTAGGTGTATAATTTGTACCCGTGCGATGCCGGGGCGGGTTGCTAGTACATGTATAAATACGCTTAAAAAGTCCCAAAAGTCTCGGTAAAACTACATAACTTGACAGTCCATGTACTGCCAACAGATAACAATGAAATGTAATTAAAATTATAATGGTTAAAAAAATAAGGACGCAGCGTGTGACGCGCATGTTGCCGTCTGTGTATATGTGACAGCGTAGTCCAGCAGTTAGCCTCCCCTTTTCCACAGCGTAAACTTTACTTCTTTTCTTGATTCTATTAAAGAAAACGACAGTCGTTTTCATGTTTAGGAACACAAGACCTTACAATTCGAGCGAGGCGCGTCTATCGATCAAATGAAGACGATCATTTAAATATGGTTTTAGATATTAAAAGTTATTTTCTTCTGTTGTATTCTCTCGAGATTAATAAATAATGAATGAACATATTGGCATGTTAAAAGAATTTTACATAAACCTATCAGCAAGTTCGACCATCATATTTCAAACGTGATAAAATGAATGACTGCACAATTTTTAGATAAAGGCGCGTCCAAATTTAATGCGGCCAATATTTGACGGGATGTCAATAAGATTAATGCTGGTGAGGACGAAACCTTAATCGAAAAAGTTAGATCGAGTTGGGACCAGTTAGAACCGGTTTAGATGTGTCCCTGTTTATTTAGTTAGAGTTATTTTCGTAATGTGATCGATTTTTATGTTGGGCCCAAAACTTAGAGAGTCCTAACAAGTTAATGTAATTACGAAGTCAATTCACAGCACTAACCAGCTTACTAAATATGTGTTTTACCTTTAAATTATATTAATGTATTACCTATTATATTAGTATTTTTAAAACTACCAAGTTGGCCAACTCCCGCCGGACGGTAAGCTGGAACCAGAACCTATACGCAAATAATACATTAGTTTGGTCACTGTCTTGTGCGTCGTAAACTCTTTTTTCAACAGAAGCAAAAGTAGCACTTCGATTTTCCAAACATCTGTCAACTCTCTACCAAGTAATGAGTGTTCTTCGTCTGATAGCACTACAGTAACATTTTGGGGTAGGCAGAGACAAGAGCCTGCCAGTTGCTTCTATCCTTACATTCCTCACGAGCTATCATACAAGCCCGCCGGCTTCGAATGCATCCGAATTGCCCTTTCTTCTCCATTTAGACCTATTTTTAGGAGCACATGTATATCATCATTGACGCCATTCGTGTATGGGCACCGATAAATAGTTTTTTATCATTTATAAATAAATCTATTCAGTGTTCAACGCCGAATCTAGGACCCTATTGTCGCGCCAGTTCGAAGTTATTGTGAAAACAAGTCATACACAAGTCACATTTCTTGAGGTAAACAGCAACAATTTAACTCCGCGCCATAAAGTATCAGGTGCTCGCACTGAACACAACACAATAAACTTTACTGGTTTCAACTTAAATCTTTATTACCAAACGTAGCTCTAAATTGTTAAAGATATATCGCTTCTACAAAGTTACTTCTGTCGCTAAGTACTTGTCGTTTTAACTGAAATTTGTGATAAACATCGATTGAGTTCTTGTTGTACTATACATAGTTAGATAGATAGATACTTCTTTTTTGCACACACGTAAAAGGACACAAACAATAAATATATTCAACAGTTACTGTAATAAAAAGAGTGGTGTCGTCACACTCTGTAATCACTGACAGACAACAGATGAATGAACATGTATAGGTAGTGCTGGCTTATCTCTATAAACTTATATGTACATCTATGGAAATATAGTAAGAAGATAGAGAAGATAAACATATCTATTAGCCGAAAATAGCAACAATTTCTCTAAAGATTAAAGAAGAAACAGGTTGAAACTTATGTTGCCTTATTTACATCACAAGAAGCTTTTTTCGAGATCCTAGATCGGAAGGCATCAGGCATCTGGTTCCATATGCCTTTCAAACAAAAAATGGATTAGTAAAATAAAAAGAAAAAATAATAGTTTTAATAAAGATCCTTTGCACGGTGGGGTCCGGCGGGGGTCACAGGGATTTTTTTATAGGTTACAATTAAGACCCCGGCCATAGGACTCCATGACGAAACACAGTGTGAGTTTTAGTTGGTTCGAGTTCAACATAATGACAACACAAAAAATAAAATAAACGTTCGAGGTGTGTTTGGGAAACCCGGTTGGAACGAAGTTCCTTTCGCTATATATAAATATATTTAATGGATTGAATAAATTGTATCAAAATATAGTAGATATTGTAAAAACTCGAAATTAAAATTGTGTCATCCGTGAAAGTTACTCGAACTAATATATGGATAATTAGTATACCAATATCAAAGTTATAGTAGCATCGCGCAGAATCCACAGATGTCGCAAATAATATAAATCAACTCGCGGTCAGCAATTTTCGTTGCGCTAACACTTTTTTCTCACTAGCCCTCATTCGCCGAGCGTCTGAAGGGTAACATGCGATAAGGAAATTCGTTCCAATATAAGTATACCTTTGCATTATGTATTGTTTATATCTGACACTGTGTATAGCTTTAATAAAAACAAGTTAAAACAAGAAATATGAAACATTCCATTCAGTCATATTTTTATTCAACAACAATTTTCAGAACACATAAATTCACTTTCCATTTTTTTTTTCAATCATACATCACTCACATTTTTGATGCCGGCACAGCCTTACGTGTAATGGACAATAAATAACTTTGGCAGGACAGTACTGGTCATCAGTCAAATAAGAAAATAAAAGTGTTTGACAGAAGGCCATGATGGATTTCATGACTTGATTTGTGAGCGCCTCTGTTTTTTGAAAGCTTTATGCCTGATGGCAAATTTTAGCGCGTTGAGATTGAACGTTGATAAATTGGTTTCATTAGTTGATGTATGCAATAAATTTATACCTATGACGGGTACTTTGGGAGTAGGGAGTTTAAGATTGGAAAATTGGGAGTATTTTGAAAGGTGGGTAAAAAGGGAAGGCAATTAAAGAAAAGGGATATCACTCAAGTACACCGAACGGGTTGCGCCGGAGCACGTTTTTAGTACGGTGATGGAAATTGAAGTTTATTTTCATTACGTAAAATTCTATCTATCTAATACTTAACTTTACATTGCAGTTCTTGCCGCCGCGGGCGGTTGGCTTCGCCCACTTGCACTCGGCTACCGAGACGCGACTCGACGCACTCCGGCGTGGTCCGTTCGGTGTGAATCGTACTTTATACGGATTAATACTCCCCTTACAGCAATAGCTCAAGCAGGTTAGGGTTGCATACCTGGAATTGGCTGTTGCCGGGAATTCTGAGTACTCTAACCACATGTTGTATAATAATATGTAAATAAAAAAAAAAGTATTTTATTGTTAAACAATAACATTCTAATTGCTATCAATAACCGGTATAATACTCGTACATGTTGTGTACAGCGAGATACATTATACATATTCATACTTACATATGAATAAAATACTCAAGTATATTGAATCTAATAATTTTAAACGATCAATCCTATCATATCCAATATATATAAGAGTGTTACAGAAAAGTGGGAACAAATTTAGTTTCGTGCAGTAGAACCTCGTGAATAACGTAAAGCTTTAACAGTTATAGAAAAAATCGTGATTTTTAATATAGAAATCTTGTTTTGTACTTCAACATTCAATTATTAATAAAACCATTAAAGCTAATATTTCGTGAGAGAGAAGGCTGATATGACTGAAACTATGGGTATCAATAGCAAGCATGAATATTCGATTATTTTCGGAAAATGTCTGCATAAAAAAAAAATACGAAATTATTAAAACTCACAAAATTATGTTTGTCTTTAATCATCAGGTTGAACACTCCAGGGAAATAAATTTCCTAAGAATTAGATAAAATTTTGAATTAAGAAAAGGTTTTGCTTTTTAAGTTTATCTTCATAGGTGACATTCAAGAAAAATGTGATTTAAGAAATAAAAAATACAGTAAAGTTTGGTCGCCAAGGTACTAAAACATAAAATTACAAAATAATGAACAGAGACTAAATAGTTGTTTCTTTAATGGTTTTTGGAAAGTCTAGTTCTGGTAGTGCATTTGAAAGGCCTACGCCGTGAAAGATTTATCATAGCGACTGGCCTGTTCGTCTAGTGGTTAGTGAGGAGGAGACTATAGTACAGGCTCTGCCTAGTTTGGGATCAGACAACCGTGTGTGAGGTGTATTTAGTTTAAAAAAATATGGAGTGCATCGGATTTTCAGATTATTTACATACTAGTAAAGTGAATTGGTAGCCACTTGAGTTTGATTCGAAATTCTGAGATTATAATAATATTAGTGTTAACTAAAACTGAGCCGTCAGCATAAATTCTGGAGAGGGTCAAGTTTATCTAATAAGTCCTCATTAAATTTAAATAGCTGACGTCAGCATCGTTTTGAATAGGGAGAAGAATTTTTGTAGTAAATGGTAGAATATTATGTATATCTCCTAAAAGATGGTGTAGAGATAATGTTACACATATATGTAGTAGCGGTCTAAACCAGTAATTTATGTACTACCCTATAGTTATACATTGCAATTATTAGGATATTATTTCCTACCCTATATTACATACATAACAACAGTAATCCCTTAAAAAACTTTGTCGTCGGGGAAACTAAACAATCAACTCTATGAGATATAGGATAAGATAAGTCTGGAGCCACTTAATACTTAAATGTTAATAAAATTAACCTTGATCTCAAACAAATCAAATCAATCAATAAGCCCATAGTAGTTCACTGGTGGACATGGACCTCTCGCAATGCGCCCCACAGCACCACAACCATTGATCTCTCGGCACACGTGAGCCCATTGCCTCTTCAAGCGGCTCACGTGTGCCTTATCCTGCGAGCTATGGCGGTAATTTTAGTTCTTTGTCGGATGACCTAATGAGACTCCAAACATAGCTCGCTCCATAGTCCGCTCATACGTCAAGTCATTAATATTATAACAACCGATTTCTGAAAGTATGATCAGGTACTTTGATTTGAAGTTGATTTGATCATCGGATCAGGTAAGCTCCGTTACCTGATCGGATGATCAAATCAACTGGCTCAATGTGAAATGGCAAATTTAAAATGTAAAAAAAAAATCTGCTGTAAAACCCATGTTCACGATTCTTAATAATTCAACAGATGATAATATATATGTATCACATAATTTCTCGTAAACTTTTCTCAATGCACCATGAAAATATATTATTTTTATTGTGAAATGGAATAGGCGTTTGTCTTATGTCAAATGCCATTCGAATGTTCAATGATTTTTTTCAGAAATTCGTTGAAATTGATTTGATACCACTGTTGGCAGCCCTGTTAGTTGAACAATATATTGATCATCCTTTCGGAAACCGGTGTTAATGTCGTGAATTTTTTTGGAATAGGCGTTTGTCTTCCATCTCACCTGATGGAAAGTGACGATGAAGATGAATATGGTACACGCGTGGCCCAAGAGAAACCTATTCACTCTAGTGAAATAAGTGGCCAATTAACCTGATCATAGTAACGGTTCAGTCATTCCATTGTAGTGCCCTTATAATATGTTTTATGCACTTGTAGCATGTGTTATGGCCCCTGGAGGATAAAAATAGTAAATTTACTTTTTATTTCTTAGAAGCTGGAAGAAAATAATCACTTAAGTGCAAATTCGTATATAGAACGCTGGAATGGTAAAAATAAAGACGATTAGTAAAGAAATTAATAAATACTGCAGGTGTACAAAGCTACATATATTATTTTACTTAAAACGTCAACTTTTCTTCGAAAATGTCTCTCGTTAGCCGTTATTATAAACGATCTACGTAGAGACGCTTAAGAATTTTCAATTACAAGTCTGCTATAAAACCTATGTTCACGATTCTTAATAATTCCACAGATGATACGTGGGGTACACTGAAAGTTTTGCGTAACTCATTATTAAAACAATTTACATGTAAAGTAATATATTTACTGCTTTTCGAAGCATTCTCCATTACGTTTTAAACACTCTTTCATTCGGTCAAATCATTTTTGAAATTATGAGGACCATTGGTCTAAGGGTATGTTTTTCAGGTGCTGGTTGAAAGCTATCATGGCATCTTCCGGTACCGTAAATGTCATACCTCTCATTAAATCTAAAATTTTTTGGAAAAATAATGAAATCGCGGTGTGCGCCGAAACATAGTCATAGTGCAATAAGATGCGACTTCTTGGTCATTTTTCCCTAACTTTTTCAAAGACACATGTGCCATACAAAAGACTGTTGCTTTCTATAATAATATATCTATATATAATAATATATAATTAATATATCATGGATCCATCATCCATGTTTCATCTCCTATCACCGTACCATATAGAGAAACACGGCCACGATCAAATTCTGCGTACCAACACCTTACGGTGCTCAAATGAGGTACTTCCCTCTAAAAAGCATTTGGAAGACGAGCAGTGCAGTCTTGCGGAGTCAGGGAACTTTTAAAATCATAAAAAATCATCACCCTAAACTCTTTTCTAATGGCTACTAATACTACAAAATTACGAAACCTAATCCAAAATATCCATATAGACATAGGCAGCTTAATTAATTCCAAGGGTAATGGTGGTTCTGCTAACACATATATGGCAGGGTTAATTAATCGACTCCTATAAAAATGTTCATAAAATTTCTAACATCGCAGGAACTCAGTTTATGAAGGTATAGGAAATATTTTTTTTTGAAATAAGGTATCTGAACAGTTATCTCAAGTTCACGAATTTTCGTGAAGATTTTTCCTCAAACTATAAAAGTAGACCGTAACTTTGCTCGTTCATTTACTGACTCACTTATATTATCTGTAAAGTAGGCGGTTTGTCAAAAAAAGTGCTAACACAAGGGAGTAAATGGCATAGTTTAAAGGGTCTTTGGACAGGCTCTAAAAATAGCGAGCTGAACCGCTTCGTCCCACAGTTCGTCACCTCACCGGGGTTTAACGGCAAGGTGGTATGTCGGACTCGAACCAACTGAAACGGTGTTCCGTCACCAGGTCTCAGGAGTAGCTTAGAGAGGTAGCCCGTGTGAACCCCAGCAGACTTGGCCACCTGTTGAACAAGGCGATCCCAAGGTGTCTCCAAGGCTCTAATTTATAGAGGAGCGCGGCGTCTCGGGCCTACTTGATTGCTGCTCGGGCTCAGGCAAACGTTCATGGAGACCAGAGATCACTTTCGCAGAACGAGGCAGATGGTTTCTTTTTGGTATTACATCCTCCATATTATACATAGAAACACCCAGACAAATGCTAATTGACATTATTCATGCATACAAATATTTTCACTGAACGTTAATCGAACCCGCGACCCTCGAAGTTTTTGAATGCACTACCAGCGCATACTACAACTCATGTATTCACTACTGCGAAGGTCGTCAAAATAGCAATATTAGAGAAGGCTTACCAGATTTAAAGAGAGCCAGCTGTGACTTTAAAATGATGACGTGAAAATGTAATTTAAAAATTAGTCAATATCAAGGGCGTTGACTTCTTTTTAGGGTTCCTCTAAAGGAAAAACGGACCTCTTATAAGATCACTTCGTTGTCCGCCTATCTGTCAAGAAGCTTTTTCTCAGGAATGCGTAGAGGTATCAAATTAAACTAACATCAAATATTTGTCTGCGGTCCCTTAAAACTGTAAAAAATCAAGCTCTAGTTTTAGAACTAAGTTTGTACGTATAAAAAACCGCTCTGAACGTCAAACCTCACGGAAGTATCAACACTTGGAAAACCTATGCATCTAAAGGATTTTAAGTGTTTGCACAAAGGCATCTGAAGTTTAAAATCTACTGTATTGAAGCTTGCTTGTTAAGTAAACAAGCTATCACGGCACTTGGACACAGGTGTCACATTATTTTTCTACTTTCCTTTAAAGTAAATGTAGCTTTAGACTTGTAAGTGTTACTTTGTAGTCGATACATTTTGTAATATGTCAGTCCATTTGCATAATCCAAACGAATGAGTTTGATAAGTTACTAGTTGTTAGTAAATTGGTAGTTAGTAAATAATTAAATAAGCTGACACTTTATTCCATTTTCTATTCGCCAGGTATTCTTAATTTAAAAAGTCAACATTGTAAGCGACAGAATTTTTTTTCTTGAAACTTAATTTAAGAAGGCAGAAATAGCTTTAAAAATTTTAAATTTGAATCTACTGCAATTTTTTTTGTAATTTAGGTTATAATTTATGGACTTATTTAGATTTGTAGCTTTAACTTGATATAGTAATATATTGCAGTGCAGTAAGTACACTGATAGCTAATAAATTATGTTCTTTAGTTGCAGGGCTCTTAGTCTTATTCAGAACAATACAACGCCTTTTACATCTAACAACGTCTTTTAATTTCTACTCTGCTCCAATTTTATTAAATGTAACCTCACTACTAATCTTGATATTCAGTTTAGTATACAACTCCCTCAAAACTCATATGACACAATATATTTTTTAAATTGTTTTACTAAAAATCTTTATAAGCACGCAAGTTATTTGACAAAGCGGGAAAAGTCTTTTGAATGTTAGCATGTTCTAAGGTGATATTACCTCAGTTGAAGAAACACATTACTTCGGTTGGCTGAACATAGCGGGTTTAAGCTTGTAGTATTTATTACCGCTGCGACATTTGCCTCTTACGGCAAGGCAGGCGCAATTTAATGCGTTTATAGAGATCTGTTAAATTGAGCACGCTTCTCAACTCTTATGTGAAAACTCAAACATGATTTATGTTGGGTTTTTGAATCGATACTTGTATGTAACTACAACTGAGAAGCCTTTTGTTTTCGTCTTTTGAAAATAAAAGAGCTAAGATTATAACGAAGTAACAACGAATAGACACTTTTTGTTTGGGAGGCGTTAATTTGTTCTGTTACAATAAAAACTTTCGTGAGTGATATTCATGTTTATTAGAGATTATACGGTTTTTCTCACGTTTGTATTTCGGGGATGCCCGACTAGATGCGCGACGGTGTCAGGCGTCACACTGTGCGTCACCAGTGTGACGCCTGACACCGTCGCGGCAGGACGCTTCACTCCTTGAAAAAGGGCCCCCGTCGGGTCCGAAACTAGTCGGGCATCCCCGAAATACAAACGTGAGAAAAACCGTATAATCTCTAATAAACATTAATTTGTTCTACCAAGGTTTCCCCACATTTTAGTTCAGTCCATTTTCGACGGATTTTTTTTGGTAGGTCACGACCCTTCTTTCACTACGAAAGGCAACAGTGACTGGAATGACTTTACTTCATATTTATGTATGAGTAGTAAATGTGTTGACTGATCGGTGTTAATTTAGAAGTCTGCCATGTATTAATTATCTATTGCATGCAGTAATTTAAGTATTTGGCACAAGGTTTTTACCTAGTTAGCTTCGAGATTAATGAAAATAAAGCTCATTATGTCCCCTGCAAGATTGACCAATTGTCAAGTCTTATTTTCAAACATTTTTTGTTGCTTAGAAGGGTTCCTTGGAGCTCACTGTGCACCCTTATCTTATTATCAGGCTGGCCGTAAAAATATTTCCATTTTTTTTTTTTAAATATCGTAGTGAAAAAAGTTCGACAAGTAACTAATTCCGTTGTTGAAGTCAAAAGACAAAAATATATACAGATCACAGAATCGCTATTTTCTTGGCCCACGTTGTTAAAACTATGAGAATAGTTTTTAGTAACCTAGGACTACTCACGATGTTTCCTATTTATATTCCTTCCTACCTTTGTTGTTTCGAAAAAATGTCTTCTCTGATGTCGTGAGAGAGCATTTCATCGAGAACTTTGACAACATTTATAGTCATTAAAGTTAAACAACGTGAAACTAATTACTGGTTTATCAAAAAATCGTTGGAATTTACCTAGTAATTTATTTAAGGAAAGTACTGATAAGTGATAGAAAAGTTTATTAATAATTCAAGTTATGTTTGACGAAGTATAGCAATATCTTTAGGCGGACGGTTATGTACCTAGTTGCTTTAATGAACAGATGTTACACTGGCCGTGGTTACATGCCAGTGCAACCTGGTCGAAACCTCAGGCAATTCAGAGGTATTTAATACCTATTTCGTGATCGCAAATATAAATACATAATTAAGTATATCATGGAACGCGAAAGTTTAAAAGTTAGATGTCAATCTTTAAAACGAGACACAAACGATTTTAGATCAGAACTTGTCTTAAATTAATTAATTAATAATTTAAAAAATATTAATTAATAATCACACATGTAACAACGTTAAAATACACTATGTAGGTGAATGACTGTAGATACTTTTATAAACTAAAAGACTCAAATATAAAATATTTCAAGTAAACTGTCAAGATTCACGTATGCGTTACATAAAATTAAAAAGGTAACAGACGAAAAAACGGCATTGACAGCCTACTATGCTTACGCGTATTCCTAGTTAAACTACAGCATTATACTGTGGACGCTGAAAAACTCTTTCTTGTACAAAACAAATGTATTAGGATCATGGCAAATATAGATACAACTGAAAGCACTAAACCACACTTCAAATCGTTCAAAGTTCTCACATTAACTGCCATGTATATATTGGTAACTAGTTATTCGTTAGAAAATATTTATCACTATTTCTACTAGCAATAAATGCCCAACGCGCAACGTCCCCAGCAACGTAATCTATGATTTAAAATAAACTAGCCGTACCAAGCTCTATGTTAGCTAAATGAGATAATACTCTTGGGCCTTATGCCATGTGCGTTAAAAATATATATTAAAGTTCCCAACTATATAAAATAAATATAAAATGAAAATAAATTTAATAATTAATAACACACTGCAAAAATACTTAATAGAGAAATGTTATTATAGCATAAATTAATACGTAACTGAAAAATAATAATAGTTGTTAATAAAATGTTTAAATAAATAATAAAATAAACATGTTACCTACATTTAAAATAATGTAATACTTTTAGTTTAGTTAAGCTAAAAAAACATGTTTTAATAGTGAACCGAATTAAATAGTAAAAGATCTTCTTTATTAAGCCCAATCTGTTGGACTCGGGAAAAGGAATCATATGAGCCCAAGCTTCAGGGGTTCACTAGTAGCCACTGAAGAGTTCCACTATCCACCCTCGGGCTCCATCATCAGATCAGCTCCAAAATGCCAAATTATAGTATTGCATCCAAACTACTTAAACATACTAAGTTTAACTTCGATACGACAATAAAACTATAAAAAAAAGATTACTTCTAAGGTTTATTTACATAGGCTAGTTCGATTTTTCTTCATATTCTTTTTTTATGGTATAGGGGGCAAACGAGCAGACGGGACACCTGATAGTAAATGACTGCCGCCACCCATGGGCACCCGCAACTCAAGAGTCACAAGTGCGTTGCCCGACCTTTAAGCTGGAAGTAGGGGAAGGGTGAAAGAGGAGTAGAGGGGGGAGGGAAGGGTTAGGGCCTCCGATAACCTCACTCAATCGATGTAAAGCAATGCAAACATTGCTTCACTGCTGATTTTCTGTGAGGCCGTGGTATTGTTCCGGTCGAGCCGGCCCATACGTGCCGAAGCATGGCTCTCCCACGATTAAAAATCGATTATTATTGAATAATTATTAATGATAAATGACTTATTTCATTTTTATTATAAATAATCAATATTCTAATAGTATGAAATTAATAAGTAAGTCATTTTGATGTAAGCTCAAATATTTGTGACTTAAGAATTTGTGACTATTGTAGTGTAGTGTGTAGTGTAAATTAATTACTCAGAAATATTGTTGTTGTGAAACTTTGCTGTGCCCAAACATGGTCTACAATGACACCTAATTCTCAGTTCTACCACCTAATTTCCATTGTGGAATAATTAATAAAGAATACTAAATACTGCTTCTAGCTAGCTATGCTAATTACTGTATTTAGAAATCTAAGAGTACTACATACAGCAAATAATACTTCAGGGATTCTATTGCTTACAAATGACTGTTTAGCTCACGATCAAAAAGCTTCTGATGAATGTATGAATGTAGTAGGTAATTACTAATGGAAATTGTTTGCCACGGATCGGTGATTGTAGCTGATCATTTATGTATGAGATTCATGAGTTCATTATCAGGATTAGCTACTTTTACTGCTACGCAAGTTGTAAATGAATGTAAAATAGGAATTCACTTGGAGATGGAAAAGAAAAAAATGTTTTTTTAACAAATTGCTCCTTTTTTTGGCCGAACTATCTAAAATTCGAAATCTTTACCAACATACATGTGCCCTTCAAATTCAATATCTTTATTTCATAAAAATGATCGTAAATTAATAGAAATCGTTAATTTTAAAAATAATTATTATAATTGAAAATAATAGATCAACTCACACAAAGTCACTGCAACAATAGTTTGCTTTCTCAAATGTAGAATTATTTAAAAAAAAAGTGTGTGTGTGTACTTATGTACGCACGTAAGAGGTTATACTTCTTAGGCGTAACAAGATAAAAACCTCTCTAAAAATTCTATCCTTCGCGTTATCCTCCCTTTGTAGAAAAACGACACTAATAATAGAAAAAAATGTATTTAATACATTGAAAGTTTTATTATAATGCATTATCTAGTTAAATAAAGTTTATTTAAATATCATAATAAATAATACTGTCAACCAACCTCAAATTCTACAAACGTACTCAAAGTAATATGTAAAAACCATTTTTATCACCTATAATAATCACAATAAATTATCTTTAAATCAATAAATTGTTAATAAATATCAGTCACCATGGTATATTATTTGAAAAAAAATATATTTATGTATATTTATATATATTTTATTCCGACTGATACAAAACACGTGTTGTAGGTTCAGAAACACTTGAATAAATATCGCGAAGTTGGTAACTTTTTTTTTAAAACTAAAATGTTGCCTAGCTAATTTCAGGGTGTCGGTTTTTTGTGACGGTAAAAATGTAAAAAAACGGTGTAAAAATTTACTCTCATCATTTTTCCCTAACGCGTCAAAAGAAGTATAACTTCAAAAATGGATAACATAATATCATATCTGCCTGTATAGATCTATAACCGCCCGTTTCCAAATGATTGAGCCTTGTGAGAAGAAATCAGGCAAACAAACTCACAGCCAGATCTACAATCCCGGGTCCTTTAATTGCTTAAAGTGTTAGTGTTAGTGAAACAATCATGAAAATGGGGCCATTATTTTTTAAGAAAATCGCGGGCATACAAAAGTGAAAGTGAAAAGTGTTGAATTTTGTATTACATTGTTTAGTTACTTTCTGTTTCCACCAGGGGCGCTGTTTTTAAACGTCAAAACGATACGTTGTTTAGAAACATGTATGCTTGCTTAGAAGCAGAGCAATAATTAGCTTAGCATGTATGAAATAAGGGGCCACGACGTCATACCCCCTGTTGTCAAATCATTTACTTTGAATTTTTGGCTTTACAATGAAAAAATAATAACAAATTTGTATAACAATGTTGTAATAATGAATCTAATTTTTCAAAGTCCTACATATAACACCTAATTTCCTACGTTTTACAATTTTTTTAACAGCAGCCTCCAACCCAATATGTACATTGAAAACCCATACAGCTCCTAGCAGCGCCATCTTCAATACATTACAGTTTAAAATCTCAATTCTAATGTGCTGCCATCTAACTGTTAAAGAAGTAACTTACATAAACTTGCCATCCACTAAGTATTTCTTGCCATCTGGCGGACAAATCAGAAACTTTTGAAAACACCACTACGTTTTTAGGTGCTAAAGAGAGTAATTTAAGGCTTCCTCTCAAGAGGGCGCTAAATAGTGTTTCAGTTTATTGATAGATGGCACAGCACAGCAAAGCAACAGCAAAGCATTAATTCTCATTGTATTATTTTGTAGTCCTTAATATATTATAATATATATATTTATTATTTAATATGTATATCTAGTTTGTAGCTTAATAATGTAGCTGTAAGAATCACACCCACTGGTTATTATCTCACAAAAGCTAACGGTGAAGTGGTATGTCGGAATCGAATCAAGAACTAATTAAAAAGTGGTGTTCCGTCACAATAGAGTATTTTGCAAAGGACCTGGGTGCACCTTGGCCGTCTCTTGACCCACAGGCGGACACCGTGGAATACAATACTGTAGCTAACATATTTTTATAAAACCCTGTAATTTACCCACTTATTTTAATGTTTCAGCTTACTTATTTTATTAAACCTAATTTAATTGTCCTAATTTTGCATTCTCTATAAATTCTTAAATACTTTATTTTAGTATGGCTATATGGCTCTTTGTAGAATATTAAAATAATGCGAAGATATAAGACGAAAGTTTTCAATATTTTCTGGATTTTGTTCGACTGAAATATGTCATATCTCTTTGTCAAAAAGCTGAAGCCAGATTTAATCGTATGTATAATCAACGACATGTCACGTAAGATGCAGAGGGTTAAGCAAAATATGCTGAAGTATGTTAAGGACGATCAAAGAAAATATGGACGTATTGCGTTGCATATGGCTAGAAAGAGAGTAAGCAGTGAAATGACGAATGATAGCGTGGAATGAAAGAAGAAAACATATGGCGTCGACCCCAAATAATATTGGAAAAAGGGTAGGCGATGATAATTGTTTAATGAATTTGAAATTCGAATACCTCGTTTCATACATGGAAGGAAGAAACTAGATATTAGATTTTTCGCCTGTTCCATATATCCCTACCAAATTACCCCCACTGGTAGGGATAATTGGAAATTTTATGTCATATATCCCATATGGAACAGGCGTAGACAAAATTTCCAATTATCCCTACCGGTAGGGATAATTTGGTAGGAATATATGGAACAGCGGACTTTTTTATTTATTTGAATTTTTTAAAGTAAGATACCATCTATAGCGAGAAAGAAAATGGATTTCTATGGTTTCTATGGACATTTCTCGATTTTCTAAATAACTTTAAAACTATAGTAGATAACGTTGGAAAAGTAGAATTATGTATATCTATCTAAACACATAAACAGAGAATGGGTTTCCATGCTCTGTATATGTGTGTTTAGTTATAAAGTCATATACGGTAACTTATGAGGTCAAATAGCATGCTGTGTGCAATAAAATATTTGCAGGTCTAAATCAATTATTTATCTAATTATAAGTTTCTAATTTGAACGTGAAACATTTACATACATTTTTGTATTTATTTTTAATTTAAGTTGTAGAACTGTAATACAAATTTTAGTTAGGTACGTTATTTGAAACTTATACAAGAAAAACGAAGTGTAATTAACTTGTATTCAGTTTATAGTTCCCTCTTGAGATTTTTCTTTTTTAGTTGAACACTTGTGAGATGCTAGAGGTAGTTTGTTACCTCGGATTGAATAAAGAATTATTTAAAGATGTCGTGAATATTGCAGTTAGTTCTTGTATCTTGGAAGTGGGTTTGTAATCATTTTAAAAAATGGAGCAAGAATTTTTCAAAAACACCTTCTGCGTGCTACTTTAAAACCAACTTTAATATTTCTTTTATTAGCAAATTCTTAGCAAATCATTTCCGTGTACAATAAATGTATATGGTTGCCACCTACTGCTTCTATTATATATAGTATCATTCTATATTTTAAACTAGCAACCCGCCCCGGCTCCGCACGGGTAGCAGAGACATCTTCAACGATCATCATCATATTTCAACCAATACAAAACCTTAACAAATTGTATACCTAAACCTTCCTCATGAATCGTTGTATCTATTGGTGAAAACCATATAATATGTAGTGATAATAAAATAATATTATGAGGACAGTATGATCATCGTTTCTTCTTTCATTTACAACTTAAATTTTCTGATGAAATGATTCTTCTGATATTAATAATTTATTGTAATCTATACCAATATAATAATATATATAAGTATATATAATTTCTTAGTAGTTTCTGATTGGGGTCGACTTAATCTAGTCCAATTTAACCCAACGAAGACACAGGTTTGCGCGTTCAGCGCCAAAAAGATACCGTTTGTTGTGTATTTCCGGACCGATACGACCTTCAAACCTTCAAGAAAAGAGCGTACTCCTATCTCAAAGGCCGGCAACGCACTTGTGACTCTTGAGTTGCAGGTGTCCATGGGCGACGGTAGTCACTTACCATCAGGTGACCCGTCTGCTCGTTTTTCCCCTATAATATAATATAAAAAAAAACTAAAGACGTTTTTATTGTTTGTTTAAACGCGCTAAACTCTGAAACTATCAGTCAGATTTGAATTATGCTTTTTGTATTTTACAGAGTATTTGGGACCGATTTAACTACTTCTTTTTTTTTATAGATTAACAGTAGTTCAATTAAAGTTTTTAGGAAAATACAATTTTAAAAGTCACCCGGAAAATGAAGAAATTCGGATTACTGGAAATTTCTTTTTCCGTGCTATAAAACAAAATTTAGTGAAATTCTGACAGGACAACGTCTCACAGGTCAGCTAGTCTTAGATAAATATAGATAGATATATAAATAGATAGACATACTTAATTGCACACCAAATATCAAATAGACAGGCAGTGCGATACAACCGTCTCTTACACGTTACAATGGGCGGTCTTATCGCAGGCTGCGATCTCTTACAGACAACCTTTAATGAATTATACTATAATTGGTTGGTTCTAGAGATAAGTCTGGAGCTATCGCCAGCTATGACCTGAGTCTTAGCACGATTAACCTTAAGTCCGTACATTGTAGGCCACAAACTTATGCTATTCAGATCTTTATTAATATTATTAAGGCTGTAAGACAGCTCATTAAAACTCTTCACAAACATTAAAACAACGGACAGAACGAACACGCAGACTCAGGATATGACTGTGGATCACAGAAATATTTGTCCCGTATGAAAATTTGAACCTACAACACTCGGCGCGACGCGACGTAGCGGGCGGCGAGGCGACCACTTAATTCATTCCGCCATCCGTCCAGTCAAGTCATTTTATTTTTACAGTCCATTCATGCCTTCTAAATTATTTAGTCAATTAGACAAAAATATTGGTTTTAAATAAGGTATTGTGTGTTATAAACATTACCGCGAATAAATCTCCCTTTGTTATTTGGTTTAAAAATTGAATGAAATCTCATATTACTTTAACAATTATTTTATGCTACAATGTCATTGGGTCAAGGTCGTATTTCCTTCGTAATTAATTTCATTAATAACAAACTGAGCAAAAAGGTTCTCCGATCGGGAGTTGTCACGTTATTCCGTATAATTAAATCCCTAATCTAATCCTTGTAAGGACAGACGAAGTAATTCCTTAGGGTCTACGCGCACTCACTCGGGAACTTTACGTTCGCATTTATAATTTAGTTTCTAGAAACGGGATTTATTTAAACGTTTTGTTTTAGATACGTATAAAGAGCTCTTGACGTATATTTTGTTGTATATTTTAATACCAGATAAATACCATTACCAGTACCAGATAGGTACCATTTAAAACATCTTTTTTATTTTCTTTCATTCTTTATTTTGCTTATTTATATACTAATACGTGAAGAGAAAGTCTTTGTATGTTTTCAAGAAAATTGCGAATGCATTAATGTGAAATACTTACAGTTAAGTGAAGAAAGAAGAAGTGCGGAAAGCTACAATTTTTAAACAATATTTCTTACAAATGTAAAAATGACATGAAAACGACTACATCAATTTACACGCGTTCATTATATGTGTTGACCTGTCATGGTACGTAAGTCTACAGTAACCATGGTTGAAATTCGACCACGAGGCTATCTCTGGTTGTATCAACCGTTCTTCAATCCTAAAGTTACGAGATGCTTTCACTAACCTATTTCATCAGAGTCAAATCATATCTCATGTTTGTAGCATTTTGTGAATTGATTGCGCCACATAACACTTTTACACCTTTAAAAACAAAAGATAGATCTAGTAATGCGACAAATTGACAAGGAGTGTTGCTTATTTTTCCTTATATTCGCTTGATCTGTAAATCAAAGAGGCAAATCTTCCAACAAATCTCGACCGCTTTTGAATGCACTGTACCATACATATGCACGAGTTTTTGATAAAGTCAATTCACCGTATGCTTTCTATAACATTTTCAGCTACTATGAACGTTAAATTCCATTTGCAATGCAATATTTGAGACAAATTTTTTGTTCGATGTTTTTATCTGTTATAAAAATCGCAGAATACTCTTGAGATGAGCTTACAAAATCTAGTACTGAAAACAAACTAAATTACAGATATTGCTCAAACTTTGCGCCAATATAAAAAAAATAGTTGTGCTAACTTAACCACAAAAATAATTATTTGAATTGAATTTATAATCAGAATAAAATTATCAATTCCCGATACTCTTTTGACAGAAAGTATAATTTACTCTGGTATGTTTTTCCCATAGCATGTACCTTTTGCATAGCAACTTGTTAAATCTTCTTACTTATTGAACGTTTACTTTGTAATCTACATAAATAAATTATCGTAGCGTAACATAAACAACTAATGTATAAAACGGCAAGCATACATTAAATTTAATTGTTACACACTCCCATAGTAAACTATACCAAAATACTGAAATCACTTCAAACATAGCCACGAGCCACTAGCAAGAAAGCATTT
Organism: Euplagia quadripunctaria; assembly: GCA_963859945.1. Lineage (NCBI taxonomy): Eukaryota > Metazoa > Arthropoda > Insecta > Lepidoptera > Erebidae > Euplagia > Euplagia quadripunctaria. The sequence continues at coordinate 15,898,733 of OY982581.1, forward strand.
GTCAACTTCAACACAACTTTGTTTTTCGTCCAAGTAAACGTTTCAAATAAGAATACCCATTATATAATCCAAAAATTAATATAAAGCCAATCCTGAGAGTCCTTGGGGACAACAAGGAGGCGTTGTCCTTTTAACGAGGCATTGTTTGTTCCCAATTGTTATGTAATCCAGTTATCGGTTGGAGATAGTATATTGTTTTATGAGTTTTGGGATTTGCGAAACTTCGCAGGAGGTTTTTGTTGTAGTCTCCATTATATTTACTTGTTGCGAACAGGTAAACCCAACAACTAAACCCTCCGCAAATCAAGATTTGTTTTATTTAATTTAGAAAACAAACAGTACTTCATAGCTATGTTTCAGTTACTAAATATTTAACTAGAAACCGTTTATAAGTTTTCAGATATGAGTACAATACAAAGTAATTGACGAGATTGTAACACAGATTGTAACAAATGCAGCAAGCTTTAACAAGAACATTTTTAACATGTTTTGGTATAGAGAGGTCAGACACACTTAAGGAACCGGTTCTAACCAGGGATTAGCAAACGCTTGTTTAAATTTGCCTGGATTGGTATCAAATAAATCCAATTATTATTATTAGTTATCTGATCTGGGAAAAAAATTATTACTTCTATATTTGGTGCTACTAAGAGGATCGTGGAGAGGAACATTTTTACTGACCAAGTAGAGATTTTCAAGTGTATCATTGAGAAGAGATATGGTGAATCAACTTTCGATTGTGCTATTTTAATTATAAAAGCGACATCCGCATTGATTCTCACCTGTTAATTTGAACATCATACTGTGGATTCCAAATTTGCGAGCAATATTCCAGGATGCTGCGGACATATTATGAGTAATAAAAGATTTTAACAACTTTCAGACTAGAAAATTATAAACATGATCTCATTACAAAACCCAGCATCTGGTAGGCTCTCGTGGCGATGTTTTCTATATGTTTTTCGTATGTAAGTTTTGCATCAAATATCACTCCCAAGTCTTGAATTTCGTAAACTCGCTTAAATAACCTTTAAGCGCATAGTTAAATTGCTGTTTTTTTTCTAATTTTTAAACTTTCACGTTCCACGATATAATTATGTATTAATACGGGAATTAACGCGATCACGAAATAGTTTTTACATACCTCTGAATTGTCTGACATTTCAACCAGATGGCACTGGCCGTGGTCACAGGCTGTGGTATTTCGTGATCGCGTTAATTCTTGTATATATACATAATTATATGTTGTATTTTAGGTTTACGACTAAAGCTTATTGCATAACACTTGGGTGTATTTATGTCTAATTTATTCAGACGGCAGTATTCTTCAAATCTCAAGAGATTTTGTTGAAAGACAAGATGATACGTGTAAGAGTTGATTTATTTCTATGTGCATATTACTAATTGATACAAACTCAAACGAAGTGATACCAACTTACTTGAAATCAAGAAAGAAGAAGAAGAAAGAAAATCCATTTATTTTGGTGCTAAATACAGGTAGTTATTTAAAATAATATTCTTATATCTATAAAAAAATAATGAAGTAGAAATCGATGTACAGAAAATACAATAAGTACATAAAAAGAAACAGTGGAGGAACAATAATTTGTCTCGCGTTTGCACCAAAATAGGTGTCCAGTTCAGCTTAATGCCAGATGAGAATCGGGCGCTGATTTTCAACTGGAACCTTTAAATAATTGTACATAAAGTGTACGTAAATATATACACATATATATACACACACATATATATACACGCACACATACGCGGTTGCGCAGGCGCGGTCACATGTCTCGAGTTGTTGTTTATAATATGCATAGTGATAGTGACTAATAGTGAGTGTGTCGATGCCGCGCCGCATCGGAACTGTGACGATTACCTAATCACCTAAATTATTACGCATTATGTTTCATCTACATTACATGATTATTGCCTTACAAATGTGTGTGTGCAGAATTGAAAAAACTTAATATCTTAAAGTTACGTAGGCGTCTAGTACTAAATCTCAGAAGGGACTGCATTTACAACGAAGCTGCTAAAAACATACAAAACCGCATGCGGAAGGACGAAAGAGAAGGGCATAACAGTCTCTTAAGAAGGTAGGAGACAAAATTTTTTATTCTATCATTTAGGTGTATTGTCATATAGTATGCTATATATACATTTCTATTTTTCTTATGTTTTGCAGGTTAGGGGAAGGTTTCAGGAATAATAATAATATATTCCACATTAATGTTATGGCCAGATTACCTATACAGCTGCGGAATGAACTTCGCCCGTGATTATACGTTTGGTAAGCATTTACTCTCATACACATCTGATCTGGAGTTCCCTATAAGTTTTAACGGATTAGGGTGTACTTTTTTGTAGGTGTAATAGGTGTTTCTTCAATTTAGTTTTAAAACTATTTTTGTTATTTGCAGATCTTATGGGGGGTGGTGTGTCGTTCCAGCAGCGAGTTGCGGAATATTTAAAACATCCCCTGTTTCACATCAATGTATCCATGGTTATTTAATTAAAATAATTTAACACCAATATCCAGTTCTAGCTAACACTCGACAGTGAACTGGTGAATATAAACCTTTACCGTAGAAATGACGTGTAATCTCTATGGCACATGTCTACCCCAAATGTTGAGATGAGTCAGGAACAATAAATGTATCATTGTTTCAAACTCACATTGTACATAATTGTTTAATTTTGGAATTAATTTAATCGTAAATTGTTACCGGGTTTTGGTAACTTAGAAGATGTCAAGGGAATTATCTATAAAGTTGCGAGTACTTAAGTAGGAAATGTATATACTCACCCCTGTATATCTTTGGAGGTGCAGGCAGAGGGGTAATACCACCACATGTGTACAGATATATTTTGGTCCCACAACTCCAGACGGTCCTGATAGTGAAAATTTCATCACAGAAAACCCAGTAATGTATGCCACGGTATAAAAGAGTGAAATACTTTTGCCTTATATACATACATATACATAATCGGCGGTAGCGTAATGGCTAAGGCATCGGACTGGCGATCAAGTGGTTGCGGGTTCGAACCCCACCCAGTGCACTACCGGCGGGAACTCACTCCTAACACAAGCAATTTAGCTTAGCTGGAGGGGTTAACAAGAATACTAATAATGTGTGACCCCCACGTTACTATTATTTAAAAAAAACCACGACTATATTCCCGAAAGAGTAGGCAGAAGTGTATTAAACACCAATACTTTGTAAACTATAATTTGGCCTCACTCACGAAATAGAGGGCAAGCCTAACATCGTCAAGCGGGCACTTATGGAAATAAACATGGGAAAATTGGAAATTTATTGAAAGGGAAAGTTAAGGAGGGAAGGCAATGGGAAAGGAATATTGCTTATACGAATTGATTGGGGGGAGTGTACGCGATAGTTGAGCAGGTCAGGGGCACATATATCGCATGCCAAGCCTTCTAAACGTTGACTAATTTAATTTTAATATAAAAAAAAATATGTGTTAAAAATTTCTCTGATGATCTTGCCCTCTCCTTCTCACAGCTAGGTGTTTGTTTATACTACCCCCACCCCGCCAACGCAATCATTATAAAAGTAGGGTCAGGAAATCCGGTTGAGCAGGCCCATACGTGCCAAAGTATGGCTCTCCGACGATTAAAATTAATATCATACATACAAACACAAAAACCATTTAAAATTTACATATTTATGAATACATGCATTGAACGGGAATCGAACAAACAACCTCCGCTATGGCAGTCGCATACACTACCGCCACGCCGGACACATAATGTAACTACCATATTTTATTTTCGTTAAATAAATCTACCGTACAACCATTTATCACAGTTCGACTTAGATTAAGGCTGATATTCAGGGAATTTTTGCTGTTAAAGAACACACATTAGTTACACCTGACTCCTGCCGTCGATAAAAGTAACGTCGTATATCCTCACGCACCATTTTGTTTATACAAAATACTTGCAAAATTATACTGTATTTGCAGTATTAGTACCGTACTAACACAATTTTGTTTTACACTAATTAGCGTTCCTGTGATTTGCGACATTCAGATTAGAACACATTGAGTATTGTATCTATACACAGTGTTAGTTAAACGGTCTCGAAAACGAAGACAACCGATAGTACTAATGATATCTTTGATGATGGGTCGGAAAAAAAATCGATCCCGATAAAAAAAAGAACATTTTTTTACAATGTTATATTAGCATTATTCACGCTTCGTCATGTTAGTACAGCTAAATGAAACGATAAGTTCATAAAAAATAAATCAAAAACAGCTGACGCTGGGGGTCACAGGACGGGCGGGTGCTGAAAGTGTTCGGCGCCCGCGCGTCCTTTGACCTTAGCGCCACCTGTTTATTATTCATTTTTAGTGAAATGATCGCTTCATTTAGCTGTTGGAGCGTGATGGAGCGTAAATAATGCAATAATATAACATTGTAAAAAAACATTTTTTTCATCAGGATAGATTTTTTCTGACCTTTCATCAAAGGTATTATTAGCACTATCGTCGGTCTTCGTTTTCGGGAGCGTTTATCTAACACCCGGTATATTAACACGTGAAAAGGGTTCTTTGTACCTCTTTTTAAGCATATATTGCGGACGGAGGAATGTGAAATGTGAAATACTTAACCGTATTTTTCTTCTTGTTGGAAGATATCCTACGTATTTTTCTGTAACACTGGCAACGTATATGCAAAATTTCATGATGATCGGTCTATCACACACGCAAGGAGAAGGTTCACTGGCCGGTGGTTTTCATCAATAACGCACTAACTTCCAACTTAAACTTGTTTAGCTGCCATCTGCAAAGTTTTTAAACGATGACAAATACTAAAAGTTTTACAGAAACTAAATGGTATCCAGACGAAATAGCTGGACTTGGAATGAGAAAAGTTTTCCAAAGTTTTGACACAACTTTTAAAGTAAGGTATAGCTAGCTGTATTGTCCTGATTCGAGTTTTGCTGGTTGTATTGTTTGAAATTGCACAAGCCATCAGTAAAAATGGTTGTAGGGTATTATTGAAGCAATCCTACTGTCAGGGCTGCCAGTTTGTATAATTGGATACAAAATTCGTATAATTCGGTTATCTTATGATCCTCTTTGTATAGTACAATGCCATTACTGATGTTATAGCGTAATAAGTACGTACATACATAGACATACTTAAAACAAATCATGTCTGTGGTACACTGTTAAACCCTTATATATACGTTGAAGTTAAAATACCTTTTATTGAAACCCCCAAAGAGTGACGTACATAGTTGTACAACACTGATTTTGTATAAGTTCTGAGACTCGGTGGTATAAAATAAGTTGTCCTTACTGGCAGCCCTGCCTACTGTATCTATGTAAGTTTATGGTGAATATTCATATGTTTATTTTAACACAACTACAACAAGAATATTGCAGTATGATTCCTTTAAAAAAATCTACCAAAACAATTTACACCAAATACTACACATTGTTCGTCTTTGTTTATCCAAAGGTTGTCTGTAAGAAAGTGCTTTTAGTGATAAAGCCGCCCGATTTCCTAAATATACTGTACATGATTTCCGCGTCATTAAATTATAATTTAAGAAAATATGTATTTAAAATTTTAATTGGTGTACCACACAGTTCATTTCTTATCTATTCCATTCTATTCTTCTTAAAATTCATCATCTGACAGTCAACACTACTCAAAACTTGTTTTTTACATCTACGTGGGACAGTATTAATAATCATGTTAGTACCAATCTTACTACTATTACTATAAACTATCCAAATTACAATATAACAGTAACTGCTATGTTATTCGTAGCTCAATCAGCACTCAAGTGATTGTTATCAACTTATAATGCATGTCTAGTCTTTTATCACCCCACCATTGTCTAAACACGGTACGGCGCTAATACATGATTAAACAATGCTTAGATTGTATTTCGCCGAGTGATTGAAGTTACCGGTGGCCCTAACCCTTTCCTCTCCTCCTCTTCTCCTCTTTTCCCCTACTCCACCTTAAAGGCCGGCAACATGTGACTCTTGAGTTGCAAGTGCCCATGGGGGGCGGTAGTCACTTACCATCAGGTAACCCGTCTGCTCGTTTGCCTATCCCATAAAAAAAGTATGTAATGTGTCATTAATAAATAAACCATTTTTAACAGGGATTAAAAATGGAAATACTAATTTAAAATGTTTACCTATTAAAATATTAGAGATAACTTTCGCACGAGTCATTTTAAATGTCTATTTTTCACGGACATATACCGAAATAAGTAATGTTTACGGCTGTGTAGAAATAATTACATTATTACAATCTGTTTCTTAATGGGTTACGAGATATATTATGAGGATTTAGTATGTCATTATGAAAATATTTGTGTAAGGTAACGCGACACAACCACCAACAACGCAACAAACAAAGACTATCATGTTCAGATTACTAGGAAACTTACAAAAATGAATGCTGTTTCCAAGATTCAGATCCAGATTTTAAGTTACGTACGATATTAAATTTTACCCGGTCCTCCAAAAAAAGTTTAAGTACATGTTAAAAGAAATGTAAAAAGAATTAAAACGAGGGTAATTTGGCAATAAATAAACTTATACTACCTGCAAGGTCTGCTGTTCACAGAGCCCCTCGTAATCTCAATACCTCTCACTGTGAGGCACTCCTAGTTATCAACAAAGCAACTCTTCCTCAATTTCTTCAGGCATTCGTGCAACATAAGTTAGTGTGAATATCACTCACGTTCTTGGACATTTTACATCCATCCATGATAGGTCTTTTGGCTACAAGTACTAATCCCTGAAGAACTTACGTACTTAACACAGTTTATCTTTTACTTTTAAAATAATTCCTAAGTCAAGAACAATCTAGAGTAGGTAGGTACTCGTGTAAAGGAGACTTTAGAAGTCGGATGAAAATATAATATTATTGCATTATTTATATCATATTTTCAGCTGGTACTTTTCTAACAAACGAAAAGTTGCCTAAAGCCAAAGAATGTTCCAAAAGCTACGGCAGTAAGTTGCTACCTCATTATGATGACACACTTCAACTCGTTGCCAAAATGTGCTCTTTAGTTTAATATATTATTTTCATTGCACTAAGAATTCTTGCTAGAAAAAAAACGAGAGGTAAGTTGGAGTTTACAATATTTGAAAAAACTTTAACATAATGCAGGACGTAGATTGTACAGTTTTACATCGAGTTTGCTTCTCCTGTTTTCATCACCCCAGATTCAGGGCCAAAAGTATTCCTAACATTATTTTTTTTATCTAAATCATTGAGTTGACCTTTGAATTATCATTAATTTTGGTTTTGGTACCGTTAGCCTTAAATTAAGCCTTATTAAGCTTTAAATAAATCACGAAGTCTATATGAATTGCGTCATGTCAAGCGCTAGTTCGGCGTGTTTTCTTCACGCGTTGAAAGGAATGAGTGATCGTGTAGTAAAATCCCTATTATCGTTTCCACTCTTAGGAGCAGCCTTTGTAGTCTCGGGATGATACAAAACATCGGATAAGAGAGGCTGTCAGAAATAACCAACTAAGGTTATTGAGGTACAAAATTCACTCTTGCGTAAAGTGTGTCACCTAAGCAAAATTATAACCGTATAAATATAAAACAGTAATTAACAGTCCCAAACCAGCGGCAATTTTATCACAGGGGATGGAAAAATGGATTTAATATAATAAAATATGTATATATAAGCATAGATGTTTTATTTCTGTTTTACTTGAACTCCGCGCCTTTTCCTAACGTTGTTGGGGTCGGTTTTCAGTCTAACTATGATACGGACGAACTTTGATATTTTACGTGAAGCGACTGCCATCAGACCTCCACAACCCAAGTACTAGGCGATATCAAAGTTCTGTAGTTAAGAATGGTCCCCCATCTTAAGACTGACCTGGCTAGTATTACTTAACCTTGTAATGTGCTAACCCACTCGGTTACCACTTGGCCACGAGCCCCTCGAGGAAAAATAATTACAATTATTATAGACTTATTGAAAATGCTGCACATAATAACTGCACAAAGACGATCGTTTCAGAGAGTGAAAAGAGTGCGTGAGAAGCTCGTGAGGAGGTTGTTTTTAGTATCTATGTCAGAATCGAACTAGTTCAAACCATTGGCTGTTGTATTAAATCGCCTTTTTCCCTATAATCTTCGGTAAACCTTGCCAGTCCTGTAAGGCGGCCACGGAACTATTTGCATGGGGCGTTTAAAATAGTCGGAGACCGCCTTGTGCCTCCCGGGCTCGGTGTGCCTTCGCAAACTCTCCCATTTCCTTTCTTCCCTCTCTGCTATATGTATACATCAACTCTTCACAAAACATGTTTAAGCATCAGCTCATGTTAATCCACCATCTCACTTGCAAACGAGCCAATGTCTGAACCATGAAAGGACTGTGGCCCCCATACGCGCGCGTCACAGGCTCCCTGCCAAATAGAGTATTACATTCGCACGGTAACACTAGTAGTAGCATTTAAATTTAATAGCAAATATTCTAAGAATTTTTGCTTGTAAATTATTACAATGAAATTATGTATTTTCGTAATTAAAAAAAAAATCATTATAATTTTTTGTCATAAATGTATTGTGAATTTAAATTAAAAAACCGGACAAGTGTGAGTCTAACTCGTGCACCGAGGGTTCCGTAAGCAAACAAACGCGTATGTAGATAGTACGTCCATCTCGGGAATCAATTCTCGAAGATATTTACCCGTCTTTTCCGAAAGACAAACTTAACTTTGCAGTTCTAAAAATAATTTCGCATACTTCAATTTAAACAAAGTCGTCTTTTCAACCGCAAAATATAAGTTTATAATCACATAAACAATTTTTTTTTATGTGATATAACAACAAATTAACGACTTTCGGATTTTTTCCTTTACTTGTACTGTCAGACCTTATTTCTTACCAAATTTCATGATACTAGGTTAATAGGATGTACCATATAGGTTTTGGTATAACTGCGATATATTCAAATTTGTTAAAATCTAAAGCTTAATAGCCGTATCTTTTGATTGTGTTGACTTAGAAGCTTGAAAGCTTTTTTACAGCTAACCTACAGCGCATAGTGTCCCACATATGGGACATACCAAAAAAAAGTCTATATTTCTAAAATCGAGGAATCGCTGACATAAGTATTTAATGTTAATTTCAACTTCATGCCTCCTCAGGTTCCTTCGGGTAAGGGTCTTGACAGACAGACAGATACCTATAACAACAAATTAACGACTTTCGGATTTTTTCCTTTACTTGTGCAATGAGACCTTGCTTGTTACCAAAATTTCAAGATTCTAGGTCAATGAAAAGTTTTGATTTAACTGCGATATATTCAAATTTGTTAAAATCTAAAGCTTAAATGGCCGTATCTTTCGATTGCATCGACTTAGAAGCTTGATTTTTTACAGCTTCAAGGGACCACAGACATAAGTATTTGTAAGTATTTGGTATTAATTTCAAATTGACAGACGGACAACAAAGTGATTCTATAAGTTTTCCTTTTTTCCTTTTGAGAAACAGAACCCTAAAAAAACGGAATTCGTGATGTTTTCAATTTGACGGACATCAATAAATTCTTTATATTAAAACGGTTAGCAAGGTAGGTCATTTCACGTAGTGTTCTAAAATATTATGTACCTATTGTGTTCATTTATTTGTCACAAGTGTAGTAAGAAAGAAAGAAAACATTTATTTTGCTAGCAGGTGAAGGAGAAAATACTTCTCCAGTAATAATTCTGAACAGACGCAAGACTTCGTAACTGACGCTTTAGTTTCCTATAAATATGTTTTTATTATATACAGCAAAGCACAAACATAGTAATAAATATATAATGTTTATTAAATTAAGTTAAAGGTAAAATGCAAATTACTGGGTCTTATGATGTTGTTAATATCTTACTTACGTTTTAAAAAGGCCCTACACATCATTTTATATTATAATATGTAATTGTAAACGTCATTACTAAGCATGCTCCTTTATTACTTTAATTAACTTTAACTATAGTTAAAAACTTACTTAAACTCAAATAAAAATTTAATAATGCAAAGTTTGTTTTAGTTTATTATAACGGAGTAGCAAGTCGGGGGACTTCAGGTTTACTTTCAACGATATTAATTATTCTTGTTTTTCTCGTTTCAGGTAAGTAATTAAATGACTTGTCCTGCTTCGTCAAAGGTTTGCGACTACTTTTACTAGATTCTAAATTCCGACATCTACATATTTAAGTGCATTTAACATAGAAATACCAAACTTTGTATTTGATTGTACGCCAAAATTAGCAAGATTTTACTTGGGCTTGGACGATACATACGAAGCGTTTTAAAGGTACCGTGTCTAAGCATAGACCTTTTTTGAGTATCATACACTTACATGGCATTAGTTTGTTCAAAGAAGTTGACTTTTGTTTTGACACTCTTATGCCGCGTTCCTTTAATCAAGAAACGATTCGTTTTGCTTACGGATGGTAAAATTTTTGTTGAAAATTCAGTTAAGTGAATCATTGTTGGAAACGAACCGATTAAAACACCGTGCATGCGAGTATCCCTCGCGAAATTAATTCTATCGCCTCCCATATTTCTTAGTCGCCTATAGCTGACAGTTAACAATACATATTTTTTTCTGCAGACCAAGTACAATAAATTATATATTCATAATACAAAATAATAGTCTTAGTTCTAGCGAAAGGGTGTGCCTGGGTGCGGGCACAACGGTGGTTATCAAAAGGGTAATTTAGCGTCCATTACTAAATGGATCTGAAAAACGAATGAGCCAGGTTTTGGTGGCGAACCATATTTTTCCATTAGGTGAATAAACGTCTTGGAAAATCAAAATTCTTTTACATTTGTGGCGTAAGCCTGTCAATGGTTTGCGAATTATCCGTATTGTAAATAGTAATAAAACCTGCAGAAAGTCCTTTCAATAGGTAATCACTTACTGTCGTATGGGGCAAGATCGGCAGTTCTATATTGCATAACAAGGTCATCTCCTAATTGTTACCGTCTTAGACGATGAAGAAAGTACCGAAATTAATCACCAGTGGGGATTAGTTAATCATTTTATTATTTGGCGCTGACTTAAAATTAGTTTATATAAAATAACCAAGACTGAAAAGGTTTATTTCTTGCTTTTTAGTTATTTTTCGACGGTTTAATTTTTTGTGAAAAAGTTTTTATTTTATGATTTTTTTGCTCGTGTCATCTTTTATTACTCTGACAACTAGTATCTTCTAATAAATGTAATACTTTGAAACGCTACCAAATGTATTTTCTCCAAAGCATTAAGTGGTTTCTGTCATTAAAACTACAGCTTTTATATCTAATTTCTAATTGTGTAACAAAGGTATGGTTTCCATCATCACCTCAGCTTCATGATGTGATGATTCGTAAACGCAAATACCTGATTAAATTATGAAAAGTAAACAATAATTATTCGTGCCCACAACTTTCGAGGGTTATCTGAATTTTGTCAGGATCCCAAAATCAGATCCTGACTACCTTGACACCCTTGAGGTATACCCTATCTAACAAAAAAAGAATCATCAAAATCGGTTCATAAATAACAAAGTGAGGGCTGAACATACATAAAAAAACAAATATATATACACGGTCGAATTGAGAACCTCCTCTTCTTTTCGTCGGTAAAAAATAGATTAAAACACTTAAAAAGCTCTTACCTATTTCCTTTATTAATAAAGGAAATAGGTAAGTTATACCAATAACGCAATGCTATTGGTCGATTGACAATAGTTAGGTGATAAAAGTCTAGGCATGCATTATAAGTTGATAACAATCACTTGAGTGCTGATTGAGATACAAACAACTTAGCAGTTACTGTTATTTAGTGATTTTGATAGTTTATAGCAATAGTGGCGGTGAGATTGTTGCTAACAAATTGAAATAAAAATCTACAATAAATTACCTACGGGCATAAAAAGTGAAGAAAAGGGCCATAAATTATAACAAAAATGATAAACTCTACTCTACCTTAAACTTATGATGATTAGAAACTAAGTAGCTGCTCTTCGTGTCTCCTACTTTTGCAGTGCCCGACAGGGTGCATGATTGTCACCACACCTAGCTTTTAAGATCTTTTGTATCATTATGGAGTGCAATAAAGATTAAAATTTAAATTGTAGTTTAGTAGAACTAAAAAAAGGGGTTTAATGGGAAATCAGAAACAGATTTCCGCTTTCCACTAATAGCTTCATCATTAGACTATCGTTACCAAGACTAATCATATGAGCCTGGTTGAGCGTGTAAATAGCCCAACCAATGGTGTGATTGCTCAACAAATTAATTATAGAGGTGCAGGGAAGTAAACCATTTCTGTCGATCAAAGAATCATGCCAGCACTGACCTGAAACACTGACCAAGTCCCGATCGTCCAGAAGGCAGCGAGCAGCGGTGAGGTTTCTACGGTCTTTTGTAACGTGAAGCACTCCACAAACACCTTGTAAAGGTTACAAAGCGAGTCCAAACACTACACGGCTATTGTACAAACGAAAAATCAGCTTCTTTTCACGAGAAATGTAATTGATGTCCGTGGAGGAACAAAATTTTACGTCTTTTTGCGAGAAGTGATGGGAGCAGAATATGCCCGTTTGATCTTGGGCCAATCAGGTGCAGCGCAATTACATTATTCGAAGACTGCTAACGCCATCGAGTACATTGGCAATATTACAGTAGTACCAGCAATAATTGCATTTGACAAACAGAAAGCGGTTTACTAAAATTACTATGAAATTAATAATATAATGAAATATATTATGGTGCAATTATGTATGCATTTTATAAATATATTGGGCTTACTAGTGTCACTGAACATAGTTAATAATAAGTACAGTTTAATAATAATTTATTTTAGCAATGAGTTTGTGACAAGAAAAGCTAGGAATATCGTGTTAAAAAGGGTACAAAGTTTACTTTTCATATAAATTCAAACTCATTTGGTCTTGAATAGATACTTGTACGGCGTAGAAATAAACACAGTAACTCCGTTACATTATTACTAAATATTAAAGATTTCAACCTACATATATTTGTTATTTCAAATGTTTCACGGTAAGTATAAGTTCAAATTTGTGCTTAATAATTATGTAAAATAAAAATATTGCCTTCTTATTTATCGTTTCAGTTAACCAAATCGTTAAGCTAAAAATCAAAGCTCATTCACAGACCGATACAGGCACGCATCAACTGCTGCATTAAATATTCTATTTGACTACAGCTTTCACGAAGGTTCTGTTTATATGTTTGTAAATATTTGCAAACTGAGTGAAATTTAATCTGAACCGAAAGGCCCTCTGCCTTTCGGTGTTGATGTGTTGTATGTAATGTTACTAAAATTATTCTGATAACTAACAAAAACCGGTCAAGTGCGAGTCGAACTCGCGCATGAAGGGTTTTGCACCATCGTACAAGATTTAATACTATGTACAGTAGGGGAGCCCCCTTTAATTTTTGATTTATTTTTTGTTATAGCGTCTACTTATTACGGATCATGAGGCACAACCCGCTGATAGACACACGGACGGACGGACAGCGGAGGCTTAGTAATATGCTCCCGTTGTTTCGGTGCGTAACTCTAAAAATGAGCGAATAGGTACATGTCATTAGTTTTATGTTGTTTTTACTTTTTGTGCAATATCCGCTACTAATACTTGTTAATTCAAAAACTCGATTCCATTCACTGATTATTTATGACATTTAAAAAAATATTATATTTGATTTAGTAAAATTCAAAAATATTGTAAAAGATTCTTAATGAGCTTAGAAAATATGAAAGTGCCTTCTAATTCGCTCTCGCCAGAGAATTCATATACTCTTTTTGCTTAACAACATCTTATTCAACCCTAAAGTCCCGTTTTATCTCAAAGAACGGTTCAAGTCATCTGAAGATTTGAGAATGGAGATGCATTCCACAAAATTTTCTGACCATTCTTTTACTGTTCAAGCTGTACGCTTGTGGAATGCGCTACCAGTTAACATTCTGTTATAAACAGTCTCACCACAACTGCTATAAACTATCAAAATCACCAACCAACAGTAACTGCCGTGTTGTTTGTACCTCGATCAGCACTCTAGTGATTGTAATCAACTTATAATACATTCCTTTTATACAATTTTATAACCCCACCATTCATCAATATTTACAACCGACCAATAGCATTGCGTTACCGGTCTAACTAGTCATAATAATGTCTGTTAACTAATTTTTATTAAATAGTGAACTGTTTGATTATCTACTAGCCTCGCTTCGCGGTTTCACCCGCGTAAGTCTCGATGCCGTGGGAATATTGGGATAAAAAGTAACCTATGTGTTAATACAGGTACCCAGCTATCTACGTACCAAGTTTTATCGCACTCGGTTCATAGTTTTTGCGAGAAAGAGCAACAAATATTCATACATCTTCACAAACTTTCACGTTAATAATACTAGCAGCGCCCCGCGGTTTCACCCGTGTAAGTCCCGATCCCGTTAGAATATCGGGATAAAAAGTATCCTATGGGTAATTCAGGTCTCCAGCTATCTACATACCAAGTTTCATCGCAATCGGTTTAGTGTTTTTTGCGTGGTTATCGGTTTAGTGGTAACAACAAACTGAATAATTAATCAGTTTGTTGTTTGGCGTCGACTTAAAATTAGTTTATATAAAATTTGATAGTTAATGTAAATAAGCTTAATACTTTAGACTTAAAAGGTTTATTTATTTTTTGCTTTTTAGTTCTTTTCGTCGGTTTAATTTTTTGTTAAAAAGATTTTATATAATTGCAAATAATCTAACACGACAATCTAAATGTTAATATGGTCTACTTAGGATTAAAACATCTTTCTCAAAGCTTCTTAATTAAAAAATATGTTTGGCACAAGTTAAGCCAGCAGCGCAAGCTCGTATTTACGCTTTTAACAGTCTCATATGTTACTTTATTCTTCTTGCTTCACAAAGAAACACAATGCTACCTAATTCCATTCATTTGAGATTATTTTCATATGACTAAGCAAACTATGCATTTAAAGACACTGATATCAATTTGAAAGTCCTACATCATAGAACGGTTGGAGGATGACAAATTTCATCAACAAAATAAAAGATTTTATTGCAATCCCTTCTTTTTAAGATCCATTTCTTTAAAAGCGACTTTCTGCCCCTGATTTAGCCCCATTTATCACAGCACATATGCACTTCACGTGTCCACATTAGATGTTCGCGACAAAGATAAACGACATCAGAATTGTCACTTCTTGTACGTATAATAAGATTACTGAAAGATTCAAGATCTTCTACCGAGAGAACAAGTACAGGGTCTGTCTAATGGTTACCGGTGCCTTCCCGGCCTCTGCAAACTGAAAAAACGCATGATCAATCTTTAGCGTATAGTTGGGGAAGGAATAACATGCAGATTCAAAATAACACCAAATAAATCGCGATAGAATCCGTGAAAAATAGTTTTATTTCAATGTGTAACATTCGCGTAAACTTTCGACAATATCATGCAGATTCTGCCAAGAAGCAGAAGAAACCTCTACTCATATTCTATGATCTTGTAGCCAACTAATACGGCACGGAACTATCAACCTCATGCAACTGCAGAAAATACAAGCACTCCTCACAATATCTGGAAGTTCCTCGAAGTCGTAAGTCTTAGCAGTACACTATAAAGAGAGAGTGCGCTACAAAAGTCCAGAAACGGTCGAAGTAGCATTATTCACTCAAATTTATAATAATAATTATACCGTTGCCATTAAAAACTTGCAAGAGCAATAAGGTCGCTTGTTACCAAACCTGTATACAACCCTCTGATCTTACGTACTAGATGAAATGCACAGCCTAAGCTAAACCCGTACTGCTGACTGACTGCGGTTCTATAAAGGAGTACTGGATCAGGCGGATGGCTTTAATTCCATCAAGTCTGCTAGTAGAGAAAAAGGAGCAGGAGTTATTTTGATTGTCAAGATAATGATTCGCAAGTATGACCATGTGTCTACTTTACGTTCCCAATTAAAATGGCTTCCTATTCGCCAACGTCGCAATTTGCGGGCTCTAAGTTCTCTGTTCTCCTTTTTAAACTCCCCATCGCCACCTTCTTACTTAGTTCCACACTTCCAATACTTGTGCTCTACACATGACAGGAATCTTCGTTCCACCAATAATTTACTTCTCTTCTGTCCCTCTCACAGCTCCGACTTCATCAACTCTTCTTTCTATGTACAATCAGTCCTCCTCTGGAATGCGCTCCCTCTCGAGGTCAGGATGTCCACAAACCGTTCCACGTTTAAAAAGAAAGTACGAGAACTCCTCCACAACGGATTAGCGGAATAGCCAGAACGCTAGTACACGACTTTATAGTGGTATTTGTAGTGTATTTACTTATATATATGATATGTATGAATATATATATGTAATCTATATATAATAAAAGTACTTATGTATGTTTGTGTATAATTATATGAAACTGTGTATATTATGTCGTAATGATATTTAGAAATTTGTACATGTAAGTAATGTAAATATTAGTTTGTATTATAAAAAAATTCAAATGTAACTTTGCACCTACCTTATAGCAATTCTATATCACCCCAAGGTTGACTGGTAGAGAATGCATTAAGTCCGCCTTTGTACCAATGTGCATAAAGTTTTAAATAAATAAATAAATAATGGTATGATAAGCAGTTATAGTTGAAGCCTCGTAAACCCTGAAGTCGTTCATTTCCAACAGAGTGTTTGGAGAGGTTTGGGTCAATAATACTTCAATAACGTTATTAACTGAGAGATATATCATTATGTGTATGAGTGATACTTCAAGAACGATTTAACAGAAACAGGTAGCAAGTTACCATCACATGACTTTCGAATCCCAGATTAACTAACAGTTTAACATATGGCGCACGCGCTCTTAAACGCCACTTCAAAACACCTTTTTGTAAAAAAAATAAAGTTACCATTTTACCAACTTCAATTTGAATGTATTGTTTGTGTATGTGTTTCCAGACTATATTGTTTACTGCTGTTTACGTTCAGATTTAATTTCGAGTATACATTAAATAAGTAAAATTATAACTGCACCATCATTGAACTTCAAAATTGGATTTGCCAAATTTCTCCTTCAGAAGCGTCCTTCGTGTGTTAGATATCAAATATTCACACGCAATTTTGTGATTGATCTTAAATGAATAAACATTAAATTTTCAGAGGCGTAAGTTGAAGGTGACACTCTGAAAATATGCACAATTATAAAATCGAGTTTGGGTCGAACCGATACGTAGTTCTCGAGTCGCGAGCACTCAATCTTTTACACTCGATTAATTTATACTCTCTTAGAACCTTGGCTATATACAGACTGTTACAGAAAAGTGTAACCGATAAATAGTTGATTTAGCTTGAAAAAAAAAGGATTTTGAAATATTTTTTTTCAATCTCATTTTCCTAGTGTAGATGCACATTACTAAACAACATTATTATTATGAATTTTTATGTGAATTGCAATGATTTTGTTTTTTATGCAAACATTTTCAGAAAAATGTGGTCATTCAACATCCATTGTATAATTTCATTCCTATCACCTCTGTCTCACAAGAAATATTAACGTTATCGGTCAATTTTCAAGTTCAATTCGGTAGTTTCAAAATAAGATTTCTGTATTAAGTATCACGGATTTTTCTAAAAGTGTTAACTTTACGGGGGAGAGCCATGCTTCGGCACGTATGGGCCGGCTCGACTCCGCACGATACCACGGAGTCACAGAAAACCGGCCGTGAAACAATGCTTGCATTGCTTTTCGCCGCGTGAGTGAGGTTACCGGAGGCCCTAACCCTGCCCTCTCCTCTATTCCCGTCCTTCCCCTCTCCCCCCTCTCCTCCCCTCTAATCCCCGTCTCCCATCTTCCCGGTCTTCTCCTATTCTCACCTTAAAGGGCGGCAACGCACTTGTGACTCTCGAGTTACACTTACTCATGGGCGACGGTAGTCATTTACCATCAGGTGACCCGTCTGCTCGTTTGCCCCCTATACAATAAAAAAAAATGGTTTTCGGTTTTTACGGTGTATACGACCCTAATATTTGAACACACCTTTCTGTAACACTCTGTATAAAAGTTTTATATGTGTTATCCTTAAAACTCCGAACATCACACTTCACTCAAATGTCATTAGTCAAAAACATGTAACTATTTCTTGTTTGAAGTGACCTTTTTTTTTCTTTCGTTTTGATGACTCAAACCTATATTACCTAACATATGCTTACACGATTTGGAAAATTGATATTTTTTTTGGCTTTCAAACTCGTATTTGTAGTATTAGTATGGAAGCTATATCAGATCTGTATCAATTTCCTTAAAAATGTAGCAGTTTCCCTAAACTGCTGCCCTAAACACGATTTATAGGGCCCCTGCGTCTCAAATTAATTGAGTAGCGCACGCTGATAATTGTGTTATATTATTACGATGAATCAACCTACATCTAGGGATCTAAGATCTCCCTACATCTTGGCAAATAAGTCATACTGGTATTATGGCATCAGAGTTATTTATCTAGAGGTAGTGAGTTAAATTTATATCAAAGTTACCTGTATAGTTTAGGTAAGAGAATTTAATAAATTTACATTTAATAAACAACCAAAATAATCATTTATTTAAATTAAAATCTATTCAGCAAGTAATCTTATCCGATCATCAATACATGTTCGGACAATATTCGGTATATTGTGGTCTTTCGAGCCGGATCACTAAAGCTTAAAGTATTACCATAAAATCAATGTACAGTATCAAAATATTAAACTTGTCAGCAACACAGTAAACCCTTTACTAATAAAGCGGCATCCTCGTCAAACTGTTTCATTGAGTTACCCTGTCTCGAGACAGTTTTCCTCGTAACTACCCTTAAAACTAACTAGAGTGGATACACCCTAATATAATGTTAACATAATCAGAATAGAAACTTTTGAAAAATCACTTAAAATTTTAATTTGATAACCGTTTTAATATTTTTGTCTATGTCAAAAATGCTGCATTAGGCATATTTTGCTTTGTTGTGTATTACCTATTGTATTGTCTACGTGTTTCGTGGATGTTATTTTAACTCTGTATATTATTAATCTGTAATTCTTTCTGCATTATCGCTATTAAAGGCTTTCTTATAATATGTTGTCAGTTGATCTTCTGATGCCATCTTAGTTTTTTTCCTTTTACTAGGAAGAAAGCTTTTATCACCGAGTCGTAACATATGTCATGGCATTGATACGTTTGTTCCGAAACACTATCAAAACGCTGCATTGACAAAAACATATCAATACCATGCAAGTCCTACTCATCACTGAAGAGCTCCACCGTGGCAAACAAGTATATGCCATCATAGTTACCTGCTCCACCAGGGGTGTCACTTGACCCCATCCTAACTAATATTATAAATGCCAATATGAGTTTGTTTGCTTGTTTATTTGTTTGTCACACTTTCACGCCTTAACACGATCATGAAATATTGCTCACACGTTGTCAGAGGTAAAAAATAGGACATAAAGTATATCTCATCCAGAATTTTCATGTTCCCAAGGGCTAGAAAATAATTTCTACGCAAGCGAAGCTGTGGGCAAAAGCTGGTACTACATAGAGAGGACATTTTAATATTAGAGTGAAAGCATATTACGCCTTGGCTTTGACGTGTGAAGAAGAAAACAGGCGGGCCTTTTGGTACCGTAGCCCTTTAAGACATCGGTGTAGTGGTTGGTGATCCTAACTGCCGAGCCAAAGGTCGTGGGTTCGATTCCCACCCAGGACAAATAATAGCGTGACGAGCATGACCATTTCTTCTGTGTCTGGGTGTAATTTATCTATAACATGTATGTATTTAGTAATATAAAAGTATGTTTATCAGTAGTTTGGTTACCATAGTACAGCCTCTGCGTAGTTTGGGATCAGAGTAATGTTGAAGTGAGTTTCTTTGTTACGCTTAATAACGCTAGTAATTAAAGCGAATGCCTAAACCGATCACCATGGAATTTTGCATACTTGTCATCCTGTAAAAAATTACTGTTCCCGACTGACTGGAACTGCGGGTAAAAGCTAGTTATAGTCATAAATCGTGACCATTTCACCACATCCATTTAGTTAACAACATAATCAGTTCAGTCAGAAAAATAACCGCACCAAATGTGCTTAACCTTAATTAACTTTACCGTTTAACTTCTAAATATATCAAGTAAATGTTGTTCTATCAAGTCAGCTTATATAAAGTATGGTGGTACTATTACCATGATCTATAATATTATGGTACGAAATAACTCAGTGGAGACAAAAAGGTTGTGGGATGAAAGGACGTTTAGGTATTTTGCTACGAACGCTACGAGTGCTACGAAGGGTGGCCTGCCCAGGCGGCAGTCAGGCGCCAGACGCCCGCCTAACCGGACGCGTATTGTCGCCGCGAGAGAAATACGTAAAAACAAATATTATAAACACTAGTGTTGTTTGTGTTCTAAGATAGTATTGTGTGTATTTTAGTGTTGTGTAATACTGTTTTATTAATATTTATTAAATGAAAATATAAAAATCAATATCGCGCAAAAAACTAAATCTTTACTAAAATTACAATTTTTTTGTATGTAATAAAATTTCACGAGGTTTTCAAAATACGAGTTATCCTATATTAAATTAATATATTATTATTTTTTAATATTACATTTACATTATACGTGAAATTAACTACCCTTTTCATACTTATTTATGAAAAAATAAATATTAATTTTAAAAATACACATTGAAGTATAATTAAAACTTATTTTGCATAATAAGAAAACAAAAACACCATATTTTCGGCGCAAAAGTCAAAAACGACATACTTATATTATATTTGTTCAACATTACAATTGAAACAAGTTGCCTCTTCTAGGGGCTCGTTGCAAACATCAATTGTGTGAGCTTACACAACTTACAGTTACAAATTTATTATCTCTAATATACGAAACACACATACACTCACGCCTGTATCCCCGAAGGGGTAGACAGAAGCGTATTAGACACCCACATTTTGCCAACAGTAATTTCGCCCCGCTCACGTAATAGGAGCAAGCCAATTGCCGCCAATCGGGCACTTTGCAAATTAAACATAGAAAATATTGGTAGTATATTGAAAGGGAAAGGAAGGTAAGAAGAGAAGACAATGGGATAAGGGAAGGGATATTGCTTATACGGATATACGGACGGAATGGCTAAGGGGCCGGACTTGCGACAGAACCCATTTAATATACTATCGTTTTGAACCAACTCAGGGTGTAACAAGAAGACTACTATGTGACAGGTTAATACAGATCTTTTATTTAAATAAAATAATTTTTATTATATTTTCTCAGTACCGTATGTCATAAATGTATGTTTTTAAGCTCTACGGTAAATCGCAAACGCTGCATTTGAGTTTGGTTCTTCCGGAGATCTCAGTTTCTCTATTAGTCTCACCAGGTATGATACCTTGTCTTAATATTAACCTTACTAGATTCAAGAATGAGGAGGAAAGAAGGAGGTTGAACCATGTAGAACTTGCACAATAGATTGCTGGCTATCTTTAGTGTTTCTCTATGAGGAATGTGATTTGGAACGACATAATTGGTAGAAGAACTAAAAGATACTAATATAGCTCTTGTAATACGAAAGCTGAAAGGGCAGTTAGCAGGCCGTATAGTCTGCTGAACCAACAACCTTTAGGACCTGGTCAAGGCAGACCGTTCATTATAAATGATTACTAGCGAGAGCAAATAATGTTAATTTGCAACGTAATTTTAGTACACATTCGCTTTAATTCTATACACATTATACGTACGAATACTAGTTTGTTTGTTTGTTTGTTACGCCTTCATGCCTTAACTACTAAACCGATCATCTTGAAATTTTGCGTACACGTTCTTAAGGGTACAGAAAATGACATAACGTCGCTTAAGTTTTATTTATTTAGTTTTGTATCGAACAGCTGTGTAAAGTTAGGTATATTCAATATACAAATCCAAAAATATTTCCAAATTTGTTTTGCTATTCCCTACTGAACATATTTTGCCCAAAAAATGACCTTTTATTTCAATTAAACCAATTATCAGTAGATATTTTTGAATTGAGAATAATAAAACGAGCGAATAAAAAAATACTTAGCGACTAATGGTAAGAAGTATCTTACCATTAGTCACTAAGTATTTTTTTACTATTAAAACGGTAGTTTTAATAGCTTGAGCGGCATGAATTTGGGTTAGCAAAAAATTTACTAAACTGATGACTCATTTATTTATTTATTTCTCTTTATTGTACACCTTTAAGTAGAAAATAGTGCAAAACAAGTTACAAATGTTAAGGTATAAATATTGATTCATAAAAAACACAAAACGAACTTCTAAAAGCGTGATGTGTTTTTGTAAGTGAGCGACTAGAAATCCAAAGAGGACAACTTTAATATTAAATTGGAGACGATTTAACATTAGTAGGGTAGGTCAATTGAACAGAAATGAACCTAAACCTAAGGTTAGAACTGCGACCACAACGCCGTAACCGAATTCTATGACAAACGAAGTATTTGGTCAAACGGTAAACGTCACTAAAACAAATATTAGCTCAATTAATGTTTGTAACTTGCTGTTTTAGAGATTTCTCGTCACTTGCAGTGAGTCGCTCACTTAGTATTTTCGTAACCCAAAATTCATTAATTTTGACATTTAAAATTTAAATTTACAGTCACTCCTTTAAATACTACCCTTTATGAATTGTCAGCAGTGGATGTCAGTTAGGCTAAGTCTGTCGTGAAGCTAGATGAGGGACTTCCAGAAAAAAGTTCAGTTCAAGATGAATAGAAAACTTTACCTTTCAACCTGATCAAAATAATGTACATGAACGCAGGCAGAGTCGCGGGCAAAAGCCAGTTTTAGTATACTCGTACTTGAAGGGGTAGGTAGAGGTGTATTACAACCCTCAAATTTCGTTACCAATATTAATAGTCCCACGTAATGCCTCCATTACGTGGACCAAACGCGAGCTTATTCGTTTACTGAGCACGTTTTCAGACTCCGTGCTGTTATTGGCAATTTCATTGTCTAACACATACCTGTAAGTTAATAACTACTAAGATTGCAAAATAAGTACTAATTATTTATATTAACTAATTTATAGCAGTTAAATGTCTATTACCAATTTTAGAGATATAACACTGTGCACATAGTGCTGGGACACCGAGCTCTTCCTTACTTACTGCAAAGTTGCTTTCCCAAGTTCAGCAGCCATTTGGAGGGCCATACCAGCAATATACCTAACTTCTTAAATACAAATAAATAAAATTGAAGTATCTGTTTGTAATGTCAAAATATTTTTTTTTTTTAATAAGCTCATACCGTTATTTGCACGATACGTATCTATGCCTAAAAATCAGTTTTTAAAATGTTTGTCTTCTTTCTTTCTTTGTTTCGGCTAATCTCCGGAACTTCACTGGCAGATAGCTGGTGTTATAAGAAGTAACTTAGGCTACTTGTATTTTGGAAAAAGAATTAGGGTTCCGCGCAAAATATATAAATATGTACACGTGAGCGAAGCCGCGCGGGGAACAGCTAGTAACTAATAAATGCGAAATCGTATTTGTTTCTTTCACGTCTTAATTGCTTGACCGATCATCTTAAAATTTTGCACACGCTTTGTAGGGATACTGAAAAAGACATGGGGTACCTTTTATTTAGAACAACAGTTCTGTTCCCATTTGATAGAAAAATAACATTAACGTGAGCGGAGCGCAGATAATATGTAGTCTAATATATAGCTAAAACCTTCGAACATTTTACAAACCCGATGGCGGACTTAGTCCTTAGTCAGACGTAAGAAGAAGCGCTAAAAGTCAGATTCTGTCCTCAAGACGTTCTCCGTCGTACCATGTTCGAACGTCTGTTAACAGTTTTAGAAACAATGCAAAAAGTAAACTGGGTTATAAATAGATTTTCATCGAAAGAGCTTGATGATTAAAGCTACTTAATATAAATAATTATTAGTGTAAACAAAATGAATAGAGGCCAAGGCAGAAGGTAACCATACTGTAATTATGTATTTACGGGAATTAACGCGATCACGAAAAGGTACAACATACCTCTGAATTGCCTCACGTTTCGACCAGGTTGCACTGGTAAATACATTAATATTTCAGTGAACGCGAAATATTAAAATTTAGTATGGCAACCATACTGATTAATCTTTAAGCAATTTATAGGTTTTTTTTTTATATTATAGGGGCAAACGAGCAGAGGGGTCACTTGATGGTAAGTGACTACCTTCGCCCATAGACACCTGCAACTCAAGAGTCACAAGTGCGTTTGCGGCCTTTGAGAACGGAGTACGCTCTTTTCTTGAAGGTTTGAAGGTCGTGAGGTACTTCAATAAATAACTTTTGCTTTTAACATACATTACATAAACATAAGCTGTGTAATTGTTGACGCAATCTTAATCAAAAATTAAAAGATGAACCTCAACAAATTGCTATAGACATGTCGAAACCCATATTACGATGTGATGCCCAGGTTTTACTTTTACACGAAGCAACATTACACTAAATAGGTCCTGTATGTTTGAATAATATATATTCTGAACTAATTTCTAAATTTCCGAATAGAAAAATATTAAACTCCTGAAACGTTTATAGTATGTTTATACAGTTATATTAATCCTCATTTCAATTTATATACTGACATTAATTAACGTAGTAAAGTTATTTAATATGAGTTTTTGAGCCAAGTTAGAAAGCTAAAGTACTGTTTTATGTACTATTACGTTTACTATTCTCTGCAGTTAATCTTACTTAAAATAGATATTAGACGAGAAAATAGCACGAAGGAAGTTTAGTCCGTCCAAGAGCTCTTTCAGTGTTAGCCCCGTTGAGGTTTCCACACGTCAAAAAAATAACAAAATGTTTTTAAAGGTAAAATGGTATTCTTTTGAAAATACAATTTTAATTAATGCTATGTAATTTATTTATTATAACGTAATAGTATTTGACTGAAAAAATAGAAGCTTTTCTATTCAAATATATTTCATTTAAAAAATTTAATTTTTCAAAAACATAAAGTCGGACACATCAAGTTTCTCTTTGAATTTAGATTTTGAGCTGAAAATCTCATCATCATCTGCCTACCCTTGTCCCCATTCTGTTTGTGGTCGGCGCAATATGCTTTCTTCTTCCATTCTACTCTATCCTTCGTCATCATCGTCACTGCTTACTCCCTTTTTAGCCATAATATGCTCTTTTACACAGTCCATCCATCTTTTCCTTGGTCATCCATACTACGATAACCTATTACTCCTCAACTTTTCATCCACTGGCGCCATTTTCAGACTCCCTCTAATATTCATTTCTCACCTTGTCCACCCTAGTCACACCACACATCCATCTCAACACACCGTATTTCAGATAAGTGCAGGTGTCTGTCATCTTTGTGGACCAACAATAGAAGGTCCCGGTTGATCAGGAACCCTACAATATGTAGACTAATGTAAAGTCCCTTTTTATTTTTTTTTCGTGTGGTAATCCCCACGGGTCATCACCTCACCATGGCTATTGGTGAAGTGGTATGTCGGAATCGAACCGACTAAAACCACACGGTGTTCCGTAGTAAGTGAGTCTATCGCAAGGGACTCGTGTATACCCTAGGAAGGAAGTCCCCGAGAAATGTAGAGTCCCTACAGCCCTAAATGGGGCAGTAAAAAAACGCGCGGGTATTACTAGTCTTAGCCCCCACGAAAATATATCGAGTATAATTATTAACTGCAGTAGGTATTTGTCAATTATAATGATGTTTTCTCTATAACTGATATCTTGCTGGCACACGAAAAAAAAAGATTCACCTAAAGTCTCTCTCTAGTCTCTCAGTTGCTTTTTACAGACGAACAAAGACAAAAGAACGGAATATTATTCTTCTACAGAGCTTTATAAGAAGAACTACGCTCTTGATGGGGAAAAACATTCTCAGCTCAAAACCAATACCAATACCCAACCTTCTGCTTGAAGCTATGTAATAGGTTTTTCGAAATAGACATTTAAGATTCATTATTTGTAGCATAAGCGTATTTCAACCATAGTTTACATAAAATATAAATAATTGGCCATCCATCTTCTACAAACCTAACAATGGTTTAATTTATCTCCTAAATATAACATATGGTGTTCTAAATATAAACACGTTCAACTATCCGTAGTGTAAACAATAAAAAGCGATTGATTATGATAAACTACAGAGCAAACAACTCGCGAACAATTTGCGACGTTTGTAGATACACGTGTATTGTCGTTGATAACGATGTCTCTCAACTCATACATACATTTGTATGTATGAGTGTAGAATGACTATCAGTAATAAATTTGATGGTTCATTATCAATGGTTCAAGTCGAAAGATTTACCACATCCTATCGTAGGCACATCGTGTGGTTTTAGTCAGTTCAATTCCGACACACCGCCCCACGAATAACCGGCGTTGGTAGTGGCCCGTGGGGGTGTTGGAATGAAAAAATGTTTCTGTGATAATATTTCTCTTCTCATTGCTTTCCTCAAATGGCGATCTCACTAATCTCAACAAGGACACGGCTTTCCTGACGGTTAGCTCATAAACAATCGCATCATCGACGATGCCCCAAATGAGCTCTGTCAGCTCTATTCATATAATAAATAAATATGGCACTACAATACTAGTGCTGGTTAAGCATGCTATTTAAGGCCGTGGTGCTTTCATAATCATTGTTAACGCTATCCTACTCGCCGAGGAGTTCTCAAAAGAAGATGGTGCCCGACGGTGACATATGTGTCGGGTCGTCCGGCTCCCTTCAAAATCGTTGATCTATACGATGGCTGATGTGTGCGTCATGCTCATCATTACTCGGGAATGGGTGCCGTTGGTCGGGCTTGATCATCTCCGGACTGCTATTACTTAAATATAGTATGTGTAATTTGTATGAAATTTCACATTTCATGTGTGCTTATTAAGTAGTAATGTACAGAAAAAAATTATAGAAAAACACATGTGGAAAAAGAGTCTCCTTTGAGTTTCTTGTCTGTTTTTCTCCATTGGATCTACGTATTGGAACAGGCAACTAGCTTCACGACTGTTTTATTCTGCATGATGCATACTCCTGACAAAATACATGTAATTGGTTAAATTTAAATAAATGGTTTTGATTTTGAAGCACATTCCCAAAAGAGTAATCTATAATTCATGTCGAATTGCTTATCCTGCTTTACTACTTATTCTAGGATGTTCTAGATTCTTACTCTCTGTGGGCCTAGACTGTTAAAGAAGGTACACAATTAATATACTTGCTAAATATAGTGTATAGAATTAAAGTGCAGTCAAAGTTAATTACTTTCAGACTAATGTATAAATGACTGTGCAATCTATTATTGAATAGATTTCCTAAATCGAGATATCGTTGTTTACAACGATAATTTGTCACTTATGGTTATTATCGTTGATAATATAAAAATAGGCCTTATATTTTACTTGGAAACTCTTCTCCAATATAAAAATAATCGGACAAAGGTCACGGTAGTGTCTGGCGGGCTTAATCTACAGAATTATTTATTTCAAAATAAACAAATTTTAGTAGTTATATCTTTATAAGACGCTTATGAAATAATACAAAAATTAGGTCTTTTGATTTTAAGACACTCTTAATAATGAAACTTACTAGCTGATAAATTCAATAAAATAATTAAATGATTGTAAATGTATACGTAAATGTGAGCATAAAATCATGGCATAATATGGATAAGAGATGGATTTAAAATAACACTGTGTTTATAAAAAAAAAAAAAAAAACAAGATAATAATACAATATCAAAATAATCTTTATCGCCGTATTTATTTAAATACCCAAATCAAGACTTTAATTTCACATTAAATATGTATTAATGGAAGTGCAACTCAGACATTAAAATGACATCCTTAAACGGTAAAGAATGTGCAAAAATGACCACGTCTGTTGACAGTTTAAAACTTTCGAGCAAAAATACATCTGTGTGTTCTTCAAAGCATGCGTCTTCAGAGTCAGTGTTGTCAAGAAAAGACAAGGAGTGCTTGCAGATGCAAGAATGCAAGAAAAAACTTCTTGCTATGCAGCCGCAGATAATAATAAGAGATGAAAATGTGGTGCTAAGATCCCCGCCGCAGAAGAAAATTGTGATGCCGCCTACGATCAACCCGGAGGTAAGCTTTCAATATTTAAATAAGGAAATAAGGCGGGATGATGGCCTCGGGTGCGATCCACAATGTTGGCTTAACACTCTTAGAGGTAAATTAAATGTTTATTTATTTGGCGAGATGCCGTAATTATAATTCTGAACGTAAATGTTTTCATGAAATTATGAGATTTCATTAAAATATGAAACGCTAAATTATGTAAGATTTTATGAAAATCCTTCAGTTTCTTTACAGTTTTTTTTTCAAGAACTTGCCACGAACAAAACAATGTGATTTTAGTGTTCGACATACCATGACATAATTCAATGATTTTTTAAAATATTTTAATCATCAAATAAAACAGTAAAACTGTGACTAAGAGAAGTCGCACGACACGTGATATAGAAACAAATCTAATCTGCAGAGTTTTTTAACTTTATTTACTGAGCTTTTAAACAATTTATTTTTACTAAAGCAAAATATAGTCTTAGAATAATACTTCATAATGACAGGGTGATCATAATGTCAGATGGCAATTATATTACCTAATATTTAAACGTTTCGTTTTCGTTTAGAATGAAACACGATATTAAACATTGTCATTTTAAAACTTGAAAAAATAACTAATAATAGTAGTAGTAGAGAGAGTCAGAGAGAAAGAAAGAAATGGAGGTGCATTTCCTAACAGAAATACCTAGGTATCAATTCCTATGTATGTATGTATGTATTCAATTCTTATGTATTTAGAAAAATATATAAGTACGTTTATCAGCAATCTGGTTACCACAGTACAGGCTCTGCCTAGTTTGGGATCAGACGGCCGTGTGTGAAATATGTGAAGTTATTATTATTATTTCTTTCTTTTTCTCTGACTCTCTATAAACATCTCAATGGAGGAGGAATCCATAGGACTGTCATGCATAAGGTTATCGTAATGAATCAGCCATCTTCATTAAAATACAAAAAAAACGTACACTCCACTTATAGATTTACAATACAATTGCAATTTCGTATAAATCACGATCACACAATTATACAGCAATTAATTTTCTTTCAAAAACTCATAAATTTTACACTTTTTCTAACAACTTAATTCCATACTTATCTAAACTTCTTCGAACTAAGAGTTAATGGAGAGGGTCCTGCATCTGGGAACGTAGTACTTCGTTATCTGATTTGGGTCCCGAGTCACATCATGATCTAAGTTTTGATCGTAAATCAGGGACTTTTACAGATATTACTCAGGGTCGTATCCCTTAGAGAAATACCTGACTTCGTGTGAATCAAAGAGCACTCGTTGGTGAAAATTTTTCTTCGTAATTTGAAAGGGACGGTGGCGGGTTAAGAACTTTTAAATGACATTTTTTTAACCTCTTGATATATTTTATTAACAATGAACATAGAACAATCAGTTTACAAATCTTACATAAATTCTTGTTTT
The DNA here is from genome assembly GCA_963859945.1 of Euplagia quadripunctaria. Taxonomy (NCBI): domain Eukaryota; kingdom Metazoa; phylum Arthropoda; class Insecta; order Lepidoptera; family Erebidae; genus Euplagia; species Euplagia quadripunctaria. Next base: position 15,928,340 of record OY982581.1, read on the forward strand.
AGAAACTTTTCCAAGATGGCGTCGTTGTGCTGTTAGTCCCCGCTATGCTTTCGTGTCGAAAGCCGTTGGGTTATTCGTAAAAATGCTATTGCAAATACACACACAAAGTTCTTGAGTTTCACTGTGATCAGAGCACGGCAGATCAATTGAAATCGTATTCCAAACCTATTCCAAGAAACAATATACATCTCTGTTAGGATGTTATTGTTAATTATTTTATGTATAAATGAAACACTCACAAAAAAAAATCACTAACAAAACAAAATAAAGTAAGAGCTCTGTTACAACAAACACTAAAATCACTAAAATAATGTTTTGACGCAAACTTCTTTGGTTTTTTATATAATGCGTTAACCCTTTAAATATTATTAATCAACAAGTATGTTTGTTTGATGATTTGTCCCTCTTTTACAGCAATGGTGCAAAAGACCTAATTTTTTTACCATTGGCAATTTATAGGACACCGAGAATTTTTTATAAAAACTTGTTTCTATTTATTTATTACATATATATATATGTATATATACAGATATATAGTTACTAAGATAAGATATCGATATCGAAGCCATAAGTCTGAGCAGTGAACTGTAAAGCAAAAAGTGCGCTACAAAAGACCAGAAATAGTCGAGGTGGCACTAGGCACTTAAAACAATAAAAAAATACTTAGATAAGATAGTTGACAAGTTGATCCTGATAATCCAAAGAAGCTTATAAAATCGTTTTTTAACTAAATAGTTGTGAAAGCTACGGACAAATATAATGACATATGCTGAAAGTATGCCGCCTTCTTCTGAAACTCTACAGATGCTCCCTAGGACGCTGGGAGGAGCACAACAAAATGTGTCATGTTACTTACATCTTATTGTGGTAAGATTGGAATACCAAACCATGGAAAAAAATGCCATCAAAAGGACGGCGAAAATTGTTTTGCCATGAACCAAATAAAACTACGCAGAGACATCGCATCAGAGTAAGCCACCATACGTGGCAGCATCATGTATGCAGCCAAGTTCATCCACGGTGCGCATCTTACTAACATTATAGAGAAGAAAGTTTGTGAGGATGTATGTGTGGATGGATAAATGGATGTTTGTTCTTCTTTCACGCAAAAACAGCTGAAAGAATTTGGATAAAATTTGGCACAGAAATACATTTTATCGCGGATTAATTTACGGTTTCCGTCGGATAGATTGCACCAAAATTTCTACACGAACAAAGTCGCAGGCAACAGTTAGTAAGCTAACATTCCGCCCGTATGTAGCTACACTATTTCCAGAGACTCCGTTGATTAAAGAAACACTAAACTCTCATTCTCTTTTGAATAGCGCTGCCACGCACACGCATTCGAGCAACAAATCCTTTGGTAATCCTTAAGTTTGAACTGAAAATCCTCTATGATGTGATGTTTTTTCTACGTGTAGTCTATACGGATGTAAATTTGTTATGCATATATAAATATGGATTCTCAAAGCTAACTATTTAAGTTAGAAACTTGAGTCTCTGAGGTCATGTAACAATATAACTTATGTATGCCGTCATCTAAGTTAGGTCTCGAATTCATAGTAAATGTCTTGCAAAGTTTGCTTTTGGAGAAGTAAACAAAGTAGAAATGGTTTGAGAATTAAATTGTTAGTAGAGAAGAGTAAGTGTAGAGAAGAACGTTGAGGAGTAGTGGAGTTTGCCTCTGTTTGAATGGCTAGAGTTACTTGAAGTTTAATTACAATCTTTATTTCGACATCCTACTCCTTATATTATTATTAAATGAAAGTTTTTTTTTTTGTTGATTAAATATATTATAGAATAAGCACGCTTAAGTGGCAATAGGCTGGCCACGTATGCCGAAGGCCGTCGGGGCCGTTGGAGCAAGCGGATCTTAGAGTGGAGACCGCGAAATGGTAAACGGAAGGTAGGACGCCCTCCAGCCAGATGGACCGACGACCTGAGGAAGGTAGCTGGGAGGGACTGGATGCGGAAGGCGGAGGACCGGGTACTATGGCGCACATTGGGAGAGGCCTATGTCCAGCAGTGGACTAGAATAGGCTAATTGATTGAAATATATTTTCACTCGCGAATAAAATAAAGCTTTCTTTATTGTTCTATATTGTCAGGAAAAGAAAGAGATCCATGATTTTAAACAATCCTGTCAAACTTTCTGATGGTTTTTGGTTACAAGTGCCTATCACCATATATTAATTCTTATTAAAACGATTAATGCCCGAAAAATAAATTTCATTGAATTTTCAACAAAAATTTTGTTGGTGAAATCTATCTCACGGAAACCGTATATTTTACGGGATAAAACGTAGCCTATGTGCTATTCCAGACTATAATCTATCTCTGTGCCAAATTTCATTAAGACCCGTTCAGCGGTTTTTACGTGAAAGAGTAAGTACTCTTTCACGTAAAAACCGCTGAACGGGTCTTAATGAAATTAAAGTTTGTGAGGATGGATGGATGTTTGTTAAGTAACAAACATCCATCCATCCTCACAAACTTTTGCTTTCATAATATTGGTAAGGTTATTCTGTTAGGCTATAAAATCAAGGTAGAATATTTGTTTTCGAATCGTTAATATAGACTTCTAGATTGTATATTTAGATGCGAAATTGGTATCATTTTTATTCTTCAAAGTTAATTGAGGTTATTACGTTATCGAGCATTCTGACATCCATGTTTATTTTAATACCTAAATAGGTTTGATTTAAGGATTCTAGAATCGAGTCACTGAATTATTCTGGTATTTCAGGTCAACCTAAAAGAAATTCTCTACTCAAAAAAAAAGTCCTTATTTCATAACTTCAAATAGCCTTACAAAGTACATATAAGTACTTGATACACCATTATAGTACCACTCGAGTTTTGCCAAAATATTCCTCGTTCCATTAAGCTTTGGGTTTTTAATACATCCGTACTGAAAAATTGAAACCTTGACCTAACTCTGCTTTTAGCAGGTATCGGCAGTGTTCTATCTAAGTGATAGAAACAGATTATCATAAATCCAATCATCAAAGAAAGCGAACTTCACAGCTGATTGCGGCTAGTGATACCTTTTAAACTTTGGCGTCCGATGATATTATTATATACTTATGTATAGGTATTAGATTAACCAGTTAAAATATGTTTTTCGTAAAATATAGGCAGTCAGAAAAAAACTATTAAATGTTTTATTGATAATTAAAACAATTTATCTAAAATCGAGAAACTATGCAGGAGGATAGATGTTAGATTGGTACCGGACCAGAGCTAAGTACCCTGTCATTAACATAATAAGGTCAATGGTCACAAAACTAAGGCTTCTCAATACTTACAACTTTTGGTCTCATCTACGCCTGTATTTAACAACGAACTTCATCATTAACACAGTGTATGTTTCCATCCATTCTTAAATGTACACCGGGCACAAATCCAAAATAATAGCAGCATCGTATGTAAAGCTGGTTCAAGTCAGTGTTCAAAAAGCCGATTCGTTAAGTACCATAAAAACCATTTCGTAGCCAATTCAAGTCGCAATCGTAAAACAATAAATCAGTATGACATTATCAGTAAAGCAGAGGATGTGAAGTGATTCATACGAGTACAATCGTCGAAATATTACCTATTTTGAAAATAATTTTCATTTAATTAATATTGCGATGTATATTACTTTAATTAGATTTATAGGATATATAGGAGATATTTTAGGATGTTGATTAATGATAGCTTTGCACTAGTTCTATAAAACTATTTGAATATTTTTTTTTTTTATGATATGCTTGGCAAACGAGCAGACGAGACACCTGATGGTAAATGACTACCGCCGCCCATGGGCACCTGCAACTCTAGAGTCATAAGTGTGTTGCCTGTCTTTAAGGTGTGGTAGTTGAAGGTGGGATGGGTGGAGGAAAGGATGGAAGAGGGGGAGGGGGGAAGGGTGGAAGAGGGGGGAAGGGTTAAGGTCTCCGGTAATCCCACTCACTCGGCCAAAAGCAATGCAAGCATTGCTTCACTGCCGGTTTTCTGTGAGGCCGTGGTATCACTCCAGTCGAGCCAGCCCATACGTGCCGAAGCATGACCCTCCCACGTTTAACGGATATTAATTTAAATATTATAATAAACATTATATGTTCATCCTTGGCTGAACTGAACACCCAAACTATAGAACTATTTAGTTAAACATGTGTTATTCTAAATGTAATTTAGTACTATTAGTAGTTTCTGTCCATTTCATGCAATTATCGGATTTGGAGATGACAGAGTAGATATGTAATTTCGTAACCTTTTAATTAATAGCCATTCTTGTAACTGTCAAGCTTTGTAACAGGAATCAAGCTAATTTGTTAGATAATACTGACAAAAAAATGACCTGTAGCTAGCTTGTATAACATCACTGAAATTGGTCAGCGTAGGAAGTGATGGTGTCTATGCTATCTCCTTAAAATATTTAATCGAATTGAGAACCCCATTTTTTTTTTCAAAGTAGGTAAACTAAATACCAAAACTTCGAGTAAAGCGTAGGTTGACTTAGACAACTTTTTTAAATATTGTAATAAAAAACCCGCAGCTCATGCTTCATTATTTGAGAGTCTCTCAAAGGCTTAACAACCACTCTACTGAAATTGAATAAGTCTTTATAAGCTATTTTTCCATTTACCTTCTTATTTTATGAAGGCTACATTATATTTTACAGGGAGAGATTAAGTAAGATTGGTTTTCAATAAATTCTTTTTATATTTTGGGACCCCGTTACGGATAATGTAATTGGCGAAAAAAGCTTGAGTAATAATTATGGTGTTTTCTTATACGTTTAATAGGATTAGAACCGAATGCTTTCTTTTTTATAACTAGCCAACTAACAAAATTTGTGATGATTTGGCTCTAACAAAATTTATGAATGGGCTAAACTTGAATTTTTCGTGGTAATTTGGAGGGTACCTGACCGATATTCTATTCTCTTGATTTTTAACCTGATTTCATCTTTTGAATACCTTATTTCATTCTGAATGGTATTTTGTTTTCTGTGACTACAAAGCACAATAAAAATAACCAAATATAGTATTTTACTAAGAAATCAGTAGGTAACCCTGACTAAAAACAATTTAAAGTATATATATGCAAAGCATAAAGGCCCTCCTTTTTGCGTCGCCTTTTTGTATCTGTGGCATCATTGCTCCGAAAGGTGCAAGGTGACTTGATCAAGAGTGAATTTAGTTACTTACGTATTATTCATTTCAATTACCGTCTTTTAAGTGCAGATTTTTATATTATTATTTTCATCATCATCATTTCAGCCATAGGACGTCCACTGTTGGACATAGGCCTCCCTTAATGACTTCCAAGAAGACCGGTTGGAAGCGGCCTGCATCCACCTACGTCCTGCGATCTTTACCAGGTCGTCTGTCCACCGCGATAATGGACGTCCCACGCTGCGCCTTCCGGTCCGTGGTCTCTATTCCAGAACTTTTCGGGCCCATCGACCATCCGTTCTACGTGCTATGTGCCCCGCCCATTGCCACTTCATTATTATTTTATTGTTAGACATATTCCGTGCTAGTTATTGCCTTTCTAGAAATACAATCCTTTAACACATGCAAAAATTGTCAAGATGCCTCGCACTCAATTTTTTGTCTTTGCTGTTTTGATCTCGTTTTTTTCACCACTCTAAGTTACCTAACCACGTGCATTTTATGTGTTCTTATATGAGTTTCTATTACCAGTCGTATTTTTTGGTTAACATAAATCAGAATGTGCGCAACCCTGTGCCTGTCCCCAGAACGTTTTAAAAATACTAGACGAAGTGTCTGACGAATTTTAACTGCGTGATACTGGCCAAGGTTATGTGACGAAATTATGTTTATTGGAGAATATACTATATGGCTAAAGATCTTCTATTTTGTTTATGTTATTTAAGTAAATCAATAACCGTTGGCTTTGTTATATGTTTGTTAGGTTTTGGTTATAAGACTAGGACTAGACTACTATTAGTTAAGACAGTTAGTATTATAATTAACGGTCTTAACTAACAGTATAAGTGCCAAAGTGAGGTTTTTCCTTGTTACGCTTCCACGCCTTAACTTCTAAACTGGTCATCATAATATTTTGCATCACGTTATCAGGAGTACAGTCAAAGACGTTAGGATCTTTTATCTACAAAACTAGAATACTGTTCCCAAGGTTCGCGTGGAGAAACGGGTGTAATGTCCCTCGAACTCAAATGGAGGTTCTTCCGACCAGAGTAAATTACTAAGCCGGCGGGACGTGGTCCAACTATTGACGCGAGCGCGAGAACTTGCGTTGCGCGAAGCTAGATCAGTAGTTATAACATCCCATCCTTACGAAAAAAATACATAGTAACGTATTAACGCTTATTATCAATAGATTTTGAAGTAGATATATTTGCTGTATGTGGATTTAGCCGGTAAATTACCTAAACGGATTGTGGTCGCGGATGAGTTCCGAGACCACAATCCGTACATGATTGGTATTACTTCCGCGTAGTGCTAGTTTCGGCGCAATCAAAGTTATTTGCTTTTCTGCCATCGATATTAAGATACGTTAATCTAATAAGTTAATCAAAGTTTTGTGTGTTCAATGTCCATCATTTTTTTAACATAAACATGGCAAGTTGTTATTACGACAGAGTAGGTGTAAGCGTTTCAGACTTGCAAAAGGGATATGAAATGAATTGTAATTCGGTCAGACAATTTGGTAATTATTTATAAACTGGGGCTTTAATTTCGCCAGTTTTAAATAAAGGCAATACTATGTTATAATATGTGAGAGTCTTTTTGTTTGATTTTTGTATGTTTAAGCGCGCTAATATCTGAAACCACCAATCGGATTCGAAAAAATATTTTTGTATATGATAGCTAGATTCAAGAGGAATAGAATAGGCTATGTAACATCACGCTACGACCCTTAGGAGTTAAGCAGCGATCATATACGCGGGTGATACTGCGGGGAACGACTAGTATATTAATAATATACTGGTCGTTTTACAATAAAGCGGCGGTAGCGTAATAGCTAAGGCATCGGACTTGCGATCAAGTGGTTGCGGGTTCGAACCCCACCCAGTGCACTACCGACGTGAACCTACTCCTAATACAAGCACTTAGCTTAGCTGGAGGGGTCAACAAGAATACTAGTAATGTGTGACCCACGTTACTAGTTTTCTTTATTTGAAAAAGTTAGTTAATTTTAGTTAAGTTACACTGCTGCACTGATGTGATGATCACACACTTACAAAGAGTAAACACAAGTGAAGGTATAACTAAATCCATCTCACATGAAAAATACCTATCATTATTTCCTACTCATCCCTCGCAGGATTCTGAAAGAGTGACATTGTAATCTTATCTCGGTTATAACGTAGACAATATTGGCATAAATTTTTCTCAATTTCTCTCAAACATACGCTACAAGACAAACGAATATTGGTAAAGTCACATTTAAGTACCAAAAAGTCGAACTTAACGCTTCGACAGCCACTTTTTGGTTCGAATCGCCAAAGTCTGGAATGAACTGTCTGCGTCTACTTTTCCAGACAATGATAATCCTGGCACGCTCTAGAGTAGAGTGAATAGGTTTCTCTTGAAAAGGCGTGTACCTCTCTAATCTCTATCATCACTTTCTATCAGGTGAGTTGGAAGACAAACGCCTATTCCATTACCAAATAAAAAAATTAAAAATCTCTCTCTTCACTTAACTAAAAGCGATGCACTTATTATAATGAATACTTAATATACTAATTCTAATAACAATCATATATATAATAATATTTTTTTTAAAAAGTATCACCGACTTCAATGTGCCTCGAATTACCCAAATCGCTTCAAGTGTGCCTATAAAATTTGAAGAGTTCCCTCGATTTCTTCAGGATCCCATCATCCGAACCTGACCTGATGACCATGGAACCACCTGGGAAGTATACCCTTTCAAACAAAAGAAGAATTTTCCAAATCGATCCAGGCGTCTTTGAGTAATCGGTGAACATACATAAAAAAAATACAGTGAAACATAGAACCTCCTCCTTTTTTGAAGTCTGTTAAAAATAAATGTTTGTTCGTTCGTATTTAAATTTCACCCTTCTCGAGTTATATTCAAACGCGTTTTCTTATTGTACATTTTAAAAAAATAAAAAAAAAAACATTAATAAAAATTTGTGTCATGAGCACGATAGTTTGTTCAGTGTCTGGGTGTAACTTATCTATAATATGTATGTATTTAGAAATATATAAGTATGTTTATCAACTGTCTGGTTACCATAGTACAGGCTCTGCCTAGTTTGGGGTCAGACGGCCGTGTGTGAGATGCGTGGAGTTATTATTATTCTCTTTATTTGCTTAAATATACATATAAATTACATTTTTAAATACATTCAGACTTATCAAAAATACATTTAAAAATATAAAAAATAGTGCCCCACCGGTATCGGGTACAGGGACCAAAATACTGGTGGTTAGGGTTCCAGAGACAGAAACCTCCTCACAATACGTGCCGTATCAAGAAGGACCGCCTTCTGCATCAGGCCCTTAATCCAGCTGCCTAACGTGAGCCTCTGAAGGTGTTGGTCGAGCCTCTTTGCTGAATCCACATCCCACATGTCGACCAGCTCGTGGGCCAAATCCAAATATTTTATTTGTTTTTCTTCTTCAGCCCTTAAGAGGTTGTCGTCATGGGGAATGGTAATATCAATAATCATTGCTCGGCACTCTAATCGGTCTATCACCACTATATCAGGCTTATTGGCAACAATAGTCCTGTCAGTGATAATAGACCGATCCCAGTACAATGTTGCACGACCATTTTCAAGAACTGGGTCGGGCACATACCTGTAGTATGCGAATTCCGCAGTCACAAGGTTATATATTTAAGAACAAGTGATGATGGACTATCCTGGCCACTTGGTTATGTCTGTGCAAGTACTCGCCGTTGGTAAGACGAGAACAACCGCAAATTATACGCTTGAGGCTCTCTCCGGGACGAGGACATGCCCGACAAATGTCAACTGTGCCGTCCTTCAGGATATTCATATTCATATTCTTATTATTATTATGTAAAAATAATTATTAGCAATCATATCATCAAGCCTTTTTTCTAACTATAATGAATCTATAAAAACTTCTTGTATGTGAAAAAGGGCTATAAGACAGCTTGAGTTCTACTATGGTATAGTCTGTTACACATTGTGTGTATTGCAACATTTAAAGTATAAAAAATATAAATAAATATTAGGTACACTATCTTTTTCAATTATGCAAAAAGAGATTCCAGAAACTAGCCCACTTCCATATGTCCATTCCTACCTTTCAATTACCAATGACCTCCAAAACTGTATGACACAGGTACTTTCCGAAGCACCCGTGTCCGGTTTGTACTTACGTCATCATGTAGGAGAAGCCGCCTTGTCTCCTCTCCAGATAATCCTTCATATTCGGCTTTACCACTAAGGCTGTGACGTACCATTTGTACAATAGTGGTATATATAATATTTGTGGCAAGTCTACCTATAACTAACTAAGTATAACTAACAAGTCAAGTCGACATTTACCAAAACTTTTTTTTCTCAAACTCAAAGTAACAATGAATATCACAATAAAAACTTTCGTAAGTGGGATTCATGTTTACTAAAGATTTACGGTTTTACTCACGCTTGTATTTCGGGGATGCCTGACTAGTTTCGGACTCAACGGGGGCTCTTTTTCAAGGATCGCGTCCTGCCGCGACGGTGTCAGGCGTCACACTAATGTACTAGTCAAAGTAGTCGGGCATCTCCGAAATGCAAAAGTGATTACGTGAGTAAAACCGTATATAAAAAACAACAATGAATATTACAAAATCCTCATCGACAGGGATCCCCTAATACAGGGTCTGGATTGAACGAGATCGATACGAATTTATATTAAGCACAGATTTATTATCCCGATAAAGCTTAGTGGCTATAACTTAAGCGCCATCTTGCGCAGGGTCAAGTTGACATAAAAACTGTGACCCAAATTTTTGTTGATGTTTATCTTTTAAATGAATTTTTAAGTGATGGCTGGATTTGTAAGTGATTTAGTTTGTACATCCCGGTAACGTCTATGTTTGTGCTTAACACATGTTGAAATAAAATTTATATAAAACTTCACATTGGTAAATGCATGCAAAATTAGGAGAGTCAAAGAAAAACTGATGTAGTTGTACAGGTTAAGTTTCATTGCAGCATAATCCGTAATCTTAACACTGAGGATATCATGTTGTGTAGTAGTAACAGACATGATTTTTTTTTGGAGGAATTTGAAAATATTTGCCAAAGATAAAACGAAGAGAAGAAGATACATTTAAATTTCCATGGCTGGATTTTAAATCTTTAGATGTCAAGTTACATAGTTATAGTCCAGTCGGGATAGACATAAAAATAGTTTTAAATAGAAAAAATTAGGGGACGCGATATTTTTTTTTAAACGTCGGGGGGGGGAGGGTTATTGGAAGTCTATATTTCGATTTTAGGGGCAAGCTCGCCATTGGATTCGCCGCCATCTTGATTTGAAGTTAAATTTTTTCGTTTTGCTAAAATAACTCGTTAATATGCAACTTTAGAGCAAAAATGGTAGCATCCAAAGTTGTTGGAAATTTAATTTCCCACAAGTTTGGTCATTATCATTTTACGCTAGGATCAATATTCACCAGGACCCTTCCCAGGGACAGCTACATATATATATATATATATATATATATATATATATATATATATATATATATTGTTTTTTTTTATGTTCACTCAGTTCGGGGGTTTTCCAATATACGTTACAATATATAAACATAAGTATATAAATAAAATATTGATCGTGAAGTAAAAAAGCACGAGAACCAAAGTTGAAGGAAATAAAATTCCACCCATTACGATTTTTTTGATAAACTTGATAGTATAACTCTGCTAATATTGATCCTAGCGTAAAAATGATAAAAACCAAACATGTGGGAAATTAAATTTCCAACAACTTTGAATACTACCATTTTAGCTCTAAAGTTGCAAATTAGCGAGTTAATTGAACTTCAAATCAAGTTGGCGGCGAATCCAGTGGCGGGCTTGCCCCGAAAATCTATTCTATTTAAATGTCTATCCCGACTGGACTATTACTATTCAGAGTACCTAAGTTGATTTTCGAGCCTAAAATAAATCAAATAATAATGTACGATTGAAGATCTAATATAGTATTATGTCCAACTTAAAATACATTTGTCTATAATATCATCACATATTATAAAACAAAGTCCTCCGCCGCGTCTGTCTGTCTGTCTCTCTGTCTGTCTGTTCGCGATAAACTGGAAAAACTACTAATCGGATTTTCATGTGGTTTTCACCAGTAGACAGAGTGATTCATGAGGAAGGTTTAGGTTTATAATTTGTTAAGGTTTTGTTTGAATTGTTTTTTTTTTTTCTTTTTATGGTATAGGGGGCAAACGAGCAGACGGGTCACCTGATGGTAAATGACTACCGCCGCCCATGGGCACCTGCAACTCGAGAGTCACAAGTGCGTTGCCGCCCTTTAAGGTGGGAGTAGGAGAAGAGGGGGAGGGGGGGAAGAGTGGGAAGAGGGGGGAGAGGGGAAGGACGTCAATAAGGGAGAGGGAAGGGTTAGGGCCTTTTTTTTTTTTTTTTTTTTTTGTTTTTTTTTTTTTTTTTGTACGTGTGGAAACCCCCTCGGGCCGTCACCCCACCGGGGTTTTCGGTGGGGCGGTGTGTCGGAATCGAACCGACTAAAACCACACGGTGTGCCGTACTGCGCCTTAAGTAGGAGGGATCCGGGAACAGCTTTATTACGACATCCGGAACCCTCCTAGCGCCTGCCCGCTAAAGCGCGGGCACCACCTTCGGGTACAGTCCTCTCAATTAGGCGACGTCCAGGCACACGCGGACGCCGCCTCCTCGCGGGGGGCCACTACAGCGGGTGGAGGGGAAAACCCGTCCCGTCCATCCGCGGCCACACTCAGGGCGGCATGAGGCCCTGGTATGCGCGCCTCCGCCGCCCGGTTCGCCGGCGGCGGATTAGGTCCGAGTGGAGATCGTCCTCCCGGACCCTTTCCGCCGCCTCCTTCTGCGAGATGACGTCCTCACAGAAGGTCGCGACCGCGGTAAAATTCCTGTCGCTACCGGCCATGGAGCGTATGACGGCCGGTAGCGAGAGATCTCCTCCGATGACTGCAGTGAGGGCCCGACGCTGCGTCGCCCAGGCGGAGCAAACCGCCAGCGTGTGCTGAGCCGAGTCCTCACTGCAGTCGCAGTGGTGACAGGTTGTGTCAGTGACAGGTGGTGTCAGTTCCCTCCTAGCGACCGAATGCAGGTACTTCCCGAAGCAGCCGTGCCCGGAAAGGACCTGCGTCAGTCGGAAGGAAAGGGTCCCGTGCTGCCGCCCTGCCCACTCGACGATGACCGGCTGGAGCGCCTCCACGGCGGCAAAGCCAGCACGTGGAGCCTCCAGCCGGGACGACCAACGAGCCATGGTGGCTCGGCGAGCGGCCTCACGCCATTCGCGTACCTCTTCGGGCGGGGGCCGACTGCCGCTTCCCGCCCGGAACTCAGCCGTTCGCCGATGTACTTCGGCGAGCACTTCCGCCTCCAAATCCCACGGGGGAGTCCCGGCCAACGCGCACGCCGCCTCCGTCGACACGGTGCGGTATCCGCGTATGGCTCTGACCGCCATAACCCTCTGAGGGCGCCAGAGGCGCGCCCTATTTTGGGCGGTCAGAGCTCCCGCCCACACCGGTGCACCGTACAGTGCCATTGACCGGACAACCCCCGTGTACAGCCGTCTCGTAGCGACGCTGGGTCCGCCCAAATTGGGCAAGAGTCGCCCAAGGGCGGACGCAGCGCCGACCAGCTTCGGAGCAAGCTGTCGGAAGTGCTCGTCGAAAAGCCACCTACCGTCGAGGATCAGGCCCAGATACCTTATGTGGGCCTGAACCGGCACGAGGACCGAGTTGACCACGATAGAGGCGCCAGGGGGTGGACCACGACGGGGCCCATGGAACAAAAGGGCCTCCGTCTTATCCAGGGCCACCCGCAAGCCCAGCACCTCGATGCGCCCGACCACCATTGATACTCCCCTGGTGGCCAGGCGCGCCGCCTCCTGAAAGTTCACCCCCCGGGCTGTGACCAACGTGTCATCGGCGTAACAAATTACGCCCAGCCCGGGGGGGAAGTCGCCTCGAAGGGCCCAGTCGTATCCCATGTTCCACAGGAGTGGTCCAAGGACAGACCCCTGCGGAACACCGCACGACATGGGCCGACGACTCAAAACTCCATCTCGGTCCTCGTACATGACGGTACGCTCCTCTAAATAGTCTGCCACTAGCCGCCTCAGGTACCCTGGCACTCCGTGATAGTGGAGTGCTTCCCTGATGCAGCTGAATGGCAGACTATTGAACGCGTTGGCGATGTCCAACGACACCGCCAACAGCACGCCGCCACAGCTCACCACCTCTTCGGTCACGGCCCTCAGGCGCAATACAGCACCGACCGTCGAACGCCCCGCTCGAAAACCGAATTGGGCGTCCGACAGATCGGGGCCGACCTCGCCAAGGTGCCGGACGATGCAGGCAGAGAGGACCCTCTCAAACAGTTTACCCGCCTCGTCCAGCAACACGATGGGCCTGTAGGCCGCGACCGAGTCGGTAGGCCGTCCCGGCTTCCTTAAAAGTACCAGCTTCCCGCTCTTCCAGCAGTCAGGGAAGCGTCCGGACGCCAAGCTATCGTCGAACACCTCCCTGAGGCGGTCGGACATGTGGTCGAGGGCCAGGGCCAACACTCGGGCAGGGATCCCGTCTGGCCCGGGGGCGGTGTTCTTGGAACGGATCCGTCGAACAGCCGCCCCTACCTCCGCCTCCGTGACAGGTAGAACACCATCCTCCTCGTCCTCCCCGTCGGGAAGGGTTAGGGCCTCCGGTAACCTCACTCACGCGGCGAAATGCAATGCAAATCATTGCTTCACGGCCGGTTTTCTGTGAGACCGTGGTAACGAGCGGAGTCGAGCCGGGCCCATACGTGCAGAAGTATGGCTCTCCCACATAAAAATAGATGGTTGAAATAAGATGATGATTGTTGAAGATATCTCTGCTACCCATGCGAATCCCGGGCGGGTTGCTAGTATATAATGTATTACGATGAACTCATAACATGGACACAATTTTATCATCAACTTCAGCGATTACATACGCACGCTATTCAATATGCAATTTAAATATCTCAGTGATTTTGTATCACTTATTGTGAATAGTTTATTTAACCTTTTCATAATTTTATGAATCGTTTAGCATTATTATAATATTTCCCGTATTCATGCATATTAGTCCTTGGAAATATTCGAAACGGCACTATTTATCGCTCATAATGTGTCGGGCCTGTTGTTATAGTAATAATCCAGATGCTGAGCTCGATGGTCGTGGGTTCGATGCCCGCCCAGGACAAATAATTGTGTGATAAGTACGATTATTTGATCTGAGTCTGGGTGTAATTTATCTATGACTAGCAACTAGCCGCCCCGGGTTCGCACGGGTACAAATTATACATCAAAACCTTTCTTATGAATCACTCTGTCTATTAGTGGAAACCGCATGAAAATCCATTCAGTAGTTTTCCAGTTTATCGCGAACAGACAGACAGACAGACAGACAGACGCGGAGGGGACTTTATTTTATAATTTATGTATGATATGTATGTATTTATTAATATGTAAGTATGTTTATCGGTAGTCTGGTTACCATAGTTCAGACTCTGCCTAGTTTGGAATTAGACGGCCATACGGCCATCTAAGTCCAAAGTGAGGTGCCCCAAGTTATAATTTAAAGTTAAGTTAATCAGGACTCTTTCGTCATTGAGTGACGCGTTAGTCAGTTCCGTCGCGTTATCAAAATTAATATTAGAGTATTTAAGTAAGCAATCAGTGACTCGGACAGGTGTGCAGCAGAGCAGATACAAACAGGAAAACCAGACATCACTATCTAGTAATCCTAGAAGAGTGTAATCGCCTGTAATTTGCAAATACTACTCTAGTCAGAGCAACGTCAATCCTAGCTACCTTCTGTATCTTACCTCTTAAATATTAATAAGTTGTATCATTGTACCATTATACCAGGTGTATCATTCACGCGTTTTAAGCCTGTGATAATTTAAAGTCCCCTAAATAACGCAGGTAACAAAGACAGTTTACGAACAAACCTCTAGTTGAATAGATTTATAGGTCATCTTAGTATGTTAAAATACCTACAACCTACCTATATTTCTTTCACTTCCAAAATACTAGGCGGCACGCTTAATTACAATTATAATTATAAATTTATTAAAAACATAAATGTGAATGTATAGGCAAGTTCTTCGTCACTGAAATAAGGAAACAAACTGAAATTTAGCGTCAAGTTTAACAATGTTACAATGTAAATCATTTTTTTTACAAAACTATCTTTACACATTCTTTTGTATGACTATTTTCGTATTAAAAAAAAAACCGTCAATTTCACATTTAACCAGTCATAAGATTGGCTCGAAATGGTTCGTGTAAATTGTATTTCGATTTCGAGCCATTCGTACGAAAAGCTGTAAGTACTTGTACTTATTACAAGCAAATACACAAATCGCAAGCTTACTGCTTACAAAAGTATCGCATCGTTCGTTCGTCACTGCGGCGCATTCGCGACTGGTTGTGTACCGAGTGTATACCGAACTTGAGACGTATAGGTAGGTATGACTCGCTTTCGTAATTCATTTCTTAAATTAAATACATCCCCGAACAAGAAAAGAACAGAATCAAGTCTAAATATCCAGTATAAACAAACTAACTTACAACTTAGAGTTCATAAATATTATTTTGTAAAATTGTTTGTAAGTATCTTTATAACTTACTTTATTACTCTGTTCGAAATGGAAACATAATATTATTTCTATCTACCGTATTACAGTCAATCCATATTCATAGAGAAAGTTCGAGATTCTTGGAACAAAGAGGTAAATTACATTACTAAGGCATCCGTACGTATGTAATACAAAGATATTTAAAACCATTTAAAGCGCATAACATTGATGAATGAATGATGAATATAATGCCGTTACTTAAGATCCTTCATTATCAATAGTATTCTTCAGATAGATATGATCAGATAGGTGAACTTAATGCCTAAGTCATTCTCTACCAGTCAATCTTTATTCGAAATGCGCCGGTGAAGTCGTATTATTAAAAACACAGAGACTAAGTATTAGCTAAACCAAACTCAAATTATACACATTATCACATTATATACATATATAAACTTAGATACTAGTTTATTTAATTATATTTGTAATTTAACGGCAGTTAACGCTTATTGAATTAACGATTGATGACATAATAAAATTGTATTTTGAATTTTGAAATGGAACACCTAACCTAGACAATGTAATAGGTAGCTCAAGTTAAACTAGTTCATCTCTGGCGATCTTTGTTTGAGGCCGGTTTCATCAAATAAACCTATATGTAACTGAAATCAGATTTACGATAGGAGTGGTTTTACTATGTTTTTGTACAAAGTTGCGTTGGGCAACAGATTTCGTTATTGATGTGTTCTGTTCTTTTGTTTGTATAGTGATGTAGATATTTCTTTCTGTTAATATTTTGTCGAGACGGGTGCATGCATTGAGATGGGCAACGAACAGTGAGGGTCTCTTCGGGGATGAAAACTCTGAAAAATTCCTAGTGAAAGCACATTTGGTTAGCCTGGAGACAGTGGAAGAATTCTATTAGGTATAGATCCCCGCCCGGTCAAGCCATAACGCTGACCGGTAACAGACATGACCTGCAGTTCTTGGACAGAGTGGGTAGCAGTTACCAGGACCTTGTTTGTAGTTTGCTAACAGTAGCGTTCTACTTCTAGAAATAATTAATATGTCAAACTTTTTATTATAACAGTTTTTTTGGGACATTACTTCCAATAGATGTTGCGTAAGTTAATTTAAATATGCGAGTACCTCATTTGAATATTAACCGTTGCAGTTTATTTTAACGACTATTGAGGTCAATAAATTAATACAAACCGCTGATCTAGGCCATGGCCTCGATGAGGACAAATGACATTTACATAATACTAACACTCTCATAAAAAGATCACAGAATGTAAGCCAGCCCATCTTAATGTCGACAATATAAAGAATTGACCAAACATACAAATATTTTTTTATGTTTTCTTGAACAAAATCTAGGCTTTCGACAAAGTTTTGCATGAGGGCCACTTGTTCGAAGTTAGAAAGTAACTTCAAAATTTATGGTTGCTCGAAAATTGCTATATTTAAATTTTAGAAGTACCTTAAGATGAGATACTGAGATAATTGTAGCTGAAGGTAAGCATACTATGTTTATTGATAATCCAACCTACATATTTCGGAAACAAACCAATAAAAACCACACGGGCATGTTGAAAGGATGAGTGAAGAGCGAATATCTAAAAGAATTTATAAGGCTCCTGTGAGTGTACGAGTCGGTGCTGGTAGGCCCCGAAAGACGTAGATTGTCCAGTTCGGCAGTGTACTGAAAAAGGTCTAAATAAAAAGCACCCGTAAAGTACCCAGGGAGCGTATTTGAAAGGCCTGTTGAATATGGAAGAGGCGTAAGCTGTTTGTCAGAAGCGTGGGAAAGACGCTCTACTGTCTGCCTACCCAGGACGGGAATATGGCGTGAGATATATATGTATGTTAAATCACACGGTTTAATGTCACAGGTGGGGGTCTATTGCGTATAATCTATTGGGTGTATAGACCTACAGCTAAGTTACACTATTTTTGATAACATTTAAATGTAAACAACGATTCACTCTCGAATGTTAGGTATATAATAACAATATATTCAGTACATAAACATATATGTGTCGGGTCATTTGACTTCCTTTAATATGGTTGAGCTGAACGATGGCTGGCGCGTGCGTGCGTGCGATCTAGTGCCATTTGTCGGGGCTGGTAACTTTTTTGTCCTTTTTGTTTAATAAATAAAATAAATACTAAATAGGAATGTCAACTGATCAAAGCATGCAGACTATTGGTTAATGCACAATATTAATATTAATTAATTTCAAGTCAAGTCATTATAAAAGATACTACGGTTGCACTCACTTGTAAAGTGGCTCTGTTGGGTTCGAAACTAATTCTTATCTTACTCTCTTTCTACTTCTTGTCTTCCCGAACACACTACAACGTTTGGATTAAAGACGTTATAATTGTCGTTAACTCGACGAGGGAAGTGGGCAGAGGCGTAGTGTGACTTGTGACCGCTTTACTGGTCCTGCCGCTTGTTTTGTCCGGCGATCCAATATATGTCCGTTTGTATTGCGAGTCAAAAGAGCGGCAATATGTGGGCGAAGGACCGGCAATACTCGCAATAACGTAGTTTGCCTTGAGCGTTCCTGTCATTTGCACGTGTTAAGTAATTTAACTCATGTTATACTAGCAACCCGCCCCGGCTTCGCACGGGTAGCAGAGACATATTCAACAATCATTATCATATTTCAACCAATTTACACAAAACGTTTACAAATTATACACCTAAACCTTCCTCATGAATCACTTTGTCTATTAACCGCATGAAAATCAGTTTAGTAGTTTTTCAGTTTATCACAAACAGACACACAGACGGGGGACTTTGTTTTATAATATGTAGTGATTACCTAACACCGCCGCTGCCCGAATGGTTGCATGAAAAAATAAATTGAATTTTTAGATAGTGAGCCTGCAATTTGAAATTCAAAAAACAAAAAGCATAATGCGCCCGGTGCCACAATGTTGTCGTCTATTGTAACGCGAATACTGGAATGCAGAGCAACGAGATGAATGTTGCCAGTAAGGTAGTGTGTGGCTGCTAAAGCAATGTTCGTGGCGGCGCAAGTGTCATAATAGCTAATGCATGATGCCACAAATCAACGATTTTTTTTTGTGAACAGTAAAGGATGTAACATTCGTATTTACAAACTTCTATCGATAAATAACTACAGTACTGTAACTATTACATCGTATAAAAATAAGCGTTCAAGCGCTAGAAAATATCTCGTATAATAAATATCTAATGGCTTAAAGAAGCCTATTACAGACAGACTAAACACTGAGATTCAGTATGTTCTTTTATATTTTCGTTCAAGCATAAAAGAAAAATACTTGCTTTCAAATGTTCTGAAGACCATTACACTGACATGGGTAGATTTCAGCTGTATTTATTTCTAAATATCGACCACTCGCTACACGTGTAATAAAATATTGTGTTGTACTAACTTTTAAACCTTCGCGATTATGTACATATTTATACGGGAATTAACGTGATCACGAAGGTATACATACCTCTGGATTGGCTGAAGTTTTGACCAGGTTGCACTAGCCGTGGTCACAGCCTGAATGCACGCCCTCCACCGTCGAGACCGTGAGGTAGAAGGTTCTTCATCCACCCTCACATTTTCGAAATTTTTGTTTCGCCATGTATTGTCACATACTATACTAACATTCCCCTTTTTCTGTAAGCAAACCGTGTGTCCTTATTTTGGTGTTGAGCCAACTGCGCATAAAAGCAAGGTGGTATGTTTTGGTTTGACTTGTTTATCAATTCAGAGGAATGTAATACATATAGTTTAGATTACGACGAAACCGAGAAGCTGATTTGCATTTTAAAATAAATAAGTACACACACGCTCCCCCCCCCACACACACACACACACACACACACGCGCGCACTAAAAATATCTTCTTTTTACATTAACTTATGTTATCTTAAATACATATTGTTGTGACACGTCCCTCAAACCCTAGCTGTATACTCTGTAACACTACGAGAGAGCCTGGAGATTTGTCACACAGGTGTCAAACCTACTACAAACTCCAGCTCTCACTAAGGTGTAAATTATGTTGTACCATTTAGTCATGAGAGAAAAAATAAACAATATTATTATTATTATTTCATGATCGCGTTAATTTCCGAATAAATACATGATTTCAATAATGTGTTGCGTCTTCTAGCACTGATGTCTCTGCAGTCGTACTCTTTCTACGTTTTCGATTTTTTCAATAGTGAGCCAAGTGAGTCAAGGGATGTCCTCAAAATATTATAAGCGACATTTGTTATTAAAATTAAAACAAGTTTATTATCCATGATTTCTGTTTAAAATTAGGTAAATCATCTCTTCGTGTGTTTTGTGTGACATATTAAACACTTCATACAATGGTAGATATATTTATATTTGTAACACATTCTTATTAGGTATACTATCTTGATAAAAAATATAAGATATTTTGTGCAGTCTATAGATGCATAAAATATAGCATTACTTTAGCAATGACATTAGTATCTGTGAAAACTTTAGAAAGGTATTTTGAGAGATTTTTTAAAGATTATTGTAAAAACCTATGAAATTAAAAAAGTGCTACCTTTTCATTCAATAACGTTCAAATAAAACTCTGTCAAACCTGAGAAATAAGAATGCCTCAGAAGCTCTTTATTTACGATATAAGATTTCTAATTGTGCTGGCAACACTAAACCGTTAAACCTAATGCTCTACGATTTAGCACTGCCGTTCCATTATCGTGTCATACTCGTTCAATCGTGGGGTCATGACCCTTGTTTCTTTGTGAATTCCTCGTGAAGTCAAGCCGATTTTTTTTAATTTTATATTAGTTTGTATCGTCTAAATTTGATTAATAATCTGGACAAAGCCATGTTTAATTGAAAGAGGTACAATGGCTTTATGTGTCTATAGCGAACTACTATGCGCAGCGATACAGTATCTAACTAGCACTGTCGATCCCCGCTCAGGGCTAGTATTTGTATGCGTCAATACGTGTGTTTGCATTTCTCTGAGAGCTTCTATGTATAGATAGATATATAGAATAGATTTTTTTGCACACCAAAAAATAGGATACATAGGAAAAATAGTATTAAGTAGCAGTACAATGGGCGGTCTTATCGCAGTCTGCGATCTCATACAGACAACCTTTGATGGACTATACAGTATGGTATGTATGATAATAAGTAAGTTGTGGAGCACATGGTTGTATAACATCTATGTAACTAAGTATTGTTTATGCGTGTTTTATACCACAAACTGCTTAGTTGGAACGTGAAACCATTTGGAACGGTGTCTAATTCCACTTAATAAATCCACCTTTTACACTTGCGAACCTATACTGTGTACAGTGGCGTAACAATAGCGTGGCAGACCGGGCAAAATGCAGGAGCCCCGGGCACGAAAGGCTCTGAATACAGGAGGCACTAATTACAAAATGTTTTAAAAAAATATTAATTTTATATTTAATCTATGTACGTTATCTAATTTGATAAACCTACTAGAGAGAAAGGTCTAAATGCGAGTCAGACTCGCACACATCCCACGAGTTAGCCACAGATCTCAGACGGTATAGTTACGCCAATGACTATGTAATAAAGCTAAAGAGTTTTTAGTTTGATTGTTTGTTTAAACGCGCTAATCTCAGGAACTACCAGTCGGATTAAAAAAACTCGTTTTGTATTGGATAGAGTATCCGTTGAGAAAGGTTATAGGCTATGTAACATCACGCTGCAGCCCTTAGGAATGGAGCAGTGTATAGTAAAATGTTAATTGTGTGTGTAAAGTCTTGGTGCTTACCTTCATCAAGATATATTATATTGTAAACTGACCAAGCAAGCTTGAGTTTTTGAAGTGAAAACTTCTTAAGGCACTTTTGCTATGGGGAAAAAGCACTGAACTCCTGACCGTCACGCTAATAACACATATTATATAGATCCACTAGAGAAAGCTAATCTAAACATTGAGTTCTGTCAACTCCTTATTAATTAATGTCACCAACCTGCTAATGGACATTTTAAGTTCGTCGTTTTGTTTAAGTTTTTACTTCTTTCGGCAGTCCCATGACCGCCTATTTTTAACCGACTTCAAAAAAGGAGGAGGTTCTCAATTCGAATGTTTTTTTTTATGTTTGTTACCTCAGAACTTTCGACTGGGTGAACCGATGTTGATGATTCTTTTTTTATTTGAAAGTTGGTGCTTCTCGTGTGGTCCCATTTCAATTTGGTCCAGTTCTGACAATGGCATCCATGAGAAAACTATATAAGTCTTTTATGGAATAGTTTTTGTTTTGCAGTCGGTTTTTTTTTTAAAGAATTATTATTTTTACCAACAACAGTAGGGTACGCTGCCGTCGCAGGATAAAAAAATACCTGTGCTTTAAGTAAACATTTTGAACGATTCCGTGACAGTATTAAATTTCATGAATCTACGCAAGATTAGAGACGCAAAAAGGTTTACAGAGAAGATTTTAAAGATTTTATAATGAGATATGTATAAAGAAATATGTGTGAGGTACAGCAGAAATAGAACGAATTAACTAATTGAACATGAACATTTGATAAATTTTGTCAAAAAAAACAGTTTAGAAAAGAAGAAAGATGAAAGAAAAAGTATTTATTTCTTAAGTAACGTTCGTGCTTACAGTACTTAAAGTGATTTAACATTTAAAAAAAAGAAATACAAATAAAAATAAAAAAAAAACGAAGTAGAGTGACAATTGCCTTGCACGCACTTGCACGTCACTTATTGAAATTTTTGTTTACTAAATATTCTGTCATTGCATTATTGTCAAATTCGATCGACCGATAAGTCTCAAGTTCACATTCATGATAATTACCTACGCTGCGCGGCGGCAGAACTTTCAACTGCTATACTGCTATGCCGTAGGTCACTTATTTGGTTCCTGCTCTGTGCAAATATTTGTATAAGTGCATAAACATAGAGGCTGGTTAAAAACGGATATGAACGGATAGTCTATGTGTAAGCGACGTGACTATTTATTTATATTTTTTTATTAATAAGATTGTATTTCATGTGCCCCGCGATATCACCCGCGTTAATTTGAGGAAAAACCCTATTAAAATATATTCCATTAAATAATAATAAAAATAAAGGAACGCTGGGTAAAAGTACTGGGGTCTTATAAAATGTGGGTATGTAATAAGGTACATCGCAGAGTTACCGGGCGGCGGCCGGCATGCGCCCTCCCCTCATAACTGCCCGCCTTGCACATCATAAAGGCGCGCGTGGTACCTGATCATTATTTTGTTGCGGAGTTATTTTAAAACTATGATATCTACTAAGATATTCATTGAAATCAAATAATGTTGAGGGCAGTTTGGTTTAAAGTGAAATACTTGTGATCAATAACGTGTTCTTTTAGAAAAGTATTAATATCATGTTTATAAAAAGACCTTCGTAAATAATGCATTATTTTAGAACAAATTTGATTACCATAAAAAAGGTTACAGTGAGTCAACCTTAAAAGATACACATATGCTGTCGCAAACTTTTTTTATAACTTTTAAAGGGGAACAATTTCGTCATACATGATTTTTGCATAACTTTAACGTTTTATTTTTAACCGTTTACGCAGCGCACGCAACGGGAGCTCTCAAAAGGAATATTTTTTCCGTTTTAGCAACATTCTTCATTGATGCTCCGCTCCTATTTCTCGTAGCGTGATGTTTTATAGCCTATAGCCTTCCTCGATAAATGGACTATCCAACAAAAAAAATAATTTTCCAATTGGAACCATTAGTGCCTGAGATTAGCGCATTCAACCAAACAAACAAACAAACTCTTCTCTCTTTATAAAATTAGTATAGATTGTACTGACAAGGAGTGTGCGGGAGAGCGTGGGAGTGCACTTCTGATTTTAATTTTTTAAATCAATCGGCACAGAGGTGTCCAGACACCGTTCAGGCCACAGAACTGAGAATATGTTATATATTATTATTACTTATTCTCAGATCTGTGGTCCAGTCTTCCTTCAGTTACAAATACCAACTAAATTAAAAATAAATTTATTTCCGTGTTTTTTGCCCTTTGTACAGAATCTGTTTAATACAATTACATATAGGTATGATACTTCCACTGTAATAATGGTGTACAAATAAAATAAAGTGTTATCTATCCATCTATTTATAACTAACAATCACTCGTCGCTAACACTATGGACACGCATATCCGTTTACAGAGCAGGATTAATAATGATAAATACATACAAGTCGGTCTGTTTAGGGAACAAAAAGGAAACAAAAGAATCTATTGTATGGTTAGAAAGGCAGAAGGATAGTAGGAGAATGATTTTTTTTTGTTGAAACTTGGCACACAAAAATATTGTTCTCATTAATTCTTATGTAAACTAATATCTGTTTTTTTATGGGGCATTTAGGGGGCAAACGAGCGGACGGGTCACCTGACAGCAAATGACTGCCTACACCCATGGGCACCTGTAACTTAAGAGTCACAAGTCCGTTGCCGCCCTTTAAGGTGGGAGTATTGGAAGAGGGGAGAGAGAGAGGAAGCGTGGTAATAGGGAAGGCCTCCGGTAACCTCACTTACGCGGCGAAAAGCAATGACATCATTGCTTCACTGCCGGTTTTCTTTGAGGCCCTGGTATCACTCCGGTCGAGCCGGCCCATATGTGCCGAAGCATGGCTCTCCAACGAACGACTGTAACTATTATTCAACAAATAAACTGAACAGAACTGAGTTAAAAAAAAAACACTAAAAAACAGAACAATATCTCACTCATAAGCTTCCATGAATTTAATTTTGTTACATTTTTTTTCGTTACCAAAACCTTTCCTTTTTAAAAAAGAGGAAAATACCTACGTCAATTTTCTCGAGAAAGACGTTAGCTCTCTCTAAATTCAGATTAAAACAGTTAAAGTGCGACTAAAGTCGTCCATTCTCCGATTAATGTTCGTGATCAGAATCAAAATTCGGAATTGTCGGGTCGAACATGTAAGTCCCATTTAGCACTTAATACTAAGGATTTTAGTTTACGATGTTTAGATAAGGTTTTGTAATAATTAACGTAACAATACATAGGGCATTAAGTATACCTGCTTTACAATAATGATTTAGCTGAGCAATAAAAATTTAGTCCAAGAGGATACAACTAAATCCTACCTGATTATAGCAACCAGTGTGAAGAAAGTCACATGTTTTAAAATAACAAAAGATGCAAGTCAAAATAATGTTATTTCAGTACCCTTGCTTTTTATCAGAACATGTTGTACAGAGAAACTAAGAATTTATATTTAGTAAGAATGTATATAAAAACTAGCTGTACCCCGCGCGGAATCGCTCGCCTGTGTATATTTATATTTTTTTAGCAGAACCCTAACTATTTTTCTAAAATAAAAGTAGCCTAAGTTACGCATTATAACACCAGCTATCTGCCAGTGAAGTCTCGTGGAAATCGGTCAACCCGTTCCGGAGATTAGATTATTTATAATTGAAAATTGATAATAAAATATTTGTTAAGATTACAAACATACAATTCAATTTTATTTATTTGTTATATCGGGGATGCCCGATTAGTTTCGGATCGGTTAGTTTTGTTTTGCAGACATTTTCAGAAAAATGTGGACATTCCATCAGCATCTTTGGTATCAATTACACATAGTTTCATTCATGTTGACTCATTGTGTTTGACTGCACGGATGGTGCAATGGTTTAAGTGGTCACCTCGCCAGTATGCCGCGCCGAGTGTTGTGGGTTCAAATCCCACACGGGACAAAAATATGTGTGATCCACAAATAGTTGTCCCGAATCTGGGTGTTCTTTGTGTCCGTTGTTTCAATATTTGTGAAGCTCCCCCGCGACACAGGAATATTCCAAATGCGGCAGTTGTCTTTAAAAAAAAAGATAGAGAAAAAAGAATGTTAACCGTCCCTTATGAAAATTTGTCAGTTTCAAAATAAGATTTCTGTATTCACATCAGCTTTGCTAATCGGTCGCCAGCTTCCCAAGTATCAGTCCGCCTGACGTCGTCGTACACTTTTTGTGGCGCGGTGTGCGCACGATCTAATTGGCCGTTTTGTCGCTAATTGAACGGTTAGCCGCTACCGAGTCGTGTTTGTTAATCGATTAAGTGGCTTATTAAATGTGATATGGAGATTTACAGTTTCGTTTTTAGCTCTTTGATTATCTTTGCGTCGATTAAGTACTATCGTCTACTACATAGTGCGAAAAAGATATTTTAAATCGGATCTGCGGCTGCAATATTTTGAAATGTCACATCATCAGCGTCGCACGACATAACAGATTTTTCGCGGCGGATCGACTGTTGAAAAAACGCTCATCCAACCCAGTGGTGTACTATACCATCCGAGTCCCGTGGCTAATTCATTGGATGTGTGTCTGACTCGCACTTGGCCGTGATTTTTTTTTACGGATGTGTTTAGATAATTCATTTACATAACTCGTGTATTTTATTAGGTTTATTAAACTAGGGAACTTATATTTATATTATTAATAAATACAAAATTAATATTTTTTAAATACATTTTGAAATTAGTCCCTCCTGTATTTAGGGGACTTTGGTGCCTGGAGGGCCCCTCGAGCCGCGGGTCCGTAGCATTTTACCCGCTCTGCTACCCTATTGTTACGCCACTGATCCAACCATAACTTTCTTATCACTTACTATGTTGAAATGAAGATAATTCTTGTCACATCATCGTTCGTTCAATTTAAAAACTTTAAACCTTAAAACTCTTCTCAAATAGAAACTTAATATAATTTAGAAACACATTTGTGTATAATAAAACGTTCACAAAATAGGTATACCATACTACATGTACTTACGAACGGACAACACATTTCCCTTGTTTATGAGCTAAAAGCAATAAAACGTCGATTATTGCCTTAACATATTCTTGTAATCACAATTTTTTCTAAAATTGTAAGCACTTTACGCTATCTAAAAATACGGTATACGACCCTAAAATATGACAACACCTTATTATAACACCCAAGAATAAAGAATAACACCCTCTTTTACCCCAAAAAGCAGTAAATACATACTTCTAATAAACCAAAAAGCAAGTACATAGACTACATAGTGCTAAGTAACATCGTTATTTCTCTTCACACTCACCCAAAACATTAAATATCTAGTTACAACACATTAATACTAAGCTGTAAAGGCGAAATGAGTTTGCAAACATTCTAGAACCAAGCGTTCACTGTAATGGTTCCTTTGTGTTATAGCTATAATTAGATTGCCTAATAGTAAAATCGTGGAGACTATTGGAGAATAAACGTAATGCTTTAAATACTGGATAGATATTTCTAATAAATAACACTTAACGGTTAAAATTAATACAAAACAATATTAGACATCCCCCTTCTAGACGTTTTTAAAGTGTCAAAGAGTCTTTAACTGGAACTTTCTTTGTAAAAGAGTTTGAGAGGAGCTTTTATGCAGTAGCGGGTAAGCGTCTAAGTGGGTAATAATGATAACACTAAAAATGTCAAGTATTACGTATAAAATGTATTGGGTTTTAATTTTTTATACACTACTTTTAACTTTAAGGACATTGGTACGCAATATTGCCAACTTTTTTATATAATTCTACAAAATTCTAATCTATGCTAATATTATAAAGCTGAAAAGTTTGTTTTTATTTTGTTTGGTTGAACGCGCTAATCTCAGAATATTACTGGTTCGAATTAATAAAATATTTTAGTGTTGGATATCCCATTTATCGAGAAAGGCTATATAACATCACAGTGCGACCTATAGGAGCGGGGCATCAATGAAAAATGTTATAAAAATGGAGAAAATTTACAAACTCGGATGAAGTTGATATTAATAGATAACCTACTTTACTTTTAACATTTGTTAAAGTGATAATTATTTATTATCGATATGGGTTTATTTACGTGTGTATTTCGGTGATACCCGACTAGTCCCGACCCTACGAGGGCCCAAGATCAATGGTTATATATACTGATAATAAATTGTCTACTTTATTTACATTCATCTAAAGCAAGTTTATGGAAGGTTTTACTGAACTAATTTCGAAACTATTCATAAATTTTGTATTTTTTCACTAGTAATCCTAACTAACATTATAAATGTGAATGAGAGTTTATTTGTTAAGGTTTCATGCCTTGCCTACTTAACCTGTCATCTTGAAGTTATGCAAACACGGTGTCAGGGATACAGGAAGGATGGGTACCCTACGTCCTTCCATCCAGAGAAAAAACTGTTCTCGACACAAGCGACACCTCTGACAAAAGTTCAACTATAAACTTTATACTGAAAACATTTAAGTGAATATTTCACAAAAAAAAATGGATTAATTTAACCCATGACAGTTGCCAACTGAACTTAACGATAATGGTTTTCCTTTTCAACACCCCAATGTTCCGACCCTAAATGCTCAAGGTTTTACAATAAGTTTTCAAGGTATAAACAAAAGACTATTGTTTAGATATAGTAAGTACGCTTATATAGTTGGAACACCTTTCTAAGATATTGTTATGAGCTGTCACGAAAGGGTTTTGATAAGGGTCTTTGTAAAAAGGCTTTTGGGGTATACAATCGATCCTTGATTTAGAAATGGTCTTAGATTATGCAAGCACATGAAAAGATAAACGAGAATTACATTTTGTATAATGGATAGATTGAAGTCTGTAATCTTCAATGAAATAGTTAACTTTTAGAAAAAGTGTCACCGACTTTAACGCCCCTAAATCATGATTAATCCTTTAATTGTTCACCGTCAGAGGTGGAATACTTCTTTAAATTTATATTTGACCAGTTTTAAATTCAATCAATTTAATTTTTTTTTTTAAATTTTCACAATTCGGTTCACAAATGGCCAAAATATCGCGTAACATACACACAAATTAAAAAAAAACAGTATTTAGTCAAATTAAATACCTATTCCATTTGAAGTCGTTTAAAAAAAATATTAAAATGGCATAACATGAATAGTATTTTAGCTTTTTATAAAGCATTTTCTTACTTCAAAGACGAACGTAGAACGTGGCAGTAAAGTTAATAGCTGAGTACTATTAGCACGACGACTACTACATAATATTTTATTTAAAAATGGCTGATCGATTGCTAAGAGGCAAATTGTCATTTGCCTCGGAGAGCCGGTGTAGTTCGCCGGCAGCTTTAGCTTGTAGCAATCTGATTACCGGATTTCACTGTATCGTTAAATGCGTAAATCGGGACTTAGTTGCGGTAATATTTATGAGATAAAATACCTATTTGCTAATCCGACACTTCGATCATAATGCACTGATCATGATCACGGCTGGGCTCTTTCCCCTACACCCATTCACAAAGGCATATAAACTAGTCCCACAAGATAACAAAGATTAAGCTAATCTACATCATGTAATTGTCTACTTATTTGCTGTTCTATTAACTTATATGCCACAGGGAATACGGTCATGAAGCGGTTTCTGCCTCCAGGGAAATATGTAAAGACTAAAGAGTTATTGTGCAGAGTTTGTCGCGGCCAGTTAACAGTCTGTCGTATTTTGTGACGGCACTTTACTTCAAGGCAAATTTCTTTGAAAGGTATAAATTATCTGACAAATTTGTGACTTCCCTTTGTATTTAAGGAACTTCCTTTTGGTTTTTATACAGCTTCTATTTAATTTTACACAAAAAAAAAACAAATTTATTCACAACGGATACTATTACTTATGCTACACAGTAGTAATATCACTATAATATAAAATAGTGCGTTATCAACTTTTATTTACGTACAGAATATACTGTGTACATAAACAAAGTAGATATCACTTATTGTAATAATTCATAGTTAAGAAAAAGTAAAAAAAAGACGCAGTACGTGGGAGAGCCATGCTTCAACTCCGCTCGATCCCACGGCCTCACAGAAAACTGGCAGTGAAGCAATGCTTGCATTGCATTTTCATTTGCAGGCTACTAGTAGCCACTGAAAAATTCCACATCAAATCACCTCCAAGATACCAAATTATAGTGTTAACATCTGAACTACATATACAGGGTGTATTTGAAAAAGGAACACTTACTTAATTCACTGCAAGGGCACGAACGACTCTAGCATGCAGTTACAATAAGAATTAAGGTCTCCGGTAACCTCACTCACGCGGTGAAAAGCAATGCATTGCTTCACTGCTGGTTTTCTGTGAGGTCGTGGTATCGAGCGGAGTCGGGCCGGCCCATACGTGCCGAAGCATGGCTCTCCCACGTCGGTGCATTAATCCTGCGCTCTGTTGTCGCCAAAGGGACTTTCATATATTTTTTTAAATAATTTCCACCTAGTTTGCTAAAAGTATTATATATTTGTGTACCTGTGATGAAGACTACAGCTAAGTGGTATACATTGACTCGCATGCCCGTTGCCGACCCTTTAAAAACCTTTACACTCTTTTCTTGAAGAACTCCCGGGAAAACCTTGGCAGGGAGCTCATTCCACGGTCCGAGCGTTCACGGAACGAAATTTCTCTGGACCGTGCGCGACCATTGAAGTAAGATCCTGATGTAAGTCAGTAAAACTTTTTCTTGGTAGGGTTTCTTTTCAATGACCTTAACACCAACTTAGCCACCCAACCAGATTATAACATAGCAAAAACTACATAATAATATATCCCAACAGATCCCCTCTTCAACAGATGTAATTAATATTCAAATAATGTCACGTAAGCTACACGCTAATAAAAAACAATGACTTTTTTATTTATACTTACTTATAGCCAGCAATATAAAACCCAAAATAATAATAATAATGTTTTGATCATATGCAGATGTGTAATCAGCTTGGGAAATGTC
This sequence comes from Euplagia quadripunctaria, assembly GCA_963859945.1. Classification (NCBI taxonomy): domain Eukaryota; kingdom Metazoa; phylum Arthropoda; class Insecta; order Lepidoptera; family Erebidae; genus Euplagia; species Euplagia quadripunctaria. Next base: position 15,958,933 of record OY982581.1, read on the forward strand.
ATAGTGCGATGTAGGGCCAGATGTTTGAAATAATTTAGCTTGTCTTAGCTAGATGGCGCTGAGTGTATATACAGTATAACAGCCATATTCTTTTGTTCCTAAATTGGTTTATAGATTCATTTTGACTGACAAAGCATACGTGGAGCAGGAATGTAAATTGTCTATCACAATATACATACCTCTGAGTTTAAAATAATATAAATAAAAACATAGATTTATTTGCTGATATATTTGATGACGTCGTAACTCACATTAACGTATATAATAAAGACCGCTTTATTTATTTGTACAAGCGGTCTCCAGTTCGATTCCTGGAGCAATAAAAAGGCAATCAAAGTCGCTTTGAACACCTGTGGGTGTGTTTATGTTAAAATTCGAATACTGTTTTGTATTATTATCAGCTAGTAGACGTATTAAACAAAAGAACTAAACTGATATTCTGATGAACTAAAAACAATTTAGATATTTTCTTTACTCTTTTAATTTTGTTAGAAAATATTAACTGATATTTTTATTACTACTATTTATGTATTATGTGTGCATATGTATGTACAATAGTCACAACTTTACATTTATGGTTAACGAGCTTATGCCCGCGACTTCGTCTGCGTAGTCGTTAGAATGAGCTCCTGGACCAAATAATAATAATAATAACTTGAGACACACACGGCCGTCTGATTCCAAACTAGGCAAAGGCTGTAATATGGCAACCAGAGGACTGATAAACATACTTATATATTAAAAAATACATACATATTACATATAAATTACACCCAGAAACAACAAATGATCGTGCTCATCACAAAAGTATTTGTCGTGGGTGCAAATCGAACCCCTGGCTCAGCAGTCAGGATCACTGACTAGTTAGTGATTACAAATGAAAAATAAATGTTATTGGTGATTCAAACATTAATGAAATTAGAAAACCACCCGTCATAGCGTTTGACAGCGCCATCTAGTGATGAAGTTCAGATATATAGTACCTAATGAATAAGGTTTTTTAACATAAATTGACAACAGTCATAATTATCATCAATAATTAAAAGTTTAAAAGTACGTGGGTCACACTGAAAGTTTTTAGAATAAGCCATTAAGAAAAGCAGCTGATAAAAAATTTATTTGAGTTTAGAATTAGGAACTCTTTGGAAATCTGTAGATGTTTAATAATTTCAAATGTTATTTGTTTTTCCAAATTGGCGGAATTTAAAAAGTGTCTGTTGATGAAAGCTGGATATTATATAAAGGTATTAAAAAAATATATGTATTATATTGTTACGAACCCGAAACCAAAAGATAATCTGCGCAATGGATGTTGCCATTCGAATATTTGCAGACAAAAGTAAAGAAGGGCAGAAGTCAAGGGAAAAAGATGATTGTTTCATTCTTTGGACGGACGGGTAATTTCGCAACAATCAATTTAGAAAATAAAAGGACTATTACTGCAGATTGGTATGTCAGTTATTGTCTACCAGTTGTCTTAGAAAATGTTAGACATCAGGGCCAGCTCACTCCGCCAAACGGACTATCGAATATTTATCGGTGAGTCATCCTCCTTACAGTCCCGACCTAGCACCTTGTGAGTTTTATTTATTTCTAAAAATAAAAGATAAACTTAGAGGAATTCGTTATATAAACCCTGAAGATGCCGTGGCTGCGTTTGAAAAAGGCGTGGAAGAAATCCCTAAAGAAAAGTGGGCTCACTACTTCAGTCAATGGTTCTATCGCATTCGCATGCGATAATATTATATATAAATTTTTATACGTGTAATAAATTTCAAATCTAAATAATTTTATTAGATTAGAAACACCAGCTACTAAACATTTTTAAACAGAAATAAATAAATGATCCTTTTACTTTGAGTAAAATTTTAAACACTCTTTATATTTTCTCCCTAAAAACTGCCGGCACCAGTTATTATTTTCTTAAGTTTTTGGCGAAACCCCTAAAGCCCCCAAGTGGCAAAATTTTGTCATTCGAGCGCTAAACAAAGTTAGCTATTGTGTCCTTATTATACGTTTGAACATAATGAACATTTGAAAAACTATGCAATGTGCAGATTTTTCAGTTCCGCAACTCTTTTCATTTATTATTAAATTTTAAAATATCGCTGTATGTTAAAATAGCTGTTAATAAGACATTTTATGATAATCACTCCATGTGGCATTCAACAAAGTGATAAAATTTATGCAAATTTCAGACGGTCTTAGTGGCTTAGGGATAAAGCGCCCTGGCGCGTGTCATTGACCTATATAGAACAATTTTGCATATTACAAGTAAAAATAAAAAAAAGCATTTAGCATCGAAACAAAAGTATAATATCCACTTATTAAAATGCCACTCGACAGATAAAGTTCGGTCTAAACGAAATTGCTGGTTGCACATGGTCCACTGAGCTTTTGTGAATGGCCCGATTAAAAGTTGGTCTTAACCTTAAATTCACTTGAAATTTTAACCTATAATTACGAAGTCGGTTGTTAATAGCGGGCGTGAAAGGGCTGTTTTTGAAGTAAAACTTCTTTACGCACGCTTGCTAGTAAAGAACGACTTGCAACTTGAACCCCGTCAAGAAAGACTTGGGGAGTAAGCTGGTGAATTCGTTACGAAAAGTGTGATCGTCCGAGGCGAACGGAAGAAGTTGGTGAATGCGTTACGAAAAGTGTGATCGGGCGAGGCGAACGGAAGAAGTTGGTGAATGCGTTACGAAAAGTGTGATCGGGCAAGGCAAACGGAAGTTGAGAGAGAGATATAAGTTAGTGAAGATAGAAAGAGAGAGAGTTACGTTTCGTATATTACTGTAGGGGCAAGAGCGACAGGTGCGAGCACACATTTTCTTCCTCTCTTTCTCTCATAGCCAGTTACGTTTCGTATGAAGTTTTACTTCAGTCGTGTGGTCCAAAGCACACTCGTTTTCGCATTAATGCATAATTTTAAATATAGTTAAACAACACACAGGATGCCACTACAGATGTGTTTTTGACATATTTCCATTTCCGGACATCCCCGAAATATTCTTGTGAGTAAAACCGTATTTGCTTAACTAATATTTCATCTTACTGATTCTCAACGACATCTTCTTTGTAAGTGGAAGAAAGCAGATCTAATTTATATAAAATTATTAAAAAAGATTCCAAGTGTCAATAATGACGAAAGCGTACCACGATTAAGTAAGGAGCGGCGAGCGAAAAAGTTCTCAGATAAGTAAAAGCTAAGGAATTCTTGTAACCGTAGTCTACGTGACATATTTTTCGACTGAATTTGGTAAAAAGAAATGAACCAAGAAATCTTGCACAGAACACCCTTATCGTCCAATATAAGTCGTTAAGTAACGACATGAAATCTCATCTCACATAGCTAGCATTAAATAAAATAACAAAATATCACTCTGGACAAGAATATTAAAGATTAGTTGATTTTCTTATAAGGTATCGAACATAAGGTCTAGACTTTGAAGGTTTTGGAATCTATTAGGACTAAAAGTTTATTATAAAAAATAAAATGGGACACTGAAATGGAATACACATCTAACGACTTGCTTTGTCTATTCACTTTAGTAAACCTTTTTAGTAAACGGTGTAAAATGTGATTTTTTATTTACAATTACAACGTTAATTGAATTGAAATATGTTTTACACTCAAATCTACAATAATTTCACTCAAATACCTCACAGTGGTCAGATAATATTCACCTTTTTTTTTGTAAATGAGGAATTGGGAAGACTTTACCTTTATTTCTAGTTAAATGGTGATACAAAACTTATGCAATCTTTTAAATCTTAATAAACTCTGAAAATTCAAAAACCACTTTTCTCGGAGCTCTTCATGAAACACATTTTATGGGAATGCCTTGTGCGGCTTATAGTATTTTAAGTCTAAGTATTCCTAGTCCACAGTAAGCTCTAACTAACTGTTGAACACAGTTTGTTTAGGACTGTTCTCGTGTTTTAGATTGCATTGGTATGACATCTGGCTTTTTATTACGGGCTTTAGACTTATATTCTAGTTTATTGAGACACAATTTATTTGTAATTATGTATTTACGGGAATTAACGCGATCATGAAAAGGTGTACGTAAACCTCTGAATTGCCTGACGTTTCGACCAGTTGCACTGGCCGTGGTCATAAACTGACTGGCTCAGCGGTGCACGCCCTCCGTCGTCGAGATCGTGAGGTAGAAGGTTCTTCATCCACCCGCACATTTTCGATATTTTTAATATTTTGATTTTGCCATGTACCGTCACATACTATACTAACAGTGTCCCAATTCTCTAAGCAAACCGATGTGCCCCTATTCTGGTGTTCACCCGACTGCGCATAAAAGCGAGGTTATAACGGTGGGAGAGCCATGCTTCGGCACGTATGGGCCGGCTCGACCGGAGTGATACCACGGCCTTACAGAAAACCGGCAGTGAAGCAATGATTTCATTGCTTTTCACCGAGTGAGTGAGGTTACCGGAGGCCCTAACCCTTCCCTCTCCTTCCCTTCCCCTTCTTCCCCTTTCTCCTACTCCCACCTTAAAGGCCGGCAACGCACTTGTGACTCTTGAGTTGCAGGTGCCCATAGGCGGCGGAAGTCACTCACCATCAGGTGACCCGTCTGCTTGTTTGCCCCCTATACCATAAAAAAGGTGCCATGTTTTTTATCACTGTATTCCACGCTGTAAATTATACTTCGTGATTTTTTACCTTTTCGTGATCGCGTTAATTCCCGTAAATACATAAATCATGGAACGCGAAAGTTAAAAGTTAGTACAATTTAGTTGGTTAAAAGTTCTTAGTAAAATTATAGATGCTTTTGCATGATAGGTACACTTATACTCTTAATAAGATATTGGAAAAACAGGTAAGGCCGAGAATACCAGAATAATCTCCTACGCTGCGTGCCCGACAGGATCTTTAAAGAACTGAAATAACTTCTATAACAACTGTGTATCATTATAGTGTGCAATAAACGTATTCAATATTAAGTAATACACACAGAATAAATAAAGAAAACAATGACGTTTCATGTAGAAAAGCTGGTTCTTTAAATAGGTTAAAATTATTTGAAATATTTTTTTTTTTAAGATTTTACCCTATAATTGCAAGTATTGCCCAATAATAACATTGTTCATTATGTTAACTAACTAACTATATATATATATATGTTAATAACTTGACTACCTGTCCATTAAAAAACATAATGTCGCAGTCGTGATTAGCAGCCGTGTCTTTTCAGTTTTAAAAGGCGCGCGCGGAGCACATCACGTCAACGTCTCAGACGTATTTCTTACTGTTTCGGTGCCGGGTTTCCGTATAACAGTCTTTTTAAATTAGGAATTGTTTTATGTACGTGTCCCCTACAGACAAATATTCAGTTTATCACCAAACTAGTTCTAAAAGTACATTGAACTCTGACTACTCTAGCTCACTAAAATTCTACACATCTAAACTTTGACAATTACATCTATATATCCTGGAGACCACTGGCACTGATTTCCCACGGGTATATTCTTACCAAACCGTTCCCCCCTAGGGGTGTGTGGGATAATTTCTACTTAATGTGTTTTGATGCTCACTCGTATAAAATCTGTAGGTACATATGTAAAATAATATTATTGACTTGACTAAGTTATTTTATCTGTTTAAAGCCTGGCTTGGCTTAGCATGTTTTTAACTTTATAAAATTGTGAACATATAAAAGTGAAAATGTATATTTTTAAATTAGTATATACGTGTTTATTAATCTGTTTTATCTGCAGTTTTGTCTAGTCGGAATCAATGTGTTTTGATTAGTATAATTATCTACATGTTACTAAATTATCACTAGATAAACTTCATTTATTATTGGAATTTCAATATAATTATGCAATACGAGTTACCAAGACTGTAATCTAGTAAAAAGAAAACAAAACAAAACAGTGGCCACTACCCCTTTTTGAAGTGAAAACTTCTTTAGCGGCGTTGTGCACTTTTTGGGATGGGTAAAAAATTTTAAACTCGCGTCAGGACACGTGACCTGATCGAAAATTCGTAAGATGGAGCCGAGTTTCTTATATTTAAAAACATATAACATTAGAAATTCAAACATTTATGAGCGGCCAGGAGCGCAGAACTTCCAGTGTACCCTATGTATACATTTAGATATGTTATTACCTACTTTTTATTTTTAACCTAATTATCTAATTATATATATATATATATATATATAATATATACAGATGAGTGTGTGTGTATATGCAAATACATTGTGAAGTTATGTTTTCACTTCTGACGTGCAGTCCTACGACTGACTGTTTTTTTTATTGTGAAATGGCATAGGGGCTTGTCTTCCAATTGATGGAAAGTGACGATGAAGACCAAGATGGTACACGCCTATCCAAGAGAAACCTATTCACTTTACACTTGAACGTTTCAGGACTATAATTGACTGGAAAAAAGACGCAGGCAGTTCATGCCACACTTTGGTGACTCGAACCAAAAAGGAGTTGACAAAACGTTTAGTTCGACTTTTTGGTGTTTCGACATCGAAAAGACGGAACCTCCGTCTGCCCCTAGTAGTCCGATAAAAGAATGATGAGGGTTCAATTAATCCAAGGAGAGCATTCACACACTCACCAAACTAAATCCTTTAAAAAACCAATCATCAGGCGACTTTACGACGATGCTCAAGGTTATGTAGTTCCGTATTCGTGAGCACATCGTCATTTATAAGCTTACGGGCTCTTCGGTCAACAGAATCCAGAGGTTTTCTTTTTTTAAAGACAACTCCCGCATTAGGAATTACTCCTGTGTCGCGGGGGACTTTACAAACATACAAACAACGGACACAAAGAACACCCAGACTCGGGTGGGAATCGAACCCACGACCTATGGCATAGCAGTCAGGGTCACTAACCACTAGGCCAACAGGCCAGTCCAGGTTCTAGTTGGTGCTTAGCTGAGTCATCCCAAATGTGACTACAGCACTCCATGCAAGATCGAACTTGGGCTGTATAGAGGTGAAGCAGCTGTTCAGAGCTGAATTACCGCCGGACATTTGAAATGACTGCTAATTCCTTCCCTGTCTGTGTCATGGACTGGATTTGTTGACCAAAGTTAAGTTTGGACGTGACGGTGATGCCCAGAAGCGATCGCATGAGCAGAATCTTGGAAAGTGGGTGTAAGTTCGAAGGTACTTTTTAACCGACTTCAAAAAAGGAGGAGGTTCTCAATTCGATTGTATGTTTGTTACCTCAGAACTTTCGACCGGGGGAACCGACTTTGATGATTCTTTTTTTTTTTTGAAAACCGATGCTTCCCGTGTGGTTCTATTTAAATTTGGTCCCGTTCTGATATAATATTGGTGTTGTCACCACATCAAAAACTCTTATTTATTTTATTAAAAATAGGGAAAAACTATAATAGATGATAACACAGTTCACTATTTTAAAAATAAGTTAATAGAATTATTTTGATTGATAATCCAAATTCAAATTCAATATCTTTATTTCCTAAAATTGGTCTCAGTTATTCGAAATCGTCAATAAAAAAAAAGAATAGATGACCATCTGTATCGATCTATAACCCCAAGTTTCCAAATAGTTGAGCCTTGTAAGAAGAAATCGCGCGAACAAACTCACGGAAATTATTATATTAAAGGTACGAAGAAATACAAATTTCATTTTCAACTCACTTCGTTATAAGTAGAATCAATATACCTAGTTCTTTATAAAAATTATCATGACACAATAACAACATGTACCAGATTAAATGGAGCGTTAAACCGATTAAAAATATCTCGAAAACAGAATATGTCATGCTCGTTAGAAGCTCAACACACTGGGGTGTTGTTGAAAAATATCTGTTGGTAAAAGCCCTTTGTACAAATATAATAAGTGATAACTTTGTTAATATCTGCTTTGTTCCTGTGTACAAGGCCGAGGTAGGGAGGTAATACGTAAAATAGATTTTGTTTGTTTCCTAGCTTTTTGTTGGTGAACTTAATTTAAATCGGTCTTTTCTGATATTAAGCCACCGATAGACTATTTCAAAATTGTTAAATGCTTGTAAACTGAAGATTGCACAAAGGAGTGCTTCATAAGAGAAATAAGCCTGGGGCGTTTCATGTCAATTGTCATAAATAATAATTATTGAATTAAGCAGCCTACGCTTTTTCACAATTTTTTTATCACACTTTTCTTAATATTATTTTCTACTTTTTAGTTTGGTTTTCTATTAAAGCGTGTTTTTTAGTTTTTTAAACTATTATTTATTTTTCACTTTTTAGTTCAATTTATCATTAATGCGTGGTTTTAAATTTTTTCAACGATAATTTATTAAGATACTAACTACCTTCCTGTGATGGGAGTGGGTAATTTGCGCGCCTGCTGCCTTCCTCGGATTTTGTCGCCGTTTCTGAGACTCCCTCTCCGGAATATTTATTTTTAACGCGTACTTGGCACAAGACACTACCGTGTCTTTGGATATAAAATCGCTAATCCTGAAGATCTTGATCAGGATAATGGAACAAACTATTTAAATTATTGCATTGTCATCGGTCCTTGATAAACTAAGTTTCAAATTAATCTGACATTTTGAAGGGAGTGAAAATCACGTTCAAAAATTCCGTTACATACATACATATGGTTGCCTGGAAGAGATCGCAAATTGCGATAAGATCACCAATTGTAAATAACATTAGCTAGTAAGTGAATATAGGTAAAATTATGTAACCTATTGCTTTGTGTACAATAAAGAGTACATCTATCTATCTACACACATACGGAGCTAATAAAAACGTGTTAAAAATGTCATTGGTTATAAAGGAGTTTGTATAATTTGTTTAACACTTTGATATATTACATAAATATTTTGTTCGACTTCTTTCTACACACTAGCACGCCCTTAGTGGTCATAATTATAGTCTAGTAAAGTCCTTTAATGGAGAATCGAATAAAAAAGTAAAGAAAGTGTTCCACTATCCACTTCCTCGCTTCATCATCAGGTTATCGTTACAAAGCCCAAACTGTTGGACTCGTATTTGAGCCCAACGCGAGGGGTTTACTAGTAGCGACTAAAGAGTTCCCCTACCCACCTCCTAGGTCCATCATCAGATCAGCTCCAATTTACCAAATTATAGCATTGTTATCCAAACTACATGTACATACAAAGCAGTGACGGTTCCAAGTGAAGCTAATAAAAGCCCATTAAAATACATGAATACGAAACCAGACCTGGTTCACTTTGGTGGTGTCGTGTTACAAACAAACTTAACAAACACACCATTCTGCGGCTCAATCTGATTACACGAACGTTCGGTATAAAGATGCTCGCGTTCGTACTCTATAAATTAATTCATAACAGCTAAATAGCTTCATCGTGAAACAACTGATCAATGACAACTTTAAAAGTACTCTCGTCTATAGTAATTAAACCTACCCTTTAGGTAAATCTATCTAGTCGTATCAATGTTGTACTTTATTAATATATTGCGAGAGTTACTATTTATTAAAATCTCTTGTTATAGTAAGCCATTTATTCCATTCGTTATCAGTGACGAAATGATAATGTTTTATGTAATTAGCTTACCTTTTTTTTCTTTTTTGTACGTGTGGAAACCCCCTCGGGCCGTCACCCCACCGGGGTTTTCGGTGGGGCGGTGTGTTGGAATCGAACTGACTAAAACCACACGGTGTGCCGTACTGCGCCTTAAGTAGGAGGGATCCGGGAACAGCTTTATTAAGACATCCGGACCCCCCCTAGCGATGTAATTAGCTTACCTAACTTAACCTAAAAACCTAACCTAAAAAAAAGAATACTTTTTTTTTTAAAGACAACTCCCGCATTAGGAATTACTCCTGTGTCGCGGGGGATTTTACAAACATACAAGTAACGGACACAAAGAACACCCAGACTCGGGTGGGAATCGAACCCACGACCATTCCACCACCACGGCATAGCAGTCAAGGTCACTAACCACTAGGCCAACAGGCCAGTCAACATTAATATATATAGAAACATGAGATCACTATCCTATTTGACATATTAACTGTTATGAGGCAAACTCAAATATTCTTTAAATCTAAGACGCACAAAACAAACACAGAAAAGTAGCTAAAAAGTATTTTAATTAAATACTTTTCCGTCTTAATACCTCCGACAGATACTCGTGGTACAAAGCGTTTGTATACAAAGGGAGGAATCCTAAACATTTGAAATTGGATGTGTTATAAAACAGTAGCGTGGGCTGTCACTGAGGAACAATACGGATATTTATCTATTTCAGACAACGATTTAGGTAAAGAGATTCCATTATAACCGACTTCAAAAACGAAATATGTACCGTGTTCCTGGCCTATGTATTTTTCTGTTTAGGTCACCGATTTCTCGGCAGCACCCTACCCAATTTGAGCTTTGTTTCCACTAAGCTAGATCTTGAGGTGAGCCTATACTTTCATGATATAGTACAAATACTTTTACCGGAAATAAAACTAAGTAATTGAATTATTATTGTCAGTCTATCACGACAATTGGCATTGTCGTAGTATCACAAGTGTGCATGGGGTACGCTTTATACCAGTGTAAGATTGTAAGACAGAGTATTCAATGACTAAACAAGTTTATATCGTGGGAGAGCCATGCTTCGGCATGTATGGGCCGGCTTGACCGGAGTGATGGCACGGCCTCACAGAAAACCGGCAGTGAAGCAATGCTCCATTGCTTTTCGACGAGTGAGTGAAGTTATCGGAGGCACTAACCCTTCCTCATCCACCCCCCCCATCTCCCTACTCCAACTTAAAGACCAACAACGCACTTGCGACTCTTGAGTTACAGGTGTCCATGGGCGGCGGTAGTCATTTACCATCAGGTGACCCGTCTGCTCGTTTGCGCATAAAAAAAAACGAGTGTGCTTTAGACCACACTACTGAAGAAAACTTCATACGAAACTTAACTGGCTATGAGAGAAAGAGAGAAAGAAAATGTGTGCTCGCACCTCTCTCTCTTGCCCCTACAGTAATATACGAAACGTAACTCTCTCTCTTTCTATCTTCACTAACTTATTCTCCCTCTCAACTTCCGTTCGCCTCGCCCGATCACACTTTTCGTAACGCATTCAACAGCTTACTCCCCAAGTCAAGCGTGCGTTAAGAAGTTTTACTTCAAAAAAAGGAGGACCTGGAATACATTTTAAAAATACAACCTTTTTCTCTAATTATATTTAAATAAATAATATATTCCAAGAGCTCGGACTTCCTTGTAATTGCCAGTTCGAGAGACAGGTATGCGACATTGACCTGCTTCCCAATCCATCCGTATAATATTTATAAGTATATAACTTATACATATTTTATCTTTTTTAAAAAGATGACTCAGGAATTACTCCTATGTCGCGGGGGACTTTACAAATTTATAAACAACGGACATAAAGAACACCCAGACTCGAGTGGGAATCCACGACCTATGGCACTAGTCACTAACCACTAGGCCAACATTTCAGCTTCCTTAAAATGACTTCAAAATTTTTCACTGGCTTTCATTGCGTCTGGCGAAAGTTAAGCCACGGCAAAACTGTCTGGCTATTTTGAATTGATATTACTAAAAAGGCATAAAAAAGATCCTATCGCAAAGAAACGTCTTAAAATGAGTTTGAAAGCAAGTATTTTTACCTACCAAAAGTAGATGCGCATTGGTTAACGCAACCGCTCTGAGATACCAGACGTAGTGCATCCCTCCCTACATTCAATAGAGAATAATATATCAAAAAACCAGCCGTCATAAAATAAACCCTTGCTCTTGTACCATAAGCAATATCATTTTTCCCATTGCACTGCAAATTTTTCAGTCTTTAACTCCCAATGTGCTCCGTCGGTTGCCCCACTCACGTGTCAAACCCCCCACTCAATGGGGCAAATCATGGTTGGTAAAATATGGGTGTTAATTACGCCTCTGTCTACCCTTTTCGGGATACGGGCGTAAGAATATGTACGTATTTCAATTTTAGGTGATCGTATCATTAGTTATCGCTTCTAAAGGAAATGTTTGTTTGGACTTATCATGGCTGTAATAATAATTGTAATGTGAAATACTGAAAGAAGTATTTTATTGCAGATAGTCGTAGCACAGATAAGATAATAGTTTGGTAGTAGCTACAGCCAATGTATTTTCTTTTAAATTACAGCTTACAATACAGTTCTCGTTCGTACCTTAATGGGCTGTGCAGGTATCCAATATACAACTGCAGTGAGTTTAACATGCAAAGGAGATAAAATATATTTTTTTGTATCATCCACTTTTAGGGCAAGATACAAATGTAATATTTAACTTTTTACACTAATACTTATAATATTCTGGAACACATCGATATTTTTTAATAAACAAACATGCATAAAAATATTTGAAACTAGCAGTTCCCGCGCGACTTCCCTCGCGTGTACTTATTTATATATTTTGCATGGAACCCTAATATTTTTTCCAAAATAAAAGTAACCTAAATTACTCCTTATAACACCAGCTATCTGCCAGAGAAAGTCCCGTGGAAATCGGTAGACCCGTTCCGGAGATTAGCCGGAATAAACAGAGAGACAGACAGACAAAAATTTAAAAAACTGATTTTAAGCATAGGTATCTTGCAAATAACTGTATGAGCATAAAAAGCTATTATTTTGACATTACAAACAGACACTTCAATTTTATTTATGTGTATTAATGAACCGGACTTGAAGCTTAGACCTCTGGCGTTGTAGTCGAATACCGCTACGTCACATAGGTTGCTAACCTCAATTTACACTTAAGGTGACACTTTACAGACACTTAGCTATAAAACTATTTTCTTAGTTAGATAAATAGCATATTCTATATTTGTTATAATTGTGTTTAAATAAATGCGATCCATCTACCATGTTTCTTGTCCGAGGAATGTTTTATAAATATATATACAAAGAAAAAAACTATATAAAAATATTATTGCTTACTTAATATTACTATAAAAGAAATGCCATGCTTTTCGAACAAAAACCCATACCTTCTAAGACTGAATTCTCAACATTATTCGTCGAAACTCATCAAAGCCCCATATTTGCCAAACAACGGCGCATCTGATATTAATAAAGATAGAATATTGTCCTGTATTCATCACTGAAGATTATCCCGGTCGCGTTATTAGCTGGCCGCATTATTGCGTCATCATTATGACTTATACATTATGCTTTACGTAGTATAATGAGTTTTGTATTCGCACCATAATGTTTGCAATACATTTATGTTGGTTCTTAGGTCAAGTTCTCATTAGGCAAACTATTCCTCTATAATTAAAGCGGTCTATTATTTATATTTTTTATTTGAAACATCCCACTAATATTATAAATGTGAAAGTTCCACCTAATGGTAAGTGACTACCGCCGCCCATGGGCACTTGCAACTCAAGAGTCACAAGTGCGTTGCCGGCCTTTAAGGCGGGAGTAGGGAAAGGGGGGAAGGGGAGAGGGGTGAGGGGGGGTTGATGGGAAGGGGGAGAGAAGGAAGGGTTAGGGCCTCCGGTAATCTCACTCACTCGGAAAAACCCAACGAAGCATTGCTTAACTTTGCTTTGCTTGTAGTTTTTTTTATTCAATATTTAAAAAAAAAACCGATTAATCCAATCTAATGCAGCTTACAATTTTTGTCTCAGTCATACCAAGCAATGTCGCTTATAAACACTCAGCATCCGTGTGTAACCAATTCCATCTCCTACTTTGTCTCTGTCTCTGTCTACCTTGTGACATCTGCCATTAAGAATTTCATTTTTCGTATCTCGTCGCATTTTGATTTTTGGAATGTTCTGGAAAAATAGAGAACATTCTAAGAGGTTCGGTAGTTATCTAAAGAATAATGATCAAAATGAAGAACTCAAATAAGATCAAAGAGACTATCAAAATTACGACTCTAGTAGGCTCGATAGGGTATATAAAGAGCTGCGAGCCGCACAGCCGGCAGTAAGTAAAAACAAGAAGAAGGGAGTAAGAAGAAAGGAGAGTAGAAAAGAAGAAGGAAGGACGAGTAAGAAGTAAGAGGAAGGAGGAAGGAAGAGAAAAAGAAGCTAAGTTTTTTTTTATAGGATGGGGAGCAAACAAGCAAACGGGTCACTTGATGGTAAGTGACTATCGCCGCCCATGGACACCTGCAACTCAAGAGTCTCAAGTGCGTTGCCTGCCTTTAAGGTGGGAGTAGAGCAAGGGGGAGTGGGCCTCCAGTAACCTCACTCGCTCGGCGAGACACGTTTAAGCATTGCTTCACGCCGCTTTTCTGTTAATCCGTTTATTTATTTTCAGAAAAATACATATTGTTTACAGATAATCCTTACACAATAGTAGATAAGTACTTAGTAAAATCTATAAAAACTTTGGTAGGCAATATATTAATGAATTGTGAAACAATATAAGCGGCTGGGTTGCAAATAGGTACTACAGCTAGGTAACAGCACTAAGAACCGTCAGTGCCTCGAGGTAACGCTCTGCTGCCTTCATAAACAGATATTCAGAGCATATGAATATGTCTAGTATAATAACGAAAGTTTGCCCACACAGAACACGCCCTTATATCTCACTTTGAACATTAATACTGCAGTAGGTCCTCTAATGAATTATGATGTGGATTTATTATAACAATTCTTATGAGATGTTATTTTTTATATATGTGCTGAGAGACATTTACACTGAGGTGGTATAATATTATACATATAAGATAGTCGCTATACTTTTTTTCTAGTCGCTACAGATATTTATATAGGACGTTGTTTGGCGTGGGAAATTTCAGAAGGGCTGTCAGTGTTGAGTGTCGGTGCTGTCAATATTGGTTCATAATCTGTTGAGTGTGTATTTTAATTTCGTTTCATGCAGTAGTTACTGGTTTTGTAATTAAATAAAGTATTCTTACCAAGAAAAAACACGAAAATTTATGGAGGTGTGTGCAAGTTTATTAGTTTAAAGGTTTTTTGTTCTTACCAAAATAAGTTAGATAACGATCACCGAAAAGATTTTCCCTTTTATATTTCGGAACTGCAAACTAACACTACCACCGTTTTTTTTTCAAATAAGTAGTACATTTTCTTTCCTTTCAAATGACTATATTCATGTTAATATATAGTTATTCTCTTTTTCAGGTAAGCGGCGAGATTGCTAGAGGACCAATTAGTGCCAGGACGCCGTCGGGGTAAATAATAAGGCACCTTAATATTTTTGCAAGCCTAATATTCCTTTGTAGACGGGGAATAAATCATTTGAGTACTATTCATATCTCTGGACCGAAGCATACCGAAGAAATGGTCCGGATAAAGAAATGGTTTTTAGAAATCCTTGAGTACCAATGACGTATATCTTTTGAGGCAGTAAATGCCGATAGGAATATTTCTTATCACGTTGGTGACTTAAACGTGATCGGAAACCTTTTCGACTGTAACCACAGCTATTTTTATTTAGCGGTAGATTAAATTGACAGTGCACGTTTGTCTTTAGTAAGTTTTATGAAAAAAATATTACCAGTATAGGGTAAATCCTCGTGTCATACTAACTTTTAAACTTTCGCGTTCCATGATATAATTATGTACTTAAACGGGAATTAACGCGATCACATATTACCTACATACCTCTGAATTGCCTGACGTTTCGACCAGGTTGCGTTAATTCCCGTTAAAATATATAATCCTCGTGTCATGTTTATAAAAGGGGTAGGTATCTAAGATTTACAGAGATTCCCTCTCAAACAGCAGCCAGGCTGACGCATCTCCAACGGTATAATGAGTAACCAGCACTATTACTAGCCTAATGCAATTTTTCTCTTGTTGAGTATTATTTATTATTATTGTTTGAGTGCCTAGTGCCACCTCGACCATTTCTGGTCTTTTGTAGCGCACTTTTTACTTTACAGCTCACTGCTCAGACTTATGGCTTCGAGAAACCTCCAGATCCTTTCAGCTGTGACTGTTTGTATTTCCTGCGGTTGTATTATGTGCAACCCTAGGTTAATACTTCGGTGCCGCATTAGTGGGCCACAAGAGCGTAGAATATGCATTGCAGTTTCTTCTGCCTCTTGACAGAATCTGCATGTTGTGTTCTCGCCCAATTTTAGGGTGAACATATGTTTGTTCAGTTTGCAGTGTCCGGTTAGGACTCTTGTTACTGCACAGGTTTTGTATCTTTTGAGCTCTAAAAGTTCTTTGGATACTTTATTATTATAGCCCTTTATAAAGGCTTTAGAGTGTCTTAGACCAGTCGTGGTCTTCCATCTCTTAATAGCCAATGATGTATATTGGGCGTTTATGATTGCATATGCTCGCTGTTTGCTGATGCCGCAGAATGGTTCTGGGCCATGCTGTCGGTTGGCTGCACCGGCTTTAGCGAGTTCATCGGCTTTTTCGTTGCTATCGATTCCTGAATGGCCTGGTACCCATCTTAATGTAATTTCGTTTGTTTGCCCCAGTGTGTTCAGGTTTTCCTTGCAATTTTGTATTAGCTTTGAGCTAGTCTCAAAATTGTATAGTGCCAATAGCGCCGCTTGGCTGTCTGAATTGATGTAGATGTGTTGATTTTTTACTCTTCTCTCTTGAGAGAAGAGTAAAAAATCAACACATCTACATCAACGGCATCAGATCAACCTTGGTTGATCTCCACGCATCTATTTAATGCAAAGAGCTCAGCCTGAAAGACGGAAGCCTCTGCTCCCAGATTGGCGCTCCATCTGAATTTTGGCCTCTCTCCGTAGATTCCACACCCTACATCAGGGCCTTTTTTAGACCCATCGGTGTACCACTCGTGACTACCATTTTTGTTGGATCGGAGGCCTTCCAGCCATGTATCCCTCTGTGGTATGTCTACTGTGTACCTTCTCACGAAGTCAATCTCTATTTGCATGTCATCCGCTGGCATGTTTAGAGCTTTTATTCCGAAAACCGACTCTTTTAGTGAGTTTAGTGTTCGTGATTGCCACTTTGGTTTCGTTTGTGTACATATTCTGTATATGATTTTGCTAGCTTCTTTTTGCACATAGATGCTGAGCGGGGTCAGGCTTAGTAGTGCATTTAGAGCTTCCCCTGGCGTCGACGATAGCGCACCAGTGGCTATTAAACAAGCCGTACGTTGTAGGCTGTCTAATTTGCTTGAGGTAATCGTTTGGCTTACTTTACGGCACCAGACGGCAGCTCCGTACGTTACGATTGGCCTTGCTATCGCCGTGTATAGCCATAGGGCAATCTTGGGCTGAAGTCCCCATCTGGCGCCAGCCGTGCGACAGCTCATCCATAATGCAATTTTTGCTTTATGGACTATGTTTGTGATGTGTGAGTTCCAGGTTAACTTTTGGTCCAGTGTGACCCTTAGGTATTTAACTTCACTTGAGAAAGAAAGGATTTTGCCGTTTTGTTTTGGATTTGACAAACTTTCCAGCTTCCTTTTCTTTGTAAATGAAATTATCATAGTTTTGTGTTTATATTTTTTATCAAGCAGAACATTAGACATCAAAAATAAATCTTTGTTTTATGAAACTTTTCTGAAAATTAATACATAAAATAACTTATAAACTTTCGCATTAAGTATCATACTAAGCCATTACTGAGCAAACATTACTAAGCAAACCATAACCTGGTCGTCACAAATATGTATGCCGTACAAAATATCGTACTATTTGAAACATAGGTCCGTCCGGTCTTTCATCTCGTATAATATTGAGCAAATTAGTGTGCAGCAGCAGTATAATGTGAGTATATGTATCAATGTATGTAGTACGAATCAGTCAACGGCACATCGGTAACTAAAAGTACCTACATATCTATATTTGGCAGTTATTATTCTGTCATGGCGGACGCAGACAGCACAGCGTGTCATATACTCGTTATTCTATTACTGTACTGTCACGCGGAGTTATTCCACACGTCTGTTACTGTTTCCAGAGTATCCTTTATTCTTAATGAGCTTTTGTTAAAGCTAGAAATAAAACAACGAAGAACTTATTTTAGAGGGATGTAAAGCTATTTAAAGAACCTAATTGCTTTTAGAAATTGCTATTAGAATACAAGACATCCGGACCCCTCCTAGCGCCTGCCCGCAAAAGAGCAGACACAATTTTCGGGTTAAAACCTCTCAGTTACGCGACGTCCACGAACAAACGGACGACGCCTCCTTCTGCGAGATGACGTCCTCACAGAAGGTTCCGACAAACGCACATTACAATTACCTATTGAATAGTTTTATTTCGGAATCGAACTAACTAAAACAGTACGGTGTTCTTTCACAAGCAGGGTCTCGGGCATAACCTAAGAATGAAGACCCTGAGAACGCTGGCAGAGCTTTGTTTCTACTTCTACAACAAGAAAGGATTAACTATGATCATTAGAAAGCATATACAATTTTATTTAAAAGTAATAATTAAATTATATTTGGAAATTACAATAAATTGGTTGAATAAGAGGATACAACAGATAGTTTTGCTCGAATTGTAGCATAAATAATTCTATCTAGAACTTGTAACATCATTTAGGAATTGCAGAAAGCACTGAATTCAAAATCAGTTTGAAATACTTGGATAGAAGCACATTTAACTTGCAGCTAACATAGACCACAGCTTGTTTTCAAGTTATCTAGCTACATATAGCTATATAATAGCTGTTCAAATATATATATTTGAACAGCTATTATTATTTGAAGGAATTCATTTCATTAGGGGTATTGAGGTAATGAATGGATTTCTATTAACAGTACCGAAAAAAGTAAAACTTTTTACGAAACTAAGTAGTTAAAATATGCTATTGCTGGTTCGGTAAAAGATTTGCAACAACAGTTCAACCCTTTTGCACGCCACCAATCCTAACTCTGATATATTCAGCACAAGGTATCCTACTTACGAACATAAAGGACACTAGTAGTGACGTCAACCTTGGTCTTCTACAGAATTAAACTGCTATTCCAGTATAATGATTGAACAGAAATCTGCTTTGTACTTTTCACTACAAAAAAAGAACCTAGAAGACTTTCAAATGTGGTATTAAATAAACATTTTGTCATGTCGGGATACAATTTTACTGAGTAACGAATCACTCTTTCACGGCTGCTTTGGGAAGTACCTGTATTGCATATGCCGAGAACGTATACACAATATCAAGCCTAAAGATTATATTTCTGTCTACTGTGATCATGAACGTAGTATACTGTGACACTGCAGACATAACCAGTGACGTGACAGATGATTGACTATTGACATTCCACAATTTAAACTTGCGCTGTAACAGTTTCTATCAGACCAAGTAATAAGTGACCGTTCTGGTTTTACAGTACGAGGATACAGTTTGTGACATCGTCACAGATAAAGGCTTATTTCTTTCTTTGTCATGCATGAACATTCTATGCTACAATCATGCGGTTGGTGTTGCCATAATCGGGTAAAAATAACCTCCCTAACTACATAAAACCGTCTTGCAAGATGTCCTCACACAGCCGTGCACTAAATCAAAGCTTCACTAAATGACGTTGTAGATTTATGGCCGAGCTGACACGAAATTTATGAGACCGTATTGCGAGGATAGGAAGATACGGGTTAGGTTATGTGGTTGCAATTTTATTACAGACTTTACGTCATCACGCTTTTCTTAACACTGATCACTGATCTGACTGATCAAAATATTTTTCAACTAACAGAGATGTCAGGTTAAAAGCGGTGTCAAATCAGTTTATGTTTCTGAAACGTTGACCAGAGTAAAATGGTTTAATCTATGATCAAGTTCATTTAACATTTGAATTGTTTTTAATTATAATCACATTGTGTTTATATCATGAAATAGTTTAGTTCATTATTCGTCAGGCGATATCAATTGGTGACGATTAATTGCACAAATTTCAAACAATAATAATTCAAATTGTTTAAATTTTTTATGTGATTGGATAAAATTACACAGAAATCCTTAAAAACTCTTCCTTGGAAACATTTACATAGAAAGAAAAAAGTGTTTACTTTTGAAACTAGTTCAGAAGTTGAGAAGGATGGTACGGCCGTGCCGCTTTTTTGCTCGACTTGGCGGGGGCACTGCCGTGCCCCCAGATAAACTTTACACAAAAACATGATTTGATAAACAGAGTATGGTAATTGAAAATGTTTATATTACACATTTTTGATATCAGAGCAGCACTCATTATTATGTAAATAATGATAATACCTAGTCCACGTACTGAAACTAACCGTATTTAAAAAAAGGAGGTAAGAAAGGAAGAAATGTAAACCAACAGACTGTTTTTTATTGCTTTTTTACACACACATATATATATATATATATATATATATATATATATATATATATATATATATATATATATATATATATATATCAGTAAATGTATCGTTGTATACATATACAGGGTGTAAGTGACACCGTACCGAATCCTAAAATAGTGTATTCAGACCATTATTCTGAGTGGAAAACCATTGGAAATTTCTGCCGGAAAATTCATAATTTTTTTTTTATAATTTTTTTTTTTGCTTAAAGTTTATATCACAATGAGTAAACAGAACATTTTACCGACAAAAAATCAGTAAATACCCCATACGGCCAAAAACAGCAATGTAAAATATTTATGCAATCAGCTGCTTCGACGGCACCGTGCGCTGAAGGTCATTCACCGGATCGTACACGAACGCATGTCGCGTTACATTGCGTAGTTCAAAATCAAACTATTGACTGTAAATCCTTAATATTGCACTTTTATGATGAACTGGCTTTTGCATTGTAATACGTATCCCAAGAAAGACGTATTTGTAAATTATTTGCGACGCTGTTACTTACACGCTGTATAGATAGATACAACATTCTTAACTATCACAATCTACTAAACCATATTCCGAACAACACTTAGTAGATCTCATAAGCTATGAGAGTAAGGTCTCAGTGTTAAATTACACTAAAACAACCAAATTATTTTAAACAAGACTGGACGCCAAGCTTGTTAGACTATCTTAACTTTATCTAATAAACCCTTCAAACAAAAAGTTGTATGTCTACATAGGGTTACTTTGAAAAGTGAATTAGTTTGAAGACTTGGACAACTTTTATTGTCAAGAGCATACTCGTAAGGGGGCTTTCTTATGATGTGGAATAGTTTTAACCGCTATTCAATACCAGGGTTTTAAAGTAATTGGAATTACGGGTGAGCCATGCTTCGGTACGTATGGGTTGGCTCGACCGGAGTGATACCACGGCCTCACAGAAAACCGCTCGCGTTGTTTTTCTCTATAGGCAGTCATGGGATTGCCCAGAGAATGAAAACTTAAACGAAACGACGAACTTAAAACATCACATTAGCGGGTTGGTGACATTAATTTATAGGGAGCTGACAAAACTCAATGTTTAAATTAGCGCCCTCTAGTGGATCCATATATGTATTATTAGCGTGACGGTCACAAGTTCAGTGCTTTTTTCCCATAGCAAAAGTGCACAAACGTGCCTAAAGAAGTTTTCACTTCAAAAAATTTTCGAAATGATTTTTATATATTTATAGCCTTATTTACAACATCTACATAGAGGAAAATGTACTTTAACGCATCTAACGAATAGCAGCCAAACTACAGTCATTACTGCATCATACAATGAAAGTTCTCGGGCTCTTTTGTTAACATACAATATCTCAACATCTACCGTAGAGTTGGGCCCGCCAAGCAGATCACCAGCACCAGTCAGACAATCTGCACTTTATTTTAGAAGGACATTACAATAGTTCCACTACAGCCTCTATCCCAGACTTTCTTAGCTCTGAAGATATAGTCACAGTATATGTATATACAGTATTGTGACTCGGCCCTTTCCTTGAAATAATTACCTACAGCCGGACGGTACGTAAACACGCGATAGGGCTGCCCATAATTTCATCTACCTACTGGAGTTTCTTTCTAGTTTTGTGATTGTAAATATTATAATTTATTTTTATTAAAAATATGAAAATTCGTTTTGAGTGAAATAAGTAGTAGGTAGATACCTACCATTTTTTACTTTCATAATCATTTCATAATGATATTTCATCAAATTCAATAATATATGTAAGTAGCTAAATACATAAGTAAAAAAGCTTAGCCTAGGAAACTAACTACTAGTTTTTTTAACGCGAGCGTCGGTAAGTCACTCGTGTGTCACTTTTGTCACCCTATCTACTTATTTATTTATTAATCCAGGTATTTTACTCGGTGGAAAAAGCGAAATACCTACCCATTAAAAAAAAAACAAATTACATACTAGTAGGTACATAAACATTAGTTTACCTTTCGGAGTTTCCAGGCAATTTAAAAAATGTTATCTCTGGGTGCGTTTTTGCGTTGTTCAAGTAACCAAAAAACACACACAATATAGTCTATAATTTCTATTTGCCATATTAAGTACTTAAGTATTTGCATTTATTTCAATGAAAGACACAAATCGCACGCTTACTGCTTAAAAACGATCACACCTTTCGTTCGTCACTGCGGAGCATTCTCGACTGTTTGTGTACTGAGTGTTAACCGAACTCGAGGCGTGTAGGTATGTCTCGCGATCCGACCGTTTGTATGAAGATACAATACTTTTCATACTGTGGTATAGTGTATGTTATTTTTTATAATAATTTATTGTAAGTTTCCCAGTTTCCCCAGTTATAAGCGGCTACATATTTAAAAATTACGTAATAACACCTACATCAATCTAAACGCATCCACTATATACTATATATGTTGACCTGTCGTGATACAGAAAGCTATACAATGAGAGTTATAGTTAGACTGGACCTCGGAGCAAAACAAAACATTCAAAACAGAATTTAGTAATTAATGATTTTCGAAATTCGACCACTAGGCTGTCCCTAGAAATTAGTTATTATTTCTGACTGATGCAGAGTATACACAGCTAATTCAGTAATTATCACATATTTACATAGAGAACTAAGACTCAAGTATGTTGAAACCTAACCAAATACAAGGCATCTACATATTAATAGTTTCAGAGTAATTCAAACTGCAGGCATCCATGCCGGTAGCAAGTAATTAAACACAAACATTGAACTTAGAACCATGCTTCCTACGCGTTCTACCGCTAATTATGCAAGGTCCTCTCAAGGCAGCCTAAAGAACTGTTTGCTGTATTGTGACCGCATGTTAAGTTACCAAACGTACGGCAGGAGAAATACAACTGCGGCGACATTTACGTACTACATTAACATATCTTAGCGACAAGCCGTACTACGTAGTAACAACAGAGACAGACCCTGCATCGCGCAATAGAGAACTCGCGCTGAGTAGTATAGAGGTACAGTGTATATAGTGTGTATGTATATGCATAAAACAGAATTGCCCATAAATTAAATAAAGGGGTACCTTTCGCATCAACACAGTTTCATGTGTACTTATTTGCGAAACATTTAACTTACATTAGATGCACTATTTATCATACATAAAACCAATTACTTTACTTTACTACTTTGATAATATTGTTGTACAATTTTCGTCCTTATAGCAATTTACGATCACTTCCGAGCAACCATTACATTGAAAGAGAGATATGTGAGATGTATGTATATATATGTATGTGATCAACACACATGAACATAATCTGTGTACTCCTTTTAAGCAAAGCTTATATACAGAAGAAGTGTGGAAAGTTAAACAGTATGTGTCATAAACTTAAAAAATGTGTGATAAAGTCTACATTAAGCTACAATCGTCCAAGTACAAAGCACAAATTACTTTATTTATTTTTAATATAAGCGTGTTTATTGATACTCGAAGTCCTTCTGTAAATAAGATTCATTATTTATTTCACTTGATTACTGATAGCCGATCCGAGCCGAGCTCGATACAGACTAAGCCTAATGAACCATTGTAACAGTGTAATTGCCCATTGCTCTAGACTGCAAATAAACTTTGGCGATATATTGAATACAATTTAGAATTTGGACGCGTAATACTTTCACAATTATCTGACATTAATATGAAATCAATAGAGTAAGTTGAGTTAACAATTTTAGTTACATAGGCAACTATAATGTACTAGCGGCCCGGTACGTGCTTCGCTACGTATAAATGTGATAAATGAAGAACAGCTCGACCGATTTTGTGCAAACTTCACATAAACCATCTACTAAATAGTCCGAACAGAGCCTAAACTTTTGGTTTGGATAGGTGAGTTCGTTCTTGAGTTATAAAATTACAACGAAAAGTGGCATTGAGTTTTATATATATTGATTGATGATTTAAAAAAAAAACATATTAAAAGTAACGCCAGTGGATGAAAAGTTGATTAGTTGAGGAGCAACAGATTATCGTGGTATGGACATTTGATGCGGAGGGATGAGCAAAATATGGTGAAGAGACTTTTATGTACGGAAGTTGACGGACACAAGAGTAGAGGATGCCCCAATAAAAGGTAAATGATATATATGAAATAGGATATAAGAGGATAAAATTCACCCCCGTTTAAACCACCCTCAAACATCGTTATAATTAAAATAATATCAAACGCAGTATATCATTCTTAAAACTCCTTACCGAAAATAGGGGTGCATTTTATCAAAACTGGATGGCATTGATACGCACTATTCCTTGCACTTATAAAAGCTTAAATTCGGAATGCCATCCAATTTAACCCATTTTAACAGAAAAAGTCGATTTTTGTTTAAAATTCGAAAGAAGGGTTATGCGAGATTGAAGGATTGTTGCTCAGAAACTGCCCAGCAGAATCGGATGTCATTTTTTATTACAACACATAGTCTTCTCCTTCTTCTGTCTCCTAGCTATTATCCTAATTTATTTACGGTCAGCCATCCTTGTAGTCCTGTGCCATCGTACTGTTGTGAGTTGTCTCTTTTGTTGTGTTGCTCGCTATCATATCTTTCTTTATTTTTATTGTTTGTACCCAGGTTATTGGTGATCGTCCACGGTTTGCTTTTACAACATATAGTGGTACCAATAAATAAGCTCACCAGCAACTGCATTTTCATCCGCTTAACAATTCTTGAATAGGTAGTCAAGCCTCTTAGCAACACCATGTTTCACACCAAGAATGGTCCTTTCAGCAAGACTCAGCATCAGGTCATAAAGCTCAATCCACATAAGCGTGGCCGAAAAAGAACGTTTTCTACTTCATCCGCGTTTAAGATAGCCCTAGTCCCGTTCTAAATCCGCTGGAAAATGGTACCTTTTAGAGAGTCTGAGTATCTACTCCATGGTCTAAACGCCATAATAATTTGAAGTCCCTAAAACATCAATAAGATTGGCAGGGACGAATTTTCCTATTTAGAAAGTGCGTATTTCAGTAACGCACACGGCAGTAATAAATGTTTCATGTCATAAAAAATTGTTTTCCTTTTAATAGTATTTCGGGCAAGACTGTGTTTCCTATTGACTATTTTCAATAATGTTCATGTCTGTCGTAAAGTCTACAAACTGTTTACTAAACTCCGAAGCTTAATTAGCTGATGTTCTTCATTGAACTGATCTGCCACATCAGTTGCATGTCAAACAAGGTGTGTTCAAACGAGAACACGAGTAGATATCGGATACCAGTAAAATACTGCACTGTATTGCGTCTAATGGAAATTATGAAGCCGTAATTACGTTTAACAATAGTATATTGTTATGATTATAAATAATTTATTCCTTGAAACACGGTGGTGAACAATGATGTTAATAAAATAAAGTAGTATTCAACTTATTCCGTAGATTCTCTGCATGTAACATTTTTGGATTACAAAATGTGAATTATAATTGGAGTATTTACAATAAATGAATATCATCAGCCTTTTCCCAACTAAGTTGGGGTCGGCTTTCAGTCTAACTACGATACGGCCGAACTTCGAGCGACTGCCATCTGCCATCAGACCTCCACAACCCAAGTACTAGGCGATATCGAAGTTCTGTAATTAGACCTGCTTGTCAGACTTTTTAGGGCTCCAACTACCCGTAACGAATGCCACAGATGTTCGTATGGCAACCGGGACCGACGGCTTAACCTGCTCTCCGAGGCACGGAGGGGTCTTGATGTATTAAGAATGTTCACCCACCCTAAGACTGACCTGGCAAGTATTACTTAACCTTTTAATGTGCCAACTTACTCGGTTACTGGCTTTTACAATAGTAGACCCCTATTGTTATATCCTACCAAGAATTTATTATATCCATGTACGAGCTACGCTGTGCCTTTGTGTTGTGTAGTATGTAGTACGCACCCTACTTATGTAATGCATTTCCATTTTATATTGTCTTCAATATTATAACTTTGTAATTATAATTTAGTAACAATAAATCCAAAAAACGTGTTGGTTGTCCACTAATTTAACATAAATGATGAAACCCCAACAAACCATTTTTTTTTTTTTTTGTGCGTGTGGAAACCCCCTCGGGCCGTCACCCCACCGGGGTTTTCGGTGGGGCGGTGTGTCGGAATCGAACCGACTAAAACCACACGGTGTGCCGTACTGCGCCTTAAGTAGGAGGGATCCGGGAACTGCTTAAACCCCAACAAACCATACATCAACGTATCTGTTGGGTAGTAACAACCCCAGCAGTCCAATTTTTAATTAATTATCATTACATATGTTATAAACGTTATCTTTATCTTCAAGAAATTCTTTGACAGCATGTTGAAATTTTTCAATAAGCTACTTGGTATTTTGTTATCTATGCCTTTTGGTGTGATAGATTATAAACTATCGAGAAATAATACGTAATTCATCAAAATTGGTACAGCAGTTTAAGAGTGAAAACATAACAGACAGACAGAGTTACTTCTGCATTTATAATATTAGTTTGGATAGTAATATTTGGATAGTACACGTGTAATTATAGAAGAATCTTAATATTGACTTTTAAAAAGGGGTATCTACGGCCTAACGCCATCTAGGGGCTTTATTAAGAGTTTTAACCACTTTAGTGCTACAGGGTCGTAGTGTTCGATTCCAATATACTATATAACAGCTATTGTATAATATAATTCTTAGATTATCATATTTCAAAACCAATAAATTTTTATATTGTGCAAACGAAATCGGATATCCAATTTCTAGTATTATAATCCTAGAGAGACATCGCAAAGTTCGGTCAACAATAGAATCGTCACAGTATTGCTTTCCGATACTCGGAACTATAGTCGTAATACCAGTAACGACAGCGCCATCTGGCGACCTGGTCCATTGCCACAAGAATCGTATAGATATCAAATGCTCAATTAGATAACTTGTTTGTTGCTGTGGTACATTAACCTAGTTACTAGATAGGGATGGGACACGCTTCAAATGTATAACTCGAGTTAGATTTTACTTAAATAAGGTATTCCATTACTGCATTTTAAAACCATGGCAAATGGTTATCATATTCCCGTCAGAGACAAGATTAACGTGCCAAGACGTGCAAGGCGAGTCAAGCTGGGTCGGTTTTCAAAGAATGCGGTAAAGGCGCCTCAATACTTCAAGCGGGATTTTTGTCAATCGAGTAATAGGTGTTTATTCTACGTTTCTTAAGGTTGACATAAACAGGTTCTTGTGAACTCCTCTAGGAGAGAATATATTGGAAATGGAAGTTGCAGTTGCAGTTTAGATATTTATATGAAACTCTTCCTAGGTTATTTAATATAAGTATATCTACGGGTTCCTTGGGCTACGACCCTAATAATCCCTTGGTAGGTCGAATAATAGTTTTTCATTCTACTTCGGTTTATTGTACAAATAAAATAACTAAATTTTATGAGATTTTCTTCAAATGTTTTGAAACAAACTAAGTTACTTAAACAGTTTTTCAACTCTTTACCATCACTATTATCGACCACGTAGAGAATTACAAACATTCTACCATTGTGAACTGCTTTGATAGGCTCGCTACAAACGACCCACCCATACAAATTTACAATGATTACGCAGGGATTAGCTTAACCCTCGTCTTCTGTTTACTTTAGTAATCGATTGTAAGGATTGGTGATAGAAGAGTATTTTAGAGAAAATATATCAGTAGGTTTTGCTGTCAGTTTTGCCACAATCAAAACGGTAATAACCTATTACCTCTATAGTAGTGATTGACGGTTGCATGACGAGATTTAGATGTCGATATTATTTCATCAATCACCAACTAACATCCGTCAATGATGACTTTTGGTAATTATTGACGTTTGCATGAGCGTCTAATGGACGCCTTTCGCGTAGAAAATTATACTGAATGAAACTAAAAACGATATTAAAAATTCATTAAATTCTAGTCAAATTAACCGATATACATAAACACTTACATATGTATAAAATATTATTGATTCCAAGTTGTACTATGGATAAATAATCACGGCAGGCATCACGTTTACCTTTTATGTAACACTAATACCATTGTACCGGAAGATCTGACTTTAAAAAAGAGTGACCATGAGTTTCTTTGCCAGTATTCTTCTCATAAGGCTCTACGCATTTCGGAAACTGGAAGTT
This sequence comes from Euplagia quadripunctaria, assembly GCA_963859945.1. Taxonomy (NCBI): domain Eukaryota; kingdom Metazoa; phylum Arthropoda; class Insecta; order Lepidoptera; family Erebidae; genus Euplagia; species Euplagia quadripunctaria. Next base: position 15,987,322 of record OY982581.1, read on the forward strand.
ATAGATCGACACAAGCAGGCAGTAGATTTTGGTGTTTTCACCTAATTTACCTCGACAACCCAGTACATGCTGTGGCGTCTGTTTGCGTCGATCTATGATTTTTAACAGTAGCTTCAATTTAACGATCATAAATGTCACTTAGTGTCTTAATTAATTAAATGATTTTGAATTTGAATTTGAATTAATAGTGTAATCCATCAGTCTTTATGGTTCTTAAATAGATCCATACTGGACTAGACAACTACACAATGAAACAAGCATAAATCTAGAAAGCATTGAAGGTTTCCGAATCATACAAAAGATGTTTAAAAAAAACTATGTGCCTGGCAGTCTCCGACCTTGCACCTTACTTCCGACCTGCCATGAATTCTGTCTCTAGTTCTGCCAGCATAATGTTTTTCAACTTACGCCGTTTTATGATCCACTGTAACCTGTTAACTTGCATGCAGTTATAGTTAATAAGTTATTTTGTTCCAAGGCTATTCAGAAAGTCTAAAATGCTAGAAGCCTTTTGGATAACCTCTCTGTAAATAGCAATGTCAAGGAATCCTTTGAAATCTGAACAATTTTAGACTCCGGAATCGAACCTTCAAGAGTTGCCCATTGATACAATTATTCCTTTTTTCGATCAGATTGCTAAATATAACTTCTACAAATGTTTAAGTAAAGACCACACGAGTCGTATTTATGGTTATTTAACAATAAAGACTGTAGTATCTATTTATGTTTCACTGGATCTCGTAAAACAGTGCACCAGTAATGTGTATTTGATGTTAACTTCAAAGAACTATGTTGTTTTAATAGTCTCATTACCGTTATTTAAATAGGTATATTGTATTTTATCGGAAAGCACAGGTTTATTTGTTTCATTTTATGTGTTCCATGAAGTATGCGAGTACTATATAATATCTTACTTATGTATAAACAGTAATAGGAGAGAAAAACTCATCACCTCGTTAAATTAGCCCCAATGATGACAACACCCACACACACACTTATTATTATTTTTACTACTTGTTTAAAGTTAAAAAACTGATATTGTGTATTTGATGGGGGTCCTGGTGCTCTATACTTCGGCTAGGCTAGGCTTCGGCCTAGTTTAGACACCAGATCTCCCACAAATTACTTAGAATGCCCTGATTTTAAATATATTTTTTAACTATGATAAGCTGTAATTTGTTTAGATAAATAAATACATTATTATTTAAAAAAAACAGCCAATAATAAACCTTAGCAAATTACGATAAAATGACCTCCGTAAATTTGTCCGTGTTTGTAAATTTTACCCGTTTTGCAACATATAGCCTATAGCCTCCCTCGATAAATGGGCTATCCAACACTAAAATAATTTTTCTATTCAAACCAGTACTTTCCGAGATTAGCGCGTTAAACCAAACATACAAACAAACTCTTCAGCTTTATAATATTAGTATAGATGAACAGTCAGTGTTACAACACTATGGTAAAAGCGGAGACAACACTAGCGCACTCCACCGCCATCTTGTGTGTAATTCCTTTATAATATATTAAGAATTCGTTGAGTTCGTTCTATTGTATACTGTTGTACGGTAAATAAAAAGGCATTGAAAAAGTGGTGGTATTAATTAATTACCAAAAAATAAATATAACACTCCACAAATAGTATTTAGGGAAAGTGCGCTTCTTCCGCATTTTAGAATGACAAAGTAGTTCTTATAGCGGTTGTCGTGAGTAAAAGTTGGGATCTGGTAGAATGTGGTGAAAGTCCAATAAAACGAACAGAAACTAGTTCAATAACAACTTTAGAAACATTTCGTTTCATTTTATATAATAATATTATATTAATATACCTATCGATCTAGACGCAGCCTTTGCACGCTTGTAAATCGATGCTCTTTTCCCAGTGGATCCTGCTGCGATGCAAATCGGGAGCAATTCAAATGCAGATAGCGGAGTACTTTGACTGCAATTCTAAAAGAAACAGTATTTTATTGCTGTGTTCAATCTTTTGTGAAATACTGTCTGATGAATCGTACGTAGTTACAATAAATTAGACGCACATACATAACTTATGTTTTATTGAGCCTATCTTGACTTAAATGCCAAAGAGAGTTTGTATGTTTGTTTATTCGTTAGTTTGTTACGCTTTTACGCTTTAGGCCTTAGCCTTGTCAGGGGCACAGAAAAGGGCATAGGGTATCTTTAATCCAAAAACAAGTTCTGTCAATGAGGGATAGAAAAAATACTCTAACACGAGCGAAGCAATTTTCTACAGTTTTATATAAATATCTCACTAGATACTGGCTGAACTTTTTTTTTAATTATCGTTACAAAATATAACCGACTTGCTTAATTTTAATAAAATAATTATACTATTGTTTACTTTTAAGTTTCTATATAATATTTGTTTATACATTAGTGGTCCCTGTAGTGTTTGTCCCTGTCCCTGTGTGTAAAAACAACGTTAAAGATTTATCGATAGAAATACATTCCGAAGAATTTAAACTTACTTATTCTTTGAAGTCGCTTAGAAACCTAAGTTAAATACCATAATAACATACTTCTCACTGTTATAAAAAAAAAAAAAAACACCAAAGACACCTAAACTTACCTAATAAACTTACTCAGTAACAATAAAATAATCTATTCAGATATTAATGACGCATTCACTGCAGTTTATAGTTGTCATAAAACAAACTACATCTACAATGAATGTTACATTAAAATCTTTTACGATGTCAGAGGGATTGTAAAATATAATCTTATACATAAGAAAAATTCATTAAAAATGTATAAGTTATCTAAAGGAAGCAGTTTCAATTTATCTAGTAAAATTAAAATTTAAGTTTAAGCCGCGTTTGCAATTTCATCTTTATTAAATCTGGGATAAATCACGTAAATTTCCTCATACTTCGTAGGTGAGTATTGTATAACCATAGATTTCTCCTAGCCGGAATATCGATATATTAAATAATATTATTAAACGTAGAAATTTTAATCAATTTAATAATAAATATTTACGATTTTTAATTCAATATACAACTTACACATTAAAACTAATTTAAAAAATAAATAATAATAATAATATATGTACGGGCTATTTACGTGCATGCATCATAAAATTCCTCCGCATCATGGCAGTGCGAAATTTTTACTTGTGACAAGACAGACAGACACTCGACTGCACAGAAATTCAATTCATTGGCACCTAACATTAAAGTTGTAGAAAAAACGTCTCTCCGCTTCTTGGATCCCCGGTCTTGGAAGATGGTTTTCAATCTATCATAGAAGACAAAATTAAAAATTTTTGTTTACTTGAAATTAATGTCCATTCAGCTTTTACTATACTCCGTTTTTGTCTTTTTGAACCTAAATTTACTCATGCCCTTCGATCATCGCAACTTTGGTAACATTTAACACTTCTAGAAAAAAATTACAAAATTATTCAAAACACCCTTAGCAAAATTTTACATATGGCTTTGAACGACCGAGGAGGCTGGCTCCAAGCATCCTTACCGGTTCGTTTCGGTGGTCTTGGCGTTCGCAAAATTTCAGATGTCAGCCTTCCAGCATTTTTGTCTTCGGTCCACGGCACAGAAGAGTTAACCAGGAACATTCTAACAAACACGCTGGTTAATTCTGAAGTGTCCTGCAAGACCGATGCCATAAATGCTTGGCAGATAGCTTGTCCCAATAATCTTTTACCTGTTAATCCATTCTCTCAGAGGCAATGGGACGCGCCGTTATGCACTTTAAGAAGGAATTTTTTAATTGACACCACATCCAATGTTGCAGAGTGCGCTCGTTTGTTGGCTGTGGGAGAATGGGAATCAGGCCTATGGATTCAGGCACTTCCATCGCCCAACATAGGCACCTTGTTGGACGATAACACATTCCGCCTTGCCACTTGCCTTCGTTTAGGAGCTCCTTGTGTTTCTCCACATCTTTGTCACTGTGGAGAAGCTGTCGATAGTCTCGGACATCATGGCCTTTTTGTGGCAGAATCGCAAGCCGTATATCTCGACATGCCAATCTTAACGGCATAATCCGTCGTGCTCTTGTTACCGCCGACGTGCCAGCCGTACGTGAATCCAATGGTCTGGTACGAGACGATGGGAAGAGACCAGATGGTATGTCATTACTGCCATGGAAGATGGGTAGGCCTTTTGGTATGGGACGCAATCTGCGTTGATACCCTCGCGCCATCATATCTTCCAATTATAGCTGATTGTGCTGGCGCTGCTGCTGCATCAGCAGAAAGCCTCAAACAGCGTAAATACAATAATTTAATTGGTAACCATGTTTTTGAGCCGTTTGGGGTCGAAACGTCGAAAGGTCATGAGGTCCGAGTGATCGTTCAGTTTATAAGGAATTAGCTAAGCGACTGATCGACACTTCTCGTGATCAGAAGGCGGGCCTTTTTCTTACACAGAGAATTAGCATTGCCATTCAACGTGGCAATGCTGCCAGCCTTCTGGGAATACTGCCAGTAGGTGACGATGCGGAGGAATTTCATGATGCATGCATGTAAATAGCCCGTATATATATTATTATTATTTATTATTAAACTATTCACTATAATTTCGCATGATAACAAACACAGACAAAAAGTTAATACAGCGAATGAAAGACGAAACGTGTATTTTCTTATAATTTTGGCAAAAAATATGTACCTTGAGTTTTAAAAACATGATGAAAATTTTTGTGAGGTACAGAAATATATTTTAATGAATCATAAAAATAATGGTTAGATGGTGTTTCCGTCCAAGTAAACTCTCCAGTGACAGGAAATACAGGACATTCAGGTACGCATCGCCAGTCTCTATGAGCTACTGCAGTCTCAGCCCCGTTCCCCATCCGAGACTAGCGGTATCCCTTATCCTAGGTTCCTCTTCCAACCTATACAAATTTGCCTTCTTCCTTGTTTCCGTCTTAAAATATCTACATTCCCAAGAAGTGTTATCGTCGGGCAGGCGGCCAGCCATGAAAGGAACCATCCAGAACCCAGTGCAAATGAAATATGGAATAGGGCAGGAAGACGCTGAATTAGAAAAAAAAGGAAAATTAATCACATTTACCATTTCAATGTGCTCTCCCACAGGCAACAAAATATAAAACGCATTGTCCTAATTTAAAAAAAAAAACAACAATCTTCTTATTTACAGCGAATGGTAACTTTTTAATTCATATTGAAAACTTTCTCACAGGGGAAGTTTGGAAAAAGAATAAAGTTGTATGACAGTTGCAAAAATAAGTTGAGTTTCTTTGTTGTAATTTCCGTGACCTACATTTAAAATTGCCTTTGCATTGTTGTTCTTAAAAAAAAGTGTTCTTGGGAAGACAGTGTAACGCACTGTAAAGTGGAACTCAATGAATGTCAAAATAATCTCATATGAATAGCGAATTCCGTAAATTATAGGGATAATTAAATTCCTAAAACTATCAATTGCAACTGGGCTCTTTTTAATTATTTTCTGCAATCGAACTACAAAGTTTTTTTTTATATTTCAAGAGTTTGTTCTATAGCGAAATAAAGTCCACTGATTCATCGTGATTGAAAAACTTCTAATAAGCTTCAATTAGGAATAAAATTATTGACAAAATAATTAATTTGATCGAAAAAAGCGTAGGGTGTTTGACATCAAATGTTACAAATAGTTTATTGGTAGCTATTTATAAATCTTTCTGTCTTTCTTTCTTTCATGAGTATGTTTTAGGGTTCCGTTCCTCAAAAGAAAACAAGGAACCCTGTAGGATCATTTATAGGGGTCAGAATTGAGGAAACCGATACAAGGAGGAGGAGGAGGATAGGATCACTTCGTTGTCCGTCTGTCTGTCTGTCAAGACCATTTCTCTCAAGAATGCATTGAATCAAGTTATTAAAAAAGACGGCTATTTAAGCCTTATATTTTAACCAATTTATATCCTCGTGGACCTAGAATCGTGAAAATTGGTAAGTAGCAAAGTCTCACAGTACATGTAAAGCAAAAAATCCGAAAGTCGTAAATAAAAAAATATTTTCTGCGATTACAAACTTATATTCAAAGATCGCTTTGCAATCTATTTTTTTTCGTAGAATTATCCACTTTATTATTTTGCGACTCACAAACTTACTTAACAGACTGTACTTATGTATATTATTTTTTGAGGTGGCCACAAATCTCACTATCTATAAAAATAGGCAAAAATAAACTTCAAGGATATTACAAACTTTATTTACAATTTAATGTAGTTTTCATAATTTGTTAAATTACTTATGTATGCTCAATTTGATGCACTTAGTGCAACGTATGTTCTCTGAGTGCAAGTCGTGATTTAATCACAGCAATATTGGTGTAGTAGCCTCTTTGTGAAGGGAATGACTTAGTTGTAAGAGGTATTTGAGGATAGGCTAATTTTACAAACTATCAATTGCGGTATATATCATACGACCTGCCAAATAAGTGGGACTTATTTGGCAGGTCGTATGATATATTATACCTTATCATTTAGAAAAAAAACGTATCTAAATACGCTTGTATGTGTTTTATGACAAATAATAGAAGCTATGCTTAGTTTTGGTCTAGAAAGCGCTGTGAAAAGCCGGGTCCAGACGTGCGTAAAGTGTAATGTAATGGAACCTGGTTAGTCCATTGGCTATCGGTTTTTAGCGCGAACACAAAGGTTCTTAATAAAGGCTCGCAGTCTTAGTGTCGTATGGACGTCCATGGAGTGCAATAATGATTGTGAAATTTCCAGTCTCATTACAGTATCTTGCCTTGATATATATATAGTAAGTGGCACATAAAAAAATTATTGGCCACTTACTCGTATTTGCTGAGATTTTACACAAGTAAGGCAGATCTTTGTTTCGTACCATCGACGCACCGAACGTTTTTTACGGTCTTCAGTTAAGAAATACCAACAAATAAAAGCAGGACCAAAGGCAACTGAGTGGAACAAGATTCACGTTACATGATGTGCGTTGAATTCGTGTGCTATCCACGTAGCGTTACATTACACCTTAAGCACGTTTGGACCCGGCTTAACATGTCCCAAAATATTATTATTATTTAATATTGTGTCATATATTTATTTGAGTACATTTGTGTTAGTTAATGATGTGTATTTGTATAATATTTAGATATTTAACGTTAAGGGTCGTAACGTAGTCCCCAGAAATAACGTAACTGACGATATGAACTTGGTAGTTGATCAATAAAGCTAACATTTTATAATATAAAAAACTGTTATGAATGAAACTATATCCAAGAAATATTGATGAAAATTGGAACAACCTTCACATGCAGTTTTTTTTTTTTAAAGACAACTCCCGTATTATAAATTATTCCTCTGTCGCGGGGCACTTAACATACAAACAACGGACACAAAGAACACCCAGACTCGGGTGGGAATCGAACCCACGACCTATGGCATGGCAGTCAGGGTCACTAACCACTAGACCAACAGGCCAGTCAATTAATTTCTATTAAGCACTTTCATTTCGAAAAGTCAGAGTTTCACAGCCGTGAGTTAAAAGCCGGCGTGATAAAGTCAAAGGTACTCAGCTATCACGTTTTTTAAATGTGTCAAAACTGTTAAATATAATTAATATGTTGCTATAAAACCTTCACAAACAATACAATTATGTACGATAATGGAAGCAATAGACAACAACAAACTGGTAAATGGCATTCCTCACGCAGACATTACCATCGGGTGTCGTATAACCCATGATTTTCATTTGAGGAGAATTTCAAACTATTCCTTCCTTGTACATGTTTCAAACAAAGGTTTCTTACAATTCTCATGTTTGTCTTACTTGATACGTCTAAAATAATGTATGAGATGTATTGAAATTTGTTGATCTTTATCTTTTAAAAATTACCATTAAAGGGCACTAAAAAACATTTTTTTACCCATAATTTAATATTTTTTATTTTATACCGTATAAAAAAATGCTATTCTTAAAATCGGATACATCTTAAGTATTATATAATAATATAAAACTCCGATTTTAAGTCGGATAAAGGACCTCCATATTTTAAATGATAATTAAAAAAATGGTGTGCTAATCTTAAAAAAGTAAAACAAAAAGTATAATAATATTACGTGTGATCATCCCTGAAGCAACAATAAAGGAATCGCACTTCAGAAAATTTAATTTTTTTTTATTTAGCGTTTATTACATTCTACTGTATAAATATCCATGCAGTTATTAAGCCTGTTAATAAACATTTTAGTATATTATCAACAGTGGTGGTGGAAATTATTACATTCGTTTTCGTTGACATCAGTCGCTGACGGAATGGAACAAACAAAGAGTTGTTTGTAACATTTTTTGAAGTTTCAATTATATTTTTTAAAGAATGATAATTTTATTTACATTGGTATGTACTTTGGTAGTTACAGAATTACAGAAACTAAATTTCAGATATAAAATAATAATAACTTGTTACACCTCACACACGGCCGCCTGATCCCAAACTAGGCAGAGCCTGTACTATGGTAACCAGAATGCTGATAAACATACTTATATTACTTATATATTACCAAATACATACATATTGCTACGACTCAGAGGGTGAGCCGTACCAGGAAAGAAGGATCTAATTTCTAGGAAAAAAGAATAAAAGATTATACGGGCGCAACTTAGTAGTTTTTACTGTAACCTTTAAAATATTACATTCACATTTAAAAAGACTAATGACTTTAACAATCGAATAACATCAAATAATATTTCTTGAGGTTCCGTGTGTCAACACGGGTAACTGTCTCCCACGGCTTCTCCGATGAGAGTCTCTTGTTTCATGGTTCCATTCTCTGAACTATTTCAAATACGAATTATTCGAATCTTGAGCACGAAGTTGCCAGTAAGACTTCACGCGTCAAAAAGGTTTAATCATCAATCCACGAAGGTTGCAAGAGGACGCGTGGAGTCCAGGTACAACAATATAATAGATAAATTACACAGAACAAATGATCGTGCTCATCACGCAATCATTTGTCCTGGGTGAGAATCGAATCCATGACCTCTGGCTCAGCAGTCAGGATTGCTAAGCACTAGACCAACAGGCCCGCCAAATGTTTGACCCAATGCACTCATTTTTCTTATGTGCATTTTACGCGATATCTTCACCATTTGTGAATATATTTAATGATTGCTTTTTAATACGATATGGAATACTTATCTTCAGAGTCAAACTACCAAGCACTAAGTACAACTAGCTTCACGACTGACTTAGTCTGACTCACTGCTACTCCTGACAATTCAAAAATACCTATTATTGGTTTAATTGAAATAAATGTTAATGTATATCTTTATATTATATTTCTTCTGTATGTGTGTATGTCACTGAACTCCTCCTAAACGGCTGGACCAATTTTAATGAAATGTTTTGTGTATCTTCAGGTGAATTCGAGAATGGTTTAGATTTACAATTGGACCCGGTAGATGGCGCTGCGATAAGATTCCAGGAATAATATTTTATTAAGTTCCGGCAGGACAACGTCTGTCGGGTCCGCTAGTAATATACAATAATGTAAATATATAAAATATAATAATGTAAGTATATTTTTGAGGCAACTTAACAGCGAGCTTTGAAACAAGAACATCTTTAATATTTTTGCCCGTTTATTAACCAGCGAGAAAGTTATTTTAGACCTCCTGAATGAAAGGCACTATATGTCGTTTTCTGTACAACGTGTATGATAATCATGCAATAAACAAACAAAATCACTGTCACGTTTATATTAAAATTATTTACGGTGTGCAGTTCATTGCTCACTCACATTGTGCCTTGACTGACATTATCAAGCGGACGCAACGTGCACACTATCCTATAATACTATTGTAGTCTTTAGTGCACACCGAGCGATGTGTCACATCTCACTGAATGGTACCGCGTTATATCGGTTATAGAATGAACTTCCAGGTTTGTATTTCGATTGCAGGATGCATTCGCCCTTTTTATAAATCAATCGAATATAAAATGAATAATGAAGAAAATTAAACAAATAGTTTTGAATTAAAAGAAATAAATTATTATATACTTGGTACTTCAACTTGGTTCTATTTCGTACAATAATTTGGTACTTGATAACGAACTTCACAATAATATATTGACTGACCTGTTCGCGGTATAAAAACCAGATGAACGTATCTACATTTTCTTAATTTTACAGGAGAGCAAAAATACTCCGAGAATTTACCAAGTTCCTTGTGATTCCTTAGCTATTTTGTTATTTTGGAATTTGTGAAATATTGCATTTACAATTACGTTGTTTTGGCATTTCATAAAGGAGCACTTTGTGACCCGGTTTATGAAAAAAAAAACGATATTTTGACTTTTTTGTGGATCCGTTCATCTAGTTTTTATACCGCGTGTTGTTCAGTGGTTAGTTACCCTGACTGCTGAACCAGAGGTCGTGGGTTCGACGCCCACCCAGGCAATTGTGTGATGATCACGATCATTTGTTCTTTCTCTGGGTGTAATTTATTTATAATATGTATGTATTTAGAAACATATAAGTATGTCTATCAGCAGTCTGGTTACCATAGTACAGACTCTGCCTAGTTTGGGATATACAAAACTTGATAGATGTAAATTAATTAAGCGGTATTATTGTAATGACTAAGGCTTCAGACCTTTTATCGAGTGGTACGAACCCCACCCAACCAATTCATTCCACTCCTATGTATATGTACCAAAAATCCAATCCATCTAAAATACTTCTCTGTTGAGCCTGGAACAAGTTATTAAGATAAAAGGGCAAAAGAAATGGAAATAAAAGGAATAATTACACATTGATTTTAACACTTCAAAATTAATGGTAGGTACCACGGCAATTTTTTTTTTTTACAGTTACTACGAATACTTCCTCACTACTAACGAAGACAATTAAATAAGGCAAACATTCTACAGATTTTAAATCAATTACAGTAGAAAACAATAGAAGCTTTACATTGTTTTGCAGTTGTTTATTTATTTTTGTGTTAAATGAACTGTACTCTTCATCATTTATACCTGTCTGCGTCGAATAAGGAAAACCGGTTTTGTCCCTCGTTTTACGATTTCAGAAAAGAAAGTTAAATTCCGCAGCGTCTTAACTGTAAGCTTTTGGTAAATTAGGACAAAATATTTAGCAACCAAAGTATAAAATAATCAATACACACTTTAAAAACTTTTTGTCGCTGAGCATGACACCCGGTTTCTGAAAGGCTTTTTAAATTAAGGATAAAATCTTAGAGTTTCTTTGTTTCTGTTTTTTTAGGGTCTATAATTAACTGGTACCTCAAAAACATAAAGGATTTATTAACTCATCACTCATCTTCTTATCCTTATATTTTATTTGTGGTCGGTGCCATATGTTCTCTTTTCTCATTCTACTCTATACGTGACTTCACTACTTACTCTCTTTCAAGCCATATTTTCTTTCACGAAGTCCATCCATCTTTTCTTTGGTCGTCCTCTGCTTTTGCATTCGTCAACTTTCATACATAAAACTTTCAGTACCATATTTTGCTCCTCCCTCCGCATCACATGTCAATACCACGATAATCTATTATTTCTGAACTTTCATCCACTGGTGGTACTTTCAGGATCCATCTCAACATGCTACATGCTATCATCCGTTCCCTTGGTGGGCCAATACTAAGATCCATACAGGACGGCAGGTCTGATGATCCTCTTATAGATCTCTCCTTTCAGTTTAATATTTAATTAACAGTCTATGTTTTATGTATCTAGTTGGCTATGTATTTCCTCTAGATCATAAAGTTACACTTTATGGTCGGCCGTGTGTGAGGTGTTTCGTTTCATAATTATAATTCTAGTTAGTTTAGTATAAAATACCAAGGTATGACGTCACACCTTAGTGGTGTCAAATCGTTACTTTGATTTGATTTCATATTGATTTAATTGATTGATTTGATTTGATTTGATTTGAATTAATATTGATTTGATTTCTGTAAAAAAAAACAAACATTACAATAAAGGTGGACGACAATTTTCAGAGTATTTCAAGATATATTTACAGGTTTAGGACAAAAACATCATTTTAACCATAGGAAGTTACCAAGTCAGACAGTGCTCGTGAAGTTAGAAATACGGTAACTCAAGACAAAGTGTGCTTAAACTTACCGCCAGGTGATAAGACTTACTTATCTTTTTTGGATGATATAATTTTGTTGATGGCACTGGCCATGGTCACAGGCTGAGTGTCAAAACGTCAGACAAATCAAAGGTATGTAATACCATTTAAATACATGATCGAATTCATAAAAAAATACTTAAAAAGTTAGTTTTTTTTAGATTTTCTTAGTGACAGAATGAAAAATTCCAAAATAAAAAAAAAAATATTTACGATTTAAAATCTTTAACTTTACCCATTCCACCTGATTTTAACGGAGTAAAAATACCTGGTAATTCAAACTGTCATAACTTGTGAACAGATATTTTTTTTAAGTATCTCTATGTGTTTAAGTATCTTATTACGCTATAACATCAATAATGATATTGTATCCTATTATACAATGCAATCTACTATACAAAGAGGATACATAAGAAAACCGAATTATACGAATTTTGTATCCAATTATACAATCTGGCAGCCCTGATTGTCATATACACCTAAAGGGTGTGTATGTAGAGGTGTGGAAGTGCAGAAAGCAAAATTTTTTATTAAAGTGTTGTATGTTTATGTGAAAACGGCTACATAATGTTCATATGTCCAGTGCATATATTGACCTGTCATGGTACGTAAGTCTATAAAATGACAGTTCAAGTTGTAGTGGCCAATGAAAAATCAAAAAGAAATAAAAAATAATGAGCTATGGTCAAAATTCAACCACCAAGCGATCTCTAACCACAAGGAAGAATGAAGACTAATGAAAGACAGAAACCAAATGACAAACCTACCAATCTCTCATACCTTTCCTTTACGAACAGTCCAGTTGAGGCTGCGGATCCAAGATTGTCTCGTTCAGTCTCCATTCAAAGGATTCTAGTAACCAATTTAGAGACTTGATTAAACTTTAAAGCATCCACTAGGAGTTTAATTTAAATGGAAAATCGAAGATTAGCCAGTCCTCTGATCCTCTAGTACATGATAATATCAATTGCCGAGGTATTCTGCTATTGAGTTTCCCGAGAGGCGTCCCCATTTCTTGTTTCTCTTATGTACGTCTTGTGTGAATGTAAGACAATTATCTACTGGGCTACTAATATATAAATAGGCAAGACAAACAGTTAGGAATCATTTTCCTGTTTGTGAATGGATTTCTTTTTTGTTTAGAAGCTATTAACGAGCTTAAGTGATATCATTAAAAAAATTAAACAGTAATTTTTTCCACTGTGACACTGAATTGAATGAAACTTGAATCTCAGCCACCGGGTGAAAACTAGCTTGTTAGCTATAAAAATGGTGGATCAATTAATGGTGTATAAAGTCCTTTCAACAATGTTTATTGAAACGGTGAACGCATCGCTTATCATTAGGTGAGCAACGTAAGTATAGTATAGTTAGACATACAATTTCTCTGATAACCTAAAACTGCCTAGGACGCACTCAGTAATCGTCCGCCGTACTGGTCTGAACTCGCCCGTTAATTTTCATATACAGTACCTAACGACGGCCGACACGCATGTGCTAAGCTAATGTCATTGAGTTTTACAAATGACCAGTGATATTAACCAGCAGAAACGGCGGGCTTACATGTCAGAATCTAGTATCTTATAAATAGTGTAAATATAATTGTAAAAACAATCACTTGAAATTGTAACTGAAAGCTGCTAATGAATTACATTTAAAAGTAATTATAAATATATAAAATTGTATCGCTATTTTAGTGTTTTATATGGAAAAAGTAATTATTTTACTAATCAGAGAGATGGTTAGAGGAATATACAAATAAATAAATATTATATTGTTATAATATTGTGTTGTGTTATTACCGGTCTTCTCGGAAGTCATTAAGAGAGACCTATGTCTGTCAGTGAACGTGCTGTGGCTGAAATGATGATAATGAATTGGCTATATAATAAAAAAGGACATGCATTAAAAATTTGGTCTTGATATATTAGACAACTAAACAAAAACAGCATTCGTTTGCAAATATACCTAATTTACAACACCTAACCTAAACTAAATACTTTTTGTTAAAGCGGGGGCTTCTTTTTCTTAGTTTACATTGACAGTGGTCTTCGAAGGTTAAGGACCTTGAAGGTTTTTGAAGGCCCTTCAAACGGGTTATGACCACTGATGTTAATGTTAATAAACAACCCATAAAAATCAAACCAAATTTCATAGATATCAAAAGACGTTGCTTGTAACGGAATCTTGTAAAACTCCTTGCCAACCTCTCATGCCTGATACAATAGTAAATAGATATCGTCTAAGCAAAGGTGCTTTATGTTATGGTAAGGTAGTGATCCAAGACAAGATTCTTATTAATAACAAGAAATTATTAAATGACAACACAACCTGATTAGCGAAACCCTACCCAATATCACTCCCACAGCTAAGACAAATCTAATAATACCTTATATGTGGAAGTCTGACAAATGGTATAAACTGCCAAAGAATTAGAGATACATACATACGCTCGAAAAACATTTGCCTCCTTCGGCAGTCGAGTAAAAATATTAATAAATACACAGGGTATTAATGTATATTCATAATTATTTATGATCATGTGCTCTCATCCACTACTCACGTTAGCTCCTCTATATGCCAATTTCATCAAATTGTCCCAAAATCCCTCACTACATTTGTCAATGTTTAACATTCGAGCCACGTTCGTTGCGTCACTACGCTGATCAATTAATGATCTCGGGCTGGATTGTGCTACGAGGGAATGGCCGGATTTATCTTGTTTTGGACCAGAATTACATTTATAATCATCTTATTTCCGGACTTTTTTTATGAGGTCTTAAAATTTGATTACACGTTTTTGGAGGATCATAAAATACGAGAATTGTTATTTTAGCAATGAATTTCTTTATAACGGGAGTTCTTAATAACGGTGGCAGACGGTCGTCTTCTTCCTCTCCTCGTCGCCTCTGGTCAGTGATATTTAAAGCTATTTTTGTAGGTAACCTCACGTCTCAAAATGTGGCCGTATTAGCACAGTCGACTCTCTTTTAGTTTTTCGGCAATCGAACCTTGAACAAAGTTCTGAAGTAACCATTCCTCGCTTTGTCCAATCGGGTTATTCCTCATGCCCATATTCTGAGCATTTTCGTTTCTTTGACATCCAATTATTGTTCATGTGCTTAAGGGAGTTTTAGTATTAGTTTAATAAAAAACCCATCCTCCCCGTTGATTAACTTAATAAGAGTTAATAAGTTTAAGTCGATGAAATTAACTGTTGAATGAATAATTTTGGTTAAACAAAATCTATTTTAATGAAGATTTCTCAAAACTCCTGTCTTTTTTCAGAACTTATTATTTCTATTTAAATGTTTAAATTTCACCAATTATAATATTTTCATTTAAATTGTTCCTTTTTTGCACCCTATCAGTAGCATTAGGATATGAATACAATATTAGTTTTAACGCTACAAACTATTAAATAGTGTGACTGACACACTTTGGGAAAAAAATTAAATTAATAGAAAGTGTCACAAAATCAATCAAGTAATGTGTACCTAATTACTAAATTATAACGCTTTATATAATGATCACCACGAATAGGTAATCCTGTAAGGTAGTATGGCCACGTCACACTGAGCGCACGTGTGTGGCCATACTAGGTTGAGAAAGCTAATAAGATAAATATGTTAACCGAATACTACTATTATCGCATGCACTGTAAACTAATTTTCAACGTACCCCTAATCATCTGGAACAACAATTAAAGAGGGGTCTGACATTGAAGCGATATGCATCGCTTCAATGTCAGACCCGAGAACTGAGATGATTACCATACAAGATTGCATCGCGAACTGTCAGCTTTTAAATTCGTCAGATTTTTAACTTCTAGCTGAAAATAATAATTAATGTACAAAATATTACAAAAATACCGTCAATTGTACAGCGTTAATTGTAACTTAAAAATGTTTGATTTAGCTTAAAAAAACTATTTTGCAGGAAAAACTAAATGATTTTTTTTCGCCCAATGCTTTTCTAGATGTAGATGCATAACTCTAAACAACATATACATATATTATTATGAATATTTATGTCAATTTCAACGATTTTGTTCTTTTTATTATTAATGCGGACATTTTCAGAAAAATCTGTTCCATCAATATCCTTTGTATTAAATAGTATATAGTATATACTATCACAACATAATTTCATTCATTTCAAACCTTACGAAATATTAGCATTACTGATCAATTTTAAAGTTCAATTTGTCAGTTTCAAAATTAGATTTCAAATAAAAAAAGTTAAAAACCGTTGGTTGCTGGAGAAATGCTTCGAATAATAATGAAGTATTATTAAGTTTTAATATATTTCTGTATAATTTGAAATGTATTATTTTTTTATTGGAACATTATTCCTATTAACTTCTTTACGGATAATTCCTTATTACTACTATAGTCATTAAATAAGAGTGTATGGGTCATATTTATGCTGTTAAAGATTAGTATTATGGAACTGTGTGCCTGTGCTTGCACTCTAATGAAATTGCAGTAGAAATGGAGGAACTAATGTTACATTTATTAATTCCTTATGTACCCATTTGACGCAAATAAATAAATTTGAAATTTGAATTTGAAAAGACACGAATTTTCCTAAAATTGTTAGCCCTTCGCGGGGTCTACTATACGGCCCTGAAATATGACCACACCTTTCTATAACAAGTCAAATATTTTCCCCAAAAGAAATCTCGATGTTTCGCTTGTGATTAAGCAAGTCGTAAGATTCGAGGTTTTACTGCTGATCCGGGGGTGAGCCAATAAGCTGCGGTCTTATTGGTCGATGGACTACCGGCTTACGGCTTATGGTGTGAAATTGTTATAACCGCGGGTGTGAATCACTTTCATATTTTGAAGTATCGTACGTTTCCCATTTGTTCAGGATCTTTGGTTTTATGAAAAGAAATAAAATAATACTAGATTTGCCAAGCTTACAGAGTACTGTTTTTTAGCCAATCACAACTAGTGAGTGTGTTTATCTCAATGGCATAGGTTGCCATCCTCCTACAGCATTAGTAGGAATGGTATTTTCATATTTCTACGGCTGCTTGATGTTACGATATTTGCCAATTGATAGATTGCCACATTGAGTGTATAAACAACTTATATTTTTTTAAAAAAATTTTTTATAGTTTTGCATCAACTGTTATCTTGCAATCATTTGTGACACTTCAGATCTGCCTGATAATGTCAAAATTAAACTGGTCTCAACCGATATATTCAATTATTCAACTACTTATGGTACATAAATACCTTTGAGTTTAACTTATTAAAGTATCCAAATTAGGGTAATACAATATAATTGTATTTTTAGGGTTCCGTTCCTCAAAAGGAAAAAAATAAACCTTATAGGATCACTTTGTCATCCGTCTGTCTGTCTGTTTAATCTAGTTGTGACCAATCAATATTGCATTCGTTTGAATCTCATTGGTTCAAGTTGATTGAAACATACATACATGCTAAACATCTTTAAATTACCTATTTGTACTAATCTCAAAATTTCAAATTATTGACAATATTGTTTAATATGTATACAACAACGTTTAACACATATACAGTTACAGTTACCATCATCAAATATTCAAGAACGCTGTGCCCACAATTAGTCCAACACAACACGGTGAATATTCGATCTGAAATACAGTCGTATATAACTGGAGTATTACGCTCTGACACGGACAGATATTCCGGAAGCACCGAGGCCAAGTATTCAAAACAACTGACAGTTTAAGCGTGTGACAGTCCTCTGTGCGATAACCCCAGTTACTGGTACTATTATGTATTCTGTGCCCCAGTGCAACTGCTTACCTACCACTTATTTTATTATTGCTTAGTAGCCCAGACGCCATTACTTCGCCTTCTTCGCCCAAAAAATCATGAAATATCATCTATCAACCATTTCAACGCCAGCCCCCAAAGTATCGTGCAGGCTACACACATGGATATCAGCCCTTTGGGGGAGGCTCCACTGCGGGTTTAGGTCATAAAACCAGATTATTCCACTATATGTAAGGTGCTATAAAGCAATTGTTTGCAAGAATCTCCAATTCTCCATGGCAGGAGACCCCCGTGTTTCGCAAGCGCTCTGATTGAAACACAAATTCATAATGTGTAGTATGTCATTTGAGCACAATTAAACTAAAAGAAATGTCTTTAAATAGAGCTGTAAGCCCACATGATAATTTACATACAGACATCGACCTCGAGATTTCTTTTTGGGGAAAATATTTGACTTACATATAAACAGGTTATTTGTTATAGAAAGGTGTGGTCAAATTTTAGGGTCGTATAGTCTACTTATACGACCCTAAAATTTGACCACACCCATTATTCAAGGGGTCTACCCCGTGAATAATAAAAAGCGCAAAATTTTTAAGAATATTCATGATGTATTAAACTTTAAAAATTTGTCAATTTCCAAATAAGATTCCTTATGTATAGATATCGTATTTTGAATCTGACAAATCGAACTTGAATATTGATCGATAATGCTAATATTTCGAAAGAGAGGGTTGACATTCATGAATTGAACAGAAATTTTCAAACATACATATATAACTCTGCTTCCAAATAAACGTGGAAACGAGCTAAGGGACCGAGAAACGATTTTTATAAAATGGGCGAAGTCAATGCATTTTTAAAGCACCCATTTGAAATCTTTTTCGTTCAACTTCGACACAATGAGCTCAGAATGTTATTATTCAGGTCACAAAACAAAGAATGAGTATTGGACCTACTCAGGCAAAAATGTAAGTTGGTTTTTTTTCGATTGTTCACTAAGTTTAAAGTGATGTACTTGGCGCATGGCTTAAACAGTCAATTTAAAAGATTTTTTTTAGGATTAGGAAGTACTTAGAAATATTGTAAATCACCACTATCAGTTACCGGACGTGGCTTTTTACATATACCTAAAGATAAAAACCTCCATCGGGATTGACATTCTGAGTAAAAATTCAACTTATACCCGGAACGACTGTTTCCATGACAATTTACATAGGTTTTTTTTTGTATCATCATCATCACTTCAACCATAGTTCACTGTTAGACATAGGCCTCCCTTAATGACTTCCAAGAAGTAGTCCTTTTTTGTTTGAAACCATATAATTTTTTATAAAGTATTTTATCGTATCATTTTAAAAGTTGTTCATCAGACCAGTATTCACATTATCTAGAAAGTAATAATGGATTACGATGACATTTCGTCATTTTATAGCCCAGGCGAAGTAATTGCCAAACATTTGCCAGTACATGATTAAGCTATTTGAATACCTCATGTCATACTTTATTCTTTTTTAGGGAGCAGGTTCCGCCCTTATAGCCACTCTGTACATTGCTGCAAAGGTCCTAGCTTCCAGATCATACTGTGATAAGCTAACATCGCATCTGCAATCCTGTTTACGTGTTAAGGCCTGTGAAAGCATAGCATCTCAGATTGGTTTTAAAGGGAACAGTGAGGTGACATGAGCCACGTTTGCTTCTGCAGATGATCTTATCATTAAGTAAAAGTACAGTGAAAAAACACTAAAGAATGGACATGCTGACTGTCACTCAGGGTTCTTCCTGAGAAAGAAAACTTAAATTACCTACGACCTGCCAACTATTACTTACTACTAAAATTACCAACTAATTCTTGCCCATTAGACAGAAAAAAATTAAATGAGTGCAATGCGAAGGAAATAGTCCAGATAATCTTTAAAATTTTACTTCAGAAATGGCACAAAACAAAAAAGGCTTCAATCCATACTCATTATTCATAGTATTACATTACAAACACTCAAAATGGCATTTCGCTCGAAACAAGAAATAACATTTTCACCCCTAAACGTTCAAAAATAAACAGAACTCAGTCATAAAAACATATCTAAAGCCTTTATTCACCCCTTGAATAATACAGAGGTCCTTAACTTCATATAATGGAGGCCATTCAGCCTCAAATTTGAAACGAGGGTAGACAGCCATTGATGTGCGTCTTATACAGACTCATGCAAATTATTTCACGCTCGCAAACCCACTGGGGATAGGCAGATCTTCATCTGGATATGTGAATTCATCCGTACCATCAGGGTTTGATATCTTTCTAGTGAATTGGGTCTGTTTTGTGCGATCTCCTAGGATTGAGGTCAGGGTTGTCACGTTAGTTTACTTACAGACGAAACACTTAGCTTGAGTTCTACAACATGTAACATAAAAACAAATATCTCAGGATTGTTTATAAACTTACGCAATTTATAAATCATATTAGACATTAATAGAAATCGGTCAAGTGCGATTCTGACTCGCGCACCGTGGGTTCCGTTAGCAAACGAGCTTGTAAGTAGATAGTACGTCTATCTCGGGAATCAATTCTCGAAGATGTTTGCCCGTTTTTCTAACAAACAATCTTAACTTTGCATTTCTAAAAATAATCTCTCCCTCCCATGCATCCCTCCCATGCATCGATTTACGACAAAGTCAACTTTTCAACCGCAAAATATAAGTTTGTAATCACATTTTTTTTTTCTGTTATACCAACTAATTAACGACTTTCGAGTTTTTTACTTTACTTGTGCTGTGTGACCTCACTTCTTACCAAATTACATGATTCTAGGTGAATAAAAAGTACCCTATAGGTTTTGATTTACCTGCGAAATGTTCAAATTTATTAAAATCTAAGGCATTCTATAGGCATCTAAGGCAATCTAAGGTAAATCCCTTCAAGTCCCTTGCAATAGACTCATTTGTAACGGAACACCATGTGGTTTAGTCGGTTCGATTCCGACATACCACTCACCGGCGGCCCCGGTGGGGTGATGACCCGAGGGGGTTTCCACACGATAAAGCATACATAAGTATTTGTTATTAATTTCGGATGAGAAAAAGAGTTTTGACAGACAGACGGACAATAAAGTGATCATATAAGGGTTCCTCTTTTTCCTTTTAAGGAACGGAACCCTAAAAACTAAAATAAATAATAAATAGGTCTAAACCGCGGTAACATTTATAATCTTCGATCTTATTGCACCGATAGTAACCACCGCATAAGAAATGAATTGTGCTTTTTTTTATAAGGGCAATCATGGGGCAGTCTGGTCATATACAATCGGAACCGAAATTATCGGATATCCGAAATAAAAATCTATCGGAAACCGTAACCGAATCTCATGTAAAAGTTTCAAATAATTTCGTACCACAGCCCTAGTTTAAACATTAGTTATACAAACCTAGTTTATTTGATATTTGAAATAATAAAAATAGATAAGCCTTAAGGTCTGACAGAAGCCCGTAAATATTGTTTGACGACCTATGAGGCGAGGCAGTAGATCATTCGACTGCTACATTGGGTGTGGTTTTCGGTTCCCATTCAGTGCAAATATTTTTTGGCATTAATATATCTAGGTGTTTCCTTCCATCTATATACATATATGTACGTTTAAAAAAATCAAGAAAAAATAAGTAGGTGTAATAAATCCCACTTTTTTTTTCTATGTTTAGCTAGTACAAACAGCTCATACTCTATGGTAAAAAGGCTGTGTGCTGGATTATCACTGGAGTCGATAAAAAGTGTTATTAGGTACATGTTTTCCGTAAGACCAAAATATAGCTGGCACAATTTGGAAGTATAATAAGCCTAACCATTGTTTCCCTCCACGATTTACAGGAGTAAGTACAAACATATATATAAATATATGTACACATTTAATTAATTCTTCAAATGGAAGTTGCGTTTGAATTATCCGACGCCATTTTCAATTTATTCGTCATGTCTCAAGAGATTTGCAAAATTACTTTTCCAATTGAGAATCGCGTTTGGTTGGTCTTCGGGCTGCATTAAAAGGTATTGATCAACAGATTAGGAAAATCAGCTTTATTGGATTTGTCCAACTTTTTATTAATATATATATTATTTTGCTTTACTTTATCCAACTGGTGTTCCTGTCCTAGTAGCCTCTCTAGTCAAGTTTTATAATATAATAGAATGTACTCAGAGAAATAGATATTATTAGTGTATTGTCTTTTTTAATTTATTAATTTGTATAAAATATAATCTGATCTTATTGTTTTTTTTTTATAATTAAAATTAATAATAATAGAATATTAATAGATATAATTTAATGATGTCTGTTAGAATATTTTTAATATAATAAATAGTATAGCTTGTTGCATGCTATATAACGGCCAAATATGTGGAACCTGATTGTACTGTAACACCTATGTAATGTATAATACCGTATTTGGCGCAATAAATGATATTATTATATAAAAAAATACGCTTTACTAGCAAACCGAACCGGTTCGGTACATTCTCGTATGCAATAGTAAGACATAACGACACGCCTTAGTGTTGTCAAATCATGCACGTTTAATGTTGATTTGACTATTATATAATAAACTAGCAGTGCCCCACGTTTTCACCCGTGTAAGTCCCAATCCCGTGGGAATATTAGGATAAAAAGTAGCCTATGCATTAATCCAG
This sequence comes from Euplagia quadripunctaria, assembly GCA_963859945.1. Taxonomy (NCBI): domain Eukaryota; kingdom Metazoa; phylum Arthropoda; class Insecta; order Lepidoptera; family Erebidae; genus Euplagia; species Euplagia quadripunctaria. The sequence goes on from OY982581.1 coordinate 16,009,879, forward strand.
GTCTCCAGCTGTCTACATACCAAGTTTCATTGCAATCGGTTCAGTGGTTTTTGCGCGAAAGAGTAATAAACATCCATCCATCCATCCATTATTCCATCCATCCAAACTTTCACATTTATAATATTAGTCGGATTATATATAAACACTAAATAAAAGTGAAACACAATTTGGCAGCACTTTAAGATGTTCCGGTACCTGACTTGACTAATTAATTTATTGTGAACATAGGGATCTACCCAATTTTAACATTAATAATCAAACAAAAATAAATAATAGTTAAAAAAATTACGAAACACGCTTTAATAGAAAACCAACCTAAAAAGTAAATTTAATTTTAAATTAAGATTAGTGTGATTAACACAAAAAAATATTTTATCTTAGAAAAGCCTGGGGTGCTTGATGTGAAAGATGACGGGGGTGAAAATCACGTTCAAAGATTCCTTTACATGCGTACATTTATACAAAGCTAATAATAGTGTGTTAAAAACCACCACCAGCATCACCAGCAATATTTAAAATATTCATTCGATTTCGTATTCATCATTCTTTATCAATCGTTTACGCTCCAGGTATGGCAAATATTAAATCAATCGGAGTCAACCAATCGTTGAATTAATAAAGTAGGTGGTAATACATTCAATTAACAAAGCCGTTTGACCACTGGACGATGTCAACGTGACAACTGCAGTGAAGCTTCGTTTAAGAAATTTACTGGTTTATTATCTAGGAGTTAAAGTTATTATTTATAATTATAATAAATGAAATCTTGAAAGGAGTAAGGAATGCATGCACATAACACTAAATTGACGACATACGAGTACTTGACAAAGTAGTTGAGCACACGATTATAACGATAAGGACAAGGCTTCGATTCCCACTTGATGCAAATATCCTTAGACATACCTAAACATTTCTGTTTCTATTCGTTTTGATTTAGGGGGCAAACAAGCAGATGGGTCACCTGATGGTAAAGGACCACCGCCGCCCAGGGACACCTGCAATTCAAAAGACACAAGTGCGTTGCCGACCTTTAAAGTACGCTCTTTTTTTGAAGGTTTGAGGGTCGTATTGGTACCGCAGGCGATTTGTTCTACAGATTTATTGGGCAAAAAAATTCTTGAAAAGCGCGGCTCTCTTTATCCGATATTGTTGGGTAAAATAAAAAAATGGTTACCATACCACCAATGGAAAATGTAGAAAAAAAATTTTTTGCAAAGTCTTTATGGTTAATTAAAAGAACAAGTGTTTTTAACTTATGATTAACCTACGAAACCAAATTATCTTTATAGTTAATTAAAAGAACAAGTGTTTTTAACTTATGACTAACCTACGAAACCAAATTATCCCTAATATTTTATTTACTATCTTTGTGCTATAAAAATAAGAAAAATAATAAGAACAATTCAATATAAAAAACTAACAATATTACTATCAAAAATATTAACTGAACTTAGTTCCAGTCGAGACAATTCATAATTCAAATGTCCAACCACTTCTTCAGAAATTGTCAAACTTGCAGCAAAAACTTAAAACTTTCCGCAAAATCCTTCAACCCAATGCAAAAACGCCCAACGCGGCGTCTAACTGACAAGAAAATATGTCGTTTTACTCCAAGTTGCGGTTTGTAGCGAGCACCTACCTGACAGGGAAAAACGACATCGGTTTGTCGTGGCTGCACTCGCCTCTGATTATGTAAGTAATTCATTTAGTTTAACTTTTTTGTACGACCTTTTACATGGTACTTCTCTACTTCATTAGTTATTTTACTTTTTTTGGTAATTTATTGTAAAACCTGAATATAATATTTAATTCCCGTATGCATTATACAGGTTGTATATGACAATGGAACACTTACTTAAATCACTGAAATGGCATGACTAGCATGCAGTTATGTATGCAAAGAAATTTTGAAAAAAAAAACTACCCGTTTACCAATGGTCAATTCATCATCAATTTTACATTTTACTTTCGTTTCTCATAAAAGCAGGTGAAACGTGTCAGAGACAACCTGTATATGTTCAAAGGAAGTAAATCTATGTTATGATATAAAATATGCTTCTTAAGTTTTCAAAAAAAGATATTAAAATGGTTTTTCTTTTAATTTGAAGAATGATTATGACCGAATTTCGAGGAGTAGGCGAATATAGTTAATTTAATGTTGTCACCATATCAAAAACTCATTTTTATTTATTAAAATAGTAGAAAACTGTAGTATTTGTTAAAACAGTTCACTATTTTAATAAAAATGAATTAACCCCTTACCACATACAACGCCTTATATAGCTTTAAAAGTTTTGTTTTTTTTTCAATTTATTAAAATATTGTTTTTTCGCAACCAACGTTAAATCCTCATACATAATTTCTTCGTTTAACGGAACGTATTTTTTGCTGCCCATAGTAAGTGCAATCTGTCAAAATATTGGAGGTTATGTTCAGCGTGTCCGACCGTTAGAGTGCAATTAATTAGTGCTAATTTTATTAATCAGAAAATAACAATAAAACGGTAAGTAAAAAAGCCTAGAATTTTAATATACAATGTTTACTTATATACTTTAATAAGAAACAGTCGTCGTTTCGGCATTTTTCGTGTTTTTTGCTTGTTTTTGAGCTTTATTTTGATATTGCCAAATTTGGCTTCGTATGCGTTTTTGTCAAAAACATTATGGGGCATATATGGCTTCGCATGCATTTAGATGCTTTTTCTTTTCTTTGCAGCAATGAACCCTTCTCGTTTCTATGGTACTTCCAAGCATGTAAATCTTATTCCGGGCGATGGTTTCTTAAATGACGACGATCTGGTTTCTGACTCTATCCTGACTATGAACCTTCCTCACTCTGTGCTCGTCCAAGAAAAAATATTGTTATACCTGAATCCGAATCAGATTGCTCTGATAATGAAGATATTAACTCACAAATCTTACAGGCTCCATCGACATCTAAACCAAAGACAAAAAGAACAAAAAAATCCATAGAAAAAGACAGAGTAATTTGGAAAAATCAAAAAATGGAAACATTTGATGAAAATAACTTCAAATTTACTGGATCCTCTGATTTACCAGATGACATAAAAAAGTTAGAAACACCTCAAGAACTTTTTAAATTCTTGTTCACTAATAATCTCATTGAAATGATCGTAGACCAGTCTAACTTAAAATCTCTTCAAGATGACGCCAATAAGCCAGCAAACATTACGAGGAAAGATATTGAGCAATTTATTGGAATCGTCATATTCATGTCTTGTGTAGATTAATTACCTACGTATAGCCATGTCCATTTCTACGTAGGTACATATAAAATTTAGATAATTAGTCAGTTTGTTGTTTGGCGCCGACTCAAAATAAGTTTATATAAAATTTGATAGTTTATGTAAATAAGCTCAAGACTTAAGAGGTTTATATATTTTTTGCTTTTTAGTTATTTTCGTCGGTTTAATTTTTTGTTAAAAAGATTTTTATAATATAACGGTAGAAAGACATTGCATGCGTGGTGACGTCGTGTTAATGACGTCACAGGTGAATATTATCAGAAGTACGTGTCTAATATGTGTAAAGTACATATTTAGAATGCATGTCTTGTAAGCCAAGCAACTGTGCGCTGTAATGTAACTCACCGATATGAAATAAATAAGGAAAACTGTCTAAGAAACCCTTGGAGTAATTTATATTTACTGCTGAATTACCATGAAAAAAAAAAAAGATTTCCTGGTCGCGCAATGTGTTATTGGGTTTTCTTTAAAAATGAAACGCAATCTTAAAACTTTAGAAGACAAACGACTCGCCCCTTGTTACATGGTATCAAAAGTATATTATATATGATAATAGGTATACAGTTGTATCTTGCCTACTCCTCAACGGATAAACAGGCATAAATAATATCTCATTTAAGTACATTATTTTTTATCTAAAAGATTATTTGAAATTGTTTGAATCTTCAGTCTTTATGTCCCCTTCTCCTGAATACTGTAGCGGCATTTTTTTTATCTCAACTATATTGAAACCCGTACCAACTCAGTTTCACTCCTTAGACCCCTAATCACGTCAGTCTGTCAATCACGCCTTGAGTCTCTGACAGCACGTGTTCCCGAGACTACCTTTTGTCGTACTTTGCCGAAGTTTCGACATACAAGCCTTTATAAAGTCGACAGGTGTTGCCATGTGTGAGACCCCGATTTCAATGTTTATATTGTTCTATAAATACTTATGTAGATACTGCCAGGCCTTGCAAGTCTAAACTTACAATTAAGATTCTTAAACAATATTGATTGTAAGACCTTGTAAAGTAACATCTGGATTCAGTTTGAAGCTAGTCTACTTTGGTGATGCTAAAAGTCGACATAATTTGATTTTTTTTTATCGATTATTTATTTATTATCAAAGCATTTGACAAACATAAAAAACAATTTATTTACAACGTTAAATTTGAAATCCTTTAAGCTATCTCTTTTTACCTAGTACATGCAAAGCGTATCCATTTCCTCGTCAATAACGTACACTTTTCGATAACCAGAGTCTCATACAAATAAATTAATCAAGAACCTCGAAGAATTCTACAGATAAGATATATTTATCAATCCTCTATTATATGTAAACAAGCTATTTTCTGCGGCTTCACTTACGTAAAAGTTTAAATTCTATATCTAGAGAATAGATAAATAGGCTTATATTCCTAAAAAGGAAAAAAGAACGCTTATAGGATGACTAAATTGTCCGTCTGTCTGTCTGTTAAGACTCATTTTCTCAAGAACGCCTTTAGGTATTAAGTTCGAATTAACATCAAATATGTATGTCTGCGATCCCTTAAAGCTGTAAAAAAATCAAGCTTCTAAGTCAACGCAATTAAAAGATACGGTCATGTAATCTTTATATTTTAACAAATTTTAACAATTCACAGGTATATCTGAACCTATAGGGTACTTCCCATTGACCTAGAATCATAAAAATTGGTAAGAAACAAGGTCTCAAAGCGTAAGTAAAGGAAAATAGCCAAACGTCGTTATCTTATTGTTATATTACATAAAAAAAAACATTTTTGCTATTCCAAACTTATATTTTAAGCTTGCAAAATTTATTGTGACGCATTTCGAAACATGGTAGTGTAGTTAAGGCGTTAAAACGTTACAAACAAACTCACTTTCGCATTTATATTAGTTAGAATTAATTCTCCACAAAACAGCAATAAACTCTCTTACGATACAGCAACACTCACTTCATCAAATACATTAATCAAAAGCATTATATATAACGAGAACAATTATAGATTCTTGCCACAAGCATTGGGATGAGTGTACTATTATTAGGTTCCTCTTGCCTCCCTCCGCCTTCCCGACTCGATCAATAGCTGCGATGATTTAAAATAAATACTTGTTTATAGAATATGTTGATAAATCTACATATTTAGTTAACTGACAGCCTCGAATTTTAAATAATACGCTATTGTCATGTTTGTCTGCATTATATACAAAGGTTCAATGTGAATTGACTGCACAGACGGCGCAATGGTTACAGTGCTAGCCTTGTCTCATTCATCCAAGAATCCATGATTAAATTTAATAGAATCGTTTTAAAAATCCGTCTATGGAGCAATAATGGTATTATTCGTTTACCACCTATTATTAATATTTATCCTTCAAACATAAATAAAAATTTACTATAAAGTTTACTACAAAAAGTTAAAAGGAAACCATTGATAATACATCTTACGAATCTAGAAAAAAGAAGTAAGGTCATTTTATCTGTGGTTTTCCGTTCTGTGAACCTGAAAACTCTGATTAAATCAATCACCCCTCTGTATTATCTACGTGATTATGTACTCATCATTTCATGTTAATGGAATAATAAATACTTTGATCATGATTCGGTGAATTCGTGCGTGGTTATCAACGTGACATATTATATGAACGGCATTAAGCTTCAATTTTATAGTGATTTTAATTGGTTTATCGGCTTGTTTGGTTATTAGTGCATGTATGTACGTAAACGATTAAACAACTACAGCCTAATTATATTTGAATAACAGCTATATGTTTACAATGCTCAATCAACACTTTCAAACTATAATTATTTAGCTTTAATCAGGTGTAAATAGGTTTAAATTGGTATCTCATGTCAGCGCGGAAAGTTCAAGATCAATGTCTTGTTGAAGTTCACATGTGTTAAAATTAACAAACAATTGATTTACATATAACTTATATATGTCACATCGTCAATCAGTACGGATGCTAAAAGCACCCTCTATAATAAGTTCAGCCGAAAGGAATACAAGCTCAATCTATCGGCGTTGACGGCGTTACGCAGAGTCTAAGCAGAGGAAGATCAGCGTGCGGACGGACGAGTTTACTTCACGTTTGGCCGCCGCCAAGTAAATATTGGCCCAGGAACTGTACTATGTTTCTTTGGGTGTTTGAAATACATTGGTGTTTAAATATCAAAAAAGGTTTTCTTATCGCCTGTACCCACATTATGTCTGAACCTTTTTCTGAGGATTCGACATATATTTTTAATATTTTATATTACTTACATACTTTAGTTAAAAATAATATCTATAAATCCACCTATACTTAAGAAAGATTTTATTTTACATATTGGAGAGTCTAATAAATTAATGTAAATCGACATTTCATCGCGGTAATATTATTTATTTTTACGGTACGATAATATATTGTTTACCCAAAGTTTTGTTCTAAGTGCACCGATCGAGGTCACGGAAGGAAGCGGTCTAAACATCTAATATGCATACAAGTCGCGAAAGTTTAAAAATAATTACACTCTAATTGTTCTCGAACTATTTATATAAATTATAACCTCCGGGGTTGGCAGATAAATATACATATTACTATCTTAACAGACTTATTTTCTAGACATAGCAAGAAAACGTAGGATAAACCGTTCAATAGAACTTGGGTACAAATGGCCGATTACGTACTGAATTTATAGGCCTTCGAGGCAAAAGAATAACGGCGCAGGTGGTTGCTCCCACGGTGGCGTTTAGCTCTCTTTAGTTAGGGGTGAGTGAATATGAGAGTGAGTGACGCTTTCGGATATGAGTTGCAAGGGTTACATTTTGCTTTCATTGCTTTTAAACTTTTACGATTCAATATCCAAGTAGATATAGAGATAGTTTTATTGCATATAAAGTTGGATATTTTTGTGAAAATTGTGTTTGAGTGTTTGGTTTAAGTGATCAAATACCTTGTTGAAGGTCTCGGTGTTGGTAGACAAATAAAAAGCGGACTGTATTTTACGCTGGTTTGTAATGTCGACAAGTAGGTACGTCGTACAGAGCAGTGATCCCGATCAAGTATATAAGGCGAGTGACTGGCGTAATCGCGATGGTAGTGGGGGCCGTTCCGCCCGCCGCCCGCGCCTCTCCTTGCCTGCGCCGCGCCGTTCGCTAGTGGTTCAGCCGGTTGAAAGCTCCGGCTTATCGCGATGTCGAGGATCGAGGTTTGATTCTCGACATACCTTAAGGACCTTAGACAACATTTACATCAATTAACATACGCTAATAGGCATTTCTACTATTAAAACACTCGATATATAACATACTAATACACAAAACAAAGATCTTGTCTATTTTTTTAATTTTCGCGTTCCATGATATAATTATGTATTTATACGGGATTTAACGCGATCACGAAATAGATACCTACCTCTGAATTGCCTGACGTTGACCAGGTTGCACTGTGTAACGCCTATTTCTTGAATAAATAAAAAATACATATAAATACAAAAACTCCTAATCCGAATACATTAAAGTCCTAATTCCTGTAAAACAATAAGTCTTATTTTCATCATAACGACTCCTTCCTGATATTTTATTCTAACTAAGGATTGGCCTGATATCTTCCAGGATTCCTCACTTTTTCTCATTTTTAGACAACTTTTCTTTTCCTATATATCTTATTCGGACGATTATTAACATATAAAAAAATAATTAATCAGGTTGGTCCGGCCGTTTTCACGTAGGTAATACGTTCACCAATGAATACCAGAAATAGATATTTTCAAATAAAGAATAATAAAACAAAGAAAAGAGTGTTCCACATGCATCGGGGACAGGGACGAAGCTAGCGGTGGTCATCGATCGATTATTATCTTAGTTCCTACTAGCTCAGAAGAATGCTGCATAACACAATTAAATTAATGTGTTTTAAAAATTCACAAACTATATTTTTATTTATAAAATAAACAATTATTTATCTATACTAATATTCAAAAGCGGAAGAATTTGTTTGTTTTGTTGAACGTGTTAATCTCAGGAACTACTGGTTCGGATTGAAAATTTCTTTTAGTATTGGATAGCCCATTTATCGAGGAAGGCTATAGGCTATATAACATCACGCTACGACCAATAGGAGCGAAGCATCAATGAAAAATGTTACAAAAAAGAAAGTTTCTTTAAGTAGTTAGGTTTTTTAGAATTATAGGGAAGTCTACGACCCACTCTCTCTAACCCTCTCTCTCATATATGTGACGCAGACGATGTTGCGTGGGTCAGCTAGTCAAAGATATATACGATTTTACTCACGTGTGTGTTTCAGGGATACTCAACTAGTTTTGAACCCAACGGAGGCCCTTTATCAAGAAGTAAAGCGAACTAGGCGGCGCCGCGGCGTCACCTTTAGTAAATATGAATACACCTTACGAAATATGTGACGTAAATGAAATAACGGATCAGTATGGCAAGATGACCCTTCCCTTCCATCGCAGCTTAAGCTTGGGTCGGTTGCCCTTCTAATGGAAACATTTTGGGATCATTGTAAGTCCGTTATGTGCCCGAATAATAATATGTTTTGGCATTGTATCAACATATAAATAAAAGTATTTTAACAAGCTTTGGGTTTTCCTTTCAAAGTTATTGACAAATGAGATTCCGGTTGTTTAAACAAGGATATAATGTTACGATATTTTATTTTTCAAAAAATAAAATTGCCCATAATACAACGGCAAAGAAAGCGAAACGAGAGATGTAAAAGAAATTTGGGAATTATAACTGTACGTTTTAATTCATTGAAATAATTACCCACTAAATGATTAGTTTTATAAAACGAGTACTTAGCAATCTTCGAAACATTTCTTTTGGTACTTGTTACGAAAACTTGCTTTTTGCTCCTTGCTTTTGTCTTCTCAAGAGGTACCTACTACCAAGTATTCGGGTACTACGAGTATTTCAATAATAATAAAATAAGATATTTCAAACCCAAGTTACGTGCACTGCTGATAGTAAATACTGTTCCTTGCATCTCTGGTAATTTTACACAACCAGTCTTGTAAAACAAAAACACTGCCCTTCCCTCGTGTTCCGCCGGCAACCCACGTGTGACTGTTGAGTTGCAGGTGTCCATGGGCGGCGGTAGTCACTTACCATCAGGTGACTTGTCTGCCCGTTTGCCCCCTATCCCAAAAAAAAAGAACCCTAGCACGTTGCCAAGCCTATCCTCCTCTTCAAATAAACTCTGGCCTTTTCACCAGCAGGAAAAGAGCTGCAGAATAAAAACAACCATTTATGTTTATTAACGACATATGGAATACTTTGTTTTCAAACGAAACTTTTCCGTATAAATTGGCAGCTTTCAGGCGCGGTGCCAAATGGCATTCACTCCAACCAACTTCAAAACTTGAAGCACAAAGTTTCAATATTAATAACGTTCCGTTACGGCAGACGGTAGTCTGTCCTTTCATTAGTTCTTTTGTAATGGCGGATCGGGTTCATTAATACTTTTAACTGCAGCGAGAAATGGCTGTCATATTGAAGTAATAAGAGTAAAAGATGCGAAGCGAGTAATAATGTAGAATAAGTTATAGATTTCTTCTATAAATATGAATATTTATCAAGAGCCATGTGCTTGTTTGAAAATTAGCGTTACGTGGGAGAGCCATGCTCCGGCACGAATGGACCGGCTCGACTCCTCTCGATACTACGGCCTCACAGAAAACCGGCAGTGAAGCAATGCTTGCATTGCATTTTGCCGCGTGAATGAGGTTACCGGAGGCTCTAACCCTTCCCTCGCTCCTATTCCTCTATTCTCGAGTTACAAGTGCCCATGGGCGGCGGTAGTTATTTACCATTAGGTGACCCGTCTACTCGTTTGCCCCCTATGCCATAAATAAAAAAAAATAAAAAAATTAGTAGTATGAAGAAGGCGCTATCAAAGAAATTTCATAATGAAAGTCATGAATATTCAATTCGATTTCATTACAATGTTTTTGAAAACAAAATGTTTCTCGTTACAACAACCATTACCCTGCAATTATAGTTCATGTTATAAAACAAAGTCTCCCGACGCGTCTGTCTGTCTGTCTGTTCGCAATTAACTGAAAAAATACTGAACAGATTTGCATGCGGTTTTCACTAATAAATAGAGTGATTCATGAGGAATGTTTAGGTGTATATAATTTGTTAAGATTTTGTGTAAATTGATTGAAATATGATGATGATTGTTGAAGATGTCTCTGCTAACCCGTGCGAATCTGGGGCGGGTTGCTAGTAAATAATAATAATACCAATGTACACTTACAGTGAATGCTTTACATTATTAATTACTTATTGGTATCCAATGGGAGTATATTTTTAGTGTGCAATGATGAGATATAGAGTTGAGACTACACAATCCAATATATTCTTTACGAAAACTGTACTTTATCGCCATCTAGCAGAAACAAGCCTAACTACGTATTAAATACTGATCCTGCATCGTGCAGTGAAAGTTCTTGTAGTGATTAGTATATTTACAACTACTCAACACCAAGCGAAGGACCGTGGCCAGCCAGCCATGGTCATCTAGGTAGGTTTTAGAATCTCTTACCGATCCATTTGAGGGTTTTTTTTCTTTTAAAAAGACAACGTTCCTTCCCGTATTAGGAATATTCCTGTGTCGCGACACAGGAATATTCGGGGGGCTTCACAAACATTCAAACAACGAACACAAAAAACACCCAGACTCGGGACCAATATTTGTGGATCACACAATTTTTTGTCCCTTGTGGGATTTGAACCCACAATACTCGGTGCGGGTTATAACAATAATTCCTCTACCAATATGACAGTAAGAAGACTACGTCGATAAATAACTTCAGCGATATTCTTGATGAGGTCATTAGTAGGATATCTGCTTTGTTTTGGCATCAGTGGTTTAAAATTAATTCTCGTCTCCCATACTTTTACGCATCACAGATTTTCAAAGCTTCACCGGTTTAATTTTCTTTGACAAGATGGTGATGAATATGAATAATGTTGCGGCCTCATGTATTATTTATTAAAATATGTCTTCTCGCGTACATATAGAGGTGCTTCATTATTATTTAATCGAACGAATGAAACATGAAAAGGTTGTAGTGGAGTTTTTGAGTTGTATTTATTATTTGTATTTTGGTAGTGTACGATACACAGTACACACTACCAAACCACAAATAATATATACAACTGAAAACTGATTCTGAGGATCCACTTACCGCGGCTAGATGGTCCATTTTGTGTTATTGCGCGATAAATCGTCAGTAATTACTGCGTAGTTTTGCTATTATACATAAGATGTATGTTTTGAGATATGTGAATGTCGCCTTTCAATTGAGCTACCCAAGTCCTATTTTAGATTTTTGACATCCAACAATCAACAACAACAACAAACAGTACAATGCTTCATATAGCTTTGCTTAATTCAAGTAGACGACCGCAATAGCTAGTCTAAATACCTATACAGATACATCGGAAATGTCGTGCTTACATGAGATTACTATTCAAACCTCATACAAAATGTTCTTCCTCAATATTCCTTTCTACCTCTAACTTTGTTTGTTTGGGACGCTCACAAATATTACATATTTGTAGAAAAGTTATCGTATAAGAGCGGAATATATTTATATCCTATGAAGGAGAACAATATCGTGATGTTTTGAACCGAGTGCTGTAGGAACGAACGGTATGGACTTGCTACATAAGATAGCTACCGACTTAAACAGTCGTTTTTAAATAACTCTTTATAATTTTAAATTTAATTGTCATTAACTACTATGTTTCTTTTTAATTATTCTGAGCCATCCTAGACAAAAGATATTGCAAGGATTTGAAAAAAGCATTTGAAAGAAAGAGATTGCATTTCGTAATGTTGCCTTTGTTCATTATTTGTCCGACACATCTAACCGTGGCACCTTTCTTAATTGTAACAATGGTATACTAATAAAACAGTATCTTTCTATTTGTCTATTAATTGCTTCTATTTCCCTTATTTAGGTCTGTTGATGGAGTCCTCGTTTTTCTTGAAGCTAATATAATTTTTATTTGCACTTAAACCCTTAATGTTAAGTACAGAACAGTTACCTGTCGTCACAAAGGCTCTTAAACACGGTACGTTGTTGCGGAAGGTATTTGGTCAAGTTGTTGAGAAGGGAAATGCATTTTGGTTGTTTTACTAAATTGCTGAGAAAGTTTCATACAACTTGTCTAAAACGGTGACATTTATTGTTATTCGCTAAATATTCGTCCCTTTACAATAAAACTATTTGTGTTAAACTTAATAGCGTCGATGGTAGAATCGTTTTAGAGTAAACTAAATCGGGATTTTTATTGCTCTAAAACACTATACTACCTATTGAAAATTGAGTAAGCCATGCTTCGGCACGTATGGGCCGGCTCGACTGGAGTGATGCCACCGCCGCACAGAAAACCGGTAGTGAAGCAATGCTTGCATTGCTTTTCGCCGAGTGAGTGAGGTTACCGGAGGCCCTAACCCTTCCCTTCACCCTCCTCCTATTCCACCCTCCCTCCCCCCCTCCCCCTCTTCCACCCTTCCCTCCACCCTTGGGCGACGGTAGTGATTTACCCGATTACGATACAAGCCGATTGTTATGTTGTACATGTTTGTATTATATATTACTAAAAAGGTGTACAATAAATAGCTATATAAATGTAATAATAAATTCATTCCGGCCAACAAGTTACTACTGTCATACATACAATTAAAAAAACTAATAACAAAATGTGTATTTATGAAAAAGAGACCGCTGTGTGACTTGTTGTAAACACTTCAAAACATACAAGGTAATATGAGTACTTCAATTTCTTTTCTCATTTGTTCGCAGGAGCTCGCAGCAGCTACTCCAACCGAACGTAACTGGCGGGGCATCTTGATCGCCTTGCTGGTGATTGCAGCAGTTCTAGGCTTGATTGTGTTCAGCATAGCGCTCCTCACGCCGGCCGGAGACGGTGGCAGGGTCCGCGGTAGAAGGCCTACGTTACATGACGTGCTCACTGAACATTACAAGCCCTTTAATGGCACTTGGCTTACAGGTAAGATATATTAGAACACCACCACGAACACAAACACCGCGAATGATTTAAAAACTGGAATGAACTGCCCGGTTTCTCTTGGATAGGCATGTACCATCTTTGTATTTTCTAATTTTTTTTATTTATTTAGGTAAATAAACAGCGATACAATACATAATTTTAAATAATGTTACTTATAAGTGTGTGTGTCTGTGACACCAGCTACATTTACCACATAGTAGTAAAATAACATTAATAGGCCTTTTTTTTTCTTTGAGAATACTATACATGACATACCATTATAATATTGTGATATTAACATTGCAGACATTACTCACATTTTAATACCTAATCTAATACCTTTAAACGAGCAATTCTTGTATATATGTATATAATCTGAATCTCGGAAACGGCTTCAACGATTTTGATGAAATTTTGTACACAGATACAGTTTTATATTTTAATCGTCTTGTCGTATCTTCATCGTGACTTTCCATTAGGTGAGTTTAAAGACAAACTTCTATGTTATTACACAATAAAAAGAGTCTGCTATATTCGTTTGCAATGCGAATTTAACAATATCCCTACATGTTTTAACAAAAACATTTACAAGGCTCGTTATCTTCAACAAAAATAATCTCTTATATAGCTGAATAAAACAAAGAGTTGTCAGCGCCACTAACGAACCAAAAAATGTATGACAATTCTTTTAACAATAACGAGTACCCTTAATTCATTACCACCGATAAATCAAAACAGTTTTATGCTATCCTCTTTATTTAGCTTAAAAAAATCTTTTTATAGTTATGTAAAAAGATCATCCAGTGCTTAATGTTACTGGAACTTTAAATTTTAATATCTTTATATCATCTAATGAAAGTTAAAAATTTCAATTGTATTGAATTGAAGACTATTGTTTCAAATTAAGAAAATTAATGTTTTATGACTAAATTTGTAGATCCTATATTTCTAGGGGCTATTTGTATTTATAGTATTTTTATCTACCTATCGTAACTGGCCAAAAACCTTTTGAACGTTGCATTAATTCACACATCTTTTTAATACCTACTTAAATGCTATCAGTGCCAATATTAAGTGATCTGAACAACAAATGATGATTGTATTATATAATTATATTGTACTTTTTTATACACAATTCATCAACATTTGCTACCCTTCTAGAATTTCAATATAATTTTCATAACAGCCACAAAATAAACACTTTAGTACTGTGAGCTTTACAATAATTATATCATTTCTATAAATCCCGTTTCATAACTAAACTTAAAAAACAACGGACACAACGAACACCCTGTCTCGGGACAACTATTTATGGATCACACAAATTTTGTCGTGGGATTTGAACCCACAACACTCGGCACGGCGTAGTGGCGAGGCGACCACTTAAATCATTGCGCCATCCGTGCTGTTATGAACTGATGTTGATAAAATTTAGCAAAAAAGAGGTATAAACGAGTGAAAAATAAAGACTAGTTTTTTACCAGTACTGTATTTTCACGATAACTGACATCCACGTGTTGCTGCGGAAAAAAATGTATATTTATAATTCATCCTGAATTATCTTAGAGTTTTTAACCTTTCTGTATATAAATGATGTTCTACCGTAATATAGAAATATTATGTAAATTGAAAGGATTAAGCAATCACTTAAGAAAACTCATATGAACACAAATATCACTGATATCTGCGGGGTCTGTTGTCAACAAGACCATCCTGCTGACTCATCTTGAGAAATAAGCTACCTTTATTGTTTTTTTTCAGTTGTTGTTGAGAGCCGTGATGTGTATTTATTCGAAAACTTTTGTGAAAATAGTACCTACTGATATTCGAGGACGCATGTACAAGGAATTACTTAAATTTTATAATATGGTTATATTTACAACTTATTTGACAAATAAGCACAGGGTAAGAGGTTACCGATGCCAAACGAAACTCACATGCTAACGACTTTATGACCTTCGCTCTCTTTGTAAGGCATACTGGTTAACTACTGTCTTCTGTAGAAGAAAGGTATTTACTCAGAATAGTTTTTTTACATTTAATGAAGCCCCATATAAGATCTCTAGCAATTTCATCTCTTTTAAATACCTCATCTAAAGAAGTTCATATGTTTTGTAACTAAATTTGTTTATTTGTTTACCAGCCAATGTTTATAACAGATAATGTTAGTAATTCCTAAAGTTATATCTATCACAAACAAGATATGGGAATCGCGCCAAAACTGCCAAAAAATCTTTTACGATTCTGTAGACAATTGAATAACTCGTCTTTTAGTATATCGAAGTTGTATCGACTTCTTATTATGTGAACTGTAAAAGTATCTATAGTTGAAATTTTGGCGATAATTATGGCTTATCATAATAGAATTACATAAAATTGTTTTATAGTTCACGGTGGACCACTTCTGTCCACCAAAGTTTGATGGTTTTGATGAAAATTTGTGAAAAGGTGCTACGGAAAGATTTACACATATTTCAAAGTTGAAAGTCTGAGCATGTCATGCTCACTTAGACGTCCTTCCGACGGTGGCGTATGTCCGACACATACGCCACCGCGTCGTTCGGCTCCCTTTGGTATGGTTAAAGTGGACGATGCCTGGCGCGTGCGTCATGCTCGTGAACGAGTGCCGTTGGTTGGGTTGGCTGGTCATCTCCGAACTGCTATCACTTACATATAGTAGTAGTTTGCGCGAGTGTTTATAGTTTAGAACAATAAGTTACATTGTCCTCATATTTAATTTGCGCATATAAGCAATGTAACCAAAGACTTGTAAAAAACATGTTGAAAAAGAGTATCCTTGGAGTTTCTTGCCTGTTCTTCTCCATAGGATGTACGTATTGGAACAGGCAACTAGCTTCATGACTGACTTAGTCTGACTGACTACTATTCCTGACAATTCAAAAATACCGATAATGGGTTTAATTGAAATAAATGATTTTGATTTTGAAAACAGACCATGTGAATAATGGAAAACGCTAAAAGTATTCATTCAATTCATGATTTTTACATGCAAACACTATTTTTGCGCCAAAAATATAGATTGAATTTTTTTGAATTGAATGGAAAACCGATTATTTAATTAAGTTAATGAAAGTACAGGCTGTCGTCGTCAAAAACAGAATCATAGGTACCGACACGTTACTCAATAAAGACGTGACGAACATCTTTCTGATTTATTTTTTAAATACACTCTTTTTTAGCCTCACTCAACAGCGGCACATAATGCCGTATCGTCGCAAAATAATCCTAAAACCGTGTCACATGCACGCTGACAACGAATCATAAACTGTTGAAATTATATTCACGGGGTAGTGTTTGCGGGCAAACATTGTTTTACATTTGGTTGCCTCAAATAATTTATTTTCTGGAAGCTGCTTATGCTGTAAAATCGTTGTTTTCAACGACGTGCTCATTCTCATTACAACGTTGAAACAATATTTTCGTTCTGAAGGAATAATAACCGTGCATTAGGCACATTTTGACCAGAGATGTAATAATGTGAGGAAACATTTAATTTTCAAATTGGGATTATAATATTTTACTTCAGACTAGCTTATTGCAATAAAATCTGTTGACGCAAACGTAATCACATTTTTATACAGTCATAAATTCTAAAAATGAAACTAGGCAAATTTTCTTAATAATTTTATTTTAGATCAAAATATATAATTAGCTCACGTGGAGTGCAGTTGCTATTCACTGTATTGAGTGGGTCAAAATATTATATCAAAATCTATAAAGAAATAGAAAAAGAGTATCGTCCCTTTTCTCTTCTGTTCATCCCATTTTCTTTAGTTTAAATTTAGAAGCAATGGATATTACGTCTCAATATAACTGTAAAAATTGCTGTTTTTAAAGACTGTCTCAAATAAAATCCAGGGCAGAGAGTTAATTCCACAATTTTTATTAGCTTGCATGTCTTACAATTGCACAACACTTTTACTGTATTTCTGCATAATTTAGGGATCAAATCAAAATCATTAATTTCAATTAAACCAATTATTATAGATATTTTTTAATTATCTGGAGTATGAGTCAGTCGGACTAAGTCAGTCGTGAAGCTAGTTGCCTGTTCCAATGCGTAGATCCTATGGAGAAGAATAGACAAGAAACTTCAAGGACACTCTTTTTCAACAAGTTTTTACTAGTCTTTTGTTCATTATGAGCGTAAATATAATGTGAGGACAATGTAACGTGTTGTTCTAAAATGACTACCATATTAACATATTACACAAATTCTCTCTCTCTCTCTATCTAAGTTAGATAGCTGTCTTAAGAAGATATATAATTACGCACGATATTCGTGTAGCAACTATTAATAATATATAAGAAGCCAAATATTAGTCTTCAATCGCTACAAAAAGTTTTTAAAACTCTCTGTAACTACTGGCAATCTTGAAAAAAATCTTTAATTTGTTTTTATTTATTTATTTTTTACCGTTTCATATAATATATATTTTGCATATTCCAAATGTTATCTGGAAATCATCAAACATATTTTAAATTTTATGATCTAATTTACGCAGCATTCAGTAAAAAATATGATACCTAAAAATGTTATGGGTCATTTATCTTACAATATGATGTTAACGCGACTATTTTAAGAAACATGTACCGACGACTTTATTTGAGACTGCGACCTTGCATTGACCTTATGATAAAAGTAAAGACATTCTTTGCTTTTGACAGGAACTGACTGCTCTAGCACGTGATACATTTAATAAGTTATGTTTCTTAGAAACAATCGTCTCTTTCTGACGTTTCTTAGGTAATATTTCTGCATTCAATGTTAAAGATGATAATAATAATATATCTATATTGTGTAAACAAGAGAGTGTATCCATTTATTGTCTTCCTTCATGCTCTCAGCCTCTTCATGTAAACAAGATAATAGTGACTATTTAAATTAAACTGTAGTACTCGAGCTAATTTTTCAATCAAATAAAAGTTATTCATAATGAAAATTAAAATTGATAAAACTAATTGTGGAAAAGAAAATAAACGAACACAATTTCATGTTTTGATTTTTTGTAGTGTAAAGTCAATCATCATGACAGTCCTATAAATATACCTATACCTTTTAAATAATGTAGTCCACGTTTTTTTTTATATTATAGGGGGCAAACGAGCAGAAACGTTTATAGCTTAATTCTGATATAGATCAAAGAGAGAGAGGGCGTAAAGATACGAAAAGATAATTATGTTTTGGGCGTGAAAAGCTTAATTACCTATTAAAAGTAGTCTAAGAACTTATTGCTTTAGCAACTCCACAAATGCAAATGATATTCGCCATTGTCTTTAAGTATCTCTGTATAGAGTTCTCAAGACACTATTGTTGCCAACACAACACAAGAGTCTTTTTAACCACCTACAAGTCTACAACCCACCTTTAACCCACTGCTGACTGACATAAGCACAACCACAAGTTGTTCTCTTCTTAAACCATTTTCCACTACAATAATCTAAACGGGTCCAAATTCGTGCCCATTTTCTTCAAGATCTTAAGAAAAATACAGAATTTATTCTACATGAACCCTAATATAGCTAAATACATCAAGAACTAAACACCTAAATGCATTAGTCTCGACATCCATTAGGCAAGACCATTAGTTCGAAAGCTGTCACAAAATGGCGGCGGGTCGAGGACTTCAAGGTCAGACTGATTGCACTTTGAACTCCTTGAATTCTTTACACTCTCATACATTTTTATTCGGGAGATCAGAGAGACTTGCTGAGAGATAAGAAAAAAAAATAATAAGACATCACGTCTGCATTTTGCTATAAGATTAAAGGATCGTTATTACACCCACTAATTGTTTACCTATAGTGAATTGTCAACGAACGTCTGAACATTGAACGAATACATTTTTTTTTGGTCTTGACAGTCTTAGTCCATCCGTGTAGGAGCTATGATGTCACAGACAGATACAGAGCCGCTCAAAGATCATCGGATCTTTTTTTATCTTTGAAGGGATTTTTGACTCGGAAGTATTTTTAATTTATACATATTTAAAATCTGCTGTATCTGGACTTCAATGCGAAACTGCATTGTTTTTTTTTTCTTGGGAATGAGTATTTCTTTTCTGTCTTTGTGAAATACTAGCGTTCAACGTAGAGAAAGAGTCAAATAAAATATATATTTTTAAATATTCCTATATATTACCTATAGAAAACCGTACAATTTAAAACAAATACTGCAAAATTGCAAATCCGAGAATGCTACTCCGATGTAGCAAGCAACCATTCGATACATTGAAGTATCTATTGTATAATAACAACACACTCCAGCTCTAGAATGTTCCAGAAGTGTGTATCGATCGAGATCGAGATAGTGTCTTGTCGTGTCGTATGTCATCGATCGTAGTAACTATTCATTATCATCTATACATAGTAGGCGTTAAAGCTAAAATTTACTTTGTTTTCTGGAAAATAAGCTATAAATTTGATTGGTTTCTAGAAATTTTATTGATTTATTTACTTACGATTGTCAAAACAACAATAAATTAGCATACACTGTAGTCAATTGTTTTTAAATAAATATTTAGTTTGAAGTCATCTTGGGGTCACTATTTTATATATAAATACTATATAAAGTTTCTTGTTTTCTTGACCACACTTTGTTTTTTTTTCTTAAATCAAGGATTTTCTCTAAGTGGTTTCTTTGGTATCCTGAAGGGGTAGGCAGATGTGTAATAATTTAGTGGCACTTATGTTTCAGATGCTTAAACAAATTACTTAACCTCGACATCAACAGTATTTTCAGATTCTCCTAACCGAGTCAGGTCTCGTTCGATCACCCCTCAAAATATAGTGCCAAAATATTTGTAACGAAAATTTCAGGACCCTTATGTTGGGACCAAATATTGTCGCACCAAAGCGCTCCTACACAAATATTATTTGAATGAAATAAGCGTTTTTACACTACAGATGGCGAAAACCGTACGACTTATTTCAATGTGTCCTACGGTTTTTTCTAAATGTTACAGTAAATTACATGTTACAAAGGTGTGGTCGTAAATTTTCATGACAATTTAAATGACTTCGTTTTTAATATCTTTCTGCGGACATTTACGGAAAAATCGGGATATTCCAAAAGTCTCAAATATTTTCTCTTAGGAACGATTAGCCAACAGTCAATTTTCAAGTTCAATTTATCAGTCTCAAATAAAAAAATTGTATTAAAAATCATGAATTAGTGAAGAAATGTATTTTGAAAGAAATTATTTTATATATTTTGAAACGCGTTAGGTTGCAATCCGATATGTTCACCTTTACTTTGAAGAAAGCTTACAATAATAAACAAACAATCTACTATTTTTAATATATATATATATACGGGGCAAACGAGCAGACGGATCACCTAATGGTCAATGACTACCACCGCCCATGGGCACCCGCAACTCAGGAGTCACAAGTGCGTTGCCGCCCTTTAACGTGGGAGTAGGGGAAGAAGGGGGAGAGGGAAGAGTTAGGGCCTCGGGTAACTCATTCACGCGGCGAAAAGCAATGAAATCATTTATTCACTGCCGGTTTTCTGTGAGGCCATGGTATCACTCCAGTCGAGCCGGCCCATACGTGCCAAAGCATGGCCCTCCCACGAACACACTATTATTTAATTCATCCTCCATCCATCCCAAAAGTTTTTCAACCAGGCATGTTCAATGGAACATGTTTTAAATCTAGATACTAGATCTATTTTAAGGTATATGCGATAATTAATAAAAAATAATATGTAAATATTTATAATAAAAATAAAACGACTTCCATGAACTAGAATGTGAAAATGAATGAACTAGTAAGTACCTTATGTATAATATACTAAAACCTTCTTGAAAATATGTAAAATAAGTTAGTGAAACAATCTTGAAAATTGGTCCATTACTTTTTAAGATAATCACGGACATACAAACGTATTTACGGATCGAACACTTTTTTGAAGTTGGTTAAAAATGTTCGTGATAACGTTTTGAAGCAGCGACTAATAACATTTTGCCAATGAAAGTGTTATTAGTCGCTGCTTCGAGAACAATCGCAAAATACATACGTCACCGCGTCGTGTCGGCATCGTATCGTTGTACGTAAAAGTACTTGTTAATACTTTACATGTCTTTACTAGGTTCGTCCATATTTTATACAGAATCCATATGTCCACTTGGCGGCATCTAATATTCTTTGAACAATGCTGTTTCTGGAATATTCCGAAATACCTTGAAACAGTTTTATTTTGTGAATTCATCGTTTTTTTTCTTTCTTCTAAATCTTTCGTTCTAAATTAACGTCGTTGCACCGTTATTATTTTTTCTTAAAAATGTTTCTAAAAAAAACATGTTTTCGGATATTTTATTAAATAATAAAATAAACGACCCAGAGTTAATATTCAGATAGAACGAATACTACGCAATTTGTACTAAAAGATATCTTTTTAAATTGAAATGTTTAGTTTTGCCAGAGAACCATATCTGCATATCGCAAGACTATCTGCCGAACGAAACTGAAATCATTATTTCATGTCTTAGATGGAAGATATCTTTCTTCCCTACAAATGACTATGGTATTACATATTGATTGTTTAGTTTCTCCAAGAAATGTTGAAGTTAATATTGTTTGAATGTATTTCCGACATTAAATTTTCTACGACGATTCAGAAATATTTTATATCTCCGACTTCCAACCATTAGTCGAAGGCTCTGAACTGAACCTATTACATAAATTCCTGCGGTTAATACATACCACAGGTAATCTATATTGATAACCTGTGGTATGTTTGTTTTGTTGGATAGACCATTCCAACAAAACAAACATACCACAGGTCTGTGGAACTGGCAGTCAATTTTTTTTTTTTTTTGCATTTGACCAATACGGTATTAGACGATCAAGTCACATCACTTTTTCTTTATTAAAACGTCAACCGGTACGTTCTGCAGAAATGTGTATGAAATAGATAGATAGATAGATAGAACATTCTTTATTGTACACCACAGTTGAACAGGAATTAAACATAGTAGCAGTTTATAATAGGCGGCAAGTACAATGGGCGGTCTTATCGCTAATAGCGATGTCTTCCAGACAACCTTTGTATGGAAACACAGAGGAAAATAATCGGTAGCTGGTGGCGTACCAAAAATATTTAGAACAATGTAACAATAAATATAGTATCTAGGTAAAGCGAATGATATTACGTCTTATCTGAGAGGTAAAAATGGAGTGAATAGGATAGGGGAATACATAAAGTATCTACACATAAATACACTTACATATATACACATATATATAAACACATACATACATATACATACACACATACTTACACATATATAGTGAAATAAGTATAATAATTAGTAAGACATTTTAGGCACATTTTATTTTGCACACCATTTATAGTGTTAAATAGTGTTCCTTTAAAAGTGCTTTAAAAGAGGTTAGGGTTTGAGCTCGTCTAATTTTTACAGGTAATGCATTCCATAAACGGATTGCAGTTACCGTAAAGGATTTATCATAAAATGCCGTGGAGTGTGCAGGCAGTTTCAGTTGCAAATTTTCTGATGACCTTAGAGATCGCGGATGTGTACAATGTAGGAGCTCGAATCGTTCCTTGAGATAGGGAGGTAGCGAAGGGTTGAACAGTATATTGTATAGAAGGGAAAGAATGTGAGTATTCCGGCGAAGGCGTATAGGTAACCACTTGAGTTGTTTCCGAAATTCAGAAACATGATCATATTTACGCAAACCAAATATGAATCTGATGCAAAAATTTGAAGTCGCTCAAGTTTGTCTAGCTGGTTCTCGGTGAGATCAGGATAGCTGGCATCTGCATAATCAAGGATTGGAAGAAGAAGGGAGTTAGCAAGGGCAATTTTGGTAGCGGTTGGAAGAAAGTTCCGTAAACGTTTTAAGGATCCTGCAGAGGCAAACATTCTGCGACTTATTTCCTGCATCTGTGGGGCCCAAGATAAGTCAGTGTCTATATGTATACCCAGGTTTCTTACAACTTTACTAAAAGGTATCACGGTGCCTTCGAATAGAACCGGTGGAAGTAGTGACCACTCAATCTGTGCGATTTTTCTTGAGCTACCGACAATAATAATTTGGGTCTTTGATGGGTTTACCTGAAGACCGTGTGACCTACTCCAGCAACTAATTTGGTCCAAATCTTTGTTGATGATGTCAACAGCTTTAGGCAAGGTTACCAGTGGTGCATGAGTATATATCTGCAGATCATCAGCATAGAGGTGGTAGGAAGAAAGTAATTGATTTGAGATAGAATTGATAAAAATTGCGAAAAGTAAAGGAGACAAAACGCCACCCTGGGGCACACCAGCAAATGTATTACACCAAGTTGATAGAGAATTATCAATACAAATACGTTGTTGGCGGCCACACAGGTAATTACGAAGCCAATCAATCACCGTTGGAGATATGTTAAGCGAGGTGAGTATACTAAGCAGAACATCGTAATCCACTGCGTTGAACGCATTGGAAAAATCCAAAAGCGCATTTTTCAAATCTGATATCATCTGTAATGTTAACTAAGGCTGTTACTGTACTGTGGCCAGGTCGAAAGGCAGATTGATATGGATTGAGGAGGTCGTGTTTGCACAGGAAAGAATGAAGCTGGGTATGAACAAGACGCTCCACGACTTTGGATAGGAACGGTAATAATTAATAATGAGTTATGAAGTCATACCTAACTATTGCCAAATCATTTAGGAACTTTTAATTTTTTTAACTTAATTTTATAAGGATTGCTAAAAACAATTTATTTTAACAATTGAAGGTCTAGTCTTCCTTGACGGGCCTTTTGGTCTAGTGGTTAGTGATCCTGACTTCTGAGCCAGAGGTCGTGGGTTAGATTCCCACCCAGGGCAAATAATTGTGTGATGAGCACGATCATTTCTATGCCTATGTGTAATTTATCTATAAATTTATGTAATATAGAAGTACGTTTATCATCAGTCCGGTTACCATAGTACAAGTACAGGCTCCGCCTAGTTTAGAATCAGACTGCCGTGTGTGAGGAACTTATTATTACTTAACATAACCCTTAGGGTGCAGGCATTCAATAATTGACCATTTACACCCAGTATAACAGGGCCCAGTAATACGCCCAACGGCCCCAGTAATACCCCCAACGGCCCCAGTAATACGCCCAACGGCCCAGTAATACGCACAACGGCCCAGTAATACTCCTAACGGCCCAGTAATACGCCCAACGGCCCAGTAATACGCCCAACGGCCCAGTGATACGCCCAACAGCCCAGTAATACGCTGAACGGCCCGGTATATAACAAAGCAGTTTCTTGAGAAAAATAAACAACATAGAATTCTTTTTACAGTTTCTACAAACCCTTCATAAATAGAAATATATGTGTCATTGGATTTCCAAACGTATGTGAACCAATATTACCGTTATTATGAAATGCCACCTTCATTTCGCAAAAAAATCGTGTTATTTTTAATAACAGCACAAGCTTACAGTGTTCGGCTTCGCACTTTTCTTGAGTTTCTAGGTAAACAGTTATCAACGGGCACGTGTTTCATTATGGTGAATATTAAAATTCTTTGATATAGCAGGTAGGGAAGGTAATATTCGAGGACAATTTTAATAGCATGAAAGAATACTTACCGAGAATCGCGTTTAAAAAAGTTTGAAATTTTTTTTTTTACATATAAGAAAAAAAATTAAATAACAATAACTTTAGGTTTAGGTTAGCTACTATTGCTACTATTATTTTTATTTGCACAAATATAAATTATTGAGAAATAATTTATATTTGTGTCTGTCTACCGTGGACAACTAACTAAAACCTAAACTTAAAACTTTTTAATACAAAATTAAACTGACTAAAGCAGAAAGTAACTGAAAAGTGAAAGTAAACTTGTTAGCCTAACTAAACTCCTGCATTAATGTAAATACATAAATAATTTTGAGTCCGCGCCAAACATACATTCCACCCTTAGAGTTGAAATATTTGTTTGAAATTTAAATCCAAATTTCAAAGTAAGCCCTATTCAATAAACTGGCAGATAATGCCTTAGGCATTAAGTTCGCATTTGTACAATCTGTGCATGAAGCATTAATAAATAAATAAAAAAGAATTATCGAAATCGGACCACGCTGTAAAAAGTTTGGCGTAAAGTCATAGATACATGAAAAAAATATATACGGGTCGAATTGATAACCTCCTCCGTTTACTCGTCGGTTAAAAAAATGATAGCCCATTTTAAATCGCTCAAATAATGACAACAACTATAAGTTCGCCATAATCTAGACTTTTCGGAACCATGAAGACCTATAAGGTTTAAGATCTTTATTCTCACTAAGAATATTACAAAATTCATTTACGTGAGAAAAACACTTCACAAGTAACTTTAAAAAGTAAAAAGAACGTAGGTACAGAAAACAACACACTTTTCTATAACTATTACTACATTATTACAACTAATACACTATAATACACAATAATGGCGGGTAAGGCGATTCGCAAGCGACTCGGGAACAGACTGGCGATCCTCTAGCGAACAAGTGATTTGCTAGTGAATCGCTAGTCTGGTCAGCAATTGTAAGATTATTGGGTAATTAAAAAAAAAGGTGTAATTACTCGTAGTGCCAAAGTGTCACTGTTTCTGTCTCTTTACAGACAAAATACCAGTTAAAAAACTCAGGTCTATGCTAAATTATGTACAAAAATTTGTTTGAGCGTAGATAAAATATAGTCAAAACAATATTTTTCGAAATACATGAAGAAAACTATAATTCATATTTATATTGTACTTATAAATACGGCACTTATGTAATTATCTTTTAGTGATGATTAAGTGGCCCCCTAAACTGTCCTGGTTTGGTGTAGCAGCCAACATTTAATGCTCCACTGCGTCTTATCCAATGTACATCAATGTTACACGTCACAAAACACACAACAGATTATGTCAATATCTATTTAGTTACCCACATTGCTCATAACTGTGGACGCCATGTTTAATTAAGTTGATATTGGTGTCAATTCTGTTGTATTACTCGCTTGAATATAATTGACTAAATTTTCTTCATACAAAATGTAAACCTTGTACACTTTGAAACAAGGTCTTATTTCAAATTAAATTTGAAATAAGACCTTGTTTCAAAGTGTACAAGGTTTACACGGTTGTAGGGTACAAGTAGGTAATATATGTCAGTATCGAAATAAGCAATTTATTTGTCGACTAAAGTCTGACACGCTTAAATAAACTTTAATACCACGTAGCGAGAGCCGCTATCCGTTGAATGCCATCTCTTTTGCTTTGTGTTTTTAGTATGCGTCTTCGTAGGTGTCGATTAAAATAACGTCATCTTAGTTCGTTTTGATCAAGTTTTTATACGGTAATTATACGGCATTTAAATAAATGAGGACTCTCGCTGCGTGGAAATAAAGTTGAGTATACGTTGACAGGTTTTATTGAAATTTAGTGGGGCTGAGAAATAGATGCCAGTAACAAATAGACCTTGTTGCGAAGAAGATAGGGTTGATTTCATAGGAAGAAATTAAGTCAGGTTTTGGTTTGGTGAGTGTTACAATAGAATCGGCACCATTATCTGCTAAATATCCTTCAAATCACAAATTACTAGTGTAATTAAAGAAAACAAGATGCTCAGCATTTCATCAGTTTATTTATTTATTAAGGTACATCAACAATATACATAATTATACAATACATTGTTCATTGCACTGGTTATATGCACATCAATTATAGATGCCCACAATATTCATTATAAGTAAAGTTTAAACATAAATAAAACTTAATACACACACTTATGACACATCTAACTCGGGCAGTGCAACAACTTACACCTACACCTGCCAAGGGGACCATGACAGATGTCGAGTAATCTGTTCTGAGATATAAAGTTCACATTAAAAGTGGCGACATCCACATATGTAAAATTTACTTCAGCGTTATCTAGATAAGCCAAAAGCAACTTTTAATACTGCATCGCGCAATTAATGTTCTCATGTTGATTAGTATACAAACAATGTATCAATGTCCATCGTTGGAAAGTATCCCGCCAGCCATTTCACCTAGCCTGGTTCTTCGTTGTTAGAGGGACAACCGTTCCTACAAATATATTAGATAGATAAATAGATAGATAGATAGATTGACATACGATTAGTAATTTTTTGCGTTGAACAGCCTTTCAGAAACCGGACGTAAGTTTTTGAGGGCGCAGTTAGATTTTAACCAGTAAACTAAATTTCCAACTGATTAAACGATTGTTAAATTTTATTTCTTCCATTTTTTACATTTTATTAAACCTTTTCAACAATTTCAGGACTACAAGAATTTAAAACTCCAAATTTGTTACAACCGCGCAAACATTGCACAAGTGACATTTTTAATTGGACGCTTTGCAGACAGATGGCGCTTTTCGGCACAATTTCCAAGACAAAGCTTAAGCAAAACGCCTTTTGTGCTGCACTGTACAAGTTCCACTATTTGTTAAATGACGTGATGAGGTTTTTCACTTTTGTTTACCTTTTTAGTTTTAAAGATTTTGATGAGATTGAGGTCAGAATTTACGTCCTATGTTGCTAAGTAGATTTGCCTGAATTATTAGGTAGTTAGGAGTATTATTAAAATAAGAGTGAAATTCTGGGACTTATTAGACATCGCTATCTAGACCCTACCCTACTAAGCACAGCTTATACTGTGCGTTCTAGAACAGGGATACATACACACACATACTTAGATACATTTTTATAAACAAGAACATATTATTATTATACATAGAAACACCCAGACCAAATCGTATTCAAGCATTAAATATTAATTAAATTGAGCGAGAGTTCAACCCGTGACCCTTAAACTCCATAAACTGTTTTGCGATTATTTTAATGACCAAGGACAAAAAAAAAACAATCATAATTTAATTCCCTCGAAAGACAAGAGATTGGAGACTATAAAACTGCTGTGTGACACATATACGGCGAGCCAAAACAGGTTATATATCCCATGTCTATTTCTGTAACAACCTCTAAGAACTTTATTAAGGTGTAGTCAATATTGAACTGCACTTATACACATACCTTATCAGTTTTCTCTAACGCAACTTGGTAAACTTCTTATTCAAGCTCGGATTTAATACGTTACAAAACAAATTGTGAAGAATTTCCAATATTATTTATGTAAATAAACAAATCGCCCCCGAGCCATTCGCAACTTATGCGAGGGTTGAACAGCACCGAAGTTGGACGTTAATAAGAACATATTACAAGCCCCGAAGGTAAAAAAGAGAATAGCGTGTACCAAAATATTGGATTTAGGAGTGCTATATTTTCTTGTTGTTTTTTTTTTTCATCTAAAGAAAGTATTATAATCTGAAAGATCCTTCGTTAATATTTTTCTGCAGTTCTGTTATGAATACAATAATATTTTATTTTAAAACATGTTTCAAAACTATTAAAAGGACTTCGATGTAACAGCCAACCTATTGTCTTCCCTACTTCTCCTATTTCTTCTATCTACCTGCCTTTTTACCTTTCCCGTTCAATATTCAATATTTCCCGTTAAATTTTCTCATCTTTAATTCTTAAAGTGCCCGGTTGACGGAAATAACAGGCTTGCCCCCTATGAAGAGAATGGGACGAAGGTATAGTTGGCAAAATGGGGGTGTTAAATAATTCTGCCTTTCCCTTCAGGGATACAGGCGTGATTTAATGTATGTATGTTTAAAAAATTAGGTCTGATTTTGCAGTCACCCCTTAGTTAAATTTAGTTAAATTTTCGAATTTAATTTATGAATGAAATTATTACAGAGCAAATATTCAAATCTAACAAAATTAATACCTCGTTTGAAACGCTACGACAATGTTTATTGAGTTAAATAAAATTCACATTGTTTCAGCTAAATTATGTTCAGATAAATAATTTGAAAGACAGAAATTGGAGCTGTTTATCTTATAAAACGGGTTTTTAAGAACCTGTGTGGTTGGCTATCGGATACTTTCTCTTTATGGTTGTCTAAACTGGTGCTCAGAAAACTGAATGCGGCATTACTATGTGTAATGGCAATGCCAATTCTCAGTTTAAAAAAGGGTTACTACTAAGGGTGGAAAAGCGAAAATTCATTGCTTTAAGATTTCTTTTTCCACTTGCCTTAAAAAAGAAGGTTTTAGCATTTGCTGTGACTTTTTTGTGTTTGTCACGCAATGATTTCTCTGAATTGTGAACAGATTTTGTTAATTATTTTTTATTGGAAAATAATTAATAAAATCTGTTCTCACCAGAGTTACAATGGATAAATTTCGAAGAATGTTCTCTGGTGACACATGAACAAATAGTGAGGTTAGTTCAAATTTTGAAAAAAGTACCAACCTCAATCGTACCAAAAGTATCGTATCCTCTTCATCTTCAATCGTATAGCAGCATAAATGTTTAAAGTATTTTAGACGTTTACAAGTCTGTGTTGTGTTTTTTCCTCTGAAAAAGTTGTCACTTGAAACAGGAGTATAAAGACTGGCTGACTCTAACCAAACTGTCAAGAATAACGGCGCTCTAACGGTCTTTCCGCATGCATTCTCTTCATCTACCTCTTGCCTGAATCATAAAGGTTTTCCAATTTAGCACTGTACCAAAAAACAGTTATGCAATGCTTGTTTATAAGTCCTACAATGTGGACCGTAATGTTATTCTCCAGTCTACCCCAGTTTCCACACACAATCTTCTAAATACAGAAACCTTCAGCACAATGTTAGCTGGCGTTTCTACTACACAATGTACTGACACAAAAGGGACCTCGCTCAAAGCGATTCTTCGAATTGTTCTCTAGACTCGACGGTTGTAAAAATAATTAATTCCACAGAGCTAAAAGATATTGTTGCATAATAATGTACATGAATTTTTAACAAGCTTTTTCAGAGAAAGCGGTACGTAAGTTTTATTACAGTCTTGTATGTTTTGATATGAAAGTAAAAGTGAAATATGATGCATTAGTTAGGTATAACTACCAATTTAAATGAAATTGTTAGTTCAAAAATTTGACTATTTATTCCGTTTTGTTCAGACATTTATTGTACACCAAAAATTAAAAAAAAAAAAACATAATATTCTCTTTAATTTACTGCATCTTCATTCTTCTTTAGCTCACAACAAACGTCAGGACTACGCGATACAAACTGATAAAAAGTAACATAACAAGAACATTTTGTTACACACAATACATGTGTGTTCTAATTGGAACGACCCGGCTGGAGTTTGCAAACTACTTATCGCGGTTATCTAGCAATAATAGCTAACAGTATAATCATTGTGAACAGTATATTACTGTATACCATACAGCATTATTAACTTCTTTGGAATATACATACTTCGTTTTATCTCCGAATTACCCAAAGGTTGACTTGAGGACAAAGCAATTATAGGCTAATGTGTAGAAATGTGTTTTTATAGTCTAGATTTTACAAGAGGTTGTAAAATATTGTAGCGAGTACTCAGTGTCTCGGCGAAGACATCAAATGTAAGCTCTTATGTTAGTGCTGAGTTTACAAGTTACAACAAGTTCTATAAATTTTTCATGTTTTAAAGAGATGACATTGAGATTTTACGTCATATTTAAAGCAAAAATATTAAAGACATAGGAGAAACTTCATGTTTCTCTTTCTCATGCGAGACAGTTTTACATACGAGTAATGACTAGTAAATTAATTGTGACGGTTTTAATCAAATTTAATATTAATATTTGAATATTAAATTCAGCAGTTAAGTCTTCCCGTTTGTAATTATGTTATGCTTAATTTGTAATTTCAATAAGACCACAGACAATAACTGGTTTACCTTGACGTATGCTGTTTGTAAACTGCAAATGAATACCAATAAAATATTATAATATCTAATAAGTAGAAAAGGTGCTTCATAAATACTTTGCTTTAATAAGAATAGTTAGAAACACACGAATAAGAATATAGTTGGTAGCCAAATTCGAATATTCCTGAGAGCTTCTGCACAGACCGGGAATGTCAAAAGAAAAAACATATATTACTAAAACGTACGTCTACATTATTTAGACGACAAAATATCCACTATAGTCCAAAATACCCTAACGCCAGGCGAACTACACAGTAATAAAATGTCGTAACTAGACTCATACAAGGACCTGTGACAGAGCAATAAACGTCACGGTCGGCGAAATATATGTTTCGGAGGATACGTGAGGTTGGATGTGGACACAGAATTACCTTCATGTTTTATAATTTTACTTCTGAAATATTAAAGCTTTGATTATTCGAATCTAGGTTTCTTCCACGGCTTCGCTTACATCACATTTATTTTTCTATCACCCGACACCAGTATATTTTTCTGAACAAAACGATTTTTTCCAACAAACAAACTCACATTTATATATATTATTAAATTAAAATTAGAAAATTGTTTTTACAATATTTATATAGCGGTCATAGCAATCAAGGGTTGAAGTAATGTAATAGAGAGGACGAAAATATAAGAATAGAAATAAACAAAAAAAGAAGAAAGGTGAATGAATGCGGGTAATCGTGTGAATAGCGCACTACATGCCTTTATGAGCGGTCAATCAGTGCCAAAGAAGGCGCGACTGCCAGGTCATAATGGCATGTCTTACGAATGGTAGCTAAAGGTGGGTAGGTATGGCAGAAAAATAATTAAAGTAGAATAAATGTTTACTGGCCGAGATCACCGAGAAAACCTCCAACCTAAATCTGTGGGAACGCTGCGGTGAAACCCCGATCAATCAAAAGATCAAACGGCGCAAGTGGAACTGGATCGGCCATCCGCTCCGAAGGAACCCTGAACATATACCAAGGCAAGCCCTAAACTGGAATCCCCAAGGAAAGCGTAAACGATGTCGCCCTAAGCAGACCTGGCGACTAACGATAACCGCAGAGGCGAAAAACATAGGGAAGATTTGGAGTTAAATGAAGCATGAAATTCAAGACCGAACGGAATGGCGATGCCCTCTGCCCCATCTAGGGGCCTCAGGAACGTAAGTCAAGTAAGTCAAGAATAAATGCTTTTGAAATGAGGTAACTGCGAATTAGGTGCGGAGTAAAATTGGTTGACAGAGGGAGTAATATAAATATTCGAGAGCATTGTGAAATTCTTGAAAGAGGATGTTGTGACAAAATATATATATATATATATAATCGAAGAAATCGTGGGAAATTTTTGGTTTGGTTTTCTCTTCCAGTCAACCTCAATGTAAATCTGATATAAACCAGATAAACATATACGTATATCTTTGTTTTGTCTGAAAACTGTCGTGATATCTCAATTTAAAAGCCGAAATAAGATGAAATTTTGAAGAACATGTTGTGACATGTTACATAAAAATCCATAGACTCAACACTAATATAAGAGCTTATACATTTGATGTCTTTACCGAGGCACTGAGTACCCACTATATCATTTTACAACCTCTCGTAAAGTCTTGACTATAAGAATATATTTTTACAAGTTAGAACAAATTTGTGAAGATTGTTACTTCACGAATCCACCATCAATAATATCTGCGCAAAAACTTACTATTAAATCCTTTTTTTTTTAAAGAAGTCAAAATTATAAGTTCTAAATAAGAAGATTAATCAAGAATTGAGAAGATCATTTATTTTTCCTTGAATAAGAATTCATGTTATCTTTTTTCTGAATGAAACGCATTCTATGTCCTTTTCTATACCTCTGACAATGTATTTGTAAAATCTGATAATGATCAGTTGAGTAGTTAAGGCATGAAACACAAACAAACAATCAAAGTCAATTACAATTTTAGTATCTGTATGTTTATGATAAGAAAAAAGTAGGACACCGGACTTCCTAGACTGTTAGTTAGTAAAAAGTTTGTGTCCAAGTGTCAAAGTAAAATGCTCAGCAAAAAATGTTGCTACTTTGTTATTCCGACTAATTAATTTATTCCTGAGCTTTCAGTAATAAACTACTCGCTACTTACTTAACCAAAAGCGACGATCTAACTACTCAATCATTGAATGAGTTTAGTGTCAAGTCTCTCTTACAAGGGTTGCCACTCCACTACATTTTACATTTTGACTATTATAATATCCTGATTATTTCTTTTTTTTTTGTTCAATTTTTGCTAAACCAAGAAATAACGACGATGACAGATTTTATTTATATTAATACACATTCAAATATTCCTTAAAACCAAATTGCCATAAGTATTACATACATTATCTTGAGCTGCATTTAAAGATACATATTATTATATAAAATTGGATATCAAATAATCTTTGATATCCAAACCATTCTAATTCCTGAATGTGGGTCGTTACAACATATTATTGGCCACTGAATTTCCCTCCGGGACGACATGGCAGGTTTCCAAACCCTTCTAACCCAAAAAGAGGTCCCAATAGTTTACAAATATAGGCTTTATTGAAAAACAGGCTGTGGCCGAGCCGCTGATTCGGAAAATTGGAAAATACGAAATGAGCGGAAAATGAAATAAACAGAGCTTATTCACGTGGAAGTTTTCAGTTTGCGTAATGGTACTGCGATTTATGTAAAGGTGGGCCAAGAGATAATGACAACTATGGACGTTATGTTGTTTGTTAAAATTTAGCGGTATGGGAGAAATTGTTTAATAATTGTATAATTGTTTCTCTTTTAACGTCAGATTTCGGTATTATGTTGTTAATTTTGCACACGTAGGTGCAGAAAGACTTAGGAATATTAAAATGTATGCTATTCATTGGTAGTTTTCTTAACGCCCGTCTTTGTTTTTTAAACAAAGGGGACATAGAAGTACTGTGTAGTGTGTGTGTACTAGGTACTGTATAGAAGTAGTGTAAGCAGTCCCCGGTACTTTTGAATAGTCTCAACAATAGCGCTTGCTGCGATTCTGATCAGCAGAAACTACGATTATGCTGCGATAATAACAACAGATTTTTTGTACGATGGAGATATTTACCCAGTTGGACCCTTCGATTCAAGCTAACATCTGCTGTACTCTGCTTATAAATGGGACAGGGTGTGAACCAGCACAAAAGGAGAATGCTCTAACCATCCTAGTTGCTCATACTTGGTAGGCTTACGCCCAATGTTTGATGTAAGGATTTTGCCTAAAATTAGATTGAGAACTTGAATTGTCCGTAAACGATTGTTGCTATATGTTGATGTTGTGTTAATTTTTAAACAGGACTGTGCTATAGAAAAGTTTTACTATTACGAATTTATCTACTCTTGCGACCTGAAAACTCTAAAGTAAACTTACATTTTTCTACTCGCCATAATATTCAGTCAAGACATCAAATATTCAATTAAAGTCTGTCTTTGATCAAATTCGGTTCGGTTGACAAAATTTCAATTAGGCATTAAGTAAATACTGTTACAGGAATCTTGATCCTGAGAAAAAAGGTTAAGTAATTAATGACTGCTCTAAAGTTATTATTCTTTTAAGAAAATGAAAGGCAGAAGATTCATAGTTGGGTTGGACTACCAGGCAAAAGTTTTTGATGAGTGACGGTCGACCTTTAGCCGGCACATTTCCAGACTTTTTACGTTATCAAAATTTTTCTAACAACCTAATTACTACATAATAACGATTTGCCCGAATCAGGTATCTAAACCACAACCTCATGATTTAGGCAAATATAAGCCACGACGCCAAAGAGTCAGTCTTTAGTAAAAACAAAAAAAATATATACTGAGAACACCCTTAATCTGGTCCGCCATTTGTCAAAGTTAATCCATTTAAAATTACGATTTCCATCATCCTTATCGTCTCAGATAGAGTATATTTTTCTTTCTAATGTAGAGCCTTTTCTTTTTTTTTATCTTCGTGGGAAAATTATCACAAACAGCAGTTCCCTACCTTTTCATGTGTGTTATAGTTTTGTTTGCGAAATTTATTTTATTTTAAATAAATTTATTACTAACGGAATTCTAGGCATTATTGCATATTATATGGTTATCCATAATGTAAGGTTAATTTGTTGATCTTAGCAGGAGTCGTCAAGGTTAAGAAAAACAACGTCTTGAACATTCTTTACCCCTAATAAAACCTGTCACAGTTACTAAGAGTATATTATTTCAAAGGTTAACTCTGGCACTGTGGGAATATATTGTTATTCTGGAGATTTTACAAATACAATACATTTTCGCATGTAAACTAGACTTAGATTAAATATCGGAAAGTGACCAAAACAACCGGCCTGTCTCGTACGTACCCAACATTGCACGCAAGTACATCTGGATTAACAAATATCTGGATTAAAAAAACTATGGACCATCAACTGCACTATTTGTTTTTACGTATAATCGCCTTAACGTCGGGAATTTATAGGAATTATGCTATATTACATGGGTAATAAAGTTTAATATCCTTTGACGACAGTCTGGTTATATTAATTCCGATTACTTTAATAGGCATAGCCATAATCTTTGCCCTCCCAGACGCCGAGTTATCATATTGCCTCATTATCTTTTACTCAAATGATTCTTTTGGACCCTTTTTCGCAGCTCTGTCGAAAAATAAAATAGTTTTTTTATTAGCTCAAAAACTGTCTGTAGTGATGTCATTTTTCAATGAATAAATATTACAAGCTATATTCTTTAGTTTAACTACTTTTGGCTAAAACTAAAATGGCGTATAAGTAGTTGTGGACTTTAAAAATATATCTTTCTTTCTTTTCTACTTTTCTTTCTTACTAAAGCAGACTTTCGACGTTGCCTGTACTCTTGACCATTCCTTGCTGTTTGCCTTTGGATGCATTTCTGATAAAGCTCCAATCAATAAATCAACCTATCATTCTATTGCTCGACGTGTCACTTAATATTTGTATATCCTGTATATTCTAGGTCACTCTAACACAGGTCTCTTGGTCAGCTTATGTGCACCTGTCTTAGCCAGACTTTATGAATCTTAATGCTAATCCTAATCTGTAAGCTATATTGATAGCTTCAGTTCTTTTTTGGGCTTCAGTTCTTTCCATCGTACTCGACAACCGTAGTGAACACCAGAATCCTTCGCTAC
Organism: Euplagia quadripunctaria; assembly: GCA_963859945.1. Classification (NCBI taxonomy): domain Eukaryota; kingdom Metazoa; phylum Arthropoda; class Insecta; order Lepidoptera; family Erebidae; genus Euplagia; species Euplagia quadripunctaria. The sequence continues at coordinate 16,046,153 of OY982581.1, forward strand.
TTTACCATGTGACGCGCCGTGAGGATGCCATAGAACGCCTGATGGTGCAGAAAAGGTCTCTTGGGAGGTATTTGATGCCCTGGACTAACCAGATAAAAACCCTGACCAACGCGGCCATAAATAAAAACGCTCGCCTAGCATCGGCAAGAAACAAGTGGAGAGCTGTAGTGCTGCGTGACTCCAAACAATATACCTGACCATGACTGCTCTGTCAAGAGTATATGAATCAGAAGAAGAAGTTCTGTAGCTTGATTTTCAGTTAATGGACAAGTCTACCGCCCGATAAACCGTGACTTTCACATATCGGAAATGTGTGAAAGTTACACAGGCGATACAATAATAGTAAAATTAAATTGCCAAAATTTCACATTCCTGTCTGTCCGCGTTTGGTTAGAAAATGTGTGCAAAGAATTCTCCTCACGTATTAATATATGTAGATTATCCGGTATATTATCATTTAATATGATAACTTTACGTTAACGCGGAACTGTATATACATAGTTATTAATCGTTTCCGTTTAATATTACATATGTTATTTGATTCATTTTTAAGATAGCAACTATGTTGTTATTGTTGTTTTCAAAAAATCTATACTTAAGATTATATAACCAACAATTTCCAACCTTTTAAGCAATTATTGATTACTATCATGTCATCACCAGCTAGAAATTAATACCAGATTCTGGTCAATTAATCCTTTCTATGATCCCTTTCCTTCAGGGCACTATTACCACGATAACGAAGACCCAAACCGATCCATTTTGCGGGTCTTTGAATCCCAAGATCCTTTCAACCTCAATTAACATCTCACTATGTTTCAATAAGGCCGTATCAAAGCCTATTAATTATAAATACTAAAATGTGTCAACAATCAAAGCTTTATTGCTATATCTGTATATTGTTTTTAAAATGGATAGTGTGAAATGAAATGGTGAATGAATGAATGAATAGGAATAAATTGGTGAAATTAATCTTGAAAAGAGTCACTGCTCCAAATATGGTATGTAGGACATGGTAAGGAAAGAAAGAAAGAAAATGAGTTTAATTGATAAAATAAGCCATACTACTTATTTTACAAAGAATACAAAATAGTTATACCAATATTACATACCTAAAAGACTAATTGTCATTCGGCACTCAAACTTGATTAAGGCTGAGGATGACGTAGCTTGTTGACGTAGCAATGTACCACGTTTAATGAATAGGTTAAGAAAATTACACATAATTTATGCTTTAATGTTTAACATACATATTTATATAATATAGTCATATACAAGGGTTGCACGCCATGTTCTAGAAAACGGTTGCTTTTCAGTGCCTACCGTCCTTTTTACGATAATACTACTACAATAATACTGGTATCACTGTTCCCTAAAATGTTAGCTATGAACAGTATAAGGAAAATAGTATGAAATGAACTTTGAGGGAAGTGAAATAAAAGCAGCCATAGTGTAACGGATTTGAACTACACTTAAAAAATTGTTATGTAAATGTAATTTGTGTCTGGCATGACTTCTTGCTTGATCTTTGTACTAATCTATCACTTCCATAACATGACATGAAATCCTATTATTCAGGGTGTTACAGAAAAGTGTGGTTAAATTTTAGGAGCGTATTGTGTAGCCGAAAACTAGTTGATTTAGCTTGAAAGAAAATGAATTACGTATATTTATTAAATTCGGAATATGCTTTTCCTGGTATACATATTTAAACAACATATTATGAATGTTCCTGTCGATTTCAACTATTTAGATTTTTATTTTTATTACGAACATTTTCAGCATAATCCAGACATTCCATCAACATTCTTGGTATACAATACCCATTGTTTCATTTATTACGAAATATTAGCTTTATCGGTCAATTTTCAAATTCAATTTATCAGTTTTAGAATAAAATTTAATTTTTTTTTTACAATACAGGCAGAAGGGGAAAATTTATTACTAGAAGTTGGAGTATAACTTACGAAGAAAATATTTAGTATCCCGATGATTTATGCGCCTGATGTAAACGAAGCAATATCTCACTATTTCTCTTCAGTTTAGACAAGAAAATATTTTTCCCAAGCCCGAGATTCTCATGTAAAACGTTTTTAATTACATTCACCAGAATATCGTGGCACGGTGCTGAACAGAAACAATACCCTAATTGTCCTTCACACGCAACAAGAACTCCTCGACAGCCACCAACACAGCTTGACCTACCAAGGCTGTAAACTCAATAGAAATCCTAAAAAAAAATATTGTTAGAGGACGTTTCAAAGGCCAGGTTACCCTGGACGGGTTGGTTGCGCCTAAAACTTTGTAATTGGATTCGAAAACTTCGTATTGATGAGGTGATTCGATAAAGTTTTGCTGCCTTAGAGTTGTCGAGTCAAAGATTTATTGGTATTTTGCTGAGTAAGTTTCGTGGTACGGATACTATGCAAATTCGGATGCAAAGCAGATGAAATTGATGCTTTTAAATGGGAATGGTTTCAGTTAATTTTATTGTAATAACTCATGTTTTCAAATGATAGCCAAACTAAAAAGGCTAATTCTCCAGTATATTGGTCTTGCTTGATATTTTAATATAATTTTTGTGTATTCCTGGAAAATGCTCCTCTTCTCTAGTTCTTTGTCCTCCTTTTTATAAAGAGGGATTGCTGCAAGTGCCTCTCGCTTAAATTTGGTCCTCCTCAAATGATGATTGTATTTGCTTCCTCTGCATGAGACCGTAATTATGTCCACCTTCACTCAAGTTTATAAGTTCTCCGCTTTAGAAGCAACCAGCAATTTTAAACGTATGTGTAACGTATCTAGCACATAATGTAATAAAGATCGTGATATTAGACTTTAGCCTATTATGTTCCTCAATAAATCCGTGGCTGGCGTGAACACATTGACATGTCGACTGCCATGTTTTTTTTAGTGGCGTAATACTTCCTACGCATTAGGAATTTATATGACAAAAAATTACAGTTTCAAATATACATAAATTTTAGAGCAATAGACTTTGGAAATATGTTGACATCTCGCATTTTAACAAGTCTAACTTGACAAAACCTCATGTCAAATTAACGATTCACATGATTTTGTGAATGAACATTGATATTTTCTTATATCAACTTACGCTCAATCACCAAAATCATATTAATTATTTGAAATATCAACATATATACATATAACCGTCAAAACTTAAAAATGGCCACCCTGACAAATAGCAATTTTAGACATGTCAACATATTCACGCCAGCCACGGAAATGTTCTATCCAATACTTCTTATTCTTCTAGTTTCACTCCGATCGGAGGTTTGACATCATCATAGCTATGCGACCTTATGGGGCAGCCGCTCTGAAGAGGGAGGTAGTGTTGCATCCAAACCATTCATGCAGGCCCTTAAGCCACTAATGTCTTCTTCTGCCTACACCTCTTTTTCTCATTATCTTCTCCTGAATAATGAGTTGGAGCAGTCTGTATTTGTCATTTATCATAACGTGAGATTTTATTTAATTGTGACTATCCAATACAAAAATAATTATTTAAATCTAACTAATAGTACCAGATATTAGCGTGATAAAACAAACAAAAAACTCTTCAGCTTCCTTTATTATATCAGTAAAGATTATATTTAAGAGCTTTTTCGAATATGATCCCTTTGTTTCAAAACGATAATCTCCATTTATTGAACATGTTCAGGGACATTAAGTTGGTCATATTATTACAGTTCTACAAAGCCAAATAACCAGTTTTTATGACTGCAGCAGAAACTCAGACTGCAAAATAAACTGAAGCATCGGTACTGCAGTGTACAATTTATGGTCAAACTTGGTCTTAACCGTTTTGGCTCATCACTTGTTCACCTCTGCCTGGCACCCGTCCAAAAAGCCGTGATATTTCCAACTGCCTCACTAGCCTTATTACTTTCAAATGGATTTCTGTTTTAGTTATTAGGTTTCGGTGGAGCTAAATATGCAAGTGAAACTGATTGGATTAAACCATATACCGAAATCTTTACCTTAGAATAACTTACAAAAGAATACAATTTTAGTGTTTAGTTGTTAAACGATTTTATCATGGGATGCTGACGCAGAATCTGCAACATATAATTTATAATAAATTAAAAGTAATCGATAAATATATAACAAAACAATTAAGTGACGAATGATAATATTAAATTAATTATATAACAAAACTGTCTTATATTTGTGTAGCAGATTAAAATCATAAAGACAAAGTATAGATACTATCACGTTCATTAAAAAAAGTCATATTAATATTTGTTGAACTTAAAACAAATTTAAATTGAGCTCTTCTCTTGTATTTTATTGTTTATTTTGGGTGCAGAAAATAATTTTGCTCATTAGTTTGTAACACTACAGACGTAATAAAGGGGTTATTACGTCTGTAGCGTTAGATTTTATCTTCAAGTCGTTCAGAGATGGCAACAGGAAAACTAATATCATTCCGTTTTCTTATTTGAAGATTGCTCTCTCCTTGGAAGAGCTCAGCGCCTTTCAAGTCCTTTGCAAATGTGATGTACCTCAATGACACTTAACTAAATAAACTTGAATAGTATCGCTTATCGAGACTTATAATTACGAATATATATCACAACATTTCTCCCTGAAGGGGTGATAGATTTTTTTATCGTGTTATTGAAATTCTAAGTTAGGGTTGTATAGTAAATGGCGTAAATAAAGTAAAGAATAACATATAGCAAAATTCGACAAAGAAAATATAATCGACTGCACGGATGGCGCAATGGTTTAAGTGGTCGCCTCGCCACTACGCCGCGCCGTGTTGTGGATTGAATCCCACACAGTATAAAAAATTCTGTGATCCACAAATAGTGTCCGTTGTTTAAATGTTTGTGAAATCCCCGCGACACAGGAATATTCCTAATGCGGGAGTTGTGTTTTTAAAGAAAGAAAGTAAATGAATATTGTGTAAGGAAAAAGGACAATATAATTGCAACTATGGATAATAAATACCGAGAATGTAGATTAAATTACCTCATTCGACCGGAAGGTAGCTTATTAAGTATATCCAATATCATTGGAATTGTCATGATATACATTTGATATTCATGAAGCAATCCTTAAACATGACGTTTTGTAATACCTTATCTAATCATGGGCGTATCCAGCTGTAGGATCAGAAGGGGAGGACATTTTTTTTTCGGCATCCAAATTTGTTTTAGAAGGTCCAGGTTCAAATTTTGGGGACCAAATGCAAAATTTGACTTAAACATTACTTTAATAAACTAAACACTACATAAGCATACTAAAAGCAGGGGGGTCAGCAAGTACCCAGGGGAAGCCATGGGAGCACAGCTGCTCGCCCCTGTAGTATATGTTTACATAGGTATGAAGTTTATTAAAAAAATATATATTTTGCTATGAGGCTGAAAAATTCTTGATTAGCTCACCATTAGATTTGAAGGCCAGCCTCAAAACATGATTTTGATCCCCTCAACTCTGGGTAAAGTTTGGTACGCCCATGGTCTAACTATTAACTTTTAAGAGTAGAGTATATTCTATTACTTCTACACGTTTTTATCATGAGTTGTCATGCCCTTAAAGAAATTATATTAACGAGGAACATTGTTTTGCATCATAATTATGTTATTTAAGCTGCGAACAGGTAAATTTAAGAGTTAGTCACTCCTAAATTTATTTATTTTATTTTAAACTTTATGCACATTTGGTACATTCGCGGACTAAATGCTTAAAGCATTCTCTACCAGTCAACCATTGGGTGAAGCAGAGAAAAGAAGAAGTAGGTGCACTTAAAGATTTATTTACTTATGTTATATAACTGTAAAGTAAAATTTACGCGTTGGTTGTGGAACTCAATTGTCGTTTTGCCAGCCGTCAATAGCTTTGCTCTTGCTTCAAGTCAGTTTGTGGCTTTTACTTCACAATACTTTAAGTAGCAAAGCAAACAGTTAATAACAACATTTCACTATACGCTCTCTTTATCTAAGACCCATGTTATTCTAAATGGAAGACAACACAGCAGCTTTACAACTCAGATATACCGCTATTTGCCGTGAGAATTGATTTTATTTATGCTCCAACAAAGAAGGTTATATTCCATTTCTAGCATTAAATAGACGCTTGCCATGACTAATGATAATTATGGCAATCACTGGATCTAAATAAACAGATGCTGATACCTTAACTTACCCTAATGAACTAATAATAAAATTAATTGCGTTGTAATCCGCTGTATTCTTCACAAATATGAAAAAAAAGATGTAAATATCTATTCAGTTTCTTAATTAATGAACTCATTTGATTAAGATTTGGGTACAGTCGATTAATGTTATATTTAATGCGTGGTATCATTTGATGTGATGATCCTCCCTTTATGTTGGAGAAACACAACACCCGCATCTCCACGACTTTATTTAACGGAACATACACACGAATCCCACACTCTATGTGTCTATATGTTCTTACAAACTAAAAGCACCAAGTTCGCAACTTCACAACAGATAGTTTTAAAAAAACATTTTTTTATTTTGTCTCTGCGTTTGCGGAACATAACCAGTTTGCAGATCGATACCACAATGTGATGTAGTCACGTTGCCAAGACGCGATCGAATGTTGCATTAGAATTAAATTTTCGGGAATAATTTTGGAGGTTCTGAAATAATAATGTATTTGCCTTAATTGCGAGAGTTAGTATGTATAAACACTTCGTATATATATAACTCCAGGCATTCATGGGCAAGCAGTGGAAAACCGGGTTGGTTTTTAGTCGGTAAGAGTCCGATAGACGCCCCCCCCCCCCCAAGGGCGGAGGACATCCATGAGGATCTTCCACCTCGTTACAAAAAAAAGGCATGATCACCTATCATGCTCGGATGATTCTAACTTTGCGTTAGATGAACGTCGCATTCTCCACAATGAACAAATAGACAGATAATAAACCCATATTGCTGTAAAGTCTTGGTCTAAATATAAAGTTATCTTTATCATGCATTGTCCGTGTGAATATATTGTAAAACTTATCACAGCTAAACCTATAATTCTAGTCACACTGCTATTTCCCGGGAGACAACGAATATTATATCTGCATCTCCAGATAGAAGTAGACCATCTCGCCAATACGTTTCTGCTCCATCTACTCGGTATCACCTCTACTTAACTCTGCTGACTTTGCCCCAACTTTATAACAAAGCCTCTCCCGTCTGACTTCGGAACACTAACTTTTAATAATCTTCTAAAAATCTACATCTGGTTGACGTTAAGTATTTTACTTATGTCTGTTATATTATCTTTTACATTGGTATGAAACAACGCATATTATTCCCCGTTCACGTGACAACTGCCTAGGTATCTTGATAAAGTATAGCAGAAAATGCTTTTGTTTCCTCACAAAGGTGTGTTTTCACAGGCTTTACCTGTTAAAAAGATATTAGGTTCAGCTGTATTACAGGCGTCTCACGGCGTTCATTGAGCGTAATACCAATCTTGGCCACAGCTGATAATATTCTCAAGGGAAATGCTTTGTTTCAAGGAAATTGTTATTATCGGTGAGTTTTACTGCATGATGTTTAAAGCAATACACAATGTGTTACAAAAAAAGTGCATTTATAATAAGGGTCGTCAAATATTAGACTCCGTTCGTATCATGAAACGGTGACTAAAGGGTAGTTGCCTCTCTTTATCTCGTGTGGAAGCTCCCGGGTCATCACCTCATCGGAGTCAACAGCAAGGTTGGATTCGAACAGATTAAATCACACGGTGTTCCGTCACGGGGGCCTCAGGTGTACCCTGAAAAGAAAGAGTAGTTGCTCTGATTAATATAAATTATTTATTCCGTCTTCAAATTAAGTGTTAAATAAGAATTTGAAAAATATAATTCTTTATTATTTTCAAATAGACGATTGGTATGATTTGATGATAACAAAATGTGACGTCAATAATTATTATTTCAAAAGAATCAAGTGTCCTCAGAACCTTCTGAAGACGCTTAATAAAGAAAAACTTATTAAGTCAAAGCAGTTTTTTTTTATTGATCGTGACAACAACCTTATTGTGGAAAACATCTAATTTTTATATTAAAATTTGTTGTAATTTTTAATGTAAAAAATAAAAATCTAAAGTTGAAAATTTACCGATTCCATAAGAATAAAAGCTAACAACAATGAAACTGTATATAATGAATATTTGGGATGTAGATGGAATAAATAGATAATTAAAATAAATACTTGTATTTAATAAGAAAATACTTTCTTAGAGTTATTATTTTTTATTTCCATTCTTTTGTGTTTCCCATTAATAATGCCACTTGGGCTTGCGGCCGCCACTTGACTTGACAATACTCCTACTTGGCATTTCCTTATTGTTGAACCTTTTTAAGTGACTCCAAGTTTGTTATGCCATAACGAGTGTTTCTTTACAAAAGCAGTGTCCCTATTTTTTATTATTAAGAGACAACTCCAAGCATTAATCTGCGTATCACAGGGAAATTTAAAAACTGATAATGAACAAACACAAAATAGACACAGTTCCAGAACAGCTACGAGTATGTATTATATTAGTCGCACAAGTAGTTGAGGCACGCGGGAATCAAACCCACAACACTTGAAGCGATGACTTCTCAAACCTCTGCATATGAGTTTAAGTGATAACGGTAATCTGTAATGTTATCTTATCACTTACACATTCGACACTAGTGGTTTCACTTGTGTGCCCCACCCTATAGCTCTACCCATGGAAACCTTCATCCCTCGTAACGGCAGAAAATACTGCTTTTCGCCAGTATAGGCTCGGTCAACTTAAGTCACCAGTCCACAGTCAGTTCAAACAAAAAAAAAACAAAGTCAAAATCATTTATGCCTGTATACCTCCAAATAATAGCCAGAGTAGTATTACAAACAGTTTTAACGACCATGTTTTTATCCCCACATAATATAGGAGGATCCGGCTACGTCACATTGTCAGTCACGTTTCCGGACTCCATGTTGCTACTGGCAATTTTCCTAACCCGGGAATTGATCCCATGAGATCAAGGTAGTACCCAAACATAAGCGGTAACTTATGCCATACGACCAACGAGACGATCAGAATACATATTTTCAGGTGTATTTTTACGCCGAGCTGTGAAAATGCATTTTCAGGAAGCTAAATCGTTACTAAATCTCTCTTTCACTTCAGCCACACACTTGTCAGAATTTGTGTGCATTTCATTTAAATCTGCACGTTGTGAGAAAATTAAACTTTCCTCAAAACATTTCTGTTACAGTTGCCTGGAAATGAGGTTTTTAGATATCTTCTGAAACTAAAATAGTAAACTATATTTTATTTTACAGTTATTTTACTTTTATTTATTTAGACTTTGCATTAGACAATGTAAAACGGCAGTCTTAATGCCAAAGGTATTTACTACAAGTTAATCTTTGGAAGTTGCAGTAATGAATTACGCAGTTTAAAAAAACACCGATAAATGTAGACTTTACTCACTGTTTACATAAATTAGAAGTAATAAATAATTTCACCCTATTAGGCCTTGACATAGAGTCGCACAACAAGTGGAAGTTGCATATTAAAAGGATAAGAATCAAACTGTCAAAATTTTCATACGCTCCAGAAAAAACTAATTAGAGTCATAGTAAACATCGATGAAACAGATAGCTGTAAACCTCATTTTCAAGCACTAAAAACCTTTACTTTGCCCAGCTTATACTAAATTATACAGATTTTTATACTAAAAGGGAAGACATACAAATGAAAATTATACTAAAAAACGGAAACAGACTTACCCTGCCTAGCTCCGGCATATCACTACTCCTGATATTTTCCCACTAGTGAGTGTATACTTTCTCTCATAATGAGAGTCATCTGATTACGCCATAGTCTTTCAAAAATATTACAGAGACTTCGCAGATATTCAAGTGAGCTAACATTGTTTTGATGAACCGTTACAGCCAGTTACTTTATCGGTGTATACCGGGTGTTAGGTAAACGCACCCGAAACCGAAGGCAGACGATAATTTAAAAAAAAAATCGATCCCGATGAAAAAAAATACATTTTTTATAATGCTCCAACAGCTAAATGAAACGATAATTTCATAAAAATAAACCAAAACAGCTGACGCTACAAAAGACGCGCGACCTTCAACGCCCTCCGACCCATCATCAAAGGTATCATTAGTAGAAAGAAAGAGAAACATTTATTCTGACATTCACAGGACCGCACACAATTATTACAATAAAAATTAAAAGTAATAAAAGTAAGTAACTATTGCCCTGTGCAATGCCAGAAAAGGCACCTACCTCAGCATATTGCTGCAGCCTGAGAGACTGCAGCACCGGTATCTTGTGTGAGCAGTGTAGCGAGGTGTTTAAAGAGGTGTGAGTAAATACAATACAGGCAATGTTATAAAAATGTAAAGAAAAAAAATTGATAAATAATTAGTACTATCGTCTGTCTTCGTTTTCAGGAGCATTTACTTAACACCTTATATATATTTATTTATCTTGTATCCCCAAAAGTTCCATATACATCTGAACACCTGACACAAACCACCGTACTGTTTAAGACTATTCACCCGTCACAGGTATACCTTATAGTTCCAAATCTAACGTATATTCAAATTACACCAACCTTGGTCACAATTAAGACTCCATAAATCAAGTAGCCACTGAAACCTTTTAGGATGATAGGAAATGTTAGAATCATTACGAGTCCTTGAGGCAGCCTGGCTGCGAAAGAGACACTTAAATTACAGGATGGTCGAAGGTCAACCATAAAGTGGACATGTACACATTAAAGCCCAAGGGTACACGAGCGTGACGACTAGACCTTCAAGACAGGGGTCATTGACATCGCTTGTATCGGTTAGTTTCATCATAGCTTTAAGACACAATACAAAGACAGGGCTCTTCCTTTTTTTTTTTTTTTAAGGTAACTTGATGATGTCCTGAAAAAAGAAATAGATCAAAAGCGAACAAGGGCATACACTTGAAAATTAATTAATAAGCGTAGAAGAATCTAGGCGTTTAATTTTTATCGTGCAACATATTGCGCAGGCCATGACTGTCTTCAAGACTTCCTAAGGCGCTCACACACATAATAATAAGAAACTTGTTAGATTGCATATGGAAATATAATTACTAGACACTGTAGATGTGTGATCAAAATAAAATTGATGACAGGCTTGTTGGTCTAGTCGTTATTGACCCTGACTGCTGAACCAGAGGTTGTGGGTTCGATTCCCACCCAGTACAAATAATTGTGTGATGAACATGATCGTGTTCTGTCTGGTTTGGTGTAATTTATCTATAACTTCGTCCGCGTTTGTAAATTTTCCCCGTTTTTGCAACATTTTTCATTGATGCTCCGCTCCTATTGGTTGTAGCGTGATGTTATATAGCCTATATCCTTCCTTAATTAATGGGCTATCCAATACTAAAAGATCTTTTAATTCGAACCAGTAATTCCTGAGATTAGGGCGTTCAACCAAACAAACAAACTCTTCAGCTTTATAATATTAGTATAGATATATCTAAACCACGCCTCGGTTATGTACTCAGTACAAAAACGCTGTATGTTACAAGTTTCAATTTCATTTTGTAATACAGAAATGTACACACATTTAAAACAACTCACTCGAACATAATTCCTGTATCACAGAGGACTTTACAAAACGAATTGATGTTACAAATTATACGCAGATGGTATCGCCTTGGTTTGCCAAATATCTGAAGTCCTAATTTTGAATTTGGTAATTGAGCCTTTCATTTACGTTCTCAGTCAAATATTATATTTTTAACTTTAATATGAATTCATTCGAAACAATTTTCTTTCTAACATAAACAGTTACATTACTTTAAAGTGTGAACTAAAATAATTTCGGATGATTAGTTAAGCACTTTATTTATTTTTTTTGGTTTGTGATGTACTAACGGTTAATGTTACTGAGATACTTAAATATAATTTGTTATTTTATTTTCCTTTGTTATTAATATTGTGTAAACCAAAAACCTGTCACTAAAAACATACATACGCTACGGTTTGCAGTAAATACAAATTGTCTTTCTTTCTGTATTTAGATACAGGTAAATCTCAGGCATCAATTCTAGAAGATTTGTGCCTGTTTCTTCCGAAAGACAAACTTAGCTTTTTGGTTCTAAAAATACTCTCCCATACATTGATTTACGACAAAATCAACTTTCCAACCGCAAAATATAAGTTTGTAATCACAAGAAAATTATTGTTATGTGATATTACAAGAAATTTACGACTTTCGGATTTTTCCCTTTACTGTACTGTGAGACTTTGTCTGTTATCAAATTTCGTGACTAGGTCAATACCCCAATACAATAGTACTTCCCGTACCTGCGAAATGTTTAAATTTGTTAAATTCTAAGGCTTAAATGGCGGTATTTTTTGATTGTGTTAATTTTTTACAGCTTCAAGGGATCGCAATTATAAGTATTTGATGATAATTCCCAGAGGAAAAGGGACTTGATAGACAGATAGATAGTTTGACGGACACCAAAGTGATCCTAAAAGGGTCCCTTTTTTCATTCTGAGGAACAGAACCCTAAAAATCGTGAAAACGACTACATCAAGCTACACGTGTTCCAAATGCCAAATTTAATCTAAAGTCCAGCCGTTCCAGCGTGAAAGAGAACACGACATACTTACTTTACTTTCAAACACATTAAAAGTTGACAAATGTCCATATTTCGTATTACGCTTATTGTTAAGTATGACAACTAAGGATGTGAAAACTATACAGGCGAAAGTCTTATATTTGAAATTAATATTACTATCCTGTGACTACGATTGTCAAAGCAGCGAAGTTATTAAAGCAGTCGACCAATAATAAAAAGAGCGATGCTCGCGTCGGACAGAATAAGTTTGCAATAAATTAAAAAAGTTTTCAAGAAAATTAAACTAACTTCAAATGATTCAGCAGGAATCCTGACTCTCCGTATGGGAATTTGTATAAAGACAGTGCTAGCATTTATTGAATCTTTACGAAATTTAAATGGGACCATTTCAGAATAAACTTCTTTTGAACAAATAATAATGTGTCATGCCCGAAGATACTTAAATAAAGTATATAAACATCCAAATTGAGAACTTCTCCTTTTTGGCAGTCTACGGTCTACGGCTACATACAACCACCATAACTTGGCTACACTTAACGATCTCTGACGCGCAGCGCGGTAGAAAAAATATTAAATTAATTCGCCCCGTTCCCGCTCAGTGCAAATATTTCTGTGCATAAACAAGTCTAGTTTTATTGTACTGGGTACTTCTTATGTATAATATGTATAAAAAATGTATTTTAGTATGTATATCTATATTCTATAACAACCCTTCGTACAAGCAATGCTCAATTTGAGTCTAGATAATGTTGTGAAATATGTTTTACATAAATTGAACCATGCAAATAAACCATGATATCTAGGTGTCATATTGGACTCATACAAACCCCATTCTCATTTCCAGATGAACCTTTTAGTTCATTTCATCTCTATTTAGCAGACTAAGTCGAAGTTGCTAGTTTCTTATCTCACAGTCTCCAGCTTCTATTAAGACTGGAGTCTCAGAGCTCATGTGCTAATGAATTCTCAATAGCATATAATGAGAGTATAATCCTATAGGCTTGTGGCGTTATGCCGAGGGTGTGCACTGTGCAATCTAGTTAGTGGTAATGCCATGAGCTTTATACAGACCGACGGTTATATAACGTCTTATGTTGTAAAGTGTAAAACTAAAGATACTACGTTTTAGAACTGATAGTGCTTGCTATTCAAACGTTGAGGCTGATGAAGAGAGAGCACATCTTAACTCGACTCACATTGGTATGAAATACTTGTAACATGGTGTAAATCACACACTATATTAACCCCTGACGCAAAAACGACAGGGTGTTAAGTATAAGTTTGATGTATCTGTGTGTGTGTGTCTGTCTGTGGCATCGTAGCTCCCAAACGGATGAATCGATTTAGATTTTGTTTTTTTTTTGTTTGAAAAGTGAATTATTTGAACATATTCTTAGCTATGTTTGATAAAAACCGGACCAAAAGAGGGCCGCCGCGACAATATGGCGGATTACATATTTTTTCACAACTCCCTCAATATGGGTATCAAATGAAAGGGCTTGACTAGTAGAATACTATACACTATGATAAATTTCAAATCCAAGATGGCCATTCATACTATTTATTTATTCATTAATTAGCGAATATGGGTATACATTTGCAGATCTTAAAGCTAATACAATTTTTTGTACTTTTACCATATTCTACCATTGGGCATGCAAAGCGATAACAAAATAATTCATTAAAAAAATTATAAAACTTCCATTAAAATTATCATATTATGTTAAAAAAATAAACTATAATATTAATATCATGTCAAAAGTGTGAATATTTTAGGGAAACAATAATTAGCATTCAGTCATTCAAAATATATGTGTTAGGTCGTATGGATGATAATAAAACATTAACAATAAAATAACATTGTCCTAAAGGAACAACAATTCAGTGTGATACGCCTGCTAGATAGAATTGATGTTATTGTCATCCAAATATTCTCGAAGAGAGTAGTAACATTTAGCTATAAGCAGTTTTTGAAGAAAAGTAGTGGATTTTCAGAATTTTTTATACAATATGGTAGCTTATTGTAAACATGAGGTGCCATACAAAAAAAGCTTTTGTGCATTAATGCCGTTTTACTCATCACTACACATACTATGTTTATTATTTTGTGTCGGGGGTTTTTTTTAATTTTAATTTTTTATAATTTTTTTTTAGTTTAAATGTAACCGTGAATGTCCGAAGCGCAGTGTAGGTATATTAAGATACACTGGTGTCTGTTAACATTCACGAAGGTAACTAACAAATGTCCGTTATTTATTCTTATCGGGACGATTTCGGTCATTCAGCAGTGAATGTTATCATACACCACGACGACTTGGTGCATCTTCATTATAATAATAAAAAAGTTAGTAGTGTAGGGCAAAGGTGCCGTACCGGCCGGCCGGCGAGTGCCAGAACCGAATTCTATTGTAAAATCGCAAATTTTTGTTAAACATAAGTGAACCCTCCGTAATACGATTCAGAGCAAAACATTTAAATGTGATGAAAGAGAAAAGTGCATGGCTTTCTCGTTTTTCGAAGAAATACTGGTGGGTGTTAACATTCGCGTATATTGTAAATCGCTGAATCTAAAATTCACAGAATCTCTTTGCTGTGTATTAACATTAACCAGTGTATGTTCGGTTCAAATAAATAAATGAAATAATTTCGGACTTACACCATCGCTATTGGTGATTGTCGACATACACCGGTGCATCTTAACATTCACTAATATCGAAGATTCACAGTAACATAAATACTTATATTTTACTAGCTCCCCGACCACGCGTTGCGGTGGCTAAGTAATTTGCAATTAAAAATATTGTGACTATAAATTGAGATAAAAATTATCCTAGCAAGTTGGACCAAACTTCACACAGTGTGCAAAATTTCATCAAAATCGGTGCATTAGATTATTTAGAAGTTCATCGCGGACAAAGAACATGACACGATAAAGATTAGAAGAAATAATACTAACACCACTTCACTCTCAACAGCTTTGAATTGAGAATCGAACTCGCATTGATTTGAATAAGTCAGTTGTCTGAAAACACAGCACGACACAAGCGCTCGGCCGAACTGCGGTTTGAATATGAACTATCATATTTGTCAAGTATTATTCAACTACTGTAAATGAGTGACACAAAAATATAATTACTTAAATGTTGTACATTGACTTGAATGACAGATTTGTTGGTTGAAAACAAACATTTGCAATCTATAATATGTATGACGTAAATATTTGTTCAACAACAACAACAGTTAGAAATACGGTAATATTGTTGATGTTGTATATGATTTATTCGTTCCTTTTCAAAATTAATAGACTAGAAGATGCCGTGATAGCCCTTCGTACACATCCGGGACAGCCTTCGTTCGACCTTCCACTCATGACCCTCAAGACTTGTGATTCTACTTATGATGGCAGTGACCACCTGCAACTGCGATCGTTGTAATTCATTCGAAACGTGGAGTCAGAGTCTCTATAAACAAGATACTATTGGCATCATGGACCGGCAATTTATTCACTTTTCTGAAACCCAATGTAGCGACCGATCCATTTGTCGCCAATTTTCTATTACAACCATTCGCTAAAACAGGATGGAATTTATTGAAATGTGATTTTAGTACAGCAATCGAACGCAGGTATACGCTACAACATAATGCACCATTAATTTAGTTGTAAAAGGCTCAATTTTGATGCGGTATTGATGCAGTATTTTTTTCAGATTTTCTTGAATTATAACTAAGAACACTCTCAATCAAGTCACCTTTCAAACCAAAAAAATTAAATCAAAATCGGTCCATCCGTTTAAGAGCTATGATGCCACAGACAGACGCACAGATACACACGTTAAACTTATAGCACCACTCCTTTTTGGGACGGGGGTTTAATACTCTGCTCACGGATCCTAAAAGTAGTTTTGAAGAAGTACATATTACAGTTAACTGATTTATAACCAACTAGCAACCCGCCCCGGCTTCGCACGGGTAGCAGAGACATATTCAACAATCATCATCATATTTCAACCAATTTACACAAAACCTTAACAAATTATATACCTAAATCTTTCTCATGAATCGCTCTATCTATTGGTAAAAACGTATGAAAACCGCATGGAAATCCATTCTGTAGTTTTTGAGTACATCGCGAACAGACAGACAGACGCGGAGGGGGACTTTGTTTTATAATACTTAGTGATGTAGTGATATGCATTCCTGTCTCCAGCTGTAGAGTAGCTAGACGAAACGTAATGAAACACTTTCCATGTATGTCTACAGTCGTCGTATATAACAGACTTAATTTTAATTAATTTATTTATTTATTTGGCCAACCTACAACTACTTACACTAACACATTTTTCAACTTACAGAATTATAACAACATTAACGTGTTCCGTATCACGCAACTGTCAAGCTAGATGACAGACGAGTCGGCGGCCATTACTGTTTATATGTCGATTGACAATAGTCACTGTCGATAGTAATAGTTATGGAACTCCGATTGAACTTACGCCAGGATGTTTTATATTTAGTTGAGTGTTTTATTACACCAGGGGGAAATCTCTGTTTGACTTGTTGTTTTATTTCGATGTCGTCACATCATCAGGTATGAATATTATGTTTTGTTTTTAAGATAGCAGCTGGTTACTTATTTTGTTTTTAACTAGCTTTGTTTTTTTTGTACATGAGTGATCTGTGGTTATTTTATAAGTTTCGAGTAGGTTAAACATAATTTGTAGGTCCTTGTTTGTAGGATGGGTATCTCCGTTTTTGTCTAATTACTTAAAAACTCGTGTATTTGTGGGAAAATGAACACTTTTATTTGAAGATATATAAAGCGTAGTCTACAAGAAATAAAGATTTATTGTGCAACAACTTAAGACGAAATTCCATACATACATGGTCATTGTCCTTTACCAGTTCACTTGTAATTAGCTAATTAACTATGCAAACAAAATAATCTTGGAAATTTATATTAACCTACATCTAAGTGTCGTATCAAAATGAAATGTTGTATGTATATGTAGTTTGGATGACAATACTATTATTTGGACCTTTCATCCCAAAAATTAACCGTCAGAACCTTCATTAACGCGCGCAAAGCCGCGGGTGAGAGCTAGTATGTTATAGCCCCTCTACACTTTGCTTCGCTACGTGCAACCTCGCCTCGTCTCGGACGACTTCCGATCGTTGTCGGTTTTTGCGCCCGAGTCAAAGGACTCGAAGAGTGCTGAAGTGCCAATACCGGGCGACGACTGAGCTCCCCACGAGGTTGCACGAGTGTGTAGTGATGTATTTCGAGACTTCGGTCAATTTCGGCAAGTACTTCATTGAAAAAACTTCGCGAGTAGTGTAGAGGGCTATTATACATGCAAAGTCACAAAACTAGTAAGTGCAAGGTCTGAATCGGAGCGGTTGACCCGCCCGTCTGTTACACGCTGGAAGTAACAGCAGTGCAGCCTACAATCCATTTAAGATAATGCTTTTACTCACGACCTACATTTTATTACTGGCTTTTATTATTTTAAAAGAATATCAGCAATTAGTACAAACAGTAGTGCTGTACGTAGGAGAGCCATGCTTTGGCACGAATGGGCCGGCTCGACTGGAGTGATACCACGGCCTCACAGAAAACTGGCAGTGAAGCAATGTGTTAGGTTACCGGAAGCCTTAACCCTTCTCTCCCCTCTTCTCCCTCTTTCCCTACTCCCACCTTAAAGATCGGCAACGTGCTTGTGACTCTTGAGTTGCAGGTGCCCATGGGCGGCGGTAGTCATTTACAATTAGGCGACCCGTCTGCTAGTTTGCGCCCTGTACCATAAAAAAACATGAGATAGTTTTCTGACATTACTAGTACCCATACACTTTCGCCTGTACCTCCAAAGGGATATTAAACACCCACATTTTGCTAACTATAATTTACTTCACCTCACATAATAGGAAGCAAGCCTATCCAGCCCAGAGGTCGTGGGTTCGATTACCACCCAGGATAAATAATCGTGTTTTTTCTATATCTGGGTGTAATTTATCTATAATATATATTTAGTAATATATACGTGTATGTTTATGAGCACTTTGGTTACCATGAGCTCTGCCTAGTTTGGGATCAGACGGCCATGTGTGAGGTGTCTCAAGTAAGTATTATTATCTTAGAATGTTTATTCGTCTTCTAGAATCCAAAGCCCAAGCGATACTTAATTTAGATCTATATATCTTTGTGTAATATATCCGAGAATATTCAACTTCAAGGAAAATTCAAGAAAAGATATGTACACCAAAACTCCAATATAGATAATAAATCAGTATCCCTTATGACTCCAGGGTAACTTACTATTAATAGGGCTGCCTTTGAAGTAACCTACGCGTTGAACGAGAAAAAATGGGACGAAATACTGTCCAATGAGCATGTAGGTCAGACCAAGTGAGGGTTGTCGAGCGTACCATTGCCAAACGTCATAGTTGTCGTCGTTTGTTAAGCTATGAAGGGACGGAAGCTACTTAGATGTATATAGGACTAACGAAAAATACATTAAAATAATTACAGTTTAGTAAAACAAAAAAATGGTAAACCGAATTAAAAAGTAAAAGAGTTTCACTAAACGTGGGAGACCCATGCTTCGGCACGTATGGGTCGCCTCGACTCCGCTCGATACCACGGCCTTACAGAAAACCGGCAGTGAAGCAATGATTGCATTGCTTTTCGCCGCGTGAGTGAGGTTACCGGAGGCCCTGACCCTTCCCCCCTTTTTTTCCCCCCCTCCCCCTCTGCTCCTACTCCCACCTTAAAGGGCGGCAACACACTTGTGACTCTCGAGGTGCCCATGGGCGGCGGTGGTCCTTTGCCGTCGGGTCACCCGTCTGCCCATTTGCCCCCTATACCATAAAAAAAACTATTCACCGCCTGTCTCCATGATCAGATCAGCTCCAAGATGTTAATTATAATATTGTCATCCAAATACATATATATATACAAAGTTTCCTTTCAATACGACAACTAGAAGTAGGTTAAAATTGACAAGGTTTGTTTACAAAGATAGTTAATAAAAAAAAAACTTTCAGAAGCAATTTTATTAATGTTAATTTTATGAGAGTTTAAGCAGTTTGTATAGCTGCCACCACCCATAGAGTATTTAATATATATTTAAGGTCTCTTGAAACTCCACGAGTATAAAATACAAGTTTTGATTTGTAGTGAATAACCATATTATGATAAATAAGCGTTATTGTATCCGAGATAAATGTATATGGTACACGGGGACCGAGACCCGCGCAGGCGAAACCACAGGCATATTAACCACAGACAGCTAATAATATTATTTGTATAAGTTATTTGAAGATTAAATTATTTTGTCGTGACAGCCCTTATCAAAGCGGCTGTCAATCTTGTGTAAACATCGCATATTTTGCTGTGCATGTCGAAGACAAGTTGACATAACTATCTGCGCAAACAAACCAATGCATGCCAAATCAATCAAGATGATTTACGATTGAGTTATTTGTCCGCGATGTGGAGATTTATTTGTGGTTGGAATATTTATTTATTTATTAAAACTTTTTGCACATTTGTACAATTTTTCAGTTGTATATAATACTTTATTTGAGTGCGATTGTGAAGTTTAAATTTTGGTTTTCGAACAATTGATTATTCTGTTTTTCGGTTACGAAACTCTCAGTAGTAGTAATGATTCTGAAATTCTTTTTCTTGTATGCTTTTGTCCCTATTTGTAGTTAGTTCACCAGTACACATTGAATTGGAGTGGGTCACTTCACTTCAAAGTGTACTGGTGACACAGCGGAAGCACATGGTTCAGGATTGATGGCTACTTGTGGTGACTGATGGTCGTCGCCGTCGATTTTTCCTTTGAGAGACATTCAAGCGGAAGATGTCCCAACATCCCGCAATGAAAACACTTTAAAGATTGTCCTGTTTTGATGCTACGGGGTTCTCTCTAGTAGCTGACGAGTTTTAGTGATATCAAATTATTTTTAGAGTTCCGTTCCTCAAAAGGAAAAAAGGAACCTTTATAGGATCAGTTTGTTGGTCGCCTGTCTGTCTGTCAAGACGCTTGTCTTGATCGTTGATCTTTCATAGTACGTAAAGTCTATCCAATGACAGTTCAACTTTAGTTATAATGGTCAACGAAATAAAACAAAACATTAAAACTTAATGAATTATAGTCGAAATTCGAAGTCTTGTAAAGAAGGCTAATCAGATTTCGGGTCAAATTTAAGCCAGCTTGTGCTTATAATATAACTTATACTAATATTAATAATACTATTATGATGCATCCCATCATATTAAAAAAAATTCACACCTCGAAGATATCAGGATATTGGTGCTAATGCCTTAATAAAACGTACTAATCCTAAATGAGTAACAATATCTGGTCATAAAACAAAATAAGGCTGCAAGAAGGAAAACGTTCCGCCATTTTAATAAAAGGCTGATTAACTAAGAAAACGATTACATTACACGGGTTCGCATTAAACCCCTCTTTATGATAATAGCCTATAGCCATGGCTACGATATTGCTACGGCCTACGGCGTAGCAAGCGTGCTACACACCCGTCACGGCCACGTAATTTTTTTGCCAAATATGCATAGATGACGGATACAAATACACTCACGCCTGTATCCCCGAAGCGGTAGTCAGATGCTTATTAAACACCATACCTTCATGTAATAAGGGTAAGCCTATTGCCGCCAACCGGGCACTTTGGGAATTTAGGATGGGAAAATTTGGAATACATTCAAAGAGAAAGGGAAGGCAATGGAAGGAAAAAAATTTGGCTTATACGAATGGATTGGGGATTGTATTCGTATATAATATTTATGGAAATGTTTGTATCAGTCAGTCGGTAAGGAAGTCCTGTTGGTAATATTTTGGATGGGAGACCAAATACAACTAATAGAAATTAGTTAGATGATAAGTAAATAACGGATTTCACTATTCCTGATCATAACAAAACCGAATGACTACTTAAGTAGATTCACCTTATACCTATATCTGTAACTTTGTCGTGGGAGATCCATGCTTCGGCACATATGGGCCGGCTCGACCTGAGTGATACCACGGCCTCACAGAAAACTGGCAGTGAAGCAATGCTTACATTCCTCTTCCCTCCTTCCTCTACTCCTACCTTAAAGGCCGGCAACGCAATTGTGACTCTTGAGTTGCAGGTGACTCGTCTGCTCGTTTACCCCCTATACCATAAAAAATAAAAATACAAGATGGCATTGATAGGACATAGGCTCCAGTGTTACTCCAGTCTCTACGCAATGAACGGGTCACACTTTTTTAAAATAAATAGAGAAACAATCACACGGCTAAAGCATTCACAAATTTAATCCCATTCCACGGGAACCTTTACTAACTACGTTTCAACATCAGTCTTTTCTAAGGTGAAGGTATTTTCCCAGTCAGGTGCCTGCAATTAGAGTAGAAAGCTGTCTTACGTAAGGCTCTTACATGTGTATTTATTACTGGTATAAGCCCGTATAAATCATTCAACCTACAAAATTATTTGCACACAATATTTCCCGATATTAAACACACATATGACTTCAAACAATCAGCTTGGAGCATGCAATATTATCATTTTAAATGCCCCAAAGCCTTATTGTTAGCATTTAATGTGTGTAGAAATAACAATAGTTTAAAATCGTAGATAGCCATTAACAATAATGGCATATTTAATGCTAAAAATAATACCACATTTAGATCTAGTACGTGTATATATTTAGCTCAAACCGCAGTGGTCCTTCGAATCGAAGCACGTATGTAGCTTACCTTATCCTACGACGTTGCTACGCCGTAGCAATGCTACGATATTGCCACAGATTACGTCCTATGGTCTTGTAGTTTAATTAGAGTGTGGTTTATGATACTTTCTAGTGCTACGTATTCGAACTAATGAGTGCTTGTAACTTAATGGAAGGAAGAGCTGCATCAGCTATAATATTATAATAGATACTTAATAGCTGGCTTGCAATGCTTTAAAGTAAAATACAGTCTTTCCTAATAACATCAACTTTGTATTAGCAATTAAAACGGAGAGGCCACGTGTTTTAACATTTCTTTTTACCTGGCAGTAGTTATAATGCAGTTCCGTTGTAATAAATAATTTACGAAATTACGAATTAACGTCTTTTGATATTAAATTAAGAATTTACGTCTACTATTTTCCAATAAAACAAAATATACTAATAAAATAAATAATATACTTATAAAAAGCCAGACGTAACTATGTTAATAAGTTTGTTGTCCAAAAAAGTGTTATTAGAAAATAGACTGAAAAAAGTGGTTCTACGAGTTAGTCAGTTATTAAATGTACTCCATGAAAACCAAGTTGGGTTGTAATACAACTCGATACAGGATTTCATACATTCTTGAGCATCCTTTTTAGCCGATAGTTGCACAGTGTAGCTTTTAAGATAACCGTGAAATTATTTGTTAGGCGTGACTCCCATTTTTTTAACAAGTTCTCAGCACCAGCAACATTGTTTGTGGCTAAAAGTACTTTTAAAATGATGTACAAAAATATATATCTACTATTGCTATTTACGCCTGCCTGACATTCTGACCAGGTTACCTTGACAGTGGTCATTGTTCGACAGACTAACCGAGTGAGCGAGTTCGTATTTTATAGCACTAGGGTAGTTTCCTAATGTTAAAATAAATTGTTAAAGTCCTCGTGAAATTAAGTATTACATAAGACTGAAAACTATATTCGTGTCCATTTTCAAAAGTAAAAATCTTTAAAAGTAAATGATTTGGCAATAGTAAAGAATGACGTCATAACTCACCTAAAAATATCTTGTCCTGCAAATTGTAAGAAAGAAAGAAAGAAAGAAAAATAAATGTTTATTTCAATATAGCACAGTACACATAAATAATAGGTATAAATATCAGTTTATAAACAATAGAAATTTTACACACTTAACCTAATAAAAATATGCACTGTGCCAGACAGAAAACGCCCCCGCCTCACCATAATGCTTCTACAATGCAGTATTGCATAAGCGCTGATTTTCAGGCAAGGGCCAAGACCACGTTACGGGAGCGTACATGTTACAGCCACAATCAAATTAGACTGTGGCTATACCAATCACTCTTCCAATGCCATATAAAATAAGCATAAAATAAAATAAAATAATCATAATATAACTAATTACTACCCATAGTTTCTGTTTATTATATTTAATACGCTATTAAACGGAAAATTTTGAATTTAAATGCCTATAATAAATATAATTTAAATTATCTTAGTTTACTTAGTAGTACATCTTTTACTTAATATGTAGTAAAATAATAAATTACAATATATATATATAATTTATGCAATTTGAAATCCATGCACAGGTTAAAATAAATGCAAATTTTATCTGTGCAGTGATTATTATTCCTTGGCCTGTCTCTTCACTATTCCTTTGTCTATGACAGCAAAGGACGCTAATGGCGAGCCGGGTGATTCAAATTACGTACTGATAAGAACTATTTAATGCAAGAGAAAGAAATGTTACATGTATCGTTCGAAATCTTATATGGTATATATATTTGGTGTAAAGTGTTTAAATGTTTTTGTGAAGCGTGAAGGGTTTTTGTGTTACTTGTTACTTCGCGATGTCACGATGTTATCAATCTATGTACAGTGTATCTCAACAAAAGCATATTTTACATGGCATCGAAACTTAAAACCAGTTACTAATGAATATAAGTGAGTTTATAAGTAAAATAAAACACTTCTTGCATTGCTCCGTTGATGAATACATAAATGACAAATTGTTTTGAGTATGTGGTACATATTTTTATTCTAAACTTTACCAAGAATTTAATCGTTATTGTTTTATTTTCTGTATTTTTTTTATTTTATTTTATCTGTGTTGTTTGTGCAAGTTATTTTATACTACTAACTAAATTTATTTGGCATTACCTAATTGAACTCAATCACTATTGTTACACATTTGCTTATCTATTTAATTGCATGTTGAAAAAAAATAATTCGAGCTATGGAAGTGTGTAATAAATGTTTACATTAACTAATATTGTAGCATGCCGTGAGGTCAAATGTAGTGATACTTTTGCTATGCACCTATGTACCAACTCTCTGTACCTACATTTTGCCAAATAAATAAAAACTCAGTATTTCATACAAATTTCTACAGAACGAACTGTTTGTCGTTTAATAAAAAGGAACGGAATCGCCTTGACAGTAGAAAAATGGTATTCATGTCACTATCTAAAAACTAGTACCTGTCAACATGTCAACAAAATGCATTACATTTATAAAGAAAATAAATCTGTTACCTGAATAAAACTAGGTTACCAAGCTCACTTTTACCAAATCCAATAGTAATGAAAATATTCAAATCACAGTTGTATATTTTTCAGGATATATTCTTTCTACTACGGAAATATCCGTCATTCCCTCATCTAGTAATTGAATCAAATGAATAGCTGGAACGTTGAAACGGCACCCAGCGCAATCATTTATTGACTCTCGTCGAATTGAAATATTCGAAATTGGAGACGTTAAAAAGGCAAAAGTTAAACTGTAATATGGATTCAATTTTGATATTAAACTGAAATGGTATTAAAACCGGAAATATTTTGTGGGTAAAAAAATCATTTGAATTATTTTAAGGAGATAAATTAGAAGGTTTTTGGAGTTTACTCTTTAAGAATCGATTTTAATGTACGAAAATTATATGAGGAGTAAAATTAATAAAAGCGTTAACTAAAAAGGATTACATTTTCTGTAACTGTCACTTTGAAATTATTTATGTGTATAAAAGTGTGTGTGTTTAAATTTAATTTCATTGTATAGTAAACTGCAATCGTGCGTCTAATAAAAGAGAAAGAGAGATGAAGAAACAGAGAGAATTGTGAACTCCAGTCGGACATCAGAGCTGACACACACACTTTCTTGTTCTTATCACGCTGTAGTCAAATATGTTCATTTATCCTTAAGTTTTGTGGTATCTTAGTCTCAGGAGAAATCTGCTATGAAAATAATCATCTATTGTCACACATCTATTAAACACAAATATATGAGAATAACCAGACCCTTTCTTATATATTTTATCATTTACTTTAATTGCATAAAAAGTACCCGTATATTAATAGTATAAAGGCATATAACAATTTACCCAACGCTTTCAAAAAATTGCCATTGCCTATGTTTAAATATAAATTATCCCACTCAAGAGCAATGAATCCGATTCAAATAAAGACACGTATCCGGTCCGGGTTACATTTATTTATTTATTTATTCACTAAACTTATAACTATTATTACAGGTTAAAAACCTAATGCAATAGCTAAGCAACTATACTAATTTCTGTATGCCATATTTTTTATTTATAACATAATATGAATAGTGTTATCTTAGTGAATTCACTCAGTGAACAATAAAATATGTCCGTCTCCTCGGCAACGAGATTTAGCGTACGAAGCGCTGGAGACAGAGGCGCCTCATTGAGAAGATTGGTGCGCCCTCTTGGCACCGCCAGCAGCTGGGGCCAGCGTCGCCGCCACACGTACCTATCTGGTACACACAACCCCCTGTTACCCGTGGTCCCACCTGTACGACCCACTAGTGGGACCACGGGGAATATTTTTTCCCCGTAGTCCAACCGCACTGAAGAAAATTTGAATTTATTCTACCTGTGAGTTCCAATGGGACCACGGGTAATCCAATTCGGTAGACCCACTGGACTAGAGATGTGCCTAAAAGTGAAGGAGTAGGTATTTATAAAATAACACTAAATAATTGTAAGCTCATAAATATATCTATCATTATTTATTTACTAACCCAAATTGAGTCTCATGTTAACTTAAAAAATTAAATGGAATTACGTCATAAATAAAAACCTAAATTCTTTTAACTTCAATGAAACTTCTAATCCTGTTAATTTTGTGATGAGATCACTAAGCCAACCGTAGCACCACCCGCTACTAACTCCATCTGTATTTGTTTTATCCAATCGTCATTTTCTATTGCAACTCTTGACCTTGTTTTGATTCGTGTATTATTTTTAAAATTTGTTAATATTTTTATTTCATTTAATAATCGTAGTATGTTAGTAT
The DNA here is from genome assembly GCA_963859945.1 of Euplagia quadripunctaria. NCBI lineage: Eukaryota > Metazoa > Arthropoda > Insecta > Lepidoptera > Erebidae > Euplagia > Euplagia quadripunctaria. Next base: position 16,072,843 of record OY982581.1, read on the forward strand.
TTTTTTTTATTTAATTTCTTATTTATTTTGCTGTGCCAAGATTCACATACATTATTTGTACGATGCCTTTTTCCAAAAACACTAAGAAATTTACATACACCCCTTGACAGCCATTGTTTTTTAACATAATGTTAAAATTTATTAATTTTATCACCATTTGTGCTACTATATTCTTGCTGTATATATTCCCAGCCATTTAAAAGATATTCATGGGGTAGCAGAGGTAATGCCGAACACAATCCAATCAATCTGTTTTCAGATTTTGTTTTTCTGACCCCAAATATACTTTTGCCATTTCTCCACATTGCGCGGGACCAGTGGTAATAACAACCAATGACATCTATATCAGCAAACACATCCAGAATGGCATTCAACGCAGCAAGCTCATAATCACAATGGTAAATTTGAGGTTTCCAATCCGGAAATTGACTTTTTATTAACCTAAACAGTATAATAAACGTTTCATTGGTTTTATTACTGAGTAAAGCATATAGTATCGGCTTTACATGTGTGGTAGTATTTGTACTACCAAAATCAACATGCATGATAAACACCTTAGCAAAGGGATATGGAGTGCATTTAAAAGTCGAGTCACCAAAAACTTCCTTAATATCATTAATGAAGGTTCTGTCTTCTTCCATACAAAAAACTAGAATTTTGGTGTGCCCATCATAGTAATCTGCTACTACATATTGCGAGTGCTGCATTGGTACCTGAACTTCGTCGAAATTTTTAAAGTTAAGTTTAGTTACTCCTACAGCTTTGTTGCGTGAGTCGTATAAACTATGTTTTGCACCTTTCTGTTGCCAGTTACTTAAAGCTTCGTCGTATATTTGCGGTATTGGAATGTCCGTTCTTTGTGCATCATTTCTCAGTTCATTCATAACAATACTCATTTCATTCTGAAGCAATTTTGGAACACACGTGTGTGTACGTTGTGTTACAATCTGCATTTTCTGTAAAAAGTATTTAAAGTGTGATCAATGAGTGTCGATGGGAGAAATATTGATTGCAAAAATGGTAGAAATATCAATTGGCCAAACTAGCCACATGAAAAGCGAAAAAGCAACCCCCAGAAGTGAGAACTTTAGAATTATAATAGGAATCAAGATAACTTACGTCATTTAAAGTAACAGAACCGCTACATTTCTCACTGCGTTTTTTACTACATGTCCAAATGCATGTTGGTGTTTTTTTATATTGTTTGTGTTTATAGTATGGATTACCATTAAATAACATTACATTATCATTTTTTCTCTTGATAATATTAATTTCGTCACCCATATTTAAGGAAATATTAACTATTATTTATTTAAAAATACACCAAACGAAATGCCCATCTAAATGCTGAAAACAATATTAGAAAAGAACCTACGAGCCTACATCTATATGACTTTGAAATGACATATTGACACAGAAATAATAACAGGAAAATGCAAAGAGATATAAGTATGTTGATAATAAACTCTTTGCGGCACATCTCTAATGCAGTGGGAATACGGGTAATTTTTTTTCCCCATAGTACCACCACAAGGCAGTGGGACTACGGGGAAAAGAATATCCCCGTGGTCCCACTAGTGGGTCGTACTGGTGGGACCACGGGTACCACCAGCACACAACCTTACCATACCCAATATATCTGCATTGTGTATCCTGCCTCTAATAATCATAAATAAATATTCTATTAGCGTGAACTCCCTTCTGACCCTCAACTCATTGTATCCAACCATGCCTAGAACAAACAGAGTTGGATACATGAGTGGGTAGAAAGGATACACTCCGTATATACCGTATATACATAAAGGTACCTGAAAATAGGAATACTAACTTAATTAAATAAATTATGTTTCTAAATCTAACACTCCAATTAAAGTTGCCGGGTATATCTTAGTATGGAAATACGATGCCCACGCTCTAGTTTAAAGCCGTTTGTAAGTCTAAATGGTTTTAAATTAGTTTCAGCAAGTTGTCGTCTTTCAGCCTATGCACTTGGGTTTCTTCCTCCGGCGTAACTCAAGTGCAACTGATTTGTAAGTTGAGTTCTTGTGTGAAAGCGATTTCAAAGCATTGTGTTGACCACGTGTCGATCTTCTCGTGCTGTGGTACACCTGAACCTCCCTGTTCCTGGTCTGCGTAAGTTACAGCCGTGAAGTTGGAGAACTCGTACAACGAGTTGTTGACAGCGACACACCGACTGTCCTTGCTGTATCACACTGACTGTGGCCGTTTTCACGCATTGTGAGAATTCTAGTGCATTCTTAAGGTTTAAGCGACATTATAACAGCTTCAATAATAAATATTCAACACTAGAAGCGACAGAATAGAAACAAAAGCAAGAACAGATACAGTAAATTCAAAGTTCTATTGACAAAAGTCCCATCTTTTTATTTTGGCTTTCGATGGCATAACTTTACAACAACCAAGAAGTTTTATTACTTTCATATAAGGAGTATTTAATTGCCTATTAAACTTTATTTTTGTTCACTAAGCTGAAACTACATCAGTTTCTGAAATTACCAGGTATCTTTATGTGACCCGGATTCATTGCTATTGAGCGTATTTAATCTGACATTATTATTATTATTTTCGCTTAAATTTACATAATTCAGTGTCAAACACTAACTAATCAAAGTTTTTCACAATCATTATAGCATACATTACTTGTTCGAGTTTTTATTGTTGTTTTATAATAATAATAATAAATTAGTTATTGCTTGAAAGATAGTGTAGTACAAAGATGTTAATGGAAAAAAATAGTGTTCAACAAATTTCGCAGATTCTCTGCATGCAACATGTTTTTTTTTACAAAATTTTAATTATAAAATAAATTACAGTGCCTTAATATAATTAATATAATACTTAGCAATAAAATAAGGATTTGCATACCATAATATATAATGTGTAGAATGTAAATAGGCCATAATATTATAATAGAAGATACATTAATGTTAACCTACATTCTCGCGCATTAATTAATTTGAAATTGCTCAATCCTTCACGGTTAGGTTACTAGGTATTTGAGTTTAGTGTAATAAAATATCGTTTCCAATTAATATAAAAATTACTTTATGAGTTAGTATATAAACCAATTCCAGGCATCGTGTTCCTGCAACTTAAAAAAATGCAAGTCTTTTCATTATAATCTTAAATTAAAATGCTTAATTTTGCCTAATGTTAAATAACTTCATAATTTATTACTCTACTAGTAGCGTCCCGCGGTTTCACCCGCGTAAGTCCTGATCCCGTGGGAATATCGGAAAAAAAAGTAGCCTATATGTTAATCCAGGTTTCCAGCTATTTACATACCAAGTTTCATCGCAATCGGTTCAGTAGTTTTGGCGTGAACGAGTAATAAACATCCATCCATCCATACTCACAAACTTTCACGTTTATAATATTAGTAGGATGGTGGTTTACATAATCAATATAAATTCTACATATTATCCTTATTATACACGTCTTACATTACAGTTGAAAATACTTATTGTAATTCTTGTATTGAGGAAAGTAGCCTTGAGCTTTTGTTACTTAAGCTCTCACAGACTCAGAAGTACTATTTCTTAGAAGAAGTACTAAACATACAATTTTCCTACTACACGATATTACAACATACAATTTCTTTTTGCTAGCTTATGGAAAAAATGTGTACAAGATTAAGTAGTTTATACTCAGTTCCTTAGACCTATACGATACGAGCTTATTATCTTACTAATAATATAAAGGCGAAAGTTTGTGAGAATGGATGGATACTGGATTACACGCAAAAACGGCTTAACGGATCTGGATGAAATTTGGTACAGAGACAGATTATAGTCTATATCGCAGGAGAGTCATGCTTCTGCACGTATGGGCCGGCTCGACCGGAGTGATACTACAGCCTTACAGAAAATAAATAATAAGTCAAGGTTTTCAGAAAACGCTCTTAAGAATCCAATCACCTCTAGCTCATTCTTTTTAGCCAAAATGTAAAAGATTAATGAACGCCTTTAATGTCAAAAACTGACAACAACTTTTCAATAAAAAGCACCAACAAATCTAGATTTATTATTTCTAAAAAGAAGTTCCAATTACAGTTGAACAAAAACATTTTGTTAAAATAAAAATGCCTCAACAGTAAGATTACAATGGAGTCTTTGCTTTGAGGTTTTATCTTTGCCTTCATAGGGACACAATTAGTAACGCAGATTACCTGCGGGCAAACACTGGCTGTGAAAGTCTTTTAAGAGCATTCTTTAATGGAGATTAGAGGAAAGAATTAAGTTTTTTACTTAATTTTTTTAAAGGGCTGTGTAAGAATAAATAATTATAATCTGATTTGGGCACTTCGTTTAATGATTATTTTGTCATGACGATCCCGGAATATTTATATTTGAAATATTACTTTGTATACCCTTGTTTATTACATACCATTATATTATAACATTTTATCCGAATTGGAGGTAATCATTATATTAAAACGTGAAGAGATTTTTTGTACCCCTTTTTAAGAAAATTTTGCGAACGTAGTGACGTGAATGTTGTCGCCACATCAAAAACTCTTATTTATTTTATTAAAAATAGGGACAAACTATAATAAATGATAACACAGTTCACTATTTAATAAAAATAAGTTAATACACGTTATTTTGACTGGTTATGCCGGTAACGCAATGCTATTGGTCGATTGATAAATATTAATGAATAGTGGGGTTATAAAAGGGTAGGAATAAGTGGAGAACTATGACTTGAGCGCGGATATTGATACGAACACCTTGGCAGTTACTGTTAGTTAGTGATTTTCATAGTTTATATCAGTGGTGATGAGACGTGTGTGTGAAGAAGTGCAGAAAGCTAAAACTTTCAAACAATATATCTGAAAACTTTAAAAATTACGTGAAAACAGCTTAATTAAACTACACGTGTCCAGTATATGCGTTGACCTGTCATAGTGAGTCTATACAATGCCAGGTCAAGTTATACTGGCCAATGAAAAAACCATGGTAGAAATTCGAGTAGGCACATAACTTGTGACATACACCTACACGATGTAATTCAACCTCTACAGATACTTACTCACTACTTGATACAAATCTTACTAATAATATAAAGTCGAAAGTTTGTGAAGATGACGGATGTTTGTTACTCTTTCACGCAAAACCGCTGAACGGATCTGGATGAAATTTGGCACAGAGATAGATTATAGTCCAGAATAGCACATAGGCTACTTTTATCCGGGAAAAATTGTGGTTCCCGTGCGATACAGCTAGTAGTAATACATTGTACATAAAAAAATAATGTTACGAACTGAGATTCGTGATTAGATAGGTACACCATTTTTTTTTACGAAATAGACACAATTTATTTAAACAATTAGCATTTAACACAATTATTACAAGTCACAGATACAATTCTCACTATTTCCACTCAACTCTCACTTGTACTATTCGCTATACTTTGCACTTGTTACTCGCAGTATTGCTCAACTAGAACTAAATGTCCATTCCGCATTGCAATGTTTTGCTTATTTATAAAAACCTCATAGAAAGTTCGTAAACTTTCTTGAAACATCTTTTACAATCTACTTGACTCGACCACTATTCAAATTTCTAGAACTCAGTAGAACATTCTTATTGATAGACTATTAGTTCCGTTATTCACTAAAAGATGGAGCAGTGCGTTTAGTTCCCGTTACTCGTGCGTCAAGTTAAGCTTCAGTGACAATATTTATTTAATGTCTTATAAAATAATTAAAGTTTGTGCCACTAAAATAGTTAATGAAATTTCATAAACTACGTAATACATTAGTTAGATTCCTCACTGACGATTTTTCTTTTGTAAAGGCTTTGATCTTTGATATATTATGTAGTTCAGCTTAGCGCAGCGTTGGACGTCCATCAACAAGGTGGACAGACGACCTGGTAAAGATCGCAGGCCGTTCGTGGATGCAGGCCGCTTCCGATTGGTCTTCTTAGAAATCATTCATGGAGGCCTATGTCCAACAGCTGACGTCTTATGGCTGAAATACACTCGTGAATAAAACCTTACATCTTTAATAAATATATATACCAATTTTACATTACAAAAATGTTCACTGAAGGCTTCCAATATTAAAAATTCCATTAAAATTGATTTTTTTCAATCTCCTTTACTTATAAAGTATTCCGTTCATGATGCATCGGGCAAATTGGCTTCCGGTGTGAGCAGGCTACTTCCGACGCGGCCGGATACGGCGCCATATTGTGATCCAAACAAAATGGCGTTGTAGTTAGCAAATGGGGTGGGATGTAAGATTTTAAAGGAATATAAATTTATAACACGATATTTTTTTACCGTTATAATATTCATTGTTGTTGTTTTCGATAGGTTGAATATTCCCAATCTATCTCAATTTCAATATTCACAATATGAGAGGTGTCACTCAGAAGTTACTGATACGTTCTCCATCATTTAAAATCTTTTTTTACCTTTTACCTAAACACAATATGCTTTACCTCTATCATCAAATATTGTTCAAATGTTTATTAGAGACTAGCTGTTGCCCGTACTTGGTTTGCGTGGAAATTTTAAAAGTGGCCTATGTGCTAGAACATAATTTATATCTGTGCCAAAATTCATCCAGATCCGTTCAGACGTTTTTGCGTGAAAGAGTAAACAACATCCGTCCATCCTCACAAACTTTCACCTATATAATATAAGTAAGATTTAGACTCGTGATAGTTCCCGATTTCTAGTCAGGCAAAGTAACAGGCACTTTACAGGCAACACCAGTATATTTAGCAAGGTACAAGTATTGTAATATTACCCCTCGACCAACAAGTTATGGTGGCCCAGTTCATAATCAAATAAACAGTATAGTAGTACTTCGCAATCTTCTACAAAGAAGAACTTGTTTTGCATTTGTATAAAGATTTGGTTGTTATATTAACTTTTAAACCCTCCATGATATTGGCCGTGATCAGACCAACCTGGTCGAAACGTTGGCCGATTCAAATCGCGTTAGTTCTCGTACGTATACATATCTAATTATAGATTCTGTTGTTCTATTTTCTAATTCTTAGCGTTACGTAACATTGCTAGTAAATGTTCGCATTATTTTTATACCTGAATCGATATTCATACAGCGGCTCATCGGGGTGACCCGCTAACTGAGGTGTGGGACGACGCAACTGATTCGCACTGAGGTCGCACTTTACTAATATTCTTAATAACCCCTTCAAGTTAGCTATAATGATTATGTAAAGAGTGAGTTTACGTCTATGGTGCTCTGGATGAGGTGCAAACCCTCAATCATTCTATCACAAGTCCGATGCCTAAGCCATTTTGTTATTGCCGTTTGTATTGAAGGTGATTGGTATTGTCGCATTTACAGGTTGGAAATCACGTTGCCACTTAAATCTGTAAAATTCTCTTGTAATTTGTATCTGTGGTTATTTAATTAACTTAAATTATTCCTGTTTCATTACTTTACAAATATAATTAACAAATATAAAGCACGCTCAAACTATGAACTGCAATTCATCTATATAATAAAATTATTATTCCTATGAAGATAGTATTAGTATAAACAACATCAGTTGACGTAAATGACCATTAGAACCGCAGTGCCATCTGTGCAAAATTGTTTTTTTTATTAGTTAGTTATTAATAAAATAGATCCACTTAGAGATAAAAACAAAGTTAATATAAAGTTATAGGTCACACTCCAGCAAATAAAATCTTGCAATTACGTATTTCATTCTAAAGCACCTTGAAAATACTCTATTATCGCTACATATTATAAAACAGTCTCCCGCCGCGTCTGTCTGTCTGTCTGTTCGCGATAAACGGAAATCTACTGAACGGATTTTCATGCGGTTTTCATCAATGGACAGAGTGATTCAAGAGGAAGGTTTATATGTAGTATACATGCATATTATTGTAGAGAAAAGTCGAGAAATTCAAAGATTGGTAATGTCATGTCGTAACAAACATATTTTTGTGCGTTTACATTGCAAACGCTGGCTAAACCTTACGAGATAGATCAAATTAATGTACTACGGAATTGTATATCTTAAGAAGATCAATAAAAAAGTTCGCGATGGTATATGTTTATCTCCTAAGGATAACCCACAGTAACCATTTTCATCTTTTACATATTACAAAAAAAATATGGGTTATTTATCAAACTATTTTAAACAACACAGTATTAATTCTTATCCAATTAAATACATTAGATACGCTGTGCATTTTATGTAGATCAAAATTGCCCTTTGCAGCATATCATTAAAATTAATATCTTAGAAGATATCAGAGATTTAAAAAGCGGGGGCAGAGCGGCTTTCGGGCCGGACCGTTTTTGATTATTCTTTTTTGTTAGATAGGGTACCTCAAGGGTGGTCCCATGTCAAGCAAGTGAGGATCTGATGATGGGATCCTGATAAAATTGAGAGAAACCCTCAAAAATTGTAGGAACGAATAGTGTTTCTGTTTACTTTTCATTACTTTATGAGGTTTTTGCGTTTAGAATCATCATCATATCATGTAGCTAAGCTAATGATGAAAAAAAATTATATTATAAAAATCTTCACTACATATTAAATAAAACAAAGTCCCCCGCCGTGTCTGTCTGTCTGTTCATTTTCATGCGGTTTTCACTAATAGACAGAGTGATTCATGAGGAAGGTTTAGGGGTATAATTTAAACCCGTGCGAAGCCGGGGCGGGTTGCTAGTAGAGTATAAACTAAAAGCAAAACGTTGAAAAATGATTGAAGCTTCACAAACTACGCCAATTACCGTAATATACCTACTCAAATTAAGCACACATACACTCTCAAACTACATAAACCTTTCAACGGGGCTGTCGGCCTGTCTCCTGGGAACATTAACATAACACGAGTTACGATCCTGATGATGTACATATATTTCAATTTTCCTTTGTTTTATTCTTTTTTTATCTCTTTTTTTAAATAAATTAGTAATTTGTTATAATATTTTGGTAACAAATTATAATGATGATTTTACGTAACGGTAATTTAGCAATAATATAATAGTTTTCATATCGAACGTACGTAACAACGGTGTAGTTTATGAAGACCTTCATGGATTTATCCTTGTGTCACCCTCACCCCTGTCATCTTACTTTATATATTCAATGCACTTAAATACCGCAACACATTGATAATATCTGATATAGTTCGCGTAACATTCATGTGACATTATATCACACTACTAGCTGACCCGCGCACCTTCGTCCGCATGATGTTATATAGCCTATAGACTTTCTCGTTAAATGGGCTATCCAACACTAAAATATTTTTTTGAATTTGAACCAATAGTTAATGAGATTAGCGCGTTCAACCAAAAAAAAAAACTCTTCAGCTTTATAATATTAGTATATATTTCTTTAGCATTCCTTTAGTTACTTTCTTATAATAACTAAATTATTAATTTAATTCTCGTTTCTCGTTTAAGTAGTGCGTTCTAATTGTTTTCTGATTTGATCCAAGACATTTCTTTCGAGATAGTTTTTCGTTTCTTTTTTAGGAATCTTATTTTTTATGTATGTTACCTGATTACTAGGTAAGGTTCTGATGATAGGATTTTCGTTTCTTCTACACTAATAATGATGTATCGAACTTGGTAGGTTTCTCCATAGATATAAGATAACATTCTTTTTTCAAACATTTCGGTACAAAATATTGTAGCCTAGTAAGTAGCATTTCTTTGGTTTTTCGTCACACGTGTCTATTGAGACAAAAAAAAAATCACAATAAATAGTAGGATTTATAATCTCATTACATGCTTGAATTTGGGTTTTTCTAGATAAGAGGTAACCTATCCTGTTTCATTTTCTGTACAACTGTGTACATAATGTGTGCAAAATGATCGGTTGAGCAGTTAAAACACGAAAGGGTAACAAATAAACAAACTTACTTCGCATTTATAATATTAGTTACGATGCGATGTTTTGAACAGAAAAAATATTTTTGATATGCAAATTTTTTTATGCACCGTTGACTAAAATCCCATGGACATGACTTCTTTTTTTAAATGAGACGCGTTCGTAATCCAAATGTTCGTACAGAAAATAACATTCATTGTAACAAAAGAGGGTTTACTTAACTTGGAAAGGTTTCCGCTTTATGTGACGGCTCATGAAAGGTTTCATTATGAAACTCACGTACGAAGGGTGGACGGGGAAAGATTATTTGATAGAAGTACCTAAGAACATGGACGGAAGCAATAAGACATTAGAAAATGTTGTTTTTATGGTTTTTAAAAGACACTTTTAAACATAGACTCATGTACCTGTAATATTATTTAGATTTGAAATTAAATTAAAAAAACTTCACTGAGCTACCATTCAATTAGATTCTTATATTTGTTGAGACAGTGTTGACTGCGTTTTGCCTTTTTTATGCCGTGGTAGATGTACAAATACAAAACACATACATAATACAAATAAAACAATGTCTAAGTTTCTCAAAACTTAAGCAATTATGACTTCACTAAACTAAAAAAGATTTAGTTATTTTATGTACACGTCATTATCAAAATGTATTTCTTATTATTAAAATGCAGCTACACCGAACCTTATAACTTTTTATTGTGTTACAAAGTTTAAATTAAATCATGCACCCAATTTACAGCAATAAAAAATAATTTTATCTCATACTGTGTGTGTTTTCTTTATTTACTTATACTAAAAGTGTTACTATAAATTATTAGTTTTGCGTACGACTATATAAAGAAACTGTGAAATGATGGTTACTAATTTAAACGCTATGGTCGTAATATACTTGGTCGAGAATATCAGGCAAAACCCAGGCGTGGATAATCGTCTCAAGTGGAGATTTTTTTAAATTAGACTGCTGCAATTATTTAAGTGCAGTTGTAGTAGGGTAAAAGGGCTCTGTGACTTATTTAACTATTTTCCATATAAAGATGAGAGAGACGGTTGTGTAATAATGTAATCATTATTATACTACTAGAATACAGCTGACATATATTTAGTGAACGGGATACACAGACAGCAGGTGGACAATCAATACAAGCTGGAAAGGGCCAATCGGAAAAAGGAGGATAGGGAGACCGAAAAGAAAATGGGCTAACGATATAACCGAATTAATAGGAAAAGACTGGCAAACTATCGGCAAGGACAGAGATGAGTGGAAAGGACTGGAGGAGGCCTTCACCCGAGGAGGGGTGGGGTATCCAAATAGCAAAAAACTAACTCTTACTAACATTTAGACAATAAGCAAAACATTAATAACTAACTAAACACTATCAAACAAATACCAACATTTGAAATGGAAATTAAGGATAAGGAAATACAGGCTTTTTTATTTTATTTTATTTTATATTTAGTGAACAAGCGTTTCTATATCGGGCGTCTAAACTGTTTTCAGAAAAAAAATTGTGCCCACCTATTAAAAATATATAGTAAGAAATATATATATTTCTTGTAAGTTAAGTATAATAACATAATATATCCTAAAATCATTAAGTTGTGAAAAGGTTTTTTTGTGGGAGTAGGGGAAGGGGGAGTAGGGGGCGAGGAGGGGAGAGAGGGAGAGGGAAGGGTTAGGGCCCCCGGTAACCTCACTCACTCGGCCAAAAGCAATGCAAACATTGTTTCACTGCCGGTTTTCTGTAAGGCCGTGGTATCACGACGGTCGAGCCTGCCCATACGTGCCGAAGGACAACTCTCTCACAAACAAATTCTTTCTACATCACAAAGAATTCCCTTCGCGTATTAATATAGAAAAGAGCATAAATGAAAACAACACCTTTTTAAAGTAATTTCGCGCAAGGAGGAATATGATATTTAAAATACTTGAAGTTTATATGTAGAAGAAGTGCAGAAAGCTAAAATGTTTAATCAATATGTGTTTTAAATTTTGCAATTATTTAAAAACGGCTACAAAAAGCTACAGAGTCCAATATAAATGTTGACTTGCTGTCATGGTGCGCAAAGTCTATACAACGACAGTTCAAGGTTTCCTGGTCAATGAAATATGACAAAACATTCAAAACTGGACAAAATTCAACCACCAGGCGATCTCAAGTTCTCTTAAATTGTCCATAACGTTAAAAAAAATAGCTTAATTTTAAAGAAGTAAAATATTTTGAGCCTAAAATAGCCGGTTATGATTCCATTGAACGCACCGTCGCGTCTCCACAAATTCTTTTTAAAGTAACAGAATTACATCCCTAAACCCAACGAACACCTTAAAAAGGTAATCTACAATAAAAAGGCTTGCTAGACCAATTAACCGGCTACTGTCTACTTAAGTGTAGAATGTAGCGAGGCACACAATTACGTTGTCCGTTTTAAATCACAATTAGTGCGCCATCGGTCTTGTCGCTACAGCTTAAACGCTGCGAACACACAGATATATTATTTGGCGAACATATCTTTTTGTGGACTCGGGGCTAAGTGGTAACCGAGTAAGTTAACACATTACAAAGTTAAATGATACTAGCCAGGTCAGTCTTAGGATGGGTGACCATTCTTAACACATTGAGACCCCTCCGTGCCTCGAAGAGCACGTTAAGCCGTTGGTCCCAGTTGACATACGAACATCTGTGGCATTCGTTAAGGTTAGATGGAGCCCTAAAAAGTCCGATAACCTGGTCGTTAGACCGTTAGACGTTAGACGAGTAAGTACTAGGTGATATTAAAGTTCTGTATTTATACAGATCTTCGATATCGCCTAGTACTTGGGTTGTGGAGGCAATGGCAGTCGCTTCACGTAAAATAATGAAGTTCGGTCGTATCGTAGTTAGGGTGACAGCCGACCTCTACTTAGTTGGTAAAAAGGAGCGGAGGATGATATTTTTGTGATGGCTTATTCTTATTATTCTAGTGAAATATGGTTTGAAAATTGTTTTAACCTAACCCAAAGTCAGTCTTGAATCATCTCTCAAAGTCGTTAGATTACTCGATCGATAATTTTCTTCAGCCCACCAACTAATATTTATGCAGGTACATATTGTACATGCTGCAGCTCAATCAACAATTCTATTATATCACAGATTATACAAAATGCTTTTTATCTTTTTCTAGACAAATTGTGCACAATTTTCAACAGTACTTAAATAAGAAGAAAAGAAATGTTGAATTAGGGGCTGTTTACTACATAATTTCTTACTATCCATCACAATCACTGTCGTACAAAATTGATACACAAACCAAGTTTTATCTTTTGCTGACTGATCTCTTCCGCTGTATGTCCAAAACTAAAATCCAACTTGTGTACGTACCCTGTTTTGGTGATTGATTGAGGTTTCCCTACATACTACATAGTACGTAACAATCTACTTTATATGTGGGCCCACCCCTTGTTTTCATTCCAAAGTGATATTCCAAGTTTTATTGGAAAAGTTAATAAATTTCTTCAATTACCAGTACAGCTAGAGCCCTACTCGAGAGAGGTCAAGATATACTGGTCTTATTTACTGTGGGAATGTCTGATATACAAATAGGTTTGTGTTGAAATAAAGCTTCACGGTGTGGCAAACCCTTTCTGTTGTATCAGGAGTAATAAAAAATCAATGACTTAAAGGCATGGACGAAAGAGTTCTTATCGGTCTCGTTATGATTTCGCTTGGGGTTTTATACGTTGAAGAAAAATTGTGTTTTGTATTTACCTATTTATCCTCCTCCTCCGCACTTTTTCCCAACTAAGTTGGGGTCGGCTTTCAATCTAACTACTATACGGCCGAACTTCGATATTTTACGTGAAGCGACTGCCATCAGATCTTCACAACCCGAGTACTAGGCGATTTCGATGTTCTGAAGTTAGACCAGATTGTCGGACGGACTTTTTAGGGCTCCAACTATCTGTAACGAATGACACAGATGTTCGTATGGCATCCGGGACCGACGGATTAACGAGCTCTCCAAGGCACGGAGCGGTCTCAATGTGTTAAGAATGTGCAACCATCCTAAGAATGACCTGGCTGGTATAACTTAGTCTTATAATGTGCTAACCTAGTAGGTTACCACTTAGCCACAACAAGTCCCAAATAAAATCGTTTAATCATAACTTATAACAACTCGTTTTTCTTGTTACAGACGAGGAACTGGTGTTCAGAGATAGGTGGGGCGGACTGACACTGTTCAACGTTAAGAACTTCACCACACGCCTGCTCATGAACAACTCCACATTTGTAAGTACTGCCAATATTGTCATGATTTCAACAAAACTAAAAGCTTCATGGAAAAAATTCTTATTTTGGGAGCAAGATCCACGTACGCAGTATGTGTTTTCATTCAGGGATTAATTTCTAAGAACTGCAAGACTATTCTTGGATCTATCAATAAAGTAACCAAGAGATTCTGGATAACCTGAATCCAGTAATCTTCAGATTTAAAATGATTCTTGGATCATTAATAGGACCCTGCAGCGTGATTGGATATTCCAGGATTTGGTTGGTTTTTGGAGCTAAGAACCACTTTTACAATCTCATCCAGAGCATGGCGAAATGATTACCTCAAAATTAAACCGACAGTAACGTCAGAATGCTAACTTAGCTCAACTGTGACACAGTTGCAAACTACTGCAGTTATTCTCGTGCACTCCAATAAAAATGTTTTATGTTTATGATATCTGCACACAAATCGAGACTTTGGTTCTAATGCTCAGCCTCCGGAGACAGTCTCAGCTGAAACGAAAGCCTTAGCTGGATTTTACTGGTTATTAAGTCCTTGAAGTTCAAAAGAGGCGTCGACACAAAGAAATAAATTTATTTTGACCGTTATAATTACACAGTTATAATTAAATTAAGAGTACGTCGCATTTACAATTATCAAAAAATACCCCTGCATGAGACACAAATAGTCGTTAGCTCAGCTTGCCGAATAGCAAACAGTCTTATTATTACTGTTGTAAGTGTCTATTGCTACCTTGACCATTTATGGTCTTTTGTAGCGCATAGCAAACGGTCTCACCATGATGTACTGTATTGTGTAACTGTACACAACAAACCGCCTATTATTCAACATGTACCTAGGACTAGAGAAAACAACGGATTAATGTAGTCGACGCTAAATATTTACGCCATTGCCTCAAATTTTTGTTAAACAACTGAATTCAAATCCGCCAACTATCAATCGTTATTCTGATGACTACATTACCCTAACATCGCTCAGAAATATTGTTCTTAAAGATATTTAGACATAGAACATACACACAGTAAAATCTATGATAAAGTTATGGCAATATCAATTCAAAATGTCCTAGTTATTTTGTCATTAAAAAAGTTAAACTAGATTCATTCACTTCTACTAACAGTGTGACTCATAAAAATTCTGATAAGTCTTACATGTTTTGGTCAACAAAAGATACAATAGTTTAAGTAAATCTTTGCTTTTAATACATGCCTCAAGTGATAGGTACTTGCACGACTTGCTATCTCACCTCAAACCGCTTCTCATTTCCTCCGCATGCCACATCGCTGAATTGAACTCCTAATCTGTAATAGGATCGTGTACCTTGCAAGCTATCTGTAAGGTTGTTAGTGTTGGAAAAAAAAATACTTTTGTAAGACACCAATCACTGAGGCAAAGTTGAATGTAGGTCACAAAATGCACAAAAGTCTAATAATATGCTTAAAGCTGGTGGATAAACGAATGTTTTGCCCCTCCAACCAAACTTAGTTGACCGTGCCTTTCGAGCCACTGTTCAACGGTTGATGTTGACGAGTTGAATGCCCGGGCTATATAAATAGTGGCGCCTGGCACTCACACGGAAGGTCGCTTCGCCTTTGATAAAGTGTGAAGCGGCCCGTCGGTCTATTCGTCGTGCCCGAAATTAGTCCATCTCCAAAATACACGAATTAAATATATGTATAAGGTTAACAAAAAAGTATCTATGTTTACTAAAACCCGTTGTACAAGCTCTGCTTACTTTGGGTCTAGATATCGATTTGTCCAAGTCCAAGGATATTATTATTATTCCCTTTCACAGTTAATGATATTTTGATTGATAACAATTTAGTACAGATTTAATTTAGCATTTCATAGTATCCTATTTATTGACATGTTTTTTTCTTTGAATTTATTTTAATATTGACTTTGCTTTTTTACATTTTATCTTTTTATTTAATTTACTGACATTTTATTTTATGTTAAAATTGCATCTAATGACATTCTTAAATATTTCTTTGTTTGTTGATAACTTTGGACATGGACGTTACTATATTATTTTTTCTATGAAATTTTATCATGGTAATTATTTTCTTAGTTATGTCATTGTAATTGTTTTTTTTGTACTTAAATAATTCATACGCCTTATTAGGCAGATTTTGGTAGTACAAATTAAATTATATTTTATGAACACTTTTTTAACCAAAATGTAATGAATTTAATAAATGATTTGATTTCAACATTGTAAATTATGGCATTTGGCTTGCATATACATACGTAACCAAACAATAAATATTTACCTTTCGGAAAAAAGTACGCAATTATTGCATGTTCTTCGTAGCTTCAAGAAACATATAGCTTCAATTCCCAAACACATTTTCCATATAAATCTATTGTTGAACTTACTTTACACGCAATTCCCTGGAGCCGCGAGAGGGCGCTGTAATCGCACGCAATCGCGTCAGCTTTAACAAATAACGTAAATACATTTCAGGAATATTTTTTTCTTTAACCAAAAAGGAGTGTCACACCGTAGTGTGGTATCTTCTGTTATATTGTTTACAAAGTGTAAATCGGAGAGAGATTTGAAATAATCTATCTCCGTCAAAAATGAATAAGCAGCAAAATTAATTTTGTAGTTTTTTAATTAATTTTCTTTATGACTACTCCACCTGGTTAGCCTTATAAGACGTACTTTTTTACGGGTTTGCATTCCCTATCTATGGCAATTCGTACAGGTTTCTTTTTGGCTGTTATTATCGTTGGGATTTATGTACAAACTTACGAGGAGTGAGTGATGGACTTCTACATGAAGAAAACCTAAATCACTGGATCTGGACCTTTACAAGTATCTTGCACAACACAATACACGGTTAATTATTGGAATTAATGAGCCATATACAATAGCCTCGGCTTTAATTAAGGAATGAATGTTCTCTTTAGGAATATTTTTACGTAGTCTTGCTTCTTGCCTTGACTGTTAATGAACCTTGCCGTTGGTTCTTTAAGAAATGTTAGGGGAATATTTTAATAACGAGGATTTTTTGTAATTATAGAGTTGAACTAGCTATTGACCGCGGCTTCGCTCATGTAACTGTACCTTTTTCTGAATGAATGGCACCCAATGTCCTTTTCTATAATTCTGAAAACGTTGTTCATGATGATCGGTTGAGTGGTTAAGGCGCGAAAGCGAAACAAACAAACAAACACATTTTCGCATTTATAACTAGCAGTTCCCGCGCAGCGTCTCTCGCATGTACATATTTATATATTTTGCGCGGAACCCTAATTCTTTTTCCAAAATAAAAGTAACCTAAGTTACTCCTTATAACACCAGCTATCTACTAGTGAAAGTCCCGTGGAAATCTGTCCACCCGTTCCGGAGATTAGCCGGCACAAACAGACAGACAGACAAAAAAATTAAAAACTGATTTTTACGTGGGAGAGCCATTCTTCGGGACGTATGGGCCCGCTCGACTCCGCTCGATACCACGGCCTCACAGAAAACTGGCCGTGCCCGTGAAACAATGCTTGCACTGCTTTTCGCCGCGTGAGTGAGGTTACTGGAGGCCCTAACCCTGCCCTCTCCCCTATTCCCGTCCTTCCCCTCTTCCCCCTCTCCTCTCCTCTGATTCCCCTCTCCCGTCTTCCCACTCTTCCCCTATTTCCACCTTAAAGGGCGGCAACGCACTTGTGAGTCTTGAGTTGCAGGTGCCCATGGGCGGCGGTAGTCATTTATCATCAGGTGACCGGTCTGCTCGTTTGCCCCCTATACCATAAAAAAGGTATCTTGCAAATAACTATATGAGCTTAAAAAAATATTATTTTTATATTAGAAACAGACACTTAAATTTTATTTATTTGTATTGATATTAGTTAGGAGTACTAAAACAGTTTACAATTTCAAACATTGATACTGCATTATACATATTAGCTTTACCGGAATCAAATGATTGATTCATCATTATGTAATATCTGCATTGTTGAACATTAGGCGTTATTCAATGAATTCTAAAACTTCTTAGTTTAATTATTTTTTGCAATTTGAGAATAAAGTTATTAGCCAAGTAGTTTTTAGACAAACCAGTTTTGAAACAAAAGGGTTAGTATGCTTTTGGAGCGGTGCCTAATGTCTACCTTTTGCAGTTATTTATGTAATAATGGTATACACATATATTATACTTGTTCTTTAGAAACGCTATGTTAAGATTATCTTGATATTAAACGGTAAAGTATGTGATTAGGATTCGAGTAATTGTAATATTATGGATGTATATTTTTTTTTTTTATCTGTTGTTACTATATAACGTTTACACCTTCTTGTTTAATTATGTATAACGTAGTGACGTCGCTTTAGAGGCGCCGCCATCTGAAAATCAGCACTACTCTACACGCTGTTACGTGCAGCATTATTATGCTGGGATAGCGACCTGTTCAGACCCTATGCACAAAAATCTTTTAATTTTAATAAGTATATTTTTATTTTGTGTCTTTCACAACAGCCAACAGCAACACAGGTTTTGAATTAAATTATTTTCTTTCTTTCTTTCTTTCGTTCTTTAACCGGGAAAGATAAATTATATAGTTAAGTTGTCAAGTTGTTGAAGATCAACATAATTCAGACAAAGTATAAAGTGGTTTAGCTCTTATAGCTCAGGTCTTCCTATTTTAAGTACCAGCCCTACATAAATTGTAACTAAAATAATGTATGCATAAAGTACTTCATATTTTTGTATACTCTGTGCATAAATAAATAAATATTATTTACAAAAAATGTATCTACGTATGTTTATCCGTGTTCTAGAATCTATAGTTTTTTTATACTACGTCAGTCGCAAACAATTACACGGCCCGCCTGATAGTAAGTGGTTACCGTAGCCTATTCATTCATTTAAATATAAAATAAATTATTTTTAAAATACATTCAGATAAATAAAAAATGTATTTGAAAATTAAAAAAAAATTATGTCCCACCGGTATCGGCTACAGGGACCAAGCTACCGGTGGTTAGGGTTCCACTATACGTTCCATATCGAGGAGGAATGCCTTCTGCATTAGGCTCTTAATCCGCCTGACGTGAGCTTTTGAAGGTGTTGGTCAAAGCTCTTAGCCTTAACCCATGAGCCAAGATTACTATTCGCACATCGGTTGCGGAATCCACATCCCACGTGTCGATAGTTATTATTATATACATATGTGTTAGGAACAGTCTCACAACCACTGCTATAAACTATGAAAATCACTAACTAACTCTCTCCGCACTCAGTTATTATTATCAACTTATAATGCATTCCTACCCTTTTATAACTTACTATTCATCAATATTTATCAACCGACCAATAGTATTGGTTTACCGGCATAATTAGTCATAATAATGTCTATTAACTCATTTTTATTAAATAGCGAACTGTTTTATCATCTATTATAGTGTGCCCCTATTTTTAATAAAATAAATAAGAGTTTTTTATGTGGCGACAACATGTGTATTAATAAAAAAAAACTAAGCATCTTTACCTACACGATTTTTTTTAACTTTCACGTTCCATGATAATATAATAATGTTGGATGTGGTGTCAGCCTGTGACCGCGGCCAGTGCTACCTGGTCGACACGTCGGGGCAATCAAAGGTATGGAATACCTTTTAAATACGTGATCGCCTTAATTCCCATTAACATCATTATATTATCTTTACCCGTGTTTTAAAGCTTCACGGCAAGCAATGCTGTAGTAAGTCACTGAAATTTTAAAGTTCAGTGAGGCTTTGCTTTTCAATTCGCTAGTTATTGACGTCAATAAAGTATAACATTTTTAAAGGTTAATATTCCGCACATCGACGAGTAAAAGTACAAACATTTGTAATACATTTTAAACCTTTAAGAAAACAGCTTCGGTGTAACGCAGACCCAATACCTAACTCCAAAGTATCCATGAAACACTTTATCCAGATTTATCAGTATTCTTTGCGAACACACAATGTGTATTATGTGTACGTATGTGTTATGTAGCTTGTGTACCGGGTATTGTGTGTTTTAGTTCTTTCGTTCGTTTATCCTGATTTAGGAGTCTCTAGGAACGAGTGTTGAGTGAGTAGGCATTTATAAATAAAATACACTATGTAGATTTTAGTGTGTGTAATTTAATATAGAACCATCTGCTTAGGCCACTTTCAGAATACTTTGTCGTTTCAGCCAAACTAAGGCGGTCAGAGCTCAATAATTTATAGTGTTATGTTACTTATTGTATAAAAACGTAACTAAGGGGCTCCCTTACAATGTATTGTATGTATTGTATGTAGTATGTTATAAAAAACACTTTTAGGGAGACCCAAAAACCTAAGCAAGTCTTGGGTTTTTGGATCTCCCTTGAGAGCAGAAGAGGTTTATACACACCTTAGATTTCACGAGAGTTTTACATTATATCGGTGGCATCGTAACCAGTCCTTGACCCGTTATTTTTACCTAAACCATACCAGATCGATCCGTACCTACAGCCTAACTGTATGACCTATCTGAATAAAATATAACGACTTCAACCTGCCTAGCTTACAAACAATTCGTATAAAAGAATTTGAAATTCAGTTTGGCAGCCTAAGCCATGAATATAAGATGAATGGAGCCTTACTGAGAATTTTCGAGGGATTGTGTATGTATTGACATTGCTATATTTCTTTTTAGACTGTGACATTCGGTAATATGTTAAGTCATGAGCAATATTACAACAGGAGAATGTGTACCACCCATCGTTGCGATCTAAATGTCTGTTATTCAACTTGTGACCACGATCGGTGCACCAAATGTAGCAATCGAATTGCATGGATCATGCATCACGGTTCGACCGAAACCACGGGTAACAAAAAATCATACCCTATAAATATGATCGCGATTGACTCCCAATTTCCTCATACAACATATTTACAAATCGCAAAAGTCTATAATCAATATGGCACATTTTATTATATTTAAAAAATAATATTACTCTTTTACTTTATTGACTGTGTGCTTATAAAATAAGATTTTATTTTGCTTGTGTTGAATGCAGCCAATAGTGGTAAAAATAAATTATTTGATATTATAAGATGTCCTCTTTGTTGGTCTGGTGGTTAGTGATCCTGACTGCTGAGCCATATCGTGGGTTCGATGCCCACCCATGACAAATAATTGTGTGATAAGCACGATCATTACTTTGTTCTGTGTCTGGGTGTAACTTATCTATAATATGTGTGTATTCAGAAATATATAAGTATATTTGTCAGCAGTCTGGTTACCATAGTACAGGCTCTGCCTAGTTTGAGATCAGACGGCCGTGTGTCAAGTTATTATTATTATATATATTATATAATAGTAGTACCTATAAATTATTATTATTATTTTATTAAGATACAGATATAATATGTACGTACGTACGTACGTTAATTACGCGCTTAGAACTTTTTTATTTCTATTGTGTAAGACAATTTTAACTTTTAATATTAAGAGGCTTTGTTTTGCAGTACACGTCTTGACCATGTGTTGGTTAGACAGTTGCTGCCGAAAATTACTTTTTAATGTTGGTAGCCTCCCAAATTATACAGTTGCCAGCTGCATTTAGCTTATTAAAATGTTGCCATTACGCAAGAAGTGGTTATTTGGTAGTAGTCAAAGAAAATTTGATATCAAAGATTTTGCTTAGTAAAGTTCCGTACCTATCTTTGTTGCCAGTGTGTCAGTACAATCCTTCAAAACATTTTTTCTAGAATTAGGAGTAGCCGTAAAGTATAATTTAAATTATTTTTTTGTTCTATTACGGGGGTCACACTGAAAGTTTTTAGAAAATAAATTGACCGAAGCAGTGAGCCCACTCTTCTTTAGGGATCTCTTCCACGCCTTTTTCAAACGCAGCCATGGCATCTTCGGGGTTCATAACGTTCATTTCAAAGTTTATATTTTATTTTTGGAAATAAATAAAAGTCGCAAAATGCCAAGTCGAGACTGTAAGAAGGATGACTCACTAGCTTGCCTAGCTAGCCATCGATAGTCCGTCTGCCGGAGTGAGCTGGAGCGTTGTCATCTTCGAATGGAAACATCCATTGCGCAGATTTTCTTTTGGTTTCGGTTTCGTAAAATATATCCAGCTTTCATCACATGTGCCGATGTCTTACACAGCATTCGAGTCACCTCTGTGATACTTTTCAAGAATTAAACGGAACTAATCCAAACGACGGCGTTTTTGATCTTCCGTCAAATTATGAGGTATCCATATAGTACAAAGTTTTCTGACGCCTAAATGTTCATGTAAGACTTTCTTGTAATAGTCATATCTAATCAAATCCATTTCGATGCACGACAGACACTTTTTAAATTGCCGCCAATTTGTAAAAACAAATGACATATGAAATCATTAAACATCTACGGATTCCATGAGGGTTCCTAATTCGAAATTTAAATAAATATTTCATCGGCTGCTTTCTTACTGGCCTGTTCTAAAAACTTTCAGTGTGACCCACCTATGTCCTTACTCATGAAAGTGCAGTTTATATTAAAAAAATCAAACTTAAATAATAAAATTTCACACAATCCGAAAAAACTTTATTGAATTCTGGGTCATCACTTTAAAAAAATATACAATACACAAGAAACCATCGAAATTCAATAACATTAAATCAAACGTTGTGTAGCCAAATTAAAAAAAGTCTTTTTCTTTTTCCAATACACCCAAAACACATTCAGCCAAAGTCAGATTTATAATTAACAAAAATTAATTAACAATGAGTACTGTAGCCATAAAGTAATGTGTAAAAATATGGACATTTAAAACACCGTTGAAATAAATCCCAATATGTGTGTACTGCGAATAAATTTCGTCGCACGGCTGTAGTAACCACGCGTTTTAATAAAATGAAACTGTGGAGTTTGGGCTGCTTTTTGCTTCGTTCCAGCGGTTTCGCAGTGTGATGAGTGTGCATGTTTTTTGTTAATCATGGGATATTACGATTACCAGCTGTTGTCGGCGGTTTCCAATGTTCATTTAGTTACATCTTTTTTATTCCCTTCAGTAGTGTTTCAGTAGTGTAGTTTAGGTTTATTATTTATTATCATTTATTTTATCTTATTTATTCCTTACAGTTAAAATTATTTTTAGTTTCAACATTTAAGGTATTATCTTAAAAATTTTGCGCATCTGTTATTAGTTATTTACACCCAAAGAGAGCGTACTCCCATCTCAAAGGCCGGCAACGCACTTGTGACTCTTGAGTTGCAGGTGTCCATGGGCGATGGTAGGCACTTACCATCAGGTGATCCGTCTGCGCGTTTGGCCCCTATAATAAAAAAAAACAAAGTTGCCTAATTGCTATAGAAATACGAATCGTTACTTTTAAATCATTCTTTATTTTGCTATTCTGCTTCCGATCTTAAAATCATGAATATGAAAATCGATATTACCTTTAACTTTGGACGTAAGATGTCAAACAGTCGTAATCATCTAGTCTTTATAAAAATATGAACTCTTGTACCCTCAATAAAAAAAAATAATTAAAATGACCTGCCAGTAAATAAGCTGTATTGATTATAATCCCTACTAATATTATAAATGCGAAAGTGAGCTTCTTTGTTTGTTTGTTTGTTACGTTTAAAAGCCTTAACTACGTAACCGATCCTCATGAAATTGTATTAACACGTCAGCGGTATAGAAAAGGCCATAGGGTAATAGAAAATATTTGAAAACAAACGCCTATTCCTTTACTGAATAAAAAAAAACTGTCAGTCGTAGGACTGCATCAGAAGTGAAAACATAACTGACACATCTGTCATCTGAGCGTGACAGTCACGCGAGTTCAGTGCTTTGTCCCCATACCAAAAGTGCCCAACGTTGCCTAAAGAAGTTTTCACTTAAAAAAATTGTTAATAAGTGATTGTGAGTTGCCGATCAGAAGTGTTAATTTTTGAAGAAAGTGATGCCATCTATTAGTGACATCCATTAAACTGACGTACGTTCGGACGAAATTTTGAATAAAGGTTTTCGCTATTGAGCACTATAGGTGTTATAAATTTTCACCTTAATTACAATCATGTTTTTGTTTATTTTACCATATGAATTGCGCACACAATTTCAGCAGTTCTTTATTGAACTAATTATATTTTTAAAGATTAATTAATAAGGAGCTGACATAACTCAATGTTTAAATTAGCGCCCTCTAGTGGATCTATATATGTACTATTAGCGTGACGGTACGAGGTCAGAGCTTTTTTCCCATAGTAAAAGTGCACAACGTGCCTAAAGAAGTTTTCACTTCAAAAACGAACAAAAGCTAATTTTATATACAGTAAGTTTATATATAGTGAGACCATACATTTCCTTTCAATTATAGGAAAGCAGTATACCAGACAATCATCAAAATAAAGTACATAATATAATTTTAAAATAACAGAAAGCATCGGCGCTGCCTAATTCGAAAATCCTTAAATGAAGGTTCAACTTTCCGACACAACTTGAACGCAACACGTGTCGCAAATTACACAACTTTATTTTCAAACAGAAAATTAACTTTATGAATCATATTTAAATAAATATAAGAAAATTCTCTACTAATATTATAAAGTAAAATTGGTTTTTTATTCTTAATTACATGGGAATAACTAAACGCACGGGAATGATACTGAAAATTAGTTATCATCATTACATATTATAAAACAAAGTCCACCGCCGCGTCTGTTCGCGATAAACTCAAAAACTACTGAACAGATTTTCATGGAGTTTTCATAAATAGATAGAGCGATTCATGAGGAAGGTTTAATTATATAGTTTGTTAAGGTTTTGTGTAAATTGGTTGAAATATGATGATGATTGTTGAAGATGTCTCTGCTACCCGTGCGAAGCCGGGGCGGGTTGCTAGTATGGTAGAAAGCTATGTTCTATAATGTTATTCACTACTACATCATAGCTTAGAAAAGGTTGTCGTGAGTTCGATTCCCACCCAGGACAAATTATTGTCTGATAAGCATGATCATTTGTTGTGTCTAGGTGTAATTTATCTATAATATGTATGTATCACTACATATTATAAAACAAAGTCCCCCGCCGCGTCTGTCTGTTTGTTCGCGATAAACTGAAAAACTAGTAAACGGATTTTCATGCAGTTTTCATTAATAGACAGACTGATTCATGAGGAAGGTTTAGGTGTATAATTGGTTAAGAAATATTTTCATAATTATTAAAGATGTCTCTGCTACCCGTGCGAAGCCGGGGCGGGTTGCTACTTTAGAAATAAATAAGTATGTTTAGTCTGGTTATAATAGTACAGGCTCTGCCTAGTTCGGGATCAGACGGCCGTGTGTGAGATGTGTCCAGTTATTATTATTTTACTTTGAATAAAATTAGAGTAAAAAGTTCAAGTTAGAAATCTCAACAGCTAAGAATCAAACCAAAAAATACTGCTTGACAACGTTTGCGGCGTGCGCACCCATGACCACGATCGTTGCAATTCGGACGATACATCGGATAACCAGAAGAGGTATCGTACCTTACAAATATTATCGCGATGAAGTCCCGATTTACACAATTAACTTGTGACTCTTGAGTTGCAGTCCATAGGCGGCGAAAGTCATTTACCATCAGGTGACCCGTCTGCTCGTTTGCCCATACACCATAAAAAAAAATGACTGAATATTGTCTTTTTTTGTACCTGATCTAGCTGCTACTTACATTCCCCAATATTTCCGTATACGCAATATCTTCCTTACCTACCTTTCCTTTTCAATAACTCCCAATTTTCTCATTTTTAATTCCCAAAGTGCCCGGTTGGCGGCAATAGGCTTGCCCCCTATTACGTCAGTGGGACCAAAAATTACAGTTGTCAAAATGTGTCTACCCTTGCGGGGATATATGGTGTGAGTGTATGTATGTAAAGTATTCATTAATTCGAGTGCCACTTCTTTTTCATACCGAAAATTTCCAAAGTTAAAACACTCATTGCGCAGAGTAAAATCGGAAAAGCTGAATTTTGTAGGTGTCAAATTGTGACAGTCAAATGTGCGACCATTAATTTGCTCGCGTAAAACAATGTATAGATTTAATGGCTCGTGAGTTGAAGCCGACCGCTTATAATTTATTTCACTTTAAAAGAAACATTTTGCCGGTAGTTTCATGTTTATTTCGATTAATAAAACATTAAAACAGTTTATTACTGAATAAAGCTTTTATTTAAATATACATAAGGCATATTATAATCTGGAATAGCACATAGGCTATTTATCACGGAAAGACGAACGGACGGACAGAAGATAGTGGTATTTAATACAGACTGCACCACCAGGGTATTTTTAAAAAGTATTTCATAGGCGCCTATAGAAGTCACTAGTGGCTTTGGGCGAGAAATATTCCCCGCTAATATGATTTGAGTTCTTAGTGGTAATGTGTCGCAAATAGGCTATTGTTGTAGTTGAACTAAAACAAGTAATAAATACATGTAAACACATTTATAATAATAACAAATATTACAACGACACATCATCCTCCGAGCATTTTTCCCAACTAACTTGGGGTCAGCTTTCAGTCCAACTACGATACGGCCGAATTTCCATATTTTACGTGAAGCGACTGCCATCAGACCTCCACAACCCAAGTACTTGGCGATATGGAAGCTCTGTAGTTTGTTAGACCAGGTTGTCGGACTTTTTAGGGCTCCAACTACCTGTAACGAATGCCACAGATGTTCGTATGGCAACTGGGACCGACGGCTTAACGTGCTCTCCGAGGCACGGAGGGGTCTCAATGTGTTAAGAATGGTCACTCATCCTAAGAATGACTTAGCTAGTATTACTTACCTTACAATGTGCTAATTTACTCGGTTACTACTTAGCCACGAGCCCCTCAAATACTACGACACAATTAGAAGTAATATTACTAATAGCTTCAAGTCTATTTAATGTAATATTACAAAAATAAATAGAGCTAGTTGATATTCCTGTCCTAGTGGCCTCTCCAATCACAGGACGGACATTCGGATACGCGAGCCCGGCCTCTTCGAGCTACTGCAGTCTCAGTCCCGTTCCCATTCCGAGACTTGCGGTATCCCTTACCCTAGCTCCCTCGCCCTATCCGTTTTCCTTACCCCAATTTGCCTTCTTTCTTTGTCCCGTCTGAAAACGATTATATTCCCAAGGAGGGCTGGCGTCAGGCAGAGGGCCGGCCATTAAAAAAAGCCAGCCAAAAGTTACCACCACGATGGAGTCAAGGAAACAATATTCTAGGAAAATTTTGTTGTATACTATGTGATTACGAAAAAACAAAACGATGGTTCTCAGCATTAAAAATAAATACACAATTTATCTATATAATATAATTAGTCTATATACCTTTGAGGCAGAGATTATGCTTCTAGGAACAAAATAAACGGGGCTAGTGCGAGTCGGACTCACTCACGAACGGTTCCGTTCCATCGTACAAGATTAAAAACTATGTACTTTCTAATAACCAAGAGAGACGCTATGACGATTATATGTGATTATTTATATTGATACACATTCTTTGAACATTTCAAGCGTCTACCTAATCCCATGTTAGAAACAATCTCACCACTTTTGCTATAAACTATCAAAATCACTAAATCACAGTAACTGCTATGTTGTTCTTACCTCGATAAGCACTGAAGTGATTGTTATCAACTTATAACGCATGCCTGTTCTTTTGACTCCCCACTATTAACAACCGACCAATTCCGTAGCACTACCGGTATAACTAGTCAAAATTATCTATTAACTGATTTTGATTAAATAGTGAACTTTTAAACTTTCGCGTTCCATGATTTAATTATGTATTTATACGGGAATTAACGCGATCACGAAAAGGTATTACATACTTCTGAAATGCCTGACGTTTCGACCAGGTTGCACTGGCCGTGGTCACAGGCTGACTGGCTCAGCGGTGCACGCCCTCCGTCGTCAAGATCGTGAGGTAGAAGGTTCTTCATCCATCCGCACATTTTCGATATTTTTAACATTTTGATTTCGCCATGTACCGTCACATACTATACTAACAGTATCCCTATTCTCTAAGCAAACCAATGTGCCCCTATTCTGGTGTTCACCCGACTGCGGCATAAAAGCGAGGTGGCATGTTTTTTATCACTGGATTTTACGCTGTTGGTAATTTGAAACCATCTTCCCGATTGAAAGTTTTGTGTTTTTTAATTTCAATCGCTTCACGTACAACTCTTGAGTAAAAGTGACGTACCGTGGAGAGGACTTGCGTACGGTGACACTCAATCCAGTGATTGGTGCCCGCTTCTGGTGCATGTTCTGCAATCGCTGATTTGCTAATCTGTCGGTTCTTCACAGCAGCGATGTGTTCTTTGACCCTTTCAGCAATAGTCCGCTTTGTTTGGCCTATGTAGGGACTACCGCAGCTGCAGTTTATTTTGTAGAGACCTGGAGTTTGTAAAGGCAAGACATCCTTTGGTGTGCCCACGATGTTTTGAACTTTTATGCCTGGTGTGTACACTATCGGAATGGAGTATTTCTTTAACATGGAGCCGATCTTATCCGTTACTCCTTTGACATATGGCATGTGGGCTGTCTGTTCACCTCCGGATGCTTGCGTCTCATTGTCGGTTGCTTCCGTGTTCCATTCACCTGATATACGTCCGTAACGTCAGGCTATTCAGAGGTATGTAATACCTTTTTGTGATCGCAATTATTCCCGTTGAACTGTTTAATCATCTGTTATAGTTTGCCCCTATTTTTAATAAAATAGGGGCAGACTATATATTTAACAAATAAATACGAGTTTTTGATGTGGCGATAACACCCATTATTAAGATTGAGCTTTGCTTTCAACTTTATAATATTACTAGCTACCCAGCCACGCGTTGCTGTGGCTAAGTAATTTACAATAAAAAAAACTGTAACTATAAATTGAGTACTTATCTTTCTGCACACCGTGTGCAAAATTTTATTAAAATCGCTTCATTACTTCAGGAGTTCATCGCGAACAAACAGCGCGACCCGAATTTTTAAGTAATAGTTTCAAGTAAAAAAAAAATATATATATATATATATATATACACATACTTACTTATACTTACACATGTTTTAGAACCTATACCAAGTAATACTCACTTCGTGAAAATTTCAAGTATTTGAAGTATTTACCTGTTACCGTTTAAAACATACATCCATAATTAAGATCCGGCCATAAAAGCACAATACTTCATTACTTGCGATCTTTATTTTATTTTAACTTTATTCCCCTTTCATTTTTGACTTTATTTAGCGGCAATAGAAATACATACTCTGTGAAAATTTCAATTGTGTACCTATTACGGTGAATGAGATACAACCCACCTACAGACAGACGGACAGCGAAGGCTTAGTAATTTGGAACCCTTTGGGTACAGAATCCTAAAAAAAACAAAGACCATAAATTTTACCGAAACGATTCTGGCACAATTTCATTTTCTCTAGAGAATAGATATATGTTAGCGACGGATCATTAATTCTGTTTAACACAAGGACGTTCAATCCATTTCTCACTCCTGTATCATGATTTAGTTACATTGACTATACATACATACATATTTCTATTCAACTGTCTACACACTATTCTCTATCAGCCCGAAATAAAATATTTCATTAGCTGGCTATCTGCTTCTTTATCGTTCAATAACGTAACATAAATTAAAGTCCACTTCTATGTTACGGTAACATAGAAGTAACGAATGTTCGTAACACAGAAATAGGTAACTCTATTTTTAAAGAGATACGTTGCGCTTGGACCACAACCCGTTTGAAATTTTAATTGGTACAATTTTCCAACGTCTAAAACTTCAGTAAAAACATATTTTAAATGCACGAGGTTGTCCATACTTTGCCGTAATAAATTACAACCACAACCTGGCCAGTTATCAAACAAGAGAACATTATAAGAAAAATAATCAACAATTATACTGAAAGTGAAATAACGAAATTTATTTTTTAGGAAGAGGTGTGAGGCATAACGAAGCGGTAACTATTGTGACTTTGTTTTGTATCCCAAACTTGTGACGTACACAAATCTTGGTACCTACTATTTTTGCACATTTTGCTTGGCTCTAATTTTCGCCGAAATTTTTGGCACGGTTCTTTTTTCTGATCTTGTTTACGGATAAGTGTTTTTTCTAAAAGCATTGTACGTTTGATTGATCTTTATTTGAATTCCTTTTCTTTCCATTTCGAAAAAATACACAGGACGCGATAAAAAGCTTTGGCAAATAAATTCTGTGACTCTTTTAATAAATTACTTGACAACCCCGTCTCGGCGCACATGGTGGCTTGAAAAGGACTGCTCATTAATTTGATTGTCAAATCTACGTAAGACCGTAGAGAGACCTAAGAGTCGAGAGTGTAGAATTAATATAATTTAATTTAAAATGACAGAAGTTTTGTATTCCGATAAACCAGATTACTGGTATCTGTTAGTTTGGGACCAGGCGGCCGTGTGTGAGATGTGGTCACTTATTATTATTATTTCTCGTATTATGAACTTAACTGATCATATTTTTTTCATTAGTCGTTGTACAGTAATCGTTACGTGTTTGGTATAGTTTAAAAACAAAAAAATATATTTTTAAACTCTTAAAAAATATATGATTCAACAAAAATCCAAACTCCTGCCTCATACAATCATTTAGCTTACTTATCGGGGTTAGCAAAAATACTAGTAAAATTAAATCTAACGTCACTTATTTTCTTTAACACTGCGCTATGTGATCGACTAGATAGATTACAAACGTATCTTCTAGAAGCTACGACAGATGCACCTAAAACTCTCTGCATAGCGTAATCCTAGACTCAATAGCCAAGAAACCCAGTCCGGCTGTTTTCTAAAACGTTTACGCTAATTGATCATTGATCTAGATCGTGTCACATACTAAGTATGTATGTAGGTTTAAAGAACTTTATTGATACTCAAAGAACATTACAGTCCACTTATTGAGCATAATATAAAACAAAAATAAAGTAATAACAAGAAACAGCGATCGTAGGTCTCTAAGTCAATGACACAAAAAGGTTAAGGAAACAGATTGGTTTATCTTATGTACTCACATGAAATTATATTTTATATATTATTATCTTTGTAGGGAGTCCGATTGTCGTTAATCACTGTAGTGAACATTAGATTGCACTAAATAAATTGACATTTTTTTATAACATAGTATTCACACACTTTTGCTACTTCGTGGCATAACAATCCTTCTATTCCACTACAGGGTAGGTTATAAAAAGTTAAAAGTCTAAATATATCATTAGTACACTTACTGTAGATAGAGGTATCCACAAAAGCACTAAAGCTCAGAGTAATGAAGCGTTGTGCGCAGAATTCCTTGCCCAGTGAACATAAGCAATTAGTGTTGAAACGAACTTACCACAACATCGATTGCATTTTACATGCCTTATCGATTTAATTAAACAAATGCCTTCATTCAACTTGTTGGCACACTTTTATTGCTGTTTAGTAGTTCAAGCCCTCTCCATTTTAAAACATCTTTTGTGCAAAAATTGGGCTTTGAGAAACAAAGCCACGAAGCGGTACTTTTTCAGATATAAAACGGACGTTTCATAAAAAAACGGAGCAAGGGTTCCACATAAGAGGCCATTAATCCGTGTGTAAAAGAATAGGCTTTAATGGGTCATAACTTATACGAGGATAGTTTTTATTGCAATCGTAAAATTTAAGAGAGATAATTAGATTTTATGTTAAACATTCACTTACAGATTTTTTTAATAATAATAAATCTTAGTCAAAGAGCTGATAGACTTGATTTTTACTCCGATCCTAAAGGAGATACACAAATAAACTTATTTTGTGATCCTGCCACATACCATCCCTTTTCCAAATAATATCCTAATGAAATTTTTCTTTTATTCAACAGAGAGAGCTGAACGCTGTGGATTTCAAAGTATCAGCAGACCTCAAGTTCGTGCTGCTGATCTCAGACGTCAGACCGGGCTGGCGACATGCACGCCTCGCGAGGTACCACGTGTATGACGTCATAAACAGGTTTGTGATTAAAATGAAAAACAGCACTACTACACAGTTACAGAAAGGTGTGGTCTAATATATTTTGTAAAACGCTGACAAGTTTAGAAAAATTCGTAATTTTTAATACTTAAATCCTATTTTGAAGCTTACAAAAAAATACTGACAACGCTAATATTCTGTAAGAGAGGACTACCATGAAACGTATTTAATATATATTATAGAATGTTGATGGTATGACCGAATTGGTCCGTCAATGACCCTACAAAAAAAAAAATTCAAATAGTAATTTTAATTTTGAAAGTTGTTTATAAATGTGCACCTACACTAGGAACACCATTTTTTTACAGGCTAACTTAACTATATATCAGCTTACCATACATAACGTGCCTATAATATAACCACACCTATATGTTACCTTCATAAGTGTTACTTTAGTAGCCTAGCTGGCAACAGTACTGTATACATATAATATACAATGACTATTTACGGTTTATTATTACTTGGAATGTTTAGTTTCATTTACGGTTTGATATTACCAAGAACTAGTCGTTCTCCGCAGATACACCTGCGTTTATGGTCACTGCACCACTCCTAAGATTGGTAGCGTGAAGGTACACAGCCTAAAACCTTCCTCAATAAATACTCTATCTAATACAATAAAAAGTATTCAAATCTGACTGATAGTTTCAGACAATTATAGCTTTGTTATATCTTGGTTATATCAGTATAGATTATATATTGCAGACGACAGTCAGTTGAACATTTATGAAGTCATTAAAAGACGCTGAATTTTTGACAATTTTTGTCCAAACCCTAACGTGAATGTTGATTGATGATGAGAGACGCCTACACGTAGCCGAAATGTTGAGATGGATGTGTGGTGTGACTAGGATGGATAAGGTGAGAAATGAATATATTAGAGGGAGCCTGAAAGTAGCACCGGTGGATGAAAAGCTGAAGATCAATAGGTTATCGTGGCATGGACATGTGATGCGGAGGGATGAGTAAAATGTGGTGAAATGAGTTTTATAAATGGATGTTGACGGGTACAAGAGAAGAGGACGACCAAAGAATAGACGGATGGACTGTGTGAAAGAAGATATGGCTAGAAAGGGAGTGAGCTGTGAAATGACGAATGATAGAGTAGAGTGGAAGAATAAAACATATTGCACCGACCCTAAATAAAATTGGGACAAGGGTACGCAGATGATGATGTTTTTCGCCGATGTGAGTCTATCGACCCCTGCAAGTGAAATATTAGCTATTAGGGTTGGGGGTCGGATATATACCCCGGGGTTTTACGTATCACGCGACAGATAAACCTTTAGGCAATAGTTTGCCGCAATCACTACATCATGCCGTTGGTGAAGATGCAACCGGAGGAGTTTAACACGAAAAAAGCCTAATATTTTGTCAGTGTTATTTTCTATTATTTAGAAACATATAATGTGATTGTATTACCCTCTTTGACCGTTGTCTGCAGGAACAAGATCTCAATATCTCCAAAAGAAGACGACCGCTCAGCGCCACTGCTGCAGTACGCGGAGTGGTCACCGGTGGGCGCCACGCTGGTCTTCGTGCATGACAATGACATATACTATAAGCCGAAAGTCTTTAAGACTCTTGTGTGTAGGATTACTAATAACGGTGAGTTAAACTTTTTTTTTTAAACTTTTTTGGTTATATTTGTTCAAGTTTGGTAGGTAACTACCTACACTTTCACTGTTACACACCAGAAAAATGGTCAGAATGGATCAATAGATATATTAATTTTCATTAAAAATCAGTCACCAAACCGAATTTTACGAATTTAAATTAATTCAATAGACATCCTCAAGTATTGTGACTGGCCTGTTGGTCTAGTGGTTAGTGACCCTGACTGCTAAGCCAGAGGTCATGGGTTCGATTCCCACCCAGGACAAATAATTGTATGATGAGCACGATAATTTGTTCTGTGCCTGGGTGTAGTTTATCTATAATATGTATGTATTTAGAAATATATAAGTATGTTTATCAGTAGTCTGGTTGCCATAGTACAGGCTCTGCCTAATTTGGAATCAGACGGCCGTGTGTGAGATGTGTCAAATTATTATTATTATTTTAAATGTAGTAGATGCCGAGGCTCACGGTAAATTATTTCGCCCAAGTCGGGCAATATAATTACTTAAAATCCTGTGAAATTGTCATCCGGTTTTATTTTAACTTGAATAGTTTATTTTATAATCGTAATAGTACTATTGATTGAATGAATCGTCATTTATCACCGTCAATTCATCAGAATTGATGGTGATAAATACGGATAATAAAGATATTGATGAATTCTCTTACAGGCATTCCAGGTGTCATCTTCAACGGTGTACCCGACTTTCTGTACGAGACCGAAGTCCTGAGACTGGATAAGGCGCTCTGGTTCAGTCCTGACGGACAGACCCTTATGTACGTCACGTACAACGCCTCTCTGGTACAGCAGCATAAGTACCCATGGTACGGGTTGGACCAGCAAGAGCCTCCTGCGTACCCTACGATCAGGACGCTAAGGTATCCTAAGGTGAGAAGTCTCTTAAATCTACAATTCTTGTAAGACATTCTGTCTTTTGACGAAACAGGTCTAACGAAGATGTTAAAGCATGCTGAACAATCAAAAACACCAAGTTCCAACGTCAACTGCTGACCATAAACTTATATTACAGGCTTCTACAAAGAATGGTCTTTATCTATTGGTTGCCTGTTTGACCAAGTCATCAGTCCTTCTAGAAGAGGCAATAATTCACTCTTCGCTTTTCTGTCTCTAAAAGTCAGTTTTTTTTTTATATATTATATTATATATAAATAAAAGAATACTAGTAACGTGGGTCACATATGGTTAGTAGTCTTGTTAACCCCTCCAGCTAAGCTAAATGCTTGTGTTAGGAGTAGATTGACGTCCCCCGTGGGATTTGGAGGCGGAAGTGCTCGCCGAAGTATATCGGTGAACGGCTGAGTTCCGGGCGGGGAGCGGCAGTCGGCCCCCGCCCGAAGAGGTACGCGAATGGCGTGAGCCCGCTCGCCGAGCCACCATGGCTCGTTGATCGTCCCGGTTGGAGGGTCCACGTGCTGGCATTGCCGCCGTGGAGGCGCTCCAGCCGGTCATCATTGAGTGGGCAGGGCGGTAGCACGGGACCCTTTCCTTCCGACTGACGCAGGTTCTTTCCGGGCACGGCTGCTTCGGGAAGTACCTGCACTCGGTCGCTAGGAGGGAATTGAGTTCCTGTCACCACTGCAACTGCAGTGAGGACTCGGCTCAGCACACGCTGGCAGTTTGCACCGCCTGGGCGACGCAGCGTCGGGCCCTCACTGCAGTCATCAGAGGGGATCTCGCTACCGGCCGTCATACGCTCCATGGCCGGTAGCGACAGGAATTTTACCGCGGTTGCGACCTTCTGTGAGGACGTCATCTCGCAGAAGGAGGCGGCGGAAAGGGTCCTGGAGGACGATCTCCACTCGGCCCTAATTGCCACCGGCGAACCGCGTGACGGAGGCGCGCGTACCAGCGCCTCGTGCCGCCCTGAGTGTGGCCGCGGGTGGACGGGACGGGTTTTCCCCTCCACCCGCTATAGTGGCCCCCCGCGAGGAGGCGGCGTCCGCGTGTGCCTGGACGTCACCTAATTGAGAGGTTGTTACCTAAAAGTGGTGCCCGCGCTTTTGCGGGCAGGCGCTAGGAGGGTTCCGGATGTCTTAATAAAAGCTGTTCCCGGATCCCTCCTACTTAAGGCGCAGTACGGCATACCGTGTGGTTTTAGTCAGTTCGATTCCGACACACCGCCCCACCGAAAACCCCGGTGGGGTGACGGCCCGAGGGGGTTAGACGCAAAAACACGCAAAAAAAAGGAGTAGATTGACGTCAGTAGTGCACTGCGTGAGGTTCGAACCCGCTACCACTTGATCGCAAGTCCGACGCCTTTGCCATTACACTATCACCGCTATAAATACTCATTTCAAAGCGGATCACTCGTTACTACTATTTTTGTTATCCTATCTAATTAAGCTAAAGAAGGAAAGGCTAACTGTTAGGAAAGGGTCTACGTGGGTAGTATTCTGGGTATGGTTCGAGACCGCAACGACTCAATCTAATCGCTACTCAATTATAAGATATCATTAAGCATCGGTCCGTCATTACAAATCCCCCTAAAGTACTACAAGAGATATAACGACGCCTAATAATATACCAGCCGTTCCCCCAGTTTTATTTGCCTTTATGGTCACTGCTCCGCTCTTAAAAGTCGTAGCGTGATATTACATAGACTATAACCTTGATCAATGAACACTCTAAGAATTATTTAAATCCGACTAATGGTTCTAGAGATTATCACATTTAAAAAACAATCAAAAAACCTCTTTAGCTTTATTGAATTATGTAAGTGTAGATATTATTACTGAATGGCCTCTAAATATTTAGCTAAAAATCACTTAGCAAGAGCATGGTATAAATATATCTACAAACTATTTTAACAGCCTTGAATATCCAAAATCATAATCTTTGCTATGTCTCCCTGTTAAGCCAAGATTAAGTCGCTACTTTAAGACTATAGTTTGAGTAAGGGATGTAAATTGCCTAGTTTAAACCATATTTATCTCCACAGATTTACTGAACAAATTTACTGAGGAATAATTACTTTGATAAACGTAGCAGGATATTACAAGATTTGTTTCTCGCTAAGGAATGGGCCAGATACATGTATTATAAATACTGATATATAACTTGTATAGATGATATGTCTTCATTTGGCTCTTAATTCTTTCTTATCAGTGTTACACTTATTACTAAATAAGACATCTGTCGTGTAAAAACATCATTTGATAACGCTTATGCTTTGCTATTACTTACTTTCTGGAGAAATCTTCTGCTTTCTTACGAGGAGAATCAATGATACATACATACATTTACGTCTGTAAGACAGAGGTGTATTGAACGGCCACAATTTGCCGATTATAACTTATATATGGCTATTGCCTCAACCGGGCCCTTTGGGAATTAAATGGGATAATTGGGTCGAAATTGAAAGGGAAAGGGAGGTAAGAAGGGTAGGTAATGGAAGGAAAGGGATATTGCTTATACGGGTGAATCGGGGAATGTTATCAATAGCTCAAGCATATCTGGGGGGCATACCTGTCACTCGAACTGGCTGTTGCGTCGGAAAGTCCGAGCTATCTCACTCAGAATCAGAATCAATATCTAAGTCAAAAAAAAAATTAACACGGAAATTACTTCGTGTTTTGTAATAACTTATTTTTAGTTATTTCTAATATTTTAATGACAGTCTGCCTCATCATATACTAAAAGAACAGGTAGTGTATGCTGTTCGCGATAAACTGAAAAACTACTTTACGGATTTTCATGCGGTTTTCACCAATAGACAGAGCGGTTCATGAGGAAGGTTTAGGTGTATAATTTGTTAACGTTTTGTGTAAATTGGTTGAAATATGATGAAGACTGTTAAAGATGTCTCTACTACTTGCCATTTATTAATTGCAATTGTATAACAGTACGTTACAGCGATATTTTTATTTGTCCAAAAGTTACCTTAATATGACACAAAAAGAAAAGTTTTCAAAATATTGCATCAAGTTATATAAAAAGTTATAAATACAAGTTTTAGCAAGTCCTTTACTAAAAAAGAACTGCGATTTTTTTACCCTAAAAATATTCTTACACTCATGCCTTATGTTACACGCATGCTTACCTCTTGCATTTTATCGTATTTAGTGCCTCCCTTAAGATTACATATTCACAAAAGTTGTATATTTAACCTTGTTATTAAAGATATCAATGCAGTGCTTGACACTAAAGGACCCCTTTTGGTACCAAAACTTATTTGGCTTTCCCAAAACACACACATGAATACAACGTTATATCCTATGAATACCACACGTAAGTGATTATTATAATTTTAACTCTCACTTATATTTTGACAGGTGAACACAAACAATGCAGTATTAACAGTGAACGTAGTGAGCGTGAAGACGCCCAAGTACCTGTTCTCGCACGCCATACAATTCAGTTCACAAGTAGATGACAGTAAGTATCAATATTAACGAGCACTTGCCTTATTCCAGCTTCGAATTCAGAATCGAACTTTATTTAGTTCCTATTCTGGAAATCTTGACATGGGGACGATCGAACTGTCGTTCAAATAGGAGCATTATTTTGAATAATTTTCATAGTATTTAGTGACAAAATTATGAATTTAAGTCACAAATTAGAACTCATGTCATCATCAGCTTATCGCCGTCCACAGCTGGATGAAGGCCTCCCCCAAGAAGCGCCACCTATCCCGGTCTTGGGCAATCCGCATCCATCCGCTGCCAGCCACCTTCTTCAGATTGAACTCGCTTTTGATTAAAACTTAATCTGAAAGTTGTACTTCTAAATCGTTGTAAGAGTTTCGCTTTTTAATGAGTACAGTGTTAGAGCTTATCAATGGGTATTCCCGTTTTTTGAACAGCAGTTCGATCATATCCATATCAAGAATTGCGGAATACGAAGGAATACTATTTGGAATTATCCTCGATTATGTTTTAAATCTGTAGGCAACGGAAGTAAAGTTGAAATTAGATGAGCATGTTGGCCTAGTGGTTAGTGATCCTTACCGCTGAGCCAGAGGTCGTGGGGTCGATTCCCACCCAGAATAAATAATTGTGTGATGAGCACGATCATTTGTTCTGTTTCTAGGTATAATTTAATATGTATGTATTAAGTAATAAGAAGTATGTCTATCAGCAGTCTGGTTACCGTAGTACAGACTTTTCCTAGTTTGAGATGATGACCGCGTGGGAGGTGTCTCAAGTTATTCATCATCCTCCGAGCCTTTTCCCAACTAAGTTGGGGTCGGCTTTCAGTCTAACTACGAAACGGCCGAACTTCAATATTTTACGTGAAGCGACAGCCATCAAACTTCCACAACTCAAGTACTAGGCGTAATCGAGGTTCTGCAGTTAGACCAGGTTATCCGACTTTTTTTAGGACTCCAACTACCCGTAATGAATGCATAACGTGCAGTCTGAGGCACGGAGGGGTCTTTTATTCTTTTATATTATTTTTTTGTAAACGTCATCTTTGAGATTTTTATTTCTGTAGTCTTCCGATTTAATCTTCCAAAGGCAAGGAAAAGATTTATAAATATTAAATAGTTCGATAACTAATTCTTTAGTCCACGATCTCACGCCCGCCATGATAACTAAACACAGGAAAGAGCGAAGGAAAGATCGTGCGTGCGTGCGATCGCACGCCTGACATGAGGAACGAACGCCGCCGCGCCGGCCCGCGCGCTTCATCCGTTTTCCTTTCGTTGCTTTTACACGCGCGCTCTTTCGCGCAGGATCGTCGTATGTGTAAAGGTCGCTAATGTGTAAAGAATGGTCACAGATCCTAAGATTGACCTGACTAGTATTACTTAACCTTGCAATGTGCTAACTACTCGGTTACCACTTAAAAAAAAAATATTTTGTCTTTGAACTTTGGAAATAATCTTTTTTTTTTTATTAAGTTCAGTTTGGAAGTCGCGTGGTGGACAAAATTACATTATCGGATAAAAATGCAGTGTGACATAAAATTATCTAAAACACGGTTTGGAAACTCCTCAAATAAAAACACAAAATTCCGTTATATCTTCCTATCATGAGTTCTTCTTTTGAATGAAGTATATCCAAATTCAAATTTTATTTCTTATTGTTTTATTTTTATATTATTTCAGGTTGGTACGTCCGATGGACAGGTTGGACGTCAGAGAAGCAGCTGGCAGTGTTACTGCTGAACAGGCCGCAAAACGTCTCCATCATTAGCATTTGTAGTGCTGTGCAT